>OW443299.2:4439789-5689789 GCA_937001585.2 Brachylomia viminalis | reverse complement strand
TTAATATTATTATACATAATAATAATACTTACTCATTCTGTCATTTCTCTCGGTTTTTCTAACGCTGCGCAGTATGTTTTGGAACCACTTCAACTCGAGGTAAGACTTGTGAATCGAACGTAGGATAGAGTGTTTGTTTAACTTAGAGTTTATCTACGAGTTATATATATCCTACATCATATAAATATGTATTTAATTGGCGACATATACTATACTTATTCTATGTATCTGTGTCATGCATGTTGTGCCACTATAGTGTTTAGCTACCTACTATTGTGTCCTGTGAATTTGTGTTCGCTTTTTATTTAAATGTTTGTAATAATATTGTCCGTGACGTTTGTTAAAAACCCACCAGACAACATCCTATAAAAATCTTCTACACAATGTTACCTGTAGAAAGAAATTATTAATACCTACTTATTAGATATACGAGTCCCTTAGAATCAATTACAAGTTCTGATCTTTGTATTTTAATCAATTTATAACTGAATTCTTTTCAAATATCCAACTACTTCTAGTCCCTTAGTTAATTCACTATTTGTATAATAGACAACGTAGATCACACACGTAAAGAATATAATTCACTAGCCCCATGTAATTTTATATCTAGACTTTCACTCTTAGAAAATAGAACATCCCTTTAAAAACAAAACTACAATCTCCAACATTTGGTAATACCACCAATCAATAGTTCTGTACTAGAACTTTCCACCTACCAAGCCAATCACCATTGGTCCATACGACCAATATTTAACTATTACTAATGAATTCACCGCCTGAATTTCCAGTCGTTCAGCGGTTGTCAGAGGTCGAGTGGTCACGTTACTTGGCACCGGTCTGGTTGGCGTCAGAGTGTCAACTGACACGCCCCTCGAAGGTTTCACACTGACCAGAGAAGATGGTTGGTTTGATCTGCTGGTGAATGGAGGAGGCGCAGTTACGCTCAACTTTGGAAGGGCGCCATTTAAAAGAGCCACGAAGGTCGTCTACGTGCCTTGGAATGAGGTAATTGTATTATTTTTTAATAAGTCAACCTAACTTTTTTAAACAAACTTCAAAGTTACTTTAATGAGGTTAAATTGCAAGTTATTCATGAAATGTGAATAAAACCACGTGCCTTCTGCCGAAACTTCGTCACAATAACGTTACAACTTGGAAACAATAAGTTCTTAATTTTCAAGTCGCTTCAAGACGTTAGGTTATTTGAAGTCAAATTCATAAACGTTTTTATATTTCATGTCTCGTAAAAACGTTAGCTCGATCCTAGACATGCTTGATTTAGTCTTTAAATATTCAAGCAAGTTTCAACCGAACTTCCTATAGGGTGATTATATTTTTTTCCTAAGTTAAAACATGCAAACCAGCGATTAACCGTAAGGACGTTAAAAATGTTATGACTCTATTATTTTTTCTTAAATCTTTATTTAAAGCACGCTTTTGCCTTGCAGTGTTTTAAATCCAATATTTTACTGAACATACCTCTGCTTAGACTTTCATTAATGAATGGATTATTTATACAGCCCATAAAGAATTTATAATTGTACTAACTTTACTTATCAGATGATTGCATTTATGATTTATTTTAGTAACAGTTTTACTTCTACTTTCCATTTTGATTTATATTATTTTTGAAGCAACAACAATATAATCATTCATATTTCGTCCAACATTTCAATAGTCAATAGTGTGGTCTCCAATATGTGAAGGAGTACACCTACTTAATACCTGATGTTGCCCATTATATATTATGTGTCTTTTGTTGGAGATCATAAATAAATAGTAACCTTCAAATACTTCAACCCGCTTATCAATTTGCTTCAGGTCGTGATAATCGACACGGTCCAAATGACGACGATGGACGAGAAGATCAACATGGGACCACCACAGGCTTGTCTCGCTCATGATTACGATACAATGAAACCTGTTGTACTGGCGACGTGGAAACACGGGTTCCAAGGAGCTTGTCCTGACAAGAGTGCTATTCTGGCTGAATCGCAGGTATGACCCAGAAATGATTGTTCTTCTTTCTTCATTATTGTTCTCGATTGTTAGTATTTTAGCATATATTCTTTAATGTCCTAGATTTGTCTTGTAAGTATTATAGAACCGTCATGTGCTTATGATTATTCACTTGGTGACGTATTTCTTGATAAGAATTATCAAGAATGCCCTTTAATGGATACTAATGGTTTAAATACATAATCTGACAAATAATGTATTATTTGTAGGTGATCCAAGAAAGTCTCGAAATCCCTGGAACGGGACTACATCTAGTGTACCACAGCTCCAGAGCTGCTGGCTATCTCTCCACCATCCAACTGCAACTCACTCCTGAGAAAATTCCATCCACGTTAGCGCTCATCCACCTGAGAATAACGATAGAAGGCATACTCTTCAAGAAGACTTTCGAAGCCGATCCAGTCATCAAATTCACGTATCCATGGAACCGCCTCAATGTGTACAAACAAAGAGTATACGGTGTAACAACAGCATTAGTGAAAGTAGGTTACCAGTACACGGATTGTAAAGATGTCATCTGGAATGTGCAAACGACCAAACTGAGTGGACAGGACATGAGTATATCCGACGTTGGTGGCTGGAATTTGGACATCCATCATAGATACAACTTCCACGAAGGTAATTTAACTTGTTATGTCGTCTTAAGTAGGTAGAGTGTTAGGATTACGTATCTAGACCCTACACGGGACGATGTTCTAAAGCCCTTTACGAGGTTTAAAGCCTCTCGTTTCAGGCTTTACTATATCTAACCGTTTTGCAGCCCAAAGTACAAAGCCATGTAATCTGTTAAGTGGTTCAGTATATTTGACCTCTTCAGTGATATCGATCGATCTTGCTGGATGTGCACACAATACGCAATCTCTTTTAGAATATTTTTAAAACAATACTACCATAATTACACATTTTTAAAATCATTGTGAATTTGGACAGACAAAATACACTATGTATTTAAACCAAAAGTTTTAATTGTTTTTTCTCATTTACAGGCATTCTTCAAAAGGGAGATGGTACAAACGTATACCTGAAACACAAGCCTCGTGTGATTATCACCACGATGGGCGACGGTCGTCAACGTGAACTCGAGTGTGGAGACGAGTGCACGGGCGTGGCGTCCAGACAACGACTCTTAGCACCAGTAGCTTTAACCGCAGCCCCCGACGGATCCATCTTCGTAGGAGATTTCAATCTCGTCCGGAAGATCAGTCCCGACGGGACTGTGAGGACAGTGGTCAAGTTGAAGTGAGTTTTATAATTGCAATGCCAAATATTTTAGTCATGTAAGGTGGGATTATGTAACCTAACGTATTTCTTTATTTTTTCAGTGCCACTCGAGTCTCCTATCGGTATCACATGGCGCTATCACCTCTAGACGGCAACTTGTACATCTCAGACCCAGAATCCCATCAAATCATAAGAGTCCGTAACACAGAGGACTTCACCGACCCCGAACACAACTGGGAGACTGTTGTCGGTTCTGGTGAAAGATGTCTGCCAGGTGATGAAGCTCATTGCGGTGATGGAGCGTTAGCACGGGATGCTAAGTTGGCTTACCCTAAAGGAGTCGCAGTTTCTATCGATAACATCGTATATTTCGCTGATGGCACGAATATCCGAATGGTAGATAGAGACGGTATCATTACAACTATCATTGGCAACCACATGCATAGAGCTCATTGGAAACCTATCCCCTGCGAGGGGACGCTGAGCGTCGAAGAAGTTCATCTGCGTTGGCCCACAGAGCTCGCTATTAACCCGTTAGACAACAGCTTGCATATTATAGACGACCACATGATTTTACAAATGGCTCCAGATGGCAGAGTTAAAGTGATAGCTGGAAGACCTCTCCACTGCCCATCACCCATGACTGGTATCGATGTTGAGTTGGCAACATATGCAACATTAGTTATGCCGCAGAGTATCGCCTTCGGTTCAGCAGGTGATTTGTATGTGGCTGAAAGTGACTCTCAAAGAATAAACAGAGTTCGACTCATAACCACTGATGGAAAGATTTCACTATACGCTGGCGCCGAATCGAAATGCAACTGCTTAGAAAGAGGCTGTGATTGCTTTGAGGCCGACCATTTCTTGGCCTCTAATTCGAAGTTCAATACTATCTCAGCCGTCATAGTAAGTCCCGACGGTATCGTTCATATAGCAGATCAAGCTAACTATAGAATTCGATCAGTCATGGCAAGCATACCGGACGCAAGTGGAGCAAGGGAATACGAAATCTATTCACCTGACACGCAAGAGATTTACATCTTCAACAGATTCGGCCAGCATGTCACGAGTAAGAACATCTTGACTGGAGAGAATAACTATGTGTTTACCTACACCGTCAACACCAGCAATGGTAAACTTAGCACCGTTACAGACGCAGCCGGCAATAAAGTGTTCTTACTGAGAGACTATTCAACCTCAGTGAACTCTATCGAAAACACCAAGGGACAGAAATGTAGACTAAAGATGTCCAGAATGAAGATGCTGCAAGAACTAAGGACTCCAGACAACTTCAATGTTACGTTTGACTACTACGGCCCTAGTGGTTTACTCAAGTCTAAGTACGACAGCACAGGAAGAAGTTACGTCTACAAGTACGATGAATTCGGCCGCCTGACATCTGCTGTGACGCCCACTGGCAGAATCATTAATCTAAACTTCGATCTAAGCATCAAGGGCGCCACAGTTCGCATCACTGAAAATAATAAGAAACCTATTTCGATCTTGATAAAAGGATCTTCAGTGAACACTCGCACTGGTGAAGCGGAACAGAAAACGATTATTTCATCAGACAGTAGTATTTCATCTAGTATGCCTTGGGGCCATGTAATATCTACGGATACAGTTCCATACACAGTTTTGGCTGAAGTTGATCCAATACTGGGAGAAAGTTTCCCTATCCCAGCAAAACAGAGGACCGAAGTAGGTGGTGACTTGGCAAACAGATTTGAATGGCGATACTTCTTGCGAAAACTTCTAAACAAAGCGAGAAGTGGGAAAACCATCGCACAAGTTGGACGTAAACTGAGGATAAACGGTGAAAACTTACTTACCCTGGAGTATGACAGAGACTCGTCAACGATTGCTGTATTCATGGATGATAAGGTGGAACTCTTGAATGTTACCTATGACAGAACCGCCAGACCAGTAAGATTTGGACCGAGCAATGGTATATTTGCCGAAGTGGTGCTTGATTACGATAGGTTCAACAGATTAACCAAATGGAGTTGGGGTGACCTAAATGAAACATACGGGTTCGATCGAGCTGGCAGACTAAACGAGATTCGTTACGGCGATGGATCATCCTTAGCTTACTCTTTCAGGGATATGTTCACATCGCTACCACTGAAAGTAACAACACCTAGAGGTAGCGATTATCTGCTAGACTACGACGATTCTGGTGCACTCCAAAATTTGACTACTCCACGAGGTCATATTCATACGTTTGCACTCATGACATCACTAGGCTACTTCAAGTATCAGTATTTCTCCCCAATGAACCGACATCCTTACGAAATCTTATACAACGATGATGGAAATATTCTTTCTAAAATATTCCCGCATCAATCTGGCAAAATTGTGTACGTGTATGATAACAGCGGAAAGTTAGAAATGGTATTAGCAGGAGCTTCTGCTATCCGCTACGTTTACCACGAAAATACACATCTTGTAAAGAATGTTGAAATTACTGACTCCGAATACGAATTAAGGCAAGATTACAAATATCACGCCGGAATTCTTAAAGATGGGAAGATGAAATTCAGTCCTAAGAGTAATCTGAACAACGCTCATTTCAAATATCAGTACGACGGCAACGCTCGGCTTTCCACAATTGATGTTAATATCAATAGCAAGGAAATGCCACAACTGAGAATGAAGTACAATCAAAACCTAGGTATTCTTGAAGCACTCAGCGATTTGAGAATTTATAGAAACACGTTTAATAGATCAGTGATGCAGGACACAAGCAAACAATACTTCACGATAACTGATTACGATGATCGTGGCAGAGTCAAAACCATCCTGATTAACATCAAAGCCTTCGACGTGTTCCGCCTTGAAGTAGAATATGACTCACGAAACAGGATAAAATCGAAAAAGATTATGATCGGCGACACCTCATCGAACGAACGAATTAGTTACAATTACGATGGACACTTGATGGAAGTAGTAGGATCTGAGGATGACTGGAAGTACGTGTACGATGAGAACGGCAACGTGATCGGAGTAATCGAACACGGAGAGAAACGTTATCTAGGCTACGATATTGGTGACCGAGTTATCCAATATAGTGATGTTGAGTACAGCAGCTACGATGGTCGTGGTTTCGTTATTAGACGTGGTGAACAAAAATACAGATACAACTCCCGTGGCCAATTCGTGCATGCCTCTGAAAGGGACAAGTTCCAAATGTGGTATTACTACGACGACAGGAGCAGATTGGTAGCTTGGAAGGACGACAAGAGCAATGTCACTCAATTCTTCTACGCCAACCCACAGACTCCAAACTTAGTAACGCACGTTCACTTTACGAAATCGGGAAAGACTGTACGATATCTATACGACCAAAGAGATTTCTTAACGTGCATTGAAACGGAAGATCAACGATTCTATGTTGCCACTGATCAAAATGGATCTCCACTCGTAGTATTTGATGTAAATGGTGAGATTGTAAAAGAAATCAAACGCAGTCCTTTCGGAAAGATCGTGAAAGACACAAACCCCGAATTCTATGTGCCTGTGGACTTCCAAGGGGGCATTTATGACTTTTATACTGATCTGATTTACTTAGATGCTCGGCTATATGATCCTGTAGTTGGTCAATGGATGACACCGAGTTGGGAACATCTGGCGAGTAAACTTCACCTCCCTACAGACATCTTCATTTATCGGTTTAAGAACAATGATCCAATAAATAGGAATCAGAACACTGCTTACATGACGGATTTGAGCAGTTGGCTTCAGTTGTATGGATACGACCTCAACAAAATGATGGGATCAAGATACATAACTGACATGATCTTCCAACCGAAAGTGGAACTGACTGCGCCCAGATTGACTCCTGATTTCGAAGTGTTGTCTGGTCTACAATGTATCATTGAAAAGGTATGTTCGTACAGTTTAGATCTTTTTCAACACATTTGCTCAAAAAATGCATTTACGAAGCCTGTATAATTTGTTCGAATGTTAAAAATTACGCACCATACAACGGAACGGGCGGTAAAATAGGTACTCTCACCTAAGTATGTTTTACCGTATACCGTACCGTTTTATTTATGTATGTTTTACCGCCCCCTTCGTTATATAGCGCCGTGCATGGTATAATAATATATTATTATACCATGGCGCCGTGCGTATTCTTTACGGTTTTTTTTAAATTACCATAAACAAATATAAGAATTCCACCAAGGAGTTTCAAATTACGAGAATAAATAAGCTGAATGATCGAACCTCCTTGGAAGCGCTTTTGCTTTTGCTTTTTGACTTTAGTATTAAAGAGAAAATGAGACGAAAGATGCTTTTCGACTCGACTATTGCGATTCGACTTTTTGCGATTCTAATTTTCACCACGCGCACGTAGCGCCATTTGGAAATGGCGCCATTTTCATATTAGAAACGTCAAAGATTGTTATTGTTGCGACTTTCTGACTGATATTTTTATAAACAAAAGTTTGTTTCATTACCTATTGTACTGTTTTCTCGCAAATGTGTTGAAAAACGTTGTATGACACACGCGCGAAAATTGGTATTTACAAACTCGTGACTATGGTAAGCCCTCGACGTCTGCTCGTTTGTAAAAACCAACATACATACAGCTACAATAATACTTTTTAGACCTTTATTACTGTCATGAAACTAAAATATATCTATTTGTTTTTCAGATAAGTCACAAGCTAGCCGATATGAACTTTGTCCCTACTCCGCTTCTAAAAATGGAACCGATCACGAGGAATCTCTTACCACGAGTGTCTTACAAACGCGGAGTGTTTGGCGAAGGAGTTTTAATATCAAGAGTTGATGGGAAAGCGCTAATAAGCGTCGTGGACGGAGCGAACAACGTCGTCGAAGATGTGATAACAACTGTCTTCAATAACTCCTACTTCTTAGACGTCCATTTCAATATCCACGACCAAGATGTATTCTACTTTGTGAAGGACAATACGCTGAAGATCAGAGACGACTTAGAAGAACTCAGACGGCTCTCAGGCAAATTCAATGTGTCGCAAGACGAAACCAACGATCAGGGATTGGAGGTGAATTTCTTTTATACTTTCGTGGCACCAATTTGAAAGTTCTTGGAATATTAAGTATCACAATGTAGAACCCAAATAATGCCTAAACTTAACGGAATACTTACTTCAAATTTTTCAGGTACGAGTTCACGCCGTTGGAAAGGGTTCTGCGCAAGCGGTCATCGTGCTCCGCTACGGTGTGGATCCCAACCAAGAGCGTATCAAACTCTTGAAGCATGCTCACAAACGAGCTGCTGCAAGGGCTTGGGAACGAGAGAAGGCTCTGGTTGCGGCAGGTTGGGAGGGCAGGGGGACATGGACTGAGGAAGAGAAAGAAGAACTTATCTCGCACGGAATCGTGGACGGCTGGGTAGCCAGAGACGTCCATTCTGTATCTAAATACCCCCAACTAGCCGACGACCCTGCGAACATCGTTTTTGTACGCGACAGCAGAAGAAAACGGAGAAAGAGTGGGAGAGCGCGACACCGCTCATAATTTTAACGTGCCATAAAACAACGCCATTTTGATTTCCAGATTTGAAACTGGCCATTTTGTCGAAAATAGTGAAGTTTCAAATTTGGAACACCGGTATTTAGTTCTTAACTATTTTTTTATTGGACTGAAGTGTATAAACGTGGATAGGAAAGACAAAAGAGGCTCCTGTGATCGGTGTGTTACTGATGGTTACGAATAATAGGAGTTATTGCTAGGACTGAGTGGGAAATAAAATTTTTGTAATTTAAGCTTACGGTTAGGTTAAGATTGACTGGAAACCGGAAGAAATCCTATGTCGATAACGTATTTTTTTTTCACTTCGTGCTTAGGCGTTACAAAGCTCATACGTTATTTTTACATACTTTATGCCCTTTCATCGTTGGACTGAACTGAATCTCGTAACAACTCACTACCTACAGGGTACCGAGTCATAAATAAATAAACTTAAATAATAAAAAAATATATAATAATACGGCTAACTGAGCATAATACTTATAAAAATCATGGAACCAAAATACTCAATACGCAATCACAATTTTAACTTTTTATATTGTTTCAATGAAATATTTTTTTTACATTTTTATTTTATATATTATACGTAAATCACTTAGGATGTTATAATTTATCACAAGATCCATGTATTCCTATTAAGTTTTAGCCAAATATTTTGTTCTATCCTTACATATTTTAGGTATTTGTAAATAAAAATACGTATATTTTATTCTTGTAGTTGTTCCTTTTATAGACCTAAGGTCTTTTTACTATTTAGCAATAATTTTGTATTCTATATCCTCTAATATATCTGACTCTTCAAATTAAATGACGTCTATATTTTTGCTTGTTGGTATAACTTGCCACGTTAACGCTCACTGGCTTGTAACATAAAATTTGTAGAGATCAGATCTCGGTATTTTGGCGTGAACTTGAAAGTAACTATTTCTTTTAATTTCATTAAGTATTGAAAGTGTGATAATATCGTGTGCGACTTTTGTAATCCTATACGTAAGAGTGGTTCAGAAAATAAACTTTCAAGTGCCGCCAAAATCTGAAAACTACGTTGAAAACAGAACAAATCTTGACATGGCCGACTTAGAAAGACTGACTAGGCTGTCACTCGAAACGTCAAAGAAATGGAATGTTTTATTTTCACTCTTTACTTGTCTTCGTTGTCGAAAAAATTAAAAAATCTTACCGCCCCAAAAAAAGAAAATTATTTCCATTAGACGTCGTGTGTTTTCAGTAAAGTAGTAAAGCCATTTTACCCGTTCGGAGCGACAGAGTTCTAAGTAGAATACAGTACTAATCCCAAAAGTAGTATGACATCGTAAAAAAATAAATAGACTAAATAATAAAACTAATTAAAATTACAGTCAACGTAATACGTCATTCTGCATGTGTTGTGCAATAATCGAACAGTAGGTCTTATCGTAACCGTTTAGGAACAAACTTCTTGCTGACTTAACAGAACGTTTACTAGAGACTGATTTATTGTTTCCACTCTTGAAGTATCTGCTGAGCGACAGTACGCGCCTGAACAGCTAGACGCAGCGTGAGAAGTGTGTTACGCAGTTACGAATGTTAATACTATTGTGGTTCGTAGGATGTTTCCTTATCGATAAGTCAGCGAGAAGCACAAATTGTAATTAAAAAGTAGATATTTATAGTATATGTCCATAAATGTGTCTCATTTAAAATGTGGTGTCTATTCTGTGTTAGAGATACTTTAATGATAGGTGACTGCGTGGCCGGTGATAGGATGAGAATATTTTTTACAAAAAAAGTATAGATTTGGTGAAAAAAATTCAAATTTCGAATCTATCGGGTCGGGTGCTGAAGACCCGCGCGTTGGTGATATTTTGGAAAATGTGACTAAAAGAAGCAATACTGTAATGTAATACGTCTTACTCTTTATTTAGAACTTTAAGGTGTATTTTTATTTGAAATTAATTGATAATATAATAATATATCTATTGTGAATGTAGTTATTGATTTCATGGTGATATTTAGAGCAGTATGTTATCTTTTTTATGATGTATAAAGAATTCTAATTTGTAAATAGGTACTTAATTGAGTATGTAATCTGTAAAAATATTGTACATATCTTTACGCTTGAATTATTTATAATGTAACCCGATAAGGATCTTAGGTTTACGATGAATTGTAATATATCAAATTGGAAGTGATTTTACCGAGAGGTTTAAATTGTTTAAATATAGGCCGAACATTGGATTGAAGTATGTTTGGTTTATATTCAGGCGATTGTTCGAATGTCGCGTATTGAACGGTTTTCAACCTTTTGGCGGGTAAATCGATAAGAGAAAGAAACAACTCCATAGATAACGTGCGGCCATTGACATCCATAGACTTCAGCTTCTAGATTACTTTAGAGAGCTTACAGTGTACGATCTTCACACGAAGCATTTACATGTAGAACTGATTTCCTCGTAATGCATTTAATTTGTATGTAGATATGGTGCATAGACCCCATTAAAATACTCTGAATGTGTATAGATAGTCAACAGTCATACTCTGTTAGTGGGAGGGTGCGTGCTCATCAAACGCAAGCATGTACGATAATAATAGAAAGTATTCTAATGGAATATGTAATAAAAAAAGTATTAAAATATCTACTCGTTTAATTTTATCCCCCTCTTCTGTAATGAAAATCTAATTTGGATTATAAAAATAATTTATTTTCAATATACAAATAAAACTAGTGCTTTTATACAACTAGTGATATGTTTCACAATGGAATAAACTCGTACAAACAATCAAATCAACAATAGGTATATACAAAAAAAATATGTTAAGCCGCGTCCCCACTTGTAACATGTTCGCCAACAATGTTTCCAACATGTCAACCCATTTATAGGAAAGGTCACGGTCAAGGTCAAGGTCAATTAACCCTTCGAACGTGGATCCACACGAGAAGCAATGGCTGTTTAATTGTTTCTGTAATTGCGGCATTCAGCCGGTTAAAAATTATCCATGAATCTGTAGACAAATATGCCTGGGGGCGTTATACAAGGGGTGATGAAGATTTCATTATTTCTGACCTGGTACGTCGACTTTTTGAGATATTTGCACAAAGGTCAATGCTATCTGGTGGATCTAAAAGTCGCCCAAAGGGCAATGGACAGGGCTTCGAATTTCCCTACGTGATCGCCACAGAAATGAAGAGATCCGCAGGAGAACCCAGGTAACCGGCATAACCCGAAGAAAAGCCAAACTTGGCAGTGGGCAGGGCACATTGCTCGCAGAACAGGTGGCCGATGGGGCCGAAAAGTTCTGGAGTGGCGACCGCGTACCGGTAGACGTAGGTTTGGAAGGCCTCCCACAAGCGGGTCCAATGACCTGGTGAAGGTCGCAGGAATCCGCTGGAGGCCTATGTCCAACAGTGGACGTCTTTCGACTAAAATGATGATGAGGAAATGGAATATGGTGATATCTTATCTGGTTGGTAATAACATCCTGTGGCTATAGTTGGTTCAGTTAAAACTGTTCAGATCAGTTAAAAGATCTTTCTAGATAATCACATCAAGTTGAGTCTTATCTGGATCTTAGAAGATTTAGGAATAAGTTCCTACATAAGATCCACGAGCAATACTAGACAGCACACGATAAAAATAATTATCTCTGTTAACGCTGCCTACGCCACGACGACTCGGATATTTTCACTATGATAAAAGTGGACGGAGTCTCAAACAGTCGCCGCGTCGCCGCTTTGTTTGAACTAGGTTCAGAGGTTCGCCGAGTGAAATGCTTAAATCCGTATCCATATTATGCGCAACATATTGATAACTTTGTTAGGAGAGTTGTTGGCGTATTTGTCACAAATGGGGACGCAGCTTTGGCACAACAAATATATTTTGTAACAGACATACCTACACGACTACACAATAGTCTATGTTGTACAAAAATGCGAAATGATGGCTTTAACAACGTTGAAAGCATTTTCTAATACATACTGCCTCATTTGGCAAATAACACCTAATCTTTCACGGTAGTTGGTATAGTTTTGAGAACAAAAGCACTCTGTATAAGGACAAATTAAATTAGCTAGCGAAACTGCAGACGCGTTGGGTATCGATATCTAAACACGATAAAATAAAATAAAAACAACAACGCTCCGCAACGACCGCTGTTAGTTTTGTTAGGTACTTGAAGTTTGAGTTGAGAATATCAGTTTTTTTTTTATTGTTTTATCGTGTTTAGAAATGTGATTTTTTAAACTGGTATTTTTAGTGACTACAGTAACAGCGGTTCATGACTCACAAAAATATTAAAAAATTGGGTCATCAACCGTTTAGATATCGATACTTACACATCACGTCTGCGGAGTTCCGCTAGTTAATTTGAACCCTTATTTGCGTATTATTAAGCCCTTTCGTAAATTACCGTGAATAATACGTTACACAATATTTACCAATCAATGGCACAAAGGCTTCATTCTTGCCTCTAAAAAGCGTATAGTTACAAACATACAACATTTAACACTAAACATTTGGAAGTTTTCAGAGTTTGTGTGATGTCAAAATTTTACTACACAATTTTATCACTAAAATAACATCGATTCTAATGTAACATCTTTATTTAACATTATGAATATAGCGTAATAATTAAATACTTTAATTTTAAATAAAAATATATACTCGACGAACATGACTAATTTCGACTAATAATGTCCTAGTTACGAACATAAAATATTAATTCATTACAGTACCTACATTTATTATGCTGCTAAAAAAGCGTGGCTCGTTATAATTAGTACTGTCAAAAGGTGGCTTTTGTTAAATTACCACAGCAATATACAGGATTATTTGTAATACG
This sequence comes from Brachylomia viminalis, assembly GCA_937001585.2. NCBI lineage: Eukaryota > Metazoa > Arthropoda > Insecta > Lepidoptera > Noctuidae > Brachylomia > Brachylomia viminalis. Next base: position 5,676,211 of record OW443299.2, on the reverse strand, counting down.
TCGGCAATCCATTAAGGGGATGTAGGGAAGGTCATTTGCAACCAAATGACCCCTTATGACCCCTATACAAATGTCATATATACCCCTATACCATTTTCCAGTAATATGTTTTTTTTTGCGGTACACAATTTGCAAATGTTATAAAAAAAACCTAATGCATGACTTTTTAAGTTATTATTATCTGCGTCTACTTAAATACTTAATAATTAACCATACAATGACCATTATCTATATCGACAGAATATTCCAAAAATATGTAAAACTTTTCAGCTATCCAACGAGATACAATAAGATACCAGATATCTTTAAAAAATATATAAAATGTCAAAAAACTGGTAAATGGTTGACATTTGCATAGGGGTCATAAGGGGTCATTTGGTTGCAAATGACCTTCCCTACATCCCCTTAATGGATTTCCGACGTATTACAAATAATCCTGTATATTGCTGTGATTACGTTAATTTGTTTGACTATCACATTATCACGTGAGTTATTTAAGATTCAAACTGCCAAACTCATATTAACTACTGTGATTGGCTGACTAAAACCGCAACAGCCAATGAAATCACTTTACTGGATATGCCTCACCTTCATGTACAACCACCTGCACCTTCCAGGATAACAAAGACAATGATAAGAGTTGTCCAATTGACTACATTCTGGTCGGACAAAATTTGAATCAAATCGAAACGTAACGAAGAATCACTTGACATGAGTTTGATAGTCTATTAACAACTACGAGTACATAATATCTGTGACAACTATAATTGAGTTGAATCTTTTAAAAACAGGATGTAAGGCAATATTCTAATATTTGAACATAATTATGCAATACTTACCTATTTGTGAAATAATATTAAGTATAACGTTAACCCTAAGCATATAATATAATGGAATTATACTACAAGCGAGAATTCGCAGTTTATTTAAGACATTAGATTTAAATGCATTAATGACAAAATAATAACGTTTGATAACATTTACATACGTTTTTCGATTTAAAATCAGTCGGATTCAAGCATTAATAATATAGTGTCAGTAGTATTAGACACACACATTAATAAACAATATTATAAAACTATATACATTGTATAAATACTTATTTAAATAAGAAAATAAAGATAACTCTAGTAATTAATGATAATAATTAATAGGTATTTGAAAATCGTTTAGGATTTAACAACAAATAAACAGAAATAGCACCAGTAGATAACCCGAATAAAATATTTCAAATTACTTTCGAATATTAATTACTTTTGCGGCAAGTTATACCTCAAAAGTAATTAGATCGCAAAAGTTATTATACCGCAAAAGTAATTCATTTCATTTTCATCAAAAACTGTTATTAGTTTATAACAGTGTTTGATGAAAATGAAATAAAAACTATTCAGGAGATTTAAAAGTTGTAAAAATTTCAATAAGAATAACTTTTGAAAGGCAATAAGTAGCAGAAAACGGTAACAATTTATATAGAAAGCTTCCGAATATCACATTTGGGAGTCGAAGCTCCAGAATGTCAATTATTTTATTTCGAAGTGGAAACTAATCATTGCACGTAACGTTATCCTCTAACATTCAATAGATATTCAGTCAACATAGTTCATCGCACACCATTAATTAGATTATAGGTCTTATCAAGTATAGCTACTACGTGTAAGTGCGACCGCGGGCAACATTGCATAAACATTCAAAATTTTAATACATACCTACCTAGATACTTATTTTCTACTTACATCCTAATAATCTAGGCTTGTTATAATGAATTTCCTGCCATAATATTTTTTTGGTTATTTTTATAGTAAGCAGTGTTTTATTTAACGAAAGCATCCTATTTTGTCAGAACTTGTTAGTGAGAAGACGTCAATATTAATCAATCATCAATATTATTATTTGGAAGTTGTTAACATTAAGACAATTGCACATTGGTCGTATTTTCAGCCAGTATCTCGTTTTTGCACGCTCTTAGACCCTTTGTACACGACACGGTTTCTTTACGGTTCGACGTATAAACTTCGCCGTAGAAAAACGTGTCTGTCAACAAGCTTCCATAGTGATCCATACAACACTGACGACCGTGCCCACACACGGCGAATAAACCATAGTTTTTCACGACAAGATAATCGTGTGTGAACAAAGGGCCACAAGCTACATGCGTACATAATGAACACAGTCTCTCAAGCTTTTTGGTATAGGTACTGATTGCAGGCAGCTAACTTACAACTACTTTTAAACTTTGTTGTGATTGTGTTGAGTAGTCCATTAATTTACATCACTCTCTTAAGTTTAAAAGGTACCGGTAAAACGGTGTAAATGCAGGGGTCAGTCGGGACGAAACTTTAAAATGGATTTTAACGTTGAAATAATATAGTTTGTTGCCAACAAGGGCACTTAATCGTTAATTACAATATAGTAAACACATTAGAGTCCAATTCACGCCGTTTTACGGTAATTACGCAAATGAATATTGGCAGTTTATTGGATGTATTACGACAGTACCTATACTGAAAACTTGTTTGGCTGTTCGTGTGTTGACGTTTTCGCCATAGCAATCGTTTACGAGGGAGGAAATAGATCGATATGCGCTGAAAATGGACCCAATCCAAAATGGACCCGTTTTTCCCTAAACACCGATACTTTTAGCCAATAGCAATTTACTTTAGCCTACATTCATTCCTATTACGTTAAATAGTACCTTCGTTACGTACCTTAGTCAGCCTAATAAGCGATATCAAAAGCGCGGCAGACTAATGGCGGGTGCAAGATTTAGAGAAATAACTTATCTTAGTACACGATCTCTAGATGGACGTTGTATCAGTTTTTCAAGATGTTACACGTGGTATTAAAATAAACTTTGCAGTCAAAGTATCTTGTCTAAACCAAGACTAATAAATATATCAGACTGAATCGCCATCGCACAATGACAAAGTGGCGATCAATGACTATGTGCCTGATTTTTTAAACAACATCTACAGGTTTAGTAAAATTCGCAAGAATTTGAATCAACTTTGAAAATACTCATAATGACAAGGTATAATACATGTTAAAACTTACAATAAAAAAAACCCCCGACACAAACAAAAACCTCTTAAAACGGCTGAACAGATTTTCTTCTTTCTTTTTATTTTTTTTTATCTGGCTATGAACAAAACGAAAAATAACTAAATCGGTTCAGCCGTTTGGGAGCTACGATGCTTTAGACAGACGTTACACTTATAACACCTGCCAAGAAGAAAAGTTGTTGCCTGGAAGAGATCGCAGAGAGCGATAAGGCCGCCCATTGTATATTTTGTAGTGTTCAATTTATGTATTTTGTGGTGTTACAATAAAGAATATATAAATAAATAAATACATAACACCCATCTTTTCCGTCGAGGGTTAATAAATAAGGTCAAGATGAACACAGCAGTAAAAAAAAACCGCCTTTCGTCTGACGCGCTTATTACAACCTACAGGGGCCGTACTATGACGTGTTAATTCCATCATTGTTCCAGCGTGGAAGAGAGACGGAGCTATACATGACCGATAGCACTATCTCTTTTTCTCAACGGAATCATGATGGCGTTAACAGGTCATAGTACGGCCCCTGGACGTCTAATAAATACGTTATTATAAAACATCGAGTAAAAGAAAGAGACTATTGTTTCGATCACGCACTTGTAAGGCGCCGGTGCCAATATTGTTCAACTTAGTCATTTTGTAGGCAGTGGAGTGTATCTCAAATTATTCCTATAAAGCAGTAAATCCCTTCTGAAAGCTCTTTGACTACCATATAAAATAAAGGTGCGGTGCCATCCCAGAGAATGTGAGTGTGGAAGATCAAATTTGTTATGTTTTTACACCGACAGCTATACCCTTAAAACCTTTATTTTTCAATAGGCACATTCTTCTTTCGCATAAAATCTCTCTCTTTCTTTTACCCGACGCCCATCATTATACAATAAATCACCATACGTATGTCTATGGCTCCTCGATAGGTCCCGTGACTCTTGTCCTGAATGACTTCCACTTAGTCATCATTTCCTTATCCACATGGTCTATGGTCCATTTTTGCGTGCCTCTAGTTGGGTCGCAACGGTTGATGTAAACTTCCTTGGTTAAAGGACTCCAGTCAACGCAGTGGTCGTCCGTACCGTGCTTTATTTGTTTTGTGTTCTAAAAAAAAATGGTAAGATATATTGATTACTTTTATTGTAATTATGCAAATTATTAGTACCTTCGTTATAATTGTGATGATGAAGACGAGAAGTTTGGAGAAAAGACATAGCGCTGACCCCAAATTAATTAGGATAAGGGAAAGAGTACATTAGTACATTACTGCAGCGGCCAGCAGAGGAGGCATTAATGGACGAAAAAAAATGAAGTGAAAATTTAAATGTGGGCCGAGGTGAAGCCGAGGCACATATACGTAAGTCCATCAATGCCTAGTTGTGGCCAAGGCTTGTATAGTACTTTTCTCAAATAATGCGTGGAAATTAAAATACAATTACTTTTCAAAATGCCGCGTTAAAGTGTTCATTTGTTTTTTTTTTTCAATATACAGCTTTCTATTTGCAAGCCAGTTCGAAATTAAATAAAACCTTATAAGTTACCATCCTGGTTGCCAGGTTTCGGAGTAAAAGATTGTTCCATTTTTATATTACACGATAGATATATGAGTTTACTATGTAATTTATTTCGCCGCTAAACCACGACAGACATGGATATTCATACAACTTTTGCCGGCCGCTGCTCGCATGTATTTGGCCAGTACAGCAATTTCGATTTATCTCGAAGAAGGTTGTCAAAATAATGTTCAAATTTCCAAGCATGTTTGAGAAAAGATTATTAATGTTAATCTAATTTTTTGTAGACAACACATTACATTAGTTTATTTTAAGATGATCTCTTACATACAACATAAAGATCGAATGCAAAACCTTCTTTGTTTGAATTCGATTAAAAAAGCTAATTATTGACGGTGTCACTGCTGTCAAGAAATATTGAAATTTTTAACCTTACGTTAATGTTCATAAAAGTGAAACTAAGCGAGGTCTAGATTTGACCTGGGGCGCGTGTATTACTAGAGAATGTATAAGCATAATCAGCCTATAATGATCCCACTGCTGGGACACAGGCCTCCTCTCTGTGAGAGGGAGTGGGCCGGATCCACCACGCGGGCCCAGCGCGGGTCGGTAGATGTCACATGTCTTCAAATTATTGATTATAGGACATACAGATTTCCTGACAATGTTATGCTCCACCGTTTTGAGGACAGTGGTGATGAAGGAGTATGTAAGGATGGCACATACCATGTCATACGCCCACAGCTGGTTGCCGCCACCGAGATGGCATGAGAACAGTCGTAGCGGACTCTTATCTGCAGACTCCGGCAGATCCCAGCACATATTTCTCGATTTAACCCTGGAATATTAAATAATAATTACATACTCAATTATTTAAGCATCATACCTACCATATCTCAGTACGCCGAGTTAGTTGTATAATACACCTATGAACTTACGAGGGTTGTATTGATGATTTTAATGGTTATATTCGCGAATCAAATATGATTCGCGAATATAATCATCATTGTATTTTGAACAAAATATTGTTCAAAATACAACCTGACACAGGCCTGCAAATTGCAAAAAAACGTAAGAAAATTTGAATTTCGCGGGCTACCTGGCGCTACCCTTTATGTTAAATGTTAAGTTATTTTCGTTTTTTTCTTTAAATATATTACTGTTCCTTCCCTTAAAAAAATAAAGGCCTAATTTTAGAAACGGGATGGTTTTGAAATTTTCGTTCAATGTTCCATCAAATATTGACTGAACATTTACTCATTTAAGTATCGGAACAACAAGTCTTGCTGCGGGTCAGGAATGGTCGTACAGTGGGCTGCATCAATGCGGTACCCCATTTGTATTAAAATTAAGTTTCAAGGGGGGTCAGCTTCACAATGTGGGTACACATTGTGAAGCTGACTGTACGCGGCTTAACGCGCTACTATCAGTTATGGTACACTGTGCTACTACAGTTACACCAGAAACGGTATGCGCTTCGGTAATCTTCGAGATCCCGAATTATATGAACGTCGCGCCACAGAGTAACCCCTCACAGAGGCATGGCTTCTTAGTTTAGTACCGACTCGTTTTGTAGTAGTGCACATATCATTGCGCGTTTGTATGAAGATTCCTTTCTGTTGGGTTATCCACTCCGGTCGTACATCGTCATCTGTCACTCAAAAGTAGTGAAAAGATTTTTGAAATCGCATTGAGTTTAGGGAATGCAATCTCGAATCGAGATCTCAAGTTTGAGATCTCGCGAGACTAGAAATGTTCGATCACGCGAGACCAACCTGGTCAGTAGTCGTAGAAACACGCAAAAAAGGACGTTTACATGCACTTAAAGCCGCTTCTAATTCCTCATGAACAGTCAGCACGTAAATTCAATTCAAATTCAATTCGCCCCGAATCCACGCGGAATGCGCAGCTGACTGCTGCCGCTCAATCTCGTCAATCTCGCAAGATCTCGCCTAATTTATGGTTCGGGATTGATCTCGTAAAATAGCTCGAGATTTCGAGACATCGAGATCCCGCAAGATCGGGATTCCCTAATATTGCATTCCCTAACTGAGTTGTTATTCTCTAATTTTGAGAACATGGTAATACAATTGCGGTAAGAAATTCCATGGTTGTACCAGCTCTATAATATATTTCACCATCGCGCTATTTCCGAAGATATACGATGATTGCCGAAGCGCATACTTTTTCTGGTAAATCTGTACAATACGTTACTACTGACCTGATGTCCTTGTGCCAGGAGAACAAGAAGTTTTGTTCCTCGTCTGGCGTGGCCGCACACGGTTTTATGTGCAACTTGTCCATCGGTTGACCGTGAAGAGCGTCAATACACATCTTGGGGTTTGATACTGGTCGCACCTTTATGAATGAATGATTATAGAGTAAGGCTTCCTGTCCGGCGTCAGCCCGCATGTTTGTGTATACGCAGGAATATCGCGCATGAGCTGCGCCGGAACCGCGTGCACACCGCATTTATGCCGAGTTTTAAACAATAAAGTAACGACTACAGTTCAGTAAAGTTTTGCCAACAAAACTGTTAAAGACTTTACAAAAGTTTTTACACTGATTCTAAGACTGGATACTGATACCCAGAATTGTCTCTTACGTATATAAATTTGTTTCTGTCTGCGTTTATAAATTGCGTACATAAGTACATAACACTTTGTATGTTTTTGTTAAAGTTGACATGCGTTGCGACGTTGTCTGGTACTTATTTCAATATTTGAATAAAAAGCAGACGTCGTTGACAGTTTCGTTGGCAATGCTTTACTGAACTGTGGTCGTTGCTTTACTATTTAACTCGGCATCAATGCGGTTAACACGCGGCCCTGGCGCGACGCCGGCGCGTTAGCGGTGCGGCGCATGCGCGATATACCTTCGTATACACAAACAAGCGGCCGGTGTCATGTACAGGAAGCCTTATAAATAAAGTTAAAGGATCTGATTCAAAATGTTTAAGGTAGGTACATGTTAATACTTACACGTCCGTTGGCAAATGGACTCGGCTCTACAGTTGGGTATTTAGCTGTAAGGTCGAATGCGATCTGAAAATAAAAAAACCAAGTTGTCAGAATTTTACTGCGGTACCCAACCTTACCTTACCCTTTGACATAACTAGGTCAAAGCATAAAAGTCTAACTGAAAGAAATACTGCATTCATCTTCGATCAATTATTCATCGAAGGCATTCATTCATTACTACATTATTATGTAATGTAAATATTTATATGCTCGAAAAAATTAACCGAATTCGGACCCCTTACGACTCCTATTTTCCCTATTTTCTGGGACGACCTAATATCCTCCAACGAGTAATGAACGATATTTACCTGCGTCATGAACCATCTAAAAGACTTGCACTGAAGCTTCTCCCTCAACGCCTTTTGTTCGGAAATGTCGCCGGGGTCGATCTTGAGATAGTGAGGTCTTCTCGCGTACAAATGTTGCGCATACTCGTCCATCCACACTTCGGCTACGCGACGATAGTTCTATAAATAGACAATATAAGGATACGTCAACATAGTGTATTTCAAATCCACCAAAAGCCTTACCATTTTCTCTGTTTTTTTTTCTCTTTGTCCTTTTTGTACTTGCTAACTTGTATGTAATTGAGTAGACTCGATTGGAGATCCAAATAAATAAATAATTTTCATCGAGTCGTTTTGTAACAACCTTTGCGAAAATATACAGGCGCATTACCATCATGGCTGTAATAGAGCAATTATAGAGACGGATCTATACAAGACGAAAAGCGCCATCTCTTTTTCACAACGGAACAAAGATGGCCCTATAACTTCATAATACAGCCCCTGAGCAGTTATAAAACCAACTTTACTACCATAAGGCCCTTTGTACACGACACGGTTTCTTTGCGGTACGGCGTATAAACCGCGCCGTAGAAAAAAGGTGTCTGTCAACAAGCTTCCATAGTGATCCATACAACACTCGACGACCGTGCCCACACACGGCGAATAAACCATAGTGATTCACGGCAAGATAAACGTGTGTGTACAAAGGGCCTAAGTCCGACGCAACCTGGGCAGTTAGCCCAACTAATGTCCTAACTAGTGGCTTGGTTGAAATCACGACTTGACAAGTATAACTCGTGCCAACACGACAAAACTAAGTAATTTGAATGTTACCTTGCCAACAAAGTCCCCGTGTCCAGGGTTAGGGAAGGGCGCAAACTTGCGGTAGATGTGTCCCACGCGCGAACACGGCACGTCCACCATACGCCCGCCGCACTGCCATATCTGTGCCAAATCGTATTATTGATAGATTCCTATTAAACAAGTTTGGAAAATCCAAAAGTGCACGCCTCATAACGCCCATTTATTTTAGTAAAATAATAAATCGTTTATTTGTTATGTAATATAAAAAATAAAAATAAAACATGTATGCAAGAAAAGTTCTTATATTTTGGTACAGTAGTACCCAACTGATATGGCTTACCGATGTACCTGCGCAGAAGATGAATGTTTAAAGCGCGGGAAATGCTATTGACCAATCGGCACGCTCCACGTACCGCGCTTCTTTTTCCTGTACCGCTATTGGTCGGCAGCTGCCGCCATGTTAGCACGCGCCGCGTGGCATGTAAAAGTACACGTAGTGGCAAAAAAATTGTTTCTTTTTATGATTTAAAATGAGTTCCATAAAAAGGGTGCCCCCTTTTTACTGGGATACTGGGATAGCAGCCTTTAGATTAAGTTTTTTCTATTGTTTACTAAATTGTTTATTAAATAAATCGTACATTTTAAATAACCTGTATTTTTAATTAAATATTTATATTTGATAAAAACTGGTGGCCCGATAAAATTGGCACGAAGTGTAATTGTGCGGAGGGGCGTGACTTGCGAGTGAGACGGAACTAACAGCTGCAGTGTATTATGTACCTTATAATAGTGACCTAAGGTTGATTGTAAGTTTTGAGCATTCTCTCGTTAATCTTCGGAGCCATACTTTCTTTTCTGCGCGAACGAAGATTCACGACGCGCCATATCAGTTGGGTACTACTGTACGTGTATAATTTAATAAAAAAATCATTTTCAAATAAAACTACGTAAACTAGACTACTGATATGAAATACGGCACTTCGCCGAATTCTGGAACTAATAAAAAAGCCCGGTCTCGATATACATATAAATGTTTTCAGGAGTTATCGTTGGTACATACAAAATCAGCGTACCGACATCAGCATGACGTCCACGTAAAAATGTTTTCGAAACATTTTCATTTTCAAAGTAGCATAATAAAATGTTTATTAGAAAGTATAAGATTTTATTTATTTATTTATTTATATCCTCACTTACAGCTATTTTTACAGGTATAAGAAAAACAGGTAATAGTGAAGCAAACTTAAAAACTTATTATGTAAAACTTATTACATATAATGTTATCCTTGTGAATTCACTCAGTGTACACGCAAAAACGTCTATCTCGTCTGGATGGTTTAATATAAGTGTTTTCTCGATGTAAATCTACTCATATTATTGTATAAGTGCAATATAGTTGTGATAGAGGCATTTGAAGATCACAAAATTGCTTGACCTTGACGACTCGGGAGTATTGAAATGAAATGATTTTTATTTCTGTAAGTAAGTTTGTACAAACACTTTTACGCATCAAACATATATTTTTTAAACTAGATGGGGCCGGCGTTTCCTATCTGACTACTTTGAGAAGAAAGGCCGAAACCAAACTCAGAGGTCAGTCCCTTTTAAAGTCCAGACAAAATCTTGGTCAGATCATGTGAAGGCTATGTAGATACTCGTAGATATCTAACATGGTCTTTTGAAGAAAGAAGTTTTTGAGAACAGTTTGAGTGGACTTGGATTACTTATATCTTTAATCCATATATTATTATTTTAATAGTTTGTTAGTTAATTTAGTATAAGGTGTTTATAGATTTGAAATATATATATGAACAATACCAGCCTATTATTGCTCCACTGCAGGGCAAAGACCACTCATACAGAGAAGGCACGAGCATTGATCACCACGCTTGCTCAAGACGAGTTGGCGATTTCAGACTTATGTTAACTATAAGTCCAGGTGTCGTCATGATCTGCCAGGGTTGCAGGAAAGTCCGAAAGGGTTACCGTGGTCCCTGGCACCGGCAACTGAAGGAACACGGGTGGGTTTTAGTCAGTAAGAGTCTGACACGCCCTCCCGCTCCGCCCAGAGTGGGAGAAGTTATTTGATGATTTTCCACCCTTAAAAAAAGTGTCCTCATGTTGTCAGTAATGTCCAAGATAACCTCAGAAAGTAAATATTGAAAGAGTCACGTTGGTACTTGCCCGGATTTGAACCCATAACCTCATGAATAAGAGTCGAGGCCTTGACTGCTGGGTCATTAATAACGATAATTTAGTTTTTTACTATTTCTAGATTTTAACTTCATCTTGTTTAACCGGAATTATGAGAAATACATTAAAATGCCATCGAACCCGTCGAGACGCGTCATTTTTTCCGTCGCCATTTACGTCGTATAGTATGAGAAGGTTCTAAATGATAATATGAATGTTTATGAAACTGTTGCATTAAGAGCGTTTATACCTTATGGGTGGCAACGTCGCAATTTAGTGTCATATTTCGTGGTTTTCAATTTTTATCATTTAATCGGAGCCATATTTCAAAAATCTGTTTAATTAACTTTTTAGAATTATGTGAAAACTGTATAAAAGGTAAGAAATCGTTGCGTTTACAGTTCTATTTATATGCAAATAATTCATTGGAAACTTGCAGGGCGTTATTTTCATTGTAAAATAACTGTAAGCATTAAGGTTACTTACTTTTAAAACACTTTCACGTAATTCTAAAAAGTTAATTAAACAGATTTTTAAAACATAGCTCCGATTAAATGATAAAAATTGAAAACCACGAAATATGACACTAAATTGCGACGTTGCTACTTATAAGGTATAAACGCTCTTAAATACGATTGTGTGTTTAAAAACCTCGACTACGGCTCGGTTTTTAATAGTATCTTATCATACGAGTGTTTTAACAGGTACCTAGATATGTGCAGTTGCACAGTTTCATACACTACTTTATATACTCTCATACATTGGGATTGAAGCTATTAAATAAAAGATCAATTTGCGACGAAATTAAGTACAACAAAACGTATGAATGGCGCCAAAACCCAACACATCACCGCGCATGCGGTAAAGCGGGCGCTGTCACAGACAAGTAAACATTGGAATCAAAACTTTTTGTTTTTTGTAATGCTATAAAAATTATTGATGGAAACTCCTTGGTGATATAAATTTTTTGGATTTGCCCTAAATCGTATTGGTAAAAAAATTGTTATACCTATAACATACTTTGTTAGAAAAAAGGTGTTGTATCATGATTCTATTTTTAATTTCAGTACTGTGTTTATAAAGTATGTCAATATAAACTCGGTTTGAAGGTTATAATTCGAATTTTACGATATGAGAGTAGATAAGTTTTTATTTGTGTAAGTAGGTTTGTACAAACACTTTTACCCGTTAATCATATTTTAAAAACTACTTATTAGAGATCGGCGTTTCCTATCTTAAGCTTTGAGAAAAAACAACAGGTCACAGTCTCTTTTGAAGTCCAGGCATAATTTTGGACGGATCGTGTGAGAACCATGGACCCTAAGTAAGATCAAGGTTTTCATAAGGCGCCTGTAGGTATGTGTTGTTGTGAACAAACCTTAAAACTTAGTTCATACTGCTCGCCGCCCCAGATGTCCAGACCAGGATCGTAGCCACCCAACTCCCAGAAGAATTTGCGCGATATCGCGAACAAGCCGCCAGCCATTACTGGGCTCCTGAATACGAAAAATAGTATTTTTATTTTGTAAGCCGAGAGCCCGACCACATTTACATCGAAAAAAAAAACGATCATTCATCCTCTATTTAACCCATGTTGGGGACGAGTTTTCAAAAATCCTTTATGATAATAATAATAATATGAGACAACATCCACACAAGGTCTTCAGGTCCCGAACTAGGTAGAACCTGTACTACGGTAACCTGATGAATGATATACATACTTAAAATACATATACACACCCAGACACAGGTCAAACAGACATGTTCATGCACACAAATGTTTGACTTGTCCGGGGATCGAACCCGGGACCAGCGGCTCAGAAGGCAGGGTCGCTACCAACCGCACCAACCAGTCAACTGGTGGGCTTTAGTGCTCACCTTCGTTTTAATTATAAAGAACACTTTTGAAAAATTTCAAGCTTTTAGCCCCCGCGGTTGAGGCTGTGCGTCGTCTGTCAGTAATTATAAGGTTCTTAAAGTCAATTTTATTTACGGTTACGGTAGTTGTTATTCCGATGACGATTTAACTTGTTGTTTCTGGCAAGAGGTTATGTAGGAAGTAGGGAATGCAATCCCGCAAGATTATTTAAATCCCGGTATTTACGTGACTGATCTTTCTTAAACTCACGGGATCCTGGTATTTACGGGACCGGCCTTTCTTAAACTGACGGGATATCCCGGTATGTCGGGATCCCGGTATTACATTCCCTAGGAAGCAATCTGTGCAACCAAACAGCTGTTTTGTGTGTTGCGCATTTTTATAACTACATCTGTGCCAGGAACCACATAAGAAAACATATTCCACCTTTAATTAAAATTAATCAATCATAAAGGATTTACTTGTAAATTTAATATACCTTGATAAAGCCATTTGAGCTTATCATGTAATTTCAGAATCTTTCATCGTGAACATCAAAATACAATAAAATTTTAATAAAAGAATTTACCGCTTCATACGCAACCAGAAAATACGTAATATGAATACAACAATATGAATTCGTCGTTTATTTAAACAATAAAATCGATTACGAGGTGCTTATCAAGCCGTAAACACCGGCTGAATAGAGAGTTAATTGGCAGATTATTGTGCTCTTAATGACGTAACGATATTCTCATTTAACAGCCATTTGTTGAAACTCAATATGTTTGAAACTATATTCTTTCAGTTTGACAGTCCATTTACAAATGTTGGTGTATAATTAGGGTAGTAAAAAAGGTGTATAAAAAAGAAAGTTAACTTAAACCTAACTACGACAAAAACGCCCACTAAAAGGTATAAACCAGACATCGATATCGATTTTTTGCGGGTTTCATGATAGCCGCAGTCACACATCATTACTAAGTCGTGCACTCAAGCTGAACATTGTACAGATTTTTTGTTATTTCGGCCGTAGTCGGGTAAACATTCGACTTTTGACATAACTGGACACAACAAAGGCGTTTGTGGTGATACAAGTAGGTAAACACTACATTATGTTTCCACGAAAGGTTATAGCCAATAATGTTATTTTTTTACAAATTCTGTGAGTTTCAGTTCCCACAGCGAGAAGTCGTGGGATCGATCGACATTCATTGAACTATTTGACAGGGACAAACACTTATTTCAAATACAAATTGTATTTTTTTTTTTAAACGTTGCCCCACACTAGGAATTTCTCCTGTATCGTGGGTGCGTTTACAAACATTTAAACTCACATACACAAACAGCCAGATCCGGAACAACTACTTGCAGATCATACAAATATTTGTTCCGTGCGGGGATCGAACCCGCGACACGTAACGCAGCAGTCAATCGCTTAACCACTGCGCAAATAAATCATGCCGTGTATTCAGCTTAATTGAACAGGTTATCAGGATTCGTAGGAAGAAGCAAGCCACGTTGCTAGTAATATCGGGCAAGCAAGTATTATCTATAGCTAGTATTATTATATTAGTAGTAGTATTATTAGCTAGTATTTCGTAACTCAAAGTTATGGCAATCGATGGTAATGCCTTTCATTTTGTCAGTTCAGCCACGTTCATTGCGTTATTGAGTAGACGAATTTTTCAAACCTATGAAACAATGGATTAGGAATTTCCTTTAAAACTCACGGATTGTGATTGAAAGTGTGTTACACAAATTAGGGTGAGTGCAGGCCAAGCGTACCGCAGTGCTGTTTCACTGTCAAACAAATACCAACATTGCGCTCGTTGAAATAAAGTCGAAAATAAACAAGTGAAAACCGCGCTTTGCTACTAGGCCAGGGCCCTTTACCACAAAACTTTACAAGTCTACAATTCTACAATTTTTTAAAATTATTACACAGAAATTACAAATATATATTTGTAAGGTTTTCCCGTTATAATTATGTGGCTTAGAGTTTTGTGGTACAAATACATATAAGTGTAATACAAGTACAAATTTGTAAATTGTAATTCAAGTACAGTTTTGTGGTATAGGGCCCAGGCAAGGACAGGCCTTAAACAGTATAAAAAAATATGTTCTTACTCGAAAGGCTCAGGCATATTCTTTTCATCCTTGGGTAGTACAGGCAGCCTTTTGTAGAAAAACTCCCAATCGAAGGCACCGCGGGCCCCTTCATCCTGCGCTCGGTATTCAAACGTGTCATACGCTATCACGTCTATGAACGGACATGTTGCCGTTCGGTAGTTCAGCGCTATCGGTTCTGTTCGGACAAAGTTTCCTCTTAGATTAACAAATTTTAATGGGTTCGCACTTCCTTTTTCCTCGAATTTTGTGATAAATTTGGGGACTGTTTATTTACAGCACATTTTTTCAGTACATAAAGTTTAAACTCACTCAAACTCAAAGCATGTATTTCATTTACGGAGCAGAAGGGGCAAGAAACTCCAAGGACACTCTGTTAAATCGAAATATATGATAATAATAGGTGTAATGTTTATCTATTAATACTTTGGGCAGAGTTTGCGACAAAATCTGCAAAACATCCCTGTAACCTGAACCTCTAAACACATCATCCACATTTCCCAATCAAGATAAACTCTAGACTGATTTCTAAGAACAAAAATTTGTTTAGTTATCATAACTGCTTAGTATCCTTATTTAAAAAAAATAAAATTGAGCTCTTTCTTCGTTTTGCTCTCCAACGGCTGGTGTATTCGGAGCTCGCCTCACAACGAGTTCTGTTAGAAGACCGTCTGGTGCATTAATTTACAAAGTAGAGTGCTACAAGGAAATTTTGGCGCCTGAATGACATTGACAGGGGCGTTGTTGGTAAACATTTGTGAAATTGTCACAGAAATCGTATTGACAAAAGATGGCGGCGTTAGTTCAGATTTTGGACATTCGCCAAAATAACCTTGTAGCGTTGTACATAAACAAAGCTCTTTGGCATTCTTACTCCTCCATGCAAGTAACTCCCACTTTTCCGCAGCGCATAACAAATTTACAATAACAAACAAATACATACACAGACCTAGTAGGGGCGGCAGCCAGTTGACATTGGCTTCGGTGTGAGAGTCCAAAAACAAAAGAACATCGGCCGTGGCTTGCTTCGCTCCAGCCAAGCGAGCGGTGATCAGTCCACTGCGCTTTTCAAGACGAATGACACGCACTTTTGGCATGTTCTTCGCTAGATAGTCGTCTAACTTCTCCTTCAGGAAATCTGGAAAATTACAATTCAGCTTAACATTAATAAAACGAGCCCTCGATTTTGGCGAGACGACGCGATTTTTAGCCCAAAATCGAATCGAATAAATAAGTTATTCGTAAGTAATTTATTACTTATTTATATTTTATTCCTCTGAAGTCTTAACTGCCTTACAGTGCAAGCCAGTCAGTTAATGTTGTTAGTCTATTAAAGCAACGTATTTTCATTAAAAAATACATTTACATGGCTATCTATCGTCATTGTAAACTTAATTTGAAACTCAAATAAAAGGATAAGTAGGTAGCTAGTAAAAAATATAAAACTACTGATTATTTACGATTTTTTTCTTTTGTGCCGCTTTCGTCGAAAGAATCCCGGTTTTTTTTTATCCGTATGGTTTTTAAATCCCGATTTGCCCGAAAATAAATCTAGCAACGCTGCCTACTGGCTAATACTGCCTAAAAGTTCTTACCACGGCATGAAAATAAAATATGGTTAAAATGTTCTGTTGACTTACAAGTAGGCCTAGACCAAATAAAAAGTCAAGACATAGCGCTGTCAACAGTGACGTGCGGCCGGTTTCGTAAACATGTGTGCACTTAGTGAGGTGTAGTTTGGTTGTAAATGTGTGCGTGTGAGTGTGTATACTTACACAGAGCAAGGTGTAGTTTTGCATGCTTCGCTGTATTGTTCGCAGCGCTTGATTTTTTATTTGTTCCTAGCAAGTAGCATATTGTTTGAGCCCCTGCCGCCTGTGATACAGGTGATCCTAGTATATGCATCTTACATTGTTATACCTTAATTATTTATCCAAGATTCATAATTATTCATCATAATCAGCCTTTAATGGGCAGCAGGTTTTCCGTGCCTCGGAAGGCAAGTTAAGCCGTTGCTCGCGGCTGTCATTCGTGGATCTTTGACAGTCGTGGCGGGTTTTCAGAAGACCGAAAGTCTGACAACTAGTCTTACCAAGGGGTATTGTAGGGTTGTGGAGGTCAGATAGGCAGTCGGTCCATGTAAAATACTGGTATTCAGCTGCATCCGGTTAGACTGGAAGCCGACCCCAACGTAGCTGGTAAAGGGCTACGCAGATGATCATGAATGGGGAGTAGGCTGTTATCCACCACGCGGGCCCAGTGCGGGGTAGTAGATGTCACATTTCTTAGAATTTTTAGTTCTAAGACACGCCGGTTTCCTCACGATGCTTTCCTTCACCGTTTTGAGTTCAGTGGTAATGAAATAATTTACACAAAGTAAAGCGCCTGAGTTGAACCCACGACCTAAAACTTCTAAATCGGGCCCGTTACCACTGGGCCACCATAGCTGCTGCTGATTCATAATTGAATTTTACCAATTATGATTCAGAATAAAAATGTATTTTTACTTCATATAGTTTGTGCCCATACGAGAAAAGAAGCCAGCTGTATGAGTTTGTAAGAAAGCTGTTTACGATAACAAAGCCATTATATTAATACGTCTTCGCATCCATTCACACAATGTAATATTGAATGATATATTAATTGTAAATACTGGCATTGTCTATTTTATACCAATAACATTCACAAGTCAACAATGCCAAACTGTTATCGAAACCACAACACGAATTGTTGTTCATTTTAGCCGTTCCAATAAGAAGAAAACGATCTGAAATACGAACAACTAACGCAACAACGTAGGTACCTACCATTTACTACTGGTCTGATACTTTTGGACTTCAAAAGAGACTGTGACCTCCGAGTTTGTTTCGGCCTTTCTTCTCAGAGTAGTCAGATAGGAAACGCCGAGCACATCTAGCTTATAAAATATGATTGACGTGTAAAAGTGTTTGTACAAACCTACTTCCCGAAATAAAATATCATTTACCTATAATTAAAATCATAAAACATAAAATCACGCTCGTATGTGGAAGTTAGAACAGGGTATACAGAGGTTTATTGCTGACACATTTCGCTAGTTATTTAAAAACTCTCATACTATTATACAAGGTGTTGTTTTGCATCCTCGTCAAATTCGAGGAGGTAACTATGCTAATGATTCTCGACACAAATCAATAATAAAATAAGTAGGTATTTATTTTTATTTTTTGTATTTTTCGAAAATCGGCATGTGTAGGGTCCGTGTGATACCGCCCTGTAACTGCGCTGTAACTGTAACGCATGCATACGCAACGGGGCGATTTTGTTCTTTGAAAGTGGAGTATTCTGAAATACTGTCAAACTTAAATACCTAAAAAAACAAGTATGTATTAATTATTGAGCAGGATCGTAATTTTATTTGATTATTTATGTCTTTCATAACAGCCTCCTGAAATTTGACGAGGATGCAAAACAACACGTTGTATAATCTGTGCTCTCATGTAATAGCAGGTGGCTCACCTGGTTACCTACTAAATGGTTACCTACTAACTGGTCACCTATTAACTGGTAACAATTCTACATATATAAAAACCAAATAACATTCTCCTTTACCCGGGGATCGAACACAGGACCCCAATCAGAAGTTGCACATAAGTTGAGCCTTGGCAACAAAAAAAACAAGCAAAAATTATCGCATCACATCCGTTTTGTTCAATGACAACTTAGTAACTGCATAGATTAAAAAATAACAAGTGCACTCAACCTCAATCTACTGTTATTTACAGCATAATTAATGCCGTAATGTCCTTAACATCCTATGACAATAAAAACATTCTAGACAAACATTAAACATAGGTACCTATTTGTACACCGAAGTGAAAGCATTAATTAGCATATACCTAGGTACACAATACGCGCAACTAATAATGTTAAGAACTAATAACAATAAGACGTGACAATTGAAAAACAGATGCAAACATCAATTGGTGCCACGTTCAGTGCAATAACATTGAAGTATCAGCTGTAGGTACATACATAGACATAGCCTCGAGGCTGAATTACGAATAATTGAAATTACAGTAAACTATCGAGTTCGTTGCTTTGACTTCATAACGAAAGGTTATAGGGGCAAATTCATAAACAAATATTTTTTGTTTGGTTGGCGAATAGCTACGTGCCACGTGCCAGCCTTTTCTAACTAGAGTCCAGTAACCTTTTAGATGTTTTTTTTTAAACTTTGCCCTACACTAGGAATTTCTCCTGTATTGTGGGTGCGTTTACTAACATTAAAACTCACATACACAAACAGCCAAACCCGGAACAACTACTTGTAGGACATACAAATGAGGGAATCGAACCCGCGATACGCAGCACAGCAGTCAATCGCGCCGTCAAAGATGTACCTAGATGAAAGATTTGGCGGATTTTAAAAAGTTTATTTAACTTCGTTATTACATATTGGTACCGAACATACGTGACTGCCTAGTCACATAATATATGTTCGGTCCCAATAATTAATAATAATAATAATTTCGCTGTATATCCCGCGAAAGTGTGGAGGTCGAGGCTTTTTAAACGCTAAGACCCTCCACAATCGCGAGATATGCAGTCTCAGGGAATATTTCCTAGAAACCGACGTGGGTATGCATCGAGATGTAGTCACGGTGGACAAGGGCCTCACCCCGCTCTCCTTGGCTAAAGAGAACTGGCGCAAACCTGTAGTGCTTGACACTAATGATCGCATGGAGGTATGGCAGAGTAAGGAGCTCCACGGACGCTTTTTCCGGGCCCTACATGGACCGGATGTAGATCTACTAGCGTCCGTTGCCTGGCTGCGTTTCGGTGACCTCTTTGGAGAAACCGAAGGTTTTGTCTGTGCAATTATGGACAACGAACAATTACCGGAGATTTATTGTGAAAGACGGCACGGTTGACATCTGTCGGGCATACCACCGGCCGGGAGAATCAATCAGGCATATCATCTCCGGGTGTTCTCGTCTAGCTAACGGAGAGTACTTGCATAGACACAACCTTGTAGCCAGGATAATCCATCAGCAGCTTGCTCTGAAATACAACCTTGTGGAATCGGAGGTACCGTACTACAGGTATGTGCCCGACCCAGTTCTCGAAAATGGTAATATCACATTGTACTGGGATCGATCCATCATCACTGACAGGACTATTGTTGCCAATAAGCCTGATATAGTGGTGGTGGATCGATTGGAGCGACGCGCAATGATTGTTGACATAACCATCCCGCATGATGAGAACCTCGTGAAAGCCGAGAAAGATAAACAAATCAAGTATCTTGACTTGGCTCACGAGGTTGTCGACATTTGGGATGTGGACTCAGCGGTCATTGTGCCGATAGTCGTGACAGCCAATGGGCTAATACCCAAGAGCCTCGACCAACACCTAAGGAGGCTCTCGTTAGGCAGCTGGATCAAGGGCTTGATTCAGAAAGCGGTACTTCTGGACACGGCCCGCATTGTTAGGAAGTTTCTCTCTCTGGAGCCCTGACCGCCGGTAGCTTGGACCCTGTTCCCGATACCGGTGGGCTACTATTTTTTATATTTTTAAATGTTTTTGGTATCTTTTTATTTATAAAAATATTTAAAAATGTAATTGATATGTATGTAAATGAAATAAAGGAAATAATAATAATATGAGACAACATCCACACAAGGTCTTCAGGTCCCGAACTAGGTAGAACCTGTACTACGGTAACATGATGACTTATATACATATACACACCCAGACACAGGTCAAACAGACATGTTCATGCACACAAATGTTTGACTTGTCCGGGGATCGAACCCGGGACCAGCGGTTTCGATGGCAGGGTCGCTACCAAGTGCACCAACCGGTCAATTATCTACATATAGCATTTTTATTGAATACAAAAACATAAATTTGATGTGTCCCTATGTGCAGACCGCAGGGCCATTCACTATGACGAAACTTGTATGTGGCCCAAGCACTCCTTTCAAACCTCATTGAAAGGTAACATATTATTACCTGCAATGGCCTTCCGACTTATATCGACAAGAAAAATAAACATTGTGGGTTATTAGCGCGCAAGGCTGCATGCTTCACCATTTGCTAGACGGCTCGACTAACGACCCGATTTATTTTAGTCATCATCCCCACCTAGCCTAAATATTCGATGCATGGATCAATACTAGGTATTTTAGTCGGTTCACCCTTGTTTGGTATAACAACGTTTTGTCGAAAATCGCTCCGGCTAATTTTAGTTTGCATTAAAGTCATTTCGTATTATTATTCATTTGAGCGAATAATTAATCGGTAGATTTTTATTTAGCATTTGAAATAATGTCATTTGACCGAATTTTCAAATGCACTAATTTAATTTAGTCTAATGTTTCACTAGACTAATAATGCTTTTTATATAACGTTCAGTTGACCTAATTTTCATATTTACTCATTTTCAGCCAAAATTATGTAATGAATAAGTAAATATCAGGAAACATCATACTGTTATAACCTCATCTAACCCAAATGATTCACCAACAATAGAGGGGATCAGAAGGCCAATTCCCGTAATTAAAAACGTTCAAATTCAAGTCGCAATCTCATCTCAGAGACAGTCTAATGTCAAAAATGTTGGTAAACACTCAGAACAATAACTAAAGCATAGAAGGCGCTTTAGGACATTTGAAGTGTACGCTGTCATAGACAAAAGAGTATTAGCTAGTGATGAGACTATGCATAAAATAAATACCGATATCGACTTCTTAGTTTATGGTATCGCTCCTTGGCATTAAATCTAAAATATACTAAGGTGAAATAAAGAACTCACTTCTGTCTGATTAACTTATTTATTTATAAACACAGGATAAATTATTAACAAATTGAATTTACCAAGAAAACGGTTAAATAATTTTTAAAGAGCGCTTGGCCACGGAACAAGTAACAAAAAAATTAAATCACTGTCCTTTAAAAATTATAGTTTTTGTTAGAAATGTCCTTACTTTTTCTACAGGAGAAGATTAGAATTTTAAAATTCTAATTATTAAATATTCTTTGCTTATCAATTCAATCAACAAATTTCTATGATCATCCAATACATCATTATCGAATGAATGTTCGAGTAAATCATCAAAAATTGACGTTGGTAGCAATATTTTAATAAAGCAGTCATCGCTGAAATGTTTGGAACAAATACGATGTTGTTTTTTCCATTCCCAGTAGTTACGTGCAATAGCGTTGATCCATTTTTGCCTCATATCAATATCGGAGGGAAATCTGAAAATTACAAAAAAATCATAGCCACACGTGAGTTTAAATTATTATACCATGAGCCACACGGATTTTTGACCACTGTCATTTCATTACTCATACGTACGATTTGCTGGCAAGACCGTAGGTATTTAGGTATTTATTTCACTCTTAAATATTTAATCCTTCCCAAAACTACGTGTAAAGAAAAATAATGTAATAATTTAGATGACACTAGTTCTATCGATATTCTATCGATAGTTTATTTTTGCAAGCACTATTGCAAAATATTTATATGCCGATTTAAAATTTATATTTTCCCTAGAATCGAATTATTTAATTGCATAAAATATTGATTTCAAAACACTACCGTTTACACCAAGCTCAAATAATTTGAAAAAATGCCAAAATAACCTACAGTGAGAATACAAAACCGATAAAATGACCATATTTGATTACTTACCGATGGAAGCTTATGATTTCCGAATCGTTTTCTTTGCGGGATGAATGTGATTTACATCCCACTATAATGCAGGACATTATTTAATCTTTAAGCTATGCGATTTACACTAAATCACTATTAATTTTGTACTATTTTTACAAAAACACGTAAAATCAACGAAGCACTTCAACTCCCATGCGCCCATAAGCATTATACGAAAAAAATGCGATGAACAAAGTCATAGACAAAAACCTGAGACGTTAAGTAGCTTTTAAACTTAGTATCATAAAGGTAGCCAAGGTAGCCAAATTGACGTTTGCTTTGTGACGATTTGCATTTTGAGCAACCTACATCTGTCTCTTTATAATGCTGTTATGAGTGTGTAAGAAAACAGAGACGACTATATTAGTTAAATTTAGATTCCTTCTATGCTTTAGTTATTGTTCTGAGGGTAAACACTATACAATTTTTGACAGATTGATATTGAGATTAGAATGCGAACGTTCTTAAAAATACGGGAATTGCCCCTCTGTTAGATGAGGAGAATAAGAAAACACAATATATTAACTGAAATTAGGTCAAGTGAACGTTAGATTTTTTGTTATTATATCAACCGTTAGACACCTATGTTAATTGATGCTTGATAATGGTAATAAATATACCACCTGAACATTACATCAAATGAACATTATACCTTTTGATCAATAGCGCAAATGTTGTTATCGCAAATAAATATTCGATTAAATGAAAATTTTATTATGTTAATCGATATTATACAAATTGATAATTTTCTTAAACGTTGTTCGAATTAGTAACATTACATCAAAAGTTGTTATACCAAACAAGGGTGAACCATTTTAGTCCAGCAAAACAGTATCAGAGTCTCACTGAACTCCGAAGTTGAATTGAACGAGAATGCAGTTCAATTCAGTTCAGAATACTGGCCATGACTTTGGATTCGAAAGTCACGGCCGACGTTACAATACCAGTCTTGTTGTTGTTCAAACTTTCAAGGTAAAAAACTACAGTCTTTTAAAACTCATTATATGGATAGACTACAGACTAAGCCGCAGAAATCGTAAAGAAACCGGCATGTAAATCGCCACATGCGAACTGCGCTTCATACTGACGTCACGCAAATCCTGCATCGCGCAAGCAGAGTTTACCGCGTGACTAGCATATATACAACTTCCCGACATCAATCATCGGGCAGTTGCCCACCAGACGCGACACCCAACTGGTCGGAGGATCCTCCCTTTTCTATGGAGGTGTGAGTGAACTAAACACCCTGTTCCTTGTACCTCTATAGACGTGTGACATTCACCACCAACACTGGGGTCCGTGTGGTGGTTTACGATTATGACCTACTCTCACTGTAATTTTACAAAGTCTAAAGACAAATTCTTCAACTTGTGCCCATTCGTCATGCCTTTTAGCCCCACATGGAAAGTCATGTAGGGGCTAATCCATCGCTTAAGTTTAAAAGATATGGTATGTTGTAAGTGATGGATAAAAATGTGGTATGATATTCTAGGAGACGCAAGATAGTAACCATGATAACCGATAGTGAAACGGCAATTAATGGAAATTGATGGACCACTGAAAGTCCATACCTGAGGTCTACTGAATCAATGGTGAAATGCAATAACTACTACTACAATATATACTACTGCAGCCGTCGTAATCGTACGCTTTATGATGGTGACTACCGCGAATCACGGCGATTAAAAACTGCATGAAAATGTTAGCTATCCTTTTTAATGAAACAGAACAATTTCGTTTAGTATATACAGGGTTATTTGTAATACTTCGGCAATCCATTAAGGGGGTGTACCGTGTAGGGGAGGTAATTTCATATTTTCAGTAGAGAACATTCCAAAAATATATGTACAACTTCTCATCTATCCAACGAGATAGGTACAATAAGATGCCAGATATTCTTCAAAAAAATATAAAATGTCAAATTACTGGAAAATGGTTGACATTTGCATAGCGGTCATAAGAGGTCATTTGGTTGCAAGTGACCTCCCCTACATCCCTGTAATAGATTGCCGACATATTACCAATAACCCTGTATAGTCCTCCAGAACGTATTTCGACCATGGCGGCCAATCTCAACTGAGACTAGCGTGCGGCGCGGGAAATATTATAGTGCACAAGTGTGAGCGCAGACACAGGTGCCTCACTTTCATAGTCCGACGGGACGGCAATCCGACACGACCGGAGAGAGATCAGGCGCAGGACCAACGACCAAACTTCCAAAGTCCGGGCTGTTACTAAGAAAGTCCTAATGGAAAAACCCATAACGCTTTGCCCAACCTGGGAATCGAACCCAGGACCCCACGGTTAGCAGTCACACTGGCAACCACGAGACCAACGGGGCTTTTAGTACGTAGTAATTAAACAACTGTAATCTGAGATCTCTTACCTTTGGTGCTTGCATCGTCGACTAGAAGAACTTCCTTTATCAGATTACTGGGTGACCGTAGCAACACGCTGAACGCAGTCCGTAGCAGCGTACTCCAATGCTCGTTATGGAAGGGAACCACGACGCTCACGGTAGGCAGAGACGCAATGTAAACCTTCTTTTCACAAGTATGGTACCGAATGTCCGGTAGGGAACGATTCAGTGGAATTTTATCACTTAGTGCGCCGTTAAATCCGTTTACTGAATACAGATCTTTTTCAAGTTCAGCATCTGATTTTGGCAAATGTGCGGGCTTCCCTTGCTCACCGATTCCTGATAAAAATAAAATAATAAATAGGTTGATTAGTTTACCAGCTTATTCTAGTCTGTACCTGGGTACTGTACATTATTTTGTACTCGTGTTTCTTTGTGAGACAATGTCTATTACTCTATTTGTATGCAATGCAAGACATCTATCGACATTAGTAATCTACTTGTATCTTGAACATGTTCTAAAGTAATACAGTCTGGGACAATGTTTGTCTGTTTGTCTATACTAGCTTCTGCCCCGAGTTC
Source organism: Brachylomia viminalis (assembly GCA_937001585.2). Taxonomy (NCBI): domain Eukaryota; kingdom Metazoa; phylum Arthropoda; class Insecta; order Lepidoptera; family Noctuidae; genus Brachylomia; species Brachylomia viminalis. The sequence continues at coordinate 5,650,714 of OW443299.2, read as the reverse complement.
GTCCGCGTGAAATCTCTTCTCTATTTCTTGTTCCCCCGCCCCCGACCCACCACGTCGCATCACATGGCCAGCCCGCGCTATTACTTTATTTTCGCTTAGCGTTTTGTCTGACTTTTTTCGTTTTGCTCGCCTCCTAAGCGTCTTAGTGTGATGTTAAATAGCCTATCGCCTTTTTTTTTTGTTTCCGGGGTGGAAAATCCTCATGGATGTCCGCCGCCCTGGGGCGGGCGGCGGGGTCTGTCAGACTCTTACTGACTAAGAACCACCCCGGTGTTCCATCTCACACCTACGCCGGGGGTCGCGGGAACGTACGATCCTTCCGCAACCCCCGACTGGTGCGGGGCGACGGACGTCCCCGAGTCCGTCGCCCCTGGACCCATTTAGGGGGGATGGAATAGGGCGTTGTCCGCCCTCCGCCGATGCCCGGTGCGCCTTCTGCGGGCCGGGTGAGTGGACGAGATCTCCCTCTCCCTTTCCGCAGCCTCCTTCTGCGAGACAACTATTTCGCAGAAGGAAACCACCGCGTCCCAGGACACGTCGCTGCTGACCATCGACTCGACTACGGCCGGCAGCGACAAATCTCTGCCTAATTCTGAGATGAGGGCACGGCGCGGCTCCTCCCAAGCGGCACACTCTGCCAGCGTATGCCGCGCCGTGTCGTCCCGACAGTCGACGCAGTGGTGACACCGGGCGTCCGGCGACTTTATTTTCCCTTAGCATTTTGTCTGACTTTTTTCGTTTTGCTCGCCTCCTAAGCGTCTTAGTGTGATGTTAAATAGCCTATCGCCTGCCTCAAGTTAAAGGCTATCAAATGCAAAGAGATTTTTTCAAATCCGACTGGTGGTTCCACAGATTAGCGCGTTCATCCAAACAAACTCAAATTCAGCTTTGTAAGTATAGACAAAAAATTCCATGACCATATCTTTTACTAATTAAAAATATTTAATGTTCACTATAAATCGCTCATTTTCAAAAAGGGTGACATAACTAAAAAATCTGCAATTTTGAGTTAAGTATACAGGTGAATGCAGCATATTCTTTTTGCTATTTGTCTAAAAAAGACAGCCTAAAAATTAGGGAGGTAGAAAGATGATGATGATCAGGTACAATTATATAATTAATGTATACAAAATATTGTAACACATTTTAAAAGAGTAACGGTGGAGTTTCTTGCCCATTCTTCTCCATTACGAAACGGCATGTATTTAATGCGGCAACTAAGTAAAATGAATATAGGTTTAAAAAAAAAATAGAGTGGGTACCATATATAATGGGTTGGCAGCTATTATGGAGTATCGTATTGTGTAATAGGTAGCATATTAATATATCAGTAATAAGCTCCGTTTTAATTTAAACTAGCATCAAGTTTTTCTTTTGGGAACAGAATTAATATCTAAGCGGAAACTTAAAATGGGCGTTCATGTTTGTCATAATTGTCACAATTCTAACCAAACCTTAATTAAAATATTCTATGCATGGTCGATGGCAGGGCTTGGTCGACGGAGCCCCGCTTCGCGGGGCTCCTACTTCTGGGTGGTTTATAAAAAAATAACCACGAAGGGGATGGCGGGGTCTGTCGACCCCGCCATCCCCTTCTAACCTAACCTGTCCGAGTCGGGGTAACAAATGGTAACAAATTAAAATGGAGCTTATTACTGATATATTAATATGCTACCTATTACTTATTACGATACTCCTTATTAGCTGCCAACCCATTATATATGGTACCCACTCTATTTTTTTTGTTGCAAACATTTAGTCGACTTTTAAGTTATTAGTCACTCGGAAAATAATAATCCTTACGAAACTACCTTTTGGAAGGGGCGACGAGAATCATTCTCTTTTAATGTAAATGTTGACGTTCAAAACAGCCTTATAAGTGCCTATTTAAAATAAATGCTTTGACTTTGACATGACTTTAACTTTGATGTGACTAATATGCTTCGTCGCACTCTAAGGACCGGTTTTTTTATCCGTAGTTAACTCAACCATTATTTAAAAATAGTAAATAATGGTTAAATTTTGGCAAAATTTAACCATAGTTACCTACTATTTTTAACTAATGGTGGAGTTAATGATTAAATTTTTACTAATGGTCGAGTTCACTACGGGTAAAAAAACCGGCCCTTCTACTTTTGCTCTTTTACATCATCAATCATCATACACAAAAATTGCTCTTTTTGAATTGTGGCAAACTTTTCGCAAATGAACGAAATATACGCACATTTACAACTTTTTCATAATTTGAACATGTGCATAAATTTTAGAGAAACATTATTTCGTCTAATTCGTTGGTTGGTTATTTATAGCTACAGTTATTACTATGGTTTTCAGGTAATCAGTTGATAATACCCACCCACTCGCTTCCTTTCATGTTGTATCAGCGCATAGTCATGCCAGTCAATTTTCTGGAATTATAAAATTTGTTAATGACAACATAAAAACATTAGACTTACATAAATAAATATTTTCAGACATTTTATTATTTTTTATTATTATAAACAACAACAACATTACATCACGCCTATGTTGGGCTTGTGGCTTAGTAATAACAGCCGCACGGGTCGATCGATCAGGTTAAGCTACTCTTGCCGCGGTTGGTCCGTGGATGGGTGACCATTTTTACATACCAAGACCCCTCCGTGCCTCGGAAAGCACGTTAAGGCGTTGGTCACGGCTGTCATTCGTGGATCTTTGAGAGAAGTTACGGGTCGTCAGAAGCCCAAAAGTCTGTCAACCAGTCTTACCAAGAGGTACCGTATTACCCAGCAACTGGGTTGTGGAGATCAGATAGGCAGTCGCTCCCTGTAAAATACTGGTATTCAACTGCATCCGGTCAGACTGGAAGCCGACCCCAACATGTTTGGGAAAAGGCTGGGCACATCACGCCTATTCCCTGAAGGGATAGGCAGAGCTGTAAAGTCCACCAGAGCCAGACACCCACATTTCACTAGTTACGAAAGTCATACGTAATAGGGAAGCACATAGTTTCTAAATTATAAATACACCATTTTTTATATTTATTTCAACCAACATAATAAGCAGTACTATTATTGCCTTTCAAAACTAAACGTATTCCATCTTATTACAAAACACGATCTAACTTTAGCCAGAGCTTAAATCATCAAACCAGTTTTTGTATTTCGAACCTTGTTTTGTAATAAGACCGATTCTGTCTTATTACAAAACAAGGTTTTTCTTTAGGCATGGTTAAAGCCATTGAGCCTGTTTTTTAAATAAGAACCTAACAGAAATCTAAATGCGGTTCCTTTTACAAAACTGACTACTTAGTCCGGTCTTCGGTTGTTAATTTTGTATTAAGAACTTTATAAAGTCGGCATAAAGTTCGAAATACAAAAACTAGTTCAAAGGTTTAGGCTCGGGCTAAAGTTAGATCGCGTTTTGTAATAAGACGGATTTTGTCTGGCCTAAGAACAAAGAAAGGAGATTAAGCTTAAAAGGGGTGAATACTGATTTGTTGGCTGACAGAGATGAAAGGAGAAGACATGCTACCCTGACCCATAAAATAAATTGTTATTAGATGAGGGTAATGAATAACTCACCTTTAAGGTACTGGGTGTAAAAATTTGCCGATCAGGGCGAAATCTTTGTGGGATTTGAAAAACTTCTATAGCGTTGTTTGCAAATTGGTTACTTGCGTCTAGGCTGGTCAATAATTTCACTATATACAGTAATATCACTATTAGCGTCAACATCAGAAGATTACGCAGCCTCAATAGGCGCAACAATTGGCGCCTTGAAATCGACATTATGCTGAAACAATAAGAAATAAAATATGTTATGATGAAACAATCCTTATCTATAAAAATCAATGCCACTTTTCGTTGTAATTTTTTATAACTCAAGAAGGGATGGACCGATTTTGCTATTTCTTTTTTTAGAATATTCCTTGAAGTACGAGGATGGTTCATACGGAGAGAAAATAAAATAAAAAAAATTTTAGGCAGTACAAAGTTCGCGGGGTCAGCTAGTAAGAAATAAAATAATATGTTATGCTTAATCTTAGGGACTTTATATTTGTACACATGTAACATTAATTCGTTTTAACAAACACAGTAAAAAAATCTTATTACTTTCGGGCCATTATAATTTAACTAGCTCTTTGAACTTCAACTCCACCCATTTAAAGAGTAGTTTTGGCAAATGAATGATTGATTACACGGATTGTAATATAAACCATTTATTATTCACCTAGATAAGTATTTGTGCTATGTTTGTAGTTTCTAAACCGAAGGTATGGAACTTTTCATACAAACTGTTATAATCCCCCTTTTCCAACCAGTGGTTGTTTTTGTGAAAAATTGTTTGTTAGGTGTCCATTATTTGGCCTCAGATTATTTAAACCAATTTTCAAGTAAAATTGAAGCAAGCAAAATAATCCTACCCAAAAAACTTGATTAAGTACCCCTTTTCACCCAATCAAGGGTTAATTTTTGAGAAATCCCAAAACACATCATGCTTATTTTTTGTATCATGAATTCCTAGTTTCAAATTAATCAGACCACACATTAATATTCTTCCATGCAAACTTGAACACCCCTATAACCGATTTTGGGGGGTAGTTTTAAGAAATGAATGTCAAACCTTATTATTTATATTGAAATTCTTATTTGTACCAAGTTTCAAGTTCACAAAACCAAAGATTAAGATTTAACTCATAACAAAAACCTCCCCTTTTAACCCCCCTTGGAATAGAATTTAAAAAAATCCTTTCAGAGCAGATGCACAAAAAGAACCTACTGTCCAAATGTCGAATTTCTACCCTAAGCGGTATGTGTCAATTTGGAGACTTGCCTATAATATAAAATATTACAGGAGCTTACTAATTAAATAGTGTACAATTATTAACAAAACCAAGCTATATTTTTGATCCTAATAAATCAATTGAATTAAAATACAAAAATATTTCCCTTTTTATCATTAGTTTGTGTGATGTTCTAAAGGGTTTTTGACTTTTTGTAATATTCTCAGAACAGGATCAGTACCAGCAATCAGATAATTAGCATTTTTTATCTGATAAGAGATAGGACTGATAAATCGCAACAAGTTAATTTAAATTAATGTATGTCAATTATTAATAATAATTTTAAATTTATAAATAAATACATACAGAGACCTCCTAAGACGATTATACATGTCTAATGGTAAATAAACACTAAAAATCATCAAGAGTGTAGGGTGTTACTACACTACTATTTATTTACTTATTATTTACTTAAGTGTACAACTGTTTAATACTTACACATTTGCATAGGGTTCGTGCGAATACTGTTGTCTCACAAGAATGCACTAACAATAATACAAAAGATGTTTTGATACACCACCGTCAAGGATAAACAAGATTTTCAACAAGACACGAAAGCACGAACGAAATACAAAAACTAAACCACCCGGTTTGACCCGCAGACCCGGTGCTATTCACAATCAAACGACTAATGTTAAAAGCTAATGTGATTTGTTACTTAATTCGAAAATACACCTGATTGTGCCCGTTTTGCCGCAAGTATGACAGAGACATCACATAAAGTGACATTTGATGACCAACTTTTTGATTTTGGTCGGGTTATACCTAATAAGGCTGTTTTTTTTAAGTTCTTGAAGCAATGGCGTCTGAATATTCAGTTTATTTGAAAACTAAATAAAAGTCCTCTATCCTTCTAAATAAAAAGACAATACATTCTTTTTCATCAATAATTTTATTCAAACTAATCTAAATAAATAAAAATATGTAAAAAAATATTGAAGAAGATGTGATTATTTTTCATTAAATCTGAACGCTTCGGAAAATTCTCGATCGCTACCTTGACAACTGTTTGTTTTTGATTGGCTGAAAATTTTCAGGAAAATCAAATTTCTCCCAGTAGGGAATTTATTTGATTTCTGTTCTGTGCATCGTATATTTGTAACATACGAAACATTAAGTGTATCAAATATTTTTCAAGGTAATGCCTAGGGTGAAGTATTTTAATATAATTATGTTGTTATTAGTATTGGTCGCCCTTTATTGAGGATTTCCGTTATCCGGCTGCACCGGACACTCCTGTGTCCGAGCGCTACATAAATTCATACATATTTTTAATTAAATTAACTCCAGTTCTCGTGGCGGAGTATAAACTATCCAAAGTTTTTTCATTCTCTGATATTGCCGACGCTTTCTGAGTTAGCCGACGTGTTCCGTCACCAGTGTAGGTCCATTTAATTTTTTCAGATGGCTTTATTTAGCCGTAAAGTATACCTATTAGGTGCCTTACTGGTGTTAGTAAGTGCAGCGGGTGTGGTGCAAGCCGACAGCGATGATGGTGACGACGAAGTTACTGTGGAGGTTAGTTCTTATAGGTTACATGACCTGAATAAATTACAATGATTGTTCTCAAAAAACTGTAGATAGACACTGCTGTGCTGAATCTTTATGACCCACATTATTATCTACTGATAATGAAACAAAAGTGAGTTTTGTTTCTCAGAGGCCTTGATATAACAAAAGAAATTATCACTATGAAGTCAAATTGTATCGCACACACAAGTCCTTTATAGTATTAATCCTCAAGGTTCCCCTTTGCTTTGCTTATAACTAGAAATCATTTAAGTATGTAATTTACATCCTGAACATGCTCATCTAAAATGAAGTGTAAAGTCCATATTTTACTTTAACAATATTCGGTTTCTGGTTCTTGGTTACATTCTTGAACACTGTAATGATTTTATCTGGTTTAACTAAAAGAGTATCTGAAACAGTTTTTTTTTAGATGTCTACCTTAAGTAGAAAATCACTCTAAAGTTAAATTAATTTGAGCTGAAATGTGTAGGAAAAACTCATAAAAAAAAATTGGTGGTATTGTGCAAACTATGATACTCGTTAACACCATGTCCTGAATACCCTGATACTTGATGGATTCATATAAAAGGAACTCATGGATTCCACTCATAATAATTTCCCTATAGCTAAGATTCTAGCTCCACTATTTAGTTTGTCATTGACACAAGAAGAAGAATAAAAAATGGAGTAATTATATTCTCAAACAAATTAACTAGGTAGGTACTACAAAAGTAACTTCAAACAATACTCAGCAATATGCAGCTGCATGCAATATGGCTACGAGCAGTGGCGGCCCAATAGAAACAGCCGCAACTTACGAGTTGTAGATCTTGGGTTCAATCCCAGGCAGGCAGTTAACTTTGTGTAAATTATTTCATCACCACTGCTCGTATAATGGTGAAGGAAAACATTGTGAGGAAACCGGGATGTCATAGAACCAAAAAATCTAAGACATCTGACAGGTATCTACCTGCACTGGGCCTGCATGGCTCTCGCAGAGAGGAGGCCTGTGTCCGAGCAGTGGGAACGCTATAGAGAACTAAATAATGAAAAGGAATATCAAATAAAACCTCATTAATGTTTATAGACAGTGGAAGAAGAAACCCTGTACCACAGTCCAACAATAAGTCCTGAAAAGGTATACCTTGTTGAAAATTTTGACGACGAGGCTGCTTTTAAGAAGAAGTGGGTGAAGTCTGAAGCCAAGAAACAGGGTGTGGATGAAAATATTGCCAAGTATGATGGTAAATGGGAGGTAAGTTGTTTAATTAAGAACGTTATTTCTTGGGTTCATTCCTGAGAAAGAATACAGGAAGGGTCTTTCAGTAAACATGCTTAGTTTACTTCTGGTATGAACTGCCCATACAGATAAAATGAATAATGAATTAAAAAGGCCTCTTACTTGATTTAAAAGGAATGATCATTCTATTTTTCTAAATATGCACCCTAATGGAATATTCAAATGTTGGCATCTCTTATTCAAATATAATTACTTGACAAACTCAAATACAACATCACTTATATGGCTTGCCTCACACAAGTCAGTTTAAATTCTTATCTTGATTTCCATAGCAAAATCTATTCATAACATTACCTTATCTTGAAACTGATAAAAGGTGTAATAGTAACTGATCTTAACTTTTCATGAATGAAAAATATACAGGGTGGCACTTTTCATGAATGAAAAATATACAGGGTGGCAGGGACATCGACGCGCCACCTGTTACCATGGATTCAGTAGGTACAATCATGATTTTGAACCCCCCTGCGTTGAAATTATTTGTTGGTATTTTTTTTTTATTGCTGTTCCATACATTTTGAGCGCATAGGTAAGTAATGCACTTATCTATGAAACAGCAGATTTTTATTTGATAACCAACAACAAATTTCTATGCTAGAGGTTCTAGAATCATCTGCTGAATTCATGGTTACAGTAGTTTGCACGTTGATGCCCCTGCCATCCCGTATATCAGATCAGAACTTTAAAGTTTCTCAATAATTATATAGTATCTTATTTTGATTAACACACCCTAATTGATACTATGATTCATGTTATCTATGACAAAAATACCTTACTATTTACATCTATTCGTCATTTTGACCCTGAATATTAAGTTTTTTGCACAGGCAGATAGAAAGAGAAAAATATTTAAAGGTTTTCCATTTATCACTGAATCAAGAATGCAATGTCTTAATTCAATGGCCCATGCAATCTATCTATTTCATCTTCCTTCAGATTCAGCAACCTGGTAGGAAGATCTTCAAAGAGGACCTGGGTCTTGTCTTGACAACTGAAGCTAAGCATGCAGCCATATCAACCCTGCTTGACAAACCATTTGAGTTCAAGGACAAGCCATTCATTGTCCAGTATGAAGTTACTATGCAGGTAAGATTTTAATCAAGAAAATATAATTATCAAACCTATTTACTGCTCTTTTACAGAACAGGGCTTTTCTTTAGACATGGTTTAATTAAATCATGTAGCCAGTTTTTGGAATAAGAACCTTACTGTGATCGAAATGCAGTTCTTTACACAGACTCGACTAGGTAGTCCGGTAATAAATACACAGTTTTGTATTAATTCGTAATTAAAACACTGGCTCAAAGGTTGAGGTGCGGGCTAAAGTTAGATCTTGTTTTGTAATAAAACGGTATATGCTTTGTACTTAACATTGCTATCGTTAGACTAGCGCAGACACATCTGGCCATGGTCCAGAGATTGATAGCATATGAAGATAAGAGAATAAAAAAGATTTGTGCAGTATTTGTTTTATGCTCAGCAGTGGGGTGTTGGAGGCTGAATATGTCGATGGCTATATTTGTAACCATACTAGTTTTGATCAAGATGAAGAAAAGCAAAAAGTTTGTCATTAAGCTTGTCATATCCTACATTGAGTCAACCAAGTTCAATGTATTTTTGTTCCATTCAACAACAAAAGGGTGACTCATTTTTGTCTCATTGCACTAAATTGATCTTATTTTGGTACTTTTATTTTGTTTTATTTTTGTCATCAAAGGAGAATTTCGTCAACCAACATAGCTATTATTGTGTGTTTTCAACGCCTGAGCAATGTAGCTGCATGTAGATTTCTACCACCACCAGTCTTTGAACATTGAAAACCTATGTAGACACACGGTACTCTTTGTTCCATACAGTAAAACCTATTGAATTGAGTCAATAATTGGCTTATTGGCTAAGCTTTGGAGCATGTTCATATTTTCCACGTAACTGCTTAAAACTGGTCTCTGAAACTCAGACGTATATTGCGTCATGTGGTAAATGAATTATTAATCTCGTAATGGTATAAGCTAATTAGCGTAAAGCTGTGACCTCGTTTGGTTATGGTTATTGATTTGGTCATTTTCTGCCTGCCATTTTTGGTTTGATGATCATTTTACTTAGGTACTAGTCAGCTTTTTATGGAATAAAAATATCAGTTTTCAGTTAAAGCCAAGTATTTTTTAAATAAAATCCTACTAACAGATGTAGGTAGCGTAGCATGCATCTCTGTTTTTTTTTATAATAAATTTGCCGCCAAAGTACAATTTAACGACTTTTAGAAGACTAGCCAAGACAAGCAAGCCTATGATCATTCGTTATTAGCTTGCTCAAACCCCAATTCAACTTCATGTTACAACAGAAACTGAATGCGACATTTCTAAGCCTAAAGCAGCTTCCTTCGGAAGTACATAGTTTAGACACAAAAACATGAAGATTCACGCACATACAATGTTAGTTATTATAAACATATCCTGGACGCTGTCCAAAATCGTTTTCGGAAATGCGTTATGACGTTAGGTGTTATAAATAGATTTGATTCGCGTCAATATTTTTTTGTTTGTTTATACTAGACGCTATAAATCTCGTCCTACGAGATGTAGGCATTTTTGTGAAACGCCATTTATCGAATCCTGTCAACATTTTACTGGTAGCCCATGGTGGTGCAATTGGTTTTCATCGTGAATTGGTGGTGTTGATTGTTGACTGACTATAACTACGTAAATCAATCTACCGCTATTATGGTTCTGAAAACATTTCAGAACCAGAAATTAATGTACCTACTAATGAATCAGCATAAGTCAGGAGAAGTAAAATCTTAACTTTGCCACTATTTTGTTATTCCCTCAAAACTGAAAAATGATGAACAGCCGATTCCTCCTAAATAATACATACTCCGTAACCATCCTACTGCCCTTTTCCCAATTCATTTGATGTTGGCGCACTGTATCTTCTTATTCCATACACTCTATGCCGTCTTTCACTATTTATATATTTTCTAGCAGTATAATAATAATAAAAATATTTAGTACACAAAAGCCATATTGTGCAAGCAGCCTATGTGTTAGAAGCCAAAATATCATCTGTATGACTACATACTCAGTCTTAAACTCGACTTACAGGAGGGTCAAAACTGCGGCGGTGCTTACATCAAACTCCTCTCCCGCGGTACTAACACTAAGGCTGACCTTCGCAAGTTCTACGACCAGACTCCATACACGATCATGTTCGGCCCCGACAAGTGTGGCAACGACAACAAGCTGCACTTCATCTTCAGACATATGAACCCCAGGAATGGAACTATCGAGGAGAAACATAGCAAAAAACCTACGTGAGTGTTTTGTTTTTAGAGATATGTGCAGTATTTTTACTAAATCGCGTTTCTTAGTAGAACGCGCCCTTATAATCTAATTTTCTGGGACCAGGCGCTACCGGGCGCTTTTTTCGACGGCCACACGGTTTAATAATTTGATTTATTGTGTTTTTGAAGAGCTTTTTGAATCGATTGGTTTATCATTCATGAAACTTTGCAACAATTACACAAAGATTTAAGCAAAGTGTGTATTTCCAAAATTTGATAATCAATTATCAACCATACTACTATTCAATAGGGTAAAGATTAGACCTCCAAATAAAAACTTACAACACTGCCTGAAACAGTTAAAATAATAATATCATTATTCATCCACAGCCAACGCTTGGACGAAATCTACAAAGACAAGGAACCTCATCTATACACACTGATCATCCGGCCTGACAACTCATTCAGCATCTTAGTCGACAACAAGGAGGTTAATGCTGGTTCTCTGCTAGAAGACTTCACTCCCGCCGTCAACCCCCCAGAAGAGATTGATGACCCTGATGACAAGAAACCTGAAGACTGGGATGAGAGGGAAAAGGTGGGTAGTTAGAGAAAAGATTAGAATTTTTTTTGGTTCAAAAATGTTGGCTGGTTTCAATGAGATATCGTGAAATTACGTACGCGGACATTTTGGCACTACTGCGGCAGGGGCAAAGGAGGGTTAAGAAAGAAAGAAAAGACGAATCGTTTATTTGGCACAGTACCGTATGCAAGGAACTCATTAAAACAACCATAAAACTCGAATCTAGGATCAATTATTGTGCCTCATGTTTTTGCTATAATTATAATATCCCCTCCATAATTATAATAAGATGGTTACCTAACTCGAAAGTCGCGCGTTATGGGGCAGAAAAGAGACGTTGCCGTGACTATATTAGAAAAGCTACTTCGGCCAATCGCGTTTAGCTGCAAGAAAAATTTCGTACATTGTATAAAATATTGTCAGGCCCTTTGCGATTTCCGGGTTTTTCTTGGTCCACTTGGTTAATGAAAATCATTGTAACTGAATATGGCTAATCAGATTTACTCAGTATGATGTAGTCCACATGCTAACATATCGTTAATTTGCGAGAAACTTGACATAATTAAAAAAGAGCATATTTTGGGTATGGAGATTTAAAAGTTCAAAAGTAACGGTAAGAGTGCGACGAAGCTTAAAGTCACATCTTTCTAGCACCCTCATTTTTAGGCTTTAGCATAATGTCGTTTTTGTAGCAAAGATAATAAAATTTTCTTCATTCACCTGTATAATTAACTCAAAATTGCTTATTTTTTTGGATATGTCACCCTTCTTGCCAATGAGCGATATATCTGTTGCCCCGTAAAACGAACTACAAAGGCAACATCTTAATAAATCACATTTAAGTGCAAAGCTCTATTTGTAGGTACACATTTTCAGTGTAATCTGTGTCGAAAGGTACTTGGCAAAGTGCCCAGAATAAGGTGATTGTTCTCATTAAAAACAACAAATTGAAACTTTAGATGTTCAGAACCTGTATGAAATCAACGCATTGCGTTTACATTTATTTTCATTTATGACTTATTGTTATGGCATGGGGAAACATCAATCTACTTCTATTAATTTAATCATACATCATTCAGAATAACATAAAGTCAAACCATTTATTTCAAGTAGGCACATAAAAGGCACTTTTGAATGTCAACATTTTCATTAAAATAGAATTGATTCTAGTCGCCCCTTCCAGAAGGTAGTTCCGTATGGAGAAGAATGGGCAAGAAACTCCACTGTCACTCTTTACCTATTTTAAAGTTGAATGGGTAAATGTTTACACTCTACATTTTTAAAAGAGCAACCCTTTTTTTTATTTGCTCCTGCTTCGCACGTTTTACGTATAATAATAAAAAAACGAGATCTCTTTTTACATGTATGTTTATTGTTTATTATTAATGTATTATACACAAACCTTCCGGAATAAATTCTATAAATAATGTTAAAAACCACATCAAAATCTGTTGCATATTTTCGAACAACGCGATCACACAGACAGACACGAAAAGTGACTTTAATTTATGATATGTGTATAGAATAGATAACAAACCTACTTTACAGTTGAATGGGTAGTTCTTTAAACAACATTTTAATTCAATAGAAAGTCTTCGTAGTTCATAAGAATTGTAGCAAATGGCATTCTGTAATTTCTGCCTATCCTCAAAAGAAAAAGACGTTGTGTTTATGAATGTCGTTTTTAAGGCGAGGTTGCAATACTTTTAATTTTCTTAAATCTGTAAATCTATCCAAATTTAAATGTTGCTCAAAAATCAATCAATTTTAGGAAAATTGAACATGCAGTCAATCGATGTGTGAAGACAGAAACGTGAATTATAATAATTGGGTTGATAAAAAAAATCATAAAGATGACACTAAATCGCTATTTAAAACATTTACCTTGAAGAGATTCCATCGTGTAACCATGTAAAAGTTATATCAAAAGATAATAACGCTTATTGTTTCTTAGGGCATGTTGAGAAGTCATATTATAATATCGTTATTATTTTTAAAATATATACAAAATCTAGCAGTTGAAGCACTCGCACCGGCCGGGCGGCCGGCCAGTGCGCGCCGAGACGCAGTACAAGAGGGCCAAAATTGTTCGTTCAATAATGTTGTATTCATACACAGATTGTGGACCCATCAGCGACTAAGCCAGACGATTGGGATGAGGAAGCGCCCGCTCAAATCGTAGACCCCAACGCAGTGAAGCCCGATGGGTGGTTGGATGATGAACCTGAAATGATTCCAGGTGTGTAGTATACAAAAATACAATATAGTAATATTTCAGGGATGGGGCAGCAAAATATTAATTTACAGCTGAAACTTGCAAGATAGTACATTTTAGACAACACAATATTGGAACTGAAAATAACTGATTGTAACATATTCACTATTTTCCGAAAATATAAGTAAATAAAATTAAAGAATTGTCTAACATTGATAACTTTTCTTACTTTAGCGACACCAATTGGTTCCGCTACCGATTTTAGCCTTACTACAGCCTAGTTGTTCGTATCACCTGACATAATATCTATTGTACTAAACATAAGTGGCCTCGTTGTGTGTCGCAAGTGGTACTGCTCAGCGTGAGGTCCTGGATTCGATTCCCAGGTCCGGCAAAGTCACTCCGCTATCACCGGATGCCGATCTACCTCTGTCGTGTGGTCGAGGTCTATTTGACGGACAGGGCCGTCATCTACACCGGTCACTAGGGAGAATGGAACCGGCAAGAGAGGTCTCGTGGTGTCCCACAGGGATCGGTCCTGGGGACCGCTTCTGTAGGACATCGGCTACGACTGGGTGCTGTGCGCCGACCTCCCTAGTGGCGTCAGCGTGGTTTGCTACGCTGACGACACGCTGGTCCTGGCGCAAGGGAGGTCGCACCAGGCGGCGGCGGCCGAACTAGCGACACGCGGGGTTGCGACAATGGTCGAGAGGGTCCGGCATTTGAGACTCGAAGTGGCCCTGCACAAGTCCGAGGCTATGTGTTTTCATTGTCCTCGGAATGCGCCACCGTCGGGTTCCCAAATAACAGTAAAAGGGGTCCACATCGGCGTCGAGTCGACGATGAAGTACCTGGAACTCGTCCTCGACAGCCGGTGGAACTTCGTGGAGCATTTCCGACGTTTGTCTCCCAAACTGGATAGGGCCGGGGCTGCCTTGAAGTGGCTCCTGCCCAATCTAAGGGGTCCAAACCGGCCCGTCCGGGGATATCGTACGATCTTCGGTGAGGAGGCGAGTCTCGAGTGCCGGATTGACGCCATGGGATCTGGAGGCAACAGTACTCGCGCACATTTGGAGTGGCATGAGCAGGCGAAACGCCGGGGCGTAACTTCGCTGCCGCCAGAAATCACGGCACAGCGGACAGACGTCCGGCGGGATCTAAGGGCGGCACGGAGAGTGCGACTGTCGCAACCCAGCGCTGGGCACGCCACAATTGCGGCGATAAGTCCCCTCTTTGAAGAGTGGCTAGAAGGGCGCCACGGCGTCTTCACCTTCCTCCTGACGCAGGACCTCACCGGACATGGTTGCTTCGGGAGGTTCCTGTTCCGGATAAGGCGGGAGGAGATAAGGACCCGCCCGGGTGTCACCATTATGTTGATCGCCCGGAGGACACAGTGGAGCATACGGTGGAGGTCTGCCCGGCTTGGGCGGAGCACCGCCGTGTTCTCGTGCAGGCGATCGGCGGTGGCGATCTCTCGCGTTCCGCCCTAGTCCAGGCCATGGTACGGAGCGAGAGGACATGGGAAGCCGTCACTTCCTTCTGCGAAGCAGTAATTCTCTCGAAGGATGAGGCGGAACGCGTGAGGGAGAGGCAAAATTTGCGCCCTCACGCCCCTAGTTGCCGCAGGAGACGCCCTGGGCGTCGGGAATCTCAAGCCAATTCCAGGCCACCGTAGGCGCAGTCCGCTGGGGCTGGTGCTTGCCAGGGTTGCGGGTTACCGTGGCCCCTGGCACAGGCAACTGATGGATGGGGGCCCCCTTATCGCGTGGTCCGAGGGAAACTTCGAGCCGCGGCGCCCCCACTTACGGAGAGTCTCCAACCCGAGCTGCTGGAGGAAGCAGTCGCAGCCCTCTTCCCGGCGAGAGCAGAGCACAGTCCGCCGCCGATGGCGCTGTGCCCACAGCCGCAGAGCCTACAGGAGAGAACGGCATCAGCGTCCCAGAGGTGACACAGGCAGAGATGGGGGCAGCTGTGATGCGGCTTCGGGCCAAGAACGTGGCCCCGGGGCCCGACGGGATCCACGGCTGCGTGTTAGCCCTCGCTCTGAAGGAGCTTGAGCCCCAACTGAGAGGACTCTACACAGCGTGTCTTGAGCGGGGCCAGTTTCCCACTTTGTGGAAATCTGGTCGTCTGGTCCTGCTCAGGAAGGCGGGGCGCCCTGCCGACTCGCCGTCCGCGTACCGGCCCATAGTGCTGCTAGACGAGGTAAGCAAGCTGTTTGAGCGTATTATCGCAGCCCGCCTCGTCGGCCACTTGTGTAGAGAGGGGCCGGACCTGGACGACAGCTAGTTTGATTTTCGGCATGGGCGCTCCACCATCCACGCTGTGTCGCGGGTGAGAGTCCTGGCGGAGGAAGCGGTGTCCCGGGGCGGGGTGATGTTGGCGGTGTCCTTGGACATCTCCAACGCCTTCAACACCCTGCCCTGGAGTTGTATTCGGGAGGCACTGCGCTATCATCGGGTGCCTCCCTACCTCCGCCACATCGTTGGGGCTTATCTGTCGGAGAGGTGTGTCACCTACGTGGGACGTGATGGCGGAAACCAGCGCCGCATGTCGTGCGGTGTTCCGCAGGGCTCGGTCCTAGGCCTGCTCCTGTGGAACATCGGGTACGACTGAGGGGCGAGCTCCAACTAGGCGTAGATCTGACGTGTTATGCGGATGACACGCTGGTCACTGCCCGGGGGAGCTCGCACAGGGAGGCAGCGTTGCTGGCGACGGCTGCGGTCTCACAGGTGGTGGGCCGCATACGTCGCCTAGGCCTGGAGGTGGCCCTCAGCAAGTCGGAGGCCATGGTGTTTCATGGCCCCCGGTGGGCGCCGCCGCCCGGCTCACACATCGTGGTCGGGGGAGCTCGGATCGCTGTCGAGTCCACCATGAAGTATTTAGGATTGGTCCTCGACAGCCGGTGGAACTTCAAGCCCCACTTCCGACGGCTGGCGCCCAAGTTGCTGGGCGCGGCTGGCGCGCTCGTAACGCCGCTTTCCAATCTGGGGGGCCCGAGCGCCGTCTTTTTTTTTTTTTTTTTTTTTCCCTTATTACTAAGAACCAAGTTCTTACTAGTTAATTGCAATCTAGCCTAAGAAGACTAATAAACAATTTAAATCTAACTTATTATGCTACGTTATACATTATGTTAATGCTAAGAATAGTGTCCATAATTAGGTATGCACTTTTACACACGTTCGTAACACTTCCTTAGAGTCTGGTAAAATTGATAAAACACTTTGTTCATGTGTTATATAAATAGCGCAACATTGTTACTATTATTGATTCACTTACACTACACTAATTCAAATGGTTTAGTTCTCTTTAGTCTACGCACTATGCCTGTGTTGTCTAACAGCTGGATTGCCTCAACATTCACGTGTCGATGGAGTCTGTGTTCGTGGGCTTCAGCAAATTTTTGTATGATGGTGGTGACGAATTCCATGTCGAGGTCACGGTGGAGGTCATCGTTTCTTATGTACCAGGGTGCATTTACAGCAGCCCTGAGTACTTTATTTTGGAACTGTTGAATTATTTTGACGTTGGTTGGCTTAGTACAGCCCCAAAGTTGGATACCATACGTCCAAATTGGCATCAGAATATGCTTGTATATTATCAGCTTATTATGTATTGATAAACAGGATTTCCTTCCCAGTAACCAATGCAAACGTTTATAACGAATATCGAGTTCCTGTTTTTTCTTTTTGATATGGGCTTTCCAACGCAGCTTGGCGTCGAGAGTTATGCCAAGGTATTTGGCTGTATTAGCATAAGGTATTTGCATACCATTTATTTAGAGTGGGTGGTAGTCACTGTGTTTGTTTGTGAAGTTAATGTGAACTGATTTTGACTCATTCAGATTGATCTTCCACTTTTGTGTCCAGTCGTAAACTTTGTTCACAGCTAGTTGAACTTTCTCTACTGCTTCTCTGTGGCTTGATCCGGTGGCCATAATAGCAGTATCATCTGCAAAGGTCGCTATGGTGCTGTTTTCCAGCTCTGGGATGTCACAAGTGTATAACAAGTACAAAATTGGGCCAAGCACACTTCCTTGAGGCACCCCAGCTTTTATGGTTTTTAGCTCGGAATATGCGTCCTCTTGGCGTATTCTAAACATTCTTTTAGTTAAATACGACTCTAGGATATCTACAAATTCTGGTAGCATGCGTCTGAGCTTAAATATGAGACCCTCATGCCAAACTTTGTCAAAAGCTTGCGCGACGTCTAAGAACACGGTAGCACAGACTTCTTTATTTTCTAGCGTTTTTTCAATAACATTAGTTATTCTATGTACCTGGTCTAACGTTGAGTGTTTTTCTCTGAAGCCAAACTGGTGATCTGGAACTAGGTTTTTATCTTCTATTACTGGTTTTATCCGTTTTAATAACAGTTTTTCAAATAACTTTGATAGTACGGGTAACAGAGAAATGGGTCTGTATGATGATGCTTCGTGGGGAGGTTTCCCAGGCTTCGCAATCATAATGACTTCAGCAACCTTCCATGGCTCAGGTACATATTTTAAGATAAATGAAGCATTTATTAGTTTGGTCAGCTTTACTATGGCTTTGCGTGGGAGGCGTTTTAGAATTTCCCCTGTGATGAGGTCGTAACCGGGAGACTTTTTTGAGCTAATGTTGTTTTGAATTTCTCTCATTACTTCCTTAGGAGTCACAAGCTTGATTCTTTGGTTTTGAGATAAATTTACACTCTCATGTATTTCTACAGAGCTTTCGTTGGGTTGAAAGGTTTCTTCTAAATGTTGAGCAAATCGGAACGCCTTTTGATCATTGCTTATTGCCCATTTTCCGTTGCTATCTCTGATGGGCGGTATTTGTATAATCTGCCTTTTTAGATTTCTCGTTGCTTTCCAAAGTGAGTAATCCGTTGATTTGTCATTGGTAAGCTGAAGAAGGTTGGTATTCAGAGATTCATCCTCAAATTGTAGAATTTTTCTCTTTAGTCGTTTAGTTAGGTTATTTAGTGTTGTTTTATGACGCGGGAACCTTGTTTGCTGCCACAACTTCCTTTGTTTTCTTTTCTCTGATAGTAAATCCACAATTTCTTTAGGATGGATAAATCCCTTAAATTTGCGTTTTAGCTGAGGTGTATTGCTCCACGCACATTGTTGAATATTAATAATAAATTTGTTTACTTCTGAGTCAAGCTGATCTTGCGATTTTATCGGAGTTTTAAGGTCGATAATATTATCTAGATCAAGAGCAAAACTGTCCCAATCTGTGGACTTATTAACCAAGGTTAAGTGGCTTTCTTTTAATAGGATTTTTTGACTTAGCATTAGTATAATCGGAGAATGGTCAGAGTTCATAGTAAAACTTTCCTCCAAACTGATGTAATTGGTGGATATATTTTTGCAGATGAAAAAATCTATAAGATCCGGTATTTTCTGGTGGTCAGTGGGCCAGTATGTAGGTTTGCCTGTACTCATTACTTCACAATGTGTTTCTTTAACTGCACTTAAGAGCTGTCTTCCTTTAGTTGTAGTAAGTCTTGAACCCCAATGCGTATGCTTAGCATTAAAATCGCCGCCTAGGATAAATCGCTGGCCTAATAATTCAAAAAGATGTAAGTATCGCTCTTTTCTTATCATGTGCCTAGGAGGCGAGTATATGGCTGCAATGGACACTTGACAAAACTTAGTTTTAACAGATACTGCCACTGCTTGAATGTCTTCTTCTTCATATTTACACTGCACGTAGTGACTAATGTTTTCTTTAATTATAACCGCACTACCCCCCCTGGCAGAGTTGCTAGGGTGGAGGGAATTATATATCATGTATCCTCTAAATTTGATAAAAGATTGCTTTGTGAAATGCGTTTCGGAGATTAAACACACGTCTATATTTTCTGTATCTAGGACCGCCTGCAACTCATGCTGATGTTTGAGGAGTCCATTGGAGTTCCACGCCATTATTTTGAGTGTGTTATTCATTTTTGATTATTCAAGACAGCTGTTTTAGTGCTGGATTCTAGCTTCTCTAATCTCTTATCAAATGAGGTAATGCACTTCAAGATCTGGTTAATCTTATCCTCTAGGTTCAGAGGTTGAGATCCTTGTTTTGCAGCTTGTGCGTAAGTACCAATGTTGGTTACTTGCATGGCTGGTTGTTTTGCAGTTGACTGGACACTTGCTTTCTGCGCCTGTTTACCAGGGTGTGTTATAGGAGGAAACTGTTGGGTATTAGGCACCGTAGGTTTCTTTTTTAAAACTTTATTTTTCATGATTTGCATCTGTTTGGCTACTTCACACCCTCTATAATTGGCAGGGTGAGGTAGGCCGCAGTGGATACATTTTGGTTTCTCTTGCGGAGATTTGGTACAATTGGCTGTAAGATGCTTGCCAGTGCATTTCACACACCTTGGCTCTTTTTGACAATATTTATGTGTATGCCCATAAGCTTGGCATCTCTTGCATTGGGGAATGAGTGCTGGATTTTTGAGTGGATGTATTTCAATTTTACACCCTAATATGTACTTAATGCCGTAGATTTTGTTGACATCTTCATCGTTATAAAATGATAAAACGAACATGTTGAGTGGTTCTTTGGTCTTCCAGCTCAATTTACTATCTACCTTTTCTATTTTTAGGCCTTGGGTTGTTAAATCTTCCTTAATTCGATCTGGTTGGCAAGAAGAGTGTAGTTTCTTTACCACAACTCTAATTGGTCTAGCCTGCTTGTTTTCGTATGAATGCCAGTGGTAGTCTTTTTCAGACAAGAACCTGGCAATTACTCTATATGAGTCTTCTGATTTGGCGTTAACCTTCACACAATCCCCATTCATCATTTTTGCTGTAAATGATTCCGCTGGTTGGCTTTCAATTAACGAATCGTAGAACGTTTGATAGTTCTTGATTCCGTCTATTATGATTGGCGGTGGTAAGGGCACTTTTTTGACCGAAGTCACTTTCTCATTTTTTTGATGATTGTCTTGTTGGGCGCTTCCGGGTTGTTGTTTTGGAGAGAGGGAGGTGTTAAGCTTCCTTTTCTTCCTGCTCTTGGCCCTAATCCACTCAGTCTCTTTAGCAAGGTCATCCTCGTCTGTACAGTATTCCACGTCGTTTTTTGTAGTCTGAGCAGGTTCTGTAGTCCCTTTTGTTTCTTTGATGCAGTTCAATTCTCCTTGAAGTGTCTGAACTTGTTCCTGCAGGGCATCAATTTGTACATTCAATTTACGTACCATGACTTGCAGGTTTTCTCTATCTGTTTTCTCTTTGAGATAACAGTCATATAACTGCCTTTCTAGTTCAGTTTTAATAGTAATAGGCTTTTTTGTAGCCATTATTAAGTTGTAAGGCGAGTTTAATACCTATACAATAAGTTATTGTAAACACTTCATGATTTCCGCACTTGTAACTAGGTCATGACACTGACCCCGATATATTGACGTAGGTACGCCGCGACGCGACGTTGTTGTGATCCGTCAGCAGAAAACTCTCGCGAAAGAGCTCGCGCGCGCGATCGTACGTCCGTGCACTATACTAGGTCAACAACAACAACCGAGTGCCGTCTGTAGACGTCCATACGTCATGTTCGTGAACGGGAGCCGTCAGTAGGCTCTGGTCATTTCTTAGCTGCCACGGCTTATTTTAATTCCATAATTGTTTTTATCTTTTTATTACGGACGCTTTTAACGCGCACGTCTTTCTACATCGTTCTCACATGTATAATTACAACATGAATGATGTAACCACTCTATTGTAACAATATTTTGATTTAAAAGAGTGTCCATGGAGTTTCTTGCCCGTTCTTCTCCATAGGTACCTACTACGCTTTGGAATGGGCAACTAGCTTCATCTTTCTGACTGACCGACCCCTTGACAATTCAAAAGTGCCTGTAATTGGTTTATTTGAAATAAATGCTTTAAGTTTGAGTTTGAGTTTGAGACGGCTCTACGTGGGGGTCGTGCGATCCATGGCCCTGTATGAGGCCCCGGTGTGGGCCTCTGACCTGACGGCCGGCAGCATCGCTGTTTTGCGAAAGCCGCAGAGGGCGATGGCCGTCAGAGTCATCAGGGGGTATCGCACGATCTCCTACGAGGCGGCTTGCGTACTGGCCGGATCCCCGCCCTGGGACCTCGAGGCGAAAGTACTCGCTTCGTTGTATCGGTGGCGCGAGGAAGCGAGGGCGCGGGGCGAGGGAACGATGCAGCGACACATAGAGCTGCGTCGGTCTCAGCTTCGCGAGGTCCTGGTGGCGGAATGGCGGTACAGGCTTTCACGCCCTACCGCCGGCCTCGTCACCATCGAGGCGGTCCGGCCGGTGCTCGAGCGCTGGCTCGGGAGGAGGCACGGCTCCCTGTCGTTTCGGGTGACGCAGGTGCTCTCGGGGCATGGCTGCTTCGGGAAGTACCTGTGTCGCATAAACAGGGAGCCGGACGCCCGGTGTCACCACTGCGTCGACTGCCGGGAGGACACGGCGCGACATACGCTGGCAGAGTGTGCCGCTTGGGAGGAGCCACGCCGTGCCCTCATCTCAGAAGTAGGCAGTGACTTGTCGCTGCCGGCCGTAGTCGAGTCGATAGTCGGCAGCGACGAGTCCTGGGATGCGGTGGTTTCCTTCTGTGAGACAGTCGTCTCGCAGAAGGAGGCTGCGGAAAGGGAGAGGGAGATCTCGTCCACTTACCCGGCCCGCAGAAGGCGCACCGGGCGTCGGCGGAGGGCGGACAACGCCCTCTTCCAGCCCCCCTAAATGGGTCCAGGAGCGACGGGCTCGGGGACGTCTGTCGCCCCCCACACACCAGGACCCGAGGTGGTGGCGCGTAGTATTCCACGCGCGCCCCTCTTAGACGTCGCGGGGGGAGTCAAACACCTCACTCCCCCCCAGACCCGAAGTGGCCCGCAGTGGCGGGCCGGCACCAGTCGGGGGTTGCGGAAGGATCGTACGTTCCCGCGACCCCCGGCATAGGTGTCAGATGGAACACCGGGGTGGTTTTTAGTCAGTAAGAGTCTGACAGACCCCGCCGTCCGCCCCAGGGCGGCGGACATCCATGAGGATTTTCCACCCCGGAAACAACAAAAAAAAAGACAACTGAAGGAACACGGGTGGGTTTTAGTCAGTAAGAGTTTGACACGCCTTCCCGCTCCGCCCAGAGCGGGAGAAGGAACTAATCTATCAGGAACTTCTCAAAAGCAGCCCGATCTGGATTTGCGCCCGGTTGATGGAACTAGGCTCGCCCTCTGTTACGAGTACATGGGACCTCAACATAACTGGCAAAATGGGCGTGTACTATAGGTACAGGGAAATGCACAGGGCATTTCCCTTCGGGGGCTACAGGCGTAATGCTATGATATTTAACGTAAGCTTATCTACGTAATTCAGACCCTGAAGCCAAGAAGCCCGAGGACTGGGACGAGGAGATGGACGGCGAGTGGGAGGCGCCTCTCATCGACAACCCCGCGTGCGCCGCCGCGCCCGGCTGCGGCGCGTGGCGGCCGCCCACCGTCGCCAACCCGAACTACAAGGTAACGTACTCTCACACACCCACCGTCGCCAACCCGAACTACAAGGTAACGTACTCTCACACACCCACCGTCGCCAACCCGAACTACAAGGTAACGTACTCTCACACACCCACCGTCGCCAACCCGAACTACAAGGTGACGTACTCTCACACACCCACCGTCGCCAGCCCGAACTACAAGGTAACGTACTCTCACACACCCACCGTCGCCAGCCCGAACTACAAGGTAACGTACTCTCACACACCCACCGTCGCCAACCCGAACTACAAGGTAACGTACTCTCACACACCCACCGTCGCCAACCCGAACTACAAGGTAACGTACTCTCACACACCCACCGTCGCCAACCCGAACTACAAGGTAACGTACTCTCACACACCCACCGTCGCCAGCCCGAACTACAAGGTAACGTACTCTCACACACCCACCGTCGCCAACCCGAACTACAAGGTAACGTACTCTCACACACCCACCGTCGCCAACCCGAACTACAAGGTAACGTACTCTCACACACCCACCGTCGCCAACCCGAACTACAAGGTAACGTACTCTCACACACCCACCGTCGCCAACCCGAACTACAAGGTAACGTACTCTCACACACCCACCGTCGCCAACCCGAACTACAAGGTAACGTACTCTCACACACCCACCGTCGCCAACCCGAACTACAAGGTAACGTACTCTCACACCCCCACCGTCGCCAACCCGAACTACAAGGTAACGTACTTTCACACACCCACCGTCGCCAGCCCGAACTACAAGGTAACGTACTCTCACACACCCACCGTCGCCAACCCGAACTACAAGGTAACGTACTCTCACACACCCTCTCACATACCCACCGTCGCCAACCCGAACTACAAGGTAACGTACTCTCACACACCCTCTCACATACCCACCGTCGCCAACCCGAACTACAAGGTAACGTACTCTCACACACCCACCGTCGCCAACCTGAACTACAAGGTAACGTACTCTCACACACCCACCGTCGCCAACCCGAACTACAAGGTAACGTACTCTCACACACCCACCGTCGCCAGCCCGAACTACAAGGTAACGTACTCTCACACACCCACCGTCGCCAGCCCGAACTACAAGGTAACGTACTCTCACACACCCACCGTCGCCAACCCGAACTACAAGGTAACGTACTCTCACACACCCACCGTCGCCAGCCCGAACTACAAGGTAACGTACTCTCACACACCCACCGTCGCCAGCCCGAACTACAAGGTAACGTACTCTCACACACCCACCGTCGCCAACCCGAACTACAAGGTAACGTACTCTCACACACCCACCGTCGCCAACCCGAACTACAAGGTAACGTACTCTCACACACCCACCGTCGCCAACCCGAACTACAAGGTAACGTACTCTCACACACCCACCGTCGCCAGCCCGTACTACAAGGTAACGTACTCTCACACACCCACCGTCGCCAACCCGAACTACAAGGTAACGTACTCTCACACACCCTCTCACATACCCACCGTCGCCAACCCGAACTACAAGGTAACGTACTCTCACACACCCACCGTCGCCAGCCCGAACTACAAGGTAACGTACTCTCACACACCCACCGTCGCCAACCCGAACTACAAGGTAACGTACTCTCACACACCCACCGTCGACAGCCCGAACTACAAGGTAACGTACTCTCACACACCCACCGTCGCCAACCCGAACTACAAGGTAACGTACTCTCACACACCCACCGTCGCCAGCCCGAACTACAAGGTAACGTACTCTCACACACCCACCGTCGCCAACCCGAACTACAAGGTAACGTACTCTCACACACCCACCGTCGACAGCCCGAACTACAAGGTAACGTACTCTCACACACCCACCGTCGCCAACCCGAACTACAAGGTAACGTACTCTCACACACCCACCGTCGCCAACCCGAACTACAAGGTAACGTACTCTCACACACCCACCGTCGCCAACCCGAACTACAAGGTAACGTACTCTCACACACCCACCGTCGCCAACCCGAACTACAAGGTAACGTACTCTCACACACCCACCGTCGCCAACCCGAACTACAAGGTAACGTACTCTCACACACCCACCGTCGCCAACCCGAACTACAAGGTAACGTACTCTCACACACCCACCGTCGCCAACCCGAACTACAAGGTAACGTACTCTCACACACCCACCGTCGCCAACCCGAACTACAAGGTAACGTACTTTCACACACCCACCGTCGCCAGCCCGAACTACAAGGTAACGTACTCTCACACACCCACCGTCGCCAACCCGAACTACAAGGTAACGTACTCTCACACACCCTCTCACATACCCACCGTCGCCAACCCGAACTACAAGGTAACGTACTCTCACACACCCTCTCACATACCCACCGTCGCCAACCCGAACTACAAGGTAACGTACTCTCACACACCCACCGTCGCCAACCCGAACTACAAGGTAACGTACTCTCACACACCCACCGTCGCCAACCCGAACTACAAGGTAACGTACTCTCACACACCCACCGTCGCCAGCCCGAACTACAAGGTAACGTACTCTCACACACCCACCGTCGCCAGCCCGAACTACAAGGTAACGTACTCTCACACACCCACCGTCGCCAACCCGAACTACAAGGTAACGTACTCTCACACACCCACCGTCGCCAACCCGAACTACAAGGTAACGTACTCTCACACACCCACCGTCGCCAACCCGAACTACAAGGTAACGTACTCTCACACACCCACCGTCGCCAGCCCGAACTACAAGGTAACGTACTCTCACACACCCACCGTCGCCAACCCGAACTACAAGGTAACGTACTCTCACACACCCTCTCACATACCCACCGTCGCCAACCCGAACTACAAGGTAACGTACTCTCACACACCCACCGTCGCCAGCCCGAACTACAAGGTAACGTACTCTCACACACCCACCGTCGCCAACCCGAACTACAAGGTAACGTACTCTCACACACCCACCGTCGACAGCCCGAACTACAAGGTAACGTACTCTCACACACCCACCGTCGCCAACCCGAACTACAAGGTAACGTACTCTCACACACCCACCGTCGCCAGCCCGAACTACAAGGTAACGTACTCTCACACACCCACCGTCGCCAACCCGAACTACAAGGTAACGTACTCTTAGCGTATTATTATAAATAATGCTAAGTATCCGTCATAAATATTTAGTAATAAAATAAACATAAAGTAAATAGTACTTACAAATAAAGGTAACTAAAATTATTAATTAAACTTAATAACTAAAGTAATCAATAAATCTGAGAAAAAGGTAGGTACTTATTACGGATTTTATTTTTCTTCGGATTTCATTTATACTTACAGAAACAAATGATTTTATTTCTGTAAGTAGGTTTATACAAACACTTTCAAACGTTACGTTATGTTTATTTTTGATAAACGCGGCATTTTCGTATATAATTGTAATACTAGCGACCCGCGGTTTTAACTATTGACAAAATATCGAGATTTCTTTGAGTTAATATTTTGAGCACATACAACTAAAAACGTGGTCACATAGAAAGACGAAAATTGACTTTTATAATATATACCATATAGATACTAGAGGACTTCACAGACATAGAGGCGGCAATGAAAATGTAAAGATATGCATAAGCTTTTTTGTCTAATAGTCCTCCAGACCAAATTTCGGCAATGGCATCCAATCTCAACGCAGACTAGCCTTCGACGCGGGAGATATTATAGTGCACAAGTTTGTGCGCAGACACAGGTGCACTCACTCTCATAGTCCGATGGGACGGCTATCCGAACGACCACTAAGAACTTGATATATTTTTCCTTTGTATTCGCAGGGCATCTGGCGCGCCCCGCTGGTACCGAACCCGAACTACAAAGGCAAGTGGTCCCCGCGCCGCATCGCCAACCCGCACTACTTCAGAGACGAACAGCCCTTCAGGATGACGCCCATCGTAAGTGCTTCTATGTTTTTTTTTCATTATAAAACAGCTGCTCTAACTTGCGGCTAGAGATTAAGCTATAAAATAATATAGTTATTTTACGTATGGGATACGCAGTCATGTGTTGGTACGAAACAGTTGAGGGATTGTCGGATTGAGACCTGTGGATGTTGTCATTTCATCACTGGAATAAAAATCCCACTACTTTTGTCATATCGTTTTTGAAGGGACTCATACGCATGCAGTATTTTGGGTCCGGATTAAATATTTATATGTATATTTATCAGGTAAGATAGAAGTAAATACGTTCTTCTTCGATCCCACAATGTTTTAAGAAACCAATTATTCAGACATCGCAATTTTATTTAAAAAAATCGGCTAGATACAATCATTTAAATGCAAGATTTCGTACTCCCATTTAGATAGTACACACGGCTACAGATCAAGCTATACATTTCCAGTATAAGCTGATCTCGCATTGTATAGGATTTCCTTACAATGAAAGGTCAGTGTAAACTGGAATTGTATAGCTTGATGTGTAGCCGTGTGTACTATCGAGGAAGTTCATATCTAAGCAGTTTTAAAACAAAATCCCGTGAACACAATGACCACATTTGTTTTACCCTGCGGTAAACGCGCAAGAGCGCTGCAAGGAAAAATATTCCATAAGGTGCATAGATATGAAATTCCTCGATAGTACGTCTAGTTTTTGAGTTTTTTTTAATCCTCAAATATTCATCCAGATGTCTAGAAAAAAATATTAGTCTGAAACTAAGCATGATACGTAAAAATGATGTAAGAAGCATCGATGGCGTCTTTTATGCTGCATATTTTAGAGCACGAATGAATCTCGTACCTCTGTTAGATCCAGATTTGTACGTATTTTAGTTTTTCTTATTTTTCTCGAAAAATTGCCTATAATAATCTATCGTCCTATGGTCTGCCTCAAAAACTAAACAAGCTAACTAAACGGGGATACGAAATCTTTCATTTAAATGATTATATCTATCAGATTTTTTTATAAAAATGCGATCTCCACAAAATGGATAATCTTAAAACACTGTGAATCCGTAAAACATCGTCATCATCTTAACGACAGCAAAGACGTATGTTATAATAAGTTGCTAACAAACTTATATTTTTTTTGCAGCACGCAGTTGGTTTCGAGCTGTGGTCGATGTCTCCAATGCTGTTGTTCGACAATCTGATCATCACAGACGACCAGGCCGTCGCGGAGGAGTGGGCTCAAGCATCTTTCGTGCTCAAACGTGCTAAGATATCGAGGGATTCGGTAAGTGGACAGTTAATTTGGATGTTACTCAAAGTATAGGCTTTAAAATAAAATTTTGAGGCATTGGATTTTTATGCCTCTTAAGATCGCACTGATTTAATAAAAAAAATAATTAAAAGAAGACCTAATCAAGTTCGTGTGTATGGAGACACCACCTTGAGAAACTCTATTGGTGTGGTTTAAGTTCTATCGACACTATTCACACAGGTCGATCAACCTGCATTGTTTGTAAAACAATTGGAACACATCCAGTTAATATTGCCACTAAACTTCTTATCTGACATGGTTTTGGTATTTTACTTGTACTTACTATATAATTGTAATGAAGTTTATTGTGATGACTTGTAAGAATCCCTTACCAATAAATGACTATATATAGTTCAATAAGTTATAACCGTGCACAGCAAACGCTGTGGGGTCGCATGTTACGCGCAATGAACTACAAGCCAGGCTGGTGGGCGCTCTACGTGGTATACGTCTCCATTCCCATCGTGGCATACATTGCATGCCTCATACGACGGGCCAACGAGGTCACTTGCTTTTATAGCTAGTGTCAAAAGACTTATTAGAAGTGTAATATGCTAACTATTGTATTGAATTAATGGCTCAATAAAAGTATAATGCTAGATTAAAGGAACCGCAAAAAAAAGCTACAAAAAATATCCTGTTGATTCCGGTGCCATTAATGGCCGTTATGGAATCACACTTGGGTCAGGGCCCACCAGGGCACCAGGGCTTAGCGGTGAACGACGGCAATAAATATGATTCTCTGTTAAAAATATGGTATCCTGCACTTCAACCCTACAAAACGGGTGCTAAAAACTTCAAGTTAAAATTTATTTATTTAAAACTAGCTGTCCCGGCGAACTTCGTACCGCCTCAGAATGTTATCTTTATTATAATATTTTTGTTGAATTTTTCCCGTTTGTATAGTTATTCTGCTATTCGGGGCGGAGACAAATCCAAAAAATCATAAACCATGATAATTGGTCCAGCAGATCTCGAGTTATAAGTGTTGTAACAAACCCGTCTTTGTTTTATTTATACAGGGTGGCCGGAACATTGACGTCCAAAAATAAAATTTCGGTCCCTCGTATCGTGGGGTATTCGAATCACCCCCATGTATGTTCCGCGACTTTTCATAGTTTTCGAGTTATGAATTTTTTTCTGAATGTTTGAAAATTTTCGACCTGACCAACCTAAAAAAATTCTAAAAAAAAAAGTAGAGGGTTTTATCGAGTTTCTTTTTTTGCAACTGAATTTTCATAAGTAGTACTTTTATGCATAAAATAATCAGCTTCGTAACTGTGATGAAAGTTATGAAAATGTTGATCTAAAGTGAAAAATTTACGTTCGGTAAATTATGACTCAAATTTTCAACTTTAAATTAAAAATCTTAACAGGTGACTTCATAATTCCTAAGTAGGCTTCAAGAATGCGCCAGACTCTCAGTTTTCATAATCATAAAAAAAATGAAGTACTTAATAGGGCTACTTTGTTTAAAATCGGCCTTCAAAGACAGCGAGGTGGAAAAATTCTTAAAATTACCCATCTGAGTAATTATTTTTTTTTGGCTATTTTCTCGTTCCTAAGGTTAATTAATGATAAGAATACTGAAAACTAACCAACAAATAGTTTCAGAGTTGGGTAAGAAAAGTTTTACGTAAAAAGTGGTTTTGAATAAAACACAGATGATAATGTGAAAAAAGTACTTAATTTATTTTTAACATTTAGAAAAGGTTTTCAAAGTGGCCACCACCAGCAGCAATACACATTCTACACCTACGTAAGAAATTGTCTGGCAATCGTCTAAAAGCGTCTCTGTTCTCTCTCACAACACGTTCAGCTTCTGCAATCAACTGCCTCAGCTCTTGTTCACTTGAACAGTCTCGGGCGTATGCTATTTCCTTGTAATAGCCCCAAATAAAGAAATCGATGGGGTTGAGATCAGGTGAGCGTGGAGGCCACCTAATTGGTCCGCTGCGTCCGATCCATCTGTTGGGGTATGTTTCATCTAAGTAATTTCGGACCTGGGTTGCATAGTGACACGGGGCGCCGTCATTTTGCAACACCATGGTTCGTCTGAGTTCGAGATTCACATCTGCCAGCAACAATGGAAGTTCATTTTCCAAAAAGTTTTTGTATGTTTCTCCATCAAGTCTGGACGGCAGTTCAAACGGACCAATTAGTTCGCCATTGAGAATACCAGACCACAACAAGTTAACGCTGAAGCGATGTTGAAATGTCGAAGCTCTCACTTCGAGTGGATTTTCATTCGCCCACGTGTGGTAATTATGAATATTGAATATTCCGGATCGCTCAAATCGTGACTCATCTGACCATAAAACTTTATTGAAAAATCCAGGATCCTCTTGCTCTTTTCGTAACATGGTTTGGCAAAAATCAACGCGCAATTGGTGATCTGTAGGCAGTAAAGCTTGGACTCGTCGGATGTGGAACGCGTGGTATTCTTCATCGTGAAGAATGTCTTGGATAGAAGTCCTTGGGATGTTCAGAGCACGAGCCATACTTCTCGTACTCGTAGACGGATTTCGCTGAACTTCTTCCAGCACCATTTCTCTGCGATCCGGGTTAGCTCTAGGGATTCCTTCATGACTGCCGCGTCGACCAGGAATGCGGCCTGCCATCAAAGTGTTGTGCGTGTTAATAAAAACACGATGGTCGGGATATCGCTCAGGTTGCGGCCCACCACGACGTTGAAGTTGTTCGCGATACAGTCGCGCTGCTTCATGGCCGTTTCCTTGTGCAACTCCATAAAAATAATGCATTTCTGCATATTCACTTAACGTGTAACTCATTTTTTACACTTCCACGTAAAAAAAGTCCAAATCAGAATGCAAAACACAGTCCAATAAACGAGCAAAGTAGTCAAACAAGTAGGCAGCGGAGTCCGTGGGCAAAGCGAGTGTGGTAAAGACAAAATGGCGACACGCGTATAGCAGTAAACACAATGTGAGTACGACTGAGGTACTTGTTTTGCGTTGGCTTCGGTTGCGCGCCTTGCGTGAGAGAGATAGCAATAATTCGGTCTCTTTTCCTCTCGGTCCATTGTTATTGCAGGTAAAAGAGTTGCACCCTCGTTTACAACCCATAGTCCACGAGAACGGATCGCGCAAAATTCATTAAACTAACATTTTAAAAAATCTCCGTGTTTAAATCTTAGCTTTCCTGCAGTCATTTTTGGTTAGCAAACTAAATAACCTTAGGAGCGAGAAAATGGAAAAATGATTATGAAAGCTGAGAGTCTGGCGCATTCTTGAAGCCTACTTAGGAATTATGAAGTCACCTGTTAAGATTTTTAATTTAAAGTTGAAAATTTGAGTCATAATTTACCGAACGTAAATTTTTCACTTTAGATCAACATTTTCATAACTTTCATCACAGTTACGAAGCTGATTATTTTATGCATAAAAGTACTACTTATGAAAATTCAGTTGCAAAAAAAGAAACTCGATAAAACCCTCTACTTTTTTTTTTAGAATTTTTTTAGGTTGGTCAGGTCGAAAATTTTCAAACATTCAGAAAAAAATTCATAACTCGAAAACTATGAAAAGTCGCGGAACATACATGGGGGTGATTCGAATACCCCACGATACGAGGGACCGAAATTTTATTTTTGGACGTCAATGTTCCGGCCACCCTGTATAGATATCACAGTTTCAAAGTTCACAGATGGAGTATGTTTTATCCGAGAATTTCTTACATGATAAACTAAACAGTCCACAACTATGTAGACAATTTAGGTACTTTTACCCCCACCCACACGCACAACCCATAATCCTTCTTTGACACAAGTCATCGTCATTATAATAATATTACATACTTATATTTCTTCCTGAGCTGTAATACCACTGTAGCGTATGTGCTCTCTAAGTAATTGGCTAGTTTGTACGAAAGCTAACATCCACAGGACTCAGTATTTGACCGCGCGATGAGGTTCGCTGGCGACAACCCCTGGATATACGCCGTGGTCATAGTAGGCACCTTCCTGGTTGTCGGACTCATCGCTTATGCCTGCCTAGGTTCATCTAAATCGGTAAGTCTTTTTTTACCATATTAATTTAAATGTGTACTTATTCTCTAAATTACCTCCTTTAGGAAGTGGAACTCAAAGTTTAAAAATAGTTATTTATTAACCGACTTCAAAAAGGAACAGGTTCTCAATTCAGTTGTTTTTTTTTTTTATATTTGTACTCGCCGAGATTTCTGATCCGATTTACGTGTTTTTTTTGTTGTTCGATGCGTAATAATTGCCATTTAGTCCCATAAAAATTTAATTCAGTTTGGCCCAGTAGTTTTTATTTTATGAGCATTTTTGTTAATTCCACTTAGTGCATTGATGATTTTATAATAACTTCCTGCCATTGTTATTTACATGGGAATTAGTGGTATACGAATTTGTGTAGGCTTGGTACCACAACTAAAATGTGAAAAATAAAAACTTTTACAAAAAAATAACAACTGACTTTAAAAAAAAAACACTACAAAGTGAAAAATTACTTTAATTTCGGAAGTCGGTGGCAAAACATCAAAATACAACACCAAAGACACCGACTTCCGAAATTAAAGTTATTTTTCACTTTGTAGTGGTTTTTCTTTTGAAGACGGTTGTTTTTTGAGTGTTGACGTTTATGGAAACACATTTTCGTGGGCAACTCATGCAAATGGTTTGGTTTAAAATGCCCCCAAAAGTAAAGTTATAAATAACTGGGGACAATCATTATCAGCTAAGTATTACCTGTTTTGGAGATAATAATATCACACTTGAGTATATTATTTAAATAAAAGTCAGAAAGACCTTGCGTTTTGTCTCATTTCCGCTTTATCATATTAGTAAATTCCGGAGAGAGAAAGTGAGTGAAGAGAGAGTGCAAATGTGTCTATAATATATAATAGTATAGTATAATATCGCCTGCGCCGAAGTCTAGTCTCTGTTGATATGTGCCACAATGGCCGAAATACCTTCTGGAGGACTATATACAGGGTCACTGGTAATATGTCGGCAATCCATTAAGGGGATGTAGGGGAGGTCATTTGCAAACAAATGACCCATCTGCTTCTACTTCAATACATAATAATGAACCATAAAATGACAGTTATCTTTAAAATATTTTTAATTTTGAGCAGGTTATTTGACTAAAATGGTTGATTTCTGCAAATAAAACCTGGATTACTTTATGAACAAAACATTCTAAAAATATGTACAGCTTCTCAGCTATCCAACGAGATACAATAAGATAGCAGCTATCTTCAAAAAAATATAATATGCCAAATTACTGGAAAATGGTTGACATTTGCATAGGGGTCATATGGTTGCAGACCTCTCCTACATCCCCTAATGGATAGCCGATGTATGTATATATAAATTCATAACTTTCAATAAAGACGAATAACCGAAAATGCAAACTCTTAAAACTTTCTCTAAACCACACTATTATCGCAGGATTCTGACGCTGACATGAAGAAGACAGATGCCGTTGCAGAAGACGATCCTCATCAATCAGAAGCTGAAGAAGACATGAGGGAGGAACAGGAACGGCCCAGCAAGGCTGACTTGGAGGGACCTGACGCTGATGATGCTGATGTCGTTACTTCTACTGAGGATGTAAGTTAACATTGCAGTTAAATTAATAATAAGACAAGGAATACAGCAGTGACATGAGATAAAATAAAAACATGCCTGGCTAAACACAGCTATTTTTAGATTAAGGGCATTTGTCCACAGCTACCATAACTTTCATAAGTTTATAACATACTGAACCACCTAGTTCGGTTGTGGTGGACACACGATCGCCGTCACCATACATCACGTTCGGTTCGAATAATCTCGTTTCTTGGTGACATCCTGGTGACGGTTGCTGTGGACAAACGTTCATATTCATAAGTGATCATTATAATAGTCTTTCTACTTAGAATCATGACAATTGCAATCACGCCAATATTTTATAATACGATAACAATCAACAAATTATACTCAAATAAAAGATGAACTCTATTTCAAGTGTTAAAACGTCTCTGGAGATTATAATACCTAGTTTTTTTTACTCGCATTTGGTATAATATTATATAAATAATTTTACTCTACTTCTGAATATCAAATAACATGATAATATGTAACTTGTTTTCTTTTGTTTCAGACTGCACCTTTAGTAGACACAGAGGGCGCCGGTGACGGCCAACGGAAACGCAAACCCCGTAAGGAGTAAAAAGTATTGTGAGCAGTTCGTTTGTATAGTTCAAATATACATGTATGTGAGGCGGTGTGTTGTCATAGCGTTTGTATGTAGGCGTGCGTTTGTGTTCAGTGCGCGTTTATTTGCACTAAGAAGGGTGAAATCGGACCGCGATCGATTGACGACTTCTTGAGACATTTTGGGTCAGCAGTTTGTCGAACGAAAATTATCGCGAAACTGTCAAGCGTGCGTAAACTGCTGCGATTGGCTGTTGATAAATCATTCAACCAATCACAGATGATTACGCGCGCTTGACAATTTGTCATCTTAATTTTGCATTTTAGTAACTGGCCCTCTGAGCCATACGATATATGGGGTGGTATATTATTTTGAGGAGTCGATCGCGCGCTGTCCGGTTGCACCCTATGACGTCACTACACGGGTCATAGTTGTGTGGTGGCGCTAGTGTCGCGACACTTGATATGTTGAGCTTGGAGGTTGGAAATGTTGCTATAGAAAATCTGGTTTTTATGCGTGACAATAGAGATAAGTTTTGTTTACTGTTTTAACACTCAAAATTACTAACTAAATGGGCCGGATTGTTATAAATCCGGAAGCCTGATCTGGACTGGACTCTGAGTAACATCTTTGCTATCATAATATGCAACCAAAGAGTATGTTGGTAAGGCCAAAGCTAGGTTGATTAAACTAACAAATTACCCTGGACACAGTTCTATACCAGCAACTTCAATCGTGTTTCATCGTTTAACATATAATAAAAGGATGCAACATCTTTCGGCTACTTTGAAATCTATGCACAAGGTACAAAATGTTGTGTCCTTTTAATAAACCTAGCTCAACATAAAAGTGAGTATCTGCCTTCTTTAGAAACTTTCTTTTAGTGTAGTTAAGCTATATTTAGTATAATAATATATTATAGAAAATTATATTCTCGTCTGTCTTTCTTGCCCTTAATACTTATCTAAAGCGGTTTCCTTCTATTTAAGGGCTAAATAATAACTTCTTGATATTTATACGATCATAATAATATTTTTACATACATTAGTGATGACAAAGGTATTATATTTAATAGTGTTTAGATAAAGTAGAGCAATAATTTTATTCGAGCAAATAAGGGATTTAATAGGGGTAAAGTTTTACATCTCTATGACCAACCATTATTTATCATTTTTGCAATTTATAATAAGTAATGCTTACCTTCTAATTTTAAACAAGCTGTTATTATTTTGTCTTACGTACTATAAATATACTATAAATAATATATAATTCATATTTTTTTTTCTGTACTGCCAAAGAACTTCAGTGTCTCTTTATTTTAACATGTGACCAAGTGAACAAATGATGACAGGGCTTATGTTGCATTTTTACGATATACCTAATGTATGTTATAGAATTCATTTTGTCTCGACAGAATAGGTTTTTTATTTAAATTTTCATCTTCTGTCACTACTATATTTATATTCAAATCACTTCTGTTGTCGCTGCGTGATCATTCGTTCATAAATGTTATACATAATACATAAATGTGGATTAATATAATATGTGGAATAAGTAGTTTAATTTTGATAATATGTTTTCGTTAACTCGTTGTGGGTTCCGTATGAAAGGGTTTATCTGTATATAATTTGTCGGCTTAAATTAATGTTAGTAGCGAATTCTCAACATCTTCATGCGATAATTCCTTTTGCATTATACTCATGACTTGTACATTTAGATAGAAACACATTGCTTGTTCTCAAGTATCTATTAACTTCATAATACAGCCGTATTTGTAATATATTTGTCATACTTGAATGTTCACTATTAATTACTAGAATAGTTTTCTAAGGGTCGTGCTCAGTTAAGAACTCAAGTTATTAAAACGTTTGTGTTAACTATGATATAAATATACTTAAGTACAACCGTTTTATAATACTTGTATGGAACTACACACTTCTCATTTGATTGGTACTGGAATAAGATAATTTTTAAGCATGAAGACCTTTTCTTCTCACTATCACGAATTTAGAAATAAACAGATTTTTGCGTATCATATAATGTTCCATTTGATATCTTTAATGAATGAGCACGATCCAACATGGCGATGGACTCACAGCAAAAAGGTGTTAGTTTATATTTACTTGAATGTAAAATGTTCAATAAATTGCATTTGTAACGTGCTTTTTGGTTGGTGACTCGCGGCATAATTAGATGCGCGAGCGGTCATTGTCGAGCGCCATGTCCAATGCAATCGTCATTATGCAAATCACTGATCTTCACGGATGGTGTTGCATGCCCTGACAAAGAAATTTTGTATAATATACAAAAGAAATTATAACATTCACACATGTAATGAAAAACCGTGTATTCTTACACACTCCAACCTTGGTTTGAACATTATGAAGAGGCAATTGGTGAGCTGAAATTTTATGAGTTTTTTTTATAAGACGAGGCTGTGAGTCCTGCCTACCCCGCAACACCACGGTTGTGTCGGGCAGCTGTAATATAATAAATAAACACAGTCTCGATGCTTATATTTTTCCTGAGTACGACTCTGTGTGATACGTGAAGTTAATGGACTGTAATTTATATGGATAATAAACTGAATTATTTCTATATGCTTTGTTTTATTTTGTTGTACATTATTCAGTATGAATAATATTAGTTATGCCGATGATATGGTGCTGCTGAGCCCATCAATCGGCGCTTTGTGGACGCTTGTGGCGATTTGTAAGTGCTATGCAGTGGCCCATAGGTTCAAGTACAATGTCACGAAGAGCGAAATTATGATGTACAAAACTGGTGACACATCCGATATGAACAACTATCGACCCATCTCACTAGCTACCACCATGGCTAAGGTGCTTGACGGTCTGATGAAGGGCTGCCTCTCAGAACATGTTAAAGTGCACGACGCCCAGTTCGGATTCAAGGCGGGCGTGTCCACCGAGAGTGCTATTCTCGGCCTGAAGTCAAGTACTACACCATGAGGAGGACGCCGGTATACGCGTGTTTCCTTGACCTGTCGAAAGCTTTCGACCTTGTCTCCTATGATGTGCTATGGGACAAGTTGAGGGGCACGGGTGTGCCGGTGGAGTACACAGCGCTTCTCCGGTACTGGTATGCTCACCAGACAAATCGGGTGAGATGGGTCGGTACTCTGTCGGATGAGTATCGAATGGAATGCGGTGTAAGGCAGGGGGGGTTAACACAGAGCACCTTATAATACTGGCTCCTCCCTGTTATTTAATTTATATGTAAATGAGCTCATCGAGCGACTGAGCAGCACACATGTCGGCTGTCATATAGACGGTATATGTGTCAATAACATAAGTTACGCGGACGACATGGTGTTGCTCAGTCCCTCGATGAGTGGACTGAGGAAGCTTCTCACGATCTGCGAGACGTATGCGGAGGTGCACGGCCTTAAATACAATTTTAAAAAAAGTGAGGTGTTAGTGTTTACGGCACCTAAACAACAGCCCCGTCGTGTACCTCCAGTATATCTCAACGGCGTTGAACTGAATGTGGTAACTCAGTTTAAATACTTGGGTCATGTTGTCACCAGTGATCTACGTGATGATGGGGACATAGAACGCGAGCGCAGGTCGTTGGCGGTGAGGAACAATATGCTCGCCCGTAGGTTTGCTCGCTGCACGGCAGACGTCAAAGTCAGTTTATTTAAAGCGTTCTGTCAGTCCTTCTACACGAGCGGCCTATGGGTGTCATATACGAGCCGAGCTTACAACGTCCTGCGCGTGCAATACAAATGAATACAACAATGCCTTCAGGATGCTGTTGCGGTTGCCGCGACGTTGCAGTGCGTCGGGAGTGTTTGCTGAAGCACGTACGGATGGCTTTCACGCCATCATGTGTAAGAAAGCGGCTTCCCTACTGCAACGTTTGCGTAGCACTCGGAACGGCATCCTGAAAATGATTGTTAGCAGAGTGGACTGCCCCATCCAAAGGCACTGGGTAGAATTAGGTATAGGTTTATGTTAAATAGAATTAAGTACTAACAACAATAACATAGCATGTAAGCACAGTTTGTTACTAACCACTAACTACGTATGGACTGCTTAGGTCTGAAATAAAGATATTTTATTTTATTTATTTATTTAAAGCGCGTGACATCAACTATTCGGATGTCCCCAGTTTTTCGCTCTGTGGCGCTCCTTTATCATGGGTGGCTAAGTAAGGTTGGACAATATAGACATAGAGAGGGAGCGCAGGGCGCTGGCTGTTCGATGTAACATGCTGGTTCGAAGATTTGCACGTTGTACAAATCAAGTAAAGGTAACGCTTTTTAAAGCTTTGTGCCAGTCTTTTTACACGTGCAGTCTTTGGACCAGTATTACGCAAAAGACATACAGCGATCTGCGTGTTCTATACAATAGCGCGTTCAGGATACTGTTGAGGCTGTTGTGGCATTGTAGTGCGTCCGGTGTGTTTGCGGAAGCGCGCACAGATGATTATTACGCCATTAGTAGAAAAAGGATCGCATCCATGGCCGGCCGGCTGCGCACCGCCACTAATAGTCTCCTGAGCGTGTTCCGAGACCGATGAGACTCCCCTCTGCTGCGCCACTGGATAAAGATCCACACCAGTTGAGGATCTGAGTTCTGAGCGAGAATCATCATATTTACGTTTGCTGTCGATAAGGACAATTGGACTTTATGCTTTGCATACTGTCCGTGTCCGGTGTTGTGTATATTTGTTTTGGGATTACCCTTCAATGTCGTTGGTTATCATGAATAATTATGTTAACAGATGAACAAACATGCACGCTAATAGGACTATAATTGCATAGCCTTTTAGTTGCTATGCGGCCCATCCACATCCAGCAGGTGGATATAACGGCTCAGTTCCACTCGCTCCTGTTCCAAACGCACCGGTAGTTAAGTGAAAACTAACAGTAAGTATTAACAGTAGGTTTCATTTTATCACTGGTACTTCCCCAACAAAAGAAGATCTATTAACTTATATTATCCGGGCAAATCCCCGAACAAGACGAATGGGAAAAACGAGAGGTGTCTTGGGACTCGGTTGGAACGAAGTTCCTTTCGCTTTCACACGCTTTTTTTACAATAAAAAGTGTCGTGACGGTCAAAATGTTACACTTTTTTTCGGTCTAGCTCTCAGTCGCCAAGTGTGCAGAGTATAACGTGCGTTATGAAACTTCGTTTTAAAAGACAAAAGGAAAAAACACTTGGTAAGAAAGCTGCTCCACTTAACATTTTGTAAAGAGCGACATATGGATTACCTAAAGTACCCACTTCAAGAAAATTAGCAGCAGTGCCCTAAAGGGTCAATAACAAGTGCAATGACCTATCTTGATAGCTAGATTGGCAGATGCAAATTGTGGTGATCCATTTGCACATGTTAGCAGTCACTGCAAGGAACACTCATTTTAGGTGAAGAATTACCTTTGGTAGGTAATACTGCTAAGGTACTGAACGCAAAACCACATTCATCATTAATTACTTTTGAAATGTGCCTAAGTTGTGTCAGTGACCTAAAGCGCTAAATCATAACCTACTATAAGGATGTACCTTCATTACCATGCATCGCGATTGTAGATAGCCCAGTTCGGTTACGAGCTCTCATTGCGTCGGCATTCGTAATCGGGAGAGCGTCGCGGAATGTTGTTGCTATTATGTGCCTGTTTAGTGCTGTGCCGGGCTACGGCCGAAGTGAGGCCGAATATTGTGATCTTCTTAGCTGATGATTTGGTGAGTAAATATCTATTTAAATTTTTGTACCAAGTTGATGCTAATGCTTTAAAGAGAGCCCCGCGATTTCATTAAGTGCTCTTAATAATAGCAGCCTATAGGATATACTTACAAAAACTTATAGCTAGTACCTAGGTGCTTAGAAACGTTTTGCCCAAGAGTGAAGATTGAATAAGTTGAAGATCTACAGAACCGAAAAACCGGTAAAAACTAAAAGCCTTTGCGTGAACTAAGGCAACTTGAGAGTATCTATTTC
The DNA here is from genome assembly GCA_937001585.2 of Brachylomia viminalis. NCBI lineage: Eukaryota > Metazoa > Arthropoda > Insecta > Lepidoptera > Noctuidae > Brachylomia > Brachylomia viminalis. The sequence continues at coordinate 5,610,122 of OW443299.2, read as the reverse complement.
ACGTTCAAGTTTCACTCACGAATTACTAGAAAATAGCTTAACTTCAGAACCACTTTTTTTTTGTGTGAAGTGAGAATCTTTATATTTACCTACACGTACCTATGTTACTTTCACGAAGTTCAATCATTGATCTACACGTGATCTTTACCAATGTTTATAAACACGCGTCACATAATCATCATTAGATAACCCGGTCTAGCCACTTATTAATTAACAGAGCAATGACTTCAAAGGCTATAGGTATATATATAGATAGGGAACAAAATAAAAACAGGTCATTTATAAACCGGTCGATAGGAGGATTTTTGAACTTATCGCGGCAAGTTACTGTAAAAGCCCGTTCAAAACCATATAAAATATTACATAACGATGGGACACGCACTGTCGTTAAATATTAGGTACTGTTTACATACGCGCTAGAGTGCTTACAAACACGATAAACCCGTATGTATGTAAGTATAGAAGTCTATAGATAACTGGTCACCGAAGCGATCAATTGCAATTGTAGTAATATTGCCAATCGCTTCAATTGCATTTGTTGACAATCATTTTACGCATCAATGTGTATCAATCACGTAAAAATTACAAATTGCATTTGGTCGTTTCGGGGACCCTAAACGGAAATACAAGCTAAAACAGTTGCAATGCAGACCATTGCAGTTCGGGATCTAAGTAGGTACCTACCTAAAGAAACCCCTTACATAATTATGATGATTTAATTCGGCAGAAATCAGATACAGTTGAATGCTCTTTGTACTAACAACTTATAATTTTGCATTTTCGACACATCCGTCAATCGAAGTTAACCGCAAGACGTTTTTGTTTTACGAAACGAAATTAAAATTTGCATACAATTAGTGCATACATCATGTAATCGTACAAGTAAATTTGCTAGGAGCTGAGGTAAAAATTGGTATTATTCGGCATGTGACGATGCACAGCATCTGTGAGACGGCATTGTATACTTCCCGTTAGTTGTCAGCCAATCACAACTCTCGTGACGTCGCATCCTCGACCAATCAGCGCCGAGCTCTAATAGCCACGTGGTCCCAGGTGGAAATCAACGGGAGCGCATCTTGAGCGAAATTGCTAATATGAACCTTCGTGACGATCTGCGTAAGATCTCTCCAAGTTATAATTGCTGATTTGATGAAAATTAATTGCGTACGTAAGTACGCATATTAATAAATTAAATTAGTTAAATCATCATTATATCATATTATTTGTATATCATTTAAATTAGTAAAACCATAAAACACATACACCAGTTTAGTTACCATAAAATAAATGCCCTTTCGTCCAAAGGATTACGATTGGAAGTTCACAAAAGGACAGTAAATATGACAAATGACTCACGGGTGGGGCGAAAAAACAACCACACCAGTTCTTCGGAGGCTGTGTCCGAGCGTGGCAGATGCTGTTGGCTCCGTAGGCCCTTCTCAAAATGATCACGGGAATGCGTGTCCTTTTACCTCCAAACCACCACTTATTCATCTATCAGTACGAACCCTGCTCCGATTAAAGACCGCACAATCGCCAGCGATGGTTGAACAGCAAATGACCTGCCTGGCGTTCGGTCAACTATGCCCACCGAAAGATTTCGCAGCGATGACCAACTAGGTGGCCCAACATCTACGATCAAAAAAATCGTGGTCTACTTAGAAGATTTTTTGATAGCATGCCAATCGAGAAGTCTTCTCGCTCGCATGTGGATTCGTCTTTATACGTGCTAGAGGCGCTGGTTGGTGGACAGCTAATTACAAGAAATCTCTCACCAAACCCTCTTCAAGTGATAGAATTTCTCGGGTTCATTTGGAACATCAAAAAAAGCTTCATGATTCACAGCCAGTTCCAAGGAGGCTGTTTCCGTCCGTATCTGAGACAGTGGCAGACACTGCGGGCTCTGGAGGCCCATCTCGGGATGAACACGGGAATGCGTCTGCCATTTTCCTACCAACCACCGATGATTAAAATCCCTACCTAAAAATTTATTACCTTTCTATCGCCCTCCAAGAGAGTTGTTGGCAGAGGAAAATTTTATTTGAAAGAGCCTCAGATTATTTTAGGCACTCTTAACCTTGCCAACTGTGTCGTTCCAATAGGTCGTCTTCATTGTCGCCAACTTCAAATTCTTTCTTGGACTCTGAAGCATCTCCTCGGATCTGAAAAGGTGGTTCACAAATTTTGAAAAGAACCCGTAGATGATTCACCGTTGCATGATCACGGATGCTGCAGATTACCGGTGGATTAACTGTTAGGCGATTTTTCGGTTTCAGGAAAGTGGAAACCAGACCAGCGGCTCTGGCACTGCAATCAAAAGAAAATGTTTTCGAGCAGCAGTCAATATTTCTGATCTCGCCTTCGCGGTCGCCATGTGAGCCTGCAATGGGACAATCGCACAGTTGTTACTTCCGTTCGAAAGGAAGGCGGAACACGATCGGCGGCCACTCCACATGATTTACCAACTATTGTGTCTTCTAGACAAAGAGCGTATTTCCATGACTGTGGAATATATTCCAGGGAAATTCAACGACATCGCGGAAATAAGACCAGCTCTAAGGAATGTTTTTTCGCAAATTTGGAGTTCTACAGGTAGGTTCTCTTTGCCATATACCAGGGTTATAAGGAAGTATGTTACCAAAGATTGTTCAGACTCTTCAGTCTGTTACTGCAACGCGTTCAGTCGTCAGTGGCAATATCAGCTGGCGTGGGTCTTCCCGGCACCAAGCCTCATCCCTTGAGTGATTCACCATCTGAGTTCAGCTCAAGGCGTTTTCTTTACAGTGACTCCAATTTGGAGAAGAGCCTATTGGATACTGGATCTTCGACGTCGAGCACTTTGCAGGCCCTTTAGAATCACCAACCTAGCTAGAGTTCTAGATGATCGGAGCGCGACCCTTCCACCTACTCGAGTTCATGGAGCTCTATGTTTGGAAGATAGCGGGAGGTGTGAAATAAGATTCAGACTTGGTCAGAAGCTGGAAGGTCCCTGCTAGACCTAGTTGGATAGTCCACACTAATAACTTACAGACCAGCATAGTCTCGATGGGTCAAATGGTGTAAAGATAATAATTTTGACTTCAACTATCCCAATAATATTAGTTTGACAAGATTTTTTGCGTTCCTATTCATTGTAGAGAGATTAGTTTATTTTACCATAGTGTTGCGTAAATATGTAGTTCTAACCTTTGGATAACCGTCCTGTAACGTAAATTTGAATTCAGACTTATTAGTATCACATATTCTTTAAGCTATCTCCCTCCAATCTCCTAGAGCAGAGCAGCCCCATATTTGGGACCCGAGTGAACTGATTGTCTGGATGCAGAGGAATCCTCCTAATAACATTATCTTACGTTTTTCAAAGCGTCACGATCGATCGGGGGAATCACATCATTCTGTAAAATGTTTGGGTCAAAGACGGCTGCGTTCAGGCAATCAGGCTGGAAACTATTTGTCACGCTAACGAAAATATAATATGTCCAGTTAATTAATTATGGATTTTTTTTTAAATTTAGAAGACCAAGACATACAGCCGAACATAATCACTCATTGTTTGGTCAAGTCGAGGTCCCACGCAAAGTGCGTCACGGACTGTGATTGCGATCAGCTTGTAGCTTCAAATTGGAACAAAAAAAAACTAATTGAAGATATCCTCTCTCTGACTGAATACTTTTGCCAAATATTATTGTAAACAGATTTGAAGTAAGTAAAGCGGTAATTTCACCACATAGGAGTAGGTAATCTCTCGAAGAATTTTAAGCCGGTGTATGATAAAATCAATGGTCTTTTGATCGTTGTTAATCTGATTATTCATATTTTCCAGATTATTAGGTTAACATGAGATGTAAAATATTATTAGGTACCTACATTGGATGGTATAACTAGAAGTACATTAGCCCAATTTGTATAATGAATACATACTTACTACATACACAACAGCTGCTTAGTTTATGTGACAAAGTTGTTTTAGTACTATAATTTAAGCTTGAAAAATATTCTCAAGTAACCCATTGTAATTTTATTTATTTTGATTACTAACAACAATATGAATCACGTGTGTTCGATTTAAATAAATAAATAAATAAAAAAAAATTGTAACTAACGTGCTGGACGGTCTGTTAGACCAACATCTGAGTAGACATCTGAATTTGCATGACGCTCAGTTTGGCTTCAGGCCTGGTTTGTAAACTTAATCTGCAATTCAATGTCTCAAGCAGACTGTCCAGTACTACACAGTGAGGAAAACACCAATCTACGCCTGTTTCTTGGATCTGTCGAACGCATTTGATCTCGTATCTTATGATTTTCTGTGGCAAAAATTAAATACTGAAACGGACTTGCATCCTGAGATCACATCAGTTTTTTTTTTAATATTGGTACGGCAACGATAAGAACAGTGAAGTGGGGAGAGGCACAGTCGAACGTGTACCGGTTGGAGTGTGGGGTGAGGCAGGAGAGGTTGAGCTCCCCTAGGCTCTTCAGCCTGTACATGATCCGACTGATCGGTGAGCTCAGCAGTACTAATACCGGTTGTCACGTAGACGGTGTTTGTGTAAAGAACATAAGTTATGCTGACGATACCAGCACCAGACGATATCAGCAGCACTAGCTGCTGAGTCCATTGATTGGTGCACCAAGAAAGCTGTTAAAAATATGTGAGCTATATGCTGCGGCCCTTGGACTCAAGTGCAATGCATCCAAGAGGGAGCTGATGATATTATGAAGTGTTATAAAGGTCCTACTTCGCTAAAACTAAGCGAGGTACCACTGAGGCTTGTTCAGCAGTGTAAATACTTGGATCACTGGGTCACAGACAAATTGAACGATGACCTTGATATTGAGAGGGAGCGGAGGGCTTTGTGTGTGCGTTGCAACATGTTGGCCCGTAGATTTGCACGTTGTATTAAGCAAATTAAGCTGACGCTTTTTAAAGCGTATTGTCAATCCTTCTACACGTGCGGTCTATGGGTCAACTACACGCAGCGAGTGTACGGGACTCTTGCGTGTACAATAATACAACGCGTTTAGGGTGTTGTTTGCGCAGCTTCGTTTTTGCAGCGCGTCGACTATGTTTGCTGAGGCGCACACTGATTGTTTTTAAGCAATCATCCGTAAGCGAAGCGCGTCGCTGCTCACGTGCCTCTGCGAACGGCATCCTAGACGCGTTGGCAAGCAGGTGGGATTCTCCACTGTTGAAGCAGTGGATGAGTGTTCATGCGATAGGCGTTCAGCCAGCATGCTTCAATTAATTTATATGGATAAACTGTACTAACACTAGGTTAAGTTTATTGTTACTAACACCTATGGATATAATTTTTGAATCCGAAATATATAAATTTGAGCGAAATCTTTGTAATTTCTTCATGAGAAATTTTCTTTAACCATACCTACATGTTGCCAATTTAAGGAATGAGAATATTGCATGCATATATTGAGAACATTATCATATTCTCAAATAGCGTCGTCGTGGTCACCAGGATTTATTAACACGTCTCTCGCAGATGCTGTGCAGCGTCACATGCCGAATAAAAGAGGAGAGAAAAAGGAAGAATTCATTCATTCCTTTTTGTGTGCCGCAGACTCATTTGCACAAAAAGTCTCTCGTCTGTGCTGCACCTAATAGTGCAAGGTTTCACAGCTGCACAGCATCCATTCAAAGCCTCCTTGTGAGAGACTTCTATGAGCTACAGATCCGTCATTAGCGAGCGCGGCTTCTGGGACCATGTAACTACCGGAACTCAGAACTGATTGGTCGAGGATGTGACGTCACGAGAGTTGTGATTAGCTGACAACTAACGGGAAGTACAACGCCCTCTCACAGATGCTGTGCATCGTCTCTGCTTAATAATACAACTTTTATTTTTATGTAAAACTTTCACTATTGAGTAATCTGTAGGTAGGTAGTCTATAGATCCGGGAACGAAAAAACCTGGCAAAAGGTGCTAAGTTTTTTACTCGTTTAGCGGAACTCAAAGGGAGGGTAATGTTTTTTTTGCTATTTAGGCACATCAACAACACAAACACAAACATTTACAAATAACAGAGACCAGACACATGGACTAGTGTTTACGTCAATTACAGACGTGCACAGCATTCACAACAAAATAGAAGAAAAAACACAGTAAGTATTCATAATATAAAAAAAAAAACAAAATACAATATTTGAACAAAAGCTCTAGCAGCTAGCTAAAATAGCTACGTTATTGTTGATCTCAGTAGGCCTTGTCAAGTAGTCATGGTCGTTTAGCACTTACTAAACCGTGAGTTTTTTTTGTCTCATGGCTAACAAAGCCTGCCTCGTTGGTCTAGTGGCCGCAAGCGCAACAGCTAAGCATGAGGTCCGATACCCGGGTCGGCCAAAATGTTATTGGGGTTTTCCATCTGGAATTTGTCTGTAGCAGCTCGGACTCCGCATTTTTGTCCGGTTGATGGCAATAAGCTCGCCCTCTCCACAGGACTGAGTAAATCGCAGCGATAGTCATGCGGTGCCATCAAATTATCGTCGCGATGTTATCGCCGTGTGGAGATTGATTCACATAGAGTTTCTATTGAATTTGTTCCACCTAAGAATTTTCATATGAAATATTCTGAAAAATTCTGGTGGTGGAACAAATTTTCAAAGTTTGACGATTGTTAGGAAATTGACGATTATTATTCAGTAAATATATCATTCTGAATACAGTCGCAAATCGGAATTTTTGATTAACATACGACGTAAAACAGAGCTGTAATTTGATATAAACCAAAGAAAATTTGAATTTGGTGGGTTACAACTGAGGATTCACCATAACCTAACTGGTGAAATGTGGGTCTACCTACTATCTGACCCTTCGGGTAATATAGGCGTAATATTAAGTTGGCTAACAAAAACAATGTCCATAAAGTAAGTACCTACTTTTGTTACAAAAAGGGTTGGAACGATGTCGGCTTCCACGGCTCGAACCAGATCCCGACGCCGAACATCGATGCTCTTGCATACTCCGGCATCGTGCTACAGAACTACTACGTCACTCCTATATGCACCCCTTCTAGGTCTGCGCTTATGACTGCCAAATACCCCATACATACTGGTGAGTAGCTTCGATATTATTAACTTCGCTACAATCAACTCGGCCTATCGCAGTCCACTGCTTGACTATGGTCTCTACCAAGCTGCGCCACAATATCCTGTCCTCCCCCTTCCGCATCCAGTTAGTCCTAGCCAACTTTTTAAGGTCGTTGGTCCACCTTGCTGAGTCCCACACTACGCTTGCCATTACGCGGTCTCCATTCCAGGACTCGAACTTCGCTACCTGTACCTATACCTCCTACCTATTTATGAACCTATTTTTTTTTTGTTTTTTTTGTAACCAAGATGCTTTTTTCAGGAATGCAACACAGCGTCATACGCGGCGAAGAGCCGAGAGGCCTTCCTCTATCTGAGAAGATACTTCCACAATATCTAAAAGATCTAGGGTACAAAACGCATCTAGTTGGAAAGTGGCACCTGGGGCATTACAAGAGGGAATATCTTCCTTTGAACAGAGGGTTAGTACATTTAATTATTCATTCTTTTTAAAGGACTATGGAAGATTGCGTACGTTTGGTAGCTGGCAATAATATGTCACCCGGTGATGCGCGACAGACGACAAAAGCATAAACCAGATCATTATCAATCCGTCTGTCCGCTCACACCAAGACGTTGGGCAGCAAAGCTAGCTTATAAGAAGTCAAAAAACTGCACTATCATTTGGCGTTGTGGTTATGACAAGTAGTCGAATGATAATAAGTAGTTACAGACACTGATGAACTGCATCGATTGAAAGACAGAAAATAAGGTTATTTGCGCCTACTCAACTGAACTCAACTCAAAGCATTTATTTCACTTTTGAATTGTCAAGGGGTCGGTCAGTCAAAAATATGAAGCTAGTTGCCCATTCCAAAGCGTAGTAGGTACCTATGGAGAAGAACGGGCAAGAAACTCCATGGACACTCTTTTAAATCAAAATATTGTTACTTAATAGGTAGTGGTTACATCATTCATGTTGTAATTATACATGTGAGAACGATGTAGAAAGACGTGCACGTTAAAAGCGTTCGTAATAAAAAGATAAAAACAATTCAGGAATCAAAATAACCCGTGGCAGCTAAGACATGACCACTGCCTACTGACGGCGCCCGTTCACAAACATGACGTACGCATCAGCACCATTCAGCTCAACCATTTTGAAGGGAACTCAATGATCCAATACACACGCCACCACCAGCGACACATTTGAGTGAGCATGACATACTCTCAGCCGCCAGGGCACACTCAAGTCAATTAAAGATGAACCCAGTAACCTTTATAGTAGGTACATAGTGCTCACACATGTGCTATGCAATTATACAATACTAAGAGATTGAATTTATACAATGCAAACATAGAATATACAACCTTCATCAGCTGCAACAATATCTTCGAATGCTAATTAATTAGTTTACGCGCCCTTATGAGCAGGACCAGCCCTGAGCCTAGCATTTTTGTCAGCGATGTAATCCCCCAACCTATAATATGCTTGGCTGTATATTGTGCGTTTTATACAAGATTTAAATTTTGTTTCATTCAGTTGGAGTATGTGGGGAAGTATTTTATTGTAATATTTTAAACAGTAGGTACCCCATGAAGGTGGTACCCCATGAATGGCTAAAGTAGACTCATCCTACTTTAGCCAGTCTGAAACCTGGTTGAACTAATTGGTCCCTATTTCTAGTCCTATAGTTGTGTCTTTCACCTCTTTTACTGAAAAGATTTTAATTTTTCCGTACGTAGGTACATGATGTTTTCATAAATGTATTGACAAGGTACCGTCATGATGTTAATGTCTTTAAACAGTTCCCTTAAAGAATCGCGCCTGCGGAAGACGCATAAAAGTAAAACAACAATCATGGGGGGGGAAATACAACAAAACTTTTATCAATCTTTAATCCTTTCTTCGTGGCAATAATGTTGTTTCCATAAATTAGATAAACGTTTTATATTTCTAGATTCGACTCTCACATCGGCTACTGGAGTGGAAAGATCGATTTATATGACCACACCAATATGGAGCTGAATACATGGGGATTTGACTTCAGGAGAGGTAAAACTGCAAGTCTACCTATTTAAAAGCTTAAACAAATATTACACGTATTTGCATGACAACTACAAAGTGTCCTATTGTAAAGATTAATGTCATGCTACATAATAAAATCTCAATTCATTCATTCACTGACAGATAACGTACAGAAAACTCATCAAACGAAAATTCATCCCCTAAAGGGGTTAAATATGGGATGAAATTAGCGAGACACGACACAGAAAATTGCTTCTTTCCCAAATTTACATTATTGAACATCGTTCTATTATCGCCATCATATCCAGCCTATTACGTTCCCAATGCTGGGACACAGGCCTCCTCTCGTCAAGAGGGAACGGGCTGTAATCTACCACGCGGGCCCAGTACGGGGTGGTAGATGTCACATGTAGTTCGAGTCTTTGGTTCTAGGACATGCGGGATTCCTAACGATGTTTTCCTTCACCGTTTTTGAGAGCAGTGGTAATGAAATTGTTTACACAAAGTACGTAGTTACAGCGCGCAACGAGCGGTGCCATTGAATCGCGTGCGATTCACGTCGCGTGTCGCGCAACTAGCGGTGCCCTTGAGCCACGTGCGATTCATGGGGCGAGTCGCGTGTGTTTGGAGGAGCCTTAAGTCGGAGCCGATACCACTAGGCCACCACTGCACTCGCCATACGTCGCCTTACAGTGAAAACCTCGGGAAAGCATTTTTGCTCAAATTTATTTTATTGCGTTTCTAGGAAGTAAACCTCGCAACGCATATCCTGATTTATAATACGTCATTGCCCTGATCTGACTAATTTCATCGTTGATAAAAGCGGGTAAAATTTCCATAATAATTAATAAAAAAACAAAAAAGACGCCGTGCAAAAATTTTAGAGCACGCTTTTTTTTCTTCCTCTCGAAAAATTACTTCTTTTACACTTACGAGGTTTTCACTCTAAGGCGTCGCATAGTCAATGTTTTTTGTTAGAATATAAAATCAATGTGTTAGTTAAGAACTACACGTATTGTACATTTGTACCTACATATTAAACTCATACACATATCTAACGTGTAATTTAAAAATGGAACGATGTTTTACTCCGAAACATAACTTATCAAAGGTTTTATTTAAATTTCGAACTGGCTTGCAAATAGAAAGCTGTTTATTGAAAAAAAACAAAAAATGAGCACTTTAACGCGGGAAAAAAATATTGTTGTTCGTTGTTTGTCATTGATTTTGAAAAGTAATTGTATTTTAATTTCCGCGCATTATTTGAGAAAAGTACTAAGTAAAAAAAAAGTATAAAAGTACTAAAAGTACTTATACCAGCCTTGGCCACAACAAGGCATTGATGGACTTACGTATGTATGTGTGCCTCGGCTTCGCCTCGGCCCACATTTACAGTTCGTCCGTCAATGCCTCTATAGCTGGCCGCTGCAGTAATGTACTATTTTTGTCCAGGCTTCGAAATTGCTGACGACCTATTTGGTCAGTATGCGACAGACATTTACACCAAAGAAGCAGTTAAAGTAAGAATGTTAGCTTTAAGGTCTCTGCACACAGCGGGCGCGGCGCGGCGGGACGGGACGGCGACGCGACACTGAGCAGTTGTAATGTACTAGATATTACGAACGACGCCACACAGAGCCGTCCCGCTCGACGCGACGGTAACCGTCTCTCTGTGTGGCGTCGTCCGTAATATCTAGTACATTACAACTGCTCAGTATCGCGTCGCCGTCCCGTCCCGCCGCGCCGCGCCCGCTGTGTGCAGAGACCTTTAAGTATGTAGCGTATTTGCAATTATATTGCTTAATGATAGCTCTGTGCCTTAATTAGTACTTACCTAGTAGGTACTTACATTACATTCTTTAAATAAAAAATAAAAATTGAAGTAATTTTTTAGTTACATCAACAGCTTTTGCTTGTTAAAAATCTCGCCATTTTGCATGCCTAGTTATCAGATAGAGACTGATTTTATTGATTATACCTACATAATGATGATTCGTTTTTAGGTGGTAAACGCTCACAACAAAAGTGAACCATTATTTTTGATGGTAGCACATTCTGCGATGCACAGTGGGAACCCATCCGAGTTCCTTAGAGCACCAGACGGCGTTATTGACAAATTCTCATACATCAACGATACGCAGAGGAGAAAATATGCAGGTTCGTTTTTTGTAGACTGTACCTTTTCTAGTTTAAAGTCGTCTTGTGTGGTACGTACCTACACAAACTTAAATCTCACAATACAAAAATCAAGATCCAGAACAATTATATTTTAATTTGTATACCTTTATTAGTCCATACAAATTTTTGTTCTGTGCGGGATCATCGAAACAGCGACAAGAAGTGCGGGCAGCCAAATGTTAGCTACTGCGCCGACATACGACAATTTTGTTTTTGGTTATCCACCACAACTGAAACATACAGATATTCATCTTAAAACTATTGGATGTAAAGTTTTTTTTCACCAATAGATGTACCTATTTAGTCAGTACCTAGTTACCAGTCGTAGGCTAAGACCGTAGAAAAAGGTTAGGTTAATGTAGTTATTCCAGATATAATTTCGATAAAGTGCCAATGCACCACATCATTCATTATCAGATTGTTACTATTTATAATGAAGGGCAAGGGCCTTCATTATTATTATTATCATCAACTGTTGCAACTGTTAATCGGCTCGTATCATTTATTTGTAATAAATAATCTTACCACTAACTGTAAAATTTTCTCATTCGATTTTGAACTTAACCCTTAACATTTTAAGGTTTAAAATCATTTGGAGAAATTTGACAGTTTCGTAAACTTAATCCGTCTTATTACAAAACACGATCTAACTTTAGTCCCAACCTACACATTCGATTTAGTTTTTGTATTTGGAACTTTATGCCGACTTTAGTAAAGTTCTTAATACAAAATTGACAACCTAAGACCGGACTAAGTTGACAGTTTTGTAAAAGGAACTGTATTTCGATTTCAGTTATGTTCTTATTTCAAAAACAGGCTCGATGGTTTAAACCATGTCAAAAGAAAAACCTTGTTTTGTAATAAGACCGGATGTGCTGGCGACTGTACTTTGGAGTTTGGCTTAGCGTTATTCCTGTCGCTGGCGCACAACTGTCAAACTACAACTGCAAAATATAGACGGAAACATGTCGAATTCAAAGCTCAAGCTAAGTAACGGTTATAGTGACCGGTTGGTGCAGTTGGTAGCAACCCTGCCTTCTGAGCCGCTGGTCCCGGGTTCGATCCCCGGATAAGTCAAACATTTGTGTGCATGAACATGTCTGTTTGACCTGTGTCTGGGTGTGTAGGTATATGTATTTAAGTATGTATATATCAGTCATCAGGTTACCGTAGTACAGGTTCTAGTAGGTAGTAGGTAGTCGCCATAAGTCTTGGACAACTGGGCAGAATCCTACATAGATTATATCTGAACAGGTACAGTCGACAGCAAATCAGGTTATGAGAAACTGTCAAATTTCCCCAAATGATTTGAAACCTTAAAATGTTGAAGGTTAAGTTCAAAATCGAATGAGAAAATTTTACAGTTTGTGGTAACTTGACCTGCTGCTGTATGTACCTACTAATTTGCAAGTACTCATCGAAATATGTAAACCTATTAATCCCCAGGTATGCTTACAAAGTTGGACGAGTCAATAGGCAAGGTGGTGGAATCATTAGGGAAGAAAGGTTTACTGGAGAACACGATTATCTTGTTCAGCTCTGACAATGGTGGACCTGCTGCAGGCTTTAATGACAACGCTGCCTCTAACTATCCTCTTAAGGGGGTGAGTATGGTTTGAGTAATAACCTGCACGAGGGGCTATACCTACTATTTTTTTTTTTGTTTCTATTTGCTGTCCTCTGGACCCGTGTGTTACGTCTTTTTTACATCGTTCTCATATATAAATTCAACATGGAGTTTCTTGCCCGTTCTTCTCCATAGGTACCTACTAGGCTTTGGAACGGGAAACTACCTTCATCTTTCTGACCGACCGACCCCTTGACAATTCAAAAGTGCCTGTGCCTAGTTTAATTGAAATAAATGCTTTGAGTTTTAAGTGCCCCTACCTACGCCCAACTTACCTTGGGTTGTCACTATCACCTTGTTGTCTCCTAACTAGTTAATATTTTCACGAAGGCATGAGGTCTGACGAGAGAAGTACACACAGCATCAGGTCAAGTTATCACAAACTGTAAAATTTTCTCATTCGATTTTGAACTCGTTTCGCCAAACTCTTTCTTTTCCGGGTAGGTACATCTGTTCCTGTAACTGATCGGCTCGAGCTCCTAGGCATGGAGTTAACATCAGGTCTCAACTTCGGTGCCACCGTCGAGCACAAAGCCCAAACAGCGGCCAAGAAACTGGGCATCCTAAATAGAGTGAAGCGATACTTTACGCCTGGATAGCTTTTGACCCTTTACAAAGCGCAAGTCCCATCCTGCATGGAGTATTGCAGCCACCTTTGGGATGGCTCAGCAAAGTAACAACTTGCCGCGCTTGACTCGGTGGAACGCAGAGCTAAGAGGCTCATTGGCGACGTAAAACTGGTGGATGCGAAGCTTCACAGCTTGGCTCATCGCCGTAAGGTCGCCTGCTTGTCGGTCTTCTACAGATTGTACTTCGGAGAGTGTGCCCAAGAACTCCACGACCTCAGTCCACCGGCCCCCTTCTTCCATCGGTCATCTAGACGCACTGCAAATTACCTTCCTTACCTAGTTGTTTTTCCACCAATTCGCACTAAGCATTTCCAAATGTCTCTGGTCTCTCTACGCACAGCAAAAGAGTGGAACTCTCTACCTGTGTCTGTGTTTCCGAACGCATACAACCCTAATCTCTTCAAAGTGAGAGTGAACAGGCTTCTTCTAGGTAAGCTCACTCCAACGTCGACTCTGTCTCTGTCATCATGACCTAGACTAGAGTCAAGAGCAAACCCATATTAAATTTAAAAAAAAAACTTAATCTCCAACACTTTAAGGTTTAAAATCATTTGGAGAAATTTGACAGTACATGAATCGTATCGTATCGTTCATCAATACGTTTTCGTACAACCTGATATGCCGTTGACTGTACCTTAGATGACTACCTAGACACTTCCAAAACTGAACACGACTAAAAAGAAGAAGAATATAAATAAATAAATACGTTCCCGTGGGATAATTTTTTACCACTAGGTACGTGGGCGAAGCCGCGGGTTAAGCTAGTATCGACAAAATTATTGTCAGTAGGTAATAATAGATGAACTCTGACATGACAGCTAATAGAGACGTATGGAAAAAAAAGTGCTGCGACAAACATATATACATATAATTATGTATATCCATTATTATTTCAAGTGCAATGTGCACTCTCGTAGCGGTCGTGAGAATCATTATCATTAGACAATTAACTATCAATACAATAAGACAATTAGTTACTATGATTTGTTTTTATTTTAGGTAAAAAATACATTGTGGGAAGGCGGCATTCGCGGCGCAGGTCTATTGTGGAGTCCTCTAATAAAACAACAGTCTCGAGTCGCCAATCAAACTTTCCACCTTGTCGATTGGCTACCTACATTGTACAGTGCTGCGGGAGGCAATACCAGGTGTCACAAATGTTTTTTTTCTGATTATTTAAACTCTATTTTAGTTCTTTAACATAATTTATCAATGAAAATTGCTCGAGCTTTTTGGTGCTCAGTGCGTGCTGACCCTTAGTCCCCAGACCAAACTAATAAACAGAGACAAAATGCCCTATTCCAACTAAGTAGGTAGGTGATGTGATATTCATCATATTAGTGAACCTAATCAAATATTATGTTTTCAGTGTGTTTACAGATAAAAACATCGATGGCTTCGACTTGTGGGAGGCTTTATCCAAAGATCTGCCATCACAGAGAACTAATACAGTGCACAACATAGATGACATATGGGGATCAGCTTCAATTACTGTTGAGAATTGGAAAGTCCTTAAAGGTAACAAACATGACATAGCAATCAATTAATGTAAGATTCTATAAGATGAGATCTGAAAGAAAATGCGTTTATTTGCGGTAAACATGACGCAAAAGATAACACGAACACAAAAATATCAAAAGGTTGGGGGAAACATGCGTCACATCCACGCAAAACGGCTATCGCTCAGCATTATGCCGCGACCCTATGCAAGACAGAGCCCCAGCGCTGGTTTCTTTTTATTTCTAGTTAATGGCTACACTTACAGAAAATGATCCTTCGCATACAAGCAGGGCTTGGAACCGCTACCAAAGTTACAGGTTCTGAACCGGTACTCCACCTAACAAGTACCGGTACCAAAATCAGGTACCCGTCGTGTATCACCAATCTCATAATTTTACGAGGACCCTCTTACGGTTGTCAACCCATCAGGCCATGTACGAGGACATTGCCAAGGCAATGCACAGTACGACTAAGGTCCACTACAACGTTGTTATGGGGACTTCAATGCCTAAGTGGGAGTACAAGAACGCAGTGAATCGAAAGTCGGACCGTTCGGTTTGGGGCGCAGGAATCACAGAGGGCAAATGCTGGTCAACTTTTAAGTCACAGCTTAGGGGCTCTTCTTGATGAATCCGTTCTTCGGGAAGAAACCCCAAAGGAAGTAAATCTGGCACACCCCCGATAACGTGACAAGGAACGAGATAGACTTCATCATGAAGGGTAAGAAGCATATATTTAGATGTCTCCGTGATCAGCAGGCTTAGTACCGGAAGCGATCACAGGCTTGTCCGAGGCACTCTAAATATCAATTTTCGAGCTGAGAGAATCCTCATGATGAGGCCAACCTCCGACCAATGCAGCTCCAAGCCTCTCTAGGATCCGAAAAATTCCAACTGGAACTTCAATATCGATTCGCCCTGTTGGAAACCACAGGCATTGTCGACGAGAAAGTCGACGTGGTGGTCGAAGCACTACGTGACGTGTCCCGCAGACTTTTCCCGACGCAGCGAAAAGTAAGGTGTCCAAACTTTCCTCAGAGACTCGGGACTTTTGAGGGAAAGACGAGAGTTGCCATCAACGCAACCGTCTTCATCAGATAAGAGGGCCTTAAACCTAAAAATTTTAAAGCTGACGCGACGCGAATTTTGATGCAACACCTGTGACATTAAGAGGTTGCGATTGAGCAAAACCGAGGGAAGAATGTGTTCACACTAACTTGTGTGAATGTGTGCTCACTCTAACTTACGGAAATATTTGTTTGGTATCGGTACAGTACCGATTATAAATATAAATAGTACAGGTACTACGTCTGGTACCGGTACCGGTACTAATTGTACAGGCACTACTTTGGTACCGGTATCACACCAAAGTAAATATGGTACCGGTTCCCAACCAGCTGGTATTTCAAGCTCTGCATACAAGGCCCAGGAGGAATATTTCATACAATTTGGTCTTTTGATGCTGAAACTGGTTCTTTCCAGACGGAAAAAGATTCAGAAAAATTCGCACATCATTAGTAACAAATTGACATTGACAGCACCTTTATGTCGAATCTCAGTAAGGGCAATTTTCGTAATGCAAGTGTACTAATACCTGCTCGTCAACAAGTTTCACATAGGCCTTTACCTTGGCCAGAGGCTTAGCATAGCCATAAGACGTGGCAATGCCACCAGTCTCTTGGGTACATTACCAGTCGACAGCGATGCGGAGGAATTTTTCGACGCCATATTTTGATTTATTAATAGTTTTAGTTAGTTTTGGGTATTATACAGGGTGTTCGGCAGAACGTTGAACATACGAAAATGGCAGATAGGTGGGGTCATCTGCTATCTACCCAGTCCAAATGATTTGACCTAGGCCCCATAGACATTTTTTTTTTTTTGTAATCGGATTTCGTGAGTTTAGAAACTTTGAAGTAAGATTACTTTATGTAGGATAGATGAAACTGGCAAGTAGTATTGGATTTAGGTTTATATTTGGTGGTGTTAATTTTTTCCTCCTTCGCACGTTTTCTCTTAACATATCTGACATTGACAGAATTGTCGACATCGGCACCATCGCCATTGATATTGGCGAAAAACAGACTGAAGTGCGGTTGACTGTAGCTGCGTCACTTGTTCAGATATATTTGTTCCCTTTTGCAAATACATATTTTTTTCTAAAACTACTTAGAATATGTTCTTCCAAACAATGTTATTTCAGGCACAAATTACAACGGTTCCTGGGACTATTGGTACGGGCCGGGCGGTCGTGAAGGCACATACGACTTCGATATAGTTTACAAAAGCAAATCCGCGGAGGCCATTGGCAAGATTGCTAAAATGCCTAGTAAAGACAAGATTACAAGCATCAGGTAATTGTATGGTCTGTTCCAAAAGTATTTAATGAAAATGTTAAAAAAAGGATCAGAGAACGTAGGTACCTGGATGCCAATTGGTAGTGCCACTTACGAAATGTGTGTATTAATTTGATTATTTGAATAAACCTAAACTTGAAATTCTAATTTTAAATCATTAAAGATGGTTTTAATTTGTTATTGAGGTTAATTTTATAACCTGAAACACAGTATAATAAAGTTAGCAGTATTACGTCTGCGTACAAATCGGCCGAAACGACACGCTTGGAGATCTCGTTGTACATCAGTATTCAACAGAAGTAGCGCGTGCGCCGCATATAATGTAAGGACGCGGACGACGGTGCGAGACGCTCCCGCACATATAATCACGTGAAATATGGCACGAAGGTTTCGACTGTATTGGTCAGTGTATGGATGTTTAAATTCACCAATATCGAAACAAAGTCGAAAGTTTTTTTTTTATTATTACAAGTTTACATTATAACAATAACATTATGTTTAATTTTTATTTATTTATGGTGTTTAGGTATTTTTATATTAATTACGGAAGCGTTGCGAGCAAATACACTTATACTAGCTTCAGCTCGCGCTTTCGCGCGCTTTGGCTTCAGTACGTCACAAACAAACAAACCTTACACCACAAGCTACCGGATTTGTAAAAAACATTTTAATGTATGGGACAAACTACCTTCAATAAATCGCAAGGTAAAAGAATACTCTGCCATCATTAAATTTATTGGAAAGCACAGTTACAACCCAAAGGGCACAGTCGGTGGGCAACCCTAGTGCGTGTTTATCTATCGAACGGCGGTAGGCAATTATTTGAAGAAGACTGCCGAAACGTAATACTGCTTACTTTATTATACTGTGCCTTCATTTTCGTGGAAGATTTATTAATTAAGTATTATTTTATTAAATTGTATTTAATAAAATAATAATTTTATTGTTGAAGTCGTGAGATATAAAGTTAAATAGATACAGATGAATGTGTTACTCTTACTATATTCAGGGGTCAGGCCCTTTGAGACCGATCTGACAGCTATCAAAATACTTTGTGTAGTAACGGGAAAAAGAAATCTGTTGCTTTCAAAACTGCATTGCTATTCTGTAAAAATCTCACCGTGAACACTTAGGTGAAGTGAACGTGGAGAGAGCTGTCAGTGTCATCCCACTGATGCTAGACACGGTGGTAGACACGGTAGGTGATGAGATGTGGAATCGGAATTGCCGCACTACAGGTATGTGCCCAACCCAGTTTTCGAAAATGGAAATATCACATTGTACTGGGGTCGAACAATCACCACTGACAGGTCTATTCTTGCCAACTAGCCTGGTGGTGGATCGAATAAAGCGGCGCGCAAATTGTTAACATAACGGTCCCGCATGACGGGCGAGGTTCCCCCTCGTGAAAGCCGAGAAAGATAAGATCAAGTATCTTGACTTGGCTCGTGAGGTTGTCGACGTGTGGGATATGGAATCAGCGATCATTGTGCCGATAGACGTGACTGCCAATGGCTTAATAACGAAGAGCTTCGACCAACATTTGAGAAGCCTCTTGTTGGACAGCTGGATCATGGGCTTGATTCAGAAAGCGGTACTACTGGGCACGGCTCGCCCCTCTTTGGAGCACTGACAGCCGGTAGCTTGGACCCTGTTCCCGATACCGGTGGGCTACTATTTTTATATTAAAAAAATATTTTAAAAAATTTAAATAAGTATTTAAATAAAATAAAGGAGATATAGTCAAAGTCAAAGCATTTATTTCAAATAGGCACATATAAGGCACTTTTGAACGTCAACATTTACATTTAAATAGAATTGATTCTAGTCGCCCCTTCCAAAAGGTAGTTTCGTATGGAGAAGAATGGGCAAGAAACTCCAACGTTACTCTTTTAAAATGTGTTACAATATTTTGTATAAGTACATCAATTATATAATTATATGTGAAGACGATGCACCTATAATAAAAATCACCCTACCACAATAGGTAAAAAGAATTGAATAAACGTAGCAATGATAAATAAGTTGATTAAGTGATAGATACATAACAACACCATGTGGTGTTCACATATTTACAAACATTGTAAAAGTAGGTATACGATTTCCCAAATTATGTAAACAAGTAATATGTCAGTGTGTGAGTTAAAGTAATCACAGAATGTAAATTAATGTCATAAAAAAATAATTAACTATACAGTTAAAGTAGCAACCAGTTTAATTTTGTCCAGACCCTAGATTGTCCTATGGAGCTGGACCAGCATGTTTCCAAGCATTCTTATCTTGGATATAATCCTCTAATTTGTAATATGCTTGTTTACACAGTGAACTTTTTATATGGGTTTTAAATTTTCTTTCATTTAATTGCAATATTTGACTAGGTATTTTGTTGTAGCATTTACTTAACACAGTCATACATACATCTTTTATGGGGTACAAAAGATGTATGTACTTTAGCTATATAATATATTAAGTTCTCCATCGACACGACTTTACATGCAAACCGTTAAAATTGAACTAGCGACACTGCGTACATAAAACCAACCCGGTCTCTGCGACGTGGACCGCCGCGCCGCCGCCGCCGCCCGTCGCGTTCGCACGGAGCCCACCCGCGTGTCCACGCGCGTAGACACGCAACTGGTGCCCGCTTAACACAGTTTCAGGCCTTAAAATTGAACAAGCGACACTCACATAAAACCAATCCGGTCTCCGCGACGTGGACCGTCGCGTTCGCACGGAGCCCACCCGCGTGTCCACGCGCGTAGACACGCAACTGGTGCCCGCTTAACACAGTTTCAGGCCTTAAAATTGAACAAGCGACACTCACATAAAACCAATCCGGTCTCCGCGACGTGGACCGTCGCGTTCGCACGGAGCCCACTCGCGTGTCCACGCGCGTAGACACGCAACTGGTGCCCGACGCGGGCGCCCGCTTAACGCAGTTAAGCCTAAGAATGTAGCCTGAACAGGGTTTGTTTACACTTTCACCAGATACTTTTGGAACAGACTACAGATACCGTCTTTCGGCGGAAATAATAACGAAGTACATACTTACGACAATAGAGCTGTCGAAGAAAGGAAAGGAATAAAACCGTTAAATAACTTTTATATGTGGTGATAACCACGATTTGTTATTTTCAGAGATGCGTCAACAATAAAGTGCGATAAGAGTATTCCACTTACAACCTGCAAGCCGTTGGTGGCTCCGTGCCTCTTCGATATCAATGTAGATCCTTGCGAGCGAAGGAATATGGCTGATGAGTGAGTCAAGTTATCTACCTACCTACTCAGTTAGTCCCCTTTACACGCAAGCAATCTCAAAAACCCTTAGATAAAATCCTTAACAAATTAATTAAATGGCTTGCTCACAAGCATGCTTCGTAAATTTTGAAAAAGACACAATAGTAGGCAAATGCTGTTAATTAGTTCCTCAGTCACTATTGACTTGAGCAAGACCCATTTTTTTATATATATGCCAAATTCTTCTAAATTTTCGAATTTCTTTCCCAGAAAACCAGAAATTCTGCAAGCATTACTATCTGAACTGGATAAAGTGAATGCAACTGCGGTACCTCCCAACAACCAGAATATGGATCCCCGAGCCGACCCCAAGTACTGGGGTCGAGTGTTCACCAACTTTGGAGACTTCGAACCACTGAGGTCTCCTCCAGTGAAGTGTCCGGGATAACGTGACGGTGACAAACAATAATGTTGAAGAGTCACATTTATTATTACGTTTAGGGTGGCCATTGCGTTAGTCATAAAGGAAGTATCTAAATATGATGGTCCATGCGATTATGAAGATGATTCAATAAGTAAAAATTTCTTCTGGGTGTAATGGTGCTGCATGGTATATGCAATAATAGATTCGACTGCATTCCTTTAACAAATACTCTATATTATATAGTACCTAGATCTGTCGCGCTTCGTGGGGTACGTGTGCCTCGACTATTTCACACGAACTCTTGCAGGACTAACGCTGGGGAGCGCGTGCCTCTTCGTCGCCTTGTTGATGCGTACAATGCTCGCTTCATGGAGCTTGACATATTTACTCTTTCCAAAGATCGTTTCAAGGCGAGAACAATCGAGTTACTGAATTCATAAGTTTTTTTTTTTCTCTCCTTTTTCTTATTGGGCTTTTACGATGCACACTATTTTGTCTGTTTTCTTTTAACTTTTTTTTTTGTGAATCGGTGGACAATGTTGTGGATTACATGGTATAGTAATATAAATATGGTATAGACTGTGTATAAATGTATTTCTACGTTTTGTGCTATTTTAAGAATCTCTAGTTAACCTTAGCATGTAACTGTTTTTTGTCCCTAACAAATAAAATAAAATAAAAAATTATATTGTAATTGTTATAATGAGAGTAGGTATAATGAGTATGTTTGAGACAGTTAGCCTTGCTCAACTAGATTAGACCAAGAGCTTTCATTAGGTACCTAATGACTTTGTTTTGAATGTGAGCAAATTTCCTGGTGACTGAGTCAGAAAGCCATATTTTATTAGTCCCTAATTATTTTTTAATGAATTTGATGTTTTTTTGTTGTTCTGTGATGCTTTGCTGAAGTGTGACGAAAATTTTTGTTGTATTAATAAGTCCGTTGTCAGTAAAAAAAACTTAAAAATTATTTATCTTTTGTATGAAATGCTTCGCAACACTTACACGAAAAAAGCAAATTACGACCGAATTTTTTATTTAATAAACAAAAAGGTTACATAACAACTTAACATTTTTTTTTATTTGTTAAGTTTTAAACATACCTACTGAAATTAAAAACTTAACATTTAAAATTAACAAATCACTTACTGCTAGTTACACACAATATACTTCTGTAAGTATGTCGATTCTGTAAAAATCTCACCGTGAAAACTTAGGTGAAGTGAGCGTGGAGTGAGCTGTCAGTGTCACTCCACTGATGCTAGGGATTGCCAAGCATTACATTTACAATCTTAATCAAGATTTTAATATAATTTTTTATGCTAATTCTATTGATCAGATTCGGCTAGATGAAGTGAGTCGGTGAGTGCAATACGCGAGTGTCGTGATCTTATCACTTCACCCGATTCTCGTAGTCATAGTAACCATCCGATTGGGTCTTGTTGGGATTGCGTTTATTTAATCAGTAAAAAATTGGTCCATAATAACTTAATAACAAATAATGTCCATGCGCATTTTCTTTACTAGTTTGAATGTTTTATTTTATTTGTCGTTTTTGCGTGATGCGCTCGCGCCACAGGCTATTTATGGAATAGCCTAGCAAAAAAATATTAAAAACAAAATTGAGTTTCTGACTGAATTTCTGTTTTGCTATTTTATTAAAAAAAACGAATGCTTAGACACTTAAATACTAGCTTTGAAGTCATATAAAATTATAAATAGAATTAACATGAAAAATATTATTAAAATTTCGAAATGTAAAGCTTGGTCAATCCCTCCCTAGCAACAGTGGGATGACATTGACCGCTCACTCCCCCCCCGCTCACTTCACCTAACTTTTCACGGTGAGAATTTTACAGAATAGCAATGCTGGTTAAACAAAAGAAAATTAAACTAATCATGAGAGGCTTTAGCCCTTTTAGTTCGAACTCCGGTCCTTTTAGCCGTTGTCGACTTCCTCTTTCCGGTCCGTTTACCCAAATCTTCAACATTAACAGGATTATGACTACCACTTAGCGGAAACCCTTGTTCTTCTTCCACCTCACACATGATAGCATCCCTGTACTCTTTCAACGTCTCATCTTCGACTACCTTCATAAGTTCAGGTTCTATAATCTTCGCAAGTGTGGTAGAATTTTGTAGGTTCACCTTTTCCATAGGACTAAGGACCTCTCCTACTGGGTCAGGTTGGCTGCTTTGGGAAAGAGTTTGGGCAATCAAACGGTCAACTAAGTCCGGTTCTTCGTATTGGAAATATTTGCTCTTCACTGAGTTTAACTGGTCTTGGATTATTTCGCAGGGTGAAACGAGACTGTGGATTATAAGGTAGTGTCAGATAATAGAATACCTAGGTAAGCCGTAAAATGTTGTTTCATGAAGTATTGAATGCTGTGCTAGGTGAAAAAGTTGACGTGGTTCATGAGAATAGTACCTCTCTTGTGTGGTTAAATCAGAAATGTAGATTATGCGGAACACCCTATGGTTACTATTGATTAGAAAGCAAGCCAAGCCAAAAAGATCGAAAATCGTGCTAAAGCTAATAAAATACCTCAAACTAATGTTATAAAGAACAAAACTCTTGTACACTTACTCAGAATCGGAGCCTTGATCAATAATGCCGTGTGAATGCAACAGCTTCATCAGTTTAGAGGCATTCGCGGGTGATAGAGCGAACTTGTCGACGAGATCCTGCGCTCGGATGGCGGGAACTCGAGAGCACCACTCTATGGTACGACGGAATATGCAGAGGCACTGTGGAAACAAGAATAAGACCTTTAGCTATTACGATCTGTGAACATACGAGTAGTAATGAACGGTTCCAATAGTTTTCGACTTTCAATGAATGCATTGACATTCGGAAAAGTTACGGTGGGAGTGCGTTTTTGTACTTTTACTGGTATCTGAAGTATTTCAATTTTAATAAAATGCAGAACCAATCGACGAGTGGGTATCTCTGTATGCACTGTGCAAGTGCTCCCAAAGTCAACCGCCGGTTGGTGTACAACTAATTTATTTCATAGAAATGGAAAAAATAAATTGGACTATGGATTTGGGTGGCTAAAGTGGACTGGTTACTATGATATACTATAAGGACTATGGCCCCTGCCTGATCAATGTTGACACATGGATAAAATGGGCCCCCTGGGCCTGTCGCTAGCACAAAATGACGTAGCGACAAGGGAGCAACATGTCCTGAGGTGCTTGAGGAGTGGAGAGGTAATCCTTTGCTATAGGAACAATCCCAGAGCCCGGAAGATGGTCAAGATCCCCACCAGACTTACTGGTATGCTGCGTTCTCGCGTGACAGACTATTGTATTGTAAAGCGACTTACTTCTCTCTTCTTAATTCCGAGGGACGCCAGTCGTTGGTCAGTGGGCTCTCTGCTCGGTTCCATATCGTAACACTCCGTGCAACAGTGTCGTTGTACTCGCGCTGCGTTCTCGCGTGACAGACCGAAGCACGCAGCGTGTTGTTGAGTGCTGCAGAATCTTTAAAAGAAAGTTAGGTAGTGCAGGTATAAGCTATAATAACAGATCATCACGCCTGTAATTCCTAAAGATGTAAGCAGACTGCAGCGTAGGTGTACACCTATGCACTAAATATAGATATAGATATTTAGAGGGTTTCGTGCAATTAGTTTCATTTATCCAGCAAGTTTAAACTATAAACTTTGGACTGCTAACTATTAATTTTTGGGTTTTCCTGGTAGGGAAAGCCCAATCTGAAAATTTAACACAGGACAATCTCATATTAGCCGTAGGTACCTAAGGATAGTCGACTGGCAACGTGACAGTTAAAAATAAAAAGCTTAATTTTTAGGGTTCGTGCCTCAAAACGAAAAACGGAACCCTTACAGGATCATTTCGTTGTCCGTCCAGTAACAAGTTGAAATTAATATAATATACGTAGATATACGGAAGCTTGGCGATCTAGAAAAATCAAGCTTCAGAGTCAAAACAATAAAAAAATACGGCCATTTACGCGACATATATTGATACTCGCGAATAAATCAAAACCTTCTTCCATATAAATCTCTCTCCATATCTACCATCTATCTACTCCACGTTGACCTAGAATCATGAAACTTGGCAAGAAGCAAGGTCTCACATTACAAGTAAAGGAATAAGTCCGAAAATCGATAATTTGAAGTTTTATCAAAACATGTTTTTTGGTATTACAAACTTACATTTGCAGTTGGATATATATATATATGTAGATATATCGTGGCGTATATCGATGTATAGGAGAATACTTTATCAATTACAAAGTCAAGTTTGTTCTTCGGATATTCATCCCGACTACGGAACCCTTATTTGGCTGTGGTCCGCACACTGGCCGGTTTAAAAAAAAAATAATAATAATATTATGAAATATACTAACTGGCAAGTCAGAAGGGCGTGGTTTACGTCGTCCGCATCGAACTTATTGCACGGACACTGTATTCGCATCTCACTGGCGTCCGATGCACTTTTCATAGCTGAACCTAAAGACGTAGGTGAAAAGAAAGATTAAATAAGTATTTTACAATAAAATTAGATATTTTTTTATTGAAATTGCACCTTACATTGTAATAAGTATAATTTGCATTCCAACATATTGGCGAAATGTGTCATTGCACGAAATTTTTTATTAAATCTGTTGTGTTACCGCATTTATAGCAAATAAATGACCGACTTTTAAGTATATACTTAGAAAGGATTCGCCAAACTTACTGCTCTCGAAATCGTCTTGATCGTTTTGCGTCATCTTCGGTGCATTTTGTGATGGCTGTAAAAAGATTATTTGTGAACATTTCGAAACAAGATAGTCCAAAGATTCACTAATTAAAACATGACCGTGACGATTTTCGCCTTTGGACGACTAAGTATTGTTTGTAGCGTAGTAGTCTAATTGACGACTGTATGGTCACGGCACACTTTTAAAGAGAACATTCGGATTGAGCTAGATTTTTTTTTGTACGTAAGACTGCAGATCAAGCTATACATTTCCAGTATAAGCTGATCTCGCATTGTATAGGATTTCCTTGCACTGAGAGGTCAGTGTAAACTGGAAATGTATAGCTTGATGTGTAGCCGTGTGTACACAAACATACATAAACTCACGCCTTCTTCCCTTGGGGGTAGGCAGAAACCACAGAACGTCACCTGCTACTCAGGGGGTAGGCAGAAACCACAGAACGTCACCTGCTACTCAAACTCAAACACTAACCAAAGCTTTTATTTCAAATAAACCAATTACAGGCAAACTATTAATGGTTAAGCGATTGTCTGCTGCGCTGCGTGTAGCGGGTTAGATTCCCGCTCGGAACAAATGTTTATAAGACCTACAAGTAGTTGTTCCCGTTCTGACTGTTTGTGTATGTGAGTTTTAATGTTTGTAAACGCACCCACAATACTTGCGAAATTCATAGTGCGGGGGGCAATGTTTTTCAAAAACCAAACCGAGAAAAAAGAAAGATGAAGCTAGTTGCCCATTCCAAAGCGTAGTATTATAGGTACTTACCTATGGAGAAGATCGGGCAGAAACTCCACAGACACTCTTTTAAATCAAAATTTGGTGACATCATTCAAGTTAAAAGTACCTACTTATGCAGATGCTAACGATGCAGAACGTTAAAAGCGTCCGTAATAAAGAAGATAAAAACAATTCAAACATGAAATTAAATTAAAATAAGCCGTGACAGCTAAGAGATCACCAGTCCATACCGACGGCACCCGTTCACGAACATGACGCATGGATTAGAACCATTTAGCTCAACCATTTTGAAGGCAGCTAAATGATCCAACACATGCGCCACCACCATCAGCGAGACATTACAACACGCATTAGAGTGAGCGTGACATACTCTCAGCCGCCAGAGTACATTCAAGTCAATGAAAGACGTAGGTACCCAGTAAATGGTAGCTTTATAATATGCACATAGTGCTCGCACATGTGCTATGCAATTATACAATACCTACACAAAGATTGAATGTATACAATGCAAATATAGTTTTTAAAGTCTTCAGCAGCTCGAACAGTATTTTTAAATGCTAAATCAATTAATTTATGCGCACTTGTGGAGCAGGACCAGCGTTGAGCCAAGCATTTTTATCAGTGATGTAATCCCCTAACTTATAATATGCTTGGCTGCATAGTGTGCGTTTTACACAAGATTTAAATTACGTTTCAGTCAGTTGAAGTATCCCTACATAGTCCCTTTTGCTTCGTTTCCGTTTTTACATCTGGGGGTCTACTCTCTTATCACGAAATCCGTAGTTTCGGCCCACGTTACGGGCGTTTGCTACTCTGTATCACCTACGGACGTAAGATTAGTTTGGGGCCCGACCTAAGAATGAATGACACCATGGTGTGACAGTTGTCCCTAGTTCCGATGTGTTTTTACCTGTGCGAAAAAGTTAATTAATCGGGTGTAAGGTTCACTCCAAAGTTTCAAACTACTTTCGGATGGGCCCGTGTCTTCGTTGACGGACTTAGAGAGTAGGCCCCCAGGTCATACACACACGGTCCATGGCCCTTAACGGGGCACCCGTGTGGGCGCGTTCCTTGAGGCGGCGGCCAGCCCGCTGGTTGAACGCGCCCCAAAGGGTCATGGCCACCCGGCTGTCCGGGGATACCGTACGGTCTCCGGTGAGGCAGCGAGCCTCCTTGCCGGATTACCACCATGGGATCTGGAGGCAAAAGACCTCGCGCACATATGGGAGTGATGCGAGGACGCGAAACGCCGGGGCGTAAGTCCGATGCCGTGAGAAATCACGGCACAGAGCGGACTGAGCTCCGGCGGGATCTCAGGGCGGCATGAAGAGTGCGATTGTCGCAACCCAGTGCTGGGCACGCCACAATTGCGGCGATAAGTCCTCTCTTTGAGAAGTGGCTAGAGAGGCGCCACGGCGTCCTCACCTTCCGCCTGACGTAGGTCCTCACCGGACACGGTTGTTTCGGGAGGTTCCTGTTCCAGATAAGGTGGGAGGAAACGCCCGGGTGTCACCATTGTGTGGATTGCCCGGACGACACGGTGGAGCATACGGTGGAGGTCTGCCCGGCTTGGGCGGAGCACCGCCGTGTCCTCGTGCAGGCGATCGGCGGTGGCTGTCTCTCGCGTGTCCGGCCCTGGTCCAGGCCATGGTACGGAGCGAGAGGGCTAGGGTAGCCGTCATCGTCACCTCCTTTTGCAACGCAGTAATGTTCGCGAAGGAGGAGGCGGAACCCGTGAGGAAGAGGCAAAATTCGCGCCCTCACGCCCCTAGCCGCCGCAGGAGACGCCCTGGGCGTCGGGAATCGCAAGCTGATTCTCGGCCACTGTAGGCGCGGACTTGCGAACGGCGAGCAATGGGCAGCTCGCCGTTCGATAAAGACCAGGCCCGGGTCGATGGCGCGTTGTGTTCCACGCGCGCCTCAAAGAGATGTCAGCATCAATGACGGGGTCCGATAGGGCCGATGCCTGCCAGGGTTGCGGGAAAGTCCGATAGGGATACCGTGGCCCCTGGCCCAGGCAACTGAAGGATCACGGGTGGCTTTTAGTCTGTAAGAGTCTGACACGCTCTCCCGCTCTGCCCAGAGCGAGAGAAGTTATTCGTTGATTTCTCACCCTCAAAAAAAAAGGTTATAACACGCCGTATATACTTTACTTTTTATATACTCACGATAGCATCGTGACTAGACCCCATACTCTCCCTGATATACGTGCGAGCTGTCATCCTATGGAACGGAGTCTCTACCCATCCCAAGTTGACGGTTTCTGGTAGAGTGGGCTCCAAGTGATCCTGGTCCTCAGTGGTACTGAGAAACCCTGGCGCCTGATAGCCTTCAGGTGCATCTGCAAATTAAATGTATTCCTAGTTATATAACGTACTATAAGTACTGGATATCTTAGACCAAACTTAAGAAATTAGATTTTTTTTAATCATCTTTTTTTTAATCAGCCGTTTCGTTTTTTTTGTGACTTCAGTTGTTGGTACCATGATAAAAGTTATTCATAATGATGACCACAGTGGCTTCTTTTTAGATGCTCAGTTATTCTAGCCAAGGCCAGTAGCACAAGCCAATCGCTCAACCACTATGCCAACCGTGCCACATCGAAAATATCATAATTCAGTTAGGTGTGATCGAAAGCAAAGTATAGTCTCACCTTCATTATAATACAAACGCAAGCTGACATCATAAGACTCGGGCATATCGTTCTGACAAGCCTGCATGATGACCACACATGCCCTAATCAGGTGGAGAGTCCTCTCTCTAACATTGTCGAAGGCATATCTCGTGGAACTCTTGGCGCTGTCCCGAGCTTTAGAGTGCACGTTCATGGTCACCCCATCAGGGCTGTACAAGTATTCGAAGATGTGGTATTCCACCAAATTCTCGACTTTGCACTCGCCGTCGTAGAAACATAATACAAGTTGGTGGAGCTGGAAATAAGGAAGACTTCAAAACACATGGTTTGCAAAACTGCAGCATCATTTCGGCTCGTGACTGTCAAAACTCATGTCTGGTCATGGCGCTCTCCATTCGAGGTCGAAACTAGTTGAAACCCATCGATCACTAATAAAGAACTTTATTAGTTCTTCATTAGTGATTGATGTTGAAACCCGATATAAATACGGACCTACTAATTATAGCTACATGAATTATTTTATATGAGTACCTACCTGCATACCTATTACGAGAGTTATTAATATTATATGCGAGTTGATACGACAGAGGGGCTTTCCTTTAAACTGCCTATACTAGGTACCATTTTCAAGCTATGTACCAAAAATCAATTAAATAGGAGCAGTAGTTTAGTCGCAAATGATTTTTTAAGTTTTTGTCCCGTTTGAACACGATGTATCTTTCCTAACAGCTGATTCTGTCTGACGCAAGTCACAAGTACAACCAAATATTTTCCCTACAAAGATGGCAAAGCAAACAAGGAAGCAATAAATACACACACACTTGCACTTTCATTACAAAGGTGGTTGCGTTTTACTCTGATTTTAAGCTATTTAGTTTGTTTGAAAAAAAAGAACTGATTTTTGAGCTCTTTATTTTTCTATCGTATCGAATGTGTAATTTAATGCCCCTCTGTCATATCAACTCTGTATAAAACTTTATGCGATGATAAGTCCATTTTGTGCAAAGGAAGGTAGTTTCTATATCTGTATTTCAAATTAGGTATTAGGCACAGACTACAATATAGTATAGCCTATACCTACTTAGGTAAATTCAACAACTTACATATTTTTTATCAAACGCCTCAAAAGCCTGAGTCAGTGCCGTGCTAACAAAATGCGCTAACTCATGCCTACATTTCTTCTTCAGTACCCTTAACTTGATACCACCGAAGTTCTCGACGGTGTAACTCTCTTCCGGGAACACATTCTTCAAATATGTTATGGTACTGAGGGCTACGACCGTCAACTGTTTCATGAACGTAACGGAACTTGTGTATGTTTCTGTTGCCTGTCGTGGAAATAATCTTACCCATTCTGCCACAGCCTGTTTGGAAGAACATTGAAATGATAAGCTTTCAACCGACATTCAAATCCTTATTGCATTTAGGTAACTAAAAACCCGTTTGAACTTTTTATTACCGCTTTTAGGATAACCCAAAAGTGGACTATTAGGTACCTAGTATTCGAATTGAACGTCGTAGCAGGTCGGATTTGAATTTAAAAATACCAAAAAGGAGGAGAATTAATAAGGAAATAAATAAGTAGATAAGTAATGGAGAGACAAATCCTGCGAATGCCTGCGATAGTTTGCACATTTGGTAACTACTACTTACTCTTACTTCAACTAAACTAAACTAGATCAAGAGTTATGTGTCCTAAGTCTGTCATTTGGGTATTGCATTTAGATAACTATTTAATGTTAAATAAAACAAAGCGCCTTTTGAAAGCGCCTATTGCAAACTGACAAAAAAGTAAAGTTGTTGGCGGTCGATCGTAAGTGCGCGGGCGGATCGTATGTGTGGGCGGTGATTACGATTTTGTTGTGGGCCAGGACCTACCGCCTACTTATCAGTGTCTCAGAGTGTAGTTAACAGTGGATTAGGAACACACACAGCACAGCACCAAGAATAAGATCATGATGACCGTGATGCCAGCCAGATAACGATCGTACCGTAAGATATTCGTACCTGTGACGTAAAAGTAGCTGTTGCAGACATTATTATCAGACGGGTTTATGCTTTTAAGAGAATATAAATCGAAAAATAAAACAGTCTAAAACTTGGAATATTAAAAAAAATTGTCTGTCTTCTGGATTTCCCGCCTTAGCCGCCGACTTGCCAACTTCAAGGCACATGCGTGCTGGTGCGCACCACCTTTTCTGCCACAGATACAATATTTTTCTACACAGTATAAAAATATTTGGTAATCAAGTGGATAAAGGTATATACACAATGGCTGATGAGTGATTGTCTAAATATGAAGGTGAATCGTTTTGTATTTATATTAGAGTCGTTGGCAAGGTCAACATCAATTCGTATTTCTTGCAGCTGCTTTCACGCAGAAGTAGGCTGCCATTGGCATTTGACAGTTCTGAGAGATTTCTTTACGCAGAAAAGCTTAGAACTAAATCTATGTATTAAATTGCCAGTTATTTTTAATTCAATAGCTAGAGATAAACTTGACTGGACCGACGACCTGGTGAAGGTTGCGCGATGAAAGAAACACATGACCGGTCGATGTGGCGACCTTTGCTTTGGGCAGCCTATGTCAAATTATAATAAATGACAAATCAAAAATTTTAAACTCTGCGTCCTCAAGATTATTATATTGAGATATACCCATGAAATTAGTATGTACTTTAAATAAACGGTTATACCTTTATAGTGGCCTAAGCGGGCTCGTGGCAAATTAACAGCCACAGAGTTCGATCGTTCAAGGTTAAGCTACGCTTGCCGTCTCGGTCCATGGATGGGCGACCATCCCTTTCATACCTAGACCTCTCAGTGCCTTGGAAACCGCGTTAAGCCATTGGTCCCGGCTATCATGTACATTTTTGTCAGTATCTACGGGTAGTCAGAAGATCTGGCAACCAGTCTTACCGAAGGGTAACGTATTACCCATTTACTGGGTTGTGGATAGCAGATAGATGCCTATCTATCTGCTATCCACAACCCAGTAAATGGGTACCAATATGTTACTCGGAGTGACTGCCTAGTCACTCCGAGTAACATATTGGTATACAGCTACATTCGGTTAGAATGAAAGCGAAGCTGTAGTTGGGAAATGGCAAGGTAGATGATGATTGATGACCTTTGAAGTGACTATGACAGAGGTGAAGTGACAGAAAACGTCAGACCAGTTCATCATAAAGTGACATCTGTGATTTGATTTTCTGATCTCGCACTCGCACACTATGCGGCTAGACCACAACCCACAACCCGTGGTCGCGAATCGTGATTGCAGGAGCTCCGACCAATATGCGGAAATCGATTGTAAATTACACAATATTTGGCCGCAACCAGTCGGACGACATCGGCAGGGCGGATACTTTACTAGGACGCTGCGACCATTGGCCGTGATCGTGGTCGGGTAGTGTGCCAGGTCCTTTTAAACAAATACGTATGGAAAAGATTGTAATAAGTACTATGCAAAAAATATTCTTTATTCAAACCTCATTGTCATTTTCATAAACAAATGACAATTTGACATGACACTCGTAAATTAAAAATAATTTTGAATACTCTATACCTAGTGAAAACTGCAAAGGATTTTTAATAATAATAAATCAATATGCTGTGTCCCGAAGCTTATCTGGTGCAAAATGAGACAATACCTAAAGAAGACGAAGAAACGTGCACAAAGAAAAGTAAAAACATACCAGCCGAAGGTACAGGAACGGGAAACTTAGAATTAAACTCCTACAAAAACCGCAAAACTTGGAAGAAGTCTATAACTAATTTCTTTCGCAATCAGCTTCGTTCAACAAAATCTAACGATGTAAGTTATTCACTGTATCAACCAAAATAAACCTTATAACAAAATTTCAGCGTCTTCATAATCTTCTTACTTTCCAGGGTGATCGGCCGTCTGGAAGCCAAGAACATTTCGAGGATAAGGAAATAAGTCCAGAACAAAAGTGGCAATCTTTAGGGAAAATATTCAGGCGTCAAAGTTTTGAACACTGGAACAAGTCCACAAATCTGCAGGGAGAATGTTCGAATCCGACCAAACGTCTCGCTGTGAAAAAAGTGCTGTCAAGCTACTTCGGCAAAATAAAATCTTCTGTTCCAAGCGAGAAATGAAATTATGAGTAAATAAATAGTTTTTGCTAAAAGATTTCTTATTAAATCAGGGTACTAGTACCATAGTTTATAGAGATTCGGATCTGCCTTGTTTCTGTAGATTTTGAAAGCACCTACTCAACACAACAACAAAAAAAAATTATGCTACACCTAACACATAATTTGCAAGGTGCTTTCCGTGCCACTTCGCGATTCCACTTCGCGTCTATGCCCACCAAAGCCAGAGCTGTAGCCCAACTGCCGGTATTAGACAAAATTAGATTCCTCGCCTCTATGCATTGCGAGATTGTACAAAAGATCCTCTTTTTCTCTGTAGGTATATAGCTACGCTCTGTAGCAAGCCAGGTTCCGACATTGACACCATTGCCACGCTTCTCACATTGCCTAGGTCCTTAGGTCACACCAGTGGCGCAGCTAGCGTGGTATCAGCCGTATCAATGATAGGGGGGTCCCTAAGCTACAGGAGCCCCCAGGCGTGGTCCAATTATCAAGCTCTCGTCATTTGGTAAAATCTATGGGTCGCTCTTGCATTATATAAACTAAAATCACAATGAAATTCTAACCTATCCAAGCCAGAATGCTTCGCTCACTCTTCGATGAAACCGGATCCGTGTCAAGATGCTCCATATTTCTAGCTCGTTTCACTCGCATTGTATTCTCTTAATCTATGATTGCCACAGCGCGTTAGGCTGTCCCTCCTTCCATTACAGATTTGCGAAGATGCGATACCCCCCAATAGGACCGTTTAATTTTCATAGCATGGGTCAAGGTGGTTAACGGTGCCCTATTCTGAAAGTAAGGATCGAAAGCCAATAGGGCCTAAGGGTTCAACGTTCAACGAAATGAAGAGATTGTTCATACATGTTCTGAAACGAAGTATGCGACCAGTGGCATAGCTAGTCCTAAAGGGTATTGTTTATTTTTACAAAATAAATAAAATAGCATAATTATTAGGTTATGCTGAGTCAGCATAACCTAATAATTATGCTATTTTATTCAGAATAGGGCACCGTTAACCACCTTGACCCATGCTATGAAAATTAAACGGTCCTATTGGGGGGTATCGCATCTTCGCAAATCTGTAATGGAAGGAGGGACAGCCTAACCGCTGTGGCAATCATAGATCTATGGTGCCGACAACAGCTAAATATTTGTTGTGTTTATTTCAGAGGACTGCGGAAACTGCGTTAAGGGCTTCGATTACCGCACGAAAAAAAAGAATAACCCATATCTTGTGGTCCAAGCTCTCGCATCAGCTGGTTCTCTGGCATAGGTTCTTTTGTTCAAGCACAGAGATTATCATGAAACCATGGAACCTCAAATCAATATCGTAAACAGAACAGCTGTTACTTTTTCTCACAATCTGTCATTCTGTAGTTATTTTATTTTTCGGGCAACACTAATAAAAAAGTTAAACTGACGTTTCTGCACTGCAGGCAACTCGGCACAGAACATTAACAACTCGGGCACGGAGTTCATTTTCTGCTTCTTTTTGTGTGAATATATTTTTTTTCAACTATTGGTTTCGTTTACCATTACAACATAGCGTTAATTTTTAAGTTTTAACAATATATTTAGTTAATAGTTTACATAAATAAGTCAGTGTGTTCAGACGCCCTTGAAAACAGTGTATAAAAAAATCCAGTGTCAGCATAGCAACAGCACTTCGGTACTTATAATTTTTATTTTGAGGGATTTTGTTCACTGTAAGAAAATAGGGTGCCTTTTTGAGGTGAGTCTTTTGTCATACTATTAGATTATTGTACAGAACTAGTACTAGGCTTGTACAACCATGTTCTCTAGGGTGTACCTTTGTGGCTTTGTGCATTCGTTCCGTACGTATAACAATACATACTCCAATAATAGTGAATGTATAAATTATAACTAGCAATAGTACTCGGTGTTTCCCGCAATATTCGTGACGGTCACGATAAAATGATTAATTTGAATCTCAAGTTCATCAATCCTCTTGAAAAGGTACTGTCCCTGTTATTAAGTGCATTAGTTGCTTTTTGAATTCACATCTCAATGATGTCATATTTTAGATATAAACTTCACAATTTGTCTCATAATCTTACAAAGTTATGTATTATTATATTATGTACTGAGTGATATGAGCTGTTGATATTGCACCTTGAGTGTAAAACTATATAGTCTTTGTTTCCCACGGTCAGTCAAACTTCAACTTCCTCTTCAACTTCAACTCAACACAACTCACCACTCAACTATTCACTTCAACTTTGAATATGAAGAAACAATATAACTGATATTTTATTAGTTTAACTTGCTTCGTGACTGCCAATAATTCTCTTTTGTTAGACTGGGTTTTATTATTTTTCTGGACCATATACTCTTTACTCAGGACCATGAAAGATCAATTTGTACACACCATGAAAAACATCTGCTGTTTGAAAATACTATAAATTAAATTATGGTATTCAGTTGTCCCCTAGACTAAATGAAATGGCAAGAAAAGTACAAAAATAAACTTTATCATTAGTAGTTATTTACTAATGGTTCCTCATTCTGTTTCAAGAATTGTGAGTTAGGCTGCATGTATACTAATAAATATGAGAAATAAATAAAAATTATTTTTCTAAATAACAGCTGTTAGAGGGTACCAATACAAGATTACACTAGGTTGGAGACTTAGACCTAGGTTCTTTGATTTAAGAGGGCCCTGTACGTCCTTGGTACAAGTTTGGATTAATTTACAAGAAATTTGTAGCCTTACCATTATAGTAAATAAGGATGAAACATTTATATACCTACATGTGCTGTAAAAAAGTGGCTTAAACATCATAATATATCTGTAACTCTGCATTTTCTTTAAACAATTGGTACTTAACTATATTTTATTAATTAAAATTCATTATGTGGCACTTAATGGTACATTGAGTTTTAGTAAAAGACAGTATCGGTATGAATCATAGCGACAACACTACAAAGCTATAACTTCTTGTATTGCACAATGTGCGGCATAAATAAATTATAAAAACTGTTCTAGGAGTTTACAATTTTTACAAAACAAAATATAATGTGGTGTTTATAATCAATTTAATCATTGTCATGTGATATATTTATTTCCCATTAATTTTGATTTTTAAATGTTATTATAAGTAGAATTAATAAAAAACAAAACCTACCTACTAGCTAATAAATAAAATAGCTAACTTTAATAGAATTTCTTTTTCTTTTCGACTTTTTCTTTTTTTAAGTCAATTGTTTGTAAAGTTATGTAAGTCTAGTCAATTGCTTAACCACTGCGCCAACCGTGCCGTCAAATTAAACTTGATATTTTATTTTTTATTGTTTCTTAATGTAATACTATGTTCACAAGGTCTTAAAGACAAAAAACTAGATTTAATATGGTTTGTTGAATGAATAATAAAACACATTTAGGTATTAAACTATGCACAAACTGCTTACTTAGCTCAAAACAATACATATAAAGGAGTGTAGCTACTATGTAATGCATTGCTAGGAATCCTACTCACCCTTCAGTGCTAACTTCACAAGCAGCAGGTTTCCACATTAGATTAATAAATCATTAAAAGAGGTTTTTATTAAAGCCCCTACATGTGGTTATCAATATAGGAGAACCTACGAGGCAATGTGCTTTTATTTTATAATCTGACAGCCATACTCAGCGACAGAACTTTAGGATAATTAAAATTTTTTTTTTTACTGACCACCAGTATTAAACCAAATGTCAACAAAATTTAAATGTTCTTAATCAGTCATATTTTTTAATTAAGGGTAATGAATAATTAAATTTAAGTGTCATCTCTGAGTGCCGCAGTAGGACTTCAGTTACAGTTCGGTTATTTTTACAAACTTGAAAACTCTTATTTTATATCTACATAGGTATAACGCTTCTTTGTCCATAAATAAACGTGTATTTCACAATAAGTTTCCCTATTTGTATTTTGTATTAACACTGATTTAAAATCATATTGAGTTTTGTTTATTTTAGATTGAATTAATAATGTTATTTATTAAAACAAATTAAGCCTAATACTCAATGACTCATTGAGAAAACTATTTCCAAGCAGCAATGATATTCCATTGTTTGGGTATTTTGCACTATTTATACTTATAGCTCTATTTATCTATACTTTCAGATGAGAAATGAGGATGAATGGAGAAAAAGTAGGAATCAAGACAAACACACGCTAATTTAGAGTATTGTAAGTATCGAAGTGGTGCTTTTAATAGAATTAAGATGATTACACGAAGATGGTTCCACCCAACACTATCGGGGGTGGAAGCAGAAAGGATTCTCATGGAGTGTGGGCACGATGGTTACTTCTTAGCGAGGCCCAGCATGAGCAATAAGGGTGATTTCACCCTGTCAGTACGCCGAGGCAACGAAGTGACGCATATTAAGATACAAAATAATGGCGAGTTCCTGGACCTTTATGGAGGGGAGAAGTTTGCTACACTTTCTGAATTGGTTCAATACTACATGGACAACCAGTGTCAACTACGTGAGAAGAACGGCAATATCATCAGGTTAAAGACGCCACTCAACTGCGCCGACCCTACTACTGAACGCTGGTACCACGGACAACTCACCGCGAAAGAAGCAGAGCGGGTGATGTTGGAAAACGGTAAAAATGGCTCGTTTCTAGTTCGGGAGTCTCAGCGGCAGCCGGGTGACTTCGTCCTTTCGGTGAGGACGCGAGACCGAGTCACACACGTCATCATACGACGACAAGATAACAAGTACGACGTAGGCGGCGGCCAACAATTTAATGATCTCGTCAGTCTAATAGAACATTATAGAAACTTCCCCATGGTCGAAACCACAGGTGAAGTGTTGCGACTGATCCAGCCGTTTAACGCCACTCGTATCCAAGTGCGACATTTCCACACAAGAGTAAAACAACTTCAAAAAGAAAATGAAGGTCCAATAGAAAGTATGGCTTACAAGCAAGGGTTTTGGGAGGAATTTGAAACCTTGCAAATGATGGAGAATCTACAACTTTTCGACAGAATGGAGGGATCGAAGCCAGAAAACATACGAAAAAATAGATACAAAAATATTATACCTTTCGATCGTACTCGTGTAGTGCTGAAGGATATTCCTCCGGAGGCACCAGCCGGAGCCGACTACATAAACGCTAATTATATCCGTTGTGAAATGATCGAGCCCGGTTCTGAACAAGATTCAGGTAATGGAAGTTACGAAAATGGCTCCACAGGCACCTTAAGTCGAGATAGTACACCCTCAAAGAATAAAGAAAAGTTGTCACCTATTCATACTAGTGTCATCGTTTGCGAAGAAAA
Source organism: Brachylomia viminalis (assembly GCA_937001585.2). Taxonomy (NCBI): domain Eukaryota; kingdom Metazoa; phylum Arthropoda; class Insecta; order Lepidoptera; family Noctuidae; genus Brachylomia; species Brachylomia viminalis. The sequence continues at coordinate 5,571,572 of OW443299.2, read as the reverse complement.
ATTTGCCAACGTCAAAGTTCAAGGTAATGGCACGAAATTAATCCCATCTTTCGAGCCTTGTGTCCTCAGGACTAATCCGAATTATGTTAATACCACAATACCAAAATCGACAGAAGAAACTGAAAATGGGATTGTAGATCACGTTTATAATAAGTTATACATCGCCACTCAAGGCTGTTTATCGACCACTGTCTATCCATTTTGGTCGATGATATGGCAGGAAGACGTTCGCATAATTATAATGACTACGAAGGAGATTGAGCGTGGTAAGGTAAAGTGCGAACGGTATTGGCCAGAATTAAATAAAACAGAAGTTTTCAAAAAGTTTACGATTCACAATGAGTCAGAATCGTCCACTCCGGATTATACGTTGAGACGCTTTGTAGTTACTAAAAAGGAAGAATGCAGCGTCAAAAGAACTATTTATCATTTTCATTTCACTGCGTGGCCGGATCACGGTGTCCCTTCGGAGCCGGGTAGGGTCCTGAATATATTGTTAGATGTAAATTACAGACTGCAACAGATTATGACCGGGTCGGATCCTCCCGCACAGGCTGTAGTGTGCGTTCATTGTTCAGCAGGCATCGGTAGGACCGGGACGTTTATAGTCATCGATATGATCCTAGATCAAATAAGAAAAGAGGGATTCGACTGTGAAATCGATATCCACCGTACTGTTCAAATGGTGCGTGACCAGCGATCTGGTATGGTGCAAAACGAGGCACAGTATAAGTTTATTTATATGGCCGTATTGGAGTTTATTGAAACAGAGAAGCAAAGGATCGGTCTTGGCCCCGAATCTAGCCAGGACTCTCCTCGGGCGTGGTCGCATTCCGTTCCTTTTTTATGAATCGCGCTAAAAGTGCAAAGAAATTTTTAAAGTCTTTTTCTCGTGGAAAATTGTAGAGGGACTCAGTCTTAACAGCGCTTAAAATTTCGATTTATTGTACAATGTAAAACATTTTATTTGATTTCTTTACATCATGTAAGGCGACTACTATTTTTGGATAATACCTAGTGGTAAAAGGGTTTTCGTTCCAAAGTAGCGATTGTGGCCTACAAAAATGCACTTTTGTAAGCGCGATAATTAAATCCATTACTTGCTAAAATACTTGCATAAAATTTGTTTTTTTTAAAGACTCTCAAAATTAGATCGTAGAGAGTCAATCACAGATCTACTTTTTATTTTAGTTTAGACTTTTAATCATCAACAATACCGTGTACCTATTTAAATTATATACCATATCAATTAATTTCAATGAATATATTATGCATTTAGAAGATTAAAGTGAAATAATATTATTACTATGTTAACAGAACAATTATATTGGGGTGGTACGTACGGCTACAGATCAAGTTATACATTTCCAGTATAAGCTGATCTCGCATTGTATAGGAAATGTATAGGTTGATGTGTAGCCGTGTGTACTGTGCGGTCGGCGTCGATCAATCGCTTTTTCAACGCCGATTGGACATACATCGCATATCGATTAGTGCTATTCGCCATCGAGCTTAGACCGATCGATCGATCCAAAAAGCCACAATTGTAAAAATAACACATCGATCGGCCACACGTTGACGGTCCGATCAAATAATTTACCGTTGGTGGATAAATTATTCGATTGATAGCTATTGCAGCAGTGTTTTTTAAAGCCTACACTCGTTCAAAGCTATTAGGCATTGATCAATGGCATCGATGCAACGTCGATCTTGTTCGTGTAGTAACACCCCAAATGGAAACTGGATGTAATTTTATTACTTACAAAATGAATGAAAATAAGGAATTGTAATATCAATGCAGATGAGATATTAAGATTTTTTTTAAGTAAACCGTCGTAAGGTGAGCTCTAATTTTACGCACAATAAAACATGTAATAAGAAATTGTGTATAATATTATGTATATTAAGTTAAATAGTTTTTTTTTTTAAATTGACGGCCTCATTGTATTATAATGTGTTCTAACTAACTAATGTGGTACCCTAAGGAAGGGGTCCTTAGGGTACTACGTTAGTTTTTCTGATGACGTCATTTATAGATGGCGACAAATTGGTAGCGTGAAAAATTTACAAATAACTACCCCTAAAAGTTTCATGTAACAAGGGAGAGTGCAGAAGGATTCTATACTATTGCATAAATTGTCTAAAAGTCCCTTTATGAGGATCACAGCAAGACAGCGTGCATAGCATGCTTAAAGGATAATCTCCCCTGGCATGTGGTCATGATAAATATCTTAGCTTCCACGGTGAGATGAAGGAAATTAATAATATGTAAGTGAATGTATATGTACGAAGTTTAAATGCGACGCGACATGGTATGGCAAGCACCTCTTAATAATCAGAGGACCTCATTATAGGAAGATACACCTGCTAGATAGGTATAGTCGATCTCATATTTGCTTTACCACTTTTGACAACAATTCCCCATAAATTCATGCTCTGCTAAGGTTGAATGTATCTAACTGTCACACAGACAAATAGACCTTGGGGGCAATTCCCGTATTTTTAAGAACGCATTCTAATCTTGGCCTCAATCTGTCAAAAATACCTCTAACGTTTACCTATTACAAATTTTTGATATTGATTGTCGCTGGGATGAGTTTGCCAGCCGATTTTAAACGGGAATAGGCCTTATCGTTGTATGACGTGTAAGTGGCATTCAATTTTAGGGTGGTAAAAATATGTGGCCGACTAAAACACGTAGTTAGGTAAGGTGGTACTTAAATGGATTTTTTTTTTACCGTGTCCTATCGCAGCGTGCTTTGTGTGAAGCTTATGAGGAAAATAATATTAAATAATATTGTTGTTAATGAAAAACGATTGTTAGTTGTATAAACGGCGACCTGAATAATTTATCACACTGTTGCTTTAATATTGCACTACTCAAAAGTCAGGAGATGACTTCAACGTGATCTCGAATTGGAGTTTGATTTGAAAAGAATGTATTTTTTTATATATTTCGACAGTCGACGTCTGTGTGAGCTTTTTGGTGTAAACATGAAATGTCGTCACGTTTACGTGGCGCTTACCATTTCTGAAATAAACTGATATGCTTTACATAATGAACGGTGCACAATTATGTACAGCCTGCTGTTTATTTTTCGTTGTACCTAATAGAAGCGTATATAAATTAAACCTTTTGGTGCCTTCATTTCCTCAACAAGTAAGTTTTTAGTATCAGAACACGACATGTTAAAAGGCCTATCGGGTGCTCTTTAATATATGGCAATATAAAAATGGTAAGCGTCGTGTAAACACAATAAAGTTAAAAGGTTATTCGCATCTAAAAATTTTGCCTTCATACTGTAGGACAAACAAAGCGTACTGACACAGGTTGCATGCACTTTAATACAGCTCTAGTATACAATAGATTAATGCTATTTGCAGTAAAACTTGAATTCTAAAACAATGATCGATTTCCATGTAATAAATATATAAATAGAAGTTATAATTATTTTGAGGTAAAGCTAAGTAGGACGACTGCATTGACCATTGCATACTAGAGCTATTAAGGTTAGGTACTTTTAGCAGTTAAACAGACGTTGTAATAAGATAGATATTTTAAAATAATTAAGTAGTTAGATGTCAAATCGAATTACGAATTGAAAAAAATGTACCTATGTCTGTTTCTTATACCTACCTACGCTCCCCCTAAAATCTGTGCAATCTTATTATAATTCTGACAAAGCAGACTAGTTAGTGTTCTATATTTGAAAATATTTCAGCAGTTGATATTTAAATAGGTGTTTATTTTTCCACAAAATGATAACTGCAAGGATAATGTGTAGGTTGGTAGAAAGAAGTGTAGCGACTGTTTGTTTGTGTAAATTGGATGCTTTTATATTTTTTATGTGTGGAAGACTTATTTATACCTAATATCATCATCTACAGCTTTTTCAACCCTTTGTGGGATATAAGCCTTTCCTTATGCCATTTTTATCAGAAGGCCAATTACCATAATTAAAAATGTTAAAAATCTAGTCGCAATCGCACCTCAGCGACAATCAATGTCATAAACTTTCTAAAAATTAATGAAAATTAGAGGTATTTTTGACAGATTGAGCCTGAGACTAAAATGCGAGCGTTCTTAAAAATACGGGAATTGCCCCTCTGTTTTATGCCAATATTGTTCCGGTGTACTACTATAGGTACTTATTTTTATGTTGTACATTAATAATTTATTGCAGCCGACATGTTAACTTAACAATAACCTACCACATATTCGAACAAAAACGAAGAAATTAATGTAAACCAAACAACCAAACAGTCTACTATGTATGAGCAAGTAATGTAACTTTGTGTTTTTAAAACTTATATTCTTGTCAAAACTTGAAATATGGAGGTGCTTTTTATGTGACGAAGTATTTGATGGTAATGAAATGGTGCGTTATTTTTGTTTTTATTTTTGTTTGTACGCGTAGTTTACGTAGTACCCCTACGTATTGTGTATATGTAGGCAAATTCAGGCAGTGATAATTTTATTTTATTTCTATGAATAGAATTCGGTGTAATAATTAACGTAGGGATTAGTGTGTGTATTCTAGTATAAAACTTACGCTATAAGACACTTTATTTATACAACGATTATAATGTTAACGCACATATTTCAATAATAATGTATTTGTATATAATTTTGGTTTTGGTGCCTTGCACGGCATAAGTTGCTGCTACTAATTTATTTTCTGCGATAATAGTGTTATGTAAGTATATGAGAATACAATCTGGTGATATTCCTTGTAGATAATTATGATACCCAACTGTAATGTTTTTCTAAAACGCTTGGGTGGGCTTGTACGGACGGACACAAAACTCGTGTCGTTATTACATGCATACTTTTACTAAATAAATAGACATTCAACCAATTTATAAATTCAACAAAAATATTATATGAAATAACTGTAGGTACCTAGGTACATAAAATTTGTGTGCTAATATGCATGAACTGAAAATTTGTACATGTATGTAACCATCGTTTTTTTTTTAATGAACTGAAACCTACATCATCGCATCGCTGCGTTGAAGCACAGCCACGTTAGGTATACGGAACCATGTATTATTTACAAGCAGCTTAGCTAGCTATACGAAGCAAATAACACCAATATAATGGAGGAGTGATAACGGGGACAATCAGTCCTGCAGGCGAACATACAGCCGCAGGAGACGTCACTTAAAAATCAATAAAATTAACTTTATCTGACAAGTGTAATACCTATAATTGGAACGCTCTCGGTGCAAAATAGTACTGAGGGGCAATTCTCGTAAGTACTTATAAAACGTTAAAATTCAAGTCGCAATTATCTCAGGGACAATCAACGTCAAAATGTAAATTGATTATATTTTTGACAGATTGAGATCAGACTGTGAACATTACGGGAATTGCCCCTCAGATTGCTAACAATTAAATTTTTTGGACATGTAAGACATACATTGATTGATTATTTATCAGTAAAGTCTTTGAGTGCGGCCGTTATGATTTTGTCCAAGTACAAGCAAATGCAAAGTTCTAGTTTGTCTAAATACTTGTCTGAATATAGAAATTATACCTCTAATTTTACGTATATAACTCTAAAACTTTCTAAAGTAAGCCGGGAGTAAGTATTTTATAATGAACTGCCGCACAAAACTATTACAAAATATTTTTTATTATAAAAATAAACGATAAAAATGAAATGTTAATAATTAATTAAGTCTTCTATCGATGTTTTAGTGTACTTAGTACGCGAACTATAAATATTTTATTCACACCCTATTATGGGCTTAATGTGTTATTAGCAAATTATCACTGCTTGAATTATTCAGAGCTATTATATGTTGTTGGCATTTTATTTAAACTATTATTCCAATTGGTAAAACTGAGCTAAAGTAATCGCATGAAGATAGAAGAAAAAGTTTTATCGTCCGATAAAAATATATGTTGTGTTTTATTGTATATTTTCAATAAAATGTGATACCGACTGTGTGGTCGTTTTTATCTTTGCTAACACCAATCACTCGTCAGTAAGACGTTATATAATACAGGGTATTGGTTCTTTCTTTGAACCATTATTTTCCTCACACACAGCTAATAGAAGTGACCCTAACTACCCACATTTCTATGGGTATATTAAACTCACATAGATGCCTCCTACCCCGTCGGGTAATTCAGGCGTGATGGATAGCACTGTCACACAGCAATTAGACTATTGGCTCTCTCGGACTAATTAAAGTTGACTTATTTTGAACTTTATTTCAACAAGTGCTGTTGCAGCGGGGTAATTTCGTAACTCGATAATAATAATAATAGGTTTCATTTTGACAGTTCAACAACATTCATTGCATTGTTTACGTTGTTGAGCAGGCAAATTCTTCGGACATAATTATGAAGCAATGGATTAGCAATATGATTCCGATTGTGACTGTTACGCAATTAGTGTGCTGGTTAGCACTTACTCCCACAAATCACAATCACTCAGTTTAAAGTTGCATAATCCTTTCTCTTCTTAGTATCTACAATCTACAGCTGCTATTCATATATTCACTCATATTTTATGCATGCATGCATTGAAGCGCGGATGTGACGTCTAAAGCACTGCGCCGTTGAAATGTAAACTGTCCCCCTTTAGAGTTTAGTTAAACTACTCTCAAATCCTTTGTATTGACAGATAAACCCTTTAAATGTATTTACAATGACAAGGGTGTGCGTACATAATACAGAGTATGCTGTTTGCGATCAAGAACAGTTTGTTTCCTGCAATAAATTTCCCTAAACAATTATTTGCAGCGTGTGGACTGATGCATCTCAATTTACCTTGTATGTACTCTTTTTTATGGCTGTTTAACTAAAAACAAAAATATTAGCAGCACTGAAGTATTCCGATTGCGTAATTGTCTCGCCTAAATAAAGTCGGCATTAATTTTGTAGATCAGTGGGCATGACTGTGAGACTGATGTTACATCCACGTAGGTTCCAAAACTTTTTGACTAGCTTGTATAAAAAACAAACAAAATACTTGTCAAGTTGTATTTAGCTTCTTAATTAAAAACATGAAAAGTAAGTAAACAAATTATGATTCACAGATTTTATTTTTTTCTTAGTATACCTACATTAAAACAATAAAATGCAGTGTTCATGCAAATATCAAAGTTTCTCTACCCAATAAACTATTAGATTTATCATTCTAACTGCAAGAAATAATATTTTAGGTCAGCTAGTCGTCATTAGTGACTTGAATCTCTTCAATGCCATCACTTTCTGTCACAAGAGCTCTCTCAAGGATTACACGCCCCTCCTTATATCTGGAAAACAAAATAACATTATCATAATTTATAATTTGATCCTTTGTCTACAATTGCTTGTAGGTGTACCTAAAACGTAAATGTTAGTTCTCAAACTTAAGCCAGCACCTTAACTGCATAACACACTTTCTTTCACAATCCAAAGGAGATTGAATGAAATTTCTAATCCATTGCTTCATATGTTTGAAAAGTCGACTGTTCTACAACGTAAATGATACAATGAATGTTTTCAAATTGTCAAAAATAAAGGCATTGCAAACTTTTGTGTGTTACGCAATTACCCCGCTGGAGAACATGGAAGGTAAGCATGAATTTATTCAACAAGCATTTGAATGTTTCATGAGACTAAAGTGACAGTTTTTTTTTTTGGTTTGTTCTTGACATTGACTTATATGTTTTTCCTAGCTCAATGGTTCTTGACTAGTCTAGTCTAGGTCAGGGGTGACAGAGACAGAGTCGACGATGGAGTAAGCTTACCCAGAAGAAGCCTGTTCACTCTCACTTTGAAGAGATTAGGGTTGCAGGTAGAGAGTTCTACTCTTTTGCTGTGCTCATAACAACGACATTTGTAAATGTTTAGTGCGAATTGGTGGAATAGCAACTAACTAAGGATGGTAATGTAATGCTTGGGGAAAGCTTTTGTCCAGCTGTGAACATCTTTCAGCTGATAACATAATGATGATACTGCATTCAGATATTCAATAAGGCACACCTCTGATTTTCCTCTGTAGCAAATTCATAAACCCAGCCCAGTTTTGTGCCGCAGTTCTTGCAAGAGACGTCGCGCACCATGTGGCGGCCAGTTAGCATCACGCGGTCCTGCACCTCGGAGTACAATAGGTTCACAACCTTGTGGAACAGAAATGCTCGGCCTGCAATCATCACAATTTTCTATAATATTTCCTATTTCTATTATAAATAGGAAATAAGTAAGTACTATGAAAAGTGATAGTAGGTATTTCTAGTAGTAATAGAAGAGACGAGTGACATGACCAGTTTAGAAAACCTTAGCAACCAGAAGGCCAATTCCACTAATTAAAAACATTCAAAATTTAGTTGCAAACTCATCTCGGTGACATTCAATGTTAAAAACTTGTCAAGTATGTAGGGAAATTAGAGCTATTTTTGACATATTGAGAATGATATTATATTTATTACAGTAGACTGCGAACTGCGTTCTTAAAATTACGTGAATCACCCAGATCAGACCTCACATGTTACGATTATGTGGGACAGTTCTCTCTCACCCAAAATAGCTATACATTCTATTAGTGCTTTGTTTATAGTTCATTTATAATAAGTAATCCATTTTCACGAATATGTTAGATACTGAATCATGATTGTATAAATTATCAATGCGTAAATAAACAGTTCATCAAGCAAAGGAAGGTAAAAGTAAAGAATAGCGTACCTGTGGCTCCAGTAAATCGTGTGCTTATCAACTCAGAACGATTTGTCAGATTTACATCACAAGATGCACAAGAGAATAAACGTGTACCACCAATATGGTCAAGAAATACTTTCCCCATTTTTACGAAATTCTATTCTTTGTTGTCAAAACAATCGATGATACTTCACTCAGCTGATGACAAGAGTGACACAAGTCAATTTGACAAAAAACACATTTGTTCGTTCTGAAACCAGTCAAATGATTTTTGTAAAAATAATAAGTTGATTGCTGATTGGCTACCAAAGTGGTGTTGGTGGTAGTATTTTGTAACCGGTGGTATATCCATTAATAACAATGAATGGGTATACCATATACACGATACTCAGACGCAACTTGCATGTACACGCGGCTACACATCAAGCTATACATTTCCAGTTTACACTGACCTCTCATTGTAAGGACATCCTATACAATGCGAGATCAGCTTAAACTGGGAATGTATAGCTTGATCTGTAGCCGTGCGTACTAGAAATATAAAATTATACACCAAATTGTAACAATTTCCGAACATAACTCTTGAAATATAAGAGACCAACCCAAAAATCTCGTAGACACAGAAAACTATTTTTTTTTTAATGCACCGAGTATCTGAATGAATGACTAACAGAATAAAAACAGGATATTTTAATGCGAATAATATGAAATAAATACTTTTGCAGCATACCTACTTACATATTTTCAATGGCCTGTTAGTCAGTTTCCAAGGCAACAGTGTCTTCATTCTATCATGAAGTAATGAATTTTATAAAAAAAAGTAAACACAGTTACGTCTGTTATTTTATTTTTACAAAATTAAAATAGATACAACTACCTAATTCATGAATAGTTACTATGGAAGGTATAAAAGAAGAAGCCATACACCACACAGCGTTAAAACTAGCCGAAGAAATAAAAAATCTCTCCATTTACAAATCATTTTATAGTGATGTACAGGTATGTATTTATCACAGCTGCTGTAGTCATATTTTTTCTTCGTATCAGAAATAGATATTACCCATGCTAAGGTTGAGGTCTACATTTACCAAACTATCCAAAAATATAGTACCTACCTATGTATTAGCGTCTATTTAGGGGACCAAAGCTTCTTGACGTAGATAGGCAAATAAATTATGTTACATACAACATTAATTATTTGCCTATTGGTTGATAAACAGTAGTTAAGTACTTAGGTATGTAAATTAAAATCCACTTAAGGGGGAACGAGCCGCAAGTACTTACCTAATGTGTAAGATTCACGAGCTTTCATCACGATTACGAAAACACGATATAAAAATAATCCCTGTTTATCACGCAACTTTCACGGGCACTTTATTTTCCTTTATTTTTCCAGAAATTAGTATCATCGCCAAATGTAAAGAAGGAAGATTTCAAACAAACATTACATCAAGCTATGAAAGAAAAGGGTTTAGACACTAAACTTAGGAACACAGTTTTTCATTGGGTTAGAACACAGAGTAAACAAAATGTAAGCAGTCTGTTTTTAGGCCCGTTATAATAATTAAACTTCGCCTTAAATCCGTTAGATGATGTTGGTATACCCAATAGATGCTTTGGGCTTGATGATTCTGATACAATTAATTAATATTTTACAGAAATTAGACCCATTAACATCATTACTCAAAGCTAGTGCTCAATGGGAGAAGCGAATACATAAATCGTTGAATTCAATGTGCACAGACCTCGAAACATCACTAGCAAAAATTAGACCTCAAAGTGAACAAGACGAATTATTAGAGAAGTGGAATGAACTTAGTACTTATACTTTAGGTAATTTTACATAAGATATCGTAGCTGACATAATATACGATGTGACTTATTTTAAACGCAATATCTACCATGCTTCCATTAAAGAATGTTTGTTTTTCAGACCTTACGAAATACAGACCAGTTTATGCGCCGAAAGACTTTTTGGAAGTGTTAATTACTTTATCCGGCTACGTTCCTTACACGAGAGAGTAAGTGCTTTTAAATTAAATAAAAAGATCATTTTGTAAATACAGCATGATTTATATTAATTATGTTTTGCAGAGATGAACCAAAATGGGAGTTTGCTCATTTACCAATTCAAGTGAAGACACTCGATCAGTTAGTAAGTATTATAGCACCTACCTACCGTAATTACAATTTCACCACTGATCTTTTTCATTTAAAGCGCCAATTAGCATGGCGGACCGCTCAATGGTGTTCCGCAGGGTCCTTGTCTCGGGCCTATGCTAGACAAATGAAAGTTCAAGTCGATATTGACAGATCCTAGCTCCTAGACGCATTTGTTATATTTTACTTAAAATCTCTTCTTCTCAGCGAAAAGTCTTCCCAGAATGGTCAAACGGTGAACCTCTTCTGGGAGTGAACCCGAACATGCCAAGCTCTGTGCCGGGATTTGCAAGCCTCGAAGTTGAGCGTATCAGCTTGGGGGAGCGAGTGGCAGTCCTGGGCTATGCGCCAGTTGTACAGGAGTACCTGAAGAAGGGAAGCCCGCAGTGTCTCCGTGCAAAGTTGTGGTCGCAAGTTTTAGGCTCCGATGTCAAGTGTCAGGTAGAGTACCTACATAAGGCATTAAATAAATAAATAAAATGAGATTCAACTTCAATCAACCTGTCTTTTACATTGAGGGCAAGCAGAAACATCAGAATTCCAAGTATGCGTACGATTTATTTTTAAATGTTTAAGTTTTTATATTGTTGCATTTTAATTTTCAGCAAACCACATATTTCGGTCAGCTCAAGAAAAATGTTTTGGAAGTGGATTTAATGATAGACAAACTTATATTCAAAGACGTACAATTAACCGCATCTAACGATGACCAGTATTTCGTATTTGAAGATTTATTGTATCAGGTACCTCTAGGAATTTGTATTCCATCAACAGTACCATGATAATCCAGCTAACACTTCAAGCTCATTAGCCATTTTGTTTTATATTACTCAACGTTCCTAAGCATAAAATATAGGGCTTATACACTTTTCCAGGTGATGTTATGTTTTTCTCGCGATGTTGAAGTGATGCAACACCTAAAAGGCAGCATCGGCAACCCACCCACAGTCACCATCAAAGGCAAGCAGACTTCACCGGATAGCGTCACTGTGTTTCCACCAAGCGGGATTATTCCCTTTCATGGTTTCTCCATGTATGGTAAGTTTTTGGTATCTTCATTGACAAATACAATGGGAGTGAACAAGCTATAAGGCTAAATAGCACAAAAACTGGTCTAGGATTCCATAGAGCTGGAATGGTAACGCTGCATAGGTAGCGTGTGGAATCGCAAATATTGGAAAAAGTGGAGGGAAAATAGCCTTTGACCAGACGAGGAACAGAATAGGCAAATACGTAATGAAATGGCCCCATTTCTTAGAAGAAAAGATCTTTTTATAGAAGAGGAAAGGAACGAAGCATAGTTTTGATTAGTTTGGTAGTTTGAGGCCCTCGATGGTTATTACGAGGGCGGTCCTAGTTCAACGTTATATTCCAGTATCGCTTGCTCCATGTTCTGTATGTATTTCTAATTCTTAACAGTCTGTTTAACATTATAGGTATGCTAAAGGTAACCTGAAATGGTGCTCGAAATAAACAATCACACTCGAAGACACTTTCTTGGACTCTCAACTTTTATGAATTTTGTCAGTGTTATTCAGAAAATCCTTTCCGTTCTTATAGTATCTACATGTTTGTTATTCTACAGACATATGTATAAATAGTTAGGTATAGGAACGTACAACTCAATCAAAACGTGGTTTGTGGTTGGTGGTTATTTATGTGACTAATAATAATTAACGCTTATGTTTATTTTTACAGCTACTCCATTCTGCTACCTATATGACGACCCTGTTCAGTTGTACTACACGTTTCGCGCATTCTACGTACGATATTGGCATCGATTGCACTACATATCGACACATTCACAGGTATTTATATTTCAGTATTTCAGTAATGAAATTTAGGATATCATATAAAGACATAAGGATATTGGTATTATTAATAAGCACGCTGATATCTAGGTACTTAAGGTATTGTTTTTTCCCTATAGCTTTTCAGATAATCATAACATATTTGTCATAATATTCACTGAAATGTGGAATTTGTTTTGTTGCTGGCAATGAATAGGGATTATCCCTTTACCACGGTTATGGAGTCAATTATCCTGTTGTACAGGAAGTAATTACAGGGTGGCAGAGATGAGAGACAATGACGCGCAAAGTGTTATTATGGATTCAGTACATATGATTCTGAAGCCCCCTGCGTTAAAATTTTTCATCGGTTACATAGAAAATAAATTAGCTGTTCCATACATTTGGCCTCGTAGGTATTGCACTTTTCTATGAAACAGGCAATTTTTTTTTATAATCGACGATTAAATTCTACGTGAGGGGGTCTAGACTCTGGTGGGCTGGGTTTCCGCGCAGGTGAAACTGCTGGAACCCAGACCTCTGAGGTGCTTCCGCTGCCACGTGGGCAACCACGTGGGAGCTAAATGCACCTCGGAGGTGGACCGCAGCCACCACTGCTTCCGCTGTGGTCAGCCCGGTCACAAGGCCGGGTCCTGTAATGCCGCGCCGCACTGCACCGTATGTGCGGCAGCTGGCAAGCCAGCCGATCACCGGATGGGGAGCAAGGCCTGCGCTCCACCCGCCAGAGCTAGGGGCAGGGGCAAGCCCTCCGCCACCGCCGTCACTGCCACAGCCGCCGCCACTGCCGTTGCCGCTGCCGCCTCGACCGCCGTCGTCGCCGCCGTCACCACTGCGGCGGGGCCCTCACAGAGGGCTCGGGAGGAGGCTGACATGGAGTGCCAATAACGGCCCCATTACGCCTCCTCCAGGCGAACATCAACCACTGCGCCTCCGCTCAGGATCTGTTGCTCCAGAGCATGGCGCAGTGGTCGATTAACATCGCCGTGGTCGCTGAGCCGTACTTTGTCCCGCCCAGGGATGACTGGGTGGAGGACCTGAGCGGCTCAGTGACCCTAATTTCGTCGGCCGCCGCCGGTACTCCGTCCCTCGAGGCAGTCACGAGGGGACGGGGTTGCGTGGCAGCACGGTTCGGGGAGATTGTAGTGGTGGGGGTATACTTCTCCCCGAACCGAACTCTTGCCGAGTTCCACAACTCCCTTGCGGAGTTGAAAGTCGTCGTCGTCGGGTTCCGTTCCCTCCCCGTGCTCGTCCTCGGGTATTTCAATGCTAAGAATGTGGCTTGGGGTTCCCGGTATACGGACACACGGGGCAGGATGGTGGAGGACTGGGCTCTGGAGACAGGCCTGGTCGTCCTAAATCGGGGTTCTGTCCCCACGTGTGTGCGGATGCGGGGTGAATCGGTGGTGGACATCTCGTTCGCCAGCCCCGCTCTGTCACCGCGTGTCCTTGACTGGCGCGTCATAGAGGGAGTGGAGACCTATTCCGACCACCGGTACATCCGGTTTGACGTCTCCGCCCAGACCTCGAGCGCGCTGGTCCGACAGGCCCCGAGTGGTCCGCGGTGGGCGCTGAAGCAGCTGGACCGGGAGCTCCTCCTGGAAGCCTCGATCGTGCAGGCCTGGGTGTCATCACCGGACAGGCCTGCTGACATCAACGTCGAGGCGGAGTGGTTCCGGGAGGCCATGTCCGAAATATGTGACGTGGCAATGCCCCGGGCCCAGCCCGGACGCGCTCAGCGCCAGGTGTGCTGGTGGTCGCCAGACGACTTTACGCAGTGCGTGCGTCGCTGCGCGACGCCGGTACACCAGGCACCGCAGGCTCCGTATTCGCCCTCCGGATACGGAAGCCATTCAGGCGGAGCTGTACGAGGGGTACAGAGCGGCGAAGACCGCCCTCCAAGCGGAGATCCTGCGGGCCAGGGTACTGGCCCGCGAGGAGTCGCTGGAGACTCTGAACAGGGACCCGTGGGGACGCCCCTATAAATTGGTGCGAGAGAAGCTCCGCCCATGGGCTCCCCCGCTGACGCAGAGTCTCCGGCCCCAGCTCGTGGAGGACGTGGTGAGCGCTCTGTTCCCTTCTAGAGGGGAACATATCTCCCCGCCCATGGCTCCGCCTACTGCGGTGCTCAATGCGGACCACACCGCCGACGACGACGACGATGCTCCAGAGGTGACCGAGGCAGAGCTGCGAGTGGCGGTACGTAGGCTGAGTGCAAAAAATACCGCCCCAGGACCCGACGGCTTACCTGGGAAAGCCTGGGTCCTGGCCTCGGAGGCTCTCGGGCCTCGACTAAGGGGGCTCCTAAGCGCATGCATGGAGAGGGGCCAGTTATTCCCACTTCGTTGGAAGACGGGGAAACTGGTCCTCATCAAGAAGCCGGGGCGCCCAGCGGACTCTCCGTCCGCTTACCGACCCATCGTGCAGACCGCCTCGTCGGGCGGCTGGTGCGGGTGGGGCCGGATTTGGCGGAGAGCCAGTTTGGCTTCCGCAGGGGGCGCTCTACGGTGGACGCCATCATGCGCGTGCGGGCCCTCACGACGGGGGATGCTGTGGCCCGGGGTGGTGTCGTCTTGGCGGTGTCTTTAGACATCGCCAATGCCTTCAATACCCTGCCCTGCAGTTGCATCAGGGAGGCACTCCGGTATCACCGGATGCCGACCTACCTCTGTCGTGTGGTCGAGGCCTATTTGACGGACAGGGCCGTCATCTACCCCGGTCACCAGGGAGTGTGGAACCGGCAAGAGATGTCGTGCGGTGTCCCACAGGGATCGGTCCTGGGGCCGCATCTGTGGGACATCGGATACGACTGGGTGCTGCGCGCCGACCTCCCTAGCGGCGTCAGCGGGGTAAGTTACGCTGACGACACGCTGGTCCTGGCGCAGGGGAGGTCGCACCAGGCGGCGGCCGAACTAGCGACACGCGGGGTTGCAATCGTCGAGAGGATCCGGCAATTGGGACTCGAGGTGGCCCTGCACAAGTCCGAGGCCATGTGTTTTCATGGTCCTCGGAACACGCCACCGTCGGGTTCCCAAATAACGGTAGGAGGGGTTCACATCGGCGTCGAGTCGACGATGAAGTACCTGGGACTCGTCCTCGACAGCCGGTGGAACTTCGTGGAGCATTTCCGACGTTTGGCTCCCAGACTGGAAAGGGCCGGGGCTTCCTTAAAGCGGCTCCTGCCCAATCTAGGGGGGCCAAACGCCTCCTGCCGGAGGCTCTACGCGGGGGTCGTGCGGTCCATGGCCCTTTACGGGGCACCGGTGTGGGCGCGTTCCTTGAGGCGGCGGCCAGCCCGCTGGTTGAACGCGCCCCAAAGGGTCATGGCCACCCGGCTGGTCCGGGGATACCGTACGGTCTCCGGTGAGGCGGCGAGCCTCCTTGCCGGATTACCGCCATGGGATCTGGAGGCAAAAGTCCTCGCGCACGTTTGGGAGTGGCACGAGGAGGCGAAACGCCGGGGCGTAGCTCCGCTGCCGCGAGAAATCACGGTACAGCGGACAGAGCTCCGGCGGGATCTCAGGGCGGCATGGAGAGTGCGATTGTCGCAACCCAGCGCTGGGCACGCCACAATTGCGGCGATAAGTCCCCTCTTTGAGGAGTGGCTAGAGTGGCGCCACGGCGTCCTCACCTTCCGCCTGACGCAGGTCCTCACCGGACACGGTTGTTTCGGGAGGTTCCTGTTCCGGATAAGGCGGGAGGAAACGCCCGGGTGTCACCATTGTGTGGATCGCCCGGAGGACACGGTGGAGCATACGGTGGAGGTCTGCCCGGCTTGGGCGGAGCACCGCCGTGTCCTCGTGGAGGCGATTGGCGGTGGCGATCTCTCGCGTCCGGCCTTGGTCCAGGCCATGGTACGGAGCGAGAGGGCTTGGGAAGCCGTCACCTCCTTCTGCGAAGCAGTAATGTTCGCGAAGGAGGAGGCGGAACGCGTGAGGGAGAGGCAAAATTTGCGCCCTCACGCCCCTAGCCGCCGCAGGAGACGCCCTGGGCGTCGGGAATCGCAGGCCGATTCCCGGCCACCGTAGGCGCGGGCTTGCGAACGGCGAGCAATGGGCAGCTCGCCGTTCGATAAGGACCAGGCCCGGGTCGACGGCACGTTGTGTTCCACGCGCGCCTCAAAGAGATGTCAGCACCAATGACGGGGTTTGCTAGGACCGATGTCTGCTGGGGTTGCGGAAAAGTCCAAGAGGGTTACCGTGGCCCCTGGCAGAGGCAACTGAAGGAACACGGGTGGGTTTTAGTCAGTAAGAGTCTGCCCAGAGCGGGAGAAGTTATTTGATGATTTCGGGTCTAGACTCATGTGCTGAATAGGGAATATGCATGTTATTTAGATTAGGTTCAAATATTTTTATTCCGAATCTTTCTTGGCCCGACATTTGACCTAAATCATTATTTTAGTAAGTAATATATTTTTAATTACTTAAAATTAACAAATAAACGTGCAAATTAAGCGGAGGAAATTCAAATTTGTAAAACGCAACAGCATTGGTTAAAACAAAACGTGACTTCAAATACTATGGCAACAAGTTCGTATTGCTTACATTTGAATGGCATTGCAGGCTTTTGAAATATAGTAATAACCAATGATCGGAATAGGTAGAGCTAAAATACCTAAATTTCGAAAAAGAACAGAGACAAAGGAGACGCCTTACGACAAAATCATTTTTTGGGGTCTCATGGCCCGGGTTTCGGAACACTACTTAAGTACAACTAAAAGACAGACTTAAGACAGCAAGTTTTGGCCCTTCTGGGAAACGAAAACATGAGTCGGACCTATAGTGTATTCACGGAGACGAGTTAGTAGAGCGCTATCTCACTCACACAATTTTTTAACTGCGATTGGCCAGTGATAAACGCTAAGGCGGTGTACACAGTACGAGTACTTTTTAGTCTACTCATACTTCCCGTACTGTGCAGACGTGCTCTTACTTGTGACTGTATGCTCAACTTGTGAAGAATGTGAATGCCGAAGAATTTGAAAATTGGTTTAGAGAAGTTTTAAATAAGCTAGATGATAATTCTGTGATAGTCATGGATAACGCTTCCTATCAATCTAGGAAAATAGAGCGAATCCCAACGGCCAAATGTAAAAAACAGGATATATTTAATTGGTTACGCGAAAAAAATATTAGCTGTAACGCTGAAATGTTGAAACGTGAATTATTAAACATCGTTAAAAATCATAGACAGCGATACGACGCTTGCATTATAGACGAAATGGCAAAATTACAAAACGAAACTGTATTGAGACTGCCGCCGTATCATTGAGAATTAAATCCAATTGAGCTAGTGTGGGCTCAAGTTAAAGGAAATGTAGCTTCACACATGAAAATACACAAAATGGCAGAATTAAAAATTGTATTAAACGAATCAATTCAAAATATTGACGCAGAGAAATGGAAAAAAATATAAAGCATGTCATAGAAATAGTTGAGCCCAAAATGGATGCCATGGACAGAAATGTGGAAGCAATGACTGAAAGATTCATAATAAATGTAGGAAACGACGACAGTAGTGATAGTACGGAGAGTGATGATGATGATGATGCTATGTTATAAACTTGTATATCTACCGATATTATAATATAATAAAGAAAATTTAATCATT
Source organism: Brachylomia viminalis (assembly GCA_937001585.2). Lineage (NCBI taxonomy): Eukaryota > Metazoa > Arthropoda > Insecta > Lepidoptera > Noctuidae > Brachylomia > Brachylomia viminalis. The sequence continues at coordinate 5,553,338 of OW443299.2, read as the reverse complement.
AACTCTCGATTTTATTTCTTTCCTTCATATCCATCAGATATATAAAAAAGTAGGTACCCATAAAAAAATTCTATCAAATAAATGTCTATTTATACGACAGACGAAGTCGCAGGAATAAACTAAGCGAACTTTTAAGAAGCGCAGTGTGAACGCACATTTACATTTCTAAGGCATTGTTAACGCCCACTGACCCTAAAAAAGTTTTTTTTGTCTTTGTCATTTGTATGATAATGTGCAATAGAGAAGGCGCTATACTAACTCGTCTCCGTGAATACACTATAGTTCTTTACCTGAATTAATAACACTAGAAAACGTATCTACTTACTGGTTTTTTGAGAACGTTTTCCTTGTTTTTGAAGTCTGTTAAAAAGGAAAATGAATTCAATTAAATTACTTTATTAATAACATTAATTTAAAACTACTTAAGTAATGACTCGAAACGCTATACACATATTTCGAAAAAAAAAATTGTCGTAAGGAAGTCTCCACTTTTTTTGTCTCTGTTCTTTGAACTTTAGGTATATTAGCTCTACCTATTCCGATCACTGGTAATAACGTGTGTGTTGTGAATTAATTTATTGTTTAAGTGTAATTTTTGTATACTAGTGAGATTTGAAATCATTTAAGACAAGAGACTGAAAGTGGTTTTGTAATAGCACAATCGGATAATCTGCCGAGCTCAGACTTATAAAAAAGTATTGGTCTGGGCTGCCGAGAATAGATCCATTCATGATGTCGTCACATTTTCTTTCAAATCCAAATTTTACGTCCGCTGACTGAAGTAAAAGGAGTGAAAGCTGCTTGGTAATTATTCTATAATAAATTAATAACACATTATGTACGTTATTTTAGCCATAAATATATTGAGGAGTAAACATCACCATAACATCATAACATTTTGATTCACAACAATGTTATTGCCGTCGATCACTAATAAAGAACTTTATTATTGATTGATGAATGCAGATACTTCTTCTCTTTTGATACACCTACACAATTCCTTACGTATTTTTGCACCTATCGGGACTGGAAAAACACTATCAGGTGCACTTCTGATAGTGTTTCTGCATTCAGGCACAATTCAATACTTATAAATTAGCTTTTCAGCTTTTTTCATGGTGAAATAAGTTAAGAACGAGAACACCTGTAGTAAATAATGGACCGGATTGTCACTGGACATAGTATTTGACGTCATCAACAGAGCGCGCGAAAATGACGGAGTTTAAACAGCACAAAATTATTCTCTATTTTAAATATTTTTTAAACCTAATTATAGCATTTTTAAACAGTATTTATATTTTTTACTATGTTATAACGGTGTAAACAATAAGTTAAAAATATAAAATAAATACATGCTTAAACCCTATTCAAGGTTACAGTTTACTCGTCGATATCCCACAATGTAAGATACATCGAGCTTTACTGCTAAAAGCTTCGTACAATCATGTTCTTTTATCCGCACCGTTCCTCCGTCCCGTATCCGCGTCGCGATTCAAGAACGCTAGTTTGGCTCGAGGGATCGGGGTGTACCTACCTAGATGCGTTCCGAGGCGCCGTATCATTCCGAACGGCGCGGTCTTAACTACCGTCCTTGCATCGCGACGCGGATACGGAACGGAGGAACGATACGGACAAAAGAACATAAGTATATATGGACGAAGCTTTAGAAAGAGACTGTCACGAGTACGAGACAGGGGACACTCTGCGATGGTCTACAAAGCCGAAAATTTTCTTATTTATTGTGCGAGTACGGTAGTCTCATAGATGGTCATTGCACATTCAAAAGGCCCTTCCAGACATGGCCCTGCATTGTTAGACTCACATTAAGTTCTAATAATACAATGTTTGGACTTTAAAAGAGACCATGACCTCTGAGTTTGTTTCGGCATTTCTTCTCAGGGCTCAGACAGCTAGGAAATGCCGGCGCCATCTAGTTTTAAAATATTGACGTGTAAAAGTGTCTTAAAAAATCTACTTACAGAAATAAACATTTCATTTCAATGAATTAACAGCAACTCGACGCAATGTAAAACATTGAAATGTAAGCTTTACATCGTTGATTGTTCGATTTCTAGTAATTCTTTAGCTACACTGAATTCAACCGATTTCGAAATTCAAACGATTATAATGTGTCCCTCCCATTTTCAGGGTATAGTGTCATTGTGCCTTTTATACGAGAGGCTTTTAGAAGCAAATGAACCTTTACTATGGATACATTTTAGAAATATCAATATCAATCCGTAAGCATTTTAAATTAATTTAATTTTTGAATAATAAATGCAATTCATTCGTATTTAATTTCTGTTTTCTATTTCAGAATTAGAGTGGTATTCAAATGGTTGATGCGCGCGTTCAGCGGACACCTACCTCCAGATCAATTACTTCTACTCTGGGATGCCATACTAGGCTACGATTGTTTAGAAATCCTGCCATTATTAGCGTTGGCAATACTTAGCTTTAGAAAGGAGAATATATTCCAAGTAAATACTATACAGAACGTGGACGCTGTATTGGCGGATCTGTCAACCATATCTGTTATACCGTTGTTGCAATTAGCTTTAATGAAATCCTGATGCGATGTCTTGCGCATATGCATATGTGATAAAGGAATGCTCGAAGCTCATAGACAAGCTAGGAGTCTCCCAAAGTTAGACACTAGATATTTGCGAGGGTACAAATAGCAAATAAATCAAAATGGTGTATCTGATTATAAAATATTTTCTATTTGTCTTTTACGCGAACTATGCGTATTGTTACGTGGGCCTCCCATGGGCTTCATATTAGTGAAAGGTACTCTCATTTTGGTCGAAACCTTTTCATAGTTATAGTCAGCCAGAACGAGTTGGTCTACTCGCTTTTAGCCAATATCAGTAATTTCGTAAAGCTACCCTTGTGTCCATTCACAGTTACATTACCTCTGACAGCAGCAACCCAATAGCAACCTTATTGTAACGATTATAAAAGATTATTGTGAATTTAACAGACTTGTCAATGGCAGGTCTCAAAACGGTGAAGGAAAACATCGTGAGGAAACCGGCATGTCCTAGAACCAAAAATTCGAAGACGTGTGACATCTACCAACTAGCACTGGGCCCGCGTGGTGGATTACAGCCCACTCCCTCTCACCGAGAGGAGGCCTGTGTCCCAGCAGTGGAACATTATTGGCCGATTATGTATGTCAATGGCTGCAATCCAACAGCAAACTTATTGTAACGACAATAAAGATCACTGTGATTTTGATAGTGATGCAAACTGAGTGGTTACATAACTGTGAATGGACTCAATAAAGATTTTGTACATTCCATGGCCCAGATTCCGTAGTTCATAAATTAAACCAGACTTAAACTATTGCTAGCTCTTTCTTGCAGAAGAAACAAGAAAGAGACGGAAGTAAATAGGAGAGCTGTCAAATTATGAAATGTAAAATTTCAGTTTTTAGATGTGTTGTTTGACAGCTTAAACTGTTACCGTCTCTTTCTCGCTCTACCCAATAGCAAGGGATCGCATTGCTATTATTTTCGATTAAAGCGGTGAACAACAGAACAGAGTCAACACAAGAGAAAATCATATTTTTCGGGTGAAATTATTTTGAGAGCAACAATACCATCCAGCATTTTTAGTATATTCATACATTGGCTTCAGTTTTACATATGCGCAGGACGTTACATAGTTGTTATAAACCATTGTTTTTATAGTGACTTTTTATTAGTCGTTTTATTTTTTAATTTTGTAGACGGTGACTTTTTTAAATTAAAAAAAGAAAGTACAAAGTGTTACCTCAGTAAATTTATTTTTTCTTACATACAACACACCAGTTACCCTCTTCATAGAAACTGTCTTCGATTGTGAAATTGGCCTCTTTGCATAGTGCGTCTAGTTCATTCTCTTCGAAGACATGATAATACCTAAGTAAGGTATTTTCTGGCGAACTTGCTAGTTTATTTTCTGTAACTTTTCTCAACTTCCAAGGCACTAATAAGTCTTGATGTTTGAATTGCGTTCTATTTTCATGCACTGGAAGGTTTACGCCCCCAACTGTCACTTGGGTTTCGGCCTGAGTCTCATTTTGCTGGTCTTGTTTGCTCTTGCAGAGGTAATTTGATTTCTTTTGGTCTTTGGCCCAAACTGTGATGAGAGCGCGTCCGCCTTTGCGCATTAAACGGTATATTGTTGATACGGATTGTAATCTCCTTGCCTGTGAAAATAATTAAAAAGAAGTCAGCCATAATGGACACGTAATAAACTAACAGTAGGAATGGCTTTAATTTTGACAGTTTAACAACATTCATTGCGTTATTTAACTTGTTGAGCAGACAAATTTTTCGAACATATGAAGCAATGGATTAGCAATATCCTTCAAAATGATTCAGATTGTGATTAATAGTGTATTACACAATTAGGGTGCTGGCCTTAACTCATACAAGCTTAGCCTAAGAAACAGGAGCCTCTTGCAAATTAGGCTCGCCCTATCTCCAATTAACAGCAGTAGCCTGAGTTGGTAATACCCCACTGAGTTGAAGCAATGTGGCTGGATCTCTTTAAAGTAGTTGAATCAAATAACTGGGAGGCCTTTGTGCAGCTCAAGACCGCATAAGCATAGCATAATTAGCCTATAATGTTCCCACTGCTGGGATACAGGCCTCCTCTGTGAGAGGGAGTGGGCCGTAATCCACCACCCGGGCCCAATGCGGGTTGGTAGATGTCACATGTCTTCGACGTTTTTGGTTCTAGGACATGCCGGTTTCCTCACGATGTTTTCCTTCACCATTTTTTAAGCAAAGGTGATGAAATAATTTACACAAAGTTAAGCACCTGTCTGGGTTCGAACCTACGACTTGCAACTCGTCATACGTACTTGCAAGTCGCGGCCGTTACCACTGGGCCACCACTGCTCTCCTGCTCAAGACAGCTTAAAACTAAATAATAATAAAATGAACCACTTGTAACTCACCTTGCTACTAAAATGGTGTATAACAGCGATACATATAACAATATCCGCCGTCTCATCTTTCAGCATAGCGTTCAATAGGTCAAGTCTCACGCAATCTGCTCCACTGACACCACGTATGTGCTCCTTGCATTCTGATAATAAGCCAGAACTTCGCTCGCCTGCTATCTGTAACACGATATATATTTTGTTTTTGTGCGGAATAAATTAAAATAACCACGCTTTTATCACGCACAAAAAATTATAAAATAATTTAATGTTATATTAAATATAAAAGCGAAGAGTGCTGTATTTAAATTAATTAATAGTACATACAAGTAATAAGCGCTCCACTTTCGCAGTTTGATTTAATCATTGGATATAAAAAAATAATTAATACAAGTAAATTTAATTACCTACTTTATAATATTTATAGTGTGTGATAAAATCGTGTTTTTAGTTTTTTTTAAACTTTATATTTTAATTTTTACTCTTTAGTCTAGTATATTCTTCATTTAGTTAATAAGTCTAAATTCAATGAATTTATGACTTGAGCAGTTTACTAGGAGCCACTGAAGAGTTCCACTATCAATCTCCTGGCTCCATCATCAGACCCTCGAAACCAAGTGCAATATATTGGACTCATCAAAACAAATCGTATGACTCCATACTCGAGGGGTTTACTGGTAGCCACTGAAGAGTTCCACTATCAATCTCGTGGCTACATCATCAGACCCTCGAAACCAAGTGCAATATATTGGACTCATCAAAACAAATTGTATGACTCCATAGTCGAGGGATTTACTAGTAGCCACTGAAGAGTTCCACTATCCACCGTCTGGCTCCATCACCAGACCCTCGTTGCCTAAGCCCAATGTATTCAACTCGTCAAAGCGAACCATAAGAGCCCAAACTCGAGGGGTTACTAGTAGCCACTGGAGAGTTCAACTATCCACCTCCTGGCTCCATCATCAGATCAGCTCCAAGATACCAAATTATAGTTTTGTCATCCAAACTACATTTACATATAAAATATCATTTTGATACGACAATTAGAAACAGGTTAACATTGCCTTCTAAGATTTTATTACATTGTTTGTTAGTTACAAGTGAGGCTAATAGAAACGTGTTAAAAAGGCGTTGCGACAATCCATAAATTGGAATAAGTAAATGGATGACTATTATAATCCAATACTGCCCAATATTATATGAACACTACTCCTTTGAAGGGAGAGTGAGAGAGAAGAGAGAAGCTATAGCTTCTATAATATTGGTGGGAATATCTTAAAAATTACCTTAAGCACCTGTCCTACGGCCCGCAAATAGCGGAAAGCGAGTAGCGCTAGCATCTAAAAACGATTTGTTTGTTTGAAGGAGTTCTCGCCGGTGGTGTGAACGAGCAGTCGGTGATCGACTATTAATATATAATGTATCTCTTTTACTGACATGGGCCCTACTAGTCTATAGCTAGTCGCTTTCTCGTCGGTGGCGGGACAAGTGCCTTATAATTATGCCATTCCTGTTAATGCACCTGGGTAGATGGTAATATTTCATCAAACGCACCACTGGCTATATTGGGTTATTACCACATGAAACTAATAAAAACTGATGACTGACCTGCACAATATCGTCTCTCTTCAATATATTCTTTCCGTTCCCACATCCTAGGTCCATCACTACACTACCGGGTGTGACTCCCTGCATGAACTGCACCACCTTGGGCCACGGCTTATGCCTAGTCGTGCTAAAGTGTCCTGCTATCTGTTCATACACCTGAAAAATGAAAAGATAATTTTTGGTCTAGCAACCATGTTATTAAAGTTCTGACCACACTGCGCGCGTCGATAGTATTTATGATGGGAAGTCACGCGACTATTCGGGCTAGTTTGAACACCTTCAAACTCGTTGGCACAATCAGCGTGAAAGAATTTTGTCCCGAATCACGCGTGGGATTCGCCAGTTTCGCTAGCTGCGTTATTATTCTAAGGGAAAAGACTCAACATTACCAAAGAAATTAAATATTTTGTATGCAGAGAAAATCCTGCTCAGAAACTCAGAACATGTTCAAAAACGCGCTGCCACACTACAGCTTTGAGGCGTATGGAGCGCCCAATTTCGTTTGCATACGAAGTTTTTTTTTTAATACTATGAACTCATAAAAACCGCGCAAGCCATACCACAGTTTGCACTTCTTTTGATCAATGTGTTTATTAAGTCATTCCATTTCATACTAAGAAAGTGTGTATTTCTAAGGATTACAAACCTGGTGCACATGCAATTCTTCTAAATTCGAAGCTAGTTCATCTTCCAAGTTATCAGCTGATATTTTCTCTGCACTATCACAAAGGGTCTTGTACCTACATTCACAGGGACCACTTCTAGTCCAACGGAATGTAAGAGAAATTCGCGTATTTCTTTGTACAGGGTCGCTGGTAATCACTTTGATGTCGTGTGAGTCTTCTGTGCGATTTACGATGACTGGATCCCATGATCGCGGTTGTATGCTGTGCTGCCAGTCATATCTAAAGACAGAGAGAAATAATATGAACTAAAGTTATTAATAAATTTATTTTTATGCATGGACTGTTGTTTTGATCTCACAACATTTTATGGCTATGAAAAAAAGAAATCAAATAACTATGAGTATTAAATAGTACAGGAAATATAGGACTGCTTGTGCAATGCTTGTGATAGGCTTATGTCCAGTGGTCTTTCAGCTGTATGATGATGATGATGATCATGCAGGAGGAAAGTGAGGAATACTGAAAAAAAAAAATACCCCAATGATGAACAAGACACAAATAGTACCAGGACCATCACCACATTAAAGTATTATTTCCAGCAAAGAGAAGCCAGCACAATGGAGCTAATTCTAATTATTCACCTGGCCTCATCTTGCATAACAAGTAGAGATCTTGCCTGAACTAAGGTTGGTACATATTTTCCGCTGTGATGCTTCCAGTCCATTACTACATCAGAGCCCAGTGAGAGAGACAGTATTGTGTCTCCAAATGGGCTGTGCTTGTCCACATGGGATGGTATACCTGGGGATATAGATAATAATTAGTTTCCTGAATAAAGCAAATGGATTCTTTAAAAAAAATGGGAGAAGCATATTTGGCTGTTCCTGGTAAGCCAGCCAGTTTCTTTACTTTAATATCAAAAATTTAATTAAACTTACAATTTTATTGAAAACAAATATTAAAATAACTTTAAAATGTAAACAATTCATGTTTTGGCATACATATAATTATCACAGAGAGAGATAGATGTGATCATCTATGGGGAGAACTTTGCTCAACTTATTAGCTTAAATAATTAAGTATTGATTTTGCAGCACCTTGTCCAGGACAGTATTTATTGACTGTCAGCTGATCTGGAATACCAACATCTAAACCCTGTTCTTTCAACCTCTTCCACAATAAATCACATTCTTCCGGTATTTTCTCTATTAATGGATTATCTAGGTCCACGTCGTTGCTGCCATATCTAAACTCATAGCCAAAATGCCTCACTTGACGGTTTTTTAAATTATTTGATTCTGGATTCCAATTAAACAGTTTTACAAAGTGTTTCTCTTCTTCTATGCTGATAAAATCGTTTAGTAATAATAAGCCTTTGGGGTTTTCATGTAGACATATAATTTCTGTGTTGGGAACTGGAAAAATATATAAACAATGTTACAAATGTTTCTCATATTGCATGGCCTGATAAAATTAGATGTATAATATATTCACTATAGAAATAAACGGTTATCATGTTTACCTTTTTCAACAAAGTTCATATAAAGTGGTGTTCCATTTTCATCAACTTTAGCTTTACCATTGCACATATTATAAAACCGTAGAGCATTATCTGTCGAGTCAAACACCAGAAAGGAGTGTGACTCTCCTTTTTCTGCAATAAACTTTGGTAAAGGTATACTTAATCCATGCTCTTTTATTAGATCAAATACAGCTTCTTTTTCTAACCCAGTAGCTTGTCCTTCGTTACATAGGACAATATTCTGGAAAAGAGTCTTTTATGAGTGCTACAGCTACAAAATAAATAAAGAATAGGTACTAATAATTGCAATCATGTGGCATACCGGTCCAGGCACTTCAGTGCATGTTATTCCCTTGGAACTTTTTAACCTAGCGGCAAATCTTTTTCTCTTACGTTCAGTTTTCTTTTGTTCATCCATTGTTTACGAAGAATATAACTTAATAAGTAAATAAAAACGAAATTAAATTATTTTGCTGGTACATATTTATTTCGCAGCAGGCTTAATTCACATTGGTCACAGAACTTGACTCAAAGAGTCATTGAGATCATGGTATAATAATATCAGGTATTCTCTTCCCGTGACAGCTGGGTCACGTGATTGGCCTAAGTATACGTCATCAGTTGCGATGCGGTTCTCAATGTTTTTTAGTGGGGAAAAAGATAAAAATAATACAATGGGTACTCAATTTTTATCATTTTTAATAAATTGAAATATTTGAGACTTTTTGTATTTTTTTACTTTGCTTCTTTTTTAATTGATTGCATATTATGGTTTTATTTAGTTCCCTTACTCGTAGATAGGTCCTCGTTCGAACTAAACAGAGTATTACTTCATAATGAATTTGAGGATACAAGTCCTTTGTAGCATCATGAACAATCCGAGTCAAATTAGTGAAAATGAATTTTTCATCGTGCAACGATTCACCGTGGTATTTATTAAATTTTCTCTCCATTATATCAGCAACCCTGATCAATTCTTTGCAAGGGTAAATTAGATTTCCCCTCGACACAAAAAAAATCCAATCACAGGCTACGCTACCTGGATCAATCTTTCGTGTCTCGTCTCCAAGATGTGGATATTTTCGTAAAAACCTGAAAGCAACATAACCGCTTATATATTTTAGACCTTGATCTCTGATTTCTTCAGCAGCTATTTGCGTTTCGATATTATCAAGTAATAGGTTTTCTTCATTAGTCGGAATATATGAACTAAAATCGTGATTAAAGTCTACAGCATCTTCGTTCACTTCGTCGATATCCATTAGCATTTCTATATCTTTTAGTAACTGCTCTTCATCTACAGTCGGTTTATACGTGCTGAGATCATTTTCGATTGATGAGATCAAATTATTATCTTCGGACTCAGTGTCGTCGTTGTTAGATTTTAAGTATCGATCTAACACTTTCGTTATAATGGAATCATCTTCACGATCTTCCAGTGGAGTTACTAAACAGGATATGGCAGGATCATCGCGAGTGTTGCTTGTATATTTGAATACATCTGCAGAATGTTTTCCGAGAATGTATCGTTTTAGTCGGTGTTTAAACGAAAGTCCAGTTGGGTGATCGTTAGTAGCACCCATGCCTCTTATGTAAGAGAAAAAATTCTCCAAAATGTCCTGATTCAATCGGGAGGTTAAAATATACTCGAAATTTGAACCTAGCCTTTCCTGAAGATCAGCTAATAAATTCGGAAGCGATTTATTCGAAATTAAAATTCCTCTTTGAAAGGGGAGCTTGTTTGATTTCTTTTTACCGGTTTTTGTATTCTTGATTAAATGATTCATTTTTTCTATTGCTTCATTTTGCAATGACAGGTTTATCCCGTATGCTTTTTTATGCCCCTCGAATTTTAGCCTGGCATTAAAAACGTCAAACCATTCATTGAATGTTTTCAATACTTGTGATAGCTGAAACCAGTTTTCATCAGGCAAAAACCCTTTTTGACCACACCATTCTACGGCTAAAGCAGTTGTGTTCGAGAAAAGTTGGGCAGCAGGCCGTACTTTTTGTCTTTGTGAACCTTGTAAATTCAGGTGACTTGGTGTCAGTTTGTGTACTAATTTAAGGTCGTGTTGAGACAACGACAATACTTTTTCTATCGTATCTTTGACCAATAACTTGTTTTCGTACTGAAAACCAAAATCTATAAAATGGTTTCTGGCCAATTTCAATAGGTGCGGTACATCAATAAATACGTGAACTTTTATATTTTCGTCTGATGGATGTTTGAACCAAGTTTTTTGGTCTTTTTCAACGCCAATGTTAAGATCTCTTAGTAGCCCCTGATTTCCGGGACCCATATCACACGTTATTGAAACGACAATTAAATGAGAGTTATACAATATTTTTATCAAATCCATTAGTATATCAGTTGTCATATTTTTATCAAATTTATAATAAATGGGTTGCTTCCATTTTCCGCATAAGCCACGAGCCATGACGCATTGGCAAGTATTATGTGGTCCAACTTTATGCTCATTTTTTCTGTCAATTTCTACTTTATTCGAGATATAAATTTCATCAAAAGACAATGCTACGATTCTTTGAGCTTCCGTGAAATCCTTAACCTTGAATTGCATTAAAGTGATTACATTTTCTAATACACCCTCCTCAATCTCGAATTTTGATGCCCACTTACATAGCGTTGAGAATCCTGGCAGTGGAATCCCGACAACATTCCTTATGTACCTATAGCCCTTAGGACTTATACTTCTGAATGTGATTGCGGCTGCAATATCTTCGGCAGACCATCGAATACGACGCTTATTGTAGCAAGTTAAGCTACGAATTTGACCTGGAGTGAAAATTTGTTGGAACTTTTCGTTTAAGACTTGGTTCTTATTTTTTATTGTTATTAAATCTTTATATTCTGAAGCAAGAATGGTGACGGTGTTTGAACTAAAACAGAAGAAATAACATATAATCTTATTGTACATACATCTTTTATGCAAATATTGTTAAAAATATTACCATATTTCTATTGTTTGGGTTTCTATACAGCGGGTTTCTATTTGGATTGTTTGTGTTTGTACAGAGCATGCGGTTTCAGAATTATTAGTTAGTTCTTTACAATCAGTAATAGGTGGGTCAGGTTGTATATATTTTGTAACATTATCTGAACTGAAACAAAGAAAATAAACACTTGGCAACATTCAGATAGATTTGAATCAAATAAGTCACAGTCACTTTATAATTGACATGAACGAACAGGTTTAAAAATTACTTTTCTAGATATGCAAACACAAAAAGCATAACCTATTTAAGTATATTTACCTTCGGTATATTATTGGTGTAGCGCATGACGAAGTCTGAGCGATTAAGTTTATGTGCAAGGAAGGTACGGCGTCCGGTTTTAACTTCCTACATTTTCTTGGCGATTGGTTCATCAAAATATGCCTCAATGGCTTATGATAGTCAGATGATAAAAAATGAACTGAACACACGCTACCTGAAAGTGGAAAAATAATCATCACCTCTCAACCACCTTAATCCATTAAAAAGTTAAGAACCTTAGCTTTAGATATCGATTGTGAAGTCATAGTAGTCAGTCGATACAGAAACGAAAAAGTTCAAAATTACGCTATTATTATGTATTCTGAGTCCACAGAGACCCGAAAATCATTGATTAATATTTTAGACGAGCCCAAAAGGCCTTGAATTTATTTGAAAAAAAAAACTATCTAGCAAGCTACGTCAACATCACTTGAACAAAAATACATCTGACTTGGCTGTATGGGCCAAGATCCCTTTGCCTGTCCTTAATTAGGACTAAAAAAAACAACCAAAAAAAAAATCACTACAAAATAAAATAATAAAATGGACCAACTTAGTACATGACGAAAACCCAATAGGACGCAATTAACTCGATTTGAAAAATAAGCCAAAAACTAGTTAGGGTAGGTTATGTTCGGGCGTACAGCCGAATTAGCACAACTATGCCTTATATTATGGAATTTACAACCGTAGATAAATGAAATAATATGTAGAAAGGTACTTACCAGTTCTTATTGTTGTTTTTGGTCTACAACATTGAAGCCACTCATTTGCTATCATCGCTTCTTTGGGAAAAGAAAAAAACCTTATTACTCCGCCTTTTTTACTTCTGTTTTTACAGTTTAGTACGGAACAATTAACCATTTTTTTTTCTTGTGTATCTTTCAAACACAGTTTTTTACACAGTTTTTATAGTAACTAATGTTTGGGAACCACAGTATTTTGCTCACCGAGCGAAACAACGCTATAGATATGAGCGACACGACGATAGTGATGAAATGGGGAGCTGTCAGTATGTCACTTGTCAATTCGATGTGTGGCTACTGTGTGTGATTGAATTACCTGAGCAAAATGCATTTTTTAACTTATCAAAGCAATTATGAACTAATAATTAAATATGTTAATTAATTTAAAACTAAAAAGATGAATCACAAGAGTTACTAAATAGTTAAGCTAGTAAGTAATTTATTTTATTTTTATTAACTAATTAAGAAAGTCCCTAAATTTACTGAAACGGACAATCAATGGCAACACTTATCGTGACGTAGTCTTAGGCCATCGTGGGAAGAGAATACCAGGCGAAGCATATTATTATACCATGATTGAGATAGGAAAAATATAAGTCAATGCAAAGAGTATAATACAATGTATAATAACTATACAGACTTGACTTGACAAAATTGACAATAAAATTGACATCAAATTGACACATTTTTGATAGACAGAAACGGAGTCATGAACACAGAACACCAATACTGGTATGAACGTATATGAAGTTATAGGAACACATGGAATTAGTAAGTACTATAAGCAGACCACTAAAAGACCCAACCAACATTACATGTTTATGTATGTACAAATTAATAATAGTCCCCAGGTCCCAATCCCAAGGAGGTATACACAAAGCGACTCGCATGCGATTTTGAATTTTACATGCACACACAGATTCTGACATCGTCAGCGATCTTAGAGAATATTAGCGACACAAATCGGCCATCAAAATATGTGTGGACGTGAGATTTATAGCGTGCGGCAGAGCGTAATATTTATATGGCAACACAGAGTGGTTGCCCGGCCGCCCGTGAGAGGGCGCCCGCGCACTTGTTCCAGAAAGATCTGACAGACAGTTCAGTAGTTGGACTCGCTAATGAGTGCGTGCGCGCGAGTTAAGTTTCTTTTGTATAACTTTGTGAGTTTGTGTAATTGGGAATTAAAACTGCCAGTTCATAGCACCTTGCGTTTTCCTACACCCGTTCCCCGGCTATAGATTTTAAAATCGCCAGCGATTCACCGGTGACGAGATCGCTACGTGTCCTAACCTCCGCTAGGAGTAAAGTGCTCTGTGGTCCTAACGTATAACGCAAAGATAAGAGAAAATCGTTCTGAAATAGTCACTGACCTCTATTAAAATACGCTGGACTGGCTATCGCTATCAATTTCATGTGCCTATTTGAAAATCGCCATTTTGGCGCTGACGGCAGCAGTGTGGGGGAATGGAACTAATACTAGTGATGTATAACAAAAGGTTTGTTATAGATAAAAACTTTTCTGATATCGACCACAATGATAGAAATATTACCAACGCTATTGTTACAGATTTCCTATAAATTAAATTGGTTTAGGTAATTATTAACATGTAACATTCGTTTTGTCTTTTATACGTAATATGTTTTAAAAAACGTGAAATACGTTTTATAACATATGTTAAGATTTACTAAAATTGTAGATAATTGAATTAAAACAATATAGGCATATATTTTGTTAAAAGTTACTAAAACACAGATAAAAAGACATGTCTGCACTAGTTGAGTACCTAACTAAACTAATGAACTATAGATAGTCGTAATAAGCATATATTTTACGTAGAAAACATAACTTGAAATAGCATTATCTAGTACTGTTTATGGACTGTAATAATAAGTATCACATGTCCGGTTGACCCCTTCCTTCCTTGTTCTCCTTAATCGGATAACAGTTCACTATAGGATCAATAAATAATAAAATTCTGTAAAATAGTAAATTACTAAGATATAAATAGTAATTAATAAGATAATCCCTTCCTATAAAGAGTGCACAATAAGATATTATTACTAGTCAGATACCGCATGTTGCCATGTGATAAGAGACACAATAACTTTCTATTAGGTCTGTAATTACGGTAATTAACTTGTAACAACTTAATTACCGCAGGGGAGGAGGACTGGGAAATAAAAAGCATTCTCAAATCACATAATTTATTAAATGAAAAATTACTGTCGAGCCATTTTTTCAACGTAGTCCGTAACTGATATTTTAAGAAACAGGCTTCCGTGAAGTGTTTAGAACACAGATAATGATACATTGTCGGAGTCCAGTTGACAACCTTCATATTTTTTAACCAAAGTTTGAGAGTGTAATCGGAGGGGAATCTGTAATTAAAGGAAACATTATAGTAGGTATGGGTAAAAAATTATAAACATATATCTATAATTATATAGAACACTTAGTGAGAATTATGAATCATAAGTGTTAAATTATTTGTTATTGACTCATTTAATAATAATAAACCTTGAAGTGTTTTGCTATTATTAGAGATCATTATAATGTGCGTATCATTATTTTAACAATGATGAGCATGACTTTTGTTTTACATCATAATATTACGAAAGTATCGATATGAATTTTGACATCCCTAACAAAAGTTATTGGTTATAAAAATGTTCGTAAAATCCCATAAACTCGAATAGTTTACGTTTGTTATTGTAAGAATACACTGTTTTAAGCGGTTTTCTAATAAGTATTTATGTTTTAGATTCACTTACTTGTGAAAACTGACACCACTGCCCTTTTCGTATCGTGTTTTACAATATACGCACGATTTCATGTTGGACGAACAATACAAGCTATGATATAATCACTGTCACTATTATAACACTTTAATTTATATCACAATCACAGTAAACACTTTAGAAAACTTTTTATTCCGCAGAGACACTTAGCGTAAAATCAAATTTTGCAATCTTATTAGTTCTCAGAACTCTCACGTCTGTCACTGGGGGCGCTTTGAATCGGCACAGCAAATAGCTGTCATTTTGTATGGGATAGCCAGTCCAGCGTATTTTAATAGAGGTCAGTGGAAATAGTACTCTATGAAACTGTTCCATAATGAGGGGTATTAAAAACCGATTGTGTGTTTAAAACTGGAACTAAAAAGGACTGACAGTACCTAGCTATGTGCAGTTTCATACACTGCTTCAAAGAGTATAATAAATATACACACTGCTTTATCTACTCTCATACATTGGGATTGAACCAACTACCTACATATAAAAGATCAAAAATTCGAATTTTACGATGTGAGAGTAGATAAAAACCTTTTTGATTATGGCGATATTCATTCGTGACTCATTCAGTCAGTGTCACTGTCATTGTCCAAAGTGTCAACTGTCACTACTATGGATGTTGATTGGGGATTCGCCTAAAATTGATACGGAGCGATATTTGAAAACAATACCTAGTCAATAAGCCTATTGCTTGAGTCTTATCACTTGATCAATCCACCATAGCTTTACCATAATGGGGATCCAAAGAAAGGTACTTATTTATTATTATAACATAATTAAACAGCTAACATATTCGTCTTTACATCGGTTAACCTATTTTGTTACAGGAAAACCGTATAAGGAATAAAAAGCACATTATCTGCATGGCCTCGGACTTCTTCTATCCTAATACGGGCGGAGTAGAAGAACATATCTACAATTTATCACAGTGCTTAATAAAGCGAGGCCACAAAGTAGTTATAATTACACATTCTTATGGTCAACGAGTAGGAATACGGTATTTAACGTGTGGACTCAAAGTTTACTACTTGCCTGTTAAGGTGTTTTACGCGCAATGTGTACTTCCAACGATGATAAGCAATATAGCTCTGATAAGATACATATTGATTCGGGAGAGAGTTGAAATTGTCCATGGACATTCTGCATTCAGTGTCTTATGCCATGAAGTGTCAATTATAGGTAAATTAATGGGGTTGAAAACAGTTTTTACAGATCACAGTTTATTTGGTTTTGCTGACACTTCAGCTGTTCTAACAAACAAATATCTCCAGATGTGTTTATGTGAGTGTGACCATTGTATCTGTGTCTCACACACTGGAAAAGAAAATACTGTGCTCAGAGCAAAAGTAAAAGCTCATAAGGTTTCAGTCATTCCTAATGCTGTTGATGCTTACAGTTTTACTCCAGACCCAAGTAAAAGAGAGCCCAGTGTGATAACAATAGTAATTGTATCACGCCTGGTGTACAGAAAAGGTGTTGATCTAATGGCTGCTGTAATAGCTGATATGTGCCCCAGATACCCAAATATAAGATTTATAGTTGGTGGAGATGGTCCTAAAATGTGGCTCTTGCAGGAAGTAAGAGAACAGAAGGGCTTCCAACATTGTGTGACCCTCTTAGGAAGCCTTAAACATTCTGAAGTAAGGAATGTGTTAGTAAAAGGGGATATATTTCTGAATACATCTCTTACAGAAGCTTACTGCATGGCAATAGTGGAGGCTGCTTCTTGTGGGTTGAAGGTGGTCTCAACTAAAGTTGGTGGTATCCCAGAGGTGTTGCCTGAGAGTATGATTTACTTGACAGAACCAAATGTTAGTAGTCTAGTTGAGGCAATTGAACAGGCCATGGAAGACATAGATAAAGGCAATATGATATGTCCCTTTGAATGCAATATGAGAATAAGGAAAATGTACAATTGGATGAACATAACAAAGCGGACAGAAATAGTATACAATAAGATATCTATGAACAAAGAAAGGTCTCTAGGGTTACAATTACGAAATTACCTCACATGTGGTGTATGGCCATTTTTGTTGGTCATAAGTTTAATGTATTTGTTATTAAAATTGACTGAAAAAATACATAAAAAGAAACATATTGATATTGCAAAGGATTTTAAGTTATAGTATCAAGTATTTCGTTTCAATTCATGAATTGATAAGTATTTTCACACTAAGTAGAAAATTGTTATGGAACAAATAAGGTTAATTATAGTTTGGAGCAATGATATTACAAGTAAGAGGTAGATAGGTTACCAACCCAACATTTAATCTTTAAAAACGGCACAATGACACATGGAAGTGGGATATCATAATTATTGGAAGGTAATTAGCCAAGTTTTGATGTGCCACTTGCAGAGTATGTATAACCTATCTACCTCTTTTTACTTGTAATATAATTGGTTTGGCGTGTGTTGTAGTAAAAAAGGTTTCATAATTGGGGTACGGTCAAATGGGGTTACTTTGATACTACGGGGTTACTTTGATAACAACTTTAGGCTTATGAAAAACTTAATTTTATAATATCTACAACACCAGTTAAAAAATAAACTATCAGTACTTGGCACTACTGATAGTTTCTTTGTATTATAGCGTTGTAGTTATTATAAAATTAAGTTTTTCATAAGCCTAAAGTTGTTATCAAAGTAACCCCGTAGTATCAAAGTAACCCCATTTGACGGTATATAAAAGTAAAGATGTGAAAAATTTACCAAAGAATTCAATAATTATTTATTTTGGAATGATATTTATTAACATGACAAAAAACAAAAACATGAAGGCTTAACTAGTTCCTAATAATAGTTAGCCATTATTATTTATAACATCATACAATGCAATACAAAATTAATAAATAAGACTTCTATTAAGGTTGTTATTACATTCCAGTATTATTAAACAGCAGTGGAACAACTCTATAGTAATATATTTTTCTTAAATTATTATAATTATGTGTGATTTTAATATACCGAGACTGACAATTAGGTACAATTTTTGTAGTTATGTATTTTTACATCTTCACTGACAGTTCAAGCTCTGTGAACAAAAGAAATTTCATTTTATTAATGTATTATTTTAACCATGATAGGATTATAATTTTAAACAAATATATTTTATTAATAATAGCTTTTTAGCATTTATGTCTATTAAGAAGAGCATACAGATGCTACTCATGGTGACATCCAGTCAGTTCATGAACCACCATAAAAAGCTTTAATTTTATGAATTGGTAAATTATTCAATGAATTACACAGCATGCAATTTACATAGTTTGTCTGTATGACCTACAATTTGGGCCTAGATTTTATAACTTTAAAGCAGTGCTTCCCACAAGAGTGGTGGGTAGAGAAACTTACACTTTAGTAGTGCGTGGTGGGTGCTTAGGTCTGACTCCAGACTGTTTCAACTGCAGTACGATGGATCTTAGACGAGCGACGTCCCGGCCGCGCCGCGGTCCGAAGTCGCAGAGCTCCGCAACACGCTCCCATTCGTTACCGTCTTCCACGGTACCCTCCGAACCGCGTGCTAAAGCTTTCTCGGCATTCCTTTTATCAAACATACATTACTTAATTTAAGAATCCATATTGTGCCTTAAATCCCATCTGTGAAGGGGTTATAATGTAATGCCAATGTATTATGCAATTTGACCTAATGTTTGATTTTATTAGATTATGAAATTGGGTTGAAATTTTAAATAAAATGTTTACAAAAAATGTTTTGGTCTTGACTGTTGATGAGTGTACAAAGATGGTAAAGTGTAGATGATTCCTTTATTTATACAAAAATCAAACTGAAACAAGTTATTATTACAAAAATATCCCTGTTGCACCAGCACCTATCCCTGACAGTATGTAATGCCTCTAACAGATTATTGGACATTTGAATGAAAATAATTACGACACTATCACCTAGAACCAACACCCAGTTAAACCAGATTAGTTCCAGTTTTAGTTTATACTTCAGGTATACTTACTTAGCAGACTCCCTGATCGCATTGAAAAGAAAAGAGTCTAGATTAGTTTTTTATTTATTCATGCAAATGTATTAATTATGTCTTATTCTTTAGTACATTATACAAAGAAAATCAAGAAAATTGCGGTAATTATGTGAATCATTTCCTATGATATCTATAATGTCCAAGCAATTTCCTATCAGCAAAAAGTACCTAATTGCAGTTAGATAGGACAAAGTACCTACTTACTGTTAAGTAAAGAATCTTTTATTTGCTTTTTGTTGTACTTGTTTTTTTACTTATTGATTCGGGCTTTAGTATTATTGAGTTGCTTGGCCGATATACAATTAAGCTTCGCACTATCAAAAATAGGAAATATAAAAAATAAAACCCGAATAGTTAATTTTTTCATCTAAACTAACAGGTAATGATATCATTTATCCCATAAATAAAAAACAAGCGATATCCAATTATGCCAGCCAAACATCATAATAAGGCATTTAAATACATAATATAATAACTAACAACTTTGTAGTGTAGCCCATTACTGACAAACTGTTAATATATCGACGCTTGAAAGGCAAAATTTACTAAGCAACATAGGGCTAATTTTACTAGGTTTTTTTTTTTACTATAGGTACCTGTTAGCTGCCTTAGTTTTAGCAATTTGCTCTTCATGATTTTTGTACCAGTCCTCCAGCTCTTTTTTGGCTATTTTCAGCATCTCCTCTTTCTTATTTTCTTCCTCAGCATCTGAATTCAAGAGACAAATGAAGTATTCATTGCTATTTAACCCAGAGATATTGGACAAAAAAGTAGCAATAATCTAATAGCAATTTGTTGTCAACAAATTGCTATTAGATTTATTTTAATATTATAAGTAGTTCTATCTATTGCATTAGGTTCCAAAACCTGTAATGATAGTATAAGAGTTTTAAATAAATAAATAAATAAATTTTACAAGCAAGACATCACAAGGATGAAACTAGATTAGAAACTACTCTATTGAACATAGAGAGTACTCAATGGATTACATCTAGTAAAATTATTTAACTACACCAGATTATCTGATTATGGCTAAGAAAGCAGACTGCACATGTCGAGGATTTTTTTTTAATTGTTGTCATTTGGCAGATCAGGCTATAAAAGGAGGGTGCTTACATAATCCTTGTATTTATTTATTTATTATTCACAAAATCCACAGCTCTTTAAAATTTTATTAAATTTATATAAACTAGTCTTACAGCCAATTACGGATTTACAATTTAATAGCTATACAATACATGCAGCAGAAACAAATGTAACTAACAGATTACTAAATAGTTACTACGTAACAGATACTTCACTCAGTAGAAAATTTCCAATACCTATTGAGATAATAGCCTACTCCGTCGCCTCAGCAACCACTGCATGCTAAAATGTGCCTAAATGCTCAAGCGTACAGTTGTGATTGCTTCGCACCGCGCGATCCTACAGCAATCGCAGGGAACCGAATTTGGACCGCAAACGGTCCGAGAGCGCTCGCTCGAGCGGTAGGTAATTATAGCGCGCAAGTACATGGAGTGACAGAGGCCTGGTAGTACTATCATTATACTATGTATCATTAGTACATCTTACTTATTCATGCCTCTCCCACTTTTTCTAGCCCTAGTGGTAATAAAACTACTAAAACTTAGAACATACATAATAGTTATACTGCCTTGCCTTTTTTATGGTGCTATGAGGTGACAGTTGTGATGCTAGAAAAGCCTTTTTTTTTTTTTTTTTTTTTTTTTGAGGATGGGAAATCATCAAATGACCCCTCCCGCTCTGGGTGGAGCGGAAGGGAGTGTCAGACTCTTACTGACTAAAACCCACCCGTGTTCCTTCCTTGGCCCTTTATGTTCCGGGTCAGCGGTACCCCTTTTGGATGATCCCGCTTTCCCGGCAGGCTTAGGCCCTGGTGGGCCCCCTCTTCGATGCTGACATCTCTTTGAGGCGCGCGTGGAACACGTACGCGCCGTCCGGCACGGGCCTGATCCTGATCGGACGGTGAGCTACCCATTACTCACCGCCCGCAGGCCCGCGCCTACGGTGGCCGGGAGTCGTCACGCGGCTCCCGACGCCCGGAGCGTCCACCGCGGCGATGCTAGAAAAGCCTTGAAGAACCTAGCATAATATATTGTGTACCTACAATGATGAACTTATGAGTATTATGCTATCTAAAAAAAGGAGGGTATATTATTTACCTTTCTCTTCCAATCTCTGTTTCTGTTCCTCACGCCAAGCTTTGATCTTCTCGGGTTCTTCTCTCTCTTGTCTGAACACAGAAGTCTGCATAGGCTCATCATCTAAAAGTCCGTTTGCGTCGAAGGCTGATGCACTTGGCACTTCTGTAGAAAAACGTTGATTTTTGTTTAAGATTAATTTTGGCACAGGAATGGATACCGGTATGGCGTAATTAATAAAATGTTGGCCACTTGTGTTAATTACCGAATCGTACAGAGATAGGGTAGATATATTTTATTTGTATTCAGATCAAGACTGCCAGATATGTCAGAACACCCAGTTTATGTTGTTCAGAGTATTGATTTTTTAGAATTCCTCCATAACTCACTTTCAATACTGTATGATATAATATCGGAAGCAAATAAGTTTCTTACCCACAAAATCATCTACTAGGCCGTTTGAGGAAGATATAATGGGGGGCGGAGCACTGGTTTCCAACTCATCTTCGAGCCCTGCTAACTGGTTCTGTTCGCGAGCAAGGAACTCCGCAGCTGGGTCCACTTCGGGTTGGACAAAGTTATCACCGAAATCATCCATTATTTCAAGTTTTACAGGACGCAAGAAAATAACAAATCAAGAAACGGGAGCTTCAATCTAATTACAAGGCAAGGCACAGACAAGACAAAGCAAAGAGCGAGTGAAATGAAAATTCATTCAATTGACTGTGACACGATGACAATTTACAGTACCTAGCAAATACAATATGTTTTAATACTTATATCATAGAAATAAAGTCTAAAATCAAACAGTTACAAAATTCTTCTTGGTGATTCACACATTATGGCTGCATTCCGAATTAGAACTTGAGCGCTCACAGCGATCACATCGATATTTTGCGTTCCGTATTAGATATTTATCATGATTATCAATTCGGAACGCTCGTGAACGCGCTCACAGTGGTCGCTCAACGTCAACCTCAAACCTTGCACAAAAAAGACCGATTATTCTTCTGCAAATTAAAGTTTAACGCATTGGCACTTCTATTTTGTTGGATTACTCTATCTACTCGGATAACTCAGATTTTAAGTTTGAGAACGACAATTCATCCAGGGATGAAACTGACATCGAAGTACTTATATTAGCGTATTTACATGCTCCCTAATGATCATGATATCTAATACGGAACGCCAAATATCGATGTGATCGCTGTGAGCGCTCACGGTCTAATTCGGAATGCAGCCAAACAAACAGTAAAAAAGTGTCAAAAATATAACCTCACATTTCTGACACCAGAATCATATTTTTAGTAAAATTTTAACAACAAAAACATTACATAAAATGAGTTTGTGCATAAGATCGAAGTATTTGCGGCCGAACCTCATAGGTTCTTTGTTCCGCTATTCAACCACACAGGCGGAAGCCGTCGAGCAAATCGAGCCAGTAGTGGCAGATGATGAAGATACTCTGGCGAAAGAGGCTGCGATAGAAGCAAAGAGGAACATTTCTAGGTTGTCGTCGGCACATCAGAATCTTGTTAACGGGCGGAGACCTTACGAGGAGCCGAAATGTTTGGCCCACCTGACTGTTAAATACAGTAGAAAGATGTATGGGAAATACGGCCTTGCGAGTGGTGTTAATCCAAGTAATTACTTACCTATAAACTTTTCAGTCTGTCAATCTTTGATATAGCTAGTTAAGTCTGACGGCCTGCGCCCGCTGGCGGCACGCCAAGGTATGCAACCCATAGGAATATAACTTAATAGTACTTGTGACAATAAAATTGAAATTTCAATGATAATCAAAAAGGACGTCGCGCCATGCCTATAGAGGATGAGGAACAGGATGTAAAGTTCACACATCGTCCATAGAAAAGAGAGGATCCTCCGACCAGATGGGTGCTGTGGCTGGTGAGCAACTGCCTGAGGGTCGATGTTGGGATACGCTAGTTATGCAGTAAACACTGCTTGGGTGATGCATGATTTTGCGTGACGTCAGTATGATGCGTAGTTTGCATATGGCTATGTAGATATCGCCACATGCGCTTGCATGTAGTGATGCTGAAGGATCTCCTACCATGCTGTGCCGCCAGTGGGTTTGGGCCCTTACAATAATGTTTGAAGTAAAAACAAAATATTCCTATATTTCCTACTGGCAACCTATTTCTCATCATTCAAGATAACAGTTTTGCTAACATACCTCTACTATTTTCAGGCATATGCTTCCCAACAAGGCAAGATATACAGGATAGAGTGGAGTATGAATCTGTGGCATATCCATTTACCATAAAACAGATGATGAAGACTGCAGAAAATAGGAGAAAAGAACAACAACAGAAAATTGAGCAAAGGGACAACGATATTGCTGCCAAGTTTGTCAAATTGGCACAATGGAAGAAAGAACTTGTTGATAAGATTGCCAAAAAGACTTCTGAAGCAAATGCAGCTAAGGTTTGTTGAATTATTTTGAAATTAAAATAATTAATAAAAAAAAAATATATAGTTAATTAATTAATGTTATTAATTAATTTAAGTAAAAAAAATAAGTGTTTATTATTTGAGTTTGTTTTGAGTTCAACCTGTTGGTTGTTTGTATTAAAAAAAAAAAAGGTTGTTTACCAGTTCATCATTCATCTGAACCTTAAGAGCTGAGTATTTGTTAGTGTAACAATTTCCATTTTTAGTTGCAACTTTAAAAAATTCAAAGTTGTATTTAAATCAAACTATGTACTCATAATTAATTAAAAATTCTGTTTTCATCTTTAAAGGAAAAGAAAGAGAGGCTAGTAGAAGAAGTAAGGAGACACTTTGGCTTCAAGCTCGATCCTCGTGATGAGAGGTTCCAAGAGATGCTGGCCAAACGGGAGAAGGAACAGAAGAAATTAGATAAGCTAGCCAGGAAAGAGGCTAAAGAGAAGGTCATGATTGCCAAGCTGCAGCAAAAGAGTGTAGAAATAAGTGACACCAAGAAGTGAATAGGTTAGATACTTGTAGAGTAATTTAGTATAATAAACTGTTATAGTAATTTAAAATGTCTTTCCTATTAGTTTCTAAGATAATAAGTATAAGAATGCATGCAGTAGAATAAACTAGTTTTTTTTTGTCCTAGTATTCTTCAGATTCAGCCTAGTGCCTGGTAGTCATGGCAGAACTGTAGCCTAGCTTGCATGCCTAATTTCCAACTGTTACCATTTGCTGCTAATCCATACATGTAAATGCAAAGGGCCTTTTTCCTGTTACTCGAATTTGTGTCCGAGTGCGTGTCTGGGGGCCTATTCTCTAAATCCGTCAACTACTTTCAAGTGAACCCTACTCCCGATTAATTAACTTTTCCGGACGGGCAAAAACACTTTCCCGTCTTATTACAAAACACGATCTAACTTTAACCCGAGCCTAAACCTTCGACTCAGTTTTTATAAATGCAACTTTATGCCGACTTTAGTAAAGTTCTTAATACAAAATTGCCAATCTAAGACCGGACTAAGTTACCAGTTTTGTAAAAGGAACTGAATTTCGATTTCTGTTAGGGTCTTATTTCATGACATAGACATGGTTTAAACCATCGAGCCTGTTTTTGAAATAAGAATCTAACTGAAATCGAAATACAGTTCCTTTTTACAAAACTTACATCTTAGTCCGGTCTTAGGTTGACAATATTGTATTAAGAACTTCTGGCTCGATGGTTTAGGCTCGGACTAAAGTTAGATCGTGTTTTGTAATAAGACGGATTCGGTCTTATTACAAAACAAGGTTTTTCTTTGGACATGGTTTAAACCATCGAGCCTGTTTTTGAAATAAGAACCTAACAGAAATCGAAACACAGTTCCTTTTACAAAACTGACAACTTAGTCCGGTCTTAGGTTGTCAATTTTGTATTAAGAACTTCTGGCTCGATGGTTTAGGCTCGGACTAAAGTTAGATCGTGTTTTGTAATAAGACGGATTCGGTCTTATTACAAAACAAGGTTTTTCTTTGGACATGGTTTAAACCATCGAGCCTGTTTTTGAAATAAGAACCTAACAGAAATCGAAACACAGTTCCTTTTACAAAACTGACAACTTAGTCCGGTCTTAGGTTGTCAATTTTGTATTAAGAACTTTATTAAAGTCGGCATAAAGTTCCAAATACAAAAACTGAGTCGAAGGTTTAGGCTCGGGCTAAAGTTAGAAGGAACGTATTTTGTAATAACACGGATTGAGAGTAGGAACTGGTAATACGGAGTAAGAAAGGTCCGTAACTTCGGCCGAAACGACGGACTTCGTGCTTATGGAGTAGGCCCCCTGACCCGTATAACGCGGCCCGCATTCTTTTATTTCGTACACTTTTCCTGTCAATGCATGCCACACGGGGAGTTAACAGCTGCAACACACGCTCTAAGCTCACGCCTGCGGGTGAGGCACGAACGCGGGAACAAACCCGCGTGACAGGAAAAAGGGCCCTAAATATGTTACAGAGTAAGGTGGCCAAATATTTGCATTGTTGATCAGTCAGCATTAAATTTTCTGTGAAGAATGAATATTAAAACCCAAACATAAACCAAATAAGTTTTAATCGTACATAAAACATGATATTCATAATAAAATTATAAATATATACATAAAAAACGTCCCGTCACGAGCTGTCCTCGGATGAGGAGGAATAGAGTGCCTCCCGCGGGTTGATTAGGACGGGGACCGGGTGTATAGAGCGCTGCGTTATCTGTGGTGAACTTATTAGCGTGTCAGAGTCGCTTACCACGCTACTGCAGGGGCTACTCTGCCCGTGTATGCTCTGTAATAAAATAAATACTTTGAAATGAGCTTTCCATGCTGATGACTGCATTTATTTGATAGGGCTCGAACAGTTTGCCAATCTGTTTTCCAATATCACTGAAAATTACAACACCACTGTTACGCTTTGCACAGTGGTGTTGTTTTTAGATGAACAGCAAACAAAACTGCACTTACTTTCTTATTAGGCTTCGATTTTGTAGAAATAATATCCTCTAACGTATTCGATTCTTCGCGGTGTGCGTTGCTCGTGTCGCCCATGTGTCTTTCAACCATCTCCAGTTTCTGGAAACAAGTGCCCGCAAATAAATGAACTGCTGGTAACATCCTATTCACTCTGCATTGTTGCCCTCATTTGAGGTCTTGTAGTTTAAGTATCGACACAAGTCTCGATTTGTAGTATGTGCTCGGATAT
Organism: Brachylomia viminalis; assembly: GCA_937001585.2. Taxonomy (NCBI): domain Eukaryota; kingdom Metazoa; phylum Arthropoda; class Insecta; order Lepidoptera; family Noctuidae; genus Brachylomia; species Brachylomia viminalis. The sequence goes on along the minus strand of OW443299.2, from coordinate 5,526,492 downwards.
ATCGCAACCTGAGTTCTTTCAAGGCTTCCTCGAAGCCTATTGCAACAAAATTAGCTAATTGTTTGGCAGAAGATGCAAGTATTCAAACCTCTTACCATTTCCACTGGGTCCCCTCGCTGCGAGTCACCCAAAAGATGCGCGGACTTAGTCGTCTTGTTGACCTTCATTTTATCCATGAATTGGTGTGAACTCTGCGGTCTCTTTGACCCTATGTTGACTCGTATCTCTTCACTGTATGACGTTTCTTCCACTTCCGCGATGTCCTCGATTGGCTGTAGTTCTGGTACATTCTCTTTAATTGTTTCGTGAATACATTGTCTGGGGATTATAATATTAAGAAGGTGAAATCTTAGTGCCATATTGGGCTTGCCATCTGGGTCCAAACCTTGTTTTGGACCCAGATGTTTGGGATTCAATTTCCAAATTGGTCTTATTCTTGAATCTCAATACCAATCCGGAGTTCAAACCTTGCCTCCTTAAATTTAAGGGATTTTAAATTGACAAATATATGACATTTAATTAAAAAATGTCAGGTGCGCAATACTCTCAACCGGCGTGCATGCGTGTATGACCAGATAGTCCGTAAGCTACTTAGCTTACGCTTACGCTTGCTTAAAGGAGTATGTAAAGCTGCGTCTACGCCAGAGGAGCCGAGCACGAACTCGCATAGCGTAGACGGACTTAGGAGTCTCGAACGAGCACGTCTCGCCATGTGACTTCGTGCTCCGCTTGTGCTCCACTCGTGCTCGGCTTGCCTAGCGTAGACGCAGCTTAAGGATCGTCGCAATTAGCGTTCCTACTGAACGCCTAACCCCATGGGATGAAGCAGTGATTTTATGTATGTATGTAAACAAATAACATCTATCGCAGAAACCTGTGCCTTACTTTTTGGCTAGTGTGTAAGTAATACCTAAATTAACTTACATAATAACCCCTTGTCCATCAAGAAGAAGTGGGTGACAAGGCGGAGTATTGAAATAAATGTTTTGGTGTTCGTGAGTAAAACTAACCCGTTAGGCGTTAACCCGTAGCACTGGTTATTCTTTATGAACGCATATATGTCTTTGAAGGCCTGCTGTATGTAAGACAGCGTGGTCTGATCAATGGGCACAGAACTCGTCGATCCAGAACTGCTTGATAAGTCACCTGACCTCGAACTTGCTTCGAAGGAGTGTTCCGAACCTGGATAGTACAAAACAAAACGTTAAAAGGAGTTCCACAGGGAGAACTATAGGTAAACGGAAAACGGTACTTCGTCGTTTTTTGACACTCTTCTTTTATAATATATTGTGTGACATTCATGTGCCCTTGGAATCCATGTTCGGTCGAAACGGACGACTCAACAGTGCCTTTTTATTTTCCAATGCTTCGAAAGTTTTGCGTCAGTTCATGCCATCCTAATTTACCTGAAGACGCCCCACAGTTGCCCCACAGTCGCATCTGCTGTTGTTTCAACTGTTTCATCTGGTCTACCAACTGTTGGTTCAGCTCTTCAAGTTGTTGCCGATGCGAGATCTCTTCTTGGAGCTGTTCCTCTAATATCTCCGCATAGTCCCTGGAAATGAGAAGTTCATGTGAGGTGTACGGTTTGACTCGGGTCAGATCGTCGTGTATTACGCTGTGCAATTGGATGTTTCCATCAGGTATTTCTCAGAGCCGTCTGTAGATTGGTGCCCGGTTCATGGCAATAGCCCGATTGTAAACTAGACTTTCGGGGGAAGCGTCAGGGTAGCGTAAGTAGATTAAAATTTTCTCAAGTTTTTTAAGATAGGATATTTTTATTTGCGTAAAACATGGTATACAAGGTGTAAAAAAAAAAAAATTGCTATATGTTTTGCTTGATACTAAAGCATGCAAACTTACTCTTACTAAAGATACGTTGTGTTATGACATTCTTTTCTTTTGTTTTCTTTTTTTTTTTAAACAAAAACACATTAAATATATTACATTGAATTCTTATTAAAAAATTCATTAGTGCTTTAGTAATGATTATTATTGAGCCATTAATATAATTGGATTTTAAATAATTTACAATTTAATGTTTTAAACATTTTGGTAATTTATTATAGAAACGTGCACACATAGCCAGAGAGTTTTTATTATATTTCGCTGATCGAGGCAGCACATTTTCTTTTTTTATTTAAAAAAAAAAACGTTGCCCCACACCAGGAATTTCTCCTGTATCGTGGGTGCGTTTACAAACATTTAAAACTCACATACACAAACGGCCAGACCCGGAACAACTACTTGCAGGTCATACAAATATTTGTTCCGCACAAGTTGTTAGCACAAGTCTGTATTGGTCACGTCGACTTCGAGAGCTAATGTCCTCTGCTGTTTTAAAAAGTTCTTTGGGTTTTTGAACGAACATGCATGCTTCATACTTTACAAAATTATAATAATTAAAATCATCAATACAACCCTCTAAGTTCATATAACCCCTATTGAATATTTCGTCCTGCTTTCCTATTAACGTAAGTTGCCTTTCCCTCGGGGAAAACACGCGTGATTGAATGTTACTCGCCGTCTGAGATTTCAAACATCAAGTCCAATCTGCAAAGATTGGGCTTTCGCCCTGCATAGGAAATTGAGTACTTACTTTTCTTTCTTCGCTGGACTAGTCTTGCCAACATATTTCGTGGGCGTTGTTCTTACGTTAGTAACTGTTCGGTCTTTTAATCCAACTCTAAGAGTGAATATAAAAAAAATGGTCAATAACGACAGGGTGTAAGAATTGCTAAGAACCAAGAAGCCTATGCACCTATAATGAAATATCTATATAAATAAAATTAAATGCTGTTCGTTAGTAAGCGCATCACTTGAGAACGGCTGGCCCGCTTTGGCAATTTTTGTTTTTAACTTTTCGTAATAGTCCGAATTGGGTTTTTAAGGAGAAAAAAAATTTGAAAAGTTTCCCGAAAAATTAAGAAAATTCGGGAACAACTGAAACTGCTTTTTCTATGGGATTAAGTATTTAAATTTTGACAGAACTGCGTATGTCGGGTCAGCTAGTAACATAATATATTTTTTTACTTACTTGGATGGAACTGATTTAAACAGTCTTTCACTCGAAGACCCACTAAGGCTAGCAAGCCATGAAAACTGAAAGAAAGGTGTAAAATGTTTGTACGGTGACCAAAATTATCATGTGCGTTGTGACAAAAAAGTGATGGTTTAGTTTGTATACGCTATCCGCGATATTCAGGTTTTTTTATACAGTTCTTGTATAAGATTTCATCCAACGTCTCCTCTTTTGCATCTGATCGGAGAGGTCCTAACAAAATTTCCCACAGAAGCGCTGAGCCCAGTCTTCTTCTCTCGTATCAGAACGAACTATAATTGAAATAGCTCAACCGTGGGATAATAATATACTGTCCAGTCAGCAAGGTGTAAGCAGGGCTAAAATACAGGTAGCACACGGTGTACGTATAAAATATATAAATATTGACTACTGAAATATTGACAGTCGGAGAAGTTGTTTAATTGCACCCTGCTAAGTCCTTTTTTTTTTTTCGTCTTTTTCTTCCTCACTTCTCGATTAGTCGTTACCTCGGTAGTCTCCCCCTATCTAGCCATATCATCTTTCTCACAGTCCATATATATCTTTTCTTTAGTCTTCCCCTACTCTTTTTATTTTTTTTTATTTTAAGGATGTGAAATCATCAAATAACTTCTCCCGCTCTGGGCAGAGCGGGAGGGCGTGTCAGACTCTTACTGACTAAAACCCACCCGTGTTCCTTCAGTGGCCTGTGCCAGGGGCCACGGTATCCCTCTCGGACTTTCCCGCAACCCTGGCGGGCATCGGCCCTAGCAGACCCCGTCATTAATGCTGCTAAGTCCTATGGTGCTAATAAACACAATGGATACCTTTCCTTCCGTCCCTCTTTCGTTATCCCTGAGCGCGGAACGCACTTTGGACAGCGACTCTAAGCACACATCATTGTTCCTTAAATCTAATACTACGAGAGTCTTGTTGGACGTCAACATTTGTAGAATCGTGGTCGCAGAGCTTTCTGTTACACCACAGCTCTGGATATCCAGTGCTGAAACAGGGAATTCGTAGAGAAGTATGAAGCAACATTCGAGGATGACATGAATGACTTGGGTGAATTTAAGCCATTCTTTTACCTCACCATTGTGAGCGAGTGCTGTAACAAAACTCAGTACTGACCTTTTATCCACAAATCATCAGAGAGCACATCGAGGAGCTTCCCGACGCCTGCGTCCCCTAACTGAGGGTTGGCACAAACTGTGATCCTACGCAGACCTTCCATCGAGTCTAGCTCGGGCAGTCGATACCGTAGTGTGTGCGTCCAGTTCTCGCTGTATCTGTGTATCTTCTGAAACTGGAATTGAAACGAAAATATTTTCGAATTGGCAGAGTCTTGAAATAATCAAAAGACATTTTGGGTACTTCTTTTCGCCCGGGCATTTCCCAGCTTACCCAGTATGATAGCTTTTAAAGGTGAGCCCTGGACTGGATTGCGATTGATAAAAGCTTTGCCAACAAGCATCTAGTTATACGCGCGGTATCTCCTGATTGCGCTGATAGGGTTGCGTACCTATTGAGTTTTAAAAAGACTGGTCACAAAACCGAAACGTCAGAACATACCTTAAGTAATTCAGCGATGTATCCAGCGCCTAGAGGCGTGAGCTCGCATCCGGATAGGTCCAGAGTCAGGATGTTCGGTAGACACTTGATCGCCTTGCAGATAGCCAGGCAGCCCGCGTCTCCGATCAGACACCGTTGCAAGTGTATGTGTTGCAGAGAATTATTCGCTAATAGAGCCTTAAATACAAGGAAATCTAGGTAGAATTGAAAAAAGTATCAATAATAAAAAGGGGTCACTGAAATTAAATTCTCCCGTTCGTACAGCGTATCTATTTTATTTAGTCTGGCTTTTGCCGTCTGATACAGAAAGGAGTTAGAAAGACGTCAACATAGATGCTTTATTTACGTGGCTGAACCCCTCAGTAGCTTTAGTTCGGTATTTTGGTAAAGTAGGTACCTCTTACAAGTGTCTTACGGTCTTACCTCAGACAAAGGATTTAAATACGGTATCCTCAACGGAAGCCCCTCAAGCAGTAAGGTCGTCAACAATGTGGTATTAGATAGTAGTTGCGCTGTTGCCTCCACTAAATTACTTAGCATAAAATTTGTGAGTATCACACATCGCTTGTTGACCGTTTTCGCTAGTCTCTCGCAGTCTATGTGCTCCAATACTGTTGTTATAGGGCAAATAAAAAGTGGGATTAGTTTGCACAAAATAAACGTTGTCAAGAGCCCTGAGTTTCGAAGTGATTAGAAGACCAATTTAAAAGTCGTATCGGATGGCAAACTTCAAAAAAATGACGTTCCTCATTTGATACTTCTAGGCTAAAGTCCAATAGATATTAGAAACCTTATCTGCCAGACATCTGTCATGTTCACTGTTCCTTGTTAGTAAGACTTTGATTTGAGTTAAAAACGTGATAATTTTGTGACGAACAAAGTCCAGTTGCTGTACAAAGATTATTCTAGAACCCTATCTGTGATTAATACCTACATATAAATAGGATTAGCTAGGTTATCGACTCATTGACCTTTCGATAACAGACACGATGTGTCTGGTTCGGGTTGGTAACGCTTCTTGGTCATAGTTTCTATTTTCAAGATGGGTTAGGGGCATGATGGATTTCCCACTAAATCCCTCCTCTATTAAATTGGTGGTTATAAAGGGTGGAGTTTTGAGATGAGGCAGTAAGGGCAGGTAGGTACCTTAACCGTTGTAGCTACAGGAAAACAGTCTTAGGAGACTGACCTAGAGGAGGTTTCTCTGGAGCCGACTGTACCTACCCTTACTGTCCCGTCTCTAACATCTACCCTGTAGGTATACTAGATTGACGGATAACGTAAGTTGAATTATTTAAACTAGAGCATAATTTAGAAAATTATTAGCATATTTTCCTATAAATCAAATAATATTTCATAGTTTGAGTTGTATCAACATTACCCGTTTTTACTTGCTGTCGACACTTTATAGAAACTGAATGCAGGCTCAAATCACAGCTGAGTGCATTTAAAATAGGCGGCCAATCCGCATATTTGATCCTATCCACACAGAAATCCACCACCTTCCCGTTGCCAGAAGGTATGACATTGGTCAAAGGCGTAAGGTTCTGCAACTTGCAGCACTTCAAATAACATTGGTGAAATATTCGGCTACTTTTCGGCTCGGTCTCTTTGCCGACCATATTCAAAACACAAGTAAAAAAAACATTCAAATCACAAATAATACCGTGCAAAACTGCGCGGTTTTTTGCTAGTAATATCGTTAAAATTTATAAGCTAAGAAATAATATTTTTTATGAATAATTGCTCAAAAATATAGTGAGAGGACAGTTTGAAATTAGAACATACGTGACATTGACCATGGTATAATAATATGCTTCGCCTGGTATTCTCTTCCCGTGACAGCTGGGTCACGTGATTGGCCTAAGTATACGTCATCAGTTGCGATGCGGTTCTTAAAGTTTTTTAGTGGGGAAAAAGATAAAAATAATACAACGGGTACTCAATTTTTATCATTTTTATTATTTTAGATGAGCCCAAACGGCCTTGAAGACAGAGCCGTTAAACCTTATTTGAAAAAAAAAAACTAGCAAGCTACGTCAACATCACTTGAAAAAGAAATACATCTGACTTGGCTGTATGGGCCAAGATCCCTTTGCCTGTCCTTAATTAGGACTAAAAGAACAACCAAAAAAAAATCACTACAAAATAAAATAATAACATGGACCAACTTAGTACACGACGAAAACCTAATAGGACGCAATTAACTCGACTTGAAAAATAAGTCAAAAACTAGTTAGGTTAGGTTATGTTCGGGCGTACAGCCGAATTAGCACAACTATGCCTTATATGGAATTTGCAACCGTAGATAAATGAAATAATATGTAGAAAGGTACATACTTACCAGTTCTTATTGTTGTTTTTGGTCTACAATATTGAAGCCACTTATTTGCTATCATCTCTTCTTTGGGAAAAGAAAAAAACCTTATTACTCCGCCTTTTTTACTTCTGTTTTTACAGTTTAGTACGGAACATTTAACCATTTTTTTTTCTTGTGTATCTTTCAAACACAGTTTTTATAGTACCTAACTAATGTTTGGGAACCACAGTATTTTGCTCACCGAGCGAAACAACGCTATAGATATGAGCGACACGACGATAGTGATGAAATGGGGAGCTGTCAGTATGTCACTTGTCAATCCGATGTGTGGCTACTGTGTGTGATTGAATTACCTGAGCAAAATGCATTTTACAACTTATCAAAGCAATTATGAACTAATAATTAAATATGTTAATTAATTTAAAACTAAAAAGATGAATCACAAGAGTTACTAAATAGTTAAGCTAGTTAGTAATTTATTTTATTTTATTACCTAATTAAGAAAGTCCCTAAATTTACTGAAACGGACAATCAATGGCAACACTTATCGTGACGTAGTCTTAGGCCATCGTGGGAAGAGAATACCAGGCGAAGCATATTATTATACCATGACATTGACATGACTTTTTTTTTCTACTTTTGCTGCGACCAGTGTCTCTATATGATTTTATTTCTGTAAGTAGGTTTGTACAAACACTTGTCTGTCCGTCTTAACATCATGTATCATTTAATTTGTATGACGTCCGAGTGTGTATTGTAATCGGCTCATTTATGGGTCTAGTCAACGATAGTGCTCGCAAGCGTGGCTGCCCTAAGCGGCTGCCTAATTTTGATTATCAGTGTGATTCCAGTAGTGAGGAAGTTGCATAGTTGCATAGTTTTCTGCCGCGGACCAGGAGTTAGAATCTAGTACACAGGTAGTACACCCATTTTCTAGCATATGGACCTTAATGTAAGGGTGGCAGGTGGCGTTCTGTAGTTTCTGCCTACCCCCATGGGATGAAGGCGTGAGTTTATGTATTTATTGACAATAATCGAATTTGATCCAACCAATGACTAAAGTCCAACAGTGCATAGATGATTAAAATAATTAAGTATAACCTTGAGGAACGGAAAGTATGCTGCAAACTCCTTGGTTGTGGTAAACCTTTTAGATGTTTTATTCTTAGAGTATAACACTGGAGAGCCTTTTTTTTTTTTTTTTTTTGTTGTGTGTGGGAAATCATCAAATAACTTCTCCCGCTCTGGGCAGAGCGGGAGGGCGTGTCAGACTTACTGACTAAAACCCACCCGTATTCCTTCAGTTGCCTGTGCTAGGGACCACGGTAACCCTCTCGGACTTTCCCGCAACCCTGGCAGGCATCGGCCCTAGCGGACCCCGTCATTGGTGCTGACATCTCTTTGAGGCGCGCGTGGAACACAACGCGTCGTCGTCGACCCGGGCCTGGTCCTTATCGGACGGCGAGCTGCCTGTTGCTCGCCATCCGCAAGCCCGCGCCTACTGTGGCCGGGAATCGGCCTGTGATTCCCGACGCCCGCGCGCCCAGGGCGTCTCCTGCGGGACATTCGAGAGCCTGCATACGCACAATATTCTGTCACTTTTGGCGGGGGACGCGGTAGCTCCTACAAAAAAAAATTAAAAAACAAAAACTGCTCGCTCGGAAAGAGAAGTCCGTACCATTACCGATAATTTTATATCGACATCGATATTCATTCGAAATTTTGACTGAATCCATTAAATTAAAATGTTAATTTAACTACAATTTATTAAATAAAAGTTACTTACAACATTTATAATAGTCTCGATAATAAAAAACTTAGGTTAAAATAAAAAAAAAAAAACAAAATATGAAACCAAATACTTATTTCAAATATAACTACTTAATGGAAATTATATAAAACATTTTTTTTTCACAATAAATAATTTAATTGTGTACCTACTTATTTATTTAAGAAATTATCGGCATGTCAATTTTAGTTTCAAACATGACCTCAACCCTTCGGTAGTCTCGTTAGCATTTTTACTAAAAGACATAATCGCATATCATTTTGCTGATTTCACATAATTATATATTCATATTACAAAAGAAAAATATTTTGAACTTTATGAACAAACGAGATATAGCGAGACTCGGTGACGTCACAAAAGCAATGCGTCAAAGTACCTACTCGATTCATGTTTGTCATGTTTTATATTGTTCTGAGGTTGAATCATAGTTGAATTTATTAGGTTGAAAATGTATTTATGAGGTTAGGATTTTGAATTTCATTAATAACATGACTCAGGGCAAATTTTTCTATAGTCAGATAAGTTTTATCTGAAAAATAAATCTGAAAGTTTGACAGCTAAACAAAATCTGTCAAACCAAAATATTTATTCCTTTGATAAAAGATATCTGACTATTGAGAAGTCAGCCCTAAATATTGTAAGAAAATATTTACATATGGAAGTTTATCCCGTCGTATTCTTTGATGTATTTGAACGCTTTTTACAGGACCTAACAGCACAGCCAGGCATTTTCACGTGGCTTCGTGCGCCTTTGAAACGATTTTCGAAGGGCGTTAGAATCGATTTTAAAGTAGTTTTTATGCACGGTGTACTAGAACATTATTTTGTTCTTGTACTTTTAAAGAGAGGGAAGTGTACGTAAGGCTTCTCCAGTGTTATATTCTCTAAGTTTTTACATGAATGTTCCTTTTTTTTTTTGCTTCTTCTTGTGTCTGTAAAAAGGTTAGATCTGTTTCCAATTTATGTTATAGGGCTATCAAATACAAAAAGAATGTTTCAAATCCAACTGGTAGTTGATTAGCGCGTTCAAACAAACAAACAAACTCTTCAATTATATTAGTATAGATTTTTCATAATATTCATACTTAACTCACACTGAGCTTTAGTTTTATTTCATTTCGGAACCAACCACTAATACATACACTCAATTTTCATCGCCTTCAAAATACTAAAAACATTTCACTAAAGAACATAATATTATTGGAACATGAAATAAAACAAACAAAAACGTTAATTTTATATCTTTTATTAAAAAATATTTGTGACAGTCGTTTACAGAAACTTCCGCTGACAGCACAATCACCGAGTACCAAATATCTGATTTGAATCATTTGGAAAATTAATACTATAAAATCAAATCGCGAATTTTTATTGAATTTTAGACTCCCACAGGGTGTCATAGATATAACAAAAACTGGCATGTAACCTCTTATGTTGACTGCTTGTTGAAGTCAATACCAATCAGATATTCAATCGAAGGCGAGACCACCTAGAAACATCTATCCAAACTATTTACACATATAATATAATCTAATTACTAGACGATAACATGGATGTATAATAACAATCAATACTTATAAAACCTCTTATTTTTCATATCAGGGTTGAATGTTGTAACCTTTACTTCTATTTCAGCTGCTTTTTAGCTTTTATCGGCAATATTTATTTAATACATTTGTTTTATTTACAGATGTACATAAATCCCTGATATGATATTGTTAGAGATAAATATATAGGGGTAACACATGGTAACATTGTTAAGGCACTTTGCAACTACATTTATGAACGAAAAGAGTCTAAACAAGACAAAGGTCTTTATCCACTACAGCATATCCTTTAAGAATCGTAAGTCACCTGCACAGGTTTAAAGAGAGCGAGAACATTTTGCACTAGATAAAATGTACTAAAGACCTTATATGTATTTCATTCTTAAGTTATCGGCTAATAACAATTGATATTTAAATAATTAAACTAATTCTTATAAGAAGATAATAACTTTCAATAATAGTGATATCACATTAGAGTTACATACGATGTGATGAATTGAAAATTATAGTAGGATTTAGATTTAGTCGAAAATCTGACTGGCACCAACGAAATTGACAATAAATAGAACGGAAAAAGTAATTTAGTATTTTACTCAGATTTTATCAAAGACTATTGGGGCATCGATTAACTTACTTTGTTGGCGAAAGATGGCGTTAGCTTAACTTAGGGTGGGTGTCAATTATTTTCTCAGTTCACCACATCTAATATTGTAAAATAAATTAAACTAAAATAATTGCACTGTCACCGATAATGGGAAAATATTCTTTGTAGTCATACAATTCTGTATAGTACATATTTACAATAATACAAAATAAATCAGAACACGTCCTAATTGTACTGCGTGTAAAATATAATATTTCGTAATAAATATGTATACAACGTGTAACATAATTAACGCAAGACCTCATACACCCCAATTAGAGTATTGAGTTAAAAGCATTATACAATGACCAAAACAATTTTTTTTAATCTATCTATAATTTCAAAAATCGTGTTGACCCTAGCATTATTTTATGCAATTAAAATCGAGTCTTCTTGCCTTGCAATAAGATTTAATTTTCTTTGGCTCAATCGGCAGTCAGTATTGCAAAAACATACTTTAAAAAAATACCTGTATTAATAGTTACTGAAATGGATTCAGTAGGCAATTATGAGCAAACTACTTTCAGGACTTGCGTTTAATCTGTACACTTTGTATAATAAATCCAAACTGTTTTGGGTGGTACTCAAATCCCACCTGAAGTTTCCAAAGAGAGCTGTGTGGCTATCATTCAGTCGTAACTATTTAAAATGGTCGCACAGTTGGAAAGACCGCAAACAAAACATCAAACCAGTTGGCATATTTGGTCTTCTTTCCGGCCAGGTTTTAAAGTAAGTACAACTCTTTAGGAAAACTCGAGCTAAATCCAATTTAAGAGGAATGTATATTTTTATAATTTGCTGCAATACTTTTAAAACAAATTAAGGAGCTTTGTATGACCATTTAAGATACTATTCCCCTAATATTTATAGCCTTTTTGACATAATACCTAGAGTACAGTAAATATCTATTAAATATGTACATATTTTTTGTTAGTTTTTCATATTTTTTGCATTGTAACGAGATCAGTACCAAATTCAGTACATTAGCCAGGATGACATTAATTTTAAATATGTGACTGAAGCTTTGGAAGCAAGATTTTTGACAATAAGTATCTGTTTTCGAGCTCATAAGAAATGGGTTAAATATTTTGAAGCAACTTGAAAATAGGATACAGGAAGAGTTAATAGGAAATAATATAAAATAAGAAGTAATTAACGAAGTCAGATTAGTCAGAGAAGTCAGATTAGTCAAAGAAGACAGATTAGTCTAACCTAACTAATCTGGATTGTGAGGAAAGAGGAAATGATCAAAAAGTATTCTGTTGTCAATGTCCCATATTGAAATGTGTAAAGACCAAAGACTCACTGCCAAACGTCTTGCATCTTGGTTTTTGTGCGATTTTTCATATTAACATCACTGGCTTTTCGCTGCTACAGTATGCAGAAACGTGATCATAGAGAACCCATCATAGATAATTTTGCAGTCTCAACATGTATTGTAAACTAAAAAGGAATTTACCTAGTTGGATTAAAAGATTCAAATTAATTATGGTTAAGTATTCAAGATTCAAGCGAAATTTTTGCTTACAAACATTGCAACACTGAACAAATTAGATAAGTACGCAAACAACTATGTAAATATTTTTGCTGAGATAGTTTTTAATATGGCAGGTGACATTTGCTCGCAGATATTTTACCCGCATACTTAATTATTTTGCCGTGTGTACATTAAGGTCGGAAACACGCACCTAAACGTGGACCTAATAAAGTTTATCTATTAGAGATAAAACGGAGAGTTACAATGTCCGATTATTATTGTATTATCGTGTTGTTAAGAGAGAGAAACCATAGGACTTATTTGTTTGTATTAGGCTGTATACCTAATTCAAACGGGCTTGTGGGTAGGTAGTAACGGCCGCACAGGTCGATCGATCAGGTTAAGCTACGCTTGCCGCGGTCGGTCCGTGGATGGGTGACCATCTTTACATACCAAAATCCGTTAAGCCGTTGATCCCGGCTGTCGTTCGTATATAGTCGTTGCGGGGGTCGTCAAAAGCCCGAAAGTTTGACAACTAGTCTTACCAATGGGTATCGTATTACCCAGTAACTGGGCTGTGGAGGTCAGATAGGCAGTCGCTCCGTGTAAAATATTGGTATTAAGCTGCGTCTGATTAGACTGGAAGCCGACCGCGACCCCAACATACTTAATTAGGAAAAGGCTAGACAGGTGATGACCTAACTTAAAAGTAATCAGCGGAACGGTTGCGGTGTCAAATATAATCACGTTTCTTTACAATGTCTAAGTTCTAAAGTCTTTTTTTTAAATGAAGTAACGGTAGATTAAATTAAACTTGTTGGCTAAGTATAACATTTACTGACTAACCTTTCGACCGTCAGACCTTTGGAAAGTATTTCCTTCGATCTTATTAAGGAGTTCTATTTTCACCACAGATTTTCACCTACATCTAACATGATACCAATTTGAATTCGACCACCCCGAAATGGAAGGTTTACTTATTTGGATCTACAAACAAATGCAACTCGCATCCAGCTGAGGGGTTGGGGAGAGGGGAATTGTTAGCGGTAGAGGTCGTTTTAATGATGATGACGATGACGAAGTCCGGGGTACGCCTGTGACACCGGTAAATAGTAATTCTCAGTCAGCTTTAGAGCTATCTTTTCTATTATTTCAATGTGAGAACGTTATAGGCCTTGTAGACTCATAGATGTTTCGATTTGTTGGCCATTTTCTCTTTGTTAAGTACCTGGTACTTGTTGACAGGTCTACACTGTGCTACCATCCTATTAACACTAATTGTAAAAGCCAATTATTTTTAAAAGCGTAACTGTGGAGTTTCTTGCCGGATCTTCTCCAAAGGAAACGACAATTTGGAACTGTGCATCTAGCTTCTGACATTTTATAAGTGGCCATGCATGTAAGTTTAAAATAAAATATTTTTAATTTTGAAGGTGTACTGGTCGGCAAAATTATTAGTTATCGACACGAGATCTGAAGGTCAAAAGATTAGCCACCTACAACCCTTATACTAAGCTAACTCAATATACGGCCCTCTCCGGTCCGACTCAGGTTGGTCTGCATCGCTGTCGGAAGCTGACATTGATCTCCTTACGTTCCATTCACTCTCTGGATCAGAGAATATGTTCCTGTCGGCTAGAGCGTCGTCGTCCATTGCTTCCATGTCCAGGTCGTCTGTAGAGGAGATAAAAATGTTTTATGTCTATAAGGCTATAAGAAAAGAGCTAACATGTCTATTAGATAATGAGAAAAGAGGGGAATAAACAAAAGACGGATGAAGTGTATGAAAGATGAAATGGCTAAGAAAGAAGCGAACACGTTTATCCGTACATTATCCTTACATCGATACGATTACGGATAAAAAAGAAGAAAAATGTCGTCCTGCTGGATTGTGACAAGTCTATTATTCTGCGACGTGTGCTTGATACAAGAGAGACAAAGTTATAAAGTGATCGCTAATTATAATTTACTAGCTGACCCGAGAGACATTGTCCTGTCCAATGAATACAACAATCCCATAGTAAAAAGCACTTTCAGTTTTCCCGAATATTCAAGTTGTCTGGACGTTTTAAATTTTTCTTTACCTCAAAATCATATTCGGATGCTTACACATTTATTAAAAAAATAATACCTATATCGGTCCAGCCGTTCTCAAATGCATCGCTTACCAACAAACAGCATTTAATTTTTATTTATGTATATGTAGATATCTGTAAGAACTTAAGAAGGCATCTCTAATGACTTTGATATCTCACGAATAGGTTAAGAATAAAAATTTGATGACGTTCTGCGAACTAGAGAACCAATTCAAGACCTAAATAGATCAAAGAGGTAGCGAAATAAAGCATAACATTTAACATATTAAACTAAATTAATTATTTATTAAACTGATTATTGAATTAAAAAGCAATGTTGGCCATGCGATTCACACAGAATTATAGATAATAGAATTGGACATATCAATTAATAGTTTAATGACAGCCTAAGCCATTATAAGAAAACGAAGGTATATGAAACATTAAATTTTCTCAATTTAGATAAAGTAGTTCTCAAGTTTACAACAAACATACGTGCAGAAACTTACTCTTGGGAAGAGATGAAATCACGAATACTATGAGGACCTGAGGATGAAACTTGTTTGAAAAATGAATGAAATTATTATGATTGAATGATAAATTAATGAACCGTTTGAATGGAAAAATCAAGGTTATGTGGAGTAAGGTGCATAACGAATCCTTATTTTAGGTTGCACAGGTACCTCGTCGGGGTCTCCCTTGTTTCACCGAAAAGAAATTGCCAAATTATCACTTCCCAAACAATTTTCCGCATACTTTCATTTGCCAAATTATTACTTAGCAAAAAATCTCTTCACAAATAATTGTAACGCAAACCTAATGTTTGGCAAGTGAACGTTTAAACAATAACTTGTTTACCAACTAGTACTTTTACCAATTTTTATGTAGTCAAATATTTCAGTTGGAATAACTCATTTTACGCAAAATAAAATATGCCAAATAATAAAATAATATTAACTAAGTATTCTGGACGTATTTTTTTTTGTTAGTTTGTAGTTTTTTTTTTAAATAATTAATCTCGTCTAACTAGTTCAGTTTCGGGTAGCCTGTCTTTTTTCCATATTTTCTTTCTATATAATCTAGTCGTTTCTGGCACTCGCCGGCCGCTGCCGCGGCACCGCTGGCTTCGCTCGCTCAGCTCGTGGGTAGACGACACACAGTTCACAGTTTTAACCTAACCTAACCATTTTTTTAACCTACTTTAACTAGTTCCATAAGTAACCATACATTTGACTTGTTTCGGACAAATTCAAGCACAAACTTACAAAGAAGTACGTAAATGACATCAAATTTTTGTCTAAAGATTGTTTGCTGTAATAAATCATTTGATTAAAGACCAAATGCCTAAATGACATTATCCTTGATAATATTCTGCCAAGTAACAATTTGACCAAATGAAAATGTGCGTACTAAAATCATTCCAAACATTGCATTGGTGTAAAAAAAGGTTGCTAAAATTTGTTTGGGTAGTGAAATTTTGGCAAAATCTTTTCGGCAAAACGGCAGGATCCCACGTCGTCGTCGGTAGTCGTTGTAGAATAATCAATTATTGAGAGCAATGTCCAGCATTTGGTTTCCGCCGTTGACCGCTGTCGGCAATGAGGTCGTCGCCCCAGTGGTTGTTTATTTATTAATTTACTCGTTGTCTAACCCGAGCTGCTTGTTCACGTCACGCACCATGGGCGACGGTACCGCCTCAGTGTCACTGTCACGTCGTATATCTACGTGTTACACTACTATTAGTACTGACCGTTGTAAACAATGAGGTCGGCGCTCCAGTCGTTCTCGAACTCGAGCTGCTTGTTCACGCCACGCTCCATGGGCGACTGTACTGCGACAGTGTGTCACGGTCACGTTGTACATCTACGTGTTAGACTACTATTAGTAGTACTGACCGTGGTCGGCAATGAGCTCGGCGCTCCGGTCGTTCTCGAACTCGAGCTGCTTGTTCACGCCACGCTCCATGGGCGACTGTACTGCGACAGTGTGTCACGGTCACGTCGTACATCTACGTGTTAGACTACTATTAGTAGTACTGACCGTGGTCGGCAATGAGCTCGGCGCTCCGGTCGTTCTCGAACTCGAGCTGCTTGTTCACGCCACGCTCCATGGGCGACTGTACTGCGACAGTGTGTCACGGTCACGTCGTACATCTACGTGTTAGATTACTATTAGTACTGACCGTTGTCGGCAATGAGCTCGGCGCTCCAGTCGTTGTCGAACTCGAGCTGCTTGTTCACGTCACGCTCCATGGGTGATTGTACAGCGTCAGTGTCTGCGTCTGTCACGTCGTATATTTCTGTCATTTTCATCTGAAACAATGATAATAATTATGCTTAGAACATGTTTTAAAGGCGCGACATAAAATTATAATAGGAAAATGAATAAGACTGTTAAATCAATTCGTTTACATCAGAATTTGTAGGGTTCGTCTTAAGTAATTTATGTTCTACTCGGGAAAGGAAACACGCAATTGTAATCGAAAAACGTCATTTATTCTAGCTATTGTAGTATATTACGAATAGTTACGCAATCATTCTAAATTGATTGTCAACAAAGAGAATTCAATCAACAATAGAATGTGACCTAATTGTACTCCAATTGAGGACACTCTAGGACGTGCAATCAATTCTTACGTACTTCGCGATAAAACATAAATTTATATTATATTATTAGCTTCGGTCGGAACTTGCGGGCCCAACCTTCCTCAAAAATTGCGCTATCAAATGCACAAAGATTTTTTCAAATCCGACTGGCAGTTCCAGAGATTAGTGCGTTCAAACAAAGAAACAAACCAACTCTTCAGCTTTAGAGAGATTAGTATCGATATATACATATTAATATGTATCATCAACTACACTTGGCTATAAGAGTAGGGGAAGACCGCCACGATAGCGGCGGTAAGACCCCTCTTTGAGGAGTGGCTAGAGAGGCGTCACGGCGTCGTCACCTACCGCCTGACGCAGGTCCTCACCGGACACGGATGTTTCGGGACGTTCCTGCACATCATCAGGCGGGAGGAAACGCCCGGGTGTCACCACTGCGATGATCGCCCCGAGGACACGGTGGAGCATACGGTGGGGGCCTGCCCTGCATGGGCGGAGCACCGCCGTGTCCTCGTAGAGGCGATCGGCAGCGGCGGCGACCTCTCACGCCCGGCCCTGGTTCAAGCCATGGTCCGGGGCGAGGGGGAGTGGGAGGCAGTCGCCTCCTTCTGCGAAGCAGTCATGCTAGCCAAGGAGGTGGCGGGACGGGAGAGGGAGAGAGTCTCCCGTCCAAGCCGCCGCGGTGGACGCTCCGGGCGTCGGGAGCCTCGTGACGACTCCCGGCCACCGTAGGCGCGGGCCTGCGGGCGGTGAGTAATGGGTAGCTCACCGTCCGATCAGGACCAGGCCCGTGCTGGACGGCGCGTACGTGTTCCACGCGCGCCTCAAAGAGATGTCAGAATCGAAGCGGGGGCCCACTAGGGCCCAAGCCTGCCGGGAAAGCGGGATCATCCGAAAGGGGTACCGCTGACCCGGAACATAAAGGGCCAAGGAAGGAACACGGGTGGGTTTTAGTTAGTAAGAGTCTGACACTCCCTTCCGCTCCACCCAGAGCGGGAGGGGTCATTTGATGATTTCACATCCTTAAAAAAAAAAAAAAAAGAGTAGGGGAAGACTAAAGAAAAGATATATGGACTGTGAGAAAGATGATATGGCTAGATAGGGGGGAGACTACCGAGGTAACGACTAATCGAGAAGTGAGGAAGAAAAAGACGAGAAGAGAAAAACGGCAGTAGAACGATGAACGATGATGTATCATTAACTAAGGTAACTAAGGTCGGTTTAAGGTTGACTGGTAGAAAATGCCTATGGCATTAAGTCCGCCTCTGTACATTTGTGTGCTTAAAGTGTTAAATAAATAAATAAATAAATAAACTACACTTCTTCCGGCCTGATATGACACATCTACGTCTAATTGCTTCTTTTCATCATTTTTATATACAACCTTAGTGTAGGTATAACAGCTAGAGTTACCAGGTGATAACGAAAAATGCAGGACCGTGTTGGTTGCCTTAATAGTAAAAATCATTATTATGTGTTTGTAGTTAGTTACGAGTCGACCTAGTAATTAGCTTACCACATAAAGTTGAATGTCACTTGCACGTCATAAAACGACAAGGTCTATTTGTCTATGTGACAGTAAGATAGTTTCAACCTTAGTGACGTATAATGTAGTGACACTACTTCCTATACTAAATTAACTAACAAACGACTAAAATTAAAATATAATATCCTGACTAAAACTATTAACATGCTTCGATAATGTACCCAAGAGACTGGCGGAATTGCCACGTTGTATGGCAATGCTTAGCCTCTGGCCAAGTTAACACCCAGCCCTTGGGTCACGGGAAGTGTCAACCAGTGACACTACTGAAAACATCAGAAATTCGAGGATCTGAAATTGAATGTCACGAGCACAGAACAAAGTCGTTTCAGTAAAGGAAACTCAGCAAAGCTTCATTTCTCGACCTGCCAAAGCTTGGCGTGTGGTCACTATCACAGTCTCGCAAATAAACAAAGACACCGCTATCGCATTTACGGCCAAGTGGTCGATACGAATTATTACCACAGAATAGCTGCTCATAGATAGAGCGAAGTTCGAAATGTTTGAACTACTTCGAACGCGATAACTTTCTGTAAACATTTTTCTTTTATCTCTTAACTTACGTCTAATTAAATTTGATCTGACTCCTTATTATTTAGTGTTGTGTTTGCACATGGAATCTTTATTGATTGATCCCATAATCATAATGATGGGTTAATAATAGATTTCAGCATTCATGTGACTAAATGAGTCTCATTATTTATATGAATTAATCAATAAGTAATATTAACAATAAACTTGACACTAGTAAATATTATTGTAATATTTTATTTTACTCGCAAATGCACGTCATGTGATTTGTCTTCTTTCCAAGTTGACCCAATTATCGAGCATAAAAAATGCAGCTTATCACTTTTATTTTAAAATATTAATACGATATTTATATTTCAGCACTTGCATGTAAACACGTAGAGCTTTTGGAAATAATAATGGAGTTCCAAACATTTTAGAAACCAATTAATACTGCACCCTAATAATGAAACACACATTCAATCACAATCCGAGGGTTTTGAAGGAAATTACTTATCCATTGCTTCATAGATGTGAAAAATTCGTCTGCTCAAAAACGTAAATAACGCAATGAACGTAGCTGAACTGTCAAAATGAAAGGAATTGCGATCAATTGTCATGTTATGTGTGATACGCAAATATCCCGCTGGTGAAGCTTATTTCAAATCAGCTACCTTATTATATACCATTGTATAGACAACTTCGATAGATACAGCCAAGCATATTATAAGTTGGGGGATTATATCGCTGACAAAAATGCTTGGCTCAGGGCTGGTCCTGCTCCACAAGGGCGCGTAAACTAATTAATTAGCATTCGAAAATAATGTTGGAGCTGATGAAGATTGTACAACCTATCTTTGCATTGTATAAATTCAATCTCTTAGTATTGTATAATTGCATAGCACATGTGTGAGCACTATGTACCCACTATAAAGCTTACTGGGTTCGTCTTTCATTGACTTGAATGTGCCCTGGCGGCTGAGAGTATGTCATGCTCACTCAAATGTGTCGCTGGTGGTGGCGTGTGTATTGGATCATTGAGTTCCCTTCAAAATGGTTGAGCTGAATGGTGCTGATCCATACGTCATGTTCGTGAACGGGCGCCGTCAGTAGGCACTGGTCATTTCTTAGCTGCCACGGCTTATTTTAATTCCATAATTGTTTTTATCTTTTTATTACGGACGCTTTTAACGTGCACGTCTTTCTACATCGTTCTCACATGTATAATTACAACATGAATGATGTAACCACTTTATTATAACAATATTTTGATTTAAAAGAGTGTCCATGGAGTTTCTTGCCCGTTCTTCTCCATAGGTACCTACTACGCTTTGGAATGGGCAACTAGCTTTATCTTTCTGACTGACCGACCCCTTGACAATTCAAAAGTGCCTGTAATTGGTTTATTTGAAATAAATGCTTTGAGTTTGAGTTTGATCGCAACACCAATAAAAACTTTTTTTCTCTCGATCATGATCATCAGCGATAACCCTTTGCGTGCGGTCTCTCGATGTCGTACGATGCTCGCGTCATTCAGTCGAGCCGCGCACGCTATTGGCCGACGATAGCGCGGGTCAAGTATGCTAATTAGAATCACTCGGGATATTTGCTAGCGGAAAGTTGGCAGCACGTTTTATCAAGGGAATAAGTGTAGGGAAGATGTGTTTGGCTAAATTTTCTTATGGTAAAATCAAAATCTACTTTCAATCTTTCTTTTTTGATATGCTATCGGAATGTTGGCTAATACGAGTAACTTCGCTATGCCTAACCCCATGGGAAAAGGCGTGAGTTTATGTACCTTAACTATCAGATAGATTTGTGGCCAAATGGACATAATAGGGAATGGATTAAAATTGCCACTTGGTCACTTCAGATGTCGCTGCTATACAAAGTCCAACAATTTGACAGCTAGTTGTCACTATCCATATTTTTTTTGTAAACAAGCGACTTCTATTACTCATAATTAATTAATATTCCCCGTTGCGCAGCTGTTGACTGCAAAAAAACGGGGACCCATGTATTTGCCAAAGATGTTAAGATGAAAATTGTGGGAGATAACTCTCCGAAAAAAAAATTGGAAACCCGATATTTCGTCGAGACTATGTGCTATTCTTTAATCCTGAAGTCCTATGGCAGAAATTGTATACAGATGATGCTCCCAAGAGAACTAAGTGCATTTTTATAACCTACATGCACTTATGGTGTGATATTACGTAAATGGTAGTAAAGGTGTGAGTGTTTATATTACTCGTATCATATTAGATCAGTGCTAGAATTAACATCGCTGAAGATCATCTCTGGTTTTCAACTCGGATCAGGTTATTCCTGTCGTACGCCTCCAGTCTTCACCAAAATTGATCTTCAAGTTAACAAACACAAGATAACCAATCTATTATAAAACGTTCATAATTTATTGCCTTTTCCACTAAAGCTGCTTTATTACCAGTGGTAGGTACGCTACCCTTTTCGTTAGCTCGTCTTTTAAGAGTGCTGCACTCCAAGTCTAACACATATTTATCTAGTTTTCGTTTAATTCGTGATCGACACAAAAGTAAACATAAAACAATGGCAATTTGTGGACTTTGAACTGTGCTGTGCTACATATGACGGGCTTTCAGTTTTTAACTTCATTAGATACGCATCAAGCAATGGCTTTCTTTCTTTTGAATGAACTGGTCTGTGTGTGACTTTAAATGCTTATAACCCACAATACAGGAGAAATTCAAAGGGTGGCAACGTTTAAAAAAAAACTTAATCTAAAGGGTTGTATAGTTATCTGTACCCTCCTTCGAATGCCTGCTGTAGATATCCAAAGACCATTTCTGACGACATCATGCCGACGAGGCCCAAATCTCGCAGCTCCTTATCCCTGTACACACGACTACACATCAAGCTATACATTTCGAGTTTACACTGACGACTGACCTCTCATTGTTAGGAAATCCTATACAATGCGAGATCAGCTTATACTGGAAAAATATAGCTTGATCTGTAGCCGTGCGTACAATACCTTACCAACCAAAAAACGATGTAGGTAATTACCTTGTTTTCGCCGTCGAGGTAATAGTAAGCGAGCAGTGCTTCATTATGTGACGTCACATTCAGAATGTGCTCGAACGTGTCCACATCATCGTGCGTTGTGCGCATGTCGCCGTATGTGATGCGAAACTCGCTTGCACGCCTGGTGAAACAAAAGAAAACATACATTAGAATAATTAGGAAGATTGATTTACTCAAGAGTTCAAGACCTAGGGACAAAAGAGGCTGGGAAATAAAATATCCGAAACCAAAACGGATTTTTACTTTTTTTTAAGTACTCCTATTTTGGCAGCATGACGGTAGTCTGTCAACTGCAGTGATCATCTATCTATTATTTATTTAAATATTATAAATTAAAGTCGCTTTTCGTGTCTGGTCCGTGTGACCGCGTTGTGCTTCTCAGCTACTCAATACATTTTGATGCGGTTTTCACTGTCACTTAGAGAATTTATTATGGAAGGTTTAAACGTATAAAACAGTAGGTAATATTAAAGTAGCATATAATATGAAATCTCGATGTTTGACCCGTCGTAAAAACCGTGTGACGTAGGGGCGGGTGGCTAGTAGAATTATATATATATATATATATTTTTTTTTTTTTTTTAAACGTTGCCCCACACTAGGAATTTCTCCTGTATCGTGGGTGCGTTTACAAACATTTAAACTCACATACACAAACAGCCAGACCCGGAACAACTACTTGCAGGTCATACAAATAGTTGTTCCGTGCGGGGATCGAACCCGCGACACGTAACGCAGCAGTCAATCGCTTAACCACTGCGCCAACCGTGCCGTCACTAAGGCTTCTCACTTCTGATAAAGAACAGAATGCTGAATGATTGGTACTTAATAACAACGAATCCTTGCATCCTTCAATGCTGATAAAAAACTAATATCACGGTACCATGCAATCCTTATGTATGCGCAATATTTCAAAAACTTGACCAGCCATGAACAGATTTCAAAATTCTGCCCAAAGGAAGTTACATAAGACGCAAACTTTTGAGGAAGAATGCAATTATCTTTCGAAAGCCAACGAGGTCAGTTACCAATGTATAGTGAATACGGCATCGCGTTTAATCCATTGAGGTGGCGTGATGTCAAATAACTGTGTGTTATTTAAGTTTTTATCAAAAGAGGTTATAGTTCACGCTGAGTTGTTGTTTGTTTATTTTTTTTGTTGAGCTACGTCGATTCCCGTATTTTGACTGCTTATCTTGAGCTTATTCTTGGTATTTTGAAAGGACAAAACCAATGGCGGGTATGCTAGTCTAGCCCATGTCAAGTGATATTAGGGGGTGAGTTTTGAGATGGGACTTCAGGGCGGAATCCAAGTATGAGCAAAAGAGTAAAGTGGTCAAAGCAACCGTGTGATCAGTTTTGTAGATAAGTAAAACAGATTTTTTGGTTTTCGGAAAAAGTGACTGGTTCGTTTTGGCATAGTACCCAAATAGTCTGTAGGTTTGGGTAAATATTGTTGGAAAGGTTATTCCATTTGTCTTTCGGGCGCAGTATTAGAACTTATCAACCATGTCTAAGTGCGACTAATCACAATACGGTTAGGTGCCGTTCTAAATGTTTTCATAAGTAGTCGGCGGTGCACCGATAGCTGATAACGTCGAAAACTAATCCAGCAGATTATAACTATAAATTCACGTGAATCACGTCATTATGTTGACCTTCAGAATCCTAATGTCGTTAATAAGACGTAATTAAACAAAGCGGTGAGCTTAATAATTGTTTTGTTGATACTATAGAGGTACGAGGAACAGGGTGTAAAGTTCACTCATACCTCCATAGAAAAGGGGGGATCCTCCGACCAGACGGGTGTCATGTCTGGTGGGCAACTGCCCAATGATTGATGTCGGGAAGTTGTATATATGCTAATCGCGGGGTAAACTCTGCTTGTGCGATGCAGGATCTTCGTGACGTCAGTATGACGCGCAGCTCGCATGTGGAGATTTAGATACCGCTACAATACTATAAACAATCGTGTTGCAATAACTTTTCGTTTCGTGTTTATAAAATCATACCGTACCTACTAATATAATAATTATGACAAACAAAGATCTTTAGTAATTTGCGGTTAAAAAAAAATGTCCTGATGACTATAACCTTTTTTTCCGGACATATCCGTTAAATCCTAAGCTTATCGCCTTATTAATCGGGAATAGCACGTCATTGCTCTTGAAAAACCATAGAAAAAAAAACTTACTCCACTTCAATACATTAGCCCCGATCCTTATGGAAGCCCATTTAGACTCGGAACAATCAGTCTCGTGTTTTTTGGCTTTAGTTCTAAGATCATCATAATGATGGCATAATGAGTTTAAAATTGTTCGACAATAAGGTCGTTTTTACGCAACGAAAACTCATATAATAGACGTATGGTTTTTGTGGGGGAATAAAACTTCACCTATGGACCCTGTGGTCAATAAACGCTTAGTGAACTCATCATTATAACGTTTGTTGGTGATGATAATAGTTTATTTTTATCAATTGTATTGTGAACTATGATACTGAATCATACGCAAAATACGCGCATTGACGTGGAGTTTACACCAGCCGTATTACCTACTGAATCATTTGTCAACACTCCAAAAGTAGTTATTAAGCGTATGCAAATTGTGTTTTCGACAAAAATATTTTGATCTGTAACTATTAACCTTAATATTATTCATTATTGTTTGTCTCAAGCACTTATGTCACGAGTTACAACATTTCTACTTCAAATTATAGATTTCCACAGCCAAGTATATTTAGCTTTTTTGGCACAAGCCAATTACGTAATTATTTTTTTTTGTTATGTGACTGTTGCTTCAATGAAGTAGATTGAATTCTTCTATTATATCAGAGCGTGTCAATGAAAAAAATACAGGTATCTACATATTCTTCCTCTTGTGCCTCTTCTTCTTGTCGCTCTTGGAGATGTTCTTCTGGGCTATGCCAGACCTCTTGGCGACTTTACCAGTTGTCTTGGGTGGCATTGTGAATTGTTGAGCACGTGACGTGCTTACCGCATTGTGGTGTCTGGTATATACATGATAAGTCCAAATATCAGATTTTCACTATGAGCATTTGAAACTTTCAAAAATGCTACAAATCGGAATACCTAGTTACGTTTGTTGATCAAACTGTCTCATGTACTTATAGCAGCAGGAAACTGACAAAGAATAGAAAAAACACAAGTCAAAAAAAATTGAGTACCTATGGCTGACGTAAAACAGAAAATTAGTGATCTTCGACGTATCGTGTATATACCAAACACCACATATATATTTTATGACTTTCAATAAGTACAACCTTATATATTCTTATCATGTACTTACCCCATATTGAAACGTCAATAACAAAAGTCACGATTATTTTCTATTGGTTTAACTTTAATGCAGGAGGATTATTTATTCGTACTATTTAATCTATAAAATAACAGAATTATTATTGAAGACCCCAAGGTTGGGGATTATACTATCTGATCTAATAATTGGAAATGACAGATTATTGACATACATTATTCGCAAATAATTTTTAATTATTGCAAACTGCGTAATACCTTATCTAATGTGATAAATTATGCGTATTTTTTTGTGATTGCTGATTATTATTTCCTCTTACATAATTTCTTTGCTTTTTGGCACAAGCTAATTACGTAATTATTTTTTTTGTTATGAAACTTACTTCATTGAAGTAGATTGATCTATTAAATCAGAGCGTGTCAATGAAAAAAATACAGTTATCTACATATTATTCCTCTTGTGCTCTTCTTGACGCTCTTGGAGATTTTCTTCTTGTCGCTCTTGGAGATGTTCTTCTGGGCTTTGCCAGACTTCTTGGCGACTTTACCACTTGTCTTGAGCGGCATTATGAAGTTGTTGAGTACGTGACGTGCTACCGCATTGTGGTGTGTGGTATATACATTTTTTTTTTATTATTTAATCATATCCAAAATCCTTTATTTTTACAAATTTCCAACTCGTATGGCGAGAAACGCTCGTTTGACATACGTTACTTAAAATTACAAACGCTAACTAAAAATTGCATCTACTCTCAGACCATAATTGACATATCTGTTTTATAATGGCACTACTAGTACCTTTGCAAACGGACAACTAGGACTAGAATCAATTATCATTGTTTATTTATTTTATTAAAAATAATGTTTTGAAATAAATTATTCGACTTTGACTAAATGTTAATAGGAACAAAAAAGACTAACTTTTAACAAATACGTCAACTATCCGATATCAGGAATTCAAACACAATACATAACTTACTTTACTACGTCTGTATCGTGAATTTGTTTCTCGACAACGGCAGACCGAAGCCAGACATACAACATACAACGAATCCCAAGCCAGAGTGACCAGCACCTGCTGGTCACTCTGGCCTAGAACTCACTGCCCGTCACAGCCCGACGACGTGTCCTCGTTCTCCAGAAACGACTTCTTCTTTAGTTTTGATTTTAACACACATTTGCTTAAGTTAAGGTAATTTCTTAATAATTCTATTTTATTAAATAATTTTGGCACCAAATATGTGGACGTTCTTTTTCCACAATAGTTTGTAATTTTTGGCTGAACTAGTCTCTTCTCTCTCACACTCCTTGTATTAAACTTATCTTTAGCATATAGGTACTTTGAAATCATCTAGGTATCAAATATTCAACTTTTATATCTACTGGAAGATTTTAAATATATATAAAATAATTGATCGTACTCTTTGTTACACTTTATCTTAAATTGTTTGCCCATTAGGAACTTCATCAGTCTTATCTCTAGATTCTTTATGTCTAATAAATATGTTCTAAACGTTCGCCCATACACAATAAGTCCATAGCTGATAGTGATTAGTTAGTCAGCGAGTGCATAATAAACAATCAATAAAGTGTGTCAAAATTCAACTGTTAGAACTTCCCTAATACACATCTTAGTCTATTACAAATTTTAGTTTTCTATAAAATAACAGAATTATTATTGCAGACCCCAAGGTTGGGGATTATACTATCTGATCTAATTATTGGAAAATACCAAACTAGTTACATACATTATTCGCTTAAAAAATTGTTTAATTATTGCAAACTGCGTAATACCTTATCTAATGTGATAAATTATGCGTATTTTTTTGTGATTATTGATTATATTTGCTCTTACATAATTTCTTATTCGAATCGGTAATCGATAGGTATTCTAGATAAATATTTGATTGAGTCAAAAGTTATTATTCAAATAGCCGTTAGGAAAATAACTGTTATACTTAGTTCTACGAGACTAACGTATTATCAACAGAGAGTTGAGAAGAAAGCTTGTTAAAAAACATTATATTAGGTTTCTTTTTAATGCATTTATTATATAATTGTATCGTATGCATAATGCCAACTTCATTTTTCTTTTAATTCGATTCACCAAAATTTTAAGTTGCCATGCTTAGTTTTTAGCCATGTAAAGATTTATTGAATACAAAATATTTCAAATACCAAAAACTCATCATCAGCCTAGCCTTTTCCCATTTTGTTGGGGTCGGCTTCCAGTCTAACCGGGTGCAGCCGATTACCAGTATTTTACATAGAGCGACTGCCTATCTGACCTCCACAACACAGTTACTGGTTACTTGCACGAACAGTTCACCCCTAGTGACTTTAAAGTTTTAATTATTAATGGTAATCTGTGAACAGCGCTGTGGGCTACATTATTATTTAGTTACTAAGTTGTTTTGTTTGTTTGTAATATTCCATAATGTAGCCGTTTGTTGTTCTTAATTAAAAAAATAAAATAAAATACGATACTCCTTAGTAAGACCGATTGTCTGACTTTCGGGCTTCTGACTACCCGTAACGACTGCCAAAGATCTAAAAATGACAGCCGGGACCAACGGTTTAACGTGCTTTCCGAGGCACAGAGGGGTCTGGATATGTAAAAGATCCGCGGACCGACATCGGTAAGCGTATAGCTTAACCTTCGATGGACCCGTGCTGCTGTTGTTATTTAGCCACAAGAAGTTTTTGGAGGATATATCACGATCATCATCATCAGCCTATAACGTCCCCACTGTTGGGACACAGGCCTCCTCTCTGTGAGAGGGAGTGGGCTGTAATCCACCACGCGGGCCCAGTGCGGGTTGGTAGATGACGATAATAATCATCATTCACGACATAATTTTACCGTGTGAAACCAACCTACAAGTCGCAACGGAATGAACTGTCAATTACAAAATTATTATTTCACATTTTACACAAATGTGCAAACAATTATTTAAGTGTAATGACCTTATCAGTAGCGATACTACTGCGGTACTTGGTGGAACATCTACAAACTCGAGAAATGGGCCAGTTGGATAACAGTCTTTGTCAGTTTATCGACACAGTGTCAATCAAACAGCTGTGTTCCCTTTGTTAGTGTAATAATATTGATGAATTATTGGCTCATTAAGAGGGTATGCCTTTATATCTCCTTTCGGTACAATCCTTTGAATTTCCTAAAGGAGTACCTACCCCTATTACTTACCAGAAATTACATAAGATGGCTTATTATTGGGTTAAAAAGATTAATGGACACAAAGCATTCTATATACGAGCATACCTAAATAGAAAATTACCACATACAGAGATTCTCAAAACGCCTGCTATCAAGCTGAGGTAGACGCCTTAGAAGAAAATTATTTTCGAGTTAGACTGCTAGGCCGCATTACCACCTGCAAGAAAACATCCGCGAGAAATGTCCGTCAGCAATTTGCAAGTGTAAACTCCTTAGCAAGAACAATCACGACAGCACTTGCTACGGAGTTTACACTTGCAAGCTGCTGTCGGACATTTCTCGCGGAAGTTTTCTTGCAGGCGGAAATGCGGCCTTAGTCATTACCCAGAAGTCTTTTTCCTGAGCGCACAGACAAAAGGTCCCGCCTTCCAACATGTGTTTTGACGCTTTCTCCTCAGTTCTAAATATATGCCAAGATAATGTCCATAAATAACTAGAATGCAGTAAAGGATGACTAAAGGTTATGTCAGTACATTACATTCCGCACATCACAATGACATAGATACCTAGCAACTATGTGATAATAGCTAATTGTTCTGTAGATATCCTACTGTGTTATCAGATAGATCCTAGCTAATACCTAAACTAACTAGCTCGTAGCTTCATATGTTATACATAATTATACTAATTTAGAGGGCAGACAACAAATACCTACGTTTGAGGCTTGGTATATAAATCTCCTCTCCTGAGTATAAAAAGAGATACTGTAATAAGTTGAGACCATAGTTCCTGGTTTATAAACGAAATAACCCCTTGAATGGGTACGTTACATAACTGTAATATTGATAAATTTAATTTATTGTAATCTTCAAAATGAAGGTACACAAACTCCATCCATTATTACCAACATTAAATCGGGTTTCGGAGATAAGTACCAAATTATGTTTACTATAAATACACGTGTCGTCAGACGATGCATCATCTTGGATAAGGCAACGGAATATTATCGTCTCTCTTAATTAAAGGCAATTAGCGATCAGCACCTGCCTTAACACGTCGTAACATCAAAGTTCAAATCTGAATCATTAAAAATTATAAACAATTATGGACGAAAACAAAGATAGTGCAGCCGTTTAGTGTGGAGAACAAGAAACAAACGGAGATGACATAAATATTTACGTTCATACAATGCAACTACTACGCAGTTCGAGTAAATGAGACTATAATTTATTATCTCATGTTACTTTAGTAAACTCGTTGCAATAAACATGAGATACGTAATTGGAATCACAATACTTTACTGATCAGAAAACGAAGGCTTGGCGCAGTATTGAACGATATTATTATTTTTAGCTTGATCGACAAGGCTTTTGAATGGAATTTAAAGTAAGTAACACTATAAACTCCTTAAAAGTGCAGTTTTTTTTCGATAATTTTAATAAAAATATGCAATTCTGCGGAAGCCCTACGACGGCCTACGACGGCCTACATACAATTGCAGAAATATGAACGATCTAGACTTTAGTACCTATTTCAACGACTGGGTTTGAGAAACTGCATGGAAATGAAAATAATGACCACAATTTAGTCGGAAACTGGAAGCGTCAGAAGAGTCTCGAACGTTGTACTCAATATAAGGCATACGTATCAGAAAGATGTAGTCAAATTTAAAGGTGTGGTACAGACCATCAAACTGAACAAATTTGGTCATGGGACCAACATCGTAAACGCGAAAAAATTATCAAAATTCCCTTAAAAAAACTTCAATTCCTAGTCGACCAAAATGTATGGGACGGTTGGTTATTTTTCACAGCTTTCTGATACACGCTGAATTTATTGCATTCCAGAAAGACCATAATCATTGTGCCGTGTCGGGCGCAGCACAGCATATGAAGAGGGCTTTATTAATAACACGGGGATCCCCAATTGGATTCCATCTGTCGATTCTAAAGAATTGTCTGTAGTCTTCATTAGGAGATGAGAAGTTTTAGTTTCACACTCAACTGTTAGATTAATTGGATAGATTCGATTATAGATTGGCCTGTAGAAAGGCCTGTACCAGGTTCAAAAAAGAGGAGATCTAAAAAGTGTTTCAGGCGAATGACTACTGCAAGTCGTGAGTGTCATGAGTTCATGACATATCGTATGTATTTGTTACCTCCAAATGGCGGACAATAAACCTAGCATCATTATTGTTGAACACAATGTCAACAACCACAATCAACAACCAGCTATCGAAGGTCGTAGAGATTATTAGATTACGGTTATAAAATGATACCATAGTTATATTACATATCTACCTACGGACACAATAATATGAGTAATTTAATTGTGTTTAGCATATAATTACAACAGGAAGGTTTTTTATGTTTTGGAAGTCTTGAAATCCGCCAACGTCGGTGTCGTGTCAAGAATAAAAGGACACAGACTACCTACCAGAATAAGGACAAAGCATCACTTTGTTTTACTTAATGAATACAAGGAATCATTCCTAAACAAGAAACAGAGTACCGAATAATATAAATAATAAATGCAAAACGAACTTCGGGATGGTATTGAGAAAAACAGAGGGTAAAAAAATGTTGTAAGTAATCTCAACCTCAACTCAAGAGCCCATTCGCGTTAGTTCCACGTCCAAAGTTTAGTCTTACTTCACAGTCTGATCAGTGACAAACATCAATAAAAAAAAACGTGTGCGGTCGGGAGGCCCCGTCAGGAACGAAGTTTCTTACGCGATACTCGCACGCACACACACTTTTATATAATAGAAAGAGAGAGAGAAAGTGTGAATTTAATACGCGTTTTTAATACAGAGCTATCTAGTATAAGTTTTTAGAAACTCTCATGAAGTTATCACCATTTGGATTTTCATTTTGACCTCACTATTAGCTTCAGCTCCCTCGAAAACCATGAAAACTATCTCTCTCTCCGTCTGTCTCTTTTATAATATATAATAGAGACAGAGTGTGAAAGTCGCATGGAAGGGGCATAACGCTTAACGTGACGATTTATACCAGTTTACTCCTACCGGAAGCCGCGTTAAAGAACTTCGTTCCAAAAATAAAGTCACAAACCTCCTATTCAGCTGTCTGCCTTCATTAGCCTCCAACTTGGTGTCCATGGTCAGTTTGTAGTAAATTCTGGAGGCGGCCTCTGACCGGTCGTGTGTGGCGTACATGAACCCGTGCAGCTGTTGCAGCATGTTGAGGCTCAGCTTCCAAAGCGACTTGCTCATTGTCGGAGTACATGTTACGAATCTGGGGAAGAAATAAGAGATTTTTGTGACATTGATTGATTTATTCATTATAGCTTGGTTCGGAATTCTGCATTATAAACAGTTACAGAAAGCTGCTGGGCAAATGAAAAAGCGTAGAATTTATTTTAGAAATCCTCCCAAATTGCAGTAAAACAAACAAGGCATTATGCACAACTGCTGGGCACCCTGCATGATAGTTATTCTGTAGAAAAATTTTGGGCACACTGGCATTTTGGACTCTCATAACAACCACTGTTGGGAATTCCAGTACACTTATGTAATTTTCTATGAATGTATCCTGCACCTGGATGATTCATCCTCCAACCCTCCAAGAAGGCAGTGAACACTGATTTTTTTCGGAAGAGAAATTTACGTTACCAAACGGTTCAGCGATATTTTCGTGTAAGTGCGGATGCAATGCCAAATTTCAATTCCAATCTGATACCGACCTAACACGTGTGAATACGCATGTTAATTTGCTATCTCTATAACATCAGATTAAAAGATTTGATAGTGAACACAAGTGCCAAAACGTGACGTTCTTATTTATCAAATTAGGTTCTTATTTCGCTAATTACGTAATATTTTTAGAAGGTGTGTTAGGGGTCATGAGGTTACAACAACTTAGGACCGCTGAGTATGGGGCATTCACTCACAACAGTCATTGTGGTTAGTTAATTAAAATGAACTTAGATAATAACTGTTCAGACTTTCATTTGTCACCCCAGGTAGCATACTCTTCCACGTCAGCCCCGTTGGAATCGATGGTCATGTATGATGTGGATGTCGCCGAAGTTGAAAGCATAATTCTAACTCTTAAAGATGAATGTGCTGTCGGTTGTGACGAAATTCCTTCCACAATTATTATCAAGGCCACAAAAGATACAATGATCCCTTCCCATGTCCACATTTTTTATCTCTCCCTGTCCTCTGGTATTTTTCTGGATGTTTTCAAAACTACCATAGTCCACCCTATTCACAAGGGAGGAGACAGGGATCTTGTATCGAATTAACCATCTCGAAAATCTTCGAGAAAGTTATCAACGCGAGGCTGGTGAAATTCCTCGCTAAATTCAACATCTTGGCCGAAAATCAACCGAATACGCTACTCTGGATCTCACAAATACTATAGTCGAACACCTCAATAATATGCAGAAGCCTCTTGGTAATTTCCTGACATAAATATAAGATTTAATATTTACCCTATGACTAAAAGTCTACTGAAGAGAAAAGTGACTGATTGGCTTAAATCCTTGACCTATGAAAAAACTGAGCAACTTATGGTATCATAAACACGGTAGCACACATACACACACTTCACCCCACCTCCGCTCTACACTTATAATACATTCTAACCACCACATAGAGTATAATTAATTAATTATCCTCATTTTTATTCCTTTAATTAATCACTAATTAACTTTCTTTGGGAAGTCTGGAACAACAATGTCTTTGTATATATTTTTGGGTTGGGCGTTGATAGCTGCGCCACAGTATTTTACTTTTGTGGCTATCTTCGTTTTCCTTTGTAAATTGTAAACTTAAGTTGTTCTAAATAAACTTTATTTTATTTATTTAGATTACTATTGTCATCCATACTAACATTATAAATGCGAAAATAACTCTTGTCTATTACCTTTTTATGCCTAAACGGCTAAATGGATTTAGAAGAAAATAAGCACACGGATAGACCATGAGCTGGGTTAGGACATAAGATACTTTTTAATGTGGGATAATTTCCGACCTCCACACGGGTGAGGGTGAAGCCGCGGGCAAAAGCTAGTTGGAAATAATCTCCTATCAGATCAGATCGCTGAAAACACTGAGCAGTGTTCTTGATTCTTACAATTGAAAAAATAGCTACACAAAAAATTACACGAAAATTCAAATAAAATGTACGAGAATCAACTGATAGATAAAGAAGTAAAAACATGTAAACATAGGTACGTATAACAGGATGTTATTGTAGGTCATTAGAAGAATCTATTCGGTATTAGCTTTTTCACAACAACAGGAAATAATTCACCAGCGGCCGGACAAAACGTTTTATCAGTTACTATTTTCAGTCTTATAAGCTGATAAGTTTCGTCCGAGGTCAAAATGGTCGTTTACTCATACTCAGGGCGAATTTCACCAAACTTAACTAGAATAAGTCTTATCCTGAGAATAAATTTTGAATAGTTTTTGACAGTTTTTCCATACTAAAACTGTCAGACGTCAATTTTATTCCACGGATGTGTAGCGGTATCAACATCGCCACATGTGAACTACGCATCACACTGATGTCACGAAAATCCTGCATCGCGCAAGCAGAGTTTACCACGCAACTAGCATAGATACAACGTCCCGACATCAATCGTCGGGCAGTTGCCCACCAGATACCACACCCGTCTGGTCGGAGGATCCTCCCTTTTCTATGGAGGTATGAGTGAACTTTACACCCTGTTCCTCGTACCTCTATAGATTAAATATGACTTTGGTCAAAGCCCTTCAATGATTAGGACAGAACCGACAAAAGTCTGGATTATAATTTCTTGAACAACTTATACTAATACTTTCTACAACAGAAACCTGTTAAATTGACAACAACATCGATATTTTCTTTGATAGTCTGCCAGTATTTAAAACTAAAATGATTAAAATTGACCTGTAATCAGCTGCCTACTTATAATTATTCTAATTTAATAGTAATAAATCAAATCTAATAATAATTTCATTTGAATTTAGCTTAGCTGTACTTATGATATTTATTTTTATTATTTTTTGTATCTTTTTAAATTTCATCACGTCATTTAAATACTTCCCATTATTTTATTCCATAACTATTTTTTTAAACCATACGTACCTACGTATTTTATTGTGATTTTGTATGGTTGTATTGCTCTAATGCAATGCAACGAAATGTATTAGCTTTTATCTAATCTAATTTTATATGATCATCTTATTTGGTAATTTTAATATGTATTATTTTTAATTTATTTAAATTTGTATTGTTCATATTGTAATGATTTAAAAATTAATTCAATAATTAACCTTAATGTAAAGGTTATTACATTAATAACCTCTTAGGCGATATCTGTTTTGAATTGATACGTTCCATAGTACCAAAAATAAATACATGCATTAAATACGTGACAGAAGGAAGTGGTTCAATTTATTTGCTCCAAAGTGTATTTAATATTTTTCTATAATTTTAGCTATTTTTGTACAAATACCTTTGGACTAGATTGAAACCGACGCAACTCGCAGCATAAAAGCAGTTTGGGGATAGTTATTATTTTTGAACTTGTATAGCTTTACAACACACCAAACATCTATTAGGAAACTTGTGCGAGCCATAGTTCAAACAAAGCTTGTAACATTCATCACATGTTTAAACATCTTGCCCAATAACAAAATAGTGTTGACCACGTGCTAAGCTAATTATATCATAATGCAATCTTACGTCACATATGTTCACAGGAGTTTCACAGGAGTCAAAAGGCTTAAAACATCATTTAGCTGTCGTCTTTAGAAAGTCTGTTTTGACGAAAGCCTAATGCAATAAGTTACGTTTAAAAAAAATCATAATCTTCTAATCCTTACTTAGAAGTTTGAACACAACACTATCTCACAACGCTTTTCCTATACAAGCCAAAGAAAGGTAAACAAATACTTAGCTTCAAGAAATAGCGTTATCATTGCCACCGTTGCATTGTAAGGTATCATAGGTATTGTCAGTGTTGTTTTAAAAAAACTTGTATTTTTGTTATTACATAAATGAGACAGATCCCGGCAAAGACCAAGATAAAATTCGTCCAGCGATAACGGAAGTAAGCGCTAGTAAACGGCATGAAAATGATTTCCACCCTGAGATTGAAAGTTGGTGTCTATTTTAAAGGTGGCAAGAACATCTGGATATATATCGTTTTGCAAAAGGTGCAAGTGCAAGGCCATAATCTGGAGTTAAAATACAATGAATTGCTGGAAGATCTTAGGAGAACCACAATAAATAAGGACTATGGAAGAATAGTATAAGTAACCTGCCGATGAAAAATGGTAATACGCAAAGATTCTCGAAAGAAATTAACGAAAAAATATACCCGGAAAAGAAGACATAAGTAGTTTATTTATAATCAATGCATTTGACGTAATAATGAAAACATAAGTTAATCAACCGGAGTTAATTACTCTTTAAACAATAACGATTACAAAGTAACTACATGTTTTACATAACATACGTATCTAAATGTTTTGCCAAATATCAAAACTATACCAATTTTATGATAAATGAATTTGATATCTACCTAATGCCTTAACATCTAGAGAGAAAACAGTAAAAAATCGCGCCTACTGACATTGACCTATTTAAATAAATTTGTTCATACCAAGATAGGGAAGACGCACTCGTGATAAACTATATATTAATGTAATATATAACAGTGGAACTGTTGGTATAAAAAAAGTATGTGCGTCAGTCATAGGACATAAGTCAAGTCAATTGTAGTGATGACGTTAACAAGATGCGGTGGTAACATTATCTAGAAGACTCGGTTGATAAGGCAATATATACCTAATGATCATTCCTTGTAAGTATTCAGTAGTTTCAAATGATGCATTAGGGGCACAAAAATTCTCGCACAATACTGCGAAAGAGATTGTTTGGCCATCTGGAGATTTTGCACAAAGAGGCGATGAAGGAGGAATAATATGCTTAGAAGGACAACACATGCTCAGTAATTAACAACATAAAAGTTAGTACAATGTATTACTGTACTAGGAGAATTTAGGATGCAAGAGCGAGCGAAGCGAGCTCGGGACTTAGGGCACCTCGACTCGGAGAGGTTAGGTTAGAAGGGGGTGGCGGGGTCCGGAAGACCTGGCCGTCCCCTTCGTGGTTATTTTTTTAAACCACCCAAAAGTAGGTACGAGCCCCACGAAGCGGGGCACCGTCGACTACGTCTTAAAACTAAACTGACAACCTATTAACAACAATTTAATTTGATAAACAACTATCAAAGCAATCCAGTAACTCTAAAATAATCGAAAATTTGAATATTCGGAATTATTTAATTGAATTATGCACCCCGGTACTACAACCAAAACTTACCTCATTATTTTTTTTTAACTTAGCCCCACACTAGTAATTTCTTCTACATTGTGGGTGCGTTTACAAACATTTAAACCCACATACACAAACAGCCAGATCCGAAACAACTACTTGTTTGTCATACAAATATTTGTTCTGTGCGGGAATCGAACCAGCGACACACAGCGCACCACTGCGCCAACCGTGCCGTCGCACGTCGCCGTCGTATTGAGAGCCGCATGCAAGCTTTGACTTTCGGACGAAGTACGTTTTATTTTTGTATATATAATGCGAAACATTTGAAATTTTTCATAATGGATTATTACCTGTTCAGAAAAAAAAAAACTGTAAATTTCATTATTTTCATTTCATTTTCATTATTTTTGCAATTGGACAACGTTTTAAGGCTTTATTAAACTTAAAACACCCTATGATAAACTACTTTGAAATCGTTACATTGGTTTGAAAGCTCGGTGTCAAGAACGGACAGAAAAAGGCTTAATTAAACTTAAAACTCCCCTCTTTTTTGCGTTTGGGCTTAAAAATTTTCTACTCTTTAGCCATCACCAAACACCAGTACAGACAACAAAGTACTACAGAGAGACGGACAGACACAACCCTTCCACCTCCACAAAAACTTTGAAAGACTGACCTAGTCATAACGTTGTTGTGACGGACACACCGCTTTCTACGGACGAGCACATTCCCAGCCACTTTGTACTGAACGGCATGCGTCTCTACTCTATCGCCCACATAGCTAAAAAGCGTTTGATGTGTTAGTGACAGAAGCCGGGAAATGATTTTATACAAGGGAATTATGGTAAGGTTATAATTTGGGCCAGTAAGGCCCAAGTGGTTATACCGCATATACAGGATGTGAAGTAAATAATGGATAACCATGAAACTGTCGAATGGCCAGATTATCATCTATCATTTACCCCACTTATATCGCCTACATACGCGTACATATTTTTTCGATATAGAGGCCCAAAATTGCCTAATTCCGTAGAAAAATGTATTGTAATAAAAAATCTTGATACTGGTCTGATAATACAAATATTCAGGAGTGACATAAAAAATAACAAAACGGGAACAAGTCACCAATTATAGAAATGGCAGCTGAATTTGTAAGAGTAAGTACGATTTTTATTTGAAATATCAAACATATCAATAATTTGGTCATCCATGGGAATATGGCGATATAAGTGGGGTAAATGATAGATAGATCTGGCCGATCGAGAGTTTCAGGGTTATCCATTATTTACGCCACCACCTGTGTAAAGACCTCTGCAACACTGAGGTATTTGCCGATGCTTTGCCAACCGTAGGCCCAAAAGTTATTATTATTACATAAATTATTGACTACCAATGAACATTATCATTCACTTTATTCGTGCCTTCACTTTGGCAGCAAAAATTAGTACTCTAGGACAGTGTAGACATACATATTTACTGGGTCGTCACAAGTTTTTTTTATTTTTTATTTATTAAAGATGGGTTTGACTCTAGACTAGGTCAGTGGTGACAAGACAGAGTCGACGATGGAGTGTGCTTACCCAAAAGAAGCCTGTTCACTCTCACTTTGAAGAGATTAGGGTTTTAAGCGTTGGGAAACACAGACGCAGGTACAGAGTTCCAATTTTTTTGCTGTGCGCATAACAAAAGACATTTGGAAACGCTTAGTGCGAATTGGTGGAATAGCAACTAGGTAAGGATATTAATTTGCAGTGCGTCTAGATGACCGATGGAAGAAGGGGACCGGTGGTATGAGGTCGTGGAGTTCTTGGGCACACTCACCGAAGTACAATCTGTAGAAGACCGACAAGCAGGCGACCTTGCGGCGATGAGCCAAGCTGTGAAGCCAATGAGCCTCTTAGCTCTGCGTTCCACCGAGTCAAGCGCGGCAAGTTGGTACTTTGCTGAGCCATCCCAAAGGTAGCTGCAATACTCCATGCAGGATCGGACTTGCGCTTTGTAAAGGGTCAAAAGCTGTCCAGGCGTAAAGTATCGCTTCACTCTATTTAGGATGCCCAGTTTCTTGGCCGCTGTTTGGGCTTTGTACTCGATGGTGGCCTCACCCCAGCAGTGCGTGACATACACAAGAAGATCGCCAGTTGACCGTCCCCGGCGAAAGCCATATTGACGGTCACTGAGGAGATCATTGTCTTCGAGGTAGGTCAGCAACTTACTGTTCAGTACCCTTTCCATAACCTTACATAGGATGGAGGTAATGGCGATTGGACGGTAATGGGCAGGGTCTTCACGGTCGCCCTTTTTGGGCACTGGTTGCACATTTGCAAGCTTTCAGGATTTTGGCACCGTTCTTTTATCAAGAGAAAGGCGGAACAAGCGTGTCAACACAGGAGACCATTCAGGCGCACACTGCCTTAACACTCTCGCTGGAATGCCGTCAAGCCCGCTGGCCTTGTTCACGTCTAGACTGCACAATACTCTTCGGACCTCTGTAATGTGAACTTCGATCTCCAGCATCGAGGAGTCACATTGAGGTACAGTAGGTGGTTGCTTGGAGCCAGGCAGCGTCCAGACGTGAATTGCTTGCAAACAGAAGCAAATAAATTTGCTTTCTCACTTGCAGAGTGAGCCAGCGACCCATCAGGTTTCATCATTGGAGGTAAAGTGGGACGACAAAAATTCGTGTCAACTGACTTAGACAGGGACCAGAACTGTTTACTACCCGGAGGGTGTGATGCTTGTTTGGCCCCAATACGTCCGACATGGTCAAAACGTGCTCCACGTAAAACCCGCTTGCAGAGCTTGGCGGCAGAATTAAAGGCTCTTCTCTTCGCGCGAACCCTACATGCTCTAACTTTACGGTCGCGGGCCTTGGCCCCAGGCTTGGTAAGGAGACTCTTTTTGGGCCTCAGCGTGGGCGCATTCTGCATTATAACAAGGCCGGGATTTGTGACCGAGCGGGATGTCGGAGAATGGAATAAAATACTCCATCCCGTGCCGAATCACGTCCGCAACCACGTCAGCACAGCACGAGGTGTCACCCGCACAACAAGACAACGATCTTCGGCACTCGTTGCGCTAAACTAAATGCTATGCTCATGTCCCAAGTTGCATAAGGCAGTAAGGTTATCTTTGTTAAATTTGGTCACAACACCTGTGACGTGCCATTATTTGTCTGCACTGCTTGTTGGTGTTTTTGAGGAACTTGGCAACGTTTATATGCACAATTTGGAGAATAAAACTTTATTTCGTTTTATCTCCGCATAACCTGACATGCTCGAAATTCAGTCTACACTTATTCGTGTTAGGTACTTTATTTTTACTTTATTCGTAGAAAAATCTATTGCTAAGTAATTAAGTATATCACAATTTATCACATTACATTACTTCCTTACTTATTGTCCTTGGCACGAATGTGGTAACAATGGCATATTAAAATAAAATAATATGCTAAGTGAACACACATTTATGATAACTGCGATTTAATTAGCGCGAGTGTTATATAATTATAATCAAGTATTTAAAAAACTTACATCAATGTTTTTAAAATGAAATCGAAGTCGAGGGTTGATAGAAATATTTTTTCATACCTCCAGACCTTTTCAGTTCAACAATAGGTTCAAACAACAGATCAGTTGAAATAACAGTAGGTACCTACATAAACTTACCTATTTACAATAAGTTATTGCGCACAAACAAAAAATCTAAATCATGTTATCTACAAATTATAATTGCGCCATGTTGACGTAAACAAGTCATGCATTTCATTGTCTATTTAAAATATATTATTGAATTCTAAACGCAGGAAGGGGAACGTAGAAAATATTAAATAATGATATTCTATGTGATAATTTAATATTTCTAACATGTATTGTTAAAAGTGTTATCAAGTCAGAATGTCGACGCGGGAGGGAGACAATACCTTCATTATAATAAATTTTATTACGTTTATTTACATGTCATTGTATCAGAAGTATGAAGATACGAGTAAATATTTATGTACATACCTATTTACTTAAACTATAGGTACCTACATTTGAGTAATTCATTAAACGTCCTTTTTCGCTGTAATTATTTCTATGGCTATGCCTCATCCTAATGTCATGCCTAATGATATTTCAATTATGGTCTTTTGGTATTACCCAAATCCCATGACAGCCCCAAACTCAACAAAGGCTTTTAACTTTCATAAAGCTGTCTAACCAAATAGCCGTATCGTCGCACAAGTCCTTTTGTAGGAGCAACTTTCTTCAACCCTGATTAATTTTAAATTTATGCAAAAATTTAAGCAACACTGGCAATACAACTCTTCAATCGGTCACGGATCATATATATACCTAAGTTGTTGCGTGCTTATGTATGTAGTATGTAGAACATATAAAAGAAACTTGATTAGGTAAACAGTTACTTATAAGGGCAGTCAACTGAAGCGTGGATGTCGCGATCGGAAAGCAACTTTCTCTTTCTTTGGGGAAGGGATGATTTATTGAGATTGAGATCAATGTGCCGCCCATTCGAGACCCATGATGGAATTAATAGTAAGTACTTGTCAGGTTTTGTAGTCAGGGTACTTGTTACCTTTATCTGTTAAAGATTCCATATTCGACCTTTTTTAATACTTTTCTAATGCTCACTGGATAACTGCACACCCTAGAAGTGCAATGCTGAACATAGGCCACCACAAAAATAAAATAAGGTAACAAACCCTGGGGATCCGATGAAGTTGACAATGTTCACTCACTGCAGCCCCATCATGCTAGTTAAGATTTTAACAGCCGATTTATCGCTAGTGATGTCAAAATCTGTGTGTCGACGTGAGATTTTGGCATCCTGAGCGGGACGCCAGCGATCGAAGTCGTTGCGTGTGTACCTACTGTACCTAGCATTAAGCTTTGACCTCAAAGCCGGGCTTGCTACTTACCCATTAATTTAAAACACGATAAGGACAAGAAAAATACTCACTTGGTGAATGAAGCATACATAATGTCAATCGGCACTCTATAGGGAAGCGTAAGGAGTGTTAGGTATCTCATAGCCCTCTGCCTCATCACCCAGTTGACGAGGCCACTGTTCGCAGAGTCTATCGCGTTCTGGAATATCGTCATCACTGTGTCCGGGAGGTCATCTACTAAGGCATCCTAAAAATTTTAGCGAATTTTAGTGAATCCTACTAGAGCTGAAGTACAGACTCGAAATATTTCATGTTGGAAAAGCACATATTTCGGTGCGAATGATAGACCCGGGGCGTATGAGCGGTCATCGTAGCCGTATTGATTTAGCATTTCCATATACGCGACCCGGGACATCATATGGCCAGACAGAGTGGATAATTTGTTTCTCCTTCATTTGCCGCAGAAATAGACTTGCTATTTCGGCGTCTCATTATTCGCCTGCAATTTAAATTAATTGTTGTGGATTCTTGAGATATAATTCGTGATTAGGAGTTTATCAAACTAAGCAATTTACATTTAAACTTACTAGGTAGGCAGGAATTTAAATCAATAATTATCAAGTCATTTTTACATTATTTCCGATAAACGCATGCTAATTTAAGGGATTACCTGGTAATATTTACGTACTATTTTCCCCCTTTACCTGTCTATGAGTTTTGCATTCTTCACAATCTGGATCGTATTCACACGTGGTATCATCAAGCACATCTTGCAGTTGGAAGGTAGACTGGACTGCAAGACACCTTGTGCAAGATATCATGTTGTTTCTCTGCAAGAACCGGAGTGCGTCGTCGAAGCCTTGCTTGCACATATTGCTTAGAACGTCTGGTTTAGGCGGGAAGAGGATACGCGCGAATCTGTTCATGTTCTGCTTTGATAGTTCTATACTTGTGTTTGCCAGATTTACCTGTTGAGAAGTTAGAGTTTGTGGGATCTGTTTGTATTTAAGGCCCCGAGATGAAACCCTTCAATGTTTCTCACAACTAAACAACACGTTTTATGTGTGCGGCAAACATTGAGGGGTTGTGACTTGTGTTTATAGAGGTATGAGAAACAGGGTTCACTCATACCTCTATAGAAAAAGGAGGATCCTCCGACCAGACAGGTGTCGTGTCTGGTGGGCAATTGCCCGACGATTGATGTCGGGACGTTGTATATAATGCTAGTTGCGCGGTAAACTCTGCTTGCGCGATGCAGGATTTTGCGTGACGTCAGGATATGCGTAGTTCGCATGTGGCGATGTAGACATCGGTACATGATTACGACAGCTGAACTTTCAACTGGTAAGATTAGTTGGGATTTGAGGATAGTTCCGACATAAAAATTGCGTTCCTTGTAAGAGAACCACTAATATTTAAAAAATATACAACTCATGCAACTTGTAAGTAAGTAAGATATCACAAACAAATATTGTGGGGTGTGTCTTCCACATAAAAATATTTGTTCAAATGCAGTAATCGAAACCGTGAACTTGAGGTAGAAGGTCGACGGTTTCACAGCGCGTTACGTGATAAGTCACGTAACAGTTTCTTCAACAGTTTTACGAGACTTTGAAAGGTTTACAACGTAATGTTATTGCGATTGTATGAGGTAAATAAATTACGGTCACAGTAGAGAAACAAATACTGGGTCGGTAAGAAACTAAGTTTATTGAGTTATGTCGATCTAACTATCCAAAATCAGTATAAATTGATTCATGCAAATTATAACCAGAATGTACGAAAATAGATGACCTGTAATAACACTAAGTACATTCTTAGGTACATAAATTAGAATATAGCAATGACTTTAGGTTAATAAGATTTATGAAGGACTTGTACAATCGTCTATTGTATTGTATTCAAGTCATATAGCTATCAGGTACATTGAACATGCTAACAGGTTTGCATACTTAACTACAATTTATCTAGAACATCTAATTGTATTGTCGAAAAAGATGCGAGAAAGAATGCAGTTTCAAAATTGGCCAAGTTTTTGGCCTGTTGGAGAGTGGCCTATAGATGACACTACAGTAAATAATAACCTCAAGGGCGCTGCTGTAAAAACACCATAGATAAATCTTACATCATCCAGCCATCCGCTGGAAGTGATCATACAATCTATTTATAGCAGAGACTCATAAATAAATACTTACATGGAACAACTGTGAGCTCAAATCCCTGGGGCATATGTCGCTTTCGCCACAGAAGGGGCTGACAGTGATTGTGTTTTCATCCAATACGGGGAGATTATCACTGAAGCCTCCGTCCATGTACCTGATGCCATGGAACCGAGGGGGCAGCAGCCCAGAGAATACTGGCACGAAACATGTCGCTAACAGCGCCTAGGAAAAACATAAGAAGATATTAGAATGTTTAACGATAGGTTCGAAATGCGTACTAGATCCTCGATTGTTTCGGTCAATTGAGAGTTAATCTGCATCATGTTTCTGGAAAATTATAATTATGAGACAATCCTTGGCAGTTTTTGGACGTGATATTGGACTTGCAATATTTGGATGCTGTTTACGTCCGTTTTATGTCCGATTACGAAAATGCGAACCACGTTCATTGCGAAAATTATGTAAGTTTACGTTTCAGTATTATTATCCAAGCATTACTTGACATTCATTCGGCTAAATGCAGATTACCCTTGCATGAAGAAATCGCGCGTCATAAAAGATAGTAATTAGGAAGTATGTTGTTGCAAACGTAATGATGACATTAGATATACCTAGCTGAAATCGTACACACTATTTACCACGAGGAAAACTAGAGGTGGGCGGAGAGTACACGCATTTCTAAATGATTAAAAGAAGGTAAAATTACTAATGCTCACCTGTAATAAGTCTTCCCTCGTGGCGAATTCAGAGACAATGACGTTTTTCCCATCATAGACCCTCGTCAGGGAAATGTGGAGCTTGCCGCTGACGATTTTGTGTACGTCATGGGGCAAATACTTCTGCATGCCCTCGAGGAGGAC
Source organism: Brachylomia viminalis (assembly GCA_937001585.2). Classification (NCBI taxonomy): domain Eukaryota; kingdom Metazoa; phylum Arthropoda; class Insecta; order Lepidoptera; family Noctuidae; genus Brachylomia; species Brachylomia viminalis. Next base: position 5,481,651 of record OW443299.2, on the reverse strand, counting down.
ATTCTGGATGTTGAAGGAAGGGCTGAACGGCCCAAGGGAGCCAGCCCTCGCCTCTGTCACTACCCTTAATACATCTGTTGTGATCTCACCTGGTAGGAAGATGTACTCGTAAGTTACATTTAATAAATTAGGGATACATGCCAGGGAGCCTACTTTCAAAGTGCGCCAACGAAGATACGGGCCGGACTGAAAATAGTTGGATACATAGGAATGAACCCTACTCCCGATTAACTAACTTTTTCAGATGGGCTGATACACATCGGGAATAAGCATAACTGTCAAATCGTGTTGTCATCCATTTTTAGTTCGGGCCCCGAAGTAAATTGATGCCCGTCCGTAGGTGACACGGAAACACCCGTAACTTCGATCGAAACTATTTAGAGTAGACCCCAAGGCTTATGCCAGGTTAACATACACAGCGCGACAAAATCATATTGTCACAGCATCTCGTGTCTTGCTTTAGTACGTGACAATGGGAGGAAAAAACTTCGCGCGCGCCTTTTAGCCCAGCTAGAGCTTTTTTTAGAATGTGTTTTTTGCGCATGGAAACAACGTAACTAATATTGTTATTGTCGGCAAATCTGTGGTTAATTAGGTGAAACACTTATCAGTAAATGTCAACAATCTACGAATATAGGACATCAGCTGTTAAGATTATTGTTTGCGAATAATAAGAACATTGAATTTGTGGGTAACATTAATGCAAAATTACTACAGCTATCGTTCCTTCTACAAACATGACCAGCCCACTGCCACTTCAGTTTGCCTACTCTGCAAGCTATGTCGGTAACTCCGGTTCTTTTCCGGACAATTTCATTTCTGATTTTATCCTTCACAGAAATTCTGAGCATAGGCCGCTCCATAGCGCGCTGAGCGACCTTCAATTTGTGGACTAGCCCAACTGTCAGTGTCCACGTTTCGGCACCGTACGTCATAATGGGCAGGACGCACTGGTTGAAGACCTTAGTCTTCAAACATTGCGGGATTGGCGACGAGAAGACTTGACAAAGTTTCCCAAACGCTGCCCAAAACCCAATCGGATCCTTCTGTCCGCTTCGTTCTCAGTTGTGTCTCGCCCTAGGTAGACATACTCCTTCACAATTTCGAGAAGATACTTTTCGATGTGGATTGGACTTGGCAATGCGTGTGAATTGTACATGACTTTCATCTAGTCCAAATTTATGCCGAGGTCAACCGGTCGAGAGCCTCCATTCAGGCTGAGCAGCGTCTAGTCTAACGGGTCCAGCGTCTCTGCCATTATGACGATCTCATCAGCAAAGCGAAGGTGTGGTATATACTCGCCGTTCACGTTGATACCCAGTCCAGTCCAGCGTCTTGATAATGTCCTCCAACGCATTGGTAAACAGTTTCGAGGATACCACATTCCCCTGTCTCACGCCTCTGAGCAGTTGGATGGGGCTGGTTTTCTGATCCTGGATCTGGACAGTCATCGTGGCAGTGTCATACAAGCATCTCAACACTTCGATGTAGCGCCAGTCAATTCGACATCGTTGCAGAGAGGCCAGAACTGTCCATATTTCGACGGAGTCGAAGGCTTTCTCGTGGTCCATAAATGCCATACACAGCGGTTGGTTGTACTCCTCGGTCTTCTGTACAATTTGCCGAAAAGTATGGATGTGGTCTACGGTACTGAAGCCTTTTCGAAAACCGGCTTGTTCTGGTGGCTGGAACTCGTCGAGTCTCCTGGCGAGACGGTTCGTGACGACTCTCGAGAACAGCTTGTATACGTGGCTCAGAAACGAGACGGGTCTATAGTTCTTCAGCAGGGTTTTGTCACCTTTTTTGAAGAACAGAACCACCTCACCTCTGCTCCACGCCTTGGGCGTTGTACCCTCTTGAATGACGGAGGTAAAGAGACTAGCTAGCTCTTTCAGGACTGGAGCCCCGTCCACTTTAAGGAGCTCTGTCGTTATTCTGTCATCCCCAGGTGCCTTGTTATTTTTTAGCTGCTTGAGAGCCGCCCTAATCTCGCTCTGGTCGACATTCGGGATGTCCTCCCGTGTAGTGGCGCGTTAATTCGGCTCAGTGATCATCTGTACTATGTCCCACTGGTTTCGCCGTCCGCGTTGAGTAAAGATGCCCGTGAAAATCCTCGACTTTCTCGAGTATCTCGGACTTCGAAGTCACGATTCTGCCATCCGCAGTTCTTAGTTTCGTCAGGTGGGGCCTCCCTAATTGCTGAGTGAACAATCAGCAATTATTTTGATTGAGAGAATTAAAAAATATTTATATAAAAATGACTTAACTTTATGTATACTAAATGGCAATTTCATAGGTTAAAGACCTAATATTAATGGGCATACCTACATTGAATTCACCAGTTTTAAATTGGCACTGCAGATTTTTTGGTGACTTACTTAAAGTTGAATTTATAGTATTTTAAATTTCATGGCATACCCTTTTTGCAATGTTAATTAAATAACAGATCTGTCATTTGCTTTATGGTTCAAGATCACAATAGTAAAAAAATATAAGAACTAAAAAATTTGGTATTATTCCATTGTCAAAATGGAAGACTCTTTTTGAAACTTGTTATCCATAATTTTCTAAATTTGTATTTGTACTGTTTGGAATGGCCTGCTTATTTTTATATCAATAGACTTTTTCCTATTGAATATTCTGCAGAAAATCATAAAATATTAATAATTTGCAAAAGCCATAATAATAATGTGATGTGAATTTAAATGGTAGTGAAGGATAAAAAGTTGCAAACTTAAGTGCTTGCATTGCAAGAGAGAGCTTTAAACCCATTTAATTACTCATCAATATGATAGCATAATAATATTGCATACAATTACCCAAAAGTAAATATTGACACCAGTGGCATGTGACATATAGATTTATGTAGCTATGTAGATTAGTACATTTGTAACTATAAATTTATAATACAAAATTATTGGATTTTGGGATAAAGAACCTCATTTTCACTGTTCCTTTACCGCTCAAATCAATTTCCTTTACCGCTAAAATCAGTTTAAGCCATTTTCACAGGGTTTTGTCTTTCTAATATAAACTCAGTTAACATCATCACCATTACAATAAAGCTGATATTTGTGTATGTTACATTTTTATGTTTTTCTGTCATATAGATGGCATGAATAGATGCATAATGTAAAAAAAAGTTCTTGGTATGTGATTAGAAGTAAGCATTGCAGCTTTGTCTCATCATCTTCGTTTACAATGATAATTAGGATGACTAATTTCAATACCTACTTTATTGATTGTACAAAACTAATTAAGATTTATATAAATTTTGTTATGTTTTGTTTAATTTTTTGACAAAGAATCTATTTTATAAAATAAATAAATAAAGTAATAATAGAATGTAGTGTTTGGAATAGAATAAAATGTTGAAAAGTTTTTTTTATCGATTTTTTGTGGGCTATTTTGAGTTATTTTATTTTCTACTTTAACAGACCTTTGCCCAATTACATTCAGGCTAAATAAATGGAACTGAACTTCATACTCGTATAGATGAAGATTCAATTAGAATTAACTATGTATAATAATTTGGAAAATGTATTACCTATGGGCAGGTCACAGAGCATACAGCATGCCGATACGGCGCCAAAAGAGGCGCCAGAAATGTTGCCTAACAACAGATGAGGCGCATACTTCTTAAAACACACTGCAACACCAACATGGTAGATACCAAGGAAGCCACAACCCGCGAACGATAAGTTCATTATTCACTTAAAATAATCACTGCGACACTGAAAACAACTAATTTATTACACACCAAACGATGTGTCCAATATGCTAATATGAATTAGGTCGACACACTCAAAAACTTTATCACTGCGAGTGAATTATAATTAAATCTAACAGATTAGATTGCTGTAATCACAGATAGGTTTATCGTATGTTAATATTATATCGAACTGCCCTCAAAAAGACACCTATCGCGAAAGAGAAACTCGTGAAACTACGGAAATAAAATGTAAACAAGACGTTGACATTCGTCGCGTTGACGTTTGTTTTTCGTTAGCCGTCTGTTATTTTATTTCCCCGTTATGGCAGGTTTATTAAGAACAGAGTTGCCGTAGTGATTAAAAGAATAACTAAAATATTCGTCAAATGAGAGGTGGGCCAATCCGTGAAAAATTGCACATAATGGAAAAGTACTGTCACTAAAATATACAAACAATTTACAAGACCATCTTATTCTCTATTATGTACATTTTGTATAGTTCATTAGCTTTAAAGTCAATTGTTGCTAATTTAACTGATAAAAAAAAAAATAAGGAACAAAAAAGGTAATTTTAACGTGTCACACCTCCTGTCGCTAACTTTAACTAACCGAAGTTCATGGATTTTACGACAATCTTCAGAGTTTATTGTGAGCTTTTAAAGGGAAAAGGCTGGGCAGATGATGACGAATTGATGACTTAAAAATGCAAAAACAAAAGGACACTTAGGCGTCGAAGTACTCCTTCACACCGCTGTCATCCGGAAGCGTACCTAGAAATTACCACGATGAATGGCAAATGCTAATTTTTTGGTCGAAGAACAACCCCGCCTTCAGGACACAGGAAGTGTCGACCAATCAGCGAGACATTTCTTTAAAAACGAGACGTGCAATCTATGTGGCCGGTCCGTGACCCGAGCGTTTCGATGAGTAGACGTAAAACCCTTGTCTCGAGCTCAATGGTTTTAGTTTTTAAAGTGAAAACTACTTTAGCCACGTTGTTACTTGAAATTAGATGAAAAGAAAAAGCTACATTAAAAAGAGAAAACACAAGCATCCATAGGATTTAACGTGCGAGAGAATGGGGTATCTTGAAGTTCACTTTTTGAAGCAAAGAGTATAGTAAGTAATATTGTTTTGAAGATTTCACTTCTACCGCGTGTTACAGCACATTCATGTTTTTTTAGATAGGTAGTAACTTTTTTTCGTTGGTTGCCTCGTTCATATCCGGTTGCTACCTTGCTACTCACCGTAGACCACAGTAGACCTCAGACTAAGGAAAAGAAGAACTGTAGACATTATAAGTCAATGCTGTAGACAGAGAATTCTCTGTCTACGCTACTCATTCATTCATTCAGCATTTTGTAATTTTTTGGCTGGCAAGTGACAACGAAACGGACTGACACTCAAAATAAATAATACAATGATTTTAAAAACGAAAGACGTTATCTTCGCAAAACTTACCACGCAAGAAATTCTGTACGAAAGACGAGGCGGTATGGTCAAAAGACTATAGCCTGCCCTTTTGGGCGAATAAAAAAAAAAAAAAAAAAAAATGAGATAGGACTGACACACTGACACAGACATTTGTCTTTTGTCACTTCATCACTTGTCACTTGTGTTGTTTTTGTTGAAGTTGTAAGAAAATATTTTGAATTTAAATTGCCCAGCACTGTGACTTAGCAATGACTCGACATGCAAGAAATTGCACAGCTGGTGCCGTATATACGTATCATGAAAAGAAAAAAGATGCTGCCGCTTCTGGATACGGCACTCAAAACGAAAGACTTGGGAAGGATTCTGTGAAGAGCTTCGATTGCTGTAGTCTAACTTTACAGCCTTGTAGGAACCCTGTGATCACTAAGGAAGGATACTTGTTTGATAAAGAAGCTTTATTAGAATACATAATCACTAAGAAAAACGAATACACACGTAAGTTGAAGAAGTATGAGAAACAATTGAAGAAAGAGGAATCAGAAATGGCAGAGTTGGCAGCAGCTGAGAAAGAAGCGAACCTGATTAAATTCATGAACAGGGAGAAGAATATCTCTAGCAAGCAACATGTCGACAGTGGGCCGTCTACGTCATCCTCTTTATCAAATCTTGCTAATGGCATGGCAAAGCAATTGCCAAGTTTTTGGGTGCCTTCTCAGCTACCAGATGCTAAGATTTCAAAAATGGAAAAGCCCGATCCTACAGTTGGCTGCCCAATAAGTGGAAAACCATTGAAAATGAAGGACTTAATTGAAGTGAAATGGACACTAGTAAATGACCCAGACGATATGAAGTCCTTGATAGCTAAGGAGAACAGATACATGTGTCCAGTTACTCACGACATATTGAGCAATGCTGTACCTTGTGCTGTTATCAGGTGATAAAAGTTTAAATGTTTTGGGTCACCTATTGTTTTCAATAAGGTTTTATTTAGACTTTCCATCTATTAATACCGATAACTTTTTTGTTTATTGTATCAGCTAAATCTTATTTTTAATTTTGAAGATAAACCATTGCTGTGTAGTTATTTTTCAAATTCTTGTCCATAGGATTCATTGTCATCATGCATAAAGTCCATCCTATTAATTTATATTTTCTTAATAATTACATTATCATTCTACAGGACAACTGGCCATGTAGTCACCATGGAGTGTGTTGAGAAGATCATCAAGAAGGATTGGATGCATCCACTCACTGGTGATAAACTTAAGGAGAAAGACATCATAATGGTGCAAAGAGGTGGAACAGGATATGCTCTGACCAACCAGAACTTAGAAGGGAAGAATGAGAGACCAGTTTTGCAAGCTTAGATTAAGTTTTAACAATAAATAACAATTATAATTTTCTGTCATTCATGAAAGTAATTTTCTGCTATTGTTGATGCACAGAAGGTAATGAAATGTATGGCAGAAATTAAATTTTATTTAAATATTTCACAATCTGTTGATTATTTACTTGATCCTGATAAAGGATAAAATAAGGGTATTTTTAATTTTTATATATCAATTTATTCATAAACCAAATCAATTGTACCAACAGGAGTTAATAATTATGTTAGTTCAAATTACAAAATGGGTTTGCATCAATTCATATGAATAACAAACTAAATTTTTAGCTACTTTTAGCTTTTACTACATTCATAATTGCAATTTTACCTAATCTCATGTATATTTAAACATGTTAGTGTAAATAATAAGATAAATAAAATAATATGACAGTAAGTACAAATCTATTATTTCTCTAAAAATATACTTAGATATAATTCTTCTAATAAGCCCATAATATTAATTTTGTTCTTATTACTAATATACTATGAATGATGAAATGCGAACAGATCCAATTGGAAGTCCACACCATTATTTCTAATCTCAGTCTCTGGGTATAAGTCATTGCCTAATGTATCTAAAAAGTTTAATACTGATTCGCCCTGACTTGATAGAAGGCGATTGTCAGATGAGTCGTCCAATGACGGCATATCATCACAATGGTTTATATTTTTATGTGAATCTAATGATTTGTCCTCACTATCTCTGACATGCAATAACAATGGCGCGATCAAGCTGCTAGATTTTGTGAATCCATCCTCTGATTTTTCACTTGTACTAATAATCCAGTCTTTAAGATCAGGGTCTATCACATCAGAGTCTTTACATAAATCTACATCATTTTTAAACAGATCGTGTAAGCTATCACTGTTTGAAATATTTACATCTAAACTGTTCTCTGATGTTGGAATTATCAACCGTAAATTTTCATCAGAGCTTGGTAATGTCAAATGTAAACCATTCGAATTTGGCATAGCTACATGCAAACCATCATCGCTATTTGGTATACTAACATGTAGCCTACTATCGGTGTCAGACAAGGTAACATGTAAATTATCATTTGAGTTTGGAATAGTAACATGCAGTCTGTCATCCATGTTCTGTATATCATCAATCAAATCATTATTTGAATTAGGTTTTGTATCATGTAAATCATTATTTGAATTTAATATATTCACATGAAGCATGTCTTTAGAATCTGACATTGTTACATGTAGCCTGTTATCTGAATTTGCCAAGGACGTGTGTAAATCTAAACCATTTTTGTGTGAATGTGGTATGGTAACATGTTGTCGACTATCTGAATTTGTTAATGTACCAAGTAAACTGTCTGATATACTAACATGTAGGCCGTTATTTGAATTCGAAATAGGGACATGTTGTCTGGTATCAGTATTTGGCATACTAACATGTTGCCTGTTATCCGAGTTATGTGGAGTAAAATTGCTTTCAGAATTAGGCAGAGAAACATGTAGATTTCTATCAGGATTTGATAAAGGAACACGTTTGTCGTGCGCTTTATTATTAACCATCTCTAAAGAACGAATGACTTGTACATCATAATTGCTCATTTTGCTAGGATTTATCTGAAATTTACGGAAAACTGTTGAGGATGGCTTTATCGGCGATGATCGTATGTCGAAGTGAGCACTGTGGAATTGCACATAATTGTTTTTTGGCTTACTAAGCTCTTCCATCATCATGCTATCGGTTTGCGGCTCAGGCTCTGGTTCACAGTTAATGTTGCAGTCTTGTGCGTTTTCCAACATTTTCGCTACATCATCTTCGGACATCATATTATTATCTGCTGTATTTATATTATTTTCGGGAACAATAATGGCGGCATTCACATTATCCCCTTCTTTAGGAAACATAAAGTCCTCAGTTCCCAGTTCAATGAGGGTGTCACTCTCAGATTTCAGTCTCATTTTCTTTGCACTTTGTTCTTGTGTTTTCTGTTTGAGCTTCCAAATCCTTTTACTTACAGTTGGCCATTTTGCCACAGAATTGATTCTTGCACAGTTTTCAGTTTCGTTATCAGGATTTGGTACATCTGCATGCTTCAGTAAATGAGGGGAGGGTTTATTTTGATCTCTAATAATTGGATTGATTTTTGGAGGATTGTGGATACAGTAACCATTTTTATCTTTAACGCAATTTAAGGATTCTACATCAATGTTGTATTTTCCAGGATTCATATCAAAAAGTCTGTAAAATATTTAAAAAAAATATGAATTTAAGGAACCTGGGAAAGAATAAAGCAAGTAAAATATAAATGAGAATTATTCTTTACCTGCCAATGTCTTCATTGATGGTGCAAGGTTGACCATCTGTCCCATCTACTTTCTTCAATAAGCAAGGCAGTAGGGACTTCAGTTTAACAATTAGTTGTTCTAACTGTTGTATAAATATATTGGTTTTATTTTCATCTGAACCGCCCTTTAGAATCGCCAGTAAACAATGGAATAAATTGGAATGGATTTTTGCAGGTATATGTGTGGGATGGTTTTCGTAATGTTTTTGTAGGCGGTATAAACTGCCAAAGTCCTGTAAAGAGATTTTTATGGTTTATGCTGACTGTAACAAAATCTTTCAAAAATAAATTAAATTAATCTTACAGCAGCACACTGGAAGCAAGAGACAATTGTTCCACTTTTTTTCTTTGTCTTGTGTAGTGATCCCTCTGGTAAAATCTGTTTTGGTAATTTTACTTTCCGACCACTCCTTGTGACCTTCGCCTGAAATATATGACCGCACATATTAGTTTTTAGTTAGGCTACTCTTTATTTCTATTCCATATTTTCAAAATAAACTATAATTATTAAGTTTTCTTCATGCTAGTTTCTTCTTAAAATAAAATATAAATTCATAAAATACCTCAGCAGGTGGCTCAGGCTCAAACTCTTCTTCACTATCTTCCTTCAGGAAGGGAACTTCTTTAGGTATGACAGGCTTCACGACTTTTTCTGGTATGACGGGCCTCGTGACTTTTTCTGAAATGACGTGCCTCACGACTTTTTCTGGAATGAAGTGCTTCACGACATTTTCTGGAATGACGTGCTTCACAACTTTTTCTGGATTGACGTGCTTTACGAATTTTTCTGGATTTACGTGCTTGACGACTTTTTCTGGATTAACGTGCTTGAAGACTTTTTCTGGAATGACGTGCTTGAAGACTTTTTCTGGATTAACGTGTTCGACAATTTTTTCTGGATTAACGTGCTTGACGACTTTTTCTTCTGCTCTTTTCAAATTTTTTGTATGATTCTTTCGATCCTTTAGTAAGATTTTCTTTTTGGCAACAACTGTCAAATCTTTTGGTGAGACAACCCTAAAATAATAATAAATTTATAAATGTGCCACATCTTTATTAAGTACTGTAAACCTTTGATTGAATCAAAAGATTAGCCATTCATTTGTTTATTTAACACAAATTTTCCTTGCATTTTATTGTAATCAATGCTAGTCAGAACTGTAAAAAATTACAAAATATCAAGTTTGCAAAAAAAAGGGGCAGAATAACTTACTTGTAAATATATTTAGTGTTTGTGACTGGATCGTAGGTAGGCTCTGGTGCTGATTTGTCAGGGTCATTGAACATTTTCAATGCCTGATTTACCATCTTTATCTGTTCATCGCTCAAGTGATTTAAACTGAAATAGAGAGTGATAAAGCATTAATACAATCTTATCATTTGCAATTGAAAGGTAAGGTTTAGCATGAGTTAGCAGTTTTAAGCACTCATACTGGCTGTGGTTAAGTACCTTTAAAATTGGTAGGTCTGTTGGGTGATAACTACAGTGGTACTGATATTGATATTTTAGCATAAAAGTGAAGAAGTAAGACTAAACAGAATTAATCAAAAATCAAAATCAAGTCATTTATTCAAACTAGGCTGAGAATCAGCACTTTTTGAACGTCAAAATTACATAAGACAGTCCCCCAAAACGCAATTATAACCTACCACCCTAATATTTAAGGCTTTTCCATTATAGTTGCCTATGAATTAGGTCATAATGTAGACTTCTTTGGCTGTATGGCATACTCACCTGGTTGCAATGCAACACACCACAAAAAATTACCATGTTCATTACAACTAACTGTGCATGTTGACCATCAGTGCTATCAAGTAACTGTGAATGATCATCTAAATAACTATGATTGACAATATAAATATAAATCACATAATTTACCTATGATAAGTTTCTCCTAATTTTATTAATTGCACTGATGTGTGTTTGGATTGAGTGTGGCTGGGTGTGCTGAAAAATAAAGGTTTTAATATTATTTTTGAGGAAAAAAATTAACAATATTATTATGTTGTATGTAGTAAATAAGAGGATCTGGCTGCTCATCCTGTTCATAAATGTTAAATCACATATTACCATCATCATAATCAGCCTATAATGTTTCAACTTAAAAAGACGAAAGGAGCCTGTTACATTTTACAATGTGCTGTTCCACCATGAGTACAAAAGAAGTTCCACTTAGCAATTGTGCTTACAAACACCGACCATCAACAAGAATGCATACAAAGGCTTCTCAATGAAAAAAGCATCATTATAATATGAGCCCCAAACATCTCTAGCTTAACTTGGGCCCTCCGTTGTATGAGGAAAGGAAAAATGTCAAAATCTATACACTGGGTGTACCAACGATGAGTTCTTTGTTCTATATTCACAAACGGTAATCAATTCCTTTATCTGCAAATGTAATAATGCCAATCAATAATAATAGTGATAAACTTACTTCTCTTTTGGTTTAATCTTTGGCATAACTTTCTCAGGCCGATGTCTATTGATTATTGGAACCTCCTTCAGTTTTACTATCTTTCTATCAATATCTATTTTTGGTACTGTGTTCACTGGGTGGTGATTAACTGGTACTGGTGTGCTTGCAGTAGTCGTGATGGTAGGTTTCAAAACGATGTTATCAACTACATATTGTTTATTTACATTATCATGTTTAGGTAGCAAAAAACTTGCCAGTTTTAAATTATTTCTGATCAAAACGCTCTCTCTCTTTTTGACCGCATTAGGTCTAATACCGGTATCTGCGGTTATTAATCCATTTTCAATATTTCCACTGTTTTCGTAGAATGTTTTCAGGTTATTACTAACAGGTTTGGGTGGTTCTACGGTACTTGAAGCAAGGACGTAAGTATTGCCCTGGGAACATAAAAATCTATGTTATTTAACATTTTATGAGATATCTGCAAGTTTAATAACAATGATAACAGTTATTTACCTGAGTGGCGCCAGGATCTTGTATCAAGTAAATCGGGGCGTATTGACAGTTGTTTACGATAATACCTTCTACAGAAGTATTCATATTTCTAAGTACGACACTTAATTAAAATAAAACATTACAGTTAACGTATATTTTCATATAACTTTTAAAGAATCCCGTAAATAATAAAATACCACCGCGACGTTGACAATGTTGACATAAATCTTCTGAGGGATGCCATACTTAAAATTTAGTAACTACTATAATAATAATCGATAATGAAAGGGATTTAAATACGCGAACAGTCCATACCACAAAGAATTAGAAAATTATGGAATATAGTCTGTTTTTTCTATTCCGTGAATATAGTAATATTGGTAAAGTTTCTCGCATTCTCTTTATTTATAAAAATAAAATTTACAAAAATAATCTTTTGAAAAGTATTATCAGAAATGGTAAAGCTACAAACACCATTTTCGAAATGTTATTGCCCACATTTTTTTGGGCTGTAGAAATACTGGGTTCGAACTATAATTTGGGGATTACACGAGGCTATGAGCCATTTCGTCAGCCACTGTTGCCCGTGTCAAACGCAAAGTAGGTATTACCACACACCAGTTCACACAACAACCGACCAAATTGGTCTGGAAACGTTGCAGGCCCTACGTGTTGCAGCACTTGTAGTTACATTACAGAGCTACATATTTAAGCTTGATACAATCTGATTTGACAGACGGATTTAATTGATGCCAGATTGATCGCTTAGGTCACTTTTGCTCTGCCAGGGTTGCGGGAAAGTCCGAAAGGGTTACTGTGGCCCCTGCAACTGAAGGAACACGGTTGGATTTTAGGCAGTAAGAGTTTGACATGCCCTCCCTTCGCCTTCTCCCGCTCGACCCAGAGCGGGAGAAGTTGTTTGATGATATCCCACCATAAAAAAAAAAGTTCACTTTTGCTGTTTGGACCACTATAAAAACCAGGCAAGTGCGTGTTGGGCCACGCACAGTGAAGTGTTCTGTAGTTGGGATCAATATTCACGCATGCACAGTATTTATTTTATGTATTAATACTGCGGTTGTAACCGAAAATATCTCAAACAAAACACGAAAAAGTCAGTTAGAAACATTATAATCTTTTTAATTATGGGCCCCAACGGAACTTCACACGCATAAGTGCATAGTTTTTTTTTCATCCGTCGGTTTCATGTACGGGAAGAGCCATCCCTAATTATTTTTATCGTTATTTCACTATACTATTGTTTAGCGGTGCACAGAAAATTCCTTCTTCCAATTTTCATCGATACAGTGCAAATAGTCTCCGAGTAAAATGGCTGTGTAACATTCGGACGAACGGACAGACGGACAGATTGACAGACTGACGGACATGACGAAATGTTATGGGTTACGTTTTTGCCATTTGGCTACGGAGCCATGATGGTTTTAATAGGGTGCTAAATTAATGCAGCTTCTTTAAAATGTCATTCTCGTCTGCAAATATATTTAGTTGTCTAATGAATGAATAGGTCAGCGACGAACTTTTAGCGTCTAATAAATGGTTTATAAGCGACCATATATTGTAAAACAAGCTACTGTTAATATGACGCAACATGGTGATAATTCTTAAGCAACTAAATTTGTGATATGTCTACTCATTGCCAGCTTCTAATAAGTGTATCAACTTCATCTATAAAATAATATCAACGTACTCTAATTTCATAGAGTCACCTTTATTTTTATACTTTAGCATAAGTAACTGATGAGTGAATCTACTATATTTGAACATAAAATTTCCTTATTATTGTCATCAAATAATGGTCAATGAAAGCTCTAATTTCATGTATTCGCCTATCTATTTATAATGTTACCATAAGTAATTGACTATTATACCTACCCAAATGAACATACAAAAAATATTACTGTACATTGCGGCGTGATATTTACTCATTTTTAGGCAAAATTATGTAATGATTAAGTAAACATCATACTGTTATAATCTCATCTAACCCAAATGATTCACCAACAATAATATAGAGGGGATCTGGCGCTTGGCGGCCGCTGCCGCGGCACGCTCGCTTCGCTCGCTCGCCTTCGCGCGCTAATGGTCACTGTTCTAACCTAACCTAACCTAACCTACCCACCCACATGATTCACCAACCTTATAGGGGATCTGTTAGATGAGGAGAATAAGAAAACATATTAACGTTACTAAGAAATATAGCGATGAGGGGGTTTGGCGATCCGCGCCGCAATGTACAGCGATTTGAAGTGGGGGCAATAAGGTCCCAGTCGCCACCCGGTGGCAACTGGGATTTTTTTCTCCCAATTGCCACCTGGTGGCAATCCATGTGGGGGCGACTGGGACTATACCCAAATGGCCGGTCGCGCCCTTCTGATTCCCAACGAGCGTCAGGTACACTCCCGCGCTTGTGTTGCAAACTTTCACGAAAAAAGAATATGATTTATTAATTTAGTTGTTGAATGAAAAACTTTGATTGCTAATTTTGAGGCTGGAATTTGATTTTATTAGCAGACAGATGTTGAATCTCTAAAATATATAAAGTAGCTCACTTATAACATTAGTCGCTGAGTTATCAAATCAGAAGTAAATATATTTATCGGTAGCTCGGAGTCATATTAATTTACGCTCGTAAATTGACGCTGGTTTTTTGATATTCTGTTGGAATAGTAAAGATGATGAATTAATATAATTGAAGCTGTTCTATTAACTCGTCGCCTACATATAAAAAAAGACGCTAGGTTGCAGGTGCTAAATAAAACTTTTGTTGCCGCACATTATAATTTCCCGTTTTAATATAATGGCAGCACTAATTACAAGATGGCGACCAATATTAGTCAAATTAGTTCTGGTTTTTTGATCACACTTGCTTGTAGCGCTAAAGTCGCTTTGGTATGGAGGGTAGAGAGTAGAGACACCATACGCTTTGGCTTTCTGAAACTATAAACTGCAACTTATATTAACTAATAATCAATTAGTTGACCGGAACTATGCCCAATCTGAGCAAAGCACTTGCTCAAAGTTCAGCCGACAAGTTGTAGGTAGGACTTAGATACCTATTTATTTTATACTAATTACGGACGCCCAGCATTAGTGGGGATCACATTATATCAAGTCTAGCGGGATGGCTTAGTTCGGCCGCCTAGGCTGTCAAGAAAGTAAGACAATACACTGACGTTGATACAGCTCGGCTAGTCTATTTTAGTTATTTTCATAGCGTTATGTGCTATGGCATTCAGCATTGCGATTCTGTAACCATCTCACCGTGAAAACTTAGGTGAAGTGAGCGTGGAGTGAGCTGTCAGTGTCATCCCACTGATGCTAGGGATTGACCAAGCATTACACTTTCAATCATAATCGAGATTTTAATAATATTTTTTATCAAAATTGTATTGATCATTTTATATTAGGTATTTCAAAGCTAGTACCATGTAGCTAAGTGGCTAAACAAAACTATTTTGATGGTTTTAAAATAAAATAGCAAAACAGAAATTCTGTTAGAAAGTCAATGCTGTTTTTTTCTTTGTTTGCCTTAGGCGCGAGTGCGCCACGCACGGAACTGTAAATAAAATATAAAACATTACAAGTTGAAGACCGCTACAAAAATAGAAACGCGTAAGTATCGACATTGTTTGTAATTATGAACGAAGCGGGCTCGATCATTTTTCACAAGGAGTAACTTGGTCGACTTATGCAGAAAAGCATAACAATTATTAAGAGTAACCTACCTATGTAGGATATAAGAGCGAGCAAAGCGAGCTTGATAATGTAAGCACCCCGCCTAGGGCCGATTAGATTTTTGGAAATAGGAGTTTCGGTACTTTGTTGAATAATCCACAAAAGCTCTAGAATTGAGAAGAAAATTTCAGGACCTCGCCTCGAATACCTAGGTACCTA
The DNA here is from genome assembly GCA_937001585.2 of Brachylomia viminalis. Lineage (NCBI taxonomy): Eukaryota > Metazoa > Arthropoda > Insecta > Lepidoptera > Noctuidae > Brachylomia > Brachylomia viminalis. The sequence goes on along the minus strand of OW443299.2, from coordinate 5,465,982 downwards.
CGTTAAGTGCTTTAATATTCTGTGAGGCGGCGTTTTCGCATATTTTTTTAGTTCCGAATGTCTTACACCTATAGGTAGGTATTTAATTTTGAAGCCAGGAGAGTGCAATTGCGCCGTCTTGCACCCCGCTCCCGGCGCCCATGTTACTTACTTACCTACTACCTACGTAGGTAGGTACCTACTTATTTACCAACGTCCAATACATAGAGGTCTACTTAATCTGTCGTTGCCAATAATATAAGAATATCCATCAGATTATCATCGTCAATACCTACTAAAATTTAATAGGTAGCTAAACAGAGACTCCCGCAGCGCCGACACGGGCTCACTTGACTTCGCTGGCGTGCTGTTGCCGTGGCAACGAGAATCGCGTGGCCGTGAAGTGATCACGCCGCGCAAGCGCGTTAGACGCTATCTTCGCTGGCGTGCTGTTGCCGTGGCAACGAGAATCGCGTGCCCGTGAAGTGATCACGCCGCGCAGGCGCGTTAGACGCTATCTTCGCTGGCGTGCTGTTGCCGTGGCAACGAGTATAGCGTCGTCGTGATGTGATCACGCCGCGCAATTGCGTTAGACGCTGTCATTAGTAGGTAGACGTACCACGAGTTTCTTTTTCGTTATTACAATGACAACCACGTCCCTAAGTCTGTTCGTATTCGAATTACGAGACAATAATTAGTACCTACCTATTTATTTCAATGCTTTTAGATTGTCAATTCCAATCATTTTTTGAATGTCAGTATTATTATGTACATACCTAAATTTTGTTTTCAACAAATGGATATTACTTGAGAGGTGAGATTGAATAACTTCGAAGAAAGTTTTCAGTGATTGGTGTATTGTTCGTTTACATAATATTACATATACACGTAAATAGCACATGTATCCCGTCATCTAGATAAACCACAGTGCAAGATACTAACCAAATATAAACATAAATATTCAGGCATATCATCTAGGTAAGGGGTGCTACACAAATTGCTTCTCTCTGGCCAACAAGAAATTAAAATTATTTTAATTATTCATGTATTTGTTTCTATATTCTATGTATATTATCATTGTATGCATGTTTATTTTAAGGCGATAATATAATGCAAGTACCTATGTGTAGGTTACTATAGTCTAATTTAAGTCTTCCTTACTGTTTTACACACCATGCCTATGTTTCTCATCCTCCAACTCTCTCCATGAAATTTCTAATGATTTGTGCAGTTCCTTTGTGCTCTTATCTATATGTATTTTACTTTATTAAGTGTTTAGTGTACCTACATAAATAATAAAGAAATAAATAAAATTTATTCATTTGTATCACATAAAAAAAAATTGCTAATGCATTTTCTTCTAGTGAGTCTGCTGCTTCCCGAGGTTCAACATCTTGATGCACGCCGGGATGGAGGGTCGCCGCATATGTGTGTGGGCTGCACGCTCCCACTAGCTGAAGACAGACAATAGTACATATTATTACTAAATTGGTTGGTAGCGATCCTGCCTTCTGAGCCGCTGGTCCCGGGTATGATCCCCGGACAAGTCAAACATTTGTGTGCATGAACATGTCTGTTTGACCTGTGTCTGGGTGTGTATATGTATATAAGTATGTATATCAGTCATCAGGTTACCGTAGTACAGGCTCTGCCTAGTTCGGGACCTGAAGACCTTGTGTGGATGTTGTCTCATATTATATATTCATCATTTTTCATCTTATTTTTTGTTTATTGCTAAGTATTTGATTTATGTCGTTCCTACACTCATCAAACTATATTGCTTTAAATCATTGACATCTTACTATTATTTAAACTACCACCATTCATTGAGTTAGTAAAAAAATTATACCGTTTCAGTCAGTGTTTTGTCGTCGAGGGTGGAGCTAGCTCCTCTCCCATCAGCATGTTGAGCTGGAACAAATAACACTCGTATTAAACTTGGTGTAGGTCCTATGGTAAGTTAATTGCAAAGAAAAGGATTTGGGTTTGTTATAGAGTTAAGGTTTGAGTTTCAGAAAACATATCTGTATCTTAGATGAATGACAACACATATTACTTGATTTATTATAATAATATTATGACTGGTCCAAATGCTAGTGAACAACAATTTTATCATCTCTATTTTAAGTGGACAACGTATTACGTAGAAAAAATATATTAATATAGGTACCTACTACTACTATCACAGAAATACATACAAAACTGAGATGAATAGTCAAGACAAGAGTGACTGCAACCCTTTTTATTCGACACCTCGAGCACAATTTACTCATAACAAAGGCTTTGCAAATCAGGTATCTGGAAAACATATTTGTATTTTAAATTATTTAAAAAATACCCTTGTGTGTATGGAGAAATAAACAAAAAAAAACTTTTTTTTTTAATATTAATCAGCAGCTATTATTCACGTGATTATTAAAAAGAATTTAAATACTTAATTAAAATATCATTCTTACCAGGCAGACGGGCACAACATGGTCATCATATTTCATTTTCCGAGAATAGTAATTAATAAGATCACAATTTTATTCTGACAAACATCTGAAAAAAGAAATGTAAGGCTATAGGTACATTAGTATTCTTTAAACTAGGTTGAAATACTCGTTTTACATATTATTTAATAATGTGTAGTGATGAGTGGTGATCAATAAGGTTTTCCACTAATAAAAATTTCCATTATGTCTTAGCTAGGTATTTAGTAATAAAGTTGGACAGGCTGTTAAAAGCTCAAATAAAAAGCATTGCTGGCAAGGAAAACTATAGTGAATTGGATTGGTATGAAATATAGGTACTCATTTTACAAGATTAGCAGGTAATTATTGGTAATTACGAACCTTCGTAAACTTTTATGACTATCCCTATGGTAATGTCCTCGGCCGAACACAGTGAAGTATAAGAGCAACTTTGAGCCAATACTTCTCATTGATGTATCTTTTTCAGTGTTTCTGGCACACACATAGTTTGTGAAGATCTTGAGTGCTTAATCATTGTTAGTGCTCAGGCGGAGCCACTTTTTGCGTCCATCTCACTAACAGGAAACGTCTGCATTTAGATCCTTCGTAAGAACGCAATGTTCTATAACACTTGATGTACATCTTGCACCACCAATGCAAAATAATACACTTTAAAACCACTGAGAACATACGAACGGATATTAATCAACGCAAACTTTACTCGATCAGCAACAAAACAAAACTTTATCAGTGGGAAACAGAACACTGAAAAGTCTCAAACTGCGAAAACCGCCAAAATTTGATAGTTATAGTTCACAAGTTGTCTATGGTTTTTCCTACCATAGAGTACACGGTTGAATTATTGTTTTAATAAATTCCGCTCAAGTTTCGTTCCGTGCAGAAACGGGAAAAACTATGTTTACAGGCTGACCAACGGATTATATTAGAACGAAAAAAAATATTTGCTAATTTACAGCTGTAGATAAAACTTGGACACTATAAAATTTTTTTTTTTTTGCCTATGCGTTCCATAGACTCACATTTCCACCACAGATCGTGAAGTTTAGCAATCTATTAACTATGTACGATTTGAAAACCGGTCCTAATAAATAAACTTGTCACCGACAAACTAATAATTTAATGTAGGAACTGCTAAATTCAAACTTTCATTTGTATAACTTTGGAACTAACGAACAAATACGGTAATCTTGTAGCGGAACGTCCCATAGACAGACACTTGTTTCCACCACAGATGAGGAGTTTAGTAATCTTTGTGTATGGATGGATTGACGATGAATAATAATTTAAAGAGCGTGCAAGCATCGGCATAGTGATAAAATGTATGTATTAAAATAATAATTTAATTTTAAACTTAAAAATTAATATATTTTTTAAATATAATTTAAATTTCGCGCTCTTGTTTTTGCATTCCTACATCGACGATCCTTTTCGCGCTGGTAGGTAGGTACCAACACTTAAAGTCCTTGTGAATCAAATTATATTAATATATTTTTTCTACGTAATACGTTGTCCACTTAAAATAGAGATGATAAAATTGTTGTTCACTAGCATTTGGACCAGTCATAATATTATTATAATAAATCAAGTAATATGTGTTGTCATTCATCTAAGATACAGATATGTTTTCTGAAACTCAAACCTTAACTCTATAACAAACCCAAATCCTTTTCTTTGCAATTAACTTACCATAGGACCTACACCAAGTTTAATACGAGTGTTATTTGTTCCAGCTCAACATGCTGATGGGAGAGGAGCTAGCTCCACCCTCGACGACAAAACACTGACTGAAACGGTATAATTTTTTTACTAACTCAATGAATGGTGGTAGTTTAAATAATAGTAAGATGTCAATGATTTAAAGCAATATAGTTTGATGAGTGTAGGAACGACATAAATCAAATACTTAGCAATAAACAAAAAATAAGATGAAAAATGATGAATATATAATATGAGACAACATCCACACAAGGTCTTCAGGTCCCGAACTAGGCAGAGCCTGTACTACGGTAACCTGATGACTGATATACATACTTATATACATATACACACCCAGACACAGGTCAAACAGACATGTTCATGCACACAAATGTTTGACTTGTCCGGGGATCATACCCGGGACCAGCGGCTCAGAAGGCAGGATCGCTACCAACCAATTTAGTAATAATATGTACTATTGTCTGTCTTCAGCTAGTGGGAGCGTGCAGCCCACACACATATGCGGCGACCCTCCATCCCGGCGTGCATCAAGATGTTGAACCTCGGGAAGCAGCAGACTCACTAGAAGAAAATGCATTAGCAATTTTTTTTTATGTGATACAAATGAATAAATTTTATTTATTTCTTTATTATTTATGTAGGTACACTAAACACTTAATAAAGTAAAATACATATAGATAAGAGCACAAAGGAACTGCACAAATCATTAGAAATTTCATGGAGAGAGTTGGAGGATGAGAAACATAGGCATGGTGTGTAAAACAGTAAGGAAGACTTAAATTAGACTATAGTAACCTACACATAGGTACTTGCATTATATTATCGCCTTAAAATAAACATGCATACAATGATAATATACATAGAATATAGAAACAAATACATGAATAATTAAAATAATTTTAATTTCTTGTTGGCCAGAGAGAAGCAATTTGTGTAGCACCCCTTACCTAGATGATATGCCTGAATATTTATGTTTATATTTGGTTAGTATCTTGCACTGTGGTTTATCTAGATGACGGGATACATGTGCTATTTACGTGTATATGTAATATTATGTAAACGAACAATACACCAATCACTGAAAACTTTCTTCGAAGTTATTCAATCTCACCTCTCAAGTAATATCCATTTGTTGAAAACAAAATTTAGGTATGTACATAATAATACTGACATTCAAAAAATGATTGGAATTGACAATCTAAAAGCATTGAAATAAATAGGTAGGTACTAATTATTGTCTCGTAATTCGAATACGAACAGACTTAGGGACGTGGTTGTCATTGTAATAACGAAAAAGAAACTCGTGGTACGTCTACCTACTAATGACAGCGTCTAACGCAATTGCGCGGCGTGATCACATCACGACGACGCTATACTCGTTGCCACGGCAACAGCACGCCAGCGAAGATAGCGTCTAACGCGCCTGCGCGGCGTGATCACTTCACGGGCACGCGATTCTCGTTGCCACGGCAACAGCACGCCAGCGAAGATAGCGTCTAACGCGCTTGCGCGGCGTGATCACTTCACGGCCACGCGATTCTCGTTGCCACGGCAACAGCACGCCAGCGAAGTCAAGTGAGCCCGTGTCGGCGCTGCGGGAGTCTCTGTTTAGCTACCTATTAAATTTTAGTAGGTATTGACGATGATAATCTGATGGATATTCTTATATTATTGGCAACGACAGATTAAGTAGACCTCTATGTATTGGACGTTGGTAAATAAGTAGGTACCTACCTACGTAGGTAGTAGGTAAGTAAGTAACATGGGCGCCGGGAGCGGGGTGCAAGACGGCGCAATTGCACTCTCCTGGCTTCAAAATTAAATACCTACCTATAGGTGTAAGACATTCGGAACTAAAAAAATATGCGAAAACGCCGCCTCACAGAATATTAAAGCACTTAACGTAGGTACCTAGGTATTCGAGGCGAGGTCCTGAAATTTTCTTCTCAATTCTAGAGCTTTTGTGGATTATTCAACAAAGTACCGAAACTCCTATTTCCAAAAATCTAATCGGCCCTAGGCGGGGTGCTTACATTATCAAGCTCGCTTTGCTCGCTCTTATATCCTACATAGGTAGGTTACTCTTAATAATTTTATTGTTATGCTTTTCTGCATAAGTCGACCAAGTTACTCCTTGTGAAAAATGATCGAGCCCGCTTCGTTCATAATTACAAACAATGTCGATACTTACGCGTTTCTATTTTTGTAGCGGTCTTCAACTTGTAATGTTTTATATTTTATTTACAGTTCCGTGCGTGGCGCACTCGCGCCTACGGCAAACAAAGAAAAAAACAGCATTGACTTTCTAACAGAATTTCTGTTTTGCTATTTTATTTTAAAACCATCAAAATAGTTTTGTTTAGCCACTTAGCTACATGGTACTAGCTTTGAAATACCTAATATAAAATGATCAATACAATTTTGATAAAAAATATTATTAAAATCTCGATTATGATTGAAAGTGTAATGCTTGGTCAATCCCTAGCATCAGTGGGATGACACTGACAGCTCACTCCACGCTCACTTCACCTAAGTATTCACGGTGAGATTTTAACAGAATCGACCGGCTGCTGTGGCGCAAAGCCGCTGATATTCAAAATATATTCGTTCTTCAAAAACGAGCCGTTTGAGCAATTCACCAGCTAGGTGCTAGTTACTCTGAGAGATTTTTTTAAAGATATTGGTATTCTCACGGTGGCATCACCATTCATCTTCGCCAACATATTTTATATTAGGCAAAATATACACTTATACCCAAAAATAATATAATAATAATAATAGAAATAAGTGGCTTATTGTTGGGAAACAGATTGCCATGAAGCAGAAACATCAAAAAAGAAAAAAAAAATAGAAATAAGGATAAACTATGTCCGCCCCTGTGGTCCTCCCTTTCACGCGTAGACAGCGCTTTCACGGGCTTCATAACTTCATAAGGTTCTTAACTCATTTGTTGGACTTAATTATTTGTATACACTTTTATAAGCAGCTTCCCTCTGCTTTGTTAGATTTGCCTTTTAGTGCGTTTATAGCTAAAGTAAAATCCGATAAATGTCAACATGACATTTATGCCTAGAGGCTTTTATTATGTATTAAGACCTTAGAGCATTAAACCAACTCTAAGATTAAGACCTTTTATACCTTATGAGTGGCAACGTCGCAATTTAGTGTCATATTTCGTGGTTTACAATTTTTATCATTTAATCGGAGCTATATTTAAAAAATCTGTTTAATTAACTTTTTAGAATTGTGTGAAAACTGTGTAAAAGGTAAGAAATCGTTGCGTTTACAGTTCTATTTATATGCAAATAATACATTGGAAACTTGCAGGGCGTTATTTTCATTGTAAAATAACTGTAAGCATTACGGTTACTTACTTTTTCAAATTCAAATTCAAATTCAAATCATTTATTTCAGACAGGAGTCACGACACTTCACGAACACTTTCACGTAATTCTAAAAAGTTAATTAAACAGATTTTTAAAATATAGCTCCGATTAAATGATAAACATTGAAAACCACGAAATATGACACTAAATTGCGACGTTGCCACTCATAAGGTATAAACGCTCTTAAGTTCTGTTTGCGTTTTTATTATTTATGTCTGCTTGAGTAGTTTTCAATATTTTTCTTGGTAGGTATATTGGCGTGTGCTAGCTGACATATGGCAAATAATATAATTTAATGTTTTGTGTTTCGTAATGTTAATTACTTAATGACTTTTGATTTTGATATATTCGTTTAAATATTCGATCTCTTCTCCTCCCACTGCTATCTTGACTTTTGTCCTGTTTGTCATCAATTTGGTCTTACCACGTATTCATTGACAGTCCTCCTTTTTGCTTTCGATGCTTGTTGTTCAAGCATAGTTTGGCATAGTTCAAGTGGTTCAAACCATGCTTGAGTAACACAGCTACTGGCCTATAATTATTGGTATATTTACTGTCCCCAGATGTATAACTGTTAAATGAGGCGCCCCTGACGCGGGCGCTTCGCACCCTTAACCTTGTAGCAGAGGAGATAGACGTTTTTGCGTGTACACTGAGTGAATTCACAAGGATAACATTATATGTAATAAGTTTTAGATAATAAGTTTTTAAGTTTGCTTCACTATTGCATTGGGTTATACCTGTAAAAATAGCTGTAGTGAGGATATAAATAAATAAATAAAAAACTTTACTGTATTTCAAAGACTCCTTATCGGCGCATAGTATATCGCGTGATTGACCGATAGGAATGCGCGGGGTGTTGGGGTACCGACCCAGCGGGGTAATTTCGTAACACACTATCAGTAGCAATGGCTTTCATTTTGACAGTTCAACAACATTCATTGCGTTATTTACGTTGTTGAGCAGACAATTTTTTCAAATATATGAAGCAATGGATTAGCAATGTCCCTCAAAATGATTCAGATGGTGATTGATGGTGCGTGTTACGCAATTAGGGTGCCGGTACGTGACGGCCGCTGCGCGCCCTCCACACCACTCATCTCACAGACGCGTTCTACTACGGGCATTTCTTATACTAGGTATACAGAGTTATTGGTAAAACACCATCAACCTCTTAAGGGGACATTGTACTCATTATTATAAGCAACTTATACTACGGTACCTAAGAATGGATATATAATCTGGATTATGGATGAGTACAAACTTTGATAGACTGTCTCCATAGATGTTCGGTCAATTTGATTTTGATTTACCGAAAAGCAATTATTACTGTCATAATATGGTTTATAATATAAACCATATTACGACAGTAATAATTGCTTGGTTGAATTTCATTTCAAACATATACCTAAACTTTATATGTTTGAAATGAAATTCAACCGGGCAGCCTGAACCGTTCACTCTTAATAAATCAATTGAGACATCTGGTGAGGAATTTTTAGCTTCAGTCGTTTTTGAGGGTATACTCATTAGTAAAAAAATCGACAAATTTTTCAGCTACTTCTAAGTTAGAGCTTATGGCACCACATGAAGTCTCCAATAGTCCCATGTATAATCAGTGTTTCGTACTTTTTGCCTGCTAGTTTCGTTATTTCTAACTGTCCAAACTATTCTAGTGTTGTTGATATTGGTATATATTATATACTAGCTGTGCCCGCGACTTCGTTCGCGTGGATGTCGGAAAAAAATAATGTGCTGCTTATAGAAGGGAAATCGGGAGAATCTTTCGACCAGGCCTTGTGATTTTTCAAAAAGCTGACAAAAAACTATTGATGTTTAGGAAAATGCTTCTCTATATACAATATTAGCGGTACAACCACCAGGAGCGTACACAAAAATGTTGCTAGGGTTGCTTACACGCGAAAGAGCTACATAAAGTTGGCCGTGGGAAAAGCAACCAATACTAAGATCCACCCCCGCAACGGACAATGTCTGGCCCTGAGCTTTGTTAATGGTCATGGCGTAACAAAGGCTGACGGGGAATTGCACACGTTTAAAACTAAACGGGAAATTATTAGGAATGAGCGGAATTCTGGGAATAAAAACAACATCACCGGCGCCGCAACCTGTTAAGATTTCGGCTTCGATGACGTTGTGTTGGAGATTGGTGACTATGAGCCGAGTGCCGTTGCAAAGTTTGGGAGGACTTAAATTTCTGAGAAGAATAATTGGCACACCGACTTTTAAAAAAATGTTGTGTGCTGGAAGACCGGGCGTGTTAAGGGATTCTAAGAACTCTACTGGATAGTGTGTGGCATCTTCTTCTTCCGTAACCGTGTTTATCGAAGTATATTGCTTACTTTCCCCAGAAACATGTGCCAAATATTTGTGTATTTATTGCTGCCGCTTGGTCATTGCGGGGGGTCAAAATAGCTCGTTGGCACAGCCAAGCAGCAGCGTAGTTCCCGATATCTGTGGGATTCCCATAAACTGAAGAAAGTGGGATATCCAATATCATCCACTTTACGGAGTGCTTCACTGAGTTTCCACTTTTCTCATTAAAAGAAGTTGGTCCTCGCACTACGTGCAGAAGAAGGCGTAAATAATAACACTCTAAATTATTCGGGTGTACAGTGTACACTCGTCCCGTCCTATCACGTGTTCCTTGAAAACTCCAGGCTCGCCTTCCAGAGCAGTTCCGCGTCTTCTACGGTTAAAAACACCTTGCTACTTGTTGTATGTGTAATACGATGGATCCTCGTTATAAAGAAGGCATTTCGCGTAATTATCAGTTTGGCAGAGGCGAAAGAATGCCATCAAAGTGGTTTGTCTCGAATTGTCTAACCTTTCTGTGACATTTTCAGACTGAAAATACACTCGTTGCCCGCCCTCAAGGTGTACATCGAGATGAATGCTCTCATGTATTGGAAAACTTAAAATACGCCAAACTGCCTCTGAGGAGCTAATGTATCGGCCAGATTGATATCTCGTGACTTCATCGTATTAATTGCGATTTCTCTCTCAGTCAGCGCGATCATAGCTTGGTCACTACCTTAATAATATATTTGCAAACATATTTAATGGACTCTACGCTATTGCATATTTCAACATTTATGTGAGCCTGAAAATAATTATGAATGTAACTTCAGTTATGATGGTAAAACATTGGGCAAAGGTCATTCTTCTGCGGAAAGTCTTAACACCGCGATTCAGAAAATGACGTTAAATGAACAACGCCATCTATCGATCACAAAGTGATACATTTAAATTATTACCCATGGGAAAACGTTCGATCAAACACTGTAAGCTATATAGCCTTCCAAAAGTATTAAATTAAAGAATTTAAAAAATAAATGAACATGTATCGTTTTATGTGAAATAACTAAGCTGTATCATGATTTGAAAGATAGGTAGCGCCACCACCACTGAACTAATAAACAACGCATTTGGAAAACTTTAATTAGCCAAACTTTTGATTAGATCATTGGGAGTTATATTCTATTCACAATGTTTCGCGTGAAGTATGCGAAATTAACCTCACCAAAATAACAAAAGATCTCACAAACCTACATGAGTTTACGTTAGTATAATTTCGGATCAATAGATGTCGTTACGTGTTAAAACATTGCATAATTAAAAATTCTTGTTGAACTCTAAATTGATTAATATATTTTATAGAGTGGAGCGATTGTGATGGAACAGAAACTAAATGATACTCCGAGTTATACACGTACTTTTTTCGTGATACTGTAACAAACCCGTCTCACAGACAAACAGACAAAAATTCTAAAAATGGTAAAAATGGCATCTTTGACACCACAATTATTTCTTTGGAATATTTTCAATGTACAGAAAAATGCCTCGGTTAACTTATCACATATATTCGTTAGTACCATTTGGCGTCAATAGATGTCGTTACGTGTATTAACTAAGCAAAGAAAAGTTCTTCTTGAACACTTTAAATTCATTTATCTTTTGATTTATTTAACCGATTTCGATGAAACAAAAACTAAATGTAACTCTGAGTTACACACAATATTTGAGTATAAAATTTAACCATGTTGGTTTTGTACTTTTTACGTGATACTTTAACAAACATCTGTCACAGACAAACAGACAAAAATGACAAAAATGATAGAAATGGCATCTGTTGGTTATACTTTAACACACCAGCTATTTTTTTTTTAAATATTTGCATTGTACAGAAACGCCTCGTCTACAGATTTATTATATGTATATATAGATAATAGAATAAATAAAATAAAATATCTTTATTTCAGACCTATAACGTTGTTAGTGGTTAGTAACAGATTGTGCTTATATGCTATGTTAGTGATATTAGTATTACTTGATTCAATTTAAATTAACATAAACCTATACTTATGTTGACCCAGTGTCTTTGGATGGGGCAGTCCACTCTGCCAACAATCATTCTCAGGATGCTGTTCCGAGTGCTACGCAAGCGTCGCAGTAAGGAAACCGCTTTCTTACGCATGATGGCGTGAAAGCCATCCGTATGAGCTGCAGTAAACATTCCCGATGCACTGCAACGTCGCGGCAACCGCATTCTTTTTTTTTTGAGGGTGGGAAATCATCAAATAACGCCTCCCGCTCTGCCCAGAGCGGGAGGGCTTGTCAGACTCTTGCCACGGTGTCCTTCTCGGACTTTCCCGCAACCCTGGCAGCTTTCCCGCAACCCTGGCAACAGCATCCTGAAAGCGTTGTTGTATTGTACGCGCAGGACGTTGTAGGCTCGGCTCGTATATGACACGTGTTATAAAGTCGAAGAAGAAGTGACAGTTATAAAACAACTCATTCGGATGTGCATTATAGTCTCACATGATGTAAAAAGCCTCAACTCCTTTATTCTCCTCTACTTCTATTATTAAGCGAATAGTACTAAGACAGGCTGTAAACTCCGGAAAATTATCATTCGAGATTGTTGGCATGTAGGTACACACTGAACACTACTACAGATCTAGTAGGTACTTACGGTTATTCTGACCGCGCACACTCGCACATTATTACATTCAATCGGCCACACTGTCTCGGAACTAAAAATATATATGTAGGATCAGGAGTGCCGAGCGGTATCTCGTCAGGGTTTGGAGTTCCCATTTTATTGGGAAAAATAAGACTGTATAAACAATCACAAGGTTTTTATTTTTAGTACTTGGTACACAGTAAACGGACAGTTTTGTCGGGAGCAAGGGCTCTTTATTGAGTCGAATCCGAAGATCTCTATATTATTATACTCTTTGCCGAAGATCGACTGACTCGTAGACACTAGACAGAGTGCACGCTATTTTATAGAACGATGCCCCCACCTTGCAATCCCTCCACGACAACTCTGTCCGATGACGCACGGAAGTACGTCACGTGTTTACTTGGTACAAAACACTATAATGCGCTAAATCTAATAAGACTTACATCATAAAGTAATCAAATAATACAAGAATAATTGTTGTAAATAAACAATGGTGATATCACAAAGTAAATCATTTTAAAATCAAAGTAACAGGTCATCAATTGTCTTGAACAAAACCATCGGTTACAATTATCGAAATAAGTTGCCAAAATCAATTACTGCGTACCGAGTACCCAATAAATTATGTTTCGATTTACTAGACAATAATTGATAGTGAAAATCATTTAAATTAATAATAAGAAAAACAAATCATAACAAATTGTGTTAACTACCCACAATTGTAATTGACAACCAACTCCGACATAGATAATATATACTATATTATATATATTTTAGGTTGGGTTTAGCTACGTTACGTGTAAAAAAAATGGAATACCTAAGTAGCAAGATACTTGTTAATTAAATATTTCAGAGATAATGGCCACACACTTCGAACAGTCTTTCCCTTCTAAATATAAACTTACTCGTAGGGGAAATAATTTTGATTTCTTAAAAAAAAAATCATGAATTCATTGTTTACTACTGAAAAGAAATCATCAATCTATTTATTTGCATCGCCCCTACTATGGCCTTAAACATTTAACTTATTATTTGAATAATATTGAATCTGTTTAACGCTATGCCATGGAGTTGGAGTCCAACTGTTCGATCTGTGAATAGCTACGAACAAAATGGCGTAAATCAACTACTAAAAAGTACGATATAGTTATATACAGGGTGTTTTTGACAGCCCTCCGCAAACTGATAGGGTGGCTTCTGTACATCATATTAAGATGACCGGTACATGAAATTCTTTCAGGAACATTAAGGGAATCCAAAAAACCAGATTTGTTTTATGGGGGGACATTGTGATCACTTACCTCACACGCAATGTATCGTTATCGTGGCAAAACGCACGTAGCGGACGGCAGCGCAGCGAGCTTGAGCGAGGCTGCCCCCGCCCCCCGCGCGCTCCCCGGCGCACCTGGGCCGCGTCTTTTATTACGTTACGTTACGGCATATTTTTTTTTTCCTGATAAAATTTCCAGTGGGATATGATTCAGAATAAGGAGCTGAATCAATCCTGTGTTTTTGTGGAGGGCTGTCTAAAACACCCTGTATACTTATCTTGTAACCTGAATAATAAAATTTACGTTTATGATGCAAGTGGAGGTAGTTATAAAAAAAAAGTAAGTAATTCGAAAACAAGTTACACATAACATTATGACAACAATGACATAAAGGACTATTTGTTTGCTGCAAACTATTAATGCTACTGACGTTTGTAACTGTATAAACAGATACAACAATCAGTAACTAAAACATCTGTTGTTGACTGGCGTGCCTACCTGGTGCATTTATTGCATTCATTGCGTAGTTGAGTCACTTATGTACCTCGTGCCTTTTCTTGAGTACCAACGCGATCTAGCAAATAAGTAATTATTTATTTATTTGCACGTCATATTATTCATTTATTTATATGTCATGCAACAAAAATGAATATTTTATGTGCGAAGTTAACTATAATATTCCTCATGTAAGTAAAATATCCTTATCTATAAAAATCAATGCCACTTTTCGTTGTAATTTTATAACTCAAGAACGGATGGACCGATTTTGCTAATTCTTTTTTTAGAATATTCCTTGTAGTACGAGGATAATTCATACGGAGTGAAAAATTAAAAAAAAATTTTTTGGCGGTACGAAGTTCGCGGGTCAGCTAGTTACTTATAATTTCTTTTTCTCTTAAAATCATGAAAACCGGGAAGATTTTATGGCCTGTAGCTTTTAAAGCCTTTTAAATACTGTTAATACTTTTGCGTTTTCAGTAAGTATATTATGTTTTTCGGATCCTCTACATAGGATCTCGATTAGACATAGTGTCGGATATAGCTCCTGTGGGCGCAGAATTGGGATACGGGTAAACTAGAGAAATTACTCCTTATTATAACGCCCACACTGTCAATTTGTTATAGAGTCAATTACAACGACATTATTAAGCACTACAGAAGTAATTCTCTTAAAAGGAAACACTGAGCAGTTCCTAGGACACTGGACAGTATGTATGGCGGCCATGTCTCAACGATCACTGTCGATCCATGGTCAATATCTACATATACCTGGACTCCGCACCTCGCCAAACAAAGGCGTTTGGGTCTGTGCATACCTACTCATCATAACAGATCCAACCCGGCCATTCTATATGGCACACGGCCTCGTGTATATCTGCATCAACACAGATTTTCTACACAGATTACTCCTCGTCCGGTCATTCTGACTTAACAAATAAATTCTATCTTCATTTCGTTCATTACATATCAGTCTAAAACATGTCATCGTCACGAAAGAAAACACCATGCTATTAGGTTACAGAAATACGTAGGTATTCGGATTCCAAAATGGGAAGTTTTAATAGCCTTCCTTAGCAAGGAACCCTTCAACCAAATTAACAAAACTAAACTACACGTGGTCACAGTATAATATTTATTCTGTGAATTGGTGTCTTTGTAGCAACGTCACTTTATTAATTAATCAGCCAAACAATTTCGGAGCCATCTGTGTGGCCTCTAATAATCATCGCAATATGAAGACAGCGCAACAGTCATCTCTGTGACCATTTGTCACAATATCATGATCATCCTTGTGACCACACATACTACTAACCCATTGTCAACCCAGTGACCAGATAATCATCCCAGTGATTACAACTCAATGATCTCCACATTACTCGATGGATTTAAATTAATCGTCAATCAACTTAGTACATTCAATTACGCCAATGGTTACATGGCTTTCTGGCATTTTTCTAATTCAACACGAGCGTACTTGAGAGTACATACCTACGTGTTGAATTTAAAGCCTTCCACAAAAAGTGGACGTTTGAACTTTATACGGCACCTTGAAACATTAATAGGCTTAATTTTGTTATTTCGCTCTTTATTCAAAAATCAAAAGTCATTTATTCAAATTAGGCTGAGAATCAGCACTTTTTGAACGTCAAAATCACATAAGACAGTCCCCCCAAAACGCCCACCCTTCACCACTTCCTATTCTTAATCAAAACCAAAACACTCACTAAAACTTACTGAGCTTTGTCTTTGTTCTATCTAACCTTTTTTTATCATAAGCATATTTTTCTACATTGCATGTCGAACTGTGTATAATGACTTCCAAATCGACTTTAATTTCTACTTCACTAGCCATCAAGCATCTAAGCTTTGCAACATTGTCTGTCATCGTCACTTCAAGTGGGGAGCAAACAATGAAGTCATTTACTAAAACAAAATCATCATCTCATTCGTGTAATGTTTCCCAATGAGTTAGCCAGTTTAATTAATTTTAACGTAAAGCCAAGCACCTAATATTTTAATTTGTTGTAAATTAAGTTGCAATAATATGTTCAATTTGTTTTTATGCCAATGCAACACTTTTCCTTGTCAACTTTTCTATGACTGTCAATTACAGCAAAAAAACTTATAAAAACAATCCATATCTCGTATTTTACTCGAAAAAGATTTTCGCATTCCTCTGTGATATTCGTTCGACTCCAATATCTTCACCATCAAGGATAAACAAGGGAGTCATGAACATAGTTCATAACATCACAGCATAAGGCACTGCCAGAAAACTTCGGGTTCTTCCATTTTACTTTCTTCTGCGATGCAATGCCACATCGCAGCTCGGAAGTGCATTTTTACTTCACTCTACTACAACTTGTCACTTCTATGTCTTGAATAATCCTCACAATTTTGTTATCGCACTATTGCTCTACGTAGAGCCAGTAAAGACAGCGTGTAGCATTCGTTTGCCTTCTCAGCGCTCTATCAAAATCAAAGGGCTAAAATATTCCCACCATCTACACTGGCTTTCAAAACTTAGTACCACACTTTTCAAATTGCAATAGCTTTTAAAGTTCACAAGATATATTTTCGAAATAAAAAGGATTAGATATTTTTTTTTATCAATCTTCATAAGTAACCATAATCTTTCTTTATTTTTTTCTCTTCACAAAGGTTCACATAGTTTCAATCATAGAGACAAGAATTCTTAGAGCATTTAGGTAATGCTCTAAGCAAGAATTATATTTTTTTGACAAAAATGCGTAAAATATCATCCTTTGTGAGAAACTGGCGTCCATACTAGGATACCCTGTGTAACAGATCACCAGGCTCTTACCCCGAAATACTTAAATCTGTTAACATTACAATGGTCAATAATCAAACTCTAGACAAATTATTTTTCTCAAACATTCCTGGATTTTCACAACCTTTTTCGAGGTAAATCGAAAATGCTGTACTGGCCAAAAACATCCGAGCAGCGGCCGGCAAAAGTTGTATGAAAATCCATATCGTCGCTGTAGAATGAATACCTCGTATGTCAAAAAATCTTTTTTTTGTAAAAATCGTATGAACACCACGTATTTTATAATACGGCGAAACCGTGAACCCAGTATGTGTCGTGGTTTAGCGGCCAAATAAATTACACAGTAAACTAGTATCTATCGTGTTATTTAAAAATGGAACGATCTTTTACACCGAAACATGGCAACCAAGGAGGTAACTTATCAAAGGTTTTATTTAAATTTCGAACTGGCTTGCCAATAGAAACCTGTTTAATAAAAAAAAAATAAAAAAATGAACGCTTTAACGCAATAACGCGGGAAAAATTGTTGTTGTTCGTTGTTCGTCATTGATTTTGAAAAGTATTAAGTAATTATATTTTAATTTCTGCGCATTATTTGAGAAAAGTACCTACTATACAAGCCTTGGCCCACAACTAGGCATTGATGGACGTACTTATGTGTGCCTCGGATTCACCTCGGCCCACATTTTCACGTTCGTCCATCAATGCCTCTTTTGCTGGCCGCTGCAGTAATGTACTTTATTGATGAAGGGAAAAAAATAGACATGTTTAAATTAATTACCCAAAAAATAAAAATAAATAAACAACTTGTGTAGTGTAATTAATGTGTGAGTAGTGTGTGTAGGTGAAATGTATGGAGGATATATATATATATATATATGTATATTAGCTTACCTCTCCTATATATATATTATATATAGGTGGAATGTGAGTGGGGTGTTCGCTACAGTGAAGAACCCGAAATAATTAAATAAATGATAAATGATTTTATTTCTGTAAGTAGGTTTGTTACAAACACTTTTACACGTCAATCATATTTTTAAAACTAGATGAGGTCGGCGTTTCATAACTGACTACTCTGAGAAGAAAGGCCGAAACAAACTCAGAGGTCACAGTCTCTTTTAAAGTCCAGACATAATCTTGGTCAGATCATGTGAAGACCATGTAGATTGGTGTCTGAAACGGTCTTTTGAGGAAAAACCATACAGATTGAGCGGACCTGTCCAGTCAGTGCACGCATTTGTCAGTAATCTTGCCGCTCAACTGAGAACTTAAGGAGCACAACGATTCGACGAACAATACCAAAGAAAGGACATTTGGGTAGGCCGCATAAATTACTCAAGCTGCCAGATCGTGAAACTAACTAAGAAATAAAATAAAAAAAGTAATAATCCACATAATCTTCACATTCACAATAATTTAAATAATATAATACTTTACAAAGTAAATACTCATGTCATTGTATGTATAAAATTCATCAATGTCAATGTGTATATAAATATTCGAACATAATCTTTGAGGACCATGTAGATTAGTATCTGAAATGGTCTTCTGAGGAAAGAACCACGCAGATTAAGAGGACCTGTCCAGTCAGTGCACGCATTTGTCAGTAACCGTGCAGCTCAACTCAGAACTTTAGGAGCTCAACGATTCGACGAACAATACCAAAGAAAGGACACTTGGGTAGGCCGCATGAACTACTTAAACTGCCAGATCATGATTAAAACTGAAACAATGACCCACATAGTCCTCACATTCACAATAATTGATCGTTCTGTTATAATAATTATCAATTTATCAGTGTATGTAACAGAAATAAAAGAAAACATTCAGTATGCAGAAAATTGGAACAACTCAATCCCAAGCCTTTTTGTCCTCAATATAATCCTTAACGGTATAAAAGCCTTTCTGGCACAACTTACGTTTAATGAATGATTTGAATTTATTAAGGCTTAGATCTTGAACGTGGCTTGGAAGGACATCTGAACGAGCCACCTATTTTCTTGAGCCTTGTTGTAGGTACAACGAAGCTGTGTTTGTTCCTAGTATTTATATTATGGATATCACTGTATTTTTTAAACAAGTTTATATTTTTATGGGCATATAAAAGATTTTCAAAAATATACTGTGAAGGCACAGTCATTACATTAATCTCCTTAAATTTCTCTCTGAGAGTGTGTCTCGGGCTTAATTTATAAATTGATCGAACAGCTCTTTTCTGCAAAACAAAGATAGTCTGAATGTCGGCGGCATTTCCCCACAACAGAATACCATACGACATTACACTATGAAAATAGCTAAAGTACACTAAACGGGCTGTCTCTATGTCAGTTAAATTACGAATTTTTCTAACAGCGTATGCTGCGGAGCTAAGCTTTTTTGATAATTTATCTATGTGTGGGCCCCACTGAAGCTTAGCATCCAAAGTTAAGCCCAAGAATACTGTGCTATCTTCAGGATTCAATTCTCTGCCCTTTATCAATACATTAGTTAACACCTGTCTAACGTGAGGCAACGTAAACTTAATGGTTTTTTTTTAATTTTGGTTTTTTTTTCATTAAGTAGTAAATTATTAACATTGAACCAGTGAACTACTTTTGAGATCGCGCTATTTACATCGTCAGTAACCAGCTGCTGACGTTTAAGTTTAAACAAAAGTGAAGTATCGTCCGCAAACAACACTATATCATGATTATCCTTTATGAGGTAAGGCAAGTCATTAATATAAATAAGAAACAAAAAAGGACCAAGAATTGAGCCCTGTGGGACTCCCATTGTTACTATAGATCCGGGAGATCTTTTACCATTAACGTCAACGCTCTGAACCCTATTATTCAAGTATGAAGTAAGAAGATCCAGAGCGGTGTTCCGGATCCCGTAGTGGCGGAGTTTCCTGATTAGCGTTTCATGAAGAACGCAATCGAACGCCTTGGACAAATCACAAAAAATGCCCAAGGCATCGCATTTATCTTCCCATGCATTATAGATATGTCCTAAAAGTTCAACACCGGCATCAGTAGTTGAACGACCCCTTGTAAAACCGAACTGTTTACTATGTAATAATTTATGTTTATTAAAAAATCTTTGCAATTGGGCTAAAATTAATTTCTCAAAAATTTTACTAAAGGTAGGTAGTACTGAAATAGGTCTATAATTTGTGGGGTCTGTAGTACTACCTGATTTAAACAAAGGTATTATTTTACTATTTTTCATGAGGTCAGGAAACTCTCCACAGTCGATACAATTGTTAAAAATAAGAGCTAAAGTAGGTGCTACAATGTCAATAATAGACTTAGCAACTTCAACAGAATTACCCCACAGATCTGCAGTCTTTTTTACGTTTAAAGTGTGAAAGGTTTTAATTATATCTCTACAAGTAATATGTTCAAAATGAAATTCCGAATCGCAAACATTAACATTTTCTTTAAGCAAATACTCAGCAACAGAAGGTGATGAGTTTAGTGATTTAGTAGTTGAAACGGGAATATCTGAAAAGAAATTTTCAAAGGCCGCGGCGACTTGTGAGTCAGATTTTATTATGTTGTCTTTAATGGACAGGCTGTAGTCAGTATTTCGGTTACTAGACCTTCCCGTTTCACTATTAACAATATTCCAAGTCGTTTTAATTACATTACTACTGTTTTTAATCTTCGAACTCAAATAACGGGACTTGGCCATACAACAAACTTTTTTAAATAATTTTGAATAATTTCTAACATATAAATTAAATTCAGCAGTGTTTAAAACGGTCCTTTCATTGTACAGTTCATAAAGCCGTGTTCTACTTTTATGAATACCAATGGTAGCCCAATCACTGAAAGATGCGTTGCTATTAACCGAGATAGTCTTGGGAACAAAGGTGGAATTAAATTGTTTACAGTATATATTAAAAAAATCATCATATAGATGATTAGGATCAAAATTAATAGATAAAACTGGTAATTTATTAATGAGTTTAACTTTAAAAGCTTCCAAGCGACTTGCAGTTTTGGGGTTGACAGTGATATCCTTTTTAGCCACTTTCTTGATTTGGTTTTGGATAGTAATCCTTTGCCCGCAATGATCAGAATCTAGTAAATTTATTATTTCTTTGTGGCTTGGTATAACATCTGTATAAATATTATCTAGGCATGTTGCACTAGTAGGGGTTATTCTAGTGGGCTCCAAAAATAGGTTTACAAGATTGTAGGACTGAAACAGACTTAATATTTTACTACAAGAACCTGAGTTTTCTAATAAATTAACATTAAAATCACCGCAAGTGATAATGGACTTGTTCGAGTTACAAATCTTGTTTAACACTTCATCCATTACCTTTTCAAAGCAGTCATACAATCCTGAAGGGGGTCTGTACACACTTAATACAATAAACTGCTCCAATTCTATACAGGCTATTTCTATTGTCCGCTCAACAGATAGGCTCACAATATCCTTACGTTCTTTAAATTTAAGCTGGTTGCTTACTAAAATTAAGGAGCCACCATGTATAGCATTTACTCTGCTGAACGAACTACCAACCTGGTGATTATTAAAATTGAACAAGAACTGGTGGATTTTAAGCCAATGTTCTGTTATACAAAGAATATCTATACTGTTACAGTTCATAAATAATTCTACTTCTAAATCTTTGTTCATAAATCCTTGAATGTTTTGATGCACCAGGTTGATACTATTTACTGATTTCAAGCTTTTACTTGAATTATTCTTACAATTCTGTACATTATTGCTAGAGGTTGCCTCTATTGTCTTATTTTTTAATTTAAATGATTAGCAATGTCAATGTGTGATACCAAATTATTGGCTGAATTATTTGATATGTTAGTATAGCTTTGCTCAATAGAAGCAATTTGTTTAGCCAAATTCTTGGCTGTAATACAAAAGTAATATGATAGCGACACAGCTATCTGTCTTTTACAATATTTTGACAAATAGTACCTATCCACAAAATATCTATCTTTAGTCAAATATAAATGATTACCAACATAATTGTTAGTGTCAATTAGATGGAATAAATTGTTATTATTTGTCAAATTATGCAATGTCATATTAATTTCATACCTAAACTTGTTTTCTACCTGTGGCAAACTTTGGTTATATGGGAATGTGAACATAACAATTTTTCTTAACTTCAGGTTGCATAATGAAGTATAATATTGGAGTAATTCTCCTTTGTTCACATTACCTCTATTACCAATAAATATTAATAATGTAGTATCCTGGTTAAAATTGCATTTCATAATTTTATTCATTATGTCCAATAAAGAACAACCAGGCATACAGTGGTTCATAATTGAGTGTCCCGGATATTTATTTGTCAACAAGTGGCCTAAATCCTTCCCAATTTCATCACAAAAAAGTAAAATTTCTTGATTTACACTCTGTTTAGGGAGACAGAATGGCAAACTGGCAGAAGACTGCGGTATGGCGGTATTACATATTGTCAATGAATGTTCCGGTGTGGGTTCAATAGGTGGTGGTTGACAATGATCACATTTATTTGTTTGTGAGCTTACCAGCCCATTCATTGCCAATACATATTCCCTCATTTGGTTTTCAGAGGCTGTATATTTGATGGTCATAGAAGTAAGTTTCTCCTGTAGCTGGTCAAGCTCATACTGCAAGTCTTCTGTGTCAATTTGGTATTTCCTAGTACTCTTTTCTAGGTTAAATGAATACATATCTAATTGTTTCAGTAGATGTAACCTCTCTCTATTTAGTTTTACATTTTTGATGAAGAACTTTTGTTTTTTGACCATTTTCTTAGTTTTAGCTATGTATTTATTAATTTTTATGTATTTTTTAAGTTTATTTTTACTTGTAACTACCCTCACTGATTTACTTAATTTTGAATCATCACCTGTTAAATCTATTGTGTAAGAGGGGTTTATTGCAGAAACCATTGATGGGACAATAGGCACCAATTCATTGAATAGACTTTGATTCAACGAGGCAGTGATGTTTAGATTTGTGGTCTCTAGTTGTTCAATCTGACTTTGAGCCTCATGCAGCTGCTGTTGTAGAAAATATTTGTGGCTAAGAGTTTGTTCATACTCATTGCTACACTGGCTGAACCCGTCCACAACAACTTGGAGCCTGTCCCGGGCTGCTATGGCATCAGTGTGTTGAATATGTAACTGAGCCATTTCTGTTTTCAACTTGCTATTCTTTTCAAGGATACCAAGGAACTCTATTTCATTTTCATCTCTTTCCCTAATCAGTTGGGCACAGTGCTCCTTAGACGCCTTTAATTCGCTCAAAGCCTGCGTGAGTTTGGACTCTTCAAGGCGAGCCCGCGCGCTACGAGTCATAATCATGATTAGGTAAAGAGAAAAAGAAGATAATTATTGGAATATTACGAAGGAACGATGAGTAGCTGCTCCGTGGTATCATAGTCAAATTTATGTAACCAGGTTGAGTGTTTTTTTGCAACGCTGTTAGGGTAGGGCATAAATTGACAAAATTCCGTTAATTTTATTATACAAGTAGTTTCCATGAAAACCAAAATGTCGACGGGAGAAAGCGGTATGGAACCGAGTTCTGGGACAAACTGCGTGTTTGCGACGCTTACTTTTAAATAGAGTAGGATTAAAGGTAAGAAGGGAGTGTTTGCGCAAGATCGTATATAAAATGAAAAGTTGACTTACAGTTAACACTCCAGTGTGCTCATAAAGTTCTCTAGTGGGAAATAAGAAAGGCAGGAAATTACTAACCTTTAGAACGGCCCTTTGTGCACGTTCGATCCGGAGCATTGATGTTTCGCGCTTATCTCGTACTGCATAACTATGCAGTACGAGATTAGCGATTGGCATAACGCAAAATAGACCGATCTCAATAAGCCAATGTCCGCAACATGATGAAGATTTTTAAACACAAATATTAGTCTACGGGTTCTAGTGGAAAGAGCATTTATGTGCGAGAGAAAACTTAGTGTGCTATCTAACATGACTCCCATGTACTTTATTAACTTTTTTTTTATGAATAAGGGGACATAAGCTATGAGCACTATGAGATAAAATGCACGATCATGTATGAACGGTAATTTTGAAATTATCGAGTGAACACGTAGGTTTTTTTATGTAGAAAGAAATATGCTTGTCTTATCAACATTGACAGGGAGTCCATTATTAGCCAGCCATGACAACACCAAGTTCAACCCCACCTGTGCATAACTGTAAGCTTTGGGCCAGGTGTCGCCGTCAAACAAAAGCGCTGTGTCATCAGCGAAAGTTATGATCCTTCCGCTAGGCATCTTAAGCTCACAGAGGTCGTTGATGAAAGTTAGGAATAAAGGGGGACCGAGGATACTGCCCTGTGGGACGCCGTGCATGACGGGAAGTTCATTATTAGTCCATTCGTCAACCCTGACTCTCTGAAATCGGTTGGTGAGGTAGTCGGAGAAATTTTCAGTTGTGCATCCCTTACACCTATGTACTCCAATTTCTTAACCAACATAGAGACGGACACTATGTCAAAGGCCTTGACAAGGTCCATAAATATTACTATTTTCCAGAAACAAACTTAGTAAAACCGTGAATGGCGTCGCTGGTCGACAATCCAGATCGGAAACCATACTGAGAAGGTGATAGCAGTGAGTTGTATTCCAGGTAGTCGACCAGGCGCTTCTTCATGATCCTTTCCAATATCTTAGACAAGGCTGGCAGAATGGAAATTGGTCTATAGTTGTTGACACAGGCTCCGTCGCCACTTTTGAAGATGTGGCGAATATCTCCTATTTTCCAGGCGTTTGGGAATTTGCCGGAGTCAATGGCAAGGTTGCATATAAAAACGATTGGAGAAATGAGGATCCGTCTATATCTCTTCACAATGCCTGTAAAGATGTTGTCATAGCCAACAGCGCAATCAGACTTAAGACTATAAATGATATTTTCAGTCTCTTCCAGGTCCGTTGGGAAAAAAACCATCGAGTGGGGATAAAGGTTGAGCGGTGGTGAAAGGATATTATTACCAAAACTACAGCAGTCAGCGATATTTTTGCCAATGTTAACAAAAAACTCATCGAGTTTATTAGTAGAAGAAATAGGATCATGACTCCTGTTCATATTCATATTTATTTGCATTCCATAATGTTTAAGAGATGTTACAATGGCTTAAAGCTAAGGTACAGTTATGGACCCTGTAGGGCACAGCAAAAAGTATAGGTAATTTTTAAAATAGAAATTAAATTCAAAACACAAATTAACATTAGGCAATTTTTAAACTAATTTATGTTATCAACATTAAATAAGTAAATGTAACATTTTATTTTATTGAGATCAGTCTGTTATAGTTTTAGGTACAGACGCCAGCACATCAAGCTACTACAATCTGTCAAACTTCTTTAATAGATTTTCAGCTTTATCGCTAAAGCATTAAGGTTCAAGGTTGATTGGGAAAATTTTACAGTTTCGGGTAGCTTGACCTGCTGGCGTCTGTACATATAATTATTTGGTAAGGTCAATTAAACATATATCTATCTTATTATAATATTTATCTATGTATGTATGAATGTCTATGTCTATACTACTAACTGTGTGTGGTGTCTGTGTTCAATAGATTTTTTTTGTCATGTATGTATTCGTTTATCGTGTAGTAAGCTTTTTTAATTAATATTTGCTTGAGTTCATGGTCCCTTTTTATCTTTTTTAAAAGTTCGTTACAATTTTGTATCTTTTATAGGTTATTATTATGGTTTGGTTGTTAGGATTCTTTTTTGCTTTGCAGTTTGTCACGATTGCTCATAACCCGGTCGTTATCCAAGGTTTAGTAATTTTCATACGGTTTGACGTTTTTATAATTTGTTTTTATAATACCTTTTATTGAGCTAACGAAGTGATTCATAATTTCATTGTAATTTTTTTCATAATTTAAGCGTTTAATTAGTTTAAAGGATTAGTTTTGAGGTTTACTTAAATCCAAGACCAGGACGACGGCCTCATGATCAGTGATAGAGGTTTCAGCAACATAACAAGAAGCTGGAACTATATAGACGATAACCTTATTTTAAGGAATGGCTGAAAAATACTTTATAAACAAAAACACTCCCTTTCAAATTGCTGTCTTACTTTTAACTTTTTTGTTTTCACATTTATTTCTTGATTGATAAAGATTCACAAGCCAAGGTGTCTACAGCACGTAAACGTTACTTATCATGCCTCTTTCACCCGAAGAATGTGCAAGAATCATGGCTTTTCTGGAACTAGGCATCAGTATGCGTCATACTGCAAGAATGGTGGGTGTTGTTACATACCATTCTTGCAGTACGATGCACGGTAGGAACGGTCTGGCAGGTAAAGCGAAGGTACGATGAAACTGGTTACCAACTGACGAGACCTTTGTAATGGCAGACCCAGGTGCACTAGAACTGTCCCGAGAAGTGTCCCGTGAAGACCGCTATGTTGTCTCCACTTTGTTGAGAAATCGCCACCTCAGTGCAGTTGAAGTCCAGCAACAGCTTCTTCAGACACGAAGAGACTACATTAGTGACAGTACAGTGAGAAGAAGACCTGCTTAAGCAAACCTGCAGCCCCAAACGCTAGCTAGTGGCCCTAAACTTGAGAGAGGGCATCGAGTAACAAGACTGCGCTACGCCCGTGAACACATACAGTGGAGAGATGAAGAATGGGCAAGAGTTTTGTTCACTGATGAGCCTCGATTCTCACTATTCACTTCCAATAGAAGGCGAAGAGTGTACAGGCGACCTGGTGAGCAATATATTCAAGCCTGCTTCACAGAAAGAGTCCAATATGCTGGAGGCTCTGTACACGTATGGGCTGGCATCTCTTCAGAAGGTCGCACAGAGCTAGTGACCATAGAAAATGGCACTTTGACTGAGGAAAAATATGCTCGAGAGATCATTAATGAGTTTGCAGGACCATATTTAGTATACGTGGGTCACACTGAAAGGTTTTAGAAAAACGGAATGATGTAGTAGTCTGTTAATATTTTTATTGCTTTTCGAAGTAGTCTCCGTTCCTTTCTTTCTAAGCGCCGTTACATGAGATGGAACCATTGACTGACGCAGTGGGCAGACTCTTCTATAGGCATTTCTTCCACGCCTTTTTCAAACGCAGCCATCTTCAGGAACGAAAAACCGAAACGAACGAAAACCCATAAAACGAAAACGAAAGGAACGAACGAATTCCTCTAAGTTTATCTTTTATTTTTGGAAATAAATAAAAGTCGCAAGGTCGGCCGGGTCAGGGCTGTAAGGAGGATGACTTACCAACTCCACACTTTCGATAGACAAATATTCGTTAGTCCGTCTGGCGGAGTGAACTGGAACGTTGTCGTGGTGGAGGAGGATCCTGCTTCTTGGGCGCTGCTGTCTAACATTTTCCAAGACAACTGTCAACGAACAACAATGACTGACATACCAATCTGCAGTAACAGTATTTTTATCTTCTAGGACATTTGTTGCGAAATGACCCGTCCGTCCAAAGAGTGAGCCAATCATCTTTTTCCCTCGACTTCTGCCCTTCTTTACTTTTGTCGGCAAATCTTTGAATGGAAATATCCATTGCGCAGATTGTCTTTTAGTTTCAGGTTCGTAACAATATATCCAGTTTTCATCACCTGTGACGATGTCATATACAGCATTCGAGTCACCTCCGTCATACTTTTCAAGCATTGAGCGGCACCAATCCAAACGACGCACGCGACGGCGTTTTTGATCTTCCGTCAAATTATGAGGTATCCATCAAGTACAAAGCTTTCTGACGCGTAAATGTTCATGTAAGACTTTTTGTACTTGACTCATACCAATGCCTAAAATCAAAAGTCATTTATTCAAACTGGGCTGAGAATCAGCACTTTTTGAACGTCAAAATCACATAAGACAGTCCCCCCAAAACGCCCGCCCTTCACCACTTCCTAGTGCTTTAGCTGGGAAGAAGAATTGGCGGAACAAACTCCCCAGCAGCACTGCTGTCTGTTCAGTTAGAAGAACTGGATTCTATACAGTAATAAGAAATTGAAATTGCCAGTTGAAATTAAACGCGCGCCGTCATTGCTTGTGTTTAAAAGACTCGTGAAGGAACATTAGGTACTTGTCGTTGTGAGTGTTCTCGTAATTGTAATTATCTATAGTCTTCATTTATTTTCGTTGCTTATAAATTTAGTATGTACGTATTTATGTATCTATTATTTAGGATATGTATATATGTGTATCTGTTTTAGTGTATTGTATACATACTTATTATTTGCACCAACAACAGCCCCATTTTATGTCCAGGAAAATCTCTGTCCATTCCAAGGTTGCCTGGAAGAGATCGCAGAAAGCGATAAGGCCGCCCATTGTATATTAAGAAGTGTTCAATTTAATTTTTGTTGTTATGTTTTTTGTGGTGTACAATAAAGAATAATTATATAAATAAATAAATAAGTAATTAACATTACGAAACACAAAAACATTAAAATTATTTGCCATATATCAGCTAGCACACGCCAATATTTAAAACTATACTCAAGCAGAAATAAATAATAAAAACGTAAACAGAACTTAATACATAATAAAAAGCCTCCAGGCATAAAGGGCGTGCCCGCTTACATATGCAATGCTGCATTATGTTTATATATGTAGCTGTAATTTGTAGCCACAAATGATAAACTAGGACCTTCGAAGTAAAAATAAAGAAACAGTTAATTACTAATAACAATAACAAAACCATAGTCAGCAAGATGACCTGTCACTACAAGCAGCACCCGTTCACGAGCATAACGCAAAGATCAGCCATTACCCCCCTCGCCATATTTGAGGTAAGGAGGCCATCTGACCCCCGACGCTACCGCAAGCATTGACATCTAAGGGAGCATGACGAACTTGCTGCCGGTTGCTCCAAAGAATAATATGATCAATTGTCGAGGTCGCTAGCTAACCATATATTGCAATACAACTCATTAAAAAACATTGAAATGAGTAGATTATGTCAATAATAAATAAAAATTAAATTAAACTAAATTGACTAATATAGTCAAATAAAATAAACAATTATATATGAACTCATATAACTTGTCAATAGGTGAGCTAATTCTGGAGAAAGAACATAAACATTGTCTTGAGTTAATCACAGCGACTAACTATTTTTATCGTTTTTAAGTAATCGTTGATAGAATAGTATGCCTTTGAACAAATGTTGGATTTTACTTTAGCTTTAAACGCATTAAAAGGCAATTTCTAACAAAGAAGAGCGAAGCTTGTTATAAAAGTTTATACCAAGCCCAACAAATGAGTTATGGACCTTTTGAAGCCGGTGAAAGGGAGTACGTAGTTTGTCCTTGTTTCTAGTGTTAATATGAATATCACTGTTTTTTGTGTGTAAGTGTATATTTTGCCTAATATATAAGATGTTGGCGAAGATGAAATTGTGAGGCCACCGTGAGAATACCAATATCTTTAAAAAATTCTCTCAGAGTAACTCTAGCACCTAGCTGGTAAAGTGCTCGAACAGCTCATTTTTGAACAACAAATATATTTTGAATATCAGCGGCTTTGCCCCACAGCAGAATGCCGTAGGGCATGACGCTATGAAAATAACTGAAATAGACTAGCCGAGCTATATCAACGTCAGTGATTTTTTTTACTTTCCTGACGGCATAGGCAGCCGAACTAAGCCTTCCCGCTAGGCATGATATATGTGATCCCCACTGAAGTTTGGCATCAACTGTTATGCCCAGAAATACTGCCGAGTCTACAGTTCAAGCACCTCTTTATCTAAGACGATGTTGGGTCCTAGATTTCTAACATTGGGTAAGGCAAACTTTACACATTTCGTTTTCTTGGCATTGAGAACTAGGTTATTTGTGGTAAACCAATCTGTAACCATTGATAGTGAACTGTTTACGTCGTCAAAATCTTATCTATTCCTGTCTCCTTTAAAGATAAGAGAGGTATCATCAGCAAATAGTACAACGTCACAGATACCCTTTAAATAGAATGGTAAGTCATTGATAAGAATCAAAATGGGCCCAGTATAGAGCCTTGAGGTACACCTAACTGAACTGGTAGCCCGGAAGATTTCACACCATTAACATCTACACATTGGTGTAAAGCTGCCCGAACCTGTTGATATGCGCGCCTCAAAGAGATGTCAGCACCAAGGATGCGGTCCGCTAGGGCCGATGCCTGTCAGGGTTGCGGGAAAGTCCGAAAAGGCTACCGTGGCTCTTGGCATAGGCAACTGAAGGAACACGGGTGGGTTTTACTCAGTAAGAGTCTGACTCGGTTTGGTGGCACGTCTGGCGCAGTGGTTAAGCGATTGACTGCTGTGCTACGTGTCGCGGGTTCGATTCCCGCACGGAACAAATATTTGTATGACCTACAAGTAGTTGTTTCGGGTCTGGCCGTTTGTGTATGTGACTTTTAATGTTTGTAAACGCACCCACAATACAGGAGAAATTCCTAGAGTGGCGCAACGTTTGATTAAAAAAAAAAAATATTTACTAAATCAGTCGATGCCTACTCCTTACTGTTGTTACTTACCTTGGAGTTGTACCTTCTATCATCAGCTCAGCTACATGAGATGATGATTACCATACGCAAGTACTTAAATTACTTCATACGATTTGCGAAAATCTATGTGTGGGCCCATAAAATTTGAGGGTTGCCCTCAATTTCTCCAGGATCCAATCATCAGATCCTGACTTGGTGACTATGGGACCACTTCAGAAGTATCTCCTTTCGAACAAAAAAATAATTTTGAAAATCGGTACACAATTGGCGGTGTAATCGCGTAACAAACACAAAAAACGTGACAACACATTGTCAACTAAATAAGTACCTACTTACGTCTTATTCTAACACCTAATCTCGCAAGTTGAACCTTTGAATTAAATTAACTTTTAGATTTGCTTACCTCGTTATTGAATGATTACTGTACTTATACATATATTTGTGAGACTTATAAATAACCTGTATTTATAGATGTTTTGGGACAAAAATTGTTTACTTTGTTTTAGTCAAATAAATTGTATACTATGTTTTGTGCCTACACTGTGAACACAATGTTATGGAACAATGGTTGTAAACATTGAAATGATTCCGTGTTGCTTTAGACATCCGTTTGGGGCTGACCGTACCTACCTACCTATATTTTATCGTCAAGTAATGAGTATGACATTAATTGCTCACACATTAAATAACATGTATTATGTTCGCAGAGTAATTCAAAATGTATCAGGTAATGGGATTCGAGTGAGAGTGGATCAGGGTTGGTTGGAAGGAGAGACACTGGACTTAGTAACTGGAGACGGACGGTACAACAGTTTTAAAGGCATTCCGTATGCTCAACCTCCTAACGGAACCCGGAGATTTAAGGTACTAGCTGAATGAATCGCCAGCAAACTCGACTTGTGTTGTGTATGAGCTATTAAAGTATGGTTAACTTTTAGAATGCAAATCTTTTTTTAATTTA
This sequence comes from Brachylomia viminalis, assembly GCA_937001585.2. Lineage (NCBI taxonomy): Eukaryota > Metazoa > Arthropoda > Insecta > Lepidoptera > Noctuidae > Brachylomia > Brachylomia viminalis. The sequence continues at coordinate 5,434,469 of OW443299.2, read as the reverse complement.
ATTATCTAAATAAATAAAATTTAATTATCTTTACAAGTTTCAAGATAACGGCTTATTCTTAATACTTATTGGCATGTATACAACGTGTTGTTTTGCATCCTCGTCAAATTTCAGGAGGCTGTTATGAAAGACATAAATAATCAAATAAAATTACGATCCTGCTCAATAATTAATACATACTTGTTTTTTTAGGTATTTAAGTTTGACAGTAAATTCAGAATACTCCACTTTCAAAGAACAAAATCGCCCCGTTGCGTATGCGGTAGGCAGTGTCGTACGACTATGTCGCTGTGTGCATGCGTTACACTTACAGCACTTACAGGACGGTATCACACGGGCCCTACACATGCCGATTTCCGAAAAATACAAAAATTAAAAATAAATACCTACTTATTTTATTATTGATTCGTGTCGAGAATCATTAGCATAGTTACCTCCTCGAATTCGACGAGGATGCAAAACAACACCTTGTATAATCGGTCCCCAAATAATTCGAAGGAGATCATAAGGTTTTTTGAGGATCTAATCTTCCCCGTATTTATTTTCAGGCACCTCAGCCGCCTCTGCCGTGGACTGGAGTCAGAATCGCAAAGCAACATGGGTCAGTGTGTCCTCAGGTGGACCTTCTAACAAACAAACTGATCCCCGGCAATGAAGACTGTTTGTTTATCAACATATATACGCCAATATTGAAGCCTTGCCATCTTCTGCCAGTGATAGTATACTTTCACGGAGGGGGGTTCAAATGTGGATCAGGCAATGACGAGTTTCTTGGTCCAGACTTACTAGTCAGAAAGAATATGGTCGTAGTGACATTGAATTATAGATTGGATGCATTGGGCTTCATTTGTCTCGGTACTATAGACGTTCCTGGAAACGCGGGGCTGAAGGATCAAGCTGCAGGTTTGAAATGGGTGCAAAAGAACATCAAACATTTCGGAGGTGATGCAGACAGAGTGACTATCATGGGACAGAGCGCAGGTAGCGCTTCTGTTGCATTACATATGAGATCTCCAATGTCAAAAGGATTGTTCCATAGGGCCATCGCATTAAGTGGCTCTCCGTTTTGCGATTGGGACTTGGCTTTTCATCCTATAAGACGCGCGTTTGTTCTTGGAAAGAAGCTTGGCTTTGAAACTGAAGACCCCGATGAACTTCTCGAATTTCTTCAGTCCGTCTCTTCAGACAAATTAATAGACACGAGTCCTAACATCTTATCATTTGAAGAGTATACCTATAACATCATTAAAATGTTACAATTTGTACCTGTGGTTGAAAAATATTGTGGCAAGGATAATTTCCTGACGTACAATATTTTTGATGATCCTGTCGATATGAATAAAGTAGATCTAATGTTTGGCCACACTAACCAAGAGATTGTTACATTAATTGGACCTATCACAGCAACGATTATAGATTGCTATGACAAATACCCAGAACTATTTGTCCCTCGAAAAATTTTGAATCAGCTGGGGCCAAATCCCATTTTGGAATTATCGGATATTATTCGTAAATATTACTTCGGAAACAAACGTGTAGATACAAACTCTATTAAAGAGTTCGTAAGGCATGCTAATGATGTTACATTTGTATATGATATCTTGAAATATTTTATCGGATTGCCTCAAAAAAGAGATACTGCAAGATATTCCTACCAGTTTTCCATCACATCAAGCAGGAATATCTATGGTCTACAAGGGGAAAAATATGGCATTTTCGGAGCTGCCCATTTGGATGACTTGATGTACTTGTTTGACCCAAAAGCAATGAATCTGGTTTACGATAAAAATAGTACAGAATTCCAACTTATAGATCAAGTTACGACGCTCTTCACGGATTTTGCTAAACACGGGTAAGTCAGACCTAGCTGTGTTATTTGATGTGCTTTTTTGTATTTTGGAAAGAACTTAAATATTTTTTTAAAAGCATATTTTCTTCTTCAATCTATACAGGTTTTTGTAGTTTATTGTTAATTAAAACGGTAACACCAATTACATTAATTAACATAGAGATTGAAACAAAAATGTTTCAAATACTAACATTATAATAGAGGACAACCTAGCATACTTACTCTCACAAGACATCCATTCATCAGCAAACAGATCACATTCAGGATTGGTGGTCAGGAGGATGTTAAGCATCCTTAAAGTACGACACACAGGAGATTCAGCTCTGGGGACAGTTTTAGATAACGGCGGCGCAAACAGATTGCGTCGACGGCTTTGGCGATGTCCGATGTATTTGTCGGGAACAGATAGCCGACAAAAAAGATCGTGGAGTACGGAACTGTCGATGCGTCCTCTAAGAGATTTGCAGGCTACTGTGGGCTGTAGTAACCCTTGTCTAACCTCCAACGAGTCGAAGTCCAAAACTCCTAGGAGGTAATTGGTAGGATACATGAAAGGAAAGACGTGAAATATCTTTTTATACAGAAATCTCAGGAAAGTTTTCTGTATCTTTTCCAGCGTTAATGTATGAGTCGCTGTGTAGGAATGCCAATACAGGCACCGGCCTCAAGTTTACTACGAACCAAAGTGGTGTACAGAAGCTTAATTACATCTGGGTTGTAAAAATCACGGGCATTTCGCAAAATAAAACCCAAACGCTTAAGAGATTCCTTGGCCAGAGTAGAGACATTATCTCTAATGTCAGACCTGTGTCCACGCCCAGGTCCTTTATTTCGGTGGCACGACTTTTTACTTCACTACCCAATCTGTAGTTATAGTGGAGTGGTTGACGTTTTCGACTGTACGTCTTGACGTAGCACTTACTTGTAATAAAAAAGAGTTTATTGACCATGCTCCACTCATATATAGCATCATGTCCCCTTGTAGGAGTATGCAATCCGCGACTGTATCAATTTGAACTACTACTTTTAGGTCTTCGGCGTAGAGCAAGCATATTGCGAACATAACCTGATTTATAAGATCATTGATCATGATAAGGAAAAGCAGTGGACCAAGCACGGATCCCTGACTCACGCCTGAGCGGGTATTATAGGGTTCAGACTCAAAGCAACCATGCCTAACCAGCTGCGTGCGGCCGCGCAGATAGTCCGCAAAGAAGTTCAGAAACTCAGACGAGAAACCTGATGCCTCCAATTTCATCAAGAGCACGTCATTGTCAACCCTGTGAAACGCTTTGCGGAAATCAACATAAAGGACATCCATTTGCCCTCCACTGTCCAAAACCCCAGAAATGTAATCGACGTGAGTCATCAGATTAGAATTGACTGAGCGGCCTTGGCGAAAGGCGTGCTGGGCATCAGATAGAAATGCATTTATACGTTTATAGATGTACGTGTGGAGTATGTGCTCGAAAACCTTCGCAAGATTTGGCAGAACAGCAATAGGCCTATGTTCCATCACAGATGATTTGTCACTAGTTTTTGGGATGGGAAAAAGACGCGAGATTTTATATTACTCGGGGTATACGCCGGACTGAAGGGCTAGATTAAAGATATGGCAGAGAGGAGTTGCCAGGATATCGTGGCATCCCTCAATCTTTTATTTCTATCTGGATAAAAGCAGGGATGGAATCAGGGCCGATCAAGCTATGAGGTTTGAGTTTAGCAATACCTTTAACTACGTCCTGTGGGGTCAAAAGGGGGATAGGAATATTATTTCCTGAGTAGTAGGTCGGCTTGAGATTATTTGGGTTTAATTCAGGAGACGCTGGAAAAGTACTGAGCGAATGCTTCCGCAGCTTTGATATCCGAGTAAGCTGTACCGTTCTGCACAACGTTGGGCTCGAAACCACCCTTCGATCGCAGGCTCGAGAAAAATGGTGCCAGAACTGTCGTGGTTTACTTCTGCTGTTCCTAACAGTACCACAGCATGAGTTATAGGCCTCTTGAGTTCTGATTTTTAAATCCGAACGTAGAGCACTAAATTGAGCATATAGGCGAGCGAGCGAAGCGAGCGTGCCGCGGCAGCGGCCGCCAAGTGCCAGATCCCCTCTATTGTTGGTGAATCATTTGGGTTAGGTTAGGTTAGAACAGTATAAGGTTATAGCGTGAAAGTTTCCATTTGTGATGCAATTTGTTTTTACGCTGAGTGTCGTTGACTAAATCTCTTGCAAACCAAACTGGAAATCGTGTTGCCAGAAAATTTCCTCGTTTTATTTGGGGTATCATTTAAGCTATTACCAATTTAATTAGTTTTGTGTTTCTTAAATAATAGGGTTTGTCCTCCAAATAGTAGATCTGTCACCAAAATGTAGTCACCAAACAATGCAAAATCAGTTCCACAATAAATCACCTAAAATCCTGAGATATAAGGTCTAGTACCAAATAAATGTTTTTGTATGTATTATAATAGGTGTGTCCTAATAAGTATTTAAGCAAACTAATTTAAAGAGATCACCAATAGTAGTAGTTTTCTTATTCACCACGGATCGATTGATATACATAATATGTCGACGGTAGGGCTTGGTCGACGGAGCCCCGCTTCGCGGGGCTCCTACTTCTGGGTGGTTTATAAAAAAATAACCACGAAGGGGATGGCGGGGTCTTTCGACCCCGCCATCCCCTTCTAACCTAACCTGTCCGAGTCGGGGTGCCCTAAAGTCCAGATTGCATCCAGTTTCTCCTGGTAATTTGTCTCGGGTATCATTTAAGCTATTACCAATTTAATTAGTTTTGTGTTTCTTAAATAATAGGGTTTGTCCTCCAAATAGTAGATCTGTCACCAAAATGTAGTCACCAAACAATGCAAAATCAGTTCCACAATAAATCACCTAAAATCCTGAGATATCAACCTGGGAACAATTTTTGTTTATCTGAGAACGAAAATATTTCGTGGCGATAGATCTATTTATTAGGTGATACAACTTGATGACAAATATAATAATAATAATAATAATAATAATAAAATGAATTTATTTCTCATCACAAATGTGAAAAATTAACAGGCAGTACTTAATCTAAGAAATAGGCTTAACATTTGTGAGAGACTGGTGCCCGAAAAAGGCATAAAATACCTGTGTTACGGGTCACCAGGCCCCCCAAGACTTACATAGGTTATGTACATATCAATTTAGATTAATTAACAATAAAGACAGAGTATGTGATGAATATTACTTAAAAACTAGGTACATTTAAATATAAAGAAAAATATAATGAAATAAACTTATATCTATACTGGACAGAAGATATATAATGTGATTTAAGTGTTAATGTGTATGTGTGTTAGAGAATGTGTGTATGCGTGTGTGTGTGTGTTAGAGAGGGTGTTTATGTCTGTGTGAGTGTGTATGTGTGTGTTTGTGCGAGATAGTGTATGCTTGTGAGGAAGATAGAAATTTAGCGGATAGGAATCAGAAGACTCTCAGTTGACTGGTAATCTAGGGTTTTAAGCCATTTACATACGGCTAGTTTACAAGCTGATCTACGCATTGGGTATATTGAGAGGGCAGTGTTGATTTTATTATACAGATATCCTCCAAGAAAACAGTAAAACCTTTGCGAAAGAATTGTGCGAAAGAAATTAGTAGGACATACCTTACCTTTCCTTCGTTTATTTTTGTTGAGATTAGCGTCATATTTTATTTCTTTATGTTTTTTGTGTATCATAGTGAATATGAAGGTCTGCCTCACTGTTAGGATATCCCATCGTTTATATAACTCAGCAGTTGGATAACGAAAAGGGAGGCCGGCTCCAACTTTGAGAACGGCTCTCTGAGCTCTTTCAACTTCCAGAAGGTGTACTTTTCCTGCTCCTCCCCAGGAGGTTATGCAGTAGTTGACTATAAATATAAATTTTGGTGATAGAAAATATAGTTCCCTGTTATTTGGGATACATGAATTGAAGAGGTCATAGAATATGGTATAAAACTGACTAGTAGCCGAGCGTGCATCCCGGCCGCACAGGAAACCCTGCCATGGGGCGGCACGAATTTGATCATTTAAGAGTAGTAGAAGTTCCAGTCTCTACTTCAGTCAATGTTGCCAGCTTTCATCTACCTGAAGTTTTGACATAATTTCAACAATATCTAAGGGAGGGTGATACAGGTCGATAGGGACTAGCTCCGAGCCCCCGACGTTTACTTCGGCACCCTCCTGAACCAACACAACATCTAACTTACTCCCACGCACATTCATCGTTTCATTCATCACTACCAGATTACAAAAGTAAAAAAAAAAAAACAGCAATTATTGTTAACATTCACTGACGCACTTTTTAAGTTATGGTCTCCTAAGATCATAACTCTTCCACTCAAATTTGAAATAATGGTCTCAACCTTACCACAAACCACGTCATGTAGTCTTCGTCAGTGGCAGAGGGCTTGATGTAGATAACACACACATAAATACATGAATTGTTTGTTTATTACCACAAAGGTTCAAGTACATTGCACTGTATACAGATTAAAGTTCTTAATTTAGTATTATATAGATAAGTACAATACGTTCAACCCTGTCCCCTAAACTAGGCTAGGCCTGTATCTTAGGAGGCAGTGCCCGGCTATAGGGTATGCTTGTATAATAATTCTAATGTGGCAGAAGTGCAAGTGGACTGTGTCAAGTGGATGCATTTTTGTACTTGTGTTAAACTTTAAAATGTGAAAATGAAAAAGTGAAGAGTGATTGGTTAAGAGAAATTGTTTGATGATTGTGTGTGGTAAGTGTTTGGGGTGTTTTGTGATAGTGTTGTAGTGTTTGTGAGTGTAGTGAATGAAGTGAGAGTTTGTGTGTAGTGGGATGGCTGTGGGAATGTTTAGCGCATGTGGTTAAAATAGGTGGATTACACACAAAGAGTGGATGTTTATTAGGTTTCCGTTCCATGATAATCCTGTTTTAGCAGCCATTCAATCACTCTACGTTTTAATTTATACCTGGGGAGACCGAGAATATTTAGATTTTTATGGACTTTATTATAAATATGCATACTTATTAGTAAAATTGGTGCCTTGCAAACTTCGTTTTATGTTGAATGCTGGGAATTATATGTTTACGTTTTTTGAGGTCGGGGGGAGCCAAACTGCCATGTGTCCTAAGAATTGATTGAAGCACAAATAGCTGCCTTACAGTTAAAACCTTACAGTCTGCATAAAGTTGCGCAGTTGGATATCTGCGTGGTTTCTTTGTCATAACCTTAAGGACTGCTCTTTGTGCTCTCTCAGCCCTCAGGAGACCTGTCCTCTCGGCTCCACCCCCCACGTTGATACAGTACCCTAGCACTGATTGGCACAGGGCAAGATACACCATTTTTAGAACACCATGGTCAGCTGACCCCCTGAGTGATTTAAAGATAGAGATAAGTCGCATTGTTCGGGTGGTAAGTGTGTCTAGGTGTTTGTCCCATCTTAGTCCGCCGTCTATATGTATACCAAGGTATTTTACGCTGTCATCTCTTCTTAGTTTTGGACAGGAGCAATGTGTTGAAGGACTTGTACATGAGTGGGCCGTTATAGTGAAAGTACTTGGTGGTTTCATGGAGCAGCGGATGGCAAAAGGAACATGTGAGGTTTTGGCCAGATTTAATGTAAGTAGGTTCGAGTTAAACCAGTGCATGATTTTACTAGGGTGGATTCAGCATTGCTTTTAGCAGCTTCCCAAGAAGGACCGTGAACGATAATTGTGGTGTCATCTGCATAGGAGTATATGTTGCCGTTTGGGATTGTCATGTTGCAGCACACATTTATATCGATTTGAAACAATGTTGGCCCTAGTATGCTACCTTGTGGTACACCGTAAGTCACTAGCTCCTTGTTACTTAAGTTAGGACCAATTTGGACTTGTTGACTATGGTTTTTAAGGTAGTCTTTGAAAATTTCAAGAGCCTTGCCATGAACATCCAATGATTCCAACTTGGAGATAAGTTTGGGCACAGAAACCGTATCAAACGCTTTAGAAAGATCTAAGAAAATTCGTCTCGTCTTTTCATCGAGTTTTTTAGTAACTAATTGCGTAAGATCTAGTACCGCGTCTTCAGTAGATACTCCCGAACGAAAGTCGTATTAGTTGTCAGCAATAAGACGAAATTTGTCTAGGAAGTTTCTAAGTTGTTTATTGAGAATTTTAGAAAGTGTAGTGAGGAGCGATATTGGTATGTAATTGTTATCATAGCTTTTTTAAGAGCATTCGGGAAAACTCCTGACTGAATGCAGAGTTTAAAGACGTAGGCTATATATAGGTGGGACCAGGATGTGATGATGGGTTTTTAGCAAGGATGACGTGATACCATCCCAACCTACGGCACAGTCACTGCGTAGTTGAAGTATTGTTGCATCCACATCCCTTTCGTCTATTTCAGTAATGACAAGTGAATTGACATACATATACATACATACACATTTCGGCCATTCATTTGGATTTTCGCCCACAGGTCTTCATCGCAATCCGTTTCTAGGTCATATTGCCTGCTCATGGTAACGCCATCGCGTGCTGCTAGCAACACGCAGCCCCCCAGAGACACTCATCTCTACGTAGGATACGCCAATCTCCGTCTGTCAATTCTGAGTCTTCCACTAAGTTATCTAGGTTTGTTTCTGTGACGGCTACTAAGTCATGCTCGGATAATAACAAGCTTGATCTTCATGTAGGTAATTTCGTTTTGAGGCTACGGACATTTTGGTACAATACACCTAGGCAGTTGTTACGATTACTGAGGATGGGCGGGCTGGTGCCAAGAATGTTAGTGGGATAATTGCTCACTACTTCGGGCACGAAAGTTGTGGTTCCACGGTTTTACACAAATATCCTCTGCCCAATTATGAACCGCAGATACTTGATCGGATAGTTTCGAGGGCACCCCCCAACCTAAAAGATGCATAGTTGCCACGGGATGTAAGTATACTGTGAAGATATCTGTTCCGCAAATGGTAAGAAGGTGCTCACACACTTGGCTATCAGTGGTACCCTGCTTTACGTAGAAGAGGTGCAAGTATCTCCATCGTTCAGAAGCCTCTAACTTAGTGGTGCCAGGCGCAGCTGTCCCCCGCATAACATTACCAAGCAAACGACGCGAACGCCTGCGTCGAACTTCAACCCAACCGTCATCATTCGTCTGCTCGTTCAAGTCCTTGCCACCCATAGAAACATTCGCAGTAGAAACAGCCGGAGCAGCACACTGACAAAAGGACTTGAGGCTTAGGCACTTGCCATTGCCGGGCGGCTGCTGTCAATGCATTGGTCGATATACGTATATCTCGCCAGCTCTAAAAGGATAAAGGATAGGAGGAAAACGATATACAAAGTTTTTAGCGCTTCTAGCGCTCTCGATTATGTTCTCTTTCTTTGTCAAAAGCACAACGCCATGTGCTTATCTTTATTTTAGGAGGCACGTGTGGTCTGACTATAGCAGTTGTTCTCATCACACTCATCACGTATCACAATGAAATCATCAAGTTAATACAAGCAGCAAGCAGCTCAGAAGATAGACTGGATGCGGAAGGCGGAGAATCGGTTATATGTCCAGCAGTGGACTGCTATAGGCTAAGTTGATTGAAGTTCAATTCACTATTGCACAGGGCCGGCATAATTTGTTTTGCATTCTTTTTATTGGCTAGAAATAAAGGTGCTACTAGGTATAGACGTTTAATTAAGTCTGTTATTTATACTTGTGTTTTATTTCTACCGATAACACTTTAAACTACGAGTAGGTATATCTAATACTCCCAATAATGCTTTGCCAAGTAATTTTTTCCCGATTTTATGAAATTTCAACGTGGATCCGGAGGCTAAAGATGACATCTAATCAGAACAGTCTTTGTACATAAAGTAATAATGTGCCATAGCACCGAATTATAATCAGCCCCAACAGATATATATAAAAAAACTCAGTCGGTACTATAGTGCCTTTGCTTTGAAAATTCTTACCAAGAACAAAATCCCAAATTATCTGAGAATGGCTCATATCATCTAACAGACTTGTCTTATTAACACTCCTACCTGCCCCTATTACGTGACACATATTTAAAAAACATATGTTTATTTCAGCAACCCTTATCATAGATCAGCTTTAAACATAACGTGGCCGATGTTTAACAGTAACACTAAGCAATACGTGGACCTATCAAACAATGAGGCGGAAGTTACAGCAACAGTTTTAAGTGTGAATGATAATGACAACTTCAACTTTTGGGAGCAGCTATATTCATCCATTAGAAGTTTTACTTCATATGATTTTTACAATTTTGGAGTTAAGGCACCACATCGTTTTAATAAATATGGTTTTTAGGGAAATCTAATTAAATAAAAGACTGACACACATAGAGAATTGGTGTCTGAATTAGTTGTTATTGTTGTCCTTTTGTTTACTTTTCCTGAACTTTCTTTTAAACCAAGCCTTATTTACTAGTGGTAAGTGAAATACATTTTTCGTACCACTTGCTCAAAAAAGTGACATTCTATGCCACAAAAAGCGAACATAACAATAGTCATTTTTAATCTGTTAAAAACAGGGAAAGAAAATTGTACTGAATTTCATTCATCCTCTAGGGGGAGAATGTGATTTAAATTTGGAATACTTACCGAAATTGATACTGAACAACATCTGTGTTTACACCATTGAGTTTGTGTATAAAGCATTATACATCTTTTTGAAAAAGGAATACGCATTTATTATGCAGTTATGATTATTAAATAAAATTACGAAAACCGACGAGGCCGTATGAGCTTGATGCCTTTGCTTTTCCGACAAAAAAATATTAGTCTAGGAATTTGCCGCGTTTTTGTTTTCTTCAAATACGTTAAGTTTATTTTAATTTATTTTTATAAATAAGTTAATGTTCTAAAAATACGTTTAATTGTCATTATTTTTAATAAATGCTTATCTCATATTATTATTGTGTTAATTTTTTCGCAAATGGTACGAAAAGTAGAGTATTTTCCTCGGTGATAAAGCTGTCTTAGTCTTGGGTGAACTTAAATCCCTCGCTACACTCAGGACTCGTCTTAAATCCCTCGCTTCGCTCGTGATTTAAGTTTTTAACACCCTCGCTACGCTCGCGAGTAAACCTCGAGTCCTTCATTACGCTCGCGATTTAAATCGTCACCCGCGACAGAAGACACTGATTTATCCCCTTGGTTATTATTCTACTATTGATCAGTGTTCGTCATAAATGTAGGTACATAGGTAACTATATGTTATTATTTAATCTACTTAGATACTTAACAATTTTTCTACGATTTTCTTCTACAAGTGACTTAACCAATGCTTTATTATCTCATAGGAATGGTACAGACATTTAAAAAAAAACTATAGTTTTCGTTGTCATGTACACTTAAAATACTTAAATCATTCCCTATGTCTACGTACTTCATCGTAGTTGGCTCAAACGCTAGCCAGGTTAAGTAACGTTGCATGTTGAATCAGGAGTAGGATTCCTGAAACCAAAACTGAAGTTATTCCAAAACCCGCCGAATACAGTACCCGTAAATTGTTCCATTATATACAGGTTCAAATTAAGTTAGCTAGCGAAACTAAGCAAACGTGATGGATATCGATATCTAAACACGATAAAACAAAAAAAAAAATCATTTGATAGTTTTTTTCTGTGGGGTCATCGACCGCAGTTAGAGAAATATGGTTTAAAAAATATGTTTTTTTTTTTATATAAACTTCACATACGTGATGGGTTTCGATATTATCTAAACACGCATGATAAAACAAAAGAAAACAGATTTTCTCAACTCAAACTTCAAGTAACAAAACAATCAGCAGGCGTCGACCCAAAAAAAAATCAAATCCTTTAGTTTATTTTATTTTATCGGCTTTAGATATTCATACCCACCACGTCTGCAGAGTTTCGCTACCCAATTGAAATTGAACCTGTAATCTGTTGAAACAGGGAAACTAATAATTAATGGATATAAAATCAGTATAACACATCGAGTTATAAAAAGAGACACAGCCATAGAACTATTATTACTTAGCGTACACACAGCACCCTTTTTTTTTTGTGGGTGGGAAATCATCAAATAACTTCTCCCACTCTGGGCAGAGCGGGAGGGCGTGTCAGACTCATGCTACCTAAAACCCACCCGTGTTCCTTCAGCTGCCTGTGCCAGGGGCCACGGTATCCCTCTCGGACTTTCCCGCAACCCTGGCAGGCATCGGCCCTAGCGGACCCCGTCATTAATTCTGACAACTCTTTGAGGCGCGCGTGGAACACAACGCGCCGTCGACCCGGGCCTGGTCCTTATCGAACGGCGAGCTGCCCATTGCTCGCCGTCCGCAAGCCCGCGCCTAAGGTGGCTGGGAATCGACCTGCGATTCCCGACGCCCAGGGCGTCTCCTGCGGCGGCTAGGGGCGTGAGGGCAGGGCGCGAATTTTGCCTCTCTCTCCCGCGTTCCGCCTCCTCCTTAGAAACATTACTGCTTCGCAGAAGGAGGTGACGGCTTCACAAGCCCTCTCGCTGCGTACCATGGCCTGGACCAGGGCCGGACGCGAGAGATCGCCACCGCCAATCGCCTCCACGAGGACACGGCGGTGCTCCGCCCAAGCCGGGCAGACCTCCACACACACAGCACCCTAATTGTGTATTATATCACCACTATCAATCACAATCTGAATCGTTTTGAATTACAATGTGAATGTGTGAATTACATGTTCGAAAAATTTGTCTGCTCAACAACGTAAATAACGCAATTGTTGAACTGTCAAAATGAAAGCCATTGCTACTGTTAGTGTAAGTATTACGCTACTACCCCGCAGCATAAGCATAAAGCATAATCAGCCTACAATGTTCCCACTGCTGGGACACAGGCTAACCTCTCGGCGAGAGGGAGTAGGCCGTAATCCACCACGCGGGCCCACGGCAGGTTGCAGTGGCCCGCCGTCTTCGAATTTTTGGTTCTAAGACATACCGGTTTCCTCACGATGTTTTCCTTCACCGTTGTGTGAGCAATGTGTTGTTGTGAGTTAATGATGAAATAATTTACAGAAAGTAAAGTGCCTGTCTTTTCTCTCTCTCTGTCTGTTTAAAAATAACTCTCTTTTTTAGAGACGCTCTCTACAAAGCCAAACTTTTCCTAAAACTCAATGTGCCATATTTACAGCTGGGTATGGCTATGGGCCCGTTATTAAATAAGTTTACTTAATTTTTTCTTACCCGTAATTAGCAAAGTTTGTGAAGAGCGTAGTCACTTGTTCTACGAGTTCAAATTCTCGACTATTTTTATCCAAAGGCAGATTTAGTGCCTTCGGGTCAAACAAGTACATCAAGTCATCCACGTGTCCGGCGCCGTAGATACCATATTGTGCTCCTTGGTTACCAAACACATTTCTCTTTGACAAACTGGAAAACTGAAACAAATATTTTTTTAGTTTTCCCAATGTTCGGCATCAACTCAAAGTATCCGATGATGTCTTAAACAATAGACGCGTCATTCAAGTAAGCTACGAAGTCCTTAATTGATATTTCATCGACGCTTTTGTTTCCTAAATAATAATTACGAATTTTACTTCATAGGTCTAAAATTGAATATGGCGAAGAAATGCTTAAATTTTTTCTTTGAACCAAATTTTCTGGATACTTGAGCAATGATTTTTAGTGCTGTTGGTACTTCTTGATTGGTGTAACCAAACAGAATGTCTACTTCATTTAAACTATCTGTGTTCTGAAATGTGTTCTTGGTCAAGAAACTATTTTCACATTCATATTTTTCAAAATCAAATGCAAAATTATACATTTTGAAGATACTGTAGGTTACTTCTTCAGATGCAAATACATACAGAGATGTGTCTACCAATTGGTTTGCAGGAACATTCTGTAAAAATACGAGCAAATCATCGGGGTCTTCAAACTCACGGCCCAGTTGCTTACCAAGAACAAAAGCACGCCTTTCAGGCTCAATCGCTAACGCCCAATCACAAAACGGAGACCCACTCATTGCGATAGCCGTTTTAAACAATCCTTTTGACATTAGAAGCGCTGCCTGCACTCTGCCCCATGATAGTAACTCTGTCTGCGTCACCCCCGAAATGTTTGATGTTCTTTTGCACCCATTTCAAAGCTTCAACTTGACCCTTCAGTCCCACGTATCCAGGAACCTTGCCGAGGCTAACTAAACCCAATGCGTCCAATCTATAATTAAATGTCACGACGACCATGTTCTTTCTGACAAGGAAATCTGGCTCATTAAAATCGACATTGCCTGATCCAATTTTATATCCCCCTCCATGAATATAGTATACTATAACTGGCAGAAGAGTATCAGGTCATAAGGTACTTTTTGTTCCGGTAGCACGTTCCCGTGGGATAATTTCCGACATCCTCGCGGGCGATGCCGCGGGCAATAGTTGTAATATATTATTAGCTTAAGATTTGATGGGTAGCACATTCAATATTAACATAATCAATTTAGGATGATGTAATTATGTCGTCATTCTTGGGTCCATTTGGACCCACTACCGAGCCGGCTGAGGTTTGTGTGCTCGGGTCCAAAAAATATGGTTTTATAGTTAAAACTTTGCGGGACACTGAATGCCCCCAAACGTAATAACAATAAAACTTCTATTGCGTCTCGTTCAGTGACCTTCAACCGATTCTGATGAGTTCTGCACGTCATTACCTTAAATCTTAGTTTTCCAATTGGCGATGGCGGTTCGGCGTACGGTATCCCTTTGAAACTGTAGTACTGTCCATCCCCAATGACTGAGTCCACCTCGCCCTCCAACTTGCCCTGCTCAACTTCCACTTGAATCACATCACTTAGTACGTCTTGTATTATAGTACCTAGGCATGGTGATTTTTTTAACAGGGCTCAGGAGTCGGAAAAGCAATCTCGAGTCGAGATTGGCAACTCGAGCTGTCGCGTGCTAAGTCACGCGAGATTCGAGGTCCTTAGAGATCGAGAATGCATTCCCTACTCAGGAGACCATGATCATGGTTGTCCTAGAGAAATGTCCTCTACGGTGTCGTAGCCCTATATTTAAATGTCTTTGCATAGCACCCTTGTAGCACTTTCGTAGCTCATTCGTAGCAACAGATTATGCAAAGTATTGCACACATTTTTATTTTATTTTTATTTTGTATGATTACCTTGCTGTGAAAGAGCGGAGTCTCCTAATACAGGCATGTTTTTGCTTACAAGGCGGCTCCAATCACTAATGTGTTTTTCTATTATGGTTACGAAGTAAACTTTTTTTCTTGCATAATTCGTCTAGTTATGGATATATTTTGTTTTAAGAGAAAAAAAGAACAAGAAAGAAAGAAAGAAAGAACAAACAATTGGTTTATCTGTCACAAAAACACGTGCATACAAAAAAGATAATTATCTCTACTATTTAAGAAAAATAAAAACAAAAAAACATCTATAATCACGAGTACAAAACAGAAATAGTCGACAGCTGCACGTCATGACTGTGACAAGCTGAGTTGTGTGAGCTGCTACGAGCAGCTCTGAGATAACAGTATCTCTGTTTATAAACTCATTCTGTACATAAAGAGTCGTAAGAAAGAGGGACAGCTTCCATAGCGTGAAAAGCAAGTAATGATGTTAGTATACTCACATTAACAATAATACACATAGAGTTTTCATTTTAGTATACGTATGATGAGATGTAAGTACACATGCAGGAGTCGTGTGGACAATTACTTTGGTATTGCCCCCCCTAGCTCTAATCACAGCTTGCAGTCGATTCTTCATCAACCTGATCAATTTATTGACGGTGTCTTGAGGAATTCCATCCCACTCCTCTAATAACGCTGCTTTCAGTTCCTCTGTGGTCGAAGGGACTGGATTTCTGGCCCTGGCCCTTCTTTTGAGCTCGTCCCATAAGTGCTCGATGGGATTCATATCTGGACTGAGTGCAGGCCAGTCCATTGTCTGTATATTCACTTCGTCCAGGAACTGCCGAGTGATACGCGCCGTGTGACACCGGGCATTATCATGCATTAAGACGAAGTTCTCGCCGACAAATCCTGCGTAGGGAACAACATGGTCCTGAAGTATGTCGGTAATATACCGAACAGCTGTCAGCCCTCCTCCTCGGCCTCCGCCGGGCACGAAAAAAAGCTCGGTTTTTCCGTCTAAAGAGATACCAGCCCACACCATGCAGGAGCCGCCGCCTTATGCCGCAGCGAAACAGCACTGCGCAAATCGCTCGCCCGGACGCCTGTAGACCCGGCCTCTCCTGTCACTGCCATGCAGACACATTCTGCACTCGTCAGTGAACAAGACCGACTGCCATTGCTCAACGCTCCAATTGATATGCTCTCGAGCAAATTGAAGGCGCACTTGTCGGTGGCCTGCAGTTAACTTTGGGCCCGTGGCAGGCCGTTTTGGAGTAAGATTGGCTTTCCTCAAGCGTCTTCTTACTGTCCACTCGCTGACAGCCACCCCACGAACACGCCTCAATTCCTGCATCACATCAACACCCGTTAGGTGCCGATTCCGCAGCGCTGTTGTAACGATGAAACGGTCGTCTCCCTCTGAAGTGCACCGATGGCGGCCCGTAAGCACGAAACACCAGGTTTTTCAACTGCTTTTTTAGCTCACTTGTAGCAAATAACAATCTGAGAAAAATACGAAATACTGGGCATATGGTATATTAGTAAGTCTACGATTTTTTTTGAAGTTTAATTAATTAGTACTTAAAAAAAATGTGACCCATGTTGAAAAAACGCAATAAAATCATGTGCAAAACCGTCGTTTTCGCGTATGAATTTATTGAAAAAATCATTAAGTATTAAAAAAAAAAAGTTGAAAAAACACGAAAGGCATGTTGCAGTTCTTGGGTAATAATTGTTGCCATCATCTTAATTATGATTTTTTTTTTAATTTGCTATTATTTCTATAATCTTAAAACGTGTTAATTATAATTGTAGAAAATTAAATAGGCATATATAAAAAATATTTTTAAAAATGACTTACTTTCTGTATACTAAACGGCAATTTATACGCTGGTCATACTTTATAGTTTGCTTTTACTTTAATGAATGCCACTACTAGGTAAAGCTATTTTTATAGGGTACCTAAACATAACACGTCATAATCACAATAAAATCCATCTATTCTAGTATTAGTCTTATTAGTAGGTAAAAAATATGGAGTTACTGATAATAGCAATTACGGACCAAGATTATTTTGTTCCCGGTTTACCGTACGACAACGCACACTACGATTGTCAGCTATAGCTCGAACGCACACAGACACACTGCGCTCCGATAGTTACCTAAACTAGTAGCGCGCCGAAATTGTTAGGACCCAGTTTTGAGATAACCAGACAGCGCGTAAAAAACCTTGCTAACTTTGACACGCCCTGAATGAGGGGTTGTATAGAAACTAGAAATTATAGTCTTTATTATTTACGGAGGCAAATATTGCCAAGTTTCAAGTTTATTATCCAAAGAGATAAAGATTTTTCACACAAACAAAATCCTCCTTTTCACCCCCTTAAAGGTCGAATTTCCAAAAAACCCCTTAGCGCTTCCCTACGTTATAAAGAAGCCGTGTGCATATTTCACGTTCCTAGTCCCAGTAGTTTCAGCTGGGCGTTTATAATTAATGTGTCAGTCAGTTTCTCCCTAAATGTGAGAATGATATAATAAAATTATGAAAAATTGCATTATTTTGGTACAAACGGCACGTTCAGTTCTACTTAACCTCGTTTATTTGAACTAATAAAAACCTGACGACGGAAAGTATGTCACATCCGGCCTTTATATACGGGTATGAGGAGCTATCTATCTATCTGTGTCTTCTATACCTACTCTTTACGGACATTACTCTCTTTCCTTTCCTATTTTTCTCGGAGATAAGGCTATTCACCCAACCGCTTATTGATGAAAGCAGATCGCGCGGAAAAAGACTTCGTACGACTTCAAAACATCGAGATGTTTTTGTTAAACAGGGTGTTTGGTGCATCGTGTGCCAAATTGAAATGGTCGACTGGGGGGTTCATCTGCTATCCTTTCAGACCCCTAAACACTTCTCATGCCCTGTGGTTTTTTTTTCGACTTTTTATTGTTTTATTAAAAAAATACCCAAATTTTACATTCAAATACAAATATAAAAAAGGTATAAGTCGTAGACTCTGAATTTTAATTTTATATAGATGTGTATTGTATTCATTGCATTGACTTATAATAGTATGGACTGGAAATATCAACAAAAAAAAGGTGCCTACCTACCACTCATAATGTCTCATAAAATGGCTGCCATTGCTAGGGTTGTGGCAATCAACGAATATTGGTGTTACTATAACGAGTATCGATACGAGTCTTACTTGATATCACGTTTGGTTCATAATTATAAACTTACTTAAAATCTGTTGTAACAGAAAAAGGATGAGTAGTTTACTTACCGTCTGTTATCTGAGGATAAAACTCTTATCAAGTGTTTTTTTCTGTACAGAATTAAAAACTTGTGTATACAACATGTCTGTGTAACATACCTAATTATTTATTAAAGAGTGAGTTGTGGAGTAAAAATAAAAATAATTATTTTTTTACTTAAAATATGTTTATTGGTGTGATAATAATTATAAATTATAAATGATTTTATTTCTGTAAGTAGGTTTGTACAAACACTTTTACACGTCAATCGTATTTTAAAAACTAAATTAGGTCGGCGGCGGCGCTTCCTATCTGACTACTCTGAGAAGAAAGGCCGAAAGAAACTCAGTGGTCACAGTATCTTTTAAAGTCCAGACAAAATCTTGGTCAGATCACGTGAAGGCTATATAGATCGCTGTCTGAAATGGTCTTTTGAGGAAAGAACCACACAAATTGTGTGTACCTGTCCAGTCAGTTTCTTCAGAGTTCAGAGTATTTTTTTGGTGCGGGTAAACCTTTGGACTTAGTCTTTTTAAGAAGTTTATTGGTCCCGCCAATTCTTCTATTACAACAGTCTGTTCCATGTTGATACAATTTTTTCTTCGAAGGTCTTCTATAATATCTTTCAAATTGGCAATTTTTTTTGTTTTTCTTTCGAATATTTTCGATAAGGCGTTTAACTTTTTGTTGTTGATTGACACATTTTTCTTTTAAAGCCTTAATTTTTTCAATTTGTACAACCTGAAAAAATAAATGAAAATTACTTCAATCATCAACTTGCGTCGAAAATGCTGCTTTGTAATATTTGTTTCATGCTAAGTCTATATATCCTAAAAAATCCAATTGTATATTTATACTTTAGCACGAAGATCAGAAAACGTGCTGATAAATCACTGACAGGTGGACCTGTAGTACAGCTACGGAACAGAGAGAATACGTCATTGGTACCGTAACCACACCTTAAATAAGAGAGAACTCAGCTCATTTCATCGCCACATTTCATTTTTGATAATTTATCCCCTGTGGGTAGATTTTGTTCCAAAAATACTTTATTTTTCTACTTTGTAAAAATGTCTCATTTGGATTTCAATGTTTTCTCATTATTATTGTAATGTTATAAAATTTTAATTTTCGCAAGAACCTCCTGTAATTTTCTAGCATCAAAAACGTTTGAGTAGATACACACCACTTTGTGCACTGTTTCGTCTGATTCCACAATTCGGTGATGAACTGTAATGGAGGCATTACAGTAGATGATACGTGGACAAAACATCCGTGTTTTGAATGTTTCTCGTTTAACATAATACAGATGACTCGTGACGTTGTTTTTTGCCAAATGCCTGAAAAAAATAGATACTAATAAGCAATACGCAACTTACAATATGATTTATTTATGTAATTAATACATCTATTTATTTATTTCAGGCCAAAGGGCTATTATTAATCAATTATTATTTACACTTACCGAAAATACTGTGGGAACAGAGTAATCATGTAATCTCATTACATCAAGTGTTCTATTGAAACTGCTTTCTTCAAAGTGAAGTGAACAGAGGTACCATTCTTTATGTCGCGGATTAATATTTTCTTCACCAATAGCCTCTAACCACTTTTTCTTTAATCCTTCATTTTTAGGAAACCTATAAAAAAGGTAAGTATTTTGATCAATAAATCATTTTGGTTAGAGTTGCTGCTAATATCTAACTAAAATAAATAACTAAATGTCGGTGTCTTATTTTATCATCATATAAAACTGTCTCCCGGTGCTGTGACCAAGCAAAGTCACTCGGACCGATTAGGACACGCAGAACGATTTATGTTAACATCGCTGATTGTACCGATATCGTTTCAGCGGAGGAACTAGTTTCGAAAACTATTACAGCAACGGTACAACACTATTCCACTATGACATATTATTGTAAACAAACGAATGGAAAAAAAAGCGCGGGAATCATCGAATTTGGCGGACGTGATTTTTCTTTCGTTTTCTTTTAAAAATTAAAAAACGCTTAAATTGGAGATAAGTTGTGTAAATATATGTAGATATTCATTAGATTAGTTAATTTCATAGTTTGTATATATCGTTCTTCATAGTTAGGGTAAGTTTTTTGCATTTTATTTTTTTCTGTCCGGAATGGACAATGAACCGCCTGATCCGGGGGGCACAGTCCCCTCGGTCGGGCAAAATATAATAATCTACGAATCTAGTATGGATACCGATACATCCGTAACTAGATCAGAGCGGAAAAGGACTAGAGCTCCACGTAAAGTGTGTAAAAATTGCAACAAAAGAAGGCGAAATAGTCACTCACACAATACAACGGAAATAAATAAAGAAACACATTGTCATTGCGACAATGAGTTAGTTACATTTACTTCAAAAATAACATCAGACGTACCGGTACATTCCATGTTAGTTCACCAAGAAACCACCCCACGTTCTGTGGATGTTCCCCAGACTGAAAACCTCATAAAGTCAGATCTTCCCCAGAAGGCGCCACAGGTTGCTAGGACTTTGTATGAAGCCACAGACCTGTCGCCATATGTTGTACACATCCAAAAAATTGTTGACATACAAAACTCTGCTCAAACATTACACCCAATAACATTAGGGCACTTTCTTAAAAAACGCAGGTTCCACAATATAATTAACGGATCATTAAAACGCATTGGTCGTAATAGAATTACATTAAGCTTCTCCCGTTACTTAGATGCTAACTCTTTCTTAAATGACCCAAGTTTGGCCAAAGAAAAATTGAAGGCATTTGTTCCATCAACTAATGTGTGTCGCATTGGAATTGTTAAAGGCGTACCTACCGAATGGTCTCCGGAGGAAATAATGGAAAATATATCTGTCCCCGCTGGATGCGGGAAAGTCATCAAAGCAAGGCGTCTCAATTACAAAGTACAAGAACCGACCCCTGTGTGGAAACCATCGCAAACAGTCGTGCTCACCTTTGACGGACAAATTTTACCAAAACGTGTGTTTTGTTGTTACAATTCCATGCCAGTGGAATTGTATACATTCCCAACAATTCAATGTTTTCATTGTTGTCGTTTTGGCCATACAAAGGTACAATGCAGGTCGAACCCTCAGTGCTTCAAGTGTGGGGAGAAGCATTCTGCTGACACTTGCAGTATTGAAGATGAGAGTAGTAGTAAATGCTGTCATTGCAATGGCATTCATTACGCCATCAATAAAAAATGCCCAGAATTTGAGAGACAAAAAGCAATTAAGCATTATATGGCCCATAGCTGCGTGTCTTATGCTGAAGCGTCACAACTACATCCACCAATCTCAAAATTGTATGCAGATGTGGTAACATCTGCCCCATCCCATACCACTAAAAATTCTTTCTCTTCACAACCTTCGTCCCAATCACGTAACACACCAATTGTTTCCTCACAAAGAAAAACCATATTTCTTAAACCTCGGGATCCCCCAAAAACAGCTAAGGGGTATGACCGGGTAGCTCATCAAGGATTAATCAGTAACGAAGTTTCTGTGTCAGGGAATGGTGTTGCATTCCAAAATAAAACAACAGATAATAATGAGAGCCAAATTTTAAATTTAATAATCATGCTAATTAATACTTTATCTAAAAATAATAATATTGAACCGTCCAACGTTGCCACTGTAATTGATACTTTGTCTAACTTATTTAACCTTAATCATAATGGATCCAAATCTTCCCAAGATTGTCCAGTGGAACAGTCGCAGCATTGTGAATAAAAAATCTGATCTGTCCTACATACTGAACAAATATGAACCCTTTGCAGTCGCTCTCTGTGAGACATGGCTTAAACCAGGGTTCTCTTTTAGAATGCCTGGCTATGCGTGTCTAAGAACAGACAGAAGCGATGGGTATGGCGGTGTCGCCATACTTATTAAAAATAACTTGTCTTTTCAATCTTTTCCTCTTCCAAGTCTCAGTGACGGAATATCTGCTGTTGCTGCTATTGTAAATAAAATCTGTTTAGTATGTATATATTATTCTCGTCCCACTGTAAATATTCTTTCTGAAATAAGTAATCTTCTTTCAGTTTTACCTAAACCATTTTTGGTAATGGGCGACTTTAATGCACAACATCAGTCCTGGGGTAGTTCTAGTTCCAATTGCTATGGGGAAAAGTTATTAGAAATTCTAGACTCTAATAATTTGTGTATTTTAAACACATGTCTCCCAACACGCCAAACGAATCCAGATGAAGGAATAAGCGCCCCTGACCTCTCAATCTGCACACCTGAGTTAGCATCAACATTATCCTGGTCTCCTTTATCGTCTTCTTATGGTAGTGATCATTACCCTTTAATAATTTCTTTTCCACATAAAAAACCAGCTGCTTGCAATCTAACACCACGATTAAAGTATAGACTTCAAAATGCAGATTGGGATACATACAAAAATGATGTAGAAGAAAGAATTCTTGGTTTAAATAATTCCTTACAACTACATGATCCTCAGTTATTATCTAATCAAATAACAAGAATTTTAATAGAGGTGGCAGATAATACTTTCCCTATTAAGAATGGTGCTACAGGCAAAATTCCTTCACCACCTTGGTGGGATGCTGAGTGCACTCAGGCCATTAAAAAAAGAAAAGAAGCAGAAAAAAATTATGGTCATACTATGAATCGTCACAATTTTGAAATATACCTAGAAGCTTCTCGTACAACTCGTAAGCTCCTTAGGAAAAAGAAATTTGAAGGTTGGCAAAGATTTTGTGCATCTATCTCGCCAGAAGTTAACGCATCTCTAGTATGGCAAAATATTAGGCGATTCAGGTCAGCCTTTAGTGACACAAGGGCCTCAAAACTGCCATTAGAATTAGCCAATGAGTTTATGGATCATTTAGCTCCTCCTTCAGTCCCAGAACAGAGATCTTTAATGCACTATCCCTATGTTCCTATTCCTAATTCTGAGTTGAATTCCCTGTTCACACTAAGCGAGTTGAAGGGAGTCCTTTCACATGTTAAGGATTCAGCTCCTGGTGAAGATGGTATACCATATTCATTTATAGCTAATTTGTCCAACTCAGTTCTTTCAATATATTTAAATCTCATCAATACAGCTTTGATTTCTGGCAACATTCCATCAAGTTGGAAGTCTCAAACAATTATTCCCATTCTAAAACCAAACAAACCTTCCTCTAATGTTACATCTTATCGGCCAATTGCACTTTCTACAGTTCTTGCTAAAATTGTTGAACATCTCATTAAGAATCGCTTGGAGTGGTTTTTAGAAAGCAAAAACTTGCTAGCTACATCACAGTTTGGTTTTCGGAAAGGTAAAAGTACGATGGACAGCCTTAGTGTGTTCACAACTGATATTCGTTTAGCCTTCTCTTCTAATAACTCTGTAATTGCTGCTTTCCTGGATATTAGCTCAGCTTACGATAATGTCCTGGTACCGATCCTAGAACAAAAGCTGAATTCATTAAAAGTTCCATTAATGCTGACTAAATTCATAATTAACATGCTTTCAGAGAGATCTTTAAATCTTCATATTGAAGGGTACACATTTACCCGTTTAGTATGGAAAGGACTCCCTCAAGGCTCTGTAATTAGTCCAATTCTCTACAATATTTACACTTATGATTTGGAATCCTCTCTAAATGAGTCGGTCCAAGTTCTTCAATATGCAGATGATTTACTTCTTTATTCATCTGGTCATTCTGTTGAGAATATTTGTACTTCCTTAACCTCTTCTTTATGTTTACTGAAGACTTGGCTAGAAACCAATGGTCTACACCTGTCAATAGATAAAAGCAACATTGTCTTGTTTACTAGAATGCGTAAGCCCCCTATAGTTACAGTAAGGTATAATAATATCCCTATGCCTGTTAAAAACCAAGTAAAATTTTTAGGCCTTATTTTGGATACCCATCTTAATGGTTTACCACACTGTGATTATATAGCTGCTAAATGTGAACGAAATATCAATATAATTAGATGTCTTACTGGTATTTGGTGGGGAGCACATCCCTTCTCATTAAAACTATTGTACAACACCTTGATTAGAAGCGTATTGGCCTATGGGACTTTTTTGCTGGAACCTGCTAATGTTGCTGGTCTTAAGAAACTAGACAGTGTTCAGTCAAAGGCACTTAGAGTGGTTTCAGGTGCAATGAAAAGCAGTCCTATAAATTGCCTTCAGGTGGAATGTGGAGACCCTCCACCTCATTTAAGACGTCAATTTTTAGCTGATAGATTTATGGCTCGGTGTTTGCAATTTACACGTCATCCTTTGCGAAATAAACTTTCCATTCTCTCTGAAGAAGTAATTTCATCCACTTACTGGAGGCACAAAGCTACTCCGTGTTTAGTTAAAAGCTTTAGAAAATTCAATTTAATTGAAGCTCCCTGTCACCAATCTCAATTTCTTCCTTTATTTCACTGTAATTACAGTTCATTAATTATGTCACCAAAAATACATTATAACCTTAACATTTACCGAGATGACGTATGTCATAACCATAACTTCAACTTCACTATGGATAGAGACTGGAAGGGCTGTCAGCTCTTATTTACAGACGCTTCGAAGCATGGAAGAGACTCATGTGTGGGAGTAGGTGTATACCACTCCCAATTTAATATCATCCAAAAAATAAAACTTCCGCCCGAATCATCTGTATTTACGGGTGAATGTTACGGTCTATTCAAAGCTGTCGAATATATACTTATGATGGGCTTACGGAATTCACTCATTTTAACTGATGCAAGGAGTGCCTTACAATCTTTGGCCAGATTCCCTTTCTATTCTCATAATCCTTATATTATATTTGAAACACGTGAACTCCTTTATAGGTGTTCTAATAAGGGGTATTCAGTGCATTTCGCATGGATACCCTCGCATTGTGGCATTTTAGGTAATGAGAGAGCTGACCAGTTAGCTAATGATGCCGTATTGTGTGGAGACGTTTTTCCGTATAAAAATAACACCCACGATCTGGCAGCTCTGCCCAGGGTTTATCTACAGGAATCCTGGGGTCAGCTTTGGTCCGGGCAATCAGTGAAAGGGAAATTTTATCGTAATATTCAGCCATCCATTTTTGTTAAACCTTGGTTTAGCAAGTACAAACTAAGCAAAAAGATTACAACAATATTCATACGTATGCGATTAGGTCATGTGTGCACTCCTGCTCATCTTGCCAGGCTTGGCATTGTGCAGAACCCTGAGTGTGAATGTGGCGCTGAAGTGGGAGATCTGAACCACCTTATTTTTTCCTGCCCCCTTTATGACCACTCCTCACTTTTCCAAAGTCTTGTTTCCCTCCGAGTGCCTTTTCCCACTTCTATTGCATGTATTTTATTTAATTTTAATGTAGCTATCTATAAAACCATAGCTCTTTTCCTTGTAAATAATGATATATCTATATAAACATAATTTATAAACCTCATATTGTACATACATACCATGTAGTTCTTAGTTTACGCACCGAGTCGGCCTTTTTGCTGGGCCACCTGGTGGCGTTAAATCGTTACTTTTATGTTAAATTGTATTCCTTTAGTGTTAATTTGTTATAATTTATTATTTTTATTTAATAACAACTAATCTCCTTTCCATTTCCAAATTTCCCGTTATAATTCATTTCGCGAACACTTGATTCTTGCGTTTTGTTATATCAAATAAAATATTGTCAGTGGCATTAAGCACGAATAGTGCAACGCCAAAAAGAAAGAAAAAAAAAAAAAAAACAAACGAATGAAATAATAAATAGGTCTTTTATACGAAAATGACCCCAAATATACCTTACCAAATATACTTTAGCCTTAAAATCACGATTGAGTAACAATTTGTTCATCGAACGTGTATGAATTTATGTAATAATGCATGAAAATCGGCTACTAACCTATGCAAAGACAATTGAGGTTGATTTCCATTCTTTCTGGCACCACACTTCACAATATAACACATAGGCATGTTGGTTTGCTGTTTTCCAACATTTACATTCATTTTTAAAGGTAAACTTCTCGTAATATTCTCGCAAATCTCAATAACACAAAAAATAAACAACCATTTGACAGCACAACTACCACGAAACTCGTCTCCACAGACTAAATAGAATGTCGCATAAGATGGCGGATAGGGCACTTACCTACAACTGTCCCTACGTCACGACAAAATGTTACCATAATGAGCAACAACTTAAATATTGTTGTCTCTTTTAACACATATGATTATTTCCTTAGAAAGAATGAGACAAAACGATATTTCACAGTCTGTATCGTATTTCACTCATATTTGTATGCAAAGTGTATGTCAAATATAACGCGGCGCCTCCATGTTTTTCCTATCTCAATGATTCATTGAGATAGGAAAAACAGATAGGAAAAACATGGAGGCGCCGCGTTATATTTGACATACACTTTGCATACAAATATGAGTGAAATACGATACAGACTGTGAAATATCGTTTTGTCTCATTCTTTCTAATGAAATAATCATATGTGATAAAAGAGACAACAATATTTAAGTTGTTGCTCATTATGGTAACATTTTGTCGTGACGTAGGGACAGTTGTAGGTAGGTGCCTCAGAACAATAATTGTTCTGAGGTAGGTGCCCTATCAGCCATCTTATGCGACATCTATTTAGTATTTAGTCTGTGGCGACGAGTTTCGTGGTAGTTGTGCTGTCAAATGGTTGTTTATTTTTTGTGCTATTGAGATTTGCGAGAATATTACGAGAAGTTTACCTTTAAAAATGAATGTAAATGTTGGAAAACAGCAAACCAACATGCCTATGTGTTGTATTGTGAAGTGTGGTGCAAGAAAGAATGGAAATCAACCTCAATTGTCTTTGCATAGGTTAGTAGCCGGTTTTCATGCATTATTACATAAATTCATACACGTTCGATGAACAAATTGTTACTCAATCGTGATTTTAAGGCTAAAGTATATTTGGTAAGGTATATTTGGGGTCATTTTCGTATAACAGACCTATTTATTATTTCATTCGTTTGTTTACAATAATATGTCATAGTGGAATAGTGTTGTACCGTTGCAGTAATAGTTTCCGAAACTAGTTTCTCCGCTGAAACGATATCGGTACAATCAGCGATGTTAACATAAATCATTCTGCGTCTCCTAATCGGTCCGAGTGACTTTGCTTGGTCACAGCACCGGGAGACAGTTTTATATGATGATAAAATAAAATAAGACATCGACATTTAGTTATTTATTTTAGTTAGATATTAGCAGCAACTCTAACCAAAATGATTTATTGATCAAAATACTTACCTTTTTTATAGGTTTCCTAAAAATGAAGGATTAAAGAAAAAGTGGTTAGAGGCTATTGGTGAAGAAAATATTAATCCGCGACATAAAGAATGGTACCTCTGCTCACTTCACTTTGAAGAAAGCAGTTTCAATAGAACACTTGATGCAATGAGATTACATGATTACTCTGTTCCCACAGTATTTTCGGTAAGTGTAAATAATAATTGATTAATAATAGCCCTTTGGCCTGAAATAAATAAATAGATGTATTAATTACATAAATAAATCATATTGTAAGTTGCGTATTGCTTATTAGTATCTATTTTTTTCAGGCATTTGGCAAAAAACAACGTCACGAGTCATCTGTATTATGTTAAACGAGAAACATTCAAAACACGGATGTTTTGTCCACGTATCATCTACTGTAATGCCTCCATTACAGTTCATCACCGAATTGTGGAAACAGACGAAACAGTGCACAAAGTGGTGTGTATCTACTCAAACGTTTTTGATGCTAGAAAATTACAGGAGGTTCTTGCGAAAATTAAAATTTTATAACATTACAATAATAATGAGAAAACATTGAAATCCAAATGAGACATTTTTACAAAGTAGAAAAATAAAGTATTTTTGGAACAAAATCTACCCACAGGGGATAAATTATCAAAAATGAAATGTGGCGATGAAATGAGCTGAGTTCTCTCTTATTTAAGGTGTGGTTACGGTACCAATGACGTATTCTCTCTGTTCCGTAGCTGTACTACAGGTCCACCTGTCAGTGATTTATCAGCACGTTTTCTGATCTTCGTGCTAAAGTATAAATATACAATTGGATTTTTTAGGATATATAGACTTAGCATGAAACAAATATTACAAAGCAGCATTTTCGACGCAAGTTGATGATTGAAGTAATTTTCATTTATTTTTTCAGGTTGTACAAATTGAAAAAATTAAGGCTTTAAAAGAAAAATGTGTCAATCAACAACAAAAAGTTAAACGCCTTATCTAAAAGATTCGAAAGAAAAACAAAAAAAAAGTGCCATTAAGAAAGATATTATAGAAGACCTTCGAAGAAAAAATTTTATCAACATGGAACAGACCCAATAAACTTCTTAAAAAGACAAATGAATAAGTCCAAAGGTTTACCCGCACCAAAAAAATACTCTGAAGAAACTGACTGAACAGGTACACACAATTTGTGTGGTTCTTTCCTCAAAAGACCATTTCAGACAGCGATCTACCTATATAGCCTTCACGTGATCTGACCAAGATTTTGTCTGGACTCTAAAAGATACTGTGACCACGGAGTTTCTTTCGGCCTTTCTTGTCAGAGTAGTCAGATAGGAAGCGCCGCCGCCGACCTAATTTAGTTTTTAAAATACGATTGACGTGTAAAAGTGTTTGTACAAACCTACTTACAGAAATAAAATCATTTATCATTTATAATTATTATCACCAACACCAATAAACATATTTTAAGTAAAAAAAATATTATTTTTATTTTTACTCCACAACTCACTCTTTAATAAATAGTTAGGTATGTTACACAGACATGTTGTATACAAAAGTTTTTAATTCTGTACAGAAAAAAACACTTGATATGAGTTTTATCCTCAGATAATAGACGGTAAGTAAACTACTCATCTTTTTCTGTTACAACAGATTTTAAGTAAGTACCTATATAATTACGAACCAAACGTGATATCAAGTAAGGCTCGTATCGATACTCGTTATAGTAACACCAATATTCCTTGATTGCCACAACCCTAGCAATGGCAGCCATTTTATGAGACATTATGAGTGGTAGGACTGGTAGGTAGGCACCTTTTTTTTGTTGATATTTCCAGTCCATACTATTGTATTACAGTACTTTTAAATTCAAAATTGGTGACATTAGCCATCTAGTTTTTTTTTTTAATTTCCTCGCAAAGTTTCGGACTTCAAACCTCGGACCTCGGACCATTTGACCGCTTGTGTCGCATTTATGTGACACATATTTCCGTGCCACTAGCGCTCGTGTCGTATTTCTGCGACAGAGAACATGCATGATTTTTTCGTTCTATTTTCATCCTATTAACTGCGTGGTACAACTAAAACCATTATTATATAGAGATATTATTATATATAGAATTACAACAATTACTTAAAATTATGTCTCGTAGCTCTAAGTATTGAAAAAGCTTAAACAAAAATAAGTAATTGGCAGTCTGGACTTTTCTTCGGTGTCTATCGCGCGCGTCGCATAAATATGACCTTACGGATGGGATACAATGCAATGCGCATTTTAAAAACGAAATAACAAACAGTTAATCAGGTATACATGCATCATTCAGCATAAAATAAACAGTGGCATACGAAATAAAGTTATTAATTCTTTTCCTTATTATTCATAAGAAAAATATCTCTCAGGGCCATTAAAATTAGAAAATTTGACGTTAGTTCCCTTCCCTAGACGCCTATTTTTGCTACACATTTCTAGCGCGGTTGTTGCATTAAATACGACCACTGCCTACGTCACAAGCGGATCAAACGAATTAAAATTTTATTAGTGTTGTTCGTGGGTATTTGTGCATTGTCGATAAAATAGTCACATTTCAATAATGACGACTCTGAGGAATTCATAATAATACTAGAAGGTCACGACGATGCGGAAATATTCGAAGCTGTCGAAGAAAGTGGAAGTGATGGAGAGGCAAGTACCTATTTCAATTACTTCTTATGTTAGTTGCACATTATTCAGTAGGTATAGGTATCAATAAGACTTCCGTTGGGTTTAGGTAACTCCTTGATGAATCGAAATAGTTTTTTCGTACCACTTGCTCAAAAAAGTGACATTCTATGCCACAAAAAGCGTACATAACAATAGTCATTTTTAATCTGTTAAAAACAGGGAAAGAAAATTGTACTGAATTTCATTCATCCTCTAGGGGGCGAATGTGATTTAAATTTGGAATACTTACCGAAATTTTAAACTACATCTGTGTTTACACCATTGAGTTTGTATATAAAGCATTATACATCTTTTTGAAAAAGGAATACGCATTTATTATGCAGTTATGATTATTAAATAAAATTGCGAAAACCGACGAGGCCGTATGAGCTTGATGCCTTTGCTTTTCCGATAAAAAATAATAGTCTAGGAATTTGCCGCGTTTTTTTTTCTTCAAATACATAAACGTTAAGTTTATTTTAATTTATTTTTATAAATAACTTAATGTTCTAAAAATACGTTTAATTGTCATTATTTTTAATAAATGCTTATCTCATATTATTACTGTGTTAATTTTTTCGCAAATAGTACGAAAAGTAGAGTATTTTCCTCGGTGATAAAGCTGTCTTAGTCTTGGGTGAACTTAAATCCCTCGCTACACTCAGGACTCGTCTTAAAACCCTCGCTTCGCTCGTGATTTAAGTTTTTAACACCCTCGCTACGCTCGGGAGTGAACCTCGAGTCCTTCATTACGCTCGCGATTTAAATCGTCACCCGCGACAGAAGACACTGCTTTATCCCCTTGGTTAATAATCTACTATTTTAAATATTGTGATGTAATTCTGTTATTATGTTACATCTACATATCCTATTCATTGTTCAAATTAATGTTATGAAAAAAACAATGAAGGATCAGAATTCATCAGAAAACCAGTATATCCTGATGTTTGACGAAATGACAATAAAAAAAATGTGTTTTATAACAAGAAGGAAGACTTGATTGAGGGGTATCAAGACCATGCATTGCAGGGTAGGTCACCAAAAATGGCAACACATGACCTTGTCTTTATGATTGGTGGAATTCGGAAAAAGCTAAAGCAACCAATTACTTACTATTTCTCTAGCGGATCTGTGACTGCAGATAGGCTGTCGGTTCTTATAAAGGAGGTGAGCATTATGGTCTTTTAATTGCTATTTAGTCAAGATATGTAGTAGGTAGTTATTTATGTGCCATATTGATTTACCTTAATCATTCCAGGTTCTGCAACATTGTTTTGACGCTGGAATCAATATTTCAGCTTCAGTGTGTGATATGGATGGTGTGAACAAGAGAGCTCTAAGTATCTTAGGAGCATCTGTAGAGAAGCCATATATTCTGTTACGTAATCGAGAAGTAGTTACCATTTTCGATACACCGCATTTGCTCAAATGCTTTAGAAATATGTTTTTAAAGTATAATATTAAATGTCCCAAAAATATATAACATCAAATGATCGAATTGGATTTGGTAAGATATTTTGTTTTTTATCAGTCATACATATTACTAATTTACTGGAAATTAAGACTTACCCTTTTTACAGGTGTTGCTAAATGGAGCCATGTAAAAGAGTTTTATGAGGCAGATAACAGCAACCCCAATTTCGTTTTTGCACCTTGTTTAAAACAAGAACATGTAAATCCAAATACGAAGCAGAAGATGAAGGTAAAGCTAGCTGCACAAGTCTTAAGCCATTCAGTTGCTGCAGGGATGTAATCAAAATTTTCACAAGGTAAATAAAACTTATAAAGGTCCATTCACACACATCAGTCACGTCAACGTCACGTCGCTGATCAGTCACGTCAAAAAATATAGTTAGGTAGAAGTTGTAGGACGTTGGCTACACACATCAGGCACGTGACAGTCGACGGTGCGTCACCGGCAAGTCATAACTGGATTGCTATAAAAAAAACAAAAACGAAATTGAGATTGACGTGCCTGATCAGCGACTTGACGTTGACGTGACTGATGTATGTGCATGAGCCTTTATACTTATAAAGTATAATCTTGTAACATCACTTAGTAGTTATTTTAATAGGGGGGACCCCTATTAAAATAAATATTAATTGAAAAAGGCCCAAGTAAAAATATTGTTTAATACATGATATTTTTTTCTGGGTTTACAAAATTGAAAAGAGTGCTTAGATTTTTAATGTGACAACCTAATCGCCACGCTGTATATAACTTGTAACATACTTTCAATATTATATTCTGAGATCTTAAATAATGTGTTATGTTTACAGGGACACTCTGTTCAGAAGCTGTCATTACAGCCAATGTTATTTCCAACATGGACAAGCTGTTCGATAGTGACAACGCCTGCACACCAGACTTAAGAAGGGGGAAACCATTTTCAACAAATATGAAAAACAATTCACCGCATCTCACACATTTCACTCTTATGAAGAAATTTTTTAAAGAGTTAACATTTTTGGAATGCAGACGAACCCCTCCATCCCAAGAAGGATGGATTTGGTCCATCAATGGAATAGAAAGAATCTGGAGAAACCTTACTAATACACATAGATCAATCAAAAGTTTGGAAACAAGGAGGCTCCAGCAGGACCCTTTGGAAAACCTTTTCGGTTGCATTCGGGCCAATTGTGACTGCAACTCAAATCTTACTGCTGGACAATTTGTCGCTGGTCTTAAAACGGCTGTCCTCAGCAACTTATCTTCTATTGGGACCGGAAATTGTGAAGATGACGAAAATGAGGTCATATTGAGAAATTTTAAATCTTTATTGTCGCCACCTACAGATATACACACTGCATATGCCACAATTTTAACCGATGAGATGTGTGAGTTAGAAGAAAGTATTTATTCCACATTTGAATGTAGCTTGCAGGAAAGCAGTGGCGAAATCCAAGCATGTGCGTACGTCTGTGGGTTTATAATAAAAAATAATCGCAACAAGTGTGAAATTTGTAAAAATATTTTTGTGTCTGAGACACAAGAGATATCTCATACTTTTATTGGATTTAAAGAATAAAGTGATATAAAAAGTCCCTTTATACGCCTCTAAAAATCTGATTAACTGTATCGAAAGTGGTGTTACAATGATTAATGCTTTTTTCGAGAAAGAGGCGTATAAAAATAAATTAAAAGGGACAATTGAAGTTTTGTTTAAAAACTCGATAAACTTTAGTTTCTCGATAAATGGCCAGAACATAAATATATTAACTTAAATTACTTATATAATAGCGTGTTTCACATTTGTGTAAAGAGATTTTGTATTTAAAAAAATCGCCAATTTGCAGAAGAGTACTCAGCATCTGCTCTTAAAAGAAAAATTGATATCCTGCAGAATAAATAAGATATGCTTAAAGTATTTGTCGAAAAAAAAAAACTGTATATTCAGTAAAAAATTATGGTGATATTACATTAGGTTGATTGTACCAGATATGTGGATCGCTTTGACCTGGGTAGTAATAGCAAATAACTTAAACGCACACACATATTATATTTGTAAAATTTTCAATTTATTAGCGTGCTATGCCTGCATCTTAAAAAAATTGTTGCCATTCTTGATGCTCTCTATGAGCTGTTATGTAATTGTTTACATGCATAAATTAAGTGAAAATTTGGTTAATAACTCCGTCACTCACGTCCGTCAATGTACCAATGTGGACAGTAAATTATGATCTAAATAAAATAATATGTATTTCAAAAACCACTGTTTATTTTAATTAGGTTGGTTAAAACACATTTCCTGTTTTAAATATCATAATTATTGACAAATTAATAACAACCTTGTGCGTTTTTTTTTTTTTGCCAAATTTGAAATAAATATCATTGAAACGAAAAACCAACGATATGTTATTTTATATTCATGCGATTTTTAAAACTAGGCAATCAGGACGCGTATTATCCCACTATTCAAAATTCCAGCACAAAAAGTTTCGAGACGATTCAAACTTCCCGCTCAAAAAAGTTTTAGATGGCACGACAGAGATGGCACGCATTTTTTTTTTTTTTTCCTTTTTGGCGTTGCACTATTCGTGCTTAATGCCACTGACAATATTTTATTTGATATAACAAAACGCAAGAATCAAGTGTTCGCGAAATGAATTATAACGGGAAATTTGGAAGTGGAAAGGAGATTGGTTGTTATTAAATAAAAATAATAAATTATAACAAATTAACACTAAAGGAATACAATTTAACATAAAAGTAACGATTTAACGCCACCAGGTGGCCCAGCAAAAAGGCCGACTCGGTGCGTAAACTAAGAACTACATGGTATAGTACAATATGAGGTTTATAAATTATGTTTATTGCGGAATTCTACATCTATGGTTTATTGAGTGAGTGCCATTTTGTTTGTTCGAAGTTGACATTCTTCCCGTCAGGGCGTAGACAGAGGGTATATTTATGTTCTGTGCTCTAATGGTGCTCTAATGCTCTATCTAAAAAAAGTACCTACTCTGTGATCACCGTAGACAGAGAAACTATAGTGCGTTTCATCAAAGAAGTCCCTTCGCTGTAATGTTGGTAGCGCTTAAATGAGTGCTGCCAGGCTGTGAAAATTATATTACCCAATAAATCAGTATAAATTGAAAACGAAAATTTATTTTGGTTGTTCTTTTTGTTTGGTCACCTTTCAACAAAGGTCTATAGAAAATTATACCTTACGTGTAAAGATAAGTATTCATAAAATTAAACTCTTAATATAACCATAATAATTATTTATTTGCGAAACTTCTTAATAAGCTGTAATGATTAACAACAAAATTACTTTTTAAAATAACTGTTTTCCTCCAAAGGACCTACACCCGATATAGCACTATCTCCAGGGTCACTATCGTCTGAAGTATCTCCTATAGTATATCTAGTATATCTAGTCATCTCCTACTTCTATTATAAATCGATCTATTTTGTTATCAACAGTTACTCCATTATTGAAGTACTTATCTTCTGTGGTTTCTACGTGGCTGCATTCTTTTATCCACTCTTCTGGCGTTTCAGTAGCACGCCAGAAGAGCATTGCCTCTTCAGTTATTTTTATAATATTTTTTGCTTCCTAACCCATGTTTTTTTCAGCAATCCGCCTTTACAAAAGACTCCCTATGAGTTCGATTGGATTCAGGTCACAATGATAAGGAGGAAGTCTTACAACTTTATGACCGTGTTCTTTTAACAATGAATCGACTTCGTAGATAGGTGGTTCTTTATGGTCTTTAATTATTTTAAAAGGTGTAGGTAGGCACCTACGGGGTAGCAGCGGGGACTAGGGAGCATCTAGTTCTGGCAATGGCAACCCTATTTTATGGCGGCGACGCGAAGTCTCACACATTCTAATGGAATTATTGGCGCTTTGTTACGTTTTTCACTCTCACAAAACGTTTTGACTTTCAACACCAACTCTCTTTCGCCACTTTTAAGTGTCTTCGGCGTGATTAAAACCGTAAAACAACTATAAATCTTGGAAAAACTCAACAAAGCCTACGATGCGTCTAGCGTTTGACGTTCTTGACAGTCAGGTGTGCCAATATAACGGCGAAGGGAATTCTTTCGTGAAACGCACTATAACACTATAACACTGTTCTCACGTCAGATACAATACAATGCATGAATTAGTGATGTGCGATTCGAGTAACTCAATTCAAATCGTAAACGAGTCAAATCGGTTTCAGGTTTTAACAACTCGAATAAACTGGGTCCATCGAGCACATGCCACACGGCGCTGGCGCGCGGCGGGGCCCTCACACCTCACTCACGCCCCTCGCACTCAACTCAATGCGAATTGAGTGAAATAGAACTCAGGGTCGGCCAGGATCGGAATTGCGAGTCGCGATAAAAGTTTTATTTTGATTTACATTTTGTTGTTTTATTATTTGGCGACCCACGCGTGACCTGCTTTCAGTGACCTGTTCTGTTGTGTTTTGTTCGCAGCTCTTATGTAGCGAATCGACTCGTGTAACCATATCAAATCAACAAGTCATTCATTCAACAAATAATTATTACTTACCAGCCTCGAGTCGAGGCGTCGAGCACCCTCTCTCTCCCTATCCTACAGGAGGCACCGAGTCGAGTCAACTCGAGTTGCGACTTGACTCGGTAGCCATATCAAATAGAGTAAAAAAAAAACGTCTTGTCACATCGCTAGGATGAACACTTTTTTTTAAATGATTTTATTCATGACCATAGATACAAGTCTTTTAGTCGCTTTCAGTCGTAGACAGAAGTTTTCTCTGTCTAAGCTTTCAGTCGAATACATAGATCAAGGATGTTTTTTTTTTATTATTAATTTTAATGGCCTGGTTGCTGGGACCTTTTAGCCCGAGCCAAGTCTTTATTTGGTTTAGTAATAAGTAGTATGATCAAGGATGAATGCACATGTTTGGTGTTACCAGTTTTTTTTTTTACGATTTTGAATTAGCTAATAAAGTAAAGTAAAAAATAGTAAAGAAAATAACAAGATAGCAAATATATATTCAAAAGGCTCCAAATTAAATGATTTTCAACTATATCACGTAAATTTAAATTTGCCATTAATACGCATAGACTAGTAAACATCCTTTTAGATTTTGACTCTGGTAGTTACACTACACCGACCATAGACTAACATAAATCATAACCTCTTTCTTTATCCGTCAAGCTTTGTAACACAAGGTGAATATCAAGAAAATATTTCTAAATATTATTTATTACGAATAAAAGTTAAAACATCGATGTAAAAGCACGTTAAAAAATTGTTGTAGTGATTTCAATAACAGTTCCGGTTATTACTAACTTTTGGTAGTCGAAATCGAAAATCCACGTGTTGTGTGCTACTGTCGGTGATCGAAGACTGATTTTGTTTCAGGCCTAAAAATGACGAACTCCAAAGGTTATCGTCGCGGAACCAGGGACTTGTTTGCCCGCAGATTCCGCACCCATGGAACCATCCCGCTTTCCAAGTACATGAAAGTGTACAAAGTCGGCGACATCGTTGACGTCAGGGTAAGTGTCTGCTCACTAACGAATGATGGAGATCTATCGTCTTGAAGGAACTATTGGTTGCTGGAAGATCTTATTGTGTATTCTAAACATGTATTGACTTCGATTAGTGTGATCTGTGAAAATTCTAAATAACTTTTCGTTAAAAATCTTATTTCCATACTTTCAAATGTATACTCGTCATTATCAGCCCACAACATCTTTCTGGTTAGACCAAAAAGCTAAGATTTACTCATGTCATAATGTATTGTTTTAGGGTAATGGTGCAGTCCAGAAGGGTATGCCCCACAAAGTCTACCACGGAAAGACTGGCCGCGTCTACAATGTCACACAACACGCTCTAGGCGTCATTGTCAACAAGCGTGTCCGTGGAAGGATCCTACCCAAGCGCATCAATGTCCGTGTTGAGCATGTCACACACTCCAAGTGCAGACAGGACTTCCTCAAGAGGGTGAAGGAGAATGAGAGGCTGCTGGCTGAAGCTAAGGCTGCAGGCAAGGTTGCCAACCTGAAGAGACAACCTGCTGGACCTAAGCCCGCTCACATTGTCAGTGGTACTGAAAAACCAGTGTTGCTGGCTCCCATCCCCTATGAGTTTGTAGCTTAAAAATGGAAATAAAAAGTATTTTTAAGGATGTAAGAATTTTATTTTGTACTCATCACCACATTCATAACCACCTTTTATGGAGGTAAACACTTAATTAACTGGACGAAGGTACTATTGACTGCCCCAGTCAGATTAATACGACAAATGTTTTTTTGCCTGTGTCCCGCCTTACTTGTATTTATATGACTCAGAAAGTGTAATTTATTTATATATGTACACAGTAAAATACACATGGGCATAGGGTTCGTTTTTTGTTTCACAGCATGACCCATATGTCAATTCATAAGCTGGGTGCTGGGAGCACGGCAATTGATATATAGCCAAGCAGTTATTAGGTGCATCAATAAAATTCATGTTGCAAATACTTATACCTTTTACCCTTAAGTACTCAATCTTGGTAATATTATTTTGTGAAATATCAATGTTTATTTGAATCATGGGCCTTAAAAATGTAAGTTATTTTAAAACTAATCTCATTCATCATCATCAATAAAAAGTTACTCTGAAATACTCCCATCTTGATTATTAAATTGCAAGTTGTAATCAACCTCGTAACTTCTTTATCACTTTTGACAACATTTCCCACCAGTACGCGCAAAATAAGTCTGCGCGCGGCCAAACTCTGAAATAATCGTTTATTAAGAGTGTGCTGTGTTCCGTGATTTCCAAAGTTAATAATCCATCATTATGCCGAAAGTGATAAAAGTAGAAACATAAATGATCATCATTTATATAATACCCTTAATAATATATTTACCAAAACAATCACCTGGAATGAATATAATCTGGAAATCAATTTTGTTAAAACCAAAATAATAACTTTTCACCCCCACCAAAAAAAATCTCTTTATGTATTTTTTTCTTTTAATAATCACAAAATAGAATCATTAAATGATTGTCCACTATTAAGCTTAACTATAGATTTAAACATCAATTGGAAACCACACCTACAGAAAATAAAATCCAAACTTTCCCATGTTTTGTACGCTTTTCGAGAAATAAAAAAGAGCACGAACTTGCAAACTGCTCTGGTCACCTACTATCATTATGCCTATGCTCAGCTACGGCGTAATAATGTGGGATTGTGGGGAAATAGGGTCAAAACACACACTACGACGTCGCATCGTTGCACGTTGTTACAGATATGTTTCAATTATTATTTTTATCAATTATAATATCTAGTCTACAACTTGTTTTATGTGTAAACGGTAAATGAATAATAATAATATGAGACAAGACAACATCCACACAAGGTCTTCAGGTCCCGAACTAGGTAGAAACTGTACTACGGTAACCTGATTACTTATATACATATAAACACAAAACACCCTGACACAGGTCAAACAGACATGTTCATGCGCACAAATGTTAGACTTGTCCGGGGATCGAACCCGGGACCAGCGGCTCAGAAGGCAGGGTCGCTACCAACTGCACCAACCGGTCAGTCAATAATAGTAGTTATCAATAAAATATAGATAAGTAAACATTGTGTAACAACGTCGGTCGCAACTTGACTTGACTTTTATAGCGCATTTGTTGGCTTTTATAGCGCAATGGTTTTGGCCTATGCCATACGTCGTTGAAGTGCAAGCACTGACAATGTAGGTACAATGTGAGTGACACAGAGTACATTTTTATACAGTGACATTCAACCATGAGGTGACGAGGTCGACTAACCATGCAGGGCTTTATATAAAAACGTTGCTTAAAGTTAAATAATGATTAGCGACTGTCTAATCCATACATTTTTGACGTTAATACGAGGCAATTATTGGTATGAATAAAGGGGGCAGTTAAAAAACATCCTAGTTGGGTTCGATTCTCAGGATGAATTTAATTTTAGTTTCTGGTAGTAACATCATTACTTTTATACATTCTTCCAATTAAATTCTAGCTAGAATAACAAGTTCAAATATGTAGTCAGGTCTTGTGTAGGCACAGGTAGCAACAAGGATGGATTGTGTCTCGAATCTTCATTATACGACAGAGTAATTCTTTCCTTGCAGCAAGCTAAAACTAACCTGTTTGTGTTCACTGTGAACGTGCACTGGTCCGCACCGGCCGCGACACACGCCCGGTAGGCGGTAGGTACGCAATGGATTTTGCTTTGTATGAAGAAATGGACCGGGCGCTCGGTGGGTGCGGTAGGTACCGATAGTAGACGACTGCGTCTACTATCGGTACCAATCTATCGGTATCGGTATAAAGCACTGGCTTTATGAATTCATACAAAGCCATCCAAAATCGGGTGCGGCCGGTGCGGACCAGGGGTCGTTTACCAAATCTGCATCCATTCTGCTACACTCTAGCTATCCGTATTGTATCACAGACTGCAAAAAGGTAGAGACAATGACAAACTGGGGCCGTACTATGACCTGTTAACGCCATCATGATTCCGTTGAGAAAAAGAGATAGTGCTATCGGTCATGTATAGCTCCGTCTCTCTTCCACGCTGGAACAATGATGGAATTAACACGTCATAATACGGCCCCTGGTCCCACGTACACGTTACACTTAGTGTCACTTAGCGTATATTGCGTTGCATACGTATTTGTATAAAATCAAGTCTTGATTTCATAATAGGCAGTTTTGGGACCAGCACCTTAATTGCGAACACACTTTCAATCACAATCTGAGTTTTGAAGGATATTGCTAATCCATTGCTTCATATTTTTGAAAGATTCGTCTGCTCAACAACATAAATAACGCAATGAAAGTGGGTGAACTGACAAAATGAAACCCATTGCGATCAATTGTCTTTTTATGGTTTTTATTGTGGTTTTATGTTATGGAATTACCCCGCAGTTTGTCTCGTTGAATTTATGGTTTATGCCATGTGTATTTAGTACGCTCTCAGACAGAGTTGCTGGAACTGGAATACTGAATGACGGCACACGATAATCGGGTAATAATAAAAATACAATTCACGCGGAGAAAGATCACAACGTTTTATTTTGAAATGAAATATATTTACAACTGTATGACCATTAAAAAGATGAATAATATATATAATCAATGATTGGAATTAAACGATTTTTCAATAATTATATGCCTTTTCAACTTTAACAAATGTGGCATGATAACATGATTTATTATAATCACTATCTTAAATAATTTAAATTACTAAAATTAATTGAATAAACTTAACAACTAGCATCTCTAGATTGATAAAATAATATATATCCTGTTTCTGAAGATTTCTGTATATCAGAAGTTAGGCCGTAGAAGTCTTCTATAGCAGAGGCATCAATTTTCTATAAAGAGATAAAACAACGTTTAGTGAAAGATAAAAAAAAAAACTTCTCACGAAGCGACACGCACTTTACTTGTGGTAACTTAGTATTATAGGTACAAACAGGCGTTGAACGTGTGTGTGAAAACGAGTATCGTCAGCACATAACACACACACTTCCGACTTCGCCATTGTCTCGGACGGTACCGAGAGCTCCTGCGCTTACACACACATTCACATCGTGTTTGTACACTTGGTAAACACGAGTAAAGCGCGCGTCGCTTCGTGAGATAAAAATACCATACTGTGCTACATACGAGTATGACTTTAGACCAAAGGACATCGGGCAAAAATCTATTGGTCTAATTGTCCACCACTGAATAGTCTACAAAATTAAATAAGAAGTAACTTTTACTGAGATACCTAAACAAAATCTGTTACTTTTTATAGCTGGATGAAAATGATTGTATTTTCAAACATTTTAGCTCAAACGGCTTCATCGATTTTAACCAATTTAGTGAGATTTCATTACATTTGTCTAGACCACACAAGCCTTTGTCACGTTAGTGGAAGACATTTGGATGACTTTGGCCCATTGTCTTTTGCATTTTCTAGCCTAAGTTGCTGTCAACAGATAGAGGATAACATCAAGTCTTTTAGTCACACATTAAAATGAATTAACCTCCATTTAAATAAGTAACATCATTTTAAAGATTGAAATCTAATGAACAGGATCAAGCAACCCTGAGTAATATGTCCGTAATATAATTAATCACAAAAATCTTAATTTATAATTTATTCAATTTATTTATTATTTCCGAGACACTCCCTCAGAGACAAATTTAAAGAGATTAATATAATGACTGTGCCCTCTCAGAATATTTATGAAAATCTTATGTATAAAAATAGCGCATAAAAATATTAATCTGTTAAAAAATACAGTGATATGATATCCATAATATAAATACTAGGAATTAACACAAATTTGTTGTTCCTACAACCAGGCTCAAAGACAATAGGTGGCTCGTTTAGATGCCAATGTATATATAGTTTTTATAATAAACTTCCTCGCCACATTCAAGACCTAAGCATTAATCAATTTAATTTTTATATAAAGCGAAAGCTGTGCCAGAAAGCCTATTATACGGTCAAAGACTATATTGAGGACAAAAAGTCCCCAATAAATTTTCCCAGTGAATGTTGTTTTTTTTATTCTATGCCTATGCCTTTTTACATAAACAATGACATGAATATTTACTGTAAAAACTATTATATTTTTTTAATTACTGTGAATGTGAGGACTATGTGGGTCATTGTTTCAGTTTTAATCATGGTCTGGCAGTTTAAGTAGTGCAACCTACCCAAATGTTGTTTCTTTAGTTCAAATGTTGTTTCTGTTAGTTGAATCGTTGAGCTTCTCGGTTAGTGACAAATGAGTGCACTGACTAGAGAGGTCCACTTAATCTGTGGCGTTCTTTTCTAAAAAGAGCATTTCAGAAACCAATCTACATGGTATTCACATGATCTGACCAAGATTATGCCTGGACTTTAAAAGCGACTGTGACCTCTGAGTTTGTTTCGGCCTTTCTTCACAGATTAGTCAAAGTCAAAGCATTTAGTCAGATAGGAAACGCCGACCTCATCTAGTTTAATAAAAAATTATGGACGTGTAAAAGTGTTTGTACAAACCTATACAGAAATTAAATAATTTATCATTTAGCACCCAGTGTATACTCACATCTACCATATCATCGTCGAATAGCAACCAGAAGCCGTGGCTCTTCACAATACTGATGTAGTGTCCCCGATTCGGGCCAGAGCCACAATGCACCACCACTGCCACTAAATCGTACAACCTGTCTGGGTTCACCGCGTCGTCGGACTGTAAGGGAAAATGCTAAAACATAT
This sequence comes from Brachylomia viminalis, assembly GCA_937001585.2. Lineage (NCBI taxonomy): Eukaryota > Metazoa > Arthropoda > Insecta > Lepidoptera > Noctuidae > Brachylomia > Brachylomia viminalis. Next base: position 5,391,585 of record OW443299.2, on the reverse strand, counting down.
GTATTCAGGTGTGCTATAAGGCTTGATTGAATCACGTGTCAAGGGAAAAGTAGGTAAGCAAAAGTTTGACCGAACCCGCTACCGCGCCCGGGCGGGGGGTGCGCCTTGAGCGGAGCGGCCTGTACTGCCCCTGTCTCGCCGCGCACAAACCGAAGCGCGGTAAAGCAGTTTCGGTCAAACCATAACAATTGAGATTGATTGTAGTTTGACTATCAACTACTGATTAACAGGACGATTAATTTTTTTGGAAAACCTGCTTTTTCATTGCATGATAGGGGATCTAAAAAGTAAATAAATGAAATGAATAATGATATCAAAAAGGAATGTTCAAAGATGCAACTTTGGGGAACCCTTTTGTTTAGAAGTATTTAAAAATGGTGGTTATGCTAGCTTGCTTAAGAATGCTATTGTCGAACTTTTAATTAGATAAGCATATTTAAAAAAAAAACAGGTAAACATGAAATGTAAGTTCATTAGACATTCCTTCCAAGTCATGGAGAGTGAGAGCAATAAAATTACAGTACAACAATAATCAATCAAACTCACCGTATTAAACAACCTCAGCTCCAAAGGAAAAACGACTCTATGGGACACCTTGATATGCCTATTATACTGTTCCATGTACTTAAATCTCTTAAGGTGTAGAGCTAATATGAGAGGCAGTTTCTTTACTCTCATACGTTTCTGAGCTTCTTGATAGCTGCTGCAGTTGTCACATTTAAATTTGTTGTCGTTGCAAAGCGTTTCAGTGTCGCTAAAGCACTTAAGACAGTGTGTTATGCTCGTGTTTTGACCAACGTCCACCTGTAATGACGAAAAAGAATATGTTGAGCTTTTACTAGTTATAATAATAACTTTATTTCGAGTGGCACAGACCCATAGAAACCCTAACCTAATAGGTACATAATTCAATAAAAAAATTGCAATGACTCGCCACACCTACACAACACATGATCCACTGATTTTGAAAGGGACAAAACATACAGCTATTGCGTTCAGAATGCCGTTGTTGCTACCCCGGGTCAGCAGGGAAGCTGCTTTGGAAACCACCAATGCGCGCTTTAGCAAACATCCCAGAGGCGCTGCACCGCCACGATAGACCCAACAACATCCTGAACGCACTATTATGGCTATGATGCACAGTTTTGACTGTTTCGGGATATCCAGTAACTTGTAAGAGTGCTCACATAATAAAGACGCGGGTTCGCGGTAAAGAGAAGTCGGTACCGATGGGTACGGGTAAAATTGTCCCGTGTTAAGAGCGCTATAACAAATTTTCTTGTATTTGAGTGTTTGAAAAGTCTCACACTCAATGAATACAAGAAAACATTTTATATTTATTTAGAACACTCCCGAGAGAAATAATCAAACTTTCTAGGGCATTTTTTTTTAAATTTTGTGGCCATCTCTATATTATGCCCGAGAAAATTTGATTATTTCTCTCGGGAGTGTTCTAAATAAATATCACATTTTTTATGTATTTGAGTGTGAAACTCTTCAAACACTCAAATACAAGAAAAATTAACTTACACTCACATGTAAAAAAACAGGTTAGACATACCTAGTTACCATTGGAAAACCAGTTTATGCTAGTACCCTAAAGGCTAGCGCAAATTGGGGCGGGCCGCACCGCGCCGCAACGCAACGCATTGTTAAAAATAAATACTCCTTCATCAGTTTCGTATATATGAACCCACGCACACCACAGGCAGGCCAGCCACCGCCGTTTTTAATATGTATGAAAATGCTTTGCGCTGCGGCTGCAATGTGAGCTTGGATCATTGCGGCTAATATTACTAAAAACGGAGCAGAAACTTAATGGCCGTGGCAAAGTCCTCATTGTTTGAATTCATGTAAAAATCATCGCTATAAAGATCAGGAAATTATAATAGCCGAGTTTTAACATCAGCTTTGCTTGAAGAGTTCCTCTAATTAAACACGCTGCGTTCTTTTCGTTCCGGCACGCGATATAATACAACAAATAGACATTATTATAGCTGTTATGCAAGGTAATCGGTAATCGTGTCCGACGAACACGATAACACAGTTTGATCAATATTCGTAACTACGCCTACGACGTAAGGTACCTACAAAATAAAAATCCTGTTTCGAATTTTGCAGATATTCATGGGAAGTCTGTGGACGCAATAACTGGATATTATTTGAATCCCACTGCACGGCAAAGGCCTCTTCTCATATATAGAAGGCACGAGCATTTATCTAGGCGTTATTTATTTCTTTCATACTTCAAGCACACAAATGTGCAGAGACAGACTTAATGCCATAGGCATTTTCTACCATTCAACCTTTGGGTGATGCAGAGACAAACAGTGGTATGTTGAGAATATTGAGGAATAAATATTTATTTATGGCGATTGTCTGAATTAATAACTATTTATGTATGACGACTGTGTCTGATGACTGACTGACTGATGAACTGACTGAATGACTGATGACTGTGTGTGTTTATGTATGACGGCAAATAAAAATCAAATTGACCGAAGATCTATGGGGAATGTCTATCAAAGTTTGTACAGCAATAATCGAGACTATAGCACCATACTTAGCTTTAATATTTAATTTGTGTGTAGATCAAGGAGTCTTCCCGGATTTAATGAAATACAGTAAGGTTATACCACTTTTTAAATCTGGGGACAGCAAAGACACCAACAATTATAGACCAGTATCTGTGTTGCCAGTATTCAGCAAGGTGTTCGAAAAGGTAATGCTCAATCAAATGCTTAATCATTTTAACACCAACAAAATCTTACACGATCAGCAATATGGTTTCACCAAAGGACGTTGTACGACTGACGCCGGTGTCACTTTATTAAAACACATATTTACAGCGTGGGAGGAGGCCCAAGATGCCATAGGGATCTTTTGTGACCTCTCCAAGGCATTTGACTGCGTTGATCACGAAATCTTGCTCTTAAAACTTGAGCATTACGGACTAGGTAAACTCGCGCTTAGTTTAGTACATTCTTATTTAAATGATAGACAACAAAAAGTGCAAATAAATGGTATCAATTCACTTCATTTAAAAGTACAAATGGGTGTTCCACAAGGATCGATATTAGGTCCCTTCCTCTTTTTAGTATATATTAATGATCTACCCCATTTATTTAAAAACCAACCACAAATGGTATTATTTGCTGACGATACTTCTTTAATCTTTAAGATAAATAGACGTGCATCAAATCTTGACGACGTAAATAATGCCCTACTGCAGGTACATAATTGGTTCACTGCTAATAATTTAGTATTAAATGGGAAAAAAACTAAATGCATAAGATTTGCTTTACCGAATGTTAAAAGTAGTGATTGTGACATAGTATTGAATAACGAGAAACTAGAATTTGTCGATGAAACTGTTTTCCTGGGAATAACGCTAGACTCAAGGCTGCAATGGGGTCCTCATTTAACATCTCTTGCAGGACGGCTAAGTTCAGCAGCATATGCTGTAAGAAAAATCCGTCAATTTACTAATGTAGATACCGCGAGGCTAGTCTATTTCAGCTATTTTCATAGTATTATGTCTTACGGTATTTTATTATGGGGACGGGCTGCCGATATTGAGTCTATTTTTATTCTACAGAAAAGAGCTATCAGAGCAATATACAGCCTCCGCAGGCGCGATTCTCTAAGGGAACTGTTTAAAGACATTAACATCATGACGGTACCTTGTCAATATATTTATGAAAACATCATGTACGTAAGGAAAAATCTAAATCTTTTCAGTAAAAGAGGTGAAAGACACAATTATAGGACTAGAAATAGGGACCAATTAGTTCAACCAGGTTTCAGACTGGCTAAAGTAGACTCATCCTTCATGGGGTACTGTTTAAAATGTTACAATAAAATACCTCCCCACATACTCCAACTGAATGAAACGAAATTTAAATCCTGTATAAAACGCACACTATACAGCCAAGCATATTATAAGTTGGGGGATTATATCGCTGACAAAAATGCTTGGCTCAGGGCTGGTCCTGCTCCACAAGGGCGCGTAAACTAATTAATTAGCATTCGAAAATAATGTTGGAGCTGATGAAGATTGTACAACCTATCTTTGCATTGTATAAATTCAATCTCATAGTATTGTATAATTGCATAGCACATGTGTGAGCACTATGTACCCACTATAAAGCTTACTGGGTTCGTCTTTCATTGACTTGAATGTGCCCTGGCGGCTGAGAGTATGTCATGCTCACTCAAATGTGTCGCTGGTGGTGGCGTGTGTATTGGATCATTGAGTTCCCTTCAAAATGGTTGAGCTGAATGGTGCTGATCCATACGTCATGTTCGTGAACGGGCGCCGTCAGTAGGCACTGGTCATTTCTTAGCTGCCACGGCTTATTTTAATTCCATAATTGTTTTTATCTTTTTATTACGGACGCTTTTAACGTGCACGTCTTTCTACATCGTTCTCACATGTATAATTACAACATGAATGATGTAACCACTCTATTGTAACAATATTTTGATTTAAAAGAGTGTCCATGGAGTTTCTTGCCCGTTCTTCTCCATAGGTACCTACTACGCTTTGGAATGGGCAACTAGCTTCATCTTTCTGACTGACCGACCCCTTGACAATTCAAAAGTGCCTGTAATTGGTTTATTTGAAATAAATGCTTTGAGTTTGAGTTTGAGTTTGAGTGTGAATACTGAATTAATAAATATTTATTTATGATGTTGATGACTGTGTGAATGAATAAATATTTATTTATGGCGACTGTGTGAATTAATAAATATTTATTTATGACAACTGTGTGAATTCTATCTGTCAAACTCGAACTCATTTCCGTCTTATTACAAAACACGATCTAACTTTAGCCCCAACCTACACATTCGATTTAGTTTTTGTATTTGGAACTTTATGCCGACTTTAGTAAAGTTCTTAATACAAAATTGACAATCTAAGACCGGACTAAGTTGACAGTTTTGTAAAAGGAACTGTATTTCGATTTCAGTTATGTTCTTATTTCAAAAACAGGCTCGATGGTTTAAACCATGTCAAAAGAAAAACCTTGTTTTGTAATAAGGCCGAAACGGTCTTATTACAAAAGAAGGTTTTTCTTTTGACATGGTTTAAACCATCGAGCCTGTTTTTGAAATACGAACCTAACAGAAATCGAAATACAGTTCCTTTTACAAAACTGACAACTTAGTCTGGTCTTAGATTGTCAATTTTGTATTAAGAACTTTACTAAAGTCGGCATAAAGTTCCAAATAACAAAAACTGTATCGAAGGTTTCGGCTCGGGCTAAAGTTAGACCGTGTTTTGTAATAAGACGGAAAGCATTTATTTCAAATAAACCAATTACAGGCACTTTTGAATTGTCAAGGGGTCGGTCAGTCAGAAAGATGAAGCTAGTTGCCCATTCCAAAGCGCAGTAGGTACCTATGGAGAAGAACGGGCAAGAAGGACACTCTTTTAAATCAAAATATTGTTACAAAAAAGTGGTTACATCATTCATGTTGTAATTATACATGTGAGAACGATGTAGAAAGACGTGCACGTTAAAAGCGTCCGTAATAAAATAATAAAAACAATTATGGAATTAAAATAAGCCGTGGCAGCTAAGAAACGGCGCCCGTTCACGAACATGACGTATGGATCAGCACCATTCAGCTCAACATTTTGAAGGGAACTCAATGATCCAATACACACATTTGAGACAAAATCGAGGCACCACCCGCCACTGCGACAACGGGAGCGGGGTACGGGGGTAACCAGCCGATAGCCGGTTACCTGCACCAGCAGTGACACAAAAAGGGTCGGACCGAGAGGCGCGCGTTCTTCGTCCAATATACGAACCATACCAATAATTACAGTCCGCTATTTAATTTTATAACACCTCTGAGAAGCCCCAAACACATCCCTTAGCACATTTTCTATGAAGTCGCGGGCGACGCAATACTAGGTCGCGGTACACGATCGGTACGGTACGGTACGGTGATCGGCCCTTTGACACCAAAGGGCCGATCACACGTACCACAGCCACTCCACAAAATCATCATCATCAATCATCACCATCGCAGCGACAAAATGTGGGCAAGCAGTGGTTACTTGTGAATAGTGTCGCTGCAGCTTCTTGCAGCTGCGTCGTGGTAACTACAAAATTTCGGTGTGGTTGCGTTGTCGCTAGTAGTTGCAACGTGATTACGTTGTTGTTTTCCGACTGGTGTTTGCGACGTGGCCTTGTTGTAGTCGGTATCGCCCACACGGTTAGAGTTTGACGACCAAATGTGGTCAGTGTGAATAAACTATTTATTTTCATACATATTAGCTCCCGTCCACGTGTTTTTGCTGTGGTACGTGTGCCCAAAGTCACATGACGTTAGGTCATGCCTTAAGTAGCGTCTGAATGGGGGCCTAGAAATAATACCCGCAGCAATGCATTCCAAAACTTTTTTTGATAGAGCACTACTAAATACTACTTAATAAAAATCTTAAATTCATTCATAATTCAATGAAATTCACATGCTAAGCCGCTGAGTCTAGGAGCATGAAAATTTGTACAAAGTTCCATATTCAAGGAAAGTGAGCACTAAGCAAGGATTTTTGACCACTCCTCCCCTAAAAGGGATAAATAGGTGATGAAAGTTCGTCATTTTTGCCTATGGGGAAGCCCATCGGACACTCAGCTTGAACTAAGTAAATCAACATAAAACCATACCTGTAAATCAAAAAAATGCTCGTCCTTGCTGCTAACAGTTTCACAGTTGAGGCACCTGGTCTCGCTGGTGAGCGTGCCCTGGAAAATCTCGTGCACCCACGTCGGCTCTGCGTTCTGTGGCGCGGTACCGTTGCACGTGACGTTCTCGCCAGACGCATTCTTTTGTACTTTCAGTGTGCTTTGATTGCGTTCAGCTGTAAGAGATTTTGAATTTTTAAATTGGACTTTTCTAAGAATGGATTGTGAAGTGGTCTAAATCGCCATTATGTGAATGTGTGTCATTTGAGTTGGTCAGGTCAGGGGAACAGTATTGCTGTAGCAATTATTCTGAAATACTTTGTCCCAACCTCAAGAAGAAAATACCAAAATATTTATTAAATTAAAATGCTCAAGCTACATTCTACATGTCACCTATAATGCAGAGGAGTACATTTTAAACCTGTTTCTTTTAGTGGAAGCAGATTCTTATTAGACAAAATGGTGTCAGGTAATACTCTGTATAGACAACTTATACAGGGACGTCCCACGGATGTGCTACATGGAGGGAAAGTACCTTGAATATTGTAGATGGAACATTTTACCGAAAGAAGACATTATTTGAATTTAAAAAACAATTTAAATTGTTAAATAATTACATGGTTGAACCGGAAATCGAACCCATTACATGAGAAAAATAATCACCCTGTAGCTTTATCATACTGATTGAAAGGCTTCATCATAAATTTTTTGCTAAATAACATAGTGTAACAAATAAAAAGAAGACCATGAATTTTAACATTTTCAACTTTGGTAAAGCTGGTGAGCCAGTAATTTGTTCAGTGTTACTTACCTAAAATAATTTCATTTATATGGTTGATTAGAAAGTTTAGGAATTCATGGGCATCTTGTTGCATATAATTATCAAACTCTTCTGTAACAGAAATATACAATACACATATTTAGAGAAGACAGAATTTTGAGCTGAAATATACTAAATAATTTTTAACAATGTTTCTATGGTTCTGCAGATTTTGGTTAACACCTATAACAGCTTTTAGGAAAATATATTTACGAAACAGAAATCATGAGACTATCTTACCTTTTTCTTTTCTCAACCTAGCAATAAACTTCTTAGGCGCTATGGAACCTACTTTCTTCTTCTGTGTAGCAATGCTATAAAATAAGTCTGCGAGGCATGTCAGAAGGGTCTCTTTTGTTCTCTTGTTCTTGGCCTTATACTCTAGCACCTTCTCTCTGAATGGGCGGCAGAAATACAATGCTTGCAACACTGAGTTACTATAACATGTATTGCCAAACTGAAAAAAAAAATCAAGTAGCATTCACCAAATTTTTTATATTTCACTTTTATCATGATCATCATAAAATTGTAGTTTTGTTCATAGTGAATACTGATATATTTCCACAAGTTGCATCACTCTGTAATAAAATTTAAAGAGGCTTTTACAGTGATTGACTTTTCAAGTGTTCCTTTTACAATCTTAAAACTTATACATATTTTTATTAGAATCTCCTAGCAACTGGACATCAGCTACTGTTTCATTTAATCATTGTAGGAAACTGATAATAATGATAAGAACTTCTTATCTTATTCACATACATCAGATTCCTTATTACTCACTGAGGACATTATAAATCCGCTCAGTGAAAATATTTGAGTATCAAAATGAATCCCATTGAAGGTTAAGTACTTTGATGATATTAGCTGCAGTAATGACACTAACTTTTGTAGCCCAGAAACGTGATTGCTTACCTTTTTTTTTAAAAAAATATATTCCTAATTCTAATTAGACTAATTACTTGGAAAATAGTAATTGCATTGTGAACAACTTACATTAACTAAACCAAAATAATGCTCATTCGGTGGGAACTGCTCTGACCCGATATCTCTTTCTAGTTGTGATATATTTGCGCCCTGAAATGAAGATGAATGCACCACATATTACAAATCCATAAAAAATGCCGACATTTATCAGACGTTGCAATACCACTAGTTTCACTTTCATCTTTGCCCACTTTGAGAGTATGTCTTCAAAACCAATACCCTAATCCATTCCTCAACTTTTGATCGTAATTAGCTGATTAATTAACAAATAATTAAACATGCATTTCTCTCACCATTCTATGTTGGAAATTAAGGCCGAGATCCTGACATATTGACATTTGCAATTCTGTTTTAGCAACTTATAGACTGAATATACGGTTGTCACGGCCGATTATTGTTAATTCATAAATACGCTGCACTTATTTCTAGAAACATAATTGGAATTTCTTTTGGAAATGGGCAAAATAAGCACAACAGTTACGATTATGACATAACCACAGACAAGCTAAGATTCGAGAGTAGAAAAAAAAAAATACAGCAGTCAAAATCAAAGAGTAAATTAATAATTATGTTTTTGATAGAGGAATCGAGATTGTGTCATATTTTGCAAGGTAATCATATTTTGAAGGTATAAGGCGATAAGGCGTGTATAAGGCCTGAAACTGCGTTAAGCGGGCCATTGGGCACCTGGGACGGGCACCCGTCACGTGTCTACACGTGTGGACATGCGGGTGGACTCCGTGGGAACCATTGACTTATTAATAGGTGGGAACCGACCCCGTCGTGGAGACCGACTATTTTGTTTACGCATTGTCGCTTATGCATCGGTCGTGTCGATGGAGAACTTTATACATTAATATCACCTTTATTTTATAGGTACATATATTTTTTTTACATTTTTATAAAAAAATATTTTAAAATATAAAAAATAGTACACCTCTTAACTATGCGAGCCGTGTCCAGAAGTACCGCTTTCTGAATCAAGCTCTTGATCCAGGCAGGTCGAGGCTCTTGGCTATGCCTGGAGGTGGCCCTCAGCAAGTCGGAGGCCATGGTGTTTCATGGCCCCCGGCGGGCGCTACCACCCGGCTCACACATCGTGGTTGGGGGGGCTCGGATCGCTGTCGAGTCCACCATGAAGTACCTAGGATTGGTGCTCAACAGCCGGTGGAACTTCGAGCCCCATTTCCGACGGCTGGCACCCAAGTTGCTGGGCGCGGCTGGCGCGCTCGCAATGCTGCTTCCCAACCTGGGGGGTCCGAGCGCCGTCTGTAGGCCGCTCAACGTGGGGGTCGTGCGATCCATTGCCCTGTATGGGGCCCCAGTGTGGGCCTCTGACCTGACGGCCGGCAGCATCGCAGTTTTGCGAAAGCAGCAGAGGGCGATGGCCGTCAGAGTTATCAGGGGGTATCGCACGATCTCTTGCGAGGCTGCTTGCGTACTGGCCGGATCCCCGCCCTGGGACCTCGAGGCTAAAGTACTCGCGTCATTGTATCGGTGGCGCGAGGAACGAGGGCGCGGGGCGAGGGACCGATGCAGCGGCACATGGAGCTGCGTCGGTCTCAGCTTCGCGAAGTCCTGGTGGCGGAATGGCGGGACAGACTTTCACGGCTTACCGCCGGCCTCGTCAACATCGAGGTGGTCTGGCCGGTGCTCGAGCGCTGGCTCGGGAGGAGGTACGGCTCCCTGTCGTTTCGGGTGACGCAGGTGCTCTCGGGGCATGGTTGCTTCGGGAAGTACCTGTGTCGCATAAACATATGCGTGTGGTGTGAGGTCCACTTTGTTAAAACACTTTGAAAACGTGCTTAGGATTTAGTGAACATTCCCAAAGAATTGTGAAAGTTGGAATCAGATTTTGTGAAAGTCAAATAACCGAGGTATGGACTGTAAAGTTGGGCCCTCAGTTCTCACATTGAGGATTGAGGGCCCACCAGAACCAGATAAACTATGGACACTACAGAAAAAGTCTTTATGCCAAAATATAAGCTAATGCCAAACAAAATTTGTGAAAACAAGATATTATCGCAAAACACTGTCCTACTTTGTATATCTTCGTACAAAATGGGCCCTCAATTCTCATACACGTAAAAGTTTATTACGCAAATAAAATGAAATCATTAACTTACAGCTACTGTTTGAAATCTTATAAGCTGCTAAATAAATTGTTAAAATTTGTGAAAGCAAGAACAGGTCACCACTTTGTGTTGTTTGAAAGTTATGACCTTGATAAAATTCGGGCCCTCAGTCCTCCATTTCTTTTGTTTTTGTTATATTACGCTTATCGTATGAAAGGTAAGACAAATATAAAATTTTCTCTTTTAGTGAAAAAAATTGTGCAACAAATTGGTAAAACTACAAATCTTAATAGATACCGAAATCATCTATTTTTTAATTGTGTATGTGAGTAGGGTGACAATAATTTCGTTCAAGTTCATTTATTGCGAAAATGGGTACATAATTCAGATAACATTATAATATACTTGTTACTACATTTTATATACTTGTTAGTGGCGATTCTGAGTGATGTTTTAGTTTCTTCTGCTGTTGCAAAGTAATCATACCTCAGAAACTATTGGCGAAACGAAAGCAAACACGTGCAAAACGGTAACTTGTGTTCTACTGTTGAAATTGAGAACAGACAATTAAAACTTAAAAATACCTGTGGACTGGATTCTGTTTTGAGTTATGGATATATTCAAAATCAAATGAATGATATGATTAACTCTGGATTAATCTCAGAGTACTTTAAATGTTTGGCAGGTGCAATAACAAGTTACGATCCGTACAAAATCCTGAGCAGATGTAGTCGTTAAGCATTTCATAAAAAAATCAGAACTAGAATCAAATAATGACGTCATTATTGTTGATTGTCAAAGCAATATAGCTATTTATCCTGAAACAGTTCTATTGAACCCTTTTTACAGTACCTTATTTACAAAACGATGCGTTAACAGTTACTGCACATCTATTCCAATAGAAAGACAATTTGCTTTCTTACCTCATCTAGTTTTTAAAATATGATTGACGTGTAAAAGTGTTTGTACAAACCTACTTACAAAAATAAAATCATTTATCATTTATCACTACCACTCAATTCGGATATATTACGAGGGGGCGTTTTTAAGTTCGCGGAATGGGGGGGACCCCTCCCCCCCATTCCGCCAACTTAAAAACTTAATAACAATAGGTCATTATCGGGATGGCCACAACTTCAGCCACTCAATATTAGTATAAATACCAGGTTTTATCTTAATTGGATCATCACCCAGCTCTCAACCAGTTGATCAAGCTCACCTCTCCGAAGTCGACGCTGAAATTGAACGCAGAGCTTCCCTCCCCCCTGTCGAAGACCCTGAGTATCCTCTGCCTCCAGTCACTCCAGACGAAGTGCAGGATATTATCAAGGCACTTAAACCCCGAAAAGCTACCGGCTTAGACGGAATCACCAATCGGGTGTTCCAACTATTCCCTGCCCACCTAATAATGCTAATGGTTACCATCTTCAATGGTGTCTTAAGCAACAATATCTTCCCACAACAGTGGAAAAAGGGTACCGTCATCGGTATCCCAAAGCTTGGAAAGCCAAAGTCCGAGCCCACCAGCTACCGCCCTATCAGCCTGCTCAATGTTCTCGGTAAGATCTATGAGAGACTTATTTATAAGCGACTCAGAAATTACGCCGAAACAAAGGGCCTCATCCCAAACGAACAATTCGGTTTTCGAACCCAACACTCCTGAGTTCAACAGGTCCACCGTATCGTCGAACACATAAGCGTTGGCTTCCAACGTGGTTCGATGACGGGCGCCGTATTCTTCGACATAGCCAAAGCGTTTGACAAAGTCTGGCACAACGGCTTATTATACAAGCTTTACAAACTTGGTGTGCCAGACCGTCTTGTCCTCATTCTGAGAGACTACCTGACAAACCGCACATTCCGCTATCGCATCGAAGGCGCGCTATCCTCCCCTCATCCCATACGTGCAGGAGTCCCCCAGGGCTCTGTGCTTGCCCCGCTCATATTCACGCTTTTTACCAGCAACATCCCAAAGAGCAAAAAGGCTCAGCTGGCTCTGTTCGCAGACCATTTACTACACCGGTAACGGCAAAATTCCAATAGCTCGTATCCTTCAAACCGCAGTCGACAAACTCCGCGAGTGGTTTAAAAAGTGGAGAATAGAAGTTAATCCCGATAAAAGCCAAGCGGTCCTATTCACAAGACCGAGACACGTCCTCAGCCCCCCCCCCCCCCTCCCCCCCCCCAACCGATCACTATGTCCGGCAGCGCGATCCCTTGGGAGATGCGAGCCAAATACCTCGGTGTCATCCTCGATGAGCACCTATCCTTCGCAGAGCATATAAGGAAGGCCCGCTCGCGCGCCGCCTTCGCTCTTGGTAGACTCCACTCCGTTCTGAATGCACGCAGCAAAAAATAAAAAAAAAATAAAAAAAAAAAAAAAAATTGTGTAAATGCGTAATTTATACCTGAGGGATAGCCCTCAGGTATAAATTACGCATTTACACAGCGTGCATTCGTCCAATCATGACCTATGCCAGTGCAGTCTTCGCACACGCCAAACCCCATTACATCCATAGGATGCAGGCCCTACAAAATCGTGTCCTTCGTAGGGCAACAGGTTCCCCCTGGTTTGTTCGTAATGAATTACTCCACCTAGACCTCAAAATCCCCACTATCCATCAATTCATGAAACGTAATTCCAAGCACCTCCGACAAGCATCGCAAGCCTCTGGTTGTCAAGGCCGCAGGCTATATCCCCTCTAAAATCAGTCAAATCCGCCGCCCAAGGCATGTCCTCACCGACCCCGATGACCCCATAACACTCCACCAGGAGAGCAATAGGGCCACCAGTACAGTGCACAAAATGCACAAACCGTCATTCCGTTCTCGCCGCCGAGGTACCTCGCGAACCCCCCGACTTAATCGTCCCCCCGACCCTTGCCCGACGAAGCGCCAGCCCGCGTCGTAGCTGTACCCGTAAATATAAACCCCCGACTGTGACCTCTGAGTTTATTTCGGCGTTTCTTCTCAGAGTAGTCAATTAGGAAACGCCGACCTCATGAAGCTTAATAATAATAAAAATGAGATCCAGCCTGTCCCACCTTGCTGTCCCCCCCCCCCCCCCCCCCCCAGCGACGCCCTAAGCCGAGGTTCGTACCCCACAGGGGCTGCCCTTAGGTGATAGTCGCTTAGTATGTAAAAATATGCCCCTGGCTGGAGGCTTTGAGTTTCACTTAAGGCAACCACAGGATAGTCCGGTTAAGTAGTGACGACCTCTCTAGGTCACCTACGAGATGCCAAAATTAGGAAAAAAAAATTATAATTTGATCATTAGTCTTTGAACTATCGTCAAGCAAACAACTCAATTGGGAAGAAAGTGTGAATTATGGAAAAAATCGAGTACCATCATGCCGTAATAAAGTTCCTTACCAAGCAAGGAAAGTCAGTTCAAAATAAACTGGAAGAGATGGAATCCGTTTACGGGGACTCTTGCCCGGGTAAAACCATGGTTTACAAGTGGCACAGTCTCTTTAAACAAGGCAGGACCTCACTTGAAGACGACCCACGGCCCGGACGGTCGATCGAGGTGACTACTCCGGAAATCATTCAAAAAGTCGAAAAAATAATATTGGAAGATGCCAGACTAAACAATAAACAGCTTGCAGAAATGGTTGGAGTATCGGATACGACAATTTTCCAAATTCTACACGATCATCTTGGCATGACAAAGGTCAGTGCAAGATGGGTGCCAAGAATGCTCACGCCGCCTCAAAAACAACACCGCGTGGAGTGTTCTCGCACGTTTTTGGACCTCTGTAACGAAGATAAGGATGGACTATTAAGTCTAATTGTTACTGGAGATGAAACTTGGGTTCATCATTATGAACCTGAGTCGAAACAAGACTCTATGCAGTGGCACAAAAAAGGCACACCACCACCCAAGGTTTAAAGTGTCACAATCGGCTGGAAAAATCATGGCAACAGTGTTTTGGGATTCAGAAGGGATCCTGTTGACCGATTATAAAGATAAAGGCGTTTCTATAACCGGAGAATACTATGCTTCTATCCTCGAGAGGTTGAAAGAAAGCATTAAAGAAAAAAGGAGGGGTAAATTGAACAAAGGTGTCCTTCTTCTTCACGACAACGCGCTTGTTCACAAGATCCGTGTTGCGTTGGCTGCCCTGCATAAGGTGGGCTTCGATATTTTAGACCATCCACCCTACAGTCCAGACCTGGCTCCCAGTGATTATTATCTCTTCTCAAAACTGAAAAAAGAACTTCGTGGGAAGAAATTTTCAACTCATGAAGAAATGAAGGACGCGGTTTCAGCTTATTTTTCGAACAAAGACAAAGCATTTTTTTATGAAGGTACACATAAGCTAATTGAAAGATCTGAAAAATGTATAAGGGTAGCAGGTGAATATATTGAAAAAGAAAAATAATTTAGTATTTTTATTTTCACTTCTCACCCTCCATTCCGCGAACTTAAAAACGCCCCCTCGTATGTTATCCGTTTTTGGGATCGAGTGTTTGGAAGACGCAATTTGTTTTGACGAATCATTTATGTCTTGTCTTACTTGTGGTTCTAACGTAGCAGTCAACTACGAATTACATTTCGTCATTGCATTTGATTTAAACGGTACTGGTGAGTATTGCCTGCAGAATATACCGCACACACTAAGAATTAAATCAAAGGTGTACGAACTTATCGGAGCAATTGAATTCGTTCCTCCACCTTTCGCTGATAGTATTGGTCATTACAAATGTCATGTAGGTATTAATTAATAGTAATTTCAAATGCTTTGACCTATTATTTATAAAACCTATGACACTACATTTACTAATCTTTACTGCAATCTGAAATAAATTGTGGCCACCCTATTTCCTAATTCAGAGAATAAAAAAGAACTCGATTTTCTTATACAATAAAGGGTCTTAATTTCTTTCTGGTATCGAATTTTTTGCACAATTTTTTTCACAAAAAGAGACATGTTTGTATTCGTCTTATCTTTCATACGATAAACGTAATAAAACAAAAACAAAAGAAATGGAGGACTGAGGGCCCGAATTTTATCAAGGTCATAACTTTCAAACCACAAAAAGTTGTGACCTGTTCTTGCTTTTATTTTGGCATAATGACTTTTTCTGTAGTGTCCATTGTTTATCTGGTTCAGGTGGGCCCTCAATCCTCTATGTGAGAACTAAGGGGCCCAACCTTACAGTCCATAACTCGGTTATTTGACTTTCACAAAATCTGATTCAAACTTTCACAATTATTTGGGAATGTTCACTAAATCCTAAGCACATTTTCAAAGAGTTTTAACAAAGTGGCCCTCACACCACACGCACATGCATTAACAGGGAGCCGGACGCCCGGTGTCACCACTGCGTCGACTACCGGGAAGACACGGCGCGGCATACGCTGGTAGAGTGTGCCGATAGGGAGGAGCCGCGCCGTGCTCTCATCTCAGAAGTAGGCAGTGACTTGTCGCTGCCGGCCGCAGTCGAGTCGATGGTCGGCAGCGACGAGTCCTGGGACGCGGTGGTTTCCTTCTAGGAGACAGTCGTCTCGCAGAAGGAGGCTGCAGAAAGAAAGAGGGAGATCTCGTCCACTCACCCGGCGCGCAGAAGGCGCACCGGGCGCCAGCGGAGGGCGGACAACGCCCTCTTCCAGCCCCCCTAAATGGGTCCAGGGGCGACGGACTCGGGGACGTCCGTCGCCCCCCCCCCCACACATCAGGACCCGAGGTGGCAGCGCGTAGTGTTCCACGCGCGCCCCTCTTAGACGTCGCGGGGGGAGTCGTGGAACACCTCACTCCCCCCCCAGACCCGAAGAGACCCGCAGCGGCGGGCCGGCACCAGTTGGGGTTGCGAAAGGATCGTACGTTCCCGCGACCCCCGGCGTAGGTGTGAGATGGAACACCGGGGTGGTTTTTAGTCAGTAAGAGTCTGACAGAACCCCTCCGCCCGCCCCAGGGCGGCGGGCATCCATGAGGATTTTCCACCCCGGAAACAAAAAAACAAAAAAAAGGCTCTTGGCTATGAAGCCATTGGCTGTCACGACTATGGTCACAATGATCGCTGACGCCATTGAGCTAGGAAAAACATAAGTCTATGGCTGAGCCCATTGAGCTATACTATTATAAGTCTACTATACTATTAAAAGTCTACGCTGACTATGCTGAGCTTAGAATAATAACTTAGTTATTATTCTAAGATGCTGAAGCCCATTGAGCTAGGTACTATTATAAGTCAATGCTGAAGCCACATCCCACAGGTATGTCATGTGTGACATATTATGTCAACAATCATTGCGAGCCGCTTTATTCGACCCACCGCCACTATACCAGGCTTATTAGCAACAATAGTCCTGTCAGTGATGATGGATCGATTCCAGTACAATGTGATATTTCTATTTTCGAGAACTGGGTCGGGGACATACCTGTAGTACGGCACTTCCAATTCAAAAGGCTGTATTTCAGAGTAAGTTGCTGGTGGATAAACCTAGCTGCAAGACAGCAAGATTTTGTGATTTTGTCTATGCAAGTAGGTACTAAGTTAGCTAGACGAGAACACTCAGAGATAATGGTGCCGATTCTGTTGTACACCGAACTAAACTAACTAAACTATCACTAAAATTCCTTACATTTGGCTATGAGAATTTTAACGCTATTATGCAAAATAAAATCTCTAAATTTAAAAATAATTTTGACACATCAAAAATCAAATTTGGCAAATGCGACTCCACGTGGTATGTACTTGTTTGCCGTACCACGTGATTTTTTTTTAGAGCCGGAGGCGCGTATTATTTTGCAGCCTCGACATGTTTTGTATGGAATTTTTCACTTTTGTATGGAAATATGAAAAAAAAAAATCTTTTACCAACACGTTGGATTTTAGATGTTTCGGGGATTATTAAGGAGGTCGAAATTTTCATTATTTTTGCGATAGGACACACCGTTTTCGAGTTATAAGCAAAAGAAAAGAAAAAAAGATAAGTACAGTACTGTTTTTGCATCTGAAGTCGAGGTGTTGGTGTGAATTTTAGTTCATGACAACTAATTTTATTCCACAGCTTTTTAATCGCGATTAATAACATGCAGATTTAGTTACGACAATCAAAATTTTTGGTGAAAAACGTAAAATTCTGAATAGCAAAATTGCCATTTTCACTAAATTATAATCTCAGTGCCATCTTAGTGCTGTCAAACTAAAATTTGGTTAAGTTGTGTCACTTTAGTCAATTTCAGAATGGGAAATCGTCGGTTGACAGGAATAAACTAAATTTTGGTGATTTTTAGTCTAGTTTAGAGAATTTTGTGACAAGAGAATCGGCACCAGTATGTAATTATAATTATTCTTACAAAAGTGCCTTATATTATAGATTATCCCTAGAAAAGAACTTCCTTATACCATGGATGGAGATGGAATGATGGATGGATTGGATTCTGAACCAAAATGAATTTGGAAATAAAACAATGATACCGGGGAAATGTGTGATGGGGTCCCAATTCCATCATTGGTTTTCATGCGATGGAAAAATGCAATTGAAACCATAATTTTCTGATATCATATTTGTGATCAAAAGGCCTCGTTATTCTTCCCCATGACATACATATGACATTCTTAGAGCTCTAAAATAAATGTTTTATTCGTCTCTGTCTACGGTTTTATTCGTCATCAAAGGAACCCAGAATAGTGATGGTATCAGGCAACCTAAAGGCCAATATTTTGGCCCAATTTCTTGGACAAAGAAGCTGTCCAGCGGGATTCTGCTCAGCCATTCATGAGAAGTTATATGGCTGAAGAATAGTTATTATGAAAATGCATCACCGTGCATCGCTGAATAATTTTGCTGTCTATTTGAGGTTCATTTAGTGTTTTACTAGGTCACGATCGAGTAATTTTACGACCAGAAACGTTTTTTGGTTGGCAGCACTATTATGTCTTTATCAAAATTGACAGTTCCGTCCTAAAACTAAATAAAATTATATTCAGTAATTGGAAATAGTTGTTCAAATAATGTGTAATTCCATTATATTTTTGATAAATAGTAAAACTGATGAATTATAATAAATACTAATATGATTTTGCTATATTTCAGCCAAATTTTCATATAAAGCTGTCATAATTTATGACTGAAACTTTTGATATTGATAACTTTGTTCGGTTTTCGAACGCACATTATGCACAGCATCCTCATCTTCGCCGTTTCGTTTGCGTTTTGTGCCTCCTCCCGTACGTCGGCTCGCTCGCTCTACTGCGACTGCGAATCAGATTTATTCATCCCGATTCTGTTATCTTTCCGGGAACGAGGAAGTTTACGTGGTTTAGTTGACGTGGCGGTATCCAACTGGTAAGAATTTTAACGCAATCATTGAAGAAGGTATTTTAATTAATTCAATGATTACAAACTGTGTAATTAAAGGAAACATATTAGATTAGATTTGTATTGTTTCAATTAGAGAGCGTAAGCTTTATTTAATTGTATTTATTATAGACCGAAATGCTGAGGTCACTGTTCGTTGCATTGGCCGTTTCGGCAGTATTTGCCGGGGTGCCGACTCCTGAAGAAACAAAGCGGCTTATGGACCGTCTCTCGGAGTCCGAACATTTTAAAAATGAAAACCATAACAAGCAGTTTGATCATGATGCCTTTTTGGGTGAAGATCAGGCAAAGACTTTTGATCAGCTGCCTCCCGAAGAGAGCAAGAGGAGATTAGGGTGAGTTGAAACAAGTAACTTATTTCCCATCTCTTTTAGTATCAGTTCTTGATAAGTGAACATGTTTAGCTCTATTACTAGCAATTGTTATATGTAAAAAAAAAAAACTGACTGGTAGTTCAAACAAACAAACCAACTCTTCTGCTTTATTATATTAGTATAGATAAGTCCAACATCGAAGCACGGACGGCAGATCTTCCAATTTCCCTCATCTTGAGATTATCTCTGCAAGTTCTAGTTAAACGGCAGATCTTCCAATGTCCTGCATCTTGAGATTATCTCAGTGTGTCAATGATCTCACCCACACAAACTGGGTTAGTTTAACTAGTTGATAACAGCTCAGACCATCTGTGTGTACAGTCTAGTTATTTTTAAAACAATGATTACAGTACTTATAGCATGCACACTTATTTAAAAACCAAATATATTTCATAATTTAATGAATAGGACAGTAACTTGGTGTTTCAAATGATCTTTTATTTATTTAGTGAAATATTTATATGCCAAGAATAAGAAGAGATAAATATTAATATTTTTTTTGGGGGCATTTATCTACAACAATACATCACACCTGTATTTTACGAACAACTAGGCAGAATACACCTGTAGTACACCCACATTTTACAAACAACTAGGCAGAGATACACCTGTAGTACACCCACATTTTATGAACAACTAGGCAGAGATACACCTGTAGTACACCCACATTTTATGAACAACTAGGCAGAGATACACCTGTAGTACACCCACATTTTATGAACAACTAGGCAGAGATACACCTGTAGTACACCCACATTTTATGAACAACTAGGTAGAGATACGCCTGTAGTACACCCACATTTTATGAACAACTAGGCAGAGATACACCTGTAGTACACCCACATTTTATGAACAACTAGGCAGAGATACACCTGTAGTACACCCACATTTTATGAACAACTAGGCAGAGATACACCTGTAGTACACCCACATTTTACGAACAACTAGGTAGAGATACACCTGTAGTACACCCACATTTTATGAACAACTAGGCAGAGATATACCTGTAGTACACCCACATTTTACGAACAACTAGGTAGAGATACACCTGTAGTACACCCACATTTTACGAACTAGGCAGAGATACACCTGTAGTGCACCCACATTTTACGAACAACTAGGCAGAGATACACCTGTAGACTTTGACGTTAACTGGCGAAATGTGGGTGCCCACATTCAGTTATGTCAAAGTCCCATGTACTAGGGAGCGAGCCTATTGCCATCAACTGGGCACAAATCTAGACTGCTTCTGAGAAATTCCAGATGGATCTACAACTAAAATGTTTATATGTACTTTAGACTTTCATTTACTTTTTCATGAATAACTAATCATGCAAATTTGATTAATTTATAATCTATGTGTAATTATTCCATTACCAAATTTCAATTTATGGAGTAACATTAAGCTTGTAATTAAACAACATGTAGGTACTGGGTAAGTCTTTAAATGTTGAGTGATGTACCTACCTAAAGTCTGCTTTTTGTGTGTTCTAATGTGTGGAAAAAACTTTTAAGTAAGGTGTTGTACAAAGATCATTGTAGGTATATCGTTTCTAAAAGTATGTTACTTAATTATCATTATCACTCTTGGTTTTGGGACAACCAATGACAGCAAGATGGTGGAGAGTCAGAATATTATGCTAATTTAGTTATTATTAATGTATTACTAATTTCCAAAACATCTACAGGAAATTAGTAATATGGAATCTTTACTAAAAATTGATTTACGTTTTTTTTTTTAAAATCATAAATTTTATAGGTATAGATAAATATTACCCAAACAGTAATTTTTATGATTTCCGGGGTAATTTATTGGCAACCGTCTTTTGTAGAGTAAATATGAATTCTAGCCCTTCAAAAATTACAGGCGTGATTTTATATTAAGCTACATTCTGTAGATGTAAAAATAAAACAGTTGAATAATGATTGTCTTACATTATTCTACTACAGCAAAATGTAATTTGAGTGTAGAGTGTGTATCAGGTAATAATAGACAGAACCAGTTTAGGAATGTGCATACCAACACGATAGTAATAATTAATCACTTATACATACACATACCATCTTTAAATATAATAAAGTACATAAAAACTTCATCTATCACAGTTCACTGACCCCATTATCAAGCGCGACAATGACTAATTTAATTTGATTAATTCTTTCTAGAATAATCGTGGACAAGATCGACGGCGACAAGGACGGCTTTGTGACGCTAGTGGAACTGAAGGATTGGATCAGATACACCCAGAAGCGGTACATCACTGAGGATGTTGACCGCCACTGGAGACAGCATAACCCTAATAATGATGAAGTTATTGCTTGGGAGGTGAGGAGTTTGTTAAATTAATTAATTGGTTTTGCTTTTCAAGGTCAGGGTATTTATATTTGATAAGATTCTAAACATAAAAATTTTTAGCTCCTTTTGTATAGGTACGGCTGATATTAGTATGGTAAAATAAAAGTACTCCATGCTTGGAGGGGTAGGCAGTTAGTTGATGTGTGTTCCAATATGATAACGAGAGAGCATATCGCTTTATCAACCACAAGTTTTTATCATGTCGGTTTTTTAACGCCCATTTTATCTATTAAAACCATAGGCCACCCGTGATCCATGTACCTATTAAAATTCGCATACCAGCGGCGATTTATTTTAATAAGGAATTTAATGGTTTTTTGTTTGTAGGCGTACAGAAAGAATGTTTACGGCTTCATGGATGAGATGGACCCGAAGGAACTCAAGCTGCCAAACAGCGAAGGTTTCACATACACCAACCTGCTGAAGAGGGATCGCAGACGGTGGACATACGCTGGTAAGCAGTAATATCAGTTGAAAATTGAAATATAGAATAATAAGATAAATTACGCAAACTAATTATTACGAAAAAACAGAAAGAAGAAAAAGTTCTGTAAAAGACCAAATTACCTCTTCATCGTCATTGTCATCGGCCACAGCCCGACTTCACCCACTGCTGAGCAAATCTCTCACTTTTTTTGTGCCAGTCCCCACCCACGCCCCTGTGCCAGCGCCATCCAGGTTCTACCAGCGATGGTAACCAATGACCTCTTTGGTTAGGCAAATCTAAGCTGAAAAAAACACGACTACACGTACGCACGACTATACATTTCCAGTATAAGCTGATCTCTCATTGTATGGGATTCCCTTTCAATGAGAGGTCAGTGTAAACTGGAAGTGTATAGCTTGATGTATAGCCGTGTGTCTACTACTACCTAGTCTTCATGTATTAGTCTGTTATCCCCACACACCTTCAAATAATGTTTACAATTAAATCATGGAAGTATTACTGAGCTTTAGCTGAGGTTTAACGTAACAGTAACCTAACAGTTACCTTTATGCAGTTACATAAAGTAGCAAACGCACCTACACAAGTATTATATGACCTGCGTATTGTTCTATTGAAAGTTATAAGTCAATTGAAGGAAATAGGTCATTGTTGGGCCTGTAGGCGGCAAACTAGGAATAGCAATTGTGATGGTTACTGTACGGTAATCAAAAGTTTATGTGAATCAAGTGATTGTACAGGTCTTGATTTGTTGTACCTAATCTTAAATCTTTATAAGTAGTTTGTTTGTAGAGATTATAAAATTGTAACGGAGTCGAAACTGTTATTTTTGAAAAAAGTTATTAATATGAGGTGTAGGAATGAGTTTGATGCGGATAATATAGTTTATAGAACTCTTGCCCGTTTGTCTGGATGTATCTTCTGGATTAGCGCAAAAACGGCTGAATGGATTTGGATGAAATTTGGCACACAGATAGTTTATAACCTAGATTAACACATAGCATACTTTTAATCTGGGTAGTACGTTCCCGTGGGATATTTTCCGACATCTACGCGGTCGAAGCCGCTGGCAAATGCTAGTACGTACCGAGTAAGTAAGTAGAACAACCTTCCCTTTGCTGAGGCTAAGTCATAAGCCGTTAACATAAAATATATTATGATTTTTATTGAAATGTCTTTTTCATCTTCTCTCCAAAATATTTCTTATTCTTGGTCTCTACCTGATGTTTGGAATTGTCGGTTATGAAGAAAGGTCTTAACCGACAATTCCAAACATCAGGTCAGGTTGGTCAAGGAAAAAGTTCTTTCGTATTTTATATACAAATTCAAGACTAATAAAACACTTGTCATCAGTCAAGCAAGCACCTAATCGCGTTTAGGATCGGTAAACGGTCAAAATTGGGCGTTCAGCATAGTAACTGCGTTTAGCACTAAACTAGTTTAAATATTGTTGGTGAAATGCCAAACTAAACCTTAAACTTAGATTAAAACTAAAACGCCGTTTAAGTTCACTTAATCGCGTTTTATTTGGTTGGTGAATTTAGCCCTTACTCGTTTGGCACCCAAATATCGAGCATTTTTGTGTACCTAGTTTTTCAAATGGGTCAAAACTGTTTTGTGGTCAACCCCTAACTCTTCAGCTATGTCGTAACTACGAACATCTGACACCACTTTTTCAAAAATGGTATCGACTTTATCCGTAACAGGGCGACCAGAGCGAGCTGCATCTTTGACATCAATATTCCTGGACTGAAAAACGCTGGAACCAACTTTGTGCTCTTTAGACGTCACATATTTTTTTCGCGTCTTTCGTGTCACATTTTTCCCTTTTTTGTATTGAAACTTCAAAATGTATGGAATTTCTTGGTTAGATTAACTCATTTTGATTTTGGCGGACAGAAAAACAATCGAAAAATGGCGGGAAATCGTATTTCCTTTTTTTTTTTACTGTCGCCTATTTAATGGTATCAAAACCAGCCAGATACAAATAGTAGGTACCTACAGCCAAAGTGATTTTACTTTTTAAGTAAGTAACTATAAAATACGAAAAAACTTTTTCCCCGACCTATTAATTATAATGAGCACAAACCGTGCGCTCGATGTAATTTCCCATCGGCAAAACTGATGAACTTCTATTCAAACTTTTATCCCCTATTTAACCCCCTTAGGGAATGAATTAAAAAAAAAAATCCTTAGTACTCACCTTCGTGATATAAGGAACTATAATACAATACAAAATTTCAAGCTTGTTTAGCCAGCGGATTAGACTGCGTTGTCTGTCGGCCAATTTAATATTCTTATTAAATATATGTTTTCTTCTTCAGACGCCGATGAAAATGACGCGTTGAACCGCACGGAGTTCGCCGCTTTTCTTCACCCGGAGGACCACTCCGAAATGAGGGACGTCGTCGTGCTCGAGACTATGGAGGACATCGATAAAGATAGGGTAATAACAACATGATAAATCTTCATACAAATGTAGGTATTTCTTAGGAACCTTGCAATAAAAAAAGCTGGCTTCTTTTAGAAACTCTACTCCTGACAGTGTTGGATTAATTATAAACGATTTTTTTTAAATCCTCTATCTATAAAAATCAATGCCACTTTTCGTTGTAATTTTATAACTCAAGAACGGATGGACCGATTTTGCTAATTCTTTTTTTGGAATATTCCTTGAAGTACGAGGATGGTTCATACGGAGAGAAAAAAAAAATGTTAGGCGGTGTGAAGTTCGCGGGGTCAGCTAGTAGGTTTTATAAAATACTTACACATCAAAAACTAAATTATGTTTTAAAACTAGATTAGGTTGGTGTTTCCTATCTTAGTAATAAGAGAAGAAAAATAAAGTCCAGACGAATTCGCAATCAGAGGTTTTCCGATCATATAAAACTAAAAGTTATTACTCAATGTTACAGGACGGCAAGGTGTCCCTGGACGAGTACATCGGCGACATGTACAAGCCTGAGGATGGTGAGGACGAAGACGAGCCTGACTGGGTCAAGCAGGAAAGGGAGCAGTTCCATGGGTACAGGTCAGTTACTATTACTGTTTCGACTGTGATCCTCATACCGTTATGCTGGTATCAGACGCTTCACTCCAGTGAATGTTCATTTTTGTTTCATACCTAGCTCATACGACACTGACAAAATTGCATAGAAATTAACATTAATTTTCTCATTTAATTTCATTTTTCGATCACGAGTGAAAGATCCGCGATAGCCGATTGCGAAAATTCAACTTCCCTGGATCGGTTCACTAATGAATTCATTTTGCACATTGGATTCATTTTGTGTTCCGACGTTTCACTTCGAGCGGAAGATGCCGAAAGGCAAAAACGAACAAGAAGCATATCGGCTTCTATAAATATTATAAATGAAAGTCGCTTTTCGCGACTGTCTGTTCGAATCCTATCCTGTCCTGTCGTATAAATAGAAATACTGCAGATTTAGTAGAATTGCATGCAAAAGCATTGTATGTTTTGAAGTGTTTCATTAACTTTTTGTTTTGTATTTTTCTGGTGAATATCTATATAGAATACACATTTATTCTTTGGAAGGATAGTGATACAGATAAAATCGTCCTCGATACCAAATCAAGAAATATAAAAAAAATATCCAAGGTGTAGTACAGTACAATTTAGAAAATTAAATGTAACATTAGTGGGTACATACGTTAATTAAAAACAAAGAATAAAAAAGAACAGAATCCTATATTTCTAGTTCATTGCTCTTTCGCAATAACCCAGTCGTTCACATTGATACACAAATCATGTCAATAAGCAGGCGGCCGAGTGACGCCTGCTTATTGACATGATTTGTGTGTGCCAACGCTACCACCATTATATCAATTTAGCTCCATTGAATGTATTGACACTGAACAATACGGCCGGCCAGTTGGTTGGCATGCATTTTTATTGCCCTATTTATGATGACATCAAAGAGCGATGTTTTACATAATTGAGATGGAATAGCTAAGTTTATTAATTTATTTGCATAAAATGTCGGAGGTAAAAAAATATGTACTTAATATATAAAATTCATTGCAAAGACACATTCCGCCGTGTAGTAATGGCATACAAATATTTAATAGATAAAGTAGTTATGACAGTATAATACTCGTACAATTTATAGAAAAATTTATAAAAATTTTTAGGTATTAACTTCGAGTTTTAGCGTTATTAATTCGATGGATAACAAACAAAAGAACAATTTATCCAAGTTAGTATCAGTACCAATTTGAATTACAACGTTAAACACACATTACACAAATGGTAGCGGAAGTAGGTAGTAACTAAGCAACTAAATTAACAATTTAACTTTTAAATAACTAATACAAATAATATGAGATTGGTGTGTGTGCAAATAGTTGTTTGGTTGCACAAGTATGCAGCAGTGAGAACAAAATACCTAATTAATTATTAAGGAAATTAATTTTCTATGGTTAAAGAGCTGCACGATATGCGTACACATAACATTTTATTTGGGATAATAATGTTTGATTTTTTTAATTTTTTTTTATTGGGTATTAGGTTACAATTAGGTAGTTAAAACGAATCAGTGCCTAGAAATTTTTGGAGAAATAAAATAAGGAATAATAATTTAGGGCTAATTTCACCAAACTTTTATACCTAGAATAAGTCTTTTAATGAGAATAAATTTTGAATTTTTGACAGTTTCTCCATACTAGAACTGTCGTGACGTCAATTTTATTCTAAAGATCTTGAATCAGCTCTTAATTGTGTAATATTTACCCTACTTATTACACTTTTAATCTAAATTTTGAATTTGGAGTAGATTTTGGATTTTGGATTTTTCACTTAACTATTTTTGGGGCTTCAAGTTAATTCAAACAAAAACCCTTCGCATGCATTGACTAGGCTATCGGATATGAAGACGTCACAACTGAACACCACATTTTTCAACAGAGACACAGACAAAGACGGCTTCATGGATGAGAACGAAGTCAAAGACTGGATCGCACCTCCCGAGTTCGACCACGCCGAAGCAGAAGCAAGACACCTAGTCTTCGAAGCAGACACGGATGCCGATGAAAAACTCGCTAAGACAGAGATTCTTGACAAATACGACCTCTTTGTCGGCTCGCAAGCAACTGACTTCGGTGAAGCGCTCGCCCGTCATGATGAATTTTAAATTAGGAAGCTGTGTTGCTCAGTAACGTTTTTTAAAGTTAAGTGCTGAAGTTAATCTCAGCTATTTCGAAGTCTTCCATTCTCAGAAGAAAATAATGCGTTGGTGCACTGAGTCGCCAATGTTATGAGCTTTTGTCAATATAGGATTTATTTACTTAAAAAAAAAATCTGGTGCTTTTTGTTCTTTGAAAATTGGAAGTGTGCTCGAATAATCCCCTTTTTCCTGAAGAGTTTTATAAACCAGTCATAAAAAAATAATAAGCAGCTGAAATAGTTAAGGACAGTCAAGAAACAATGTTTATGAGTAAATAAGAAGTAGATAAATGTGATACAAATATTTTGAGGCTGGTAACACTTCAGCACAGATTATAAAAGTAAAGCATGTATTTTTAATTTCCATAGCTATGCAAGTTGCTTTTGTATACTGTGTAACTTTTTATAATAAATGGACTTTATAGCCATATAATTTTAGAATCTCTGTGTGGCATCATCAAATAACTTAGATTATAAGTATCTTAGTTTCTAATAGTAATAACAAAACCAAAGTTACAAGTGAAAAATAATTCAATTTTCATGATCCTAGAATATTAACGAAATTTGTCTACATTGAAATATTTTTATATGTGTATTATTTAGTTTATGTACGTATATTTGCATTTGTTAAACATAATCGTTTTATTATAGGTATTTAAGATATTGCGCAGAAGAAATGCAGAAACCACGAATATTATTATATTGTGCAAAAATGTCGAACCTTCCCGTATTTTTAAGAACGTTCGCGTTCTAATCTCAGTCTCAATCTGTCAAAATTTGTATAGCGTTTACCTACATTTTTGACATTAGACTGTCGCTGAGATGAGATTGCGTTTTTAATTACGGGAATTGGCCTTCTAATGTTAACTTAGATTCTATTAATTTGCATGTAATATGATTGAATCTCACAATGAGCCAAAAGCATTTATTTTTAAAAGTATTGGACAGTGGTGATCAATGCTGGTGCCTTCTCTGTGTGAGAAGAAGCCGTTGTCCTGCAGAGGGACATTAATAGGCTGATATTATTACTGGACAGACGATGATGACAACAATTGTTTCTAGCTCTTCATACAGAACAATAAATATAAAAGAGCGCCATCTGTTGGTTCATTGTTAATTATTATTGACCTCTTCACACTGTTCCTTACTTGGTAGTTCGCCGTATCACCGCCCTTTAAGAATGGCGCTAGGATATCGGAGAAATTATGGGCGTGGCTAAAAATACCGAAACAGCGGAGCTCAATACTGCCCACCAGAGACTAAAGAGCAGTAACAGCCCTTTTGTGATTTTTCGTTTTATTAGTGATTCTGAAAGCGGGTTTCTTAAGCTTTCTATTGAATTAACTTACTTATTTCTAAGACTATTAGAATGGTTTTTATTTAACAGTTTTCACTTACTGCAAACGAAAAAAATTAACAATTTGGCGTGATTTCCCAACTAAAATACAGTATAAATTATACTGCAGATTAAATTTTAAGGTTTCATAACTAAAATGCAGTAAGCAATATAATTTTACAGTTCTTTAGATAGTTTTATATTTCTGGAAAAAAATTAAAAAAAAAATTAATACGCAGTAAAATTTACCGCCATACAAGCTATTTTTACTGCAAATTAAGAAAATACAATTTATTGTCACGAACTCCCAACTAAAATGCAGTAAAATCAAAGCTTGTCGCATTTTAGTTGTGAATACTTAACATTCTTTTATCATTATAAACTGACTAACACGCAGTAAAATACAGCATTACTGCAGATTAGTTTGGATAGCATAATGACACAGATATGATTATTCCTAGCTAAAGTGCAGTTAATGCACCTTTATAATACTCACCTACATTTACTATCTATATTTTATTGTTAAACATAAAGATACATTATGTTATATATTATGTTAATATTAAGAGAAAACTGTCAAAGGAGGTTGTGCATTCTGCGCAGGGTCCTTTATTAATTAGATGTTTTTTTTTATTTTTGATATGTAAATTTTACATAAGTGAGTTGAATTATTGTGATTAAATAATAAGAAATAAACGGTCTTTAAAATGTGAACTAGCTATTTTTCTTACTGCACTAGTAAATTGAACACTTTTTTCTTAAAAAACTAACTAAAATGCAGTATTTTTTTGACCTTACTGCATGTTAGTTGGGTTTCTTGACAAAATAACTGATCCAAACGCAGTAATAGGGCTTTTTGCTGCATTTTACTAAGTTTAAAATGGTATTTTTTACAAAAAAGGCTATGCAGTAATAGGCACCAAAAAGAATAAATGGCCATAATAAATTCAGTTATTAAGATATATTTTTTTTTATTGCTTTAACGTGTGAACCTATGCCTTTACAACCTTTCTGCATTCAAATTTTTTTGCTTATACATTCTGTTGATTTTTTAAAATCAATTCTTAACTTTAAATGCGTTTTACTCGAAATCGTGATTTTGCTGTTACTGCACTTTAGTGTATGGTGGGCAGAATAGCGGTTGTCAGCATCTTAACGCGCTGCATTTCTTCTACCCTCTATATTAAGTGATGGTACTTACTTACGTTAATAGAATAAATATCTACATTGTTCGCTAATTGTAAAATCAATAAAGTTTTATTCTAACAACCGTGTTCAAAATGTTGTTCTGCCAAGTACAATAATGTATTAACTATTTAATGACAGCATATATTCTAATGAAATAAATATTTTCTCGACTACTTTCGATTTTTTCTACTTTTCTTTTCCTGTTGTGGTCCTTTGTTTGTCCCTTCTCTGCGTTACAAATAAAAGTAATATCATTTTATAGTATATCTTCACTCATCACTGCTAGAATCGATCTCCTCACACGAATTAGTTTTTACATTTTCACCGACAGATAGTGCTAAACATTAATATTTAACTTTATGTTCGAGTAATATGGATGTTAGTAAACCGAAGTTGTTGATATTGAAAATTATAAGAGTAGGTAATTGACTGATGAGTTTTTGATCGTGATCCTTTATCTAAAGTACCTATTTTTGATTGAAGCCTAGAATGCTTAATCGTTACGAGACCCAACCTAGACGTCTATCTGCACAATTTTTTTGCGTATTGCACATTACTGTTATTTCAGTTTTGTACTTATACGGTTTGACGGCCACCACCAATTATCGCACAAGTGGAATCTGAATGTTTATTTTCGTTCACTGGACTTTACACGTCTGGGATGGGATCACAGAACACTAAAAACTATTACTCCTAGGCGGATGGGATACTTCAAGGATCTTTTGGCGCCCAAATGACGTTGACAGGGGGGCGCTGTTGGTAAACACTTGCTTGTGCATTTGTTATGTGAAACGTATTGAACGAACAAGATGGCGGCGTTCGTTCCGATCTCGGCTTCGCGCCAAAATAAACTTGATGCGCTATACCTACATACCTGCGTATGATAGACGACTGCCTTTTACCTAACCTGCAACTTTTTCATTCGTAACTGCTTCAAACTGTTTACCAACTTAACCATTACGCTAACATTTAAAAACCGTTTCACTCACCTCAAGCACACTTATCTCGAGACACCCTATTAAACTCCAACAACAAACATTTTCATACATTAATGAGTTGTTCTAAAATAGGCAGGCGTACTGAGTCCTGTTTAAATTCGCTGAGTATTTTATCAAGCGTACATTGGCTCCCGCTGGCTTATTAATTGATCAGCACGGCGGAAGCAACCGTGCGTATAGCCGATGTTATTTAAATGTAGTGTTGGCTTCATGAGCTAGGTACGCAATCCTGACTGCTTTAGTAGGTTGGAATACGTTAGCAGTTAACTGGCTGATTAATTTATCTAAATTAATACCTATTTTGGGATAACAGCTGCATCAGCTCTTCAGACTGAAATGCCGACTTACCCTGTATCCTAACCGAAAGTGACTGTCGCGTGAATACGCGATTACGCGACCTTTTTCACGAATTCGCGCGAGTACCTTCGTCATATTCTTAAAAACGACCGCGACGGTCGCGTGCTCGCGCGACAAACGATTTCGGTTAGAACGGAGCCTTATGCCTCTTATTTTTGGTGTAGGTAGGTATCTGCTCAATAAAACACCACAGGGCATACCTACACGCGCGCAGGTGTTCCTTGATGTAGGTAACGCACGCAGGTAATTCGAGCATTTTGATAGATTACCTACCTACCTCAAACTCTGAACGTGTCCACCGATCGCACTAAGGATCGTGATAGTTACGGATCTCCACTCTCATCCGAGAGCACTCTCAGAGTAATCTCCAGGATCTACGATGGAACACACATACCTACCTAATGATTCTGATACTTTGTAGAAATCAGACATCACCCTTCAACGATATCTATGTAGATCGCTTTGTCCTATCTTATCGACTCAACACCTCCGTCGCGGATCGCACACGGAGGACGGACCTATGGCAACTATTAACCGATAATTATAGGTACCTACATAAAGTTCTACAAGGATCTTTTGGATGACATTGACAGGGGGCGCTGCTAGTAAGCGTTTGTGCAATTGTTTTGTGTAATGTATTGGTAAAACCAAATTCGTTGCGCCACGCGTCAAGAGATCTTTGTAAGTTGTACTTCTAATACCTAGTGTAAAAAGATCCATCACATAGCCGTCAACTACGCATTCTGTACGCTTAACTAAGTATCATAGCACAAAAATAATTGCCGGGAAACGAATGTTATTTTTGGTGTGTGCAACGTACCGCACGCAAAACAGTGTGCTCATGGGTGCATGCAACGGTACAGGAGTCGTGGGAGTATTTAAAGTTGTGTGTTGTGTGTGTGTGTTACTGACGTTTTTTTTTACGAAAAAAAGTTTTTAATGTTAAAACTTGTTTTCGGAAAAAAACGTCAGTAAAAGTTGGAATTTTGACCTTCAATATCTCCGGAATCAGAAGGTTCCCAGGTATGGTCCGATACAAAAAATGTTTACAATGACGGGATGTACAAGTGACTCTTGTCTTTTTACACCCGTTATATTATTATGTTCTTTAAAATAATACCTGTACCATACCTACCAACTTATTCGCAAGGCTGGATATTACGTTTGCTGTGCTCAGCGGGCCGGCAACTATCGATGTTTTCTGCTCATTTCCCTCACTCAGCGTCAAGCGACTGCGTCGCCGCACTCGACCTCATCGCTTATTCGATACTGTTCGATGCACTCCTGCAGGTACTTACCTACCTACCTATGCTAACTTCGGCTATTAGAATAAGTGTACTCTGACTTTATTAACTTGTACTTATGTTTAATTCATATTTTAGTTCAACAGGATTTTCGTAGTGGTTTTTGAAGTAAACGAAATTACAGTCGCTTATGGCCAGGTACTCATAATAATGTTGAGGTCTGGAGGAAGTATAAACACCTTGTAATTATCTACCTACTGATAATAAAGTACTTAATCTATTTCGTTCATGCGTTTACAGTAATCGTGATATACCGTAGGTACCCAAATATCTATATTGGTAGCTATCGTCTAATTAACATATTATCTAGGTACCTATATTCTGTCTATACTAATCTCTTCTATACAATTATTAATAAGTAGGTACCTAAGCTCAGCATTTATCATCGTCATCTCACTTAAATACGCTCTTCAAAGCCAAAGCATAAATCCCTTTCAAACAACCTCAACACTGATAAGAGATACAAAAAAATATTCAACACAATTTCCATACATCAGCCGACGATTGCGCGACAAACGCCACAAAGCCCCGGAGACATCGAAGTCCCAACAAAGACGTGCCACAATTATTTATTTTACGGATGCAAATTACAAGTGCTGAAAATTTACGCACACGAATACGTAGCCAATATTCAGTCGCGTATTTTCGCCGCCCCGTAAAAGCAACCGCGTTCTCCTTACATATTTTTGCATACTTATACTGTGACAGTAATACCTCGGTTCATATAAGATGGCGAATTTGTATGATAATTTTCATTTTGCATTCACTCCGGTTATTCTTCTTCGCTGTATGTTGTGGATAGCGCTCCTGGGAAATTCAGCGGTTTTGTCGTGTGCCACAGATATATCGCCACTAGAAAGGTCCGACATTAATGTCGTTTACTTTATTTAATAGCCGATGCGGTTTCCTAAACTGCTCTGTTCGCACGCAAATTAGTGTTTGGTTGAAACCTCTAAATAACTTTTTCGCAACCCAAACAGTTTCGCGCCAACTGGTGATTTAGGCTTAACCGACTTTTAATCTACCATCTAAACGAGTTTGTAACTAAATTCCGTAATTGTTTTTCACACCATAAACATTGCCATTATGTTACAATAAGTAGGTATATACATGAGGGTGAAAGTAGTATCACTTGTAACCGCTGAAAGTAATTATACATAGGTGGTGTAGCATTCTAGCGCGTAGTAGTCGTAGCACGTAGCTTAGAGCGTAGCGTAGTGACTCGTGGGCGAAGCGCTCGTAGGCGGACGAAAGTAGTATCACTTGTAACCGCTGAAAGTAAATAAACATAGGTGGTGTAGCATTCTAGCGCGTAGTAGTCGTAGCGCGTAGTTTAGAGCGTAGCGTAGTGACTCGTGGGCGAAGCGCTCGTAGGCGGACGAAAATACTATCACTTGTAACCGCTGAAAATAATTATACATAGGTGGTGTAGCATTCTAGCGCGTAGTAGTCATAGCGCGTAGCTTAGAGCGTAGCGTAGTGACTCGTGGGCGAAGTGCTCGTAGGCAGACGAAAGTAGTATCACTTGTAACCGCTGAAAGTAATTATATATAGGTGGTGTAGCATTCTAGCGCGTAGTAGTCGTAGCGCGTAGCTTAGAGCGTAGCGTAGTGACTCGTGGGCGAAGTGCTCGTAGGCAGACGAAAGTAGTATCACTTGTAACCGCTGAAAGTAATTATATACAGGTGGTGTAGCATTCTAGCGCGTAGTAGTCATAGCGCGTAGCTTAGAGCGTAGCGTAGTGACTCGTGGGCGAAGTGCTCGTAGGCAGACGAAAGTAGTATCACTTGTAACCGCTGAAAGTAATTATATATAGGTGGTGTAGCATTCTAGCGCGTAGTAGTCATAGCGCGTAGCTTAGAGCGTAGCGTAGTGACTCGTGGGCGAAGTGCTCGTAGGCAGACGAAAGTAGTATCACTTGTAACCGCTGAAAATAATTATACATAGGTGGTGTAGCATTCTAGCGCGTAGTAGTCATAGCGCGTAGCTTAGAGCGTAGCGTAGTGACTCGTGGGCGAAGTGCTCGTAGGCAGACGAAAGTAGTATCACTTGTAACCGCTGTAAGTAATTATACATAGGTGGTGTAGCATTCTAGCGCGTAGTAGTCGTAGCGCGTAGCTTAGAGCGTAGCGTAGAGACTCGTAGGCGGACGAGAGATCGTAGCCGCTACCATAGGTGCTACGAAAGATATGCCCAGAAACATCGCAGCGCTGATTTGCTAGATTCGTTTGCTCCTCTACAGATCGTTATTTTCCGTGACAAAGCTTATTATGTGCTTGTACGTGATTTAGATGAATTCCTATTGAGTAGGTATGCCGAATCGCTGCGATTGTGTTATACATGTTAACGGCGTTACTAATTGTTTCTTTTACGCAATAAAAACCTTTAAAACTTTTATTTTTATCTTTTTATCGCATTTTAATGTCAGGATTCTAAGGTGAAAAATCCAGCAAATGCAAAAATCGCGAAGTCTACGAGTATAATATTGCAAAAGCACAGAGTACTTCGTCGATCTACACATACTAAAACATTTTATTTAAATCTAAATATATATTTTTAAATAATACCTTGATCCCTAGACACTTTTGATGTGTTTAGAATTCTAGACTACTTGTGCAGTTTGTCAAAAAAGTCTTAATTTTCTTATTTAAATGTGTCATATCCAGCGAGATTCAACTCGGCCATCGAGCCGAGTAATTGTCATCTTGGCTGGTTGTTCCCTGTATCAATATCAGTAAATATGTGAGGCTTAACTAGACAAGCCTGTCGAAGATGCCCTGCGAGGGTACGTGAGGATATGTCCCCGGTAAAGTATTATTTGTACTGGGATCTACGGCATTTCATGACAATATTTCGCCGCCATACGAAATAGAGTTCTTTTCTTATTGTTTGCTCAGTTTCTGTTACATCATTCGTTCACCTTCCCCTCGTGAACGGTGATCGCATCGTAAAAACCGAACGAGCCTACTACGGGTTTATCTAGCCGCTTTATGATCCTATTGCTTTATTATGAAACCCCGGAACTGGAAGTTGAGTGCAGTTTTACATTAAAATTGATTGATTAGCAAAGTTCAACAACTTCATTAAAAAGTTAGTTTGTAATAAATGATTATCCCAAGTTTACTACTTAATAATCATATACGAAGCCCCATTTATTCTTATTACAAAGGATTATTTTACCGCTAATTCGCAACAATATCTGTACATGTTTCATGTCTATGATAACTAGCAGATATAATTTGTACAAGCCACATTTACGTTCTGCCGCCGAATTTTCAGCCACAATACTGCTCTTTAATTAGTACCAGCTTAATGAAATTTCCCAGTTACGTTAAATATTTTCCTCGCTTGAAGGATTTTAAAACATTCTGTTGTAATTTTGTTAATCTCATTTCTGATTTATATTAAAACAGAGCTTGTAGCTCGATGTATTTTGCCTTGGTGTTTAATTAAGTAAACATTGACTTCGCAGTTGTCATCTGCAGAGAATGTTTCCATATTTATTTGTGGGAGCGTCCGTGCTATAAATTTTGTCAGTTTAAACGTATTTTCAAAGTTATTGTTCCAACAATATTGAGCGCAGCAGACGCAGTTTTGGTTCAATGAGTTTGTCGCAGCTAGAATTAAAATATAACTTGGTAATTATTTAACTTGGTTGAGTATGTGTGTGAACGATATTGTAACTCCTTAAGTTCTGAGTTGAGCGGCACGATTACTGACAAATGCGTGCACTGACTGGACAGGTCCGCTCAATCTGTATGGTTTTTCCTCAAAAGACCGCTTCAGACACCAATCTACATGGTCTTCACATGATCTGACCAAGATTATGTGTGGACTTTAAAAGAAACTGTGACCTCTGAGTTTGTTTCGGCCTTTCTTCTCAGAGTAGTCAGATAGGAAACGCCGACCTCATCTAGTTGTTGAAATATGATTGACGTGTAAAGTATTTGTACAAACCTACTTACAGAAATAAAATACAATAAAATCATTTATCATTTAACGTTTTGAAAATGAAAATATTTCAGTTTCGGTTACGATAATTTTTATTTGTATGAGATACTTGAAAATGCCTGAACCAAGACAAAAAGTAGTTAATGTTTATTAGAACTTACTAAATACACCGTTCGTTGCGTGAGTTAAGGAAATCACTTCAGCTAAACAACCTTCTTCTAAGTTTTAATTCCACCGAGCATACTTAAGTAAACAGCTGTAGAAGGAACGCAAAACTTGTCGGGGGCAGGCAAGGACGCCAGATATTATGTATGTCAAACAACATCCGCCATGGGACCGGACGACGTTCAAGTTTTTCTCAATTTTTGGGCTTAATCTCACAAAGAGGGAAAGTTGGGAACTCATTAGAGCGAGAGGAGGTGGAGCACCTCGCGCGACAAATTAAATTTAATTCAGCCGTAATCAAGACGTTTTTCCCTGATCCCGTGTATCCCTGCTTTAGATTCTCCGCCACATTTCGGATGTTTGTGTCAATGGTCAAGTGCTGCCAATTAGATTCCGTGTTCGTTAACAACTTTGACAAAATGAATGATTCAATTACTTTCACTTGATTTTAAAGTTTTTGTTAATTTATTTTCATGTTTATCATTGGTCCTCTTCGCTTGGCGGCACTGCAGTTCATAATTTCCATTTATATTATATTTACGCTTCGAAATATTTTGCGTTGAAAATAATGATAGGGAAACATGAAATTACTTTGTGCATTTATTAAACAGCAATATTAAAGTTTTGATTAATTGAGCTGTGAATGTTCATCAAGGTTCCATTCAACACAGTTGTGTTATGATAATCATCGTTTATAAAGTTTCCAACAACATTTCTCGAGCTCATCATAATATACTTAGATACGATTGAGCTACTGACAGCAGCTACTGATTTTGTAATTTTAGAAGACTTTAGGCGACTTTAGGTGATCATCGGTGGCGATGTTTAAAAACAACATAAAAAAATCTGATAGTGTTATATATCTGCTAAACTTTTCCATCAAAAGTAAAATTGAAAATGTAATCCCCTTTAAATAACGGGGCCCCTAGTTGTAACATTTATCAAACGTTTTTTATCAAACGATTAGACTGATTGGTGAACTTTCCCAATTAGATATCTATCAAAACCGCGAGGTTTCGTTGGTGGCCATGTTATTTACTCGTTACTTTTCCCTGTTAACGTTCCTATAACGTACATAATTCAGTGAATGCACGCAGTTCCATGGTGTGTGCTTTTGACCGTTATCATATCGGAAATTATGTTCAGTAGTTCAAGACTTCGTAGCGTGGCTATATTTTCGACAAGTGTGAGTTTCGGTGAGTTATTCTTCCGAAGTTCATCACTGAAATCCGGTGAAGATAGGTCGTTTGAAATCTTGAACGTACCTACCTAATAGACCGTAATCGTGACTGTCATACTGAACTTCCAAGTCTAAAATACCGATGTTCTGTATTCATAAAGTTTAAAAGAACGAATTACGTGAGTTACGCTATGACTAATTACTTAATTGAGAATGTTCATAATCGCGATGTACGGCAACCAAAATCGAGCCAAACAACAACTTAAAGCTCGCTAAGTCTTTGTTTAAGAGAGATTTTTGGGCCTTATTTTTACCAGATTCATAAACAAAATATTAGCTTATTTAACACTCCATTATTTCTTAATGGTAGGAACCTACAGATATAATGTTGTGCTAACGAGCTAGATTCGATCCTCAGTTAATTTGAAGGTTTGATTGTAATGTCACAGGGAATCTAGTGATGGTCAGAACTACCGAAGCAGAATATCAAAGATGGCCGGACGTAGTCAGGCGTTAGGTACCTAATTGTTCATTCATTTAATTAGTAGACGGTCCAGCAGCTGGCCGCGTTAATTGAACGATCTCTACGTTTGGGAGTTCTAGCTCATGTTCGAGTCCGTATCTGGGTCTGGAGAATGGATTGAGCTTGGGTTTGATTGTATAGTTCGTTTGGTTATCTGGTTAGTTCATGTTTGCAGTCAGTTTTAATACTGTGTTGTGTATTTCGCGTTATTTGTTTGAGTATATGTATAACGAGTAGGTAGCCAATTATCCGACATCATAACGTTTAAAAAAATGAAGAACTTCCAGATTTTGCATATTGGTACACCAATTTAAACTACTTCGCACATATTTTCATGATGGCTCATTCGGATGCAATATTTTTTTAGTGAGAGTTTTGAAAACGCGTGGGTATGTTAATTATTCAATCTGTTGGAGCGTATTGCTCTGCCTGTGTGCCCTGTTCAGTCACCTGCGGGCGTTTGGAACAAACATACAACGCACGTATGAAATAAAATAATCGTCTTTTGGTTACTTTTGGTTGAATAAAACAATTGCCAGATGCATTTTGTTTCGCTGTTCGATTTAATTGGATGGTTTGTTACTGTATCTTTGCGATTTTTTATAAAAGGACTCAAATATATGAAATGTTTACATAAGCAATGCTTTTTCAATTACCTGACACATAAGTAAATTACATGACTATATGACACATAACGTCAAGAGGGATTGCATACAAAATTCACGCCACCAGTTGGCGCTACTTTGACAAGACTCCGAGGTCTTCCGTTTCGACAATGAATATAAAATTTATGATAATGCTCATCATTCAATTCAATCATTCGTTCATCATTCAGTCACGATTAAAGAAAACGGGCGCTTTGACACTGTTGATAGGTCCCCGGATCTGATTTCTCAGTGCTGCCATCTAGCGAACATCGTTTCGAAAATCCTCATTTTCGTAGAAAACATAAGCACGCGGAATTTGCAGCATGTAATTTTCAGCAGGTCTGCCGCTACGCTTAGTGCTGATCGATTTACACAAGTTCATGACATCTTTTATACAAATATATACGTCTCTACAGATCTTTCAAAACAAGATATAAAATGTTCTCTACCTGCTCAGCTCAGCTTAAGATCTATAAAACGTGTTCGTTGAAGTGCTCAAACATGTCCTAGGTAAAGCTGTTCTTTTCATCCACTTAAGCAGATTCCTCTGCTCGAGTTGAGCACTGGAGTTACAAAACTAAACAACGTGTCTCCTGAAACGACACCCTAAGTAGGTTTTGTCTCAGAACATAGTACTTAGACGGCGAACAAATTAAGATGTTTTACTTCCGTTCTTGAAGTCAAACTGTCAATTAATGAGTTTGTTCAAAGGACGTTGTAGAGTTGAGATTGTGTTTTAATTGGTGGATGAAGATTGTCTTTTGTTTTAAAAGATTTTCTGTCTGTGAAAGCAATGTGCCGCCAAGTCGGCGTTTACTTAGGTCGTGTCGTGAATTATTATTGAGGTTACTGTTGCACTAATGATTAAGTGATTAGCTGTCACTAAAAAGGATTTAAACTTATTTTTACTAATTCTCTTGAATACTAAAGATATTCCTGGATAAAAGCAAACCAAAAATATAATGCAACACAAACAACTTATGTTTAACTTTTCAGGTAAGTAGGCAACCTTCGCTCTTAAGCATTTTTTTCTTAAAATAATATTGTTTCCAATATATCGTAGGTACCAGCAAACTTTTATTAGCTTTCCCAACCCACATAGTTTCACCGAAAATCATCCTTAATCCCTTCTAAGATTGTATTAGTTTGTCTTAAAAGGAGTATCCTTTCCCGAAGACCGTTGCCCAATTTCTTTAAAGTGTTCCTGATTATTCGTGTGGAATAAATTCTTATCCAGTATAATGTAGGCAATACGTAGCCCATGAGGGTGGTGGGGCAATTTCTTGCCACAGTACAAAGGGCGGGCATGGATGGAATTTAGATTAAAAATGATCCTAACAGAAGTGCAATGTTTCGTGAAATGTTACGTGGATCGATTTAATTTATTGGTAAACACGATAGAATTTTAATGGATTTTGTACCGTGTGGTGAGTTCACTGTCTACCTATGAGTTTTATTAATGGTTTTGTTAAGATTGTAATTTAATTTTTCTTTTATTACAAAGTGGGCCTGCTCTTGACCTCCATCTCGCCTGATAGATAGAACAAAGTTTTCACTAATAAGTTTAGTGAACTGAAATAATTTCAGAACGTCATTTATGAGTACCTACACGTTTACAGGCCATTAGTTAATAAAACTTGCTTTTGAATAGGGGATATAATGTAATTTATATTACATCTCGAGATATAAACTAATATCGCTCACCGTACTTTTAAATTTAATGGAACCGTTTACACTGAGGTGTTAATATATTACGCGAGCGAGCTTAGGGTGATGAAATAAACGGGTAAATCTAATTGCTATCCAGTAATTAAACTGATCCAAAATCTTCCTAGAAAGTACTTTCATAAAATATATTTTACTTTCAATCACGAACCCTTTTAAAATCAAAGCAGATTTTCCCACGCCTTTCGAACGGGTTCCGCAAAAATCACCTACAAAAACTGACACCACGAAAGCCACCAGTGCCGAGTACGGTGTGCAATTTGTTAATCATTTATATTAATTAGTGAGGATAACGTTAAGTGGTCGAGGCAATCGTGTAATGGAGTTTCGGTGTAGCTTGCGTCGGGTGCCGTCGGGTGTCGTCGGGTGCCGTCAGGCTGGGTGTCGGAGATAAATACTTGGACGGTCGCACCAGTGAATGCGGTGACGTCACTGGTATTGTTACGTGGGAAATAAATTATAGAATAACACTGAAAATACTTTTTGATAATACAAAAGTAGGTAAGTTTTACAGATAGAAATACAGGGTGGCAGGGTGATCGACGCGTGAACGTTCTTAAAATTACGAGCATTGCCCCTTTGATAATAATATGTGGATAAATACATTCTTGTAGTTAGCACTTAACAGTATTACATACAAGGCTACAAATATTTTACATAATTAATATTGACAGTGAGCTCCAAACCAAGACAGTTAGTCTGTAAGTTTATGTGACTTTTTATACAGAGCGGAACATTGTCATCAAAAAAAAAGTTGGATCCTCATATCGTGGGATATCCGAATCGCCATGTACGAGTATGTTCCGCGACTTTTCATAGTTTTCGAGTTATTAATTTTTTTCTGATTTTATTGAATTTTCGACCCTAACAACTTAAAAATTTAAAAAAAAGTAGAAGACTTTTTCAAGTTTTCTTTTTGCAACTGTTTCTTCATGAGTTTTCCTTTTATGCGTAAAATAATCAGCTTCGTAACTTTGATGAAAATTATGAAAATGTTGGTCTAAAGTGAAAATTTTACGTTCGGTGAATTACGACTTAAATTTTCAACTTTAAATTAAAAATCTAAACAGGTGACTTCATGGTTCTTAAGTAGGCTTCAAAAATGTGCCAGACTCTCAGCTTACATAATTATTTTGAAAAAAGTACCTACTTAATGGGCGTCTTTGGCTAAAATCGCCCTTCAAAGATAACGAGGTGGAAAATTCTTAAAATTAGCCATCTGTTTCATAATGTGTTAAATACCTAATAATGTTTTCTAAACTTATACATATTACAAAAGGAAAATATTTGATGTTTTGTATGTTTGTTTGTTACGCTTAAACGGCTAAACAGATTTGAATGCAATTTGGCGCATGGGTAGACCATGACCTGGAGAAGGACACAGGCTACTTTTTATCCCGGGTCGCAGGCAAAGTCGCGGGCAACAGCTTGTATTCAATAAACAGAACGGAAACCTTGAATACTTTCGTCAGCACAACAACGTCTACACAATCTACGCCCACAAGACAGTTTGCACAAAGGTAACAGTCCACTATATTTACCATTTTAATCTGTCCTCAGCACGTTATTAAATTTAGTAAAGCGTCACGTTTTCGCGACAAAAGGTAAGGTTGTCCAACAAATTCAAGAGAGATTTCTGCGCAATTGCGTCGTTTATGTGAGCAGGAGTCGCTGGACAAATTATAATGCTGCGTTTTGAGTAGACTGAGCTGTGTTGTCCTAATCTGTAAAAATTTCACCGTGAAAATTTTGGCGAAGTGAGCTTAAAGTGAACTGTCATCTTACTTATTGTTGTTAAACATTATTTTCACTTTTTTATTTTGTTATTTGTATTTTGTGTTTCACGAACTGTGTCCAAATGAACGTTATTCTTTTTTTCTATACCTGACGCTAGGGAATCTAGGGATTTACAGCTCACTTCAAACTCACTTCATCAGCCGGTCGATACTGTAACAATCTCACCGTGATAACTTAGGTGAAGTGATCTATCATTCCACCTGATGCTAGGGATTGACACTATCGACATTTACTTCAAGCCTAAGTTATCATCACGGTGAGATTGTTACAGAATAGCTCGACAGGTAGACCAGCTGACATAGAAGTGAGAAAAATTTGCGGTTGTGAATTGAAATACACCTATTATATTTTCATATAGGTACTATTTTCTTTCGGGTTCTTTTCTATCGAACTCCCGATATTTTGACATTGTCGCAAGAGTCATGATCGCCGACTTTCTAAGTCTTTTGTTTGTTTGTTTTTTTTTATCTTTACAAAGTTCTTAAAAAAAAATACTTAACTAAGAACTATGCCCCGCAAAACCGTTTTAACGGTTTTTCAGCGGGAACAGGACAAACAGCATTACACATATGGTTTAATAGTGCGAACACTTAATTTCAACTTATTGCAATTCTAAAGTAACAAACGTAATATTATATAATTATTAATTATGAAGTAACAATTATGACATCGCTTACAAACTCCTGAAAAAGAACTGCTTAGGTAATTTAGGTACTTTTTTATCAAGCGTTCGGTCGCCATAATAATTTATTATTCTGGGGACATCAAAGGAGATTGCCACGGAGCAGGTCCCTTTTGTGGTATCGTGTGCCTGATTTTAATAAAACCTAAAAATTTTAATTTTTTTTGTGTACAGGGTATTTTTTATACGATTTCTATCACCCTGGGAATAAAGTTAAAGTTAATTAATAATTGTTAAACATTACGTCGACATCCGTTTGATTCAATGTAGTCTGTGGTTTGATTGGTAAAAAAAAGTTGGAAGGTATCAAAGAATTAATTATCTAATGCCATCTTTTAATCAATTGAGTAATCGATATAAAAATAAAACGATTAAACAATAAAAAAACAATTATTTTTATTTAAGTTTAAATAACCTATAGGCAGTTTACATCTTTAAGAAGATTTGCATTGGGATCCTACCAACTAAAACAGGCGAGATCCTATTATGGGGAGCACATAAGAACTAATGGTACTTATAATATTGAAGTAAGCAATGATATTTTGGAAGAGGATTTGCCTTTAATATTGGGTCAAAATAATTATTTAATTAGAATTAAGTCCCGCCATGTGAGCAATAAAACTTATTACTCTTATTTATTGATTAGTAAAGATGAAAATCGGGCAAATACTTAAGATAGTATCATTGCTTACTATTTATTGTAACTGTCTAGTGGGTAACCGTACAGTAGGGTATTGTGCTCATACTATGACAGTATTATGGTATCTGGGCTGGGGCCACTTCAACGATGTATGTGCTCCAGCTCAATTCATGGATGATTTATATTTTATGAAGAATAAATGGTTTATTCAAGTTTTGATTTGTTTTACTTAGACATGAACTACCTATCTATATAGTTAGTTATGAAAGTCCAATGCTGAAACTGTTAATTCATATATTTTTTATCATATCTAAACGGTGATTCTACACCATCTATGAATACCTATCTACTTTTTATTGTGCTCAGACATAATCCCATCCCCATATTCATGTAAAGTAGATAGGTAGTAGAAGTAGATACTTAATCTAAATAGAATAAGGAGGAAATGAATGGTCCTGATCCATACGTCATGTTCGTGAACGGGCGCCGCCGCCGTCCGCGTCATTAGGCACTGGTCATTTCTTTGCTGCCACGGCTTATTTTAATTCCATAATTG
This sequence comes from Brachylomia viminalis, assembly GCA_937001585.2. Taxonomy (NCBI): domain Eukaryota; kingdom Metazoa; phylum Arthropoda; class Insecta; order Lepidoptera; family Noctuidae; genus Brachylomia; species Brachylomia viminalis. The sequence continues at coordinate 5,347,267 of OW443299.2, read as the reverse complement.
TTTTTATCTTTTTATTACGGACGCTTTTAACGTGCACGTCTTTCTACATCGTTCTCACATACTATAATTACAACATGAATGATGTAACCACTTTTTTGTAACAATATTTTGATTTATAAGAGTGTCCATGGAGTTTCTTGCCCGTTCTTCTCCATAGGTACCTACTACGCTTTGGAATGGGCAACTAGCTTCATCTTTCTGACTGACCGACCCCTTGACAATTCAAAAGTGCCTGTAATTGGTTTATTTGAAATAAATGCTTTGAGTTTGAGTTTGAATGTCAATGTCATTTTCTAATTACCTATAACCTAGATTTTTACAACCGAAAAACAATGATATCTCTTGAACCAGGGTGAATAAATGAAAAATGGTTTCTGATTATGAAAATACTATGTTTTTACTATTATTTAAAATAGAAATCTTCAGGGCACAACAATTTTCCACTGGGACCCAACTTTCCGTACAAATCGGGCAATCTCTTTTACCTGCTGATACCAATCTAGTTGTGTGGTTATGGATAACTAGTGAGTGACGTTCCCAGCTGTCATGACTGTTAACCAGGAGTAGGTATTAATGTTATAAGCTGATAGGGAGAATTCAGCACATTTTAAATAACTTATTATAATCATCTTTACATTTATTTTTAGTTTTCTTACTTACTAATAGTTTAAAAAACTAGTTTAAGTTACTTCTGAATGCGAGACCATAGCAGTCGAGGGCGTAACTTAATATTGGGTCAACCAATTGCAGATATAGGCACTTCAGGATATTACTTGTTAGGTACTTTAAAGCTTAGGTTGTAGAATTTACCACGCAAAATTCTCAGTTAATTACACAAGTACTCGATATGGTTAGTTATTCACAGTTTATGGTTAGATATTCTTGTCTTTTCATGTTTTTCCTATGTTATTTTGTAATGTATAACGAATATTTCTATTTAAAATTGTTTTGTCTCCATTCAATAGTTGTGTCCATGGAGTTAGACATGCACAGAGTTAGTTAAACACACACATAAACAGTTATTTTTACAAATATGCAAGAGGATGCAAGACATTCTTCAATGCTCGCAGGAAAGCTCGCGAAAAGTTCTTAAATCCGCTTGTTAGTCCACACAGTCCCATGTCTTATCAAACAATCTCGTCGGATGCTTTATGTAAAAACTTGACGTAAACACAGCCTGCACTTTATCACCTGCATTGTGCCTTTTATTTACCACAAGAAAGGAAGTATGACTGTTGTGCTTTTCCTGTCATCTGAATAATTCTTAAGAGCGTTTATACCTTATGAGTGGCAACGTCGCAATTTAGTGTCATATTTCGTGGTTTTCAATTTTTATCATTTAATCAGAGCTATATTTTAAAAATCTGTGTAATTAACTTTTTAGAATTACGTGAAAGTGTTTAAAAAGTAAGTAACCGTAATGCTTACAGTTATTTTACAATGAAAATAACGCCCTGCAAGTTTCCAATGTATTATTTGCATATAAATAGAACTGTAAACGCAACGATTTCTTACCCTTTACACAGTTTTCACATAATTCTAAAAAGTTAATTAAACAGATTTTTAAAATATAGCTTCGATTAAATGATAAAAATTGAAAACCACGAAATATGACACTAAATTGCGACGTTGCCACTCATGAGGTATAAACGCTCTTAACACTGAATCACCCACTTTCAAGAGCAATGGTGGCCCAGTGGTAACGGCCTTGACTTACGAGTTGTAGGTCGTGGGTTCGAACCCAGGCAGGTGCTTCTATGTAAATAATTTCATCACCGGTATGTCCTAGAACCATAAATTCGAAGACGTGTCATTTACCAAGCCACATTGGGCCCGCGTGGTGGATTACGGCCCACTCCCTCTCGAAGAAAGGAGGCCTGTGTCCCAGCAGTGCGAACATTATAGGCTGATTATGCTGATGATGCTTATGCTGCCAATTTCAATACTAAAGTCAAATCGATGTGAATTCATTTACCTGATTCTTATCTACGAATCAAGTTATCAAGGCCATGCGCCACAGTAACCCCTTCACCTTCACTTTGTTTTCATATGTTAGAAGAAAAATGTCGGTTCACACCGGTCGCGCGTGACTGCAAACACTTCACATGGTGGGGTGACCCTTTAAAAATATTTTCACACTTTATTTACAGTTTGCGTAAACGGCCACAGGGGTGCGTCCTATTTCTATTTCGACATAAATAGAACGTATATATCCATATTAAATAGTGGGTCTTCGGGACCAAGGTTTTTTTATGAATAGGGTAGGTGTTTTGCATGCGAGATTTGTAGGTATCTGTGGACGTTCTTGTTCTCATCTTTTGTACTACACCTCAAGCCTTTTATACCGTTAAAGATTATATTGAGGACAAAAAGGCTTGGGAATGACTTGCTCCAATTTTCTGCATACTGAATGTTGTTTTTTTGTGTTTTTTTTTCTGTTACATATACAGACTTACATTCATCTAATTCTTCTGATCTGACTTGTTATCATATATAATTGATGACTATTATATGGGTGCGCCAAAGTTCACCTAAATTTTCAACTCCGGTAATTGGAAATCCGAAAATGTTCTTCCTAACATTTTTCATCCTAACAATCACAATTCCTAGCTACTCTGTCTCTAATGTTCATAATTCCGAAGCATTCAACTTCATAATGTCAGTAGCAAGAAACATCTATTATACTTTTATTTGTTTCCCTATATTTTCTCAACATAACCATCTTTTATACTATTATTCAAAGTCATATCTTTTTTGTTTAGATTTCTTTTTATTCATAATAATCAGTATTATATACCTACATTAATCATTGTAAGCCCTAATTATCACATGCCATAATTATGATATGCCATAACATAATTTGCCATCGACATCGGGTGTGTAACGGTTGTTTATATCAAGAGAAATTGGATGCAATTGGGACTTTAGGGCACCCCGACTCGGACAGGTTAGGTTAGAAGGGGATGGCGGGGTCGTGTGAGCGAGCGAAGCGAGCGAATAGACCCCGCCATCCCCTTCGTGGTTATTTTTTTAAAAACCACACAGAAGTAGGAGCCCCGCGAAGCGGGGCTCCGTCGACCTAGCCCACCATCAACCATGCACAGAAAAAAAAACCTAAAACTATAAATATCATCTTCTACCCACATATATTTTTTATAACACTTGGTAAATTTTTCTTTCTGAGTATGAGTGAAAATATTATGGTAATTAATTATGTTTAGGGATAAAAGCGTTATGATAAAAAACAGTAGGAGTTTAAATATATTTACATTAATGATATTATTAATTACAATTTTCGGAAACATGAGTGTTATGAACATCACCGGTAGCACTACAAATAGTATGAATGAAAACATTAGGATGAAAAATTTTAGGAAGAGTGATCATTCGGATTACAAATCGTTAGGAAGAACAATTTCGGGTAAAGAACTTTAGTTGAGCCAATATGGACCCCTATTATATACACAACGACTTGAATACTTACCTTGAGAAGTATTTTTTTTTAATGATTGTGAATCTGAGGACTATGTGGGTCATTGTTTCAGTTTTAATCCTGATCTGGCAGTTTAAGTAGTTTATGCGGCCTACCCAAATGTCCTTTCTTTGGTATTGTTCGTCGATTCGTTGAGCTCCTTAAGTTCTGAGTTGAGCTGCACGGTCACTGACAAATGCGTGCACTGACTGACAGGTCCTCTTAATCTGCGTGGTTCTTTCCTCAGAAGACCATTTCAGACATCAATCTACATGGTCTTCACATGATCTGACCAAGATTCTGTCTGGACTTTAAAAGAGACTGTCACCTCTGAGTTTGTTTCGGCCTTTCTTCTCAGAGTAGTCAGATAGGAAATGCCGACCTCATTTAGTTTTTAAAATATGATTGACTTATGAAAGTGTTTGTACAGAAATAAAATCATTTATCACACACTATTGTCCACATTTATTTTTAATTTCTCCTTTCGCAGGTCTGCTGGAAGAAATTTCCTAAGAAATAAGCAATACCTTTGTACTCAATACTATTATGTCGTATTTGTATCTATTGTTACTGTGTGTACATAAATAAAAAAATATTACTGAAAAGTGCTCAAAGGAGATATGAGATGAATTATTGGGATAGTCAATCAAATGGGGCCGTGAGGTGTCAGGTGAAATTGTATTATTGCTATACAATTTCCAACGCAATTATTTTCGATAAGCATAGTGCTAGCATAATCAGCCTATAATGTTCGCACTGCTGGGACACAGGCCTCCTTTCTGTGAGAGGGAGTGGCCCGTAATCCACCACGCCGGCCCAGTACGGGTTGGTAAATGTCACGTCTTCGAATTTATGGTTCTAGGACATGCCGGTTTCCTCACGATGTTTTCCTTCACAGTTTTGAAAGCAGTGGTGATGAATGAAACATAGCATAGTGCTAAGTGAAGCTGTAATGTACACTAATCAAAACCTAGTTTACCCTGTTTACTAAAACGGCTAACATAATCATCATAATCTACTAAACATTTACTAACATACTTACCCAACAACTCCTCTCATTTGGGAGATATGCCAGAGAACATACAACATTACGCGCTAATGACCGCTGACTAGCGCGTGTAATACTGCTCAAGTATGTTCTTAATATGTATTAATAGAGTCAATAATCCTTATGAAGCTATATAAGCAATAGTCTACTGAAAGTTAGGAATCCAATCAAGCTAGACGATCTTCTAAGTTGGTCACAACGATTCGATTATATCTACAGCATACCTACTATGTAGTTTGTATAATTTTGTTATTGGGAGTTTTTGGAATTAGAAGAGTCGTGACTTGGTTCCAAAAGGTTCATATTGGGTCATTCGATTCATAGTTATAGGTATATTCAGTTAGTAAAAGGACCAAATTTTTAATTACACTATAGAGATAGCTTTTTAAGTGGAGATAATCAACAAAGCGTTCAAAATAATTAAATCTAAAACAATGCAAAAATGTAAAGTATTTTCTTATTGGTCTCGTATCATATTTTAATTGATATATTGGATCTAAATTAGGATCTAGATATATCTTTATAGGTAATCACATAAAATCTTAAACAATTGTTTTCAAACAAAATTAGACAATGCCCTAAAAGTCTTTACTTTTTTTCAAGTACAAAAAGAAAATTAATTTTGAATAGTAGGTACCTTCCTATTGTTTATTTATTATATAAAATTTTCTATTTAAAGTTGTCTTACTAAAATCTACAGCTATTGGGACGAAAGCATATCTATGAAACCGCCTCATAATCTAGGCCAAGGGTTGCGCACACACATAAATTTCTAAAACTGCTGTTTCGACATCTGTGACTGACATAACATGGAGAATATGTATTTTTTTTGTCAAAATATACAATTTATGTACTGTCATATGTTTGTTATGTCTCTTATATGAAAAACTGTAAGGGTAGAGTTCCATTGTAGAACATTGTGGTATTAACATTTTTTTCATCAATCGTAACATAGGCATTGATTTAAAAAAGTCTGTACCCACTACAAAATTAATCATCCATGATATATACTTATTTTGATAAAAAATAGGTATATACATGACGTAATAAACTTATATATAATGACGAAACAGGTTACGCAACAAACATCAGACTAATATTTTAGGTTAACTCTCTTAGGACCCCATTTTAACCTTCCCAAAATGTAAATACTTGCCAATGATGTAATCTTCTCCGGGGTATCAAAACAAATAATATCTATATTAAAATTTTTAATAGAAATTCCTCCGAATTCAACTTTTATATTGGCTATACGAATTCGTGACCCTACGTTGAGAAGCAATCAAATACTAATTTCGCTCAAACAATGACGGAAAATTAGAAATGAATTCGTGCGTTAAATGTCAACCATTTTGAATGAGTTTCAGGGAACGATCGATGGTAATAAAACTAAATGGTTTGATAATCGCTTGCGGGGAGAAGATTTTTCGCGAGGTTTTATCTCTTCGATTCGGCTTTTGATATAAAATCGACATTGCTGAGTTTCAGGAAAGCTATTTCGATTTGTGATTGGGTATTGCCTCGATTGGGTTTGGCGTAACAAGGAACGGGTATAGAGGCGTACCTAATATGTGTGTATCAAATTAGATACAGCGAGAGTTTTGGACAAACTATTACATAGATACAGTGTTGTCGTTGATGTGTATTTTATTTTGGTAAATAGCTTTAGAGATTTTATTGTGTAATTCGCTGCTCATTAAAAAATACTTGACTCTTGAAGTCATTTCAAAACACTTAGGACTTTATTTGAATCGTAAACCCTCGTCTTTATTTGCTACTCCTTGTGAAATCAGCAGTTTATTTAGGGATATAAATATACTAGTCTGTAATATCTGTGTTCTCACAATATTCATTGGATGTCTGATGATGTTTGTCATGCATATCGACCGGTCTGGGCTTTTGTTGGGTAGCATTTGGGTCGGCACGTTCACTGTCTTTGTGAATGCCTAATACCTACGTTAGGCGTTGTTTGTGCTCCTCCTATGTTGACTTGGCTATTGTGTTTGGTGAGAGTTTCATGTAAGGTCCTCTCAAATACTGTAGAATAAAGTGAAATTATCCGGTACACATTTGCGTCAATGAAGCTGGATGTTTATCCAGCTGCCTGCTGGATAAACTGCCTGTTTAGGCATTATATTTTTTGGCAGGAACTCTGAAAATCCTCTTAAAATGCACAGGTAAGTATTCGGGACGATCTTATTACACATAGCCTCGAGATATTTTTGAATTGTCGTCAAAACAGAGACTAGACAGAAAACGAGAAAAACAATTATTATTGTTTCGTCGCTATTGCAATCACATATCAGCTAGTTAATCGAAAGGTGTGAATGATCCAGCAATCAATCCAGATATCCACCCAACACTGTGGACATAAGGACCATAATATGTACCTACATCTCATTAATGAAAATGATCGTTACGGATTCTCTTCTATACTTACTTCCAAACTAAATTAAGAATATTAGCGCCCATAATAACATTCCCAGCGAATTATGCAGGCTCGTTACGTCACGAACATAAATGTATTTACGTCACTACCAATAAAGGTGTAAGGTTGAACGTAAGTTACGTTTCCTTGTCGGCTCTGATTAAACTTTATTGAGCAACGTTCTACCGGTGACAACCCTTTGTTCTAATTCCGGATATCAGCACCAACTTTATCTTTGCAATCACAATCACCTCTAACAACGACGAATAAAGTTGGGAATCGTTGTCGGGATGGTGTTTGCCAGTTGGTAACAAGCGTACGTTCGCTTCAAACAATTACGGGCCACGCTCTAATTTTACTATCTGACGCCCCTGCCGAGTCCAATCTAAAAAATTTGCTCTTGGAAAAAACTGTAATTCGATTTGGAGAAATGACCCTTTTCGAATTTGGCTTTGTTACTTATGTGAGCTCGCGTCAGCATGATGTGCCGTCGACTTTTTGTTGGAGTAAACTACTGACTGTGTTAGTTGCTTTGACTGTTGATTTCGTGTTTGTCACTGTGTACGCTTTGTAGTTCATTTTGATCAACATGCACGTTGATATGGATATTATAGACTTTAGAACTATACGTCTACGAATTCTTTTGTGGTAGAAAAAAATGTGTAACTTCTATCTTTTTTTTTTTGGTCTTTTATGATCTTGGCACAAATTTATTAGAATCAGAATCAGAGTGTTTATTTGTGAAACATAGGTATTTACATAAAGATCTTAGGTTATTATATGTGCGCTATGTTTTGCCGTGAAGGCGTACAAATAAAGAAATAAAAACAAAAAACATAAAAATAACAATATTAAACTATTAAGATAAGAAGAAAGCAAAATTAAACTCTTACATGAGAAAAGGAACTATATATCTTTATAAAATTTATAATTAAAAAAACTTACTATAGTAACAGTCTTAAAAAATCTCGAAACAGTCTTTAAAAATTACATTGAATACATATAAGTGTTTATTGCTTAAGAAATATTAAACATTATTATCATTAATAAAATCTTCTACAGTATAATAACATTTTTCTATTAATAGTGAGTAGAGCATCTTTTTATATTTAATTAAGGGCAATTTTTTTATGTATTATAAATTTTCGGAGCTATACCAAAAAAACTCTTTTTCATTAAAGCGGTTCTGCATTTTATGTCGCACAGTTTGTTTGTATATTGAGAACGCATTGGAGTTTTTTTAACATCAGAGAGTTTTTGAAACAGATCTTAATTGATTTTGACAAACAAAGCAGTTTCGTAAATGTACATAGCTGGAAATGTCAGTAATTTTAGTGATTTAAAGTGAGGTTCACAAGTTTCAGTAGTTTTTAAGCCACACATGGACCGAATACAACGTTTTTGCGCTTTAAAAACCGATTCTCTTTCAGAAGATTGAATGGAGATGAAATGAATTGATTGAAAGATGAAATTAAGAGGTTGGCTCATTTAGAATCTCGTGATAATGTATGTAGGAAGGTTTCAGTCCGTTACATATGCTCTGGCACAAAGTAAGAATTTAAGTACGTAATGCACGTTTTCCTGTAATTTATTGATCTAAATGATCAACCCTTGCGCCACAAAGCCCGCAGTCTTAAAAATATTTCAACGAAACACTGAAAAAGATAAGTTAGCTTTTATCTTAGCTTAGAACAATGTAAGTGGGGTATAGTGCTCGTGTCACTGTAACTACTTATGCACCATTTCTTTTTAGACTAAAAGTTTAGTTGTTCCCTAACTTTTAAACGGCACTTTACATCCTAGCTTACAAACCCATTTCGAAAATGTCTTTTCTATTTTAAAAGTGCGAACTAAACGACTTGTGAATGTTCAGAACGTGTTGTTTTAACGCAGTATAACGTTATACAGACATTATCTTTAATATAAATAGGAGTACGCAAGTAAAGTAGTTCGCACATAACTATAGAGAGTAACGTCAGCCATTCTTTAGATACTCAGACTCTTCGGATCAGAAGGTCCACTTTACACCTATTCCATCCAGCCAGTAGGTATGGGGATTCCTACGGCATATACGAGTATGAAAAAGAGCATAGGCATGGGTCACTGATCATCAATTGATTTTCCAAGTAGGTGTGGCCTATGAATTCACCCTAAGAATTCTTAGGCCATATCGACGTCAGGAAAATCAATTGATGATCAGGGATCCATGCCTCTGTCCTTTATCTTTTAATTAAATGCCCAAGTGTAAGTCTTACGTCTTAAATGTTTATGAAGATAGGGGTTGGTCTTCACAAGGCTATAAAAGTTGTGTTATTGCACAAAATCAAATGTCTACTATATAAATCAGACATGATTTATATAGCACAATAACTGATATTGTGCATGTACTTTTCCTTATTTTGAATTAATCTTCTATGTTTTCTCTTTTTGTGGTAATGGACCCAGTTCCCCAGATGGTATGTTTCATCTTAGCCCGTCACGTAAGTATGGCGGATAATAGGCTGTATCTTAACTCCCCAGATAAAAACGTTTCCTCGAAAGACTGTGTAATCTGTGCCCATATTATATGCGAACTTTGTGTGTGGTCCCTTATTTTACTTCTAGGGTAATAATGGAATATTATAATATACAAGCGTAGAGATTGCCTACTGGCTGGCAAAATTTTGATTAAAGAAATAAACATTGTTTTTTAGGATTACGAGACTTGTTAAAGTGTTTATAACATACCACCACGCCTGTAATCCCCGAAGATTTCAGGCGTGATGTTAACCCCCCGAAGGGTTAGGCACAGCAGTGCCATTTTGTAACTATCTCACCGTGAAAACTTAGGTGAAGTGAGCGTGGAGTGAGCTGTCACTTACAATCATAATCGAGATTTTAATAATATTTCTTATGCCAATTCTATTGATAGATTTATATTATTTCAAAGCTAGAAAGTATCTAAAAGTCTGAAAAACAAACAAAATTGTGTTTCAAACTGAATTTCTGTTTTGTTATTTTATTTTCAAAACCCCGAAAATAGTAATGTTTAGCCACTTAACTACATACTAACTTTGAAATAATATAAAATGATCAATAGAATTTGGATAAAAAATATTATTAAAATCTTGATTATGATTGTAAATGTAACGTTGGTCAATCCCTAGCATCAGTGGGATGACACTGACAGCTCACTCCACGCAAGTCTTCACGGTGAGATTTTTACAGAATCGACCGGCTGGTGTACCTATAGTAGGTACAACCACATATCGCCAGGTAGGTATGTTTATGTCCGATGTAATAAGGGGCGAGCCTATTGTCATCAACCAGGCACAAATCCAGACTGCGGGCTGCTAAAAGAAAGAAAGAAAGAATAACGTTTATTTGGACACAGTTCGTGAAACACAGAATACAAATAACAAAATATAAAGTGAAAATAACGGTTTAACAACAATAGTGTGTGTCTCACGGCTGCGCCAAAAAGGATCATACATCCTGTCTGACGTTGGTTGTGCTACTGAGAAATCTCTGACGGAAAAACCCAAAAACACTTCGCCCAACCTGGAAATCGAACCCATGGGATGCTCAGTAGTAGCGCTGGTGACCACTAGACCAACGAAGCAGTCTTTATATCATCATCATTGACCTCGCCTTTCCCGACTATGTCAGGGTCGGCTTCCAGTCTAACTGGATGCAGCTGAATACCAGCATTTTACATGGATGACTGCCTATCTGATCTCCACAACCCAGTTACTGGGTAATACGATACCCCTTGGTATGACTGGTTGTCAGACTTTCGGGCTTCTGACGACCCGTAACGACTGTCAAAGATCTACGAATGACAGCCGGGACCAACGGCTTAACGTGCTTTCTGAGGCACGGAGGGGTCTTGGTTTGTAAAGATGGTCACCCATCCATGGACCAACCGCGGCAAACGTAGCTTAACCTGATCGATCGATCCGTGCGGATGTTATTACTTAGCCACAAGCCGCACCAAGTCTTTATAATTATTATAAACAAAGTATATAAGTCTTCGTTTGAGCTTATACATAGATATTACGTTGATAACTTTCGTGAGTAACACACTTATTCACGGGAGAATCATGATTCTGATTGAATCATCTAGCCCATATGTGGTTTTAGAAGCTTCATTTCTTAAGGTCAGATCACAAAAGAAATTAACCGACTAATTGATATTTATTTTGAAATACATTTTATTTTGAATTTAATAAATTCCACGGTTGCAGAATTACGACTGCGTTGAAATTATAAAGAAATTTGAGCTGTAATTTTTTTAACGTAAATTTAATAAAGTTGAATTTTTCTAGAAACATTAAAGTTCAAGAATATCAAATAACTGAAGGTTAGTAAGAACTTGATAGGTTTTAGGATGAGATTGCTTCTGTCTGAGCTGTTTATATTTTTTTTAGAATATCAACCTCCGGCTGTTTTTATTTCGAGATAATTCTTATAAAAAAATTTGAAAGAAAATTTAATCAACTGATAGGTAGTGGTTTATTTTTATCCTTATGCCGTCTGCTAAGTACTAGGTAATCATGAACATAAATACTGTTTCTCATGAAGGTTATTAATTAATCACTAAGTTGCTCATTGACAGAAGCCGGTCTCCTATTAAATTATCCGTATATAGTGATGTGACGGTCGTCTATTTTTAAAAATAGACGACCGATATATTTTTAGGATGAATCGCGATTCACAACTGGCAGATTTCATATTTATTCATCTGAACCGCCACAAATCTATTTCAAAACGAAATTCTTGCTTGAACACTGCTTTAGACTACGGGCCTGAAACACGACCACAATAAAACGGCATAGTTCTATACGAACATCTAAAACAAAGTAAAACAACAAGCTACCAATAAATTCACAATAACATCGAACAATTACAGCACTGCAATCGCGAAAACGACAGTTTGATAGTCGAAAGCTCACAATATTAACAAACTTTTCCCATACTTTAATAATTGCGACGCTATGGCAGTTGTTCAATTGGTTTTCAACTCGATAGGGCATTCAGACACTGGATAAACTTCTCACGAATCGCCATTATAAAGTCTTTAAGGATCGGGACCAGATGAAATTTAATTTCAATGTCTTATCTGACATTAGAAATTTACTTTCATCGTGAGATCTCTCATGCAAAAATTTATATCGTTAGATTCGCCCGAACGCGTCAAAAGATGGTCACGTTTCTCTTTCATCGATGATGACATTTGAATAGTATTGTCTCACTCATTCATAAAAAAAATCGTATCTTTAATTCCAAACGGGATGTATGAGCAGTCTTCTTAGTTTGGACACTTTTTCGTGCAACCTCATGCAAATTGTGGATTAATATGCCTCATCAATCTTGATTTAGAGCCGTATGTTTTTAAAATATTTTGAGAACGATTTTTCTGTTTATCTTTAAGATATTAGATTAGTAAGTAAGTACTTAAGTAAGTTTTAAATTCTTTTACTTTACGTTGCCTTTATCTCTCGATTTTTGAAAGGAGAAAACTATGGCCAATTTTACTATAGGTTTTTTTACCTTAGTTAGGTAATGCATACGTTATGTTCGTGAACGGGCGCCGTCAGTAGGCACTGGTCATGTCTTAGCTGCCACGGCTTGTTTTGATTCGTGAATTGTTTTTATCTTTTTATTACGGACGCTTATTTATAACGTGCACGTCTTTCTACATCGTTCTCACATGTATAATTTCAACATGAATGATGTAACCACTATTTTGTAACAATATTTTGATTTAAAGAGTGTCCGTGGAGTTTCTTGCCCGTTCTTCTCCATAGGTACCTACTACGCTTTGGAATGGGCAACTAGCTTCATCTTTCTGACTGACCGACCACTTGACAATTCAAAAGTGCCTGTAATTGGTTTATTTGAAATAAATGCTTTGAGTTTTTTGAGTTTTGAGGTATACAGGGCTATTTGTAATACGTCAGTAATCCATTAAGGGGATGTAGGGGAGGTCATTTGCAACCAAATTACCCCTTATGACCCCTATGCAAATGTCAACCATTTTCCAGTAATTTGACATTTTATATTTTTTTGAAGATATTCTTATTGAGTCTCGTTGGATAGCTGAGAAGTTGTACATATTTTTGGAATGATCCATTCATGATTTTTGCAGAAATCAACAATTTTAATCAAATACCCTGCTTAAAATTATGAAAATTGTGTGCTCTGATTTAAAAATATTAAAGATAACTGTCATTTTATGATTGACATAGAAGCAGACAGTAATAATAAAAAAATCATGCATTTTTTATTTTTTTTTATTTCAAAGTTGTATACCGCCAAAAAATATAACATGTCAAATTACTCGGAAATGGTTGACATTTGCATTGGGGTCATAAGTGATAATTTGGTTCCAAATGACCTCCCCTACATCGCCCTTAATGGATTGCCGACATATAACCAATAACCCTGTACATAAATTCATCCATAGAGAAAATCCGACTGTCAAAGAAAATGTAAATAGTTACGAATAAATATTCATGTTTCATTATGTACGGTTTATGCCTAGCTGCTTCCGATCGAAAACATGAAATTTGTAATCCAGGTTGCAAAAGCCCTATATTCCTAAAACGGACCAAGGCATAGCTCGTACCTTATCGGTTTGGGCTAAGCTTGATATAGGACCAAATATAGGTGTTAATTATTGTCTTCAACACCTATATTCCTATATCAAGACTCGACTACGTCGAGACTTACCTAGCCATATACCTACGTGGGTCACACTGAAAGTTTTAAGAAAATAAAAAACGGATTTAGAAACCTGTTAATATTTTGATTGCTTCTCGAAGTAGTCTCCGTTCCTTTCTAAGGCACCGTCGCATGCGATGGATTCATAAAATTCAGGATTCATAAAACGAATTCCTCTAAGTTTATCTTTTATTTTAGGAAACAAATAAAAGTCACAAGGTGCCAGGTCAGGACTGTAAGGAGGATGACTTACTAACTTCACACTTTCGATAGACAAATATTCGATAGTCCGTCTGGCGGAGTGATCTGGAGCGTTGTCGTGGTGGAGGAGGATCCTGGTTCTTGGGCGCTGCTGTCTAACATTTTCCAAGACGACCGGTTAACAATAACTGACATACCAATCTGCAGTAACAGTATTTTTATCTTCTAGGTCAATTGTTGCGAAATGACCCGTCCGTCTAAAGAATGAGGCAATCATCTTGTTCCCTTGACTTCTGCCCTTCTTTACTTTTATCGGCAAATCTTCGAATTGAAACATCCATTGCGCAGATTGTCTTTTGATTTCGGGTTCGTAACAATATATTCAGCTTTCAATACCTGTGACGATGTCACATACAGCATTCGAGTCACCTCCGTCATAATTTTCAAATTATGAGGTGTCCACCTAGTAAAAAGCTTTCTGACGCCTAAATGTTCATGTAAGGCTTTTTGTACCTACTTGACATTACCAATGCCTTAAGCTGTCCGAATCTGTTGATATGTCAGCCTTCTGACAGCTTTTATCATTAGCCGCACAGCACTGACGTTATCTTCAGTAGTCGCCGTAGAAGAATGTCCTTCTCGCGAGTCATCAGTGAGTTTGCTTCGACCACGTTTAAACTCATTAAACCAGTTATAAACAGTGGCACGGGATGGGGTTTCGTCATGAAACGCTAATGGAAGTCTATCTTAACATTGTTGTTGAGTTAGACCGCAACGAAAGTCGTAATAAATCATTGAACGAAAATTTTCCCTAGTCAAATCCATTTCGACGCACGACAGACACTTTTTAAATTGCCGCCAATTTGAAAAAAACAAATGGCATATGAATTTATTACACATCTACAAATTCCCAAAGAGTTCCTGATTCGAAATGTAATTAAATTTTTCATCGGCTGCTTTTCTTACTGGTTTATTCTATAAACTTTCAATGTGACCCCCGTATATATGCGAGTATTGAGACACCTCGCACTGTCCTTTAAAAGCACTGGGAACAACTGCCTATTTAGAATGAAAATCATTTGTTCTCACCCACTACTAATTAAAAACTCGACAAATAACGTGAAATTGGCAGTTTTTAAATCTATGTATACGGTACTGTAAAAGACATCATAGCGTGTCATAAAAACATACAAGATAACAATTAAGCTATAGGCTAGGATCAAAATCATTTGTTTTTCATTCACCACTAAGCAGGCCGTTGAAAACTCGCAAAAACTCGGAAAAAAATAAACAAGCCGCCACGCGAGACGTCAAGGATTGAAATTATCAAGTAATTTAATAAAAGTGTGCGATAAGACGGGGCGGCCCACGTCGGCCAGTCGCAGATAAAAGGGAATAAGTTTAAACGAGAAAAGTTGGCAAGATAGCGCCGTGGACAGTTGGGCACTCGGGCCGCACTCAGGCCGCACCGGGCCCCACCGGGCCCTTGATGGCACTGTCGCAATATCATTCCGACAATTACCCGCGGTTTTACTGACAGCGCGATGATTGCTCTGCTGGGATGGAGTTTAGTAGCTCAATGTTTTTTTGGATTGTAAAATTTCCAGTAAAAAAGGTTGTACATACAGATGGGAATGTTTTATGCATTCAGTGACAGCTCGGAGTCTGGATTTGTGCCCGGGTGTTGTTAATAGGCTCGCCCCTTTGCCCCTGGGACCTAAACATAGCTGGCGAAATGTGGGTGCCCCATAGGTACTATCGAGGAAGTTCATATCTATGCACCTTTAGGACTATTTTTCCCTGTAGCGCTCGGGCGCTAACAGTAACTAACGTAAAACAGATGCGGTCATCGTGTTCACGGGATTTTGTTCTAAAACTGCTTAGATATGAACTTCCTCGATAGTACATCTGTGCTTAACCCTTCGGGCATAACAGACGTGATGTTATGTTTATGTTTATTGCATCAATGAAAGAATAGAAAGAAAGAAAGAAAAATATTTTATTTGGGACATGCACAGGCAACACAAACAGAAAAAATAATACAAAAAATTAATAAAATAAAAGAACATTTAAAACTAACAAAATTAACATTAAAAATAACAAAAACAAGAAAATATAAAATAAAAGGCCTGTCCTAGACCAAAAAGGCTCATATCTCAGCATAATGCTGCAATATTTAAAAATAAATACCGCAGCGCTGGTATTCTGATAGGGCCCGCTGTGATGCCACGGACACATCTACGGACATCTATAAATCCCACTAGGGGAATAGAATATTTTATGTAGTACACGCACAGGAAATACAAACATTAAAAACAAAGAACATAAAATCTAATAAAATCACGAAAACAATAAAATAAGAACATTCATACTTTTAAGATTATCTAAGATTAAAACTAACAAAAGAGTGAAAACAACAAAAATAAAGAGAAGACCTATGCGAGGCTAAAAAGGCTCCTATCTCAGCACGATGCTGCGAAAGCAATGCAATGCTAGCGAAATAATACAGAAGAAGAATATGATCGAATGACCAGAAACAGAAGATGGTTAGATACTACGCTGAAAGCAAAACTAAGGTGAAATCGGGTCGATAGTTGGATTGCCTGGTATGATGGGTATGTAAAAAAAGTTAATGTATTTGGACATTAGCTTTTGGACGAAGCCATTGCGATCCCCAGGTGTTTAATGACGAATTGGAACAGTGACGAGTTGGCTATAACTCTTTCCAACAAATGATACTCACATTTGCAAATTTATCATCTGACTTAATTGGCTTTAGAATTTGAAAATTTTGAACGATATAAATTAAAAGTCTTTACACAAAATGTTATAAAACTATGAAGACATATATAGGCGGCGGGCTATATTTTTAATACGTTCATAGTCTGGAATCTAGATGCGCGAAACATTCTTCAATCCACATTGCGAAATCGCTTTAATTTTATTTAACCGAAGATTGCCTACATTCGCCTTCGATTATCAAGTCGAGTGGTCTGCGTTGGTAAATTACCTACTTGCTGTAAGGAAGGTTTCATGATTTTAGAGGCGATATTAATATTGCCTACCTGCAGCAAAAACCATGTCGAATAAAGGTGATTTTAAACAGACCCGCGAATACCTACCTACCAAAGGTCGTAAGAAATCAATAAAGACCATATAAAAATAATCTATAAGATCCTCTAGAAAACCTCAGCAAAACATACAGAACCAACTTTCACAACTCCAGCAAACGTTAACACTTTTAACCCTCCAACGATACTTCCACACTTCCAACAAGTAGTTAAAACATCACGAAAATTATGAACTTATACCACTTATTAAGTAGAGACCGGTAATTAAGTGTGTATAAGTTGAAGCGATCGGATCGAGTCTGCCTCTCGGGACGTAAGTTGAATACTTGCTAAGTTAAGGCGCAAACTTGTTGATAAGTGACGTGGTGATCAAGGCGCGGTGGGGACTGTGAGGAAAAATTGTGTTGGAGGGTTAATTCGATGCCGTTTTGGGGAGGTCCATTAATGTTCATAGTTCGATAGTTATTTTGATTTAAATATTTAAAAAGGATTTTTACAAAGAGCATTTCATGGCACATAATATGGAAGTATTGAATTGAGTGAAGGTTCTAATATGGCGTTTTCTATCGCAGATTTTAATTTTAGCTCATTAGTATCTTAGAACACGTTAATTGTGTACAAAATTGCGTATAAAGATACTTGGTATTCATTTTCTATGAGTTCTCTTACCCACAACCGGATTACATGCAATCAAATGTCTATTTCCCATCAGTGAACAAGGCTGATCACCTCTCAATCTTTCAAAGCAATATCGTATCGCAGTTTGAAACAGTCAGATAAAACGATACATGGACAGAGCAATGCAATTCCGAACGTAGATTTTTCCCAGCGTTCCAATTCAGGATGTTGCCGGCGACAGATTGGAAGGCCTTTACTGGGGTGTAGCAGCTTTTATCTTCCCCAGCACTGAATTACTAGTAGCCGGTAGTCTGTATAGTCCTATACCTGTGTAGGTCTGAGCGGGTGTTTGATGTCCTATTCGAAAAGGAATATTAAGAATTAGAACGAAATTCTGAGTATTGAGTGGAGCGGAGCATACCAGCCGAAATTCATCATCATCGTCTTCAGCCTATAATGTTCCCACTGCTGGGACACAGGCCTCCTATCGGTGAGAGAGAATAGGCCATAATCCACCACGCGGGCCCAGTGCGGGTTGGTAGATGTCACATGTCTTCGAATTTTTGGTTCTAGGACATGCCGGTTTCCTCACGATGTTTTCCTTCACCGTTTTGAGAGCAGTGGTGATGAAATAATTTACAAAAAGTAAAGCGCCTGTCTGGGTTCGAACCTGCGAGCTACAACTCGTAAGTCGCGGCCGATACCACTGGGCCACCACTGCGCCACCAGCCGAAATTACGCGACGGAAATACCGCGGGTTTGTTTTCTATATGCAAATTACGCGACTTCATTTCGGCCTGAAGAGTCATAGACTTTTTGAAAGGCATTGAAAGCGTAAGAACACAGTAATTACGCGACGTAATTATCGGCAGGTGGGTCTCTAGCTAAGCTACTCGTAAGTCACACAGTTATAACCAATATACAAAGTTGAAAGAAACAAGCATTTTGTTGTGAAGTTTTCAACATAACAACAACACACAGACATACCAACCAACAAACCGAGCGCAAACCGTCCCGTTTTACGCAACATTGTACAATTGAAATGCACAAGAACAATCCTCTTTATTTATCTCAAGTTGATTCGTTCCCACCTCTTCTATTTGTACAGCTCCCGAGTTTTCTTTGACAAATCTCATGCGATGGCTCAGTAAATACGCTCGGAAGAAAGGGTTCCGTACTTTGGAAGGTTGTTCAATGAACGACGTGGACCTTCTAGCTTAGTGCGTGTAGAAGCTGCCTCAACAACGCGAGCCCCTAATGGAACAAAAGCAGTTCTTTATTATTTAGCTTTCGAAATTATGTTTGCTTATTCAACTTTGGTGAGGCTTCTGTTCGAAATTGCACTTTGTTAACTTGTAGTAGGGTTGGTTTTTTGGTGGTGGGGCGCTTGTTTATTCTATAGGGTAGTGGCGCGTTATTTTGAGTTACCTGAGCGAGTCCATCAGTAGGCAAAATATGTTATGCGAATTAAAATATTATAGGTCAGGGTCATGGCTTCTTTCCGAAAAAAAGAAAAGTAGGTATATATATACCTACCTAATGTTCATTCCAAAAGTGTTATTATACCCTGTTTAGGTTAAATTCCTACGCAATTACTCACTAAAGAGAATTAGTAATATATTAATCTGTAATTATATAATATATTAATTAATTATGTAATATTATTATGTAATATATTAATCGTACGTCTATAATGTAAGGGAAGAGCGGAACCTTCAACTACAGGCATTTTCTATGCTTAAATGGAGACTCCTCGACATGCAATGTAAGCCAAATGGTTATATGAAATAAACTTATTTGATTTTATTTATTTTATTTTATTTTAATTACAACATTTCAATTTTATATAATTACCACTTTTCTCAAGAATTATTGTTTGAATAACATTATTAAATTGTTATTAAAAATAATAGATGTAAGGGATATTCTCGATGAGAAATAAGGCAAACACACGGGCTCGGTAATAGTACTTTATGAAAAACTTAAAATCACAATGTTATCGTAATATGGCGTCGTCCGGCGCACGATCGCAGCGTGCATGGTCTATCACGTAGCGGGGGGCCGACTGGCCACGCGAGCGAGCGCAGGCGACGACGGGGAGCGATGAAGCGCCCTCTCGCGGAGATCACGCGTCCTAACTTTGACGCGGCAACGCCGCCGCCGACGCGGGCACAACACAACGTTACATATATGAATATTGAGGTTATAAACTTAACCTCACTTGTCAAATTAAAGTATTTCGGGTTTATATATTCAAATATTCAAATCAAAACTCTCAATTAGTAAGTAAGTGCACGGGTCCTTTTCTGATCCATTTTTTTACATTTTCATCAGCTACTTTTAGAACAGACTATACATCGTTTTGACTAACAGACGCCAACGTCTCATGGATAATACATCCTGACAAATCCTAATTCATATCCAATGCAATTAACTACTGAACAAAGACAACGCTAAAAATAAGCTAAATATAGGCAATAAAATCGCTTTACTTTCATTATAAAACAATAATAGCCATATAATTAGGGTGTCGGCTACCAATGCGACAATCGTTAATACAAGCGAACTGTTTGCCGAACATTTTACCTAATGTCTATTTAATTTTGAATACAGTTTAGGGGAAAATTCTTGAGGAAATGTAGGTTTTATTAATAAGTATTTAGCTTACAGAAGCGTAGGTAGGTAATAATATAATATAATGTCATCATTATTTACATTAAACCGATTGCAGTACATGTAACAGTTTAAACCGATTCACTTTTGTATCTTCGAAACTAGCTATTGTATTCTATCTTTATACTATTATTATGTTATTTTATTAAGTACTAAAAGCACAGTTTATACTTGAAAAAATCTTTATTTTGAATTACAGAAAGGACACGGATACAGTTAGGCCCAACACAGACAAAGAGTTATTAATTATATAAAAAAAATAAAAACTTAAATATTTGAAACCTCACCACAGCTTTCGTTACTTGGCAAAGCTTTGTATGAAATATTTCAATCTATAAGATTATTATTTTGATTCAAGTACTCGGGAAATTATTTATGTTGCCAGTTTTAGAAATAAGATGGTAATCGGGACATGCTTATTGTAAGAATTGATATGAGTTCACGAGTATTTCTAGAATATGAAATATTAAAACTGTATTCAAAGCAGTAATGAACATGATATTTAAGAATTGAATAATGTACCTATCAATTTCATTTTCGAATCTATAGATTAGTCCGGTCTTGAA
Organism: Brachylomia viminalis; assembly: GCA_937001585.2. Taxonomy (NCBI): domain Eukaryota; kingdom Metazoa; phylum Arthropoda; class Insecta; order Lepidoptera; family Noctuidae; genus Brachylomia; species Brachylomia viminalis. Next base: position 5,326,485 of record OW443299.2, on the reverse strand, counting down.
AGTATTTAATGACAGCACATTCTTTATTTTTCATAATCATTGTCACTACCCGGCATTGTCATGCGTTTATCATTATGTCATTTATGCTTTGCGGCACAGTTGGCGCAGTGGTTAAGCGATTGACTGCTGCGTTACGTGTCGCGGGTTCGATCCCCGCATGGAACAAATATTTGTATGACCTGCAAGTAGTGTGTTCCGGGTCTGGCTGTTTGTGCATGTGAGATTAAATGTTTGTAAACGCACCCACGATACAGGAGAAATTCCTAGTGTGGGGCAACGTTTTTTGAAAAAAAATTAAGAAATAAGAAAGAGCTATAACTAAAACCGCATTAAAAGAAAGAACAATGCCTCACAAATTTTCTTTTTTCTAAATGAAACATCCTGTGTGTTAGAAAGAGTACGCTTTAGTACTTATATATGCCATTACTAATTATTTGACGTGGACACTAGTAGGTTCCAAAAATATGACATGACTGCAAGTGATTGTTGCACTGTTGCATACACATTTTTGCATGTTACCTTTAGCATAAAACCAGTGTAAACAATTGTTAGTGAACCAATAAAAATAAATAAATGACCCTGGTGACCCCAGGGTCAGGACGGCGCGTTGTGTTCCACGGGCGCCTCAAAGAGATGTCAGCACCAATGACGGGGTTTGCTAGGACCGATGCCTGCTAGGGTTGCGGAAAAGTCCAAGAGGGTTACCGTGGCCCCTGGCACAGGCAACTGAAGGAACACGGGTGGGTTTTAGTCAGTAAGAGTCTGACACGCCCTCCTGCTCTGCCCAGACCGGGAGAAGTTATTTGATGATTTCCAAACCAAAAAAAAAAAGGGTCATAATTCATATTTTTACTGAGATGCTTTTCTGCTGGCGAATTTGCGTGCCCATTGTGGCCCCGATCCGTTTATGCCAAGCACATATACACTGCCTTAAATGAGACGTGTCGGATTATATCAGGTTAGTATTCAGGGTAGGCTAAAAAGTCGCAAGAGCTTATTGCGCTCCACGCAGGCAATCTAAGACAGGCCACATAAAGAGTGAAGTAAATTATGGGAAGAGGTATCCAGCACCTCAAGACTTCGTAACTCCCATGAACACTTGCATCCCAGTCGCGAACTGCAGTGGCCTATTTGGAAAGCACTGAATCGGTTACGTACCCAAGTAAGCCGCTGCAAACATAAATTTTGCAAAATGGGGCATTATCTATTAATCTTACATTCAATGCGGGTGCGGTGCTCCTGAACAGACTATGCCCCATCTGCCAGAGTGTCCCAAATGTCCGATCACCTGCACCCTTGGCAGTCTGAATGACTTGAACTGTGACTGAATGTGGCTACCTACGGGGCCCAAAGAATAATATATAAGAAATTTCGTAGTATCGTCAGTCAGCCAGGTAATAAGCTTTGACGATTTCTATTTTATTTATAAGTCTGTGGTGCAACATGTGACAGCATCATGAATGTTTTGTTGTGATTTCTTGTGATTTATCCAAAATATATTTCTGAGTGACTTCGCCTTTTTTGGACTATTGATCTTTGCATTGCAGTTTACTTCGGCTATAATAACAATACATATAACTCGCATCTCGGACCACAATGCTTTTACCTGGTTTCCAACAGAGATCCAACGTTCTATAAACTGAGGAATAGCAAATGAATAATTTGTGATAAAGTCATTAGATTTGAGTGAAATTCAAACTGCTGGAAGCAATGAGGTTGTATAATACTAGAGGAGCAACGTCCTAATAATAATTTCATAAGAACGTAACCACTTACGAGTTTAAAGTCGTAGCTTTGAAACGACTACATAAAATGTCAATTATGTCAATCTGTCCATGATCTGTCCAAAAATCTATGTTTGTCTCATTTCTTCTACCCGTCAAACTAATTACGTTGGAATGAGACAAGACATTGCTATCGGAAAAATGGCCAGAATTGCCAATGATGAATGAATGTAGGTATTTATTGAATCAATTATCATGAAAGGCATTAGGGAAATTTCCATGGATTAAACATTTAAAGAAATTGACAAGAATTAGGTACGTATGAGCTCAACTGTCGCTAATGAGACACAATTACCTTTCTATAGTGATCGAAGTTATAAGTTCGATCGAAGAATGAACGGGAAGAAAAAAATATGCATAAACGTAAATACATTATCATAATAATTTCAAATACATAATAATTTCAAAACTATTAAGATTGTGTCAAATAACTATTGTTTCAAATTGAATGATAAAAATGATGACACATAATAGAAATTACAACGACAGTTCTAGTTTTCACTACCGAGTTAGACAAGTTTGTCGATCTGTGCCTCATAAAGGTACCTACTTTAAAAATTCTGAAAGGTATTTTGGATTTATAAACTAACTTGTATTTGATCGTAATTAAACAATTCGATTTAATAATCGATTACTTATTTATTTTAATTGAAAAATAACCATTTTTTTTTCGTGAAGCATCACTCTTTTTTAACACAATGTGATCAAAAGCAATCTATAAATTTTCAATGAAAAAATATAACCTCTCTTTACGTCTAAGATTAATGATTGCTAATAAAATTAATTTTGCTGTAAGAAGTGGTGATTATATTAAACTAAAACCTTCGACATACACGTGAATGTGCAACTTTTCCATAACTCAACCAAAAACCAAACCAACCAAACTTTCCAACTTCATAATTAATTTTGATTATAAAACAATAGCTTCTTAATACATTTGAATTTATTTGTGTTCATTTCTAGGCCAAGCTTGTATGGGTCTGCTATCCATCTCTTTTAGTGTTATAAAACACTTCTTTGAAGCGCACTAGGAAAAAAGTAAACATGCTAAGCATTGGTTTTCTACGGCGCGAAAAACGAGTGTTTTATCGTGAAAAAAAAAGCCCCGTACACGATGTAAGTTTCTTGCCTATGGCATACAAGAAAATTGAAGCAAAAAATATAGCGAGTTGCATCGTCTAAACACTGTTTAGTTAGATGGTGCATGCTACTTTTATTGTTTGTTTCACAGGCAATTAAAGCGCATCATGTAAATCAGGCTATTGATGGTATTCAGTCTAATAATGTAAAATAAAATGTGATATAAAATAGTAATCATAATGCGAAAAGTAAAGTAGTAAACAAGATGTCCAAGAACGTAAAATCAGCGTATTTATCGTACGCAATATTTCGTGTCTGTACCTATATTGTTACAGCTTTGAGCGTAGCCTTGAATTTCTAACAGATACACCCAGAACAATGTCGAAACTGAGAATCAAATTCCTGATATTTTCTTTAGCAAGAACTCCACATTCTATCTACATAATACATCGAGCGTACCCAAGAGCGAATTAGAAATAATTTGTCCATGTTACTATGGACGGGTAACGCGAACAAAGGGCGAAACAAATGAGAATTTAGGTCGATAAATTTTAATCAAAACACGTCGAGCCGACTCCGGCAAATGAAGTTATGGTCTGCTGTTTACATGCCATCCTTGATAGATAAATGAAGCCATACTGGGTCATCCATTCTGTTATTATTGTAGTAGTAGTATCTTCATCCCTTTCGAAGTTAAAGAGGTAGGAGAACCGCAAAGGTCATAACATCATAGGTATTTATTTTAGACAAGAAGCAGAAAATATTGATAAAGTTTACGATAAAATGGGATATTTAAATAAGATTGCAGTGGAGCAGTGCATAATGAAGCAATGGTGGTCCAGTGGTTACGGCCGCGACTTACGAGTCGTAGGGTCTCGAACCCAGACAGGCGCTTTACTTTGTGTAAATTATTTCATCACCACTGCTCTCAAAACGATGAAGAAAAACATCGTGAGGAAACCGGCATGTCCTAGAACCAACAATTCCAAAACATGTGACATCCGGCAACCCGCACTGGGCCCGCGTGGTGGATCACGGCTCTTTCACAGAGAGGAGGCCTGTATCCTAGCAGTGGGAACATTATCGGCTGATTATATATGATTATGCAAATAATATAGAAAAATAAACTTAAACTAAGTAATAACATATTGGCTATAACTATGTATAATAGGATTGTTACTACAGAATAACAAACCAAATGTTTATCCCAAAAACCATAACGTCAGCTTCAAATGCTGGCATCGATTTTGTCTCTGACTAGCATACTTTCTTTATTAACGTTACATAAAAAAAAAAACGTTAAAATCTCCATCTAATACACGTAAAATCTATTCATATGAAAACTATTCAACCGCTAAGTAGCTCGGCGCTCCCCCCTGATAGTTGCACTAGATGCATAGTTAATACTCACGTTCCCACAACCTCACTTACGCCAAAAGGCTGCAATATGCAATACATTATACCCTGCAATATTCCCAGATTTATTGAATTTCTTCTAGCAAACTGTGCTGTAATGAAGAAGGCGGTATTTCGCGTTATTACTTTGTTCACTTTCCAACATTTTTAAACTTTTTGATTTTAATAACATTTTTTCGTCGCGGACTTGGTACGGTGGAGCAGGATCACGTAGGACGATGTCATGATTTGTAAAATAATAAATTCAGGATATCAAAAAGTTGATTTTCAAGTGTAGCTAAGGCGAGCTTTCTCACTGAACGAGGTACGTCCTAAAACAAGACAATCATGATCAGGGCCATAATAGCAACTGCAATTAATAGTTTAGCCTTTTTAGGCCCGCCTGCACAAATCACTGGTGTAGAGCTAAACACATTTAAAACATCGTTCTGTTTCTGGCAATCGTTTGAAGATGACCGAGCGGAATGATATTTTAAATATGTTTAGCGTTAAATGCATTTAGTGATTTGTGGGACAAGTGGGCCTTCACCTAATTATGTTTCTCAAATAATCTGCGAAGCATCCAGTGCAGCGAATTTAACTTGCAAATATAAAACACGGGCGTCTAGAGAGCTGAGTAATTCACATCTTAGAATGTTCGAGAGGCTACTTAGGTACTTGCTTCAGAATTTATACACTAAAGGAAATCCGGCTGTAAGGATGACTAAACGGTTCAACTTTATAGCCCAAGTTTCTTAGCTTGTGCATTTAAAGGTATAAGTATGAAAAGCTAAGCAGACTAATACAACGAACGTTTGGGGAATAATGGAAATATTAGTCTAATTTCATGAAGGGCGGTTTAGTTGCTGTAGTTGATGTTACCTAAGTAAACGCTTTACTATTATATCAACCAGAGTTTAAAGTGAAGGGAAATATTTAACTGATCCTCTAAGAACTTATTGACCTTCTAAGCTTCTGGCCCTTTCTCACAGTTGGTCGCAGTAACCAAGGCCGACCAAACTTTTTGGGTTAGTTTAGAACTCTGACCAACTACGTGACAACAGAATTGGTCGCTAGAGCACTCCGACCAAATGGCTTAAATTAGGTTCCACCGGCGATGGCTTCGCCCTCAGCCACAGACTCTCCAGAAGAGGAGGGCACCGATGTCCCCGAGGTGACGCAAGCAGAGATGAGAGCGGCCGTGTCGCGACTCCGGGCTAAGAACACAGCGCCCGGACCCGACGGAGTTCCTGGTCGAGCTCTCGTCCTGGCTCTGAAGGAGCTAGAGCCCCAGCTGAGGGGGCTTTTCACGGCATGTATCGAGCAGGGTCAGTTTCCCAGTGTGTGGAAGGAGGGGAGGCTAGTCCTGCTCAGGAAGGAGGGGCGCCCTGCGGACTCCCCGTCCGCGTATCGGCCCATAGTGCTGCTCGACGAGGCGGGCAAACTTTTTGAGCGCATTGACGCAGATCGCCTCGTCAGCCACTTGTGCAGGGAGGGGCCGGACCTGGACGACCACCAATTCGGTTTTCGTCGGGGGCGCTCCACCATAGACGCCATCATGCGCGTGAGGGCCCTGGCGGAGGAGACGGTGTCCCAGGGTGGGGTGGTGCTGGCGGTGTCTTTAGACATCTCCAACGCATTCAACACCCTACCCTGGAGTTGTATTCGGGAGGCTCTGAAATACCATCGCGTGCCTCCCTACCTCCGCCGTACGGTAGGGGCTTTTTTTTTTTTTTTTTTTTTTTTTTGAGGATGGGAAATCATCAAATGACCCCTCCCGCTCTGGGTGGAGCGGAAGGGAGTGTCAGACTCTTACTGACTAAAACCCACCCGTGTTCCTTCCTTGGCCCTTTATGTTCCGGGTCAGCGGTACCCCTTTTGGATGATCCCGCTTTCCCGGCAGGCTTGGGCCCTAGTGGGCCCCCTCTTCGATGCTGACATCTCTTTGAGGCGCGCGTGGAACACGTACGCGCCTTCCAGCACGCATCGCACGCACGCACGCAGACATCTCCAACGCATTCAACACCCTACCCTGGAGTTGTATTCGGGAGGCTCTGAAATACCATCGCGTGCCTCCCTACCTCCGCCGTACGGTAGGGGCTTATCTGGAGGATAGATGCGTCACCTATCGGGGACGTGACGGTGCCGGTCGGCACCTCATGTCGTGCGGTGTTCCACAGGGATCGGTCTTGGGACCGCTCCTGTGGAACATCGGCTACGACTGGGTACTGAGAGGCGAGCTCCCGTCGGGCGCCGACTTGACGTGTTATGCGGACGACACGCTTGTCGCTGCCCGGGGGAGCTCGCACAGGGAAGCGACGTTGATAGCCACGGCTGCGGTGTCACAGGTGGTGAACCGCATCCGGCGCCTGGGCCTGGAGGTGGCCCTAAACAAGTCGGAGGCCATGGTGTTTCATGGCCCCCGACGTGCGCCGGCGCCGGGATCACACATCGTGGTCAGCGGGGTCCGGATAGCTGTCGAGTCCACCATGAAGTATCTGGGATTGGTGCTCGACAGCCGATGGGGATTCGGGCCCCACTTCCGGCAGCTGGCGCCCAAGCTGATGCGTGCAGCGGGCGCGCTTTCAACGTTGCTTCCTAACTTGGGGGGCCCGAGCGCCGCCTGTAGGCGGTTGTACGTGGGAATCGTGCGGTCCATGGCCCTGTATGGGGCCCCTGTGTGGGCGATGGACATGACGGCCGGCACTCTCGCCATTCTGCGCAAACCGCAGAGGGCGATGGCCGTCAGAGTCGTCCGCGGGTACCGCACGATTTCCTACGAGGCGGCTTGTGTCCTGGCCGGATCTCCGCCCTGGGACCTAGAGGCGAAAGTACTCGCGTCATTATATCGATGGCGCGAGGAAGAGCGGGCACGGGGCTCGAGGCCGGTGCAGCGGCAGATCGCGCTGCGCCGAGAGGAGCTCCATCAGGTCTTGGTGGCGGAATGGCGGCTAAGGCTTCTGCGCCCTACCGCCGGCCTCGCTACCGTCGAGGCGATCCGGCCAGTACTCGACGACTGGCTCGGGAGAAGGCACGGCTCCCTGTCGTTTAGGGTGACGCAGGTGCTGTCGGGGCACGGCTGCTTCGGCAAGTACCTGTGCCGCATAGGCAGGGAGCCGGACGCTCGGTGCCACCATTGCGTCCATTGCGGGGAGGACACGGCGCAACACACGCTCGCCGAGTGTGTAGCTTGGGAGGAGCAGCGCCGTGTCCTCACAAATGAAGTAGGAGGCGATCTGTCGCTGCCGGCCGTAGTGCGGAGGATGGTCGGTAGCGCAGAGTCGTGGGACGCGGTGGTGTCCTTCTGCGAGGACGTGATGTCGCAGAAGGAAACTGCGGAACGGGAGAGGGAGATCTCGACTCCCTTTCCCGGCCGCAGAAGGCGCACCGGGCGCAGGAGAAGGGCGGACAACGCCCTTTTCCGGCCCCCATGAATGGGTCCAGGGGCGTGGGACTTGGGGAAGTCCTCGCCCCCTATTTGATGGACCCGAGGAGAAGGCACGCGCGGGTGTCGGCGCGCGCCTCTGAGGCGATGCACGGGGTAGTTAAACACCTCACTACCCCGTGCAGGAGACGAGGCCCGGACAGACCGGGCCAGCACTAGTGTGGGGCTGCGGAAGAATTTCGATTCCCGCGGCCCCGCGCGCACGTGCTAGGAGACACCGGGGTGGTTTTAGCCGGTAAGAGTCCGGCACGCCCCTCCGCCTTTTCCCCAGGCGGAGGTAGTCCATGAGGATTTCCCCCCGTAAAAAAAAAAAAAAAAAAAGGTTGGAACTGTGACCAACCGCGCGCGAGCTGAGCGAGCGCTGCATTCAAGTTGGTCACAGTTATTGGCTATTTAGTATTTTTAGGACTCCAAAAAAGGAACTATTTGAGGTCCAAAAAATTCATTATATTAGAGTGCTCAATAATATTTTTAGGAAAGCAAAATGGTAATTATTCGAGGTTTCTATTAAATACATTCCCTGAATGAATTTCCTCACTATGTATGTTGGTGATTATGGAGCGTAAGGTCCAGGTTTCCTCATAATGTTTATGACCTTAGTGACTCTAGTGTCTAAAATTGATAGCAAGTAGGTACATTCTTGACTGTCAATGGTGCCGATTCTCTTGTCACAAAATTCTCTAAACTAGACTAAAAATCACCAAAATTTAGTTTATTCCTGTCAAACGACGATTTCCCATTCTGAAATTGACTAAAGTGACACAACTTAACCAAATTTTAGTTTGACAGCAGTAAGATGGCACTGAGATTGTAATTTAGTGAAAATGGCAATTTTGCTATTCTGAATTTTACGTTTTTCACCAAAAATTTTGATTGTCGAAGCTAAATCTGCCTGTTTTTAATCGCGATTAAAAAGGTGTGGAATAATTAGTTGAAAAATTAGTTGTCATGAACTAAAATTCACACCAACACCTCGACTTCAGATGCAAAAACAGTACTGTATCTTTTTTTCTTTTCTTTTGCTTATATCTCGAAAACGGTGTGTCCTATCGCAAAAATAATGAAAATTTCGACCCCCTTTATAAGACTCCGAAACATTTAAACTCCAACGTGTTGGTAAAAAAAAAATTTTTTCACATTTCCCATACAAAAAGTGAAAAATTCCATACAAAACATGTCGAGGCTGCAAAATAATGTGCACCTGGTACGGCAAACAAGTATCACGTGGAGTCGCTATTGCCAAATTTGATTTTAGATGTGTCAAAATTATTTTTAAATTTAGAGATTTTATTTTGCAGAATAGCGTTAAGATTCTCATAGCCAAAAGTAAGGAATTTTAGTGATAGTTTAGTTAGTTTAGTTCGGTGTACAACAGAATCGGCACCAATAGCACGTATGTATCTGTATTATTAAAATAACGGTAACTGAAACCGATATTTTCCCAATCCAATAACATTCTTGGGCAATCAGTGAGTTTGGTAGCGTTGCGTTCGGACTGGTGTATGGTCCATTGCACTGTATGTTTACACGTAGTGATGTGACCGTCTGCTCCTTTTGTAACTACGACAGAGGAGTTCAAACTTTCATCACCTTTGTTTCATGAATTCACAAAATAATAACCTGACAGTGTTTGAGTTTTGGACACTCTTATCGCCAATTTCAGCACTCAAAAGTAACGCAGAAGGCGTAGCGAAATGTCTGGTGTTTTTTTAGGGTACCGTACCCAAAGGGTGCCAACGGAACTCTATTACTAAGCCTCCGCTGTCCGTCCGTCCGTCCGTCTGTCTGTCAGCGGGCCGTATCTCATGAACCGTAATAGGTAGACAGTTGAATATTTCACAGAGTGTGTATTTCTACTGCCGCTATAACAAAAAAATAATAAAAGTAAAATAAAAAATTAAAGGGGTTCTCCATAGAAGAAACGTGTATTTTTCGGCGTTTTTTGCCTGTTGGTACGGAACTCATCGTGTGCCAGTCCAACTCGCACTTGGCTGGTTTTATTATTATGTTTAAAACAGCAAAAACATCACAATGGCTAAAAATAGTAAAACTGTTTGGGTAGTGCGTTCCTACCTACCAAAGGAAAATGTATTTGGAATTTGTCCATATCACATTTTCAGTAAAGAACCGTTTCGATACGAATACGAATATTTATGTTTGAAATTCGAACTTATTTTCGTCTACGCCTACCATCGCCTGCGCCCACACAGCATTGAACAGAATCGTGCTGCACAAAGCTCTCATCACATCGATAAACAGCGCGTGTCGTAGGTCTGTTCGTTCGACGAGTGGAATCGAATCGGCACAGTACATTTGGCAAACATTGAATTAGCATATTGTATCCACGCCCGGCGTGCGTTCCATCCGATTATATTATCCGACCCTCGATTATAACCTATTCGCAGACAGATTGAATGTTCGATTACTGTTTGACAGACTCGTGTTTGGTTTATCGATTTTATGAAACTATCAAATCGGTTCGCGGTTTGTTGGCGTAGTGAGGAGGATTTTAAAATCAAGTGTGTGTCGGATAGATTTTTGTTTGTTTGAACGAAAGCGATAATTTACATAGTTATTAGATACGTTATGCCTCGAAGATAGAAGTATTATGACAGTCTCTTCAACTTTGATCTAAATGCTACCTTCAAATAAAGTTGCTTTCATCTTTATCTTTCAGAATAGGTACTAGTCTAGAAGGAATTTCTAATCCCGAAACACCTTTATAGACAAAGAAAGTCACAGAAGCTCTGCAGTGTAAACTGATTAGTTCTACTCGCATTAGATTGTAAACTAAATGCCGTAAAAGATCTTAAAAGCAATCTTTCCGAGCATGTCTTAACTGAAAGAGATTACATCAAAGCCTTTCAGGAATGATTATTTTCCGCCGTGTTTTATTTTGTGTAGTCTTCTTGCATTGGGACACTAAGAATAAAGGCAAATGAAATTAGCTTTTGTGTAATATTCAGTCTGAAAAACTAATTGTAAGTTGGTAGTCCATTTGCTTAGCAATTAATGTCCCTGACTTTACATAACACTTTCCACGAGCCAGGAGCAACAGCATTCTGAAAACAGTGACAGAGAGTTTCTTTTCTCTCTTTTTGAGGCATTTTGTGGAGAAGATGGCCAAGTGAGAACTTGTACCTTACTGGGTGATCTTAAAACATCGATTTCTAAAAAAAAATAACTACGAGTATATAGTGAAAAATTACATTCGTTTTTTTTCACTTTGTAGTGTTTTGTTTGGAAGTCGGTGGTTTTTTTTTGATAATGTTTCTTTTTTTAGTTGTACCTACCCCAAACAACGGATCCGTATACCACAACTTACAATGTAAATAACAGTGACAGGAAGTTATTACAACATCATAAACATACACTATAAAGTGGCAAAAATACGCTGAATTGAGAACCTCCGCCTTTTTTGAAGTCGGTAAAAAATATGTTACTTACTAACACTAGCTACTAACATTATGGATCTTTGTTGTCCTAATAAATGCAATTTTGATTTGGTTATAAGTTTATAACATTTTTAAAGACTCTGTAAATGAACACGGCTAACATCCACCCATGTGCCAAAACACCACATTATCGTGTCTTATGTAGTAATTAGCATGTATGAATACTTGTGAGGATAAAGTATTTTTATCTCCCTTGGCATAATTCGTTTTTCAGGCTCTTGTTTTTGCATCTCTAATTCATGATTGTAAACACAACCCACCACATAGAACGATAATATAATAATAATTTTATTTATGGATTATGTATGGGCAACGTTTTAAATAATACTAAAACCAAAACACATCATCTGAATCATTATGAAGGATAATAGAAGAAGGATAAAGGATAGGCTAATTAATTGCTTCATATGTTCGAAAAGTTTGTCTTCTCAACAACGTAAATAACGCAATGAATGTTGTTGAACTGTCATTGAAATGAAAACCATTCCTACTGTAAATTATATTATGCGAATGACTAGTTATTACTAGTTTTTCCTATAAATTCAGCATACTTAGATTTCTGAGAGTTTCTAGATAATCATTTTTGTGCGCTAGGCATGCAAACGGAATTGCAAAAAATTCAAAAGGGAAGAAAAAATTCGCACTCTCAATCTATCGACAAAAAGAATTCCTAGAATGTGGAAGACTCGAAATACCTATCAGAAACGTTGCTTCCTATTTGGTGACCTTTTTTAACATCGATGCATTGGTGCTTCAACTATTATGTTAAACTTTCTGTCATTTGAAATCAGTTATGAAGAAAAGTGATTTGCATTAAGCTGGCGTCAGACATGTATTATGTAGATTCTTCTTCTTTTACTCTCGCAACGGCCATAAACTATAAAATAATAGCACTAAATATATCAAACATACCTTTGAAGATTTGAACACTTTTTTGAAGTATTTGTAAGAATGTTAAAAGGTAAAATTAATATGTGTTCAAACTTTCCGCAAATGCTCAAATATCTGTGGCGCCATCGTGACTGTAGGCATTTGTAGCCAAGACTGGACGCGGCTATAAGCCCTTTTTATTAAAATGGTAAGGCAGGTAACAATTATATCTACTATTCTCCTGTACTCCTAAATCGAACCACCTAAGCCACCTTGCACTTCTTGTATAGAAGTCTATAGTTTTTTAAATGGTTGTGAATTCAAATTCGGAACAATGACGATACCAAAATGATGGCCAGTATATTGGCATCAAAACTGCATTTAAAAATATTTTTCTTTGACTCATAATATTGGTTTGTTGTTTTAGGCCTTTATACCTGAAAAAATTGAATTTCACGGTGGCTCGATTTAGGAGTCCGGGAGTGTATAAACAGACGATCGAACTTGGTACAGGCCGGATAGCGGATATAGTCACTCCGTACAAAATTTGAGAAGGAGTATGTCTACCTAGGGCAAGTCATCCAGCTGGGTAAACACAACTTTGAGAAAGAAGCGGACAGAAGGATCCGATTGGGTTGGGCAGCATTTGGGAAACTTCGTCAAGCCTTCTCGTCACCAATCCCGCAATGTTTGAAGACCTGCTAGATCCTGTCCGTTATGACGTGGACACTGACAGTTGGGCTGGTCCACAAATTCAAGGTCACTCAGCGCGCTATGGAGTGGGCTATGCTCGGAGTTGCTTTGAAGGATAAAATCAGAAATGAAATTATTCGGAAAAGAACCGGAGTTACCGACATAGCTTGCAGAGTAGGCAAGCTGAAGTGGCAGTGCACTGGCCATATTGGTCGAAGGCCCGATGGCTGGTGGATCAGGCGAGTCCTGGAGTGGAGACCGCGTATCGGCAAGCGTAGTGTGGGACGCCCCCCAGCTAGATGGACCGACGACCTCAAGATAGTGGCTGGGACAGACTGGACGCGGAAGGCGGAGGACAGGGTGTTGTGGCACAGCCTGGGACAGGCCTATGTCCAGCAGTGGACTGCTGTAGGCTGAGTTGATTGATTAACAAATTGAATTTGTTCGTCTTAATAACAACAATTGTCACCATACTGCTCTCTAGGCGAACAGATTTTGTACGGAGCGAACCATACCCGCTGTCCCGACAGTACCAAGTTTGATCGTCTGTTAATAGGTACTATTACGATCAAAAACTTTATCTATAAAACCCGTGCATTTCTAACTCAACCCTCTGAATGCGATGCACATAATGTTTGGTGAATTAACTCAAAAATGCCAGGCGCACAGTCCTCCCGTAAATTCCCTCGCCGCGACTTTATATGACTGCAAGTAGGACGAGTAAGCCCCTACAAATAACCAGTCATAATAACTTCAGACTCTAGTTACGTAAGGGTGTATTTTACGAGAAGTCTTTATTTCTGAAAAGAATTACGGGAAATATTTACATGAGGAAGGTCTTAGAGCATTTCTTCTCAGTTTCGAGGTTAGGTGGAACTGAGGATGTTTCTGTGAATGATGTTCAAGATATAAAATACGTTGTTTTGTAAAGTACCTATGTTAGAGCGTGGACTATAGTTTTTAGAGTTTGTAGGTCTTTTATAGTGAAACACTGCAAGTAATTACCACAAGAACTATTTATTGTTATAAACTTTTACGGAATACAAAATGCTTGCACACTGCAATGGTAGACGGAAGTGGAGTAAAGACCGAATGAACAATTGAAAAAGTATAAAAATGGCAGTATTGCCAGGTAATATTGTAGGATTCCTACACCTAACTAATGTCTTTCTAACTTGGGCTTGTTACCTCTATGACCCATTTTTTTTTCTTCTGAAGGGTATTCTGGAAGGAATTTGTCGGCGGCTGAAACGGCCTATCATGTGGATAATTAATAAGGCTATTGAGTACCACAAGAAACTGTGTACTTATTTGAATGGAGTATTTACTACATACCTACATAGTTTCTAAATGTGTATTTTGTTAACATTCAGTGTGTTGCAATTAATTGGTATCTACCTATTAACACCAGACTTTCCTACTTATTACTGGTTTTTGTTATCGTGTAAAAATGTGTTTGACACGCGCCTCCCATAAATTCCTGTGCAGCGCGAGCAACGGTGGCGCCCCGCTGGTGTGCGGTAATTGCGCGAAGCACCGCCCCGGCTCCATCGACAAACCTCATTTGCACGAGTGCTACTAAACATTACTACTTGCGGTTCTCGATTTTAGGAGTTTTTTTGAATATCATAAGAATACGCGATATTGTAAGAATATTATAAGTTTCAAAATACACTCGAGAGCAATGAATCCGGGTCACTTAAAGAATCCTAAAAATCTCGGAAACTGAAAATGCTAGGTTAATGCAATAAATTGTATTTAATAGACAATGTAATACTCCTTAAATGAAGGTATTAAAACTTCTTAGTTATTGTAAAGTTATATCATAAAAAAATCAAATTTGAAAAAGGGCCACTTTCGAAGATGGAACTACGAAATTACAGCATTTGGTTTTGCTTTTGTTTGTAATCTGTCATTTATGTGGGTACATAAACCATGTTGATAGTGCTCTATATTCATTATTCAAGCTGAAATTATGTCGCTTACGCCTGAAGAATGCACCAGAATACTTACAATGCTGGAAACCGGCCGGAGTCAGCGCGATACAGCCAGGACTGTCGGTGTGTCGCTGTCAACAGTACAAAGAGTTCTCCGACGTTACGAAGAAACTGGTTCTAACCTACGCAGACCAGGAACGGGCAGAACCAGGTGTACCACAGCACGAGAAGACCGATACTTGGTGAACACCATGCTTCGAAATCGCTTTCTCACAGGAACTGAACTCACCAATCAGTTTCGACGCCTCGGAGGAAGTAACCCAAGTGCATGGACAGTAAGACGTCGGCTTGCTGAATCTAACTTAAAACCCCTTAGACCTGCAAACGGCCCTAAACTGGAGCGTGGGCATCGTATTTCAAGACTAAGATATGCCCAGAGCCACGTAAATTGGAGTATTGAAGATTGGTCAAAAGTTATGTTCTCCGACGAATCAAAATTTATGCTCTACAAGCACGATGGAAGACACAGAGTGTATCGAAGACCAGGGGAAAGATTCAAGCAAGCAGGCATCGAAGAAAAAGTAGCCTACGGTGGTGGGTCTGTACTTGTGTGGGCCGGAATTTCTTCTGAAAGTCGCACAGAGCTGGTGATCATAGAAAACGGCTCTTTAACTAGCGTAAGATATGTGGAAGAAATCCTCAATGATCACGTTGGTCCATTTATGGTCAATTTAGGTGAGGATGCTATATTTATGCATGACAATGCCCGACCTCATACAGGTAGGATTGTGAATGACTACCTTCAAGAGATGAACATTACTCGTATGGAGTGGCCAGCGCGCAGCCCGGATATCAACCCGATCGAGCATGCTTGGGACGAGCTAGGCAGATGCGTAAAACAACGAAACCCTCCCCCAATCACGCTTCGTGAGCTCAAAATTGCTCTCACAGAGGAATGGGAGAATATTCCCCAAAATCGTATAAGGAACTTGGTGTACAGCATGCCAAACCGCGTAAACGCAGTAATGGAAGCACGAGGAGGCAATACGAAGTATTAAAATTCAAGGAAATCGTAATAAAGTTCAAAAATTTCATGTTTCCTATTTTTGTTTTAAGGAGAGATCAGCAGTTTTTTTCTTTATGTAATTTTGTGTTAATAAAATGTATTTTTTTTTACTTTCATTTAAGGAGTATTACATTGACTATTAAATACAATTTATTGCATTAACCTATCATTTTTAGTTTCCGAGATTTTTAACATTCTTTAAGTGACCCGGATTCATTGCTCTCGAGTGTATTATTTCAGGTTGTGGGTTTTTTTAAACATTTGTTGTAAAAATGGGAATGTAATGTTCGTTTCGTAAATTCCTGGAAAGCCCTTTCAAATTAATAAGCCCTGTGAAATATATTTTACTTTTATGTGACGGAAGAGTGTTCATTATTCAGAACTTTTGGTCACAAACGATATTTATTTTCCCACAATCCAATCATCAAAAAGAAATCCCTTAAATCGAGATTTCTTAGTTAGACCCGAAGCCCTTCCCACTGCCGGTAACACACTCAGCCAATTTATATAGCGAGAGGGCAATTACCGACGTTTTCCGACATTTTCGGCGCCTAAACGTCATTTGCCGAAATTATTTCGTCGGAGGCCGAATGGCCTCAGGCAAGTGATAAACACTAGTGATAGGAATGTAATCCGACAATTTGATTCGACGCAATTGGTTGGGGACTTTCGGCCCCATTTTTGCTTGTATAGTGCGTGAATTTTGGTTCGGGGTAGTCTAGTGGAGCATCGAATTTGGAGAGTAATTCTAAATTACAGTGAATTTGTAAGTGATAACTGGAGTTGTGGTAATCAAATAATATAAATAAAATATTTTTTTTAGGTAAGCTCTCTCTGTCTTGGTTAGGGGATTAACCCCGGAATCAACATTCTCTCATAAAACTTCACTGAAATATTTATGTTTAGATCTATAGGTTGATATTTCAAAACTCCTAACAAAAGGTGTTTAAAAATATGTTTATAATAATCATTATTAAGTACCTACTTTCGCCTTAATAACTCATACTTATTTGTGATAGGGTCGCAATTGTATTTATTTGCAGACGGCTCTTAATACACAACCCTCCAAGCTCAGGAATCTGATTACCTAAATTCCACATCACACGCAGTTGTTGGCTGTAATTAAATTATTTCAGTGTTGCATTGCAAACATACTGTGTTGCTAATGCGTTTAATGATAGGGAATAAAATGTTCAAAAATACCTCATTATTAGGTGAGAGTTTAGCCAGTGTTGTTTTAAAAGTAAATCATAACTGGTAATTAAAATAAATCACTAACCTGAGAAACTAAAAAAAAAAGACTATGTACACCCACACTTGTATACGTTCACACAAATATATATACACATATACACACACACACACACATACACACACACACACACACGCACGCACGCTCATACGTTAAGCTACCACTTAAGGGAGGAGTGATACAGCTCCGACACAAGTACTTTTGTAACTTACTGGGGCTGCCTCAATTTATGTAAGACACAACGTTTTAAGTTGAAATAAATATTTTTTGTATTTGTATCCTCATTTTGATACGTAGCACCGAAGGTGAAGTCTTCTTCCTCTTCTTTATACGCAGGTTCCATATGAAAGAAAGAAAGAAAAATAGATTTATTTGTCACAGAAACACGTGCATACAAAAAGATAATTAGCTCTAATATTAAGAAAAAAGTTAAAATAACAACAAAGAGATCTCTAATCACGAGCACAAAACAGAAATCGTCGACAGCTGCACGTCATGACTGTGACAAGAAGGCTTCCACTCAGCATGATGCTGTGCTATGGGGGACCCACAGCACAGCGCTGATTTTCAGTGGTTACCCGTGGTTGGTAGATGGTAGATGTAAATAACATACAGCCTGCTCACGAAAAATATGGTTTAAAACAAAACTTATTCTGTACTACAAACTTTGCATCCACATATCCTGTTATGTATAATTTAATAGATCAATATTTTACCAATGTTTTAAACAAGTTACAGTTTTTGTAACAAGTAAATTAAGCTGTTAAAACTTTGAGTTTACTTAACACTTTGCAGACGTTGAAGTCTTAGTTAAGTTAAAGTAAAGATTTAGTGTAAACTCCAGGCAAGTTCGTCGTAAAGTTACATTTTTATGAAACAAGCGTCTTCTATTTTTTTCAACTGAGATTTTTAGTAAATGAATATTTAGGTTAGTTAGAAGAAGTAAAGTCATTTTGCAAGCTGACAGATTTTCTCATTTCTGTTTGTTTCAAGAAGAAAGAAGTTTTTACTAAGAATACTTTACAAAAGTAAGACAGCCTAGACATGACGTATCTTACTCCTTCAAACGTCCTATACGTAAAAGGTATTTTTTGTTCATTCGATTTCTTAAAAACAGGGTTCCCTAATCAGTAACATAAACTAAAGTAGGTAATAAAATGCTTTTCATCGAAGTTGAATTCACAACACTACTGACTGACTGCTACCATACTTAATTCACAACACAACTGACTGACGCCCACAATAGTTAATTCACAACACCACTGACTGACTGCTACAATAGTTAATTCACAACATTACTGACCGACTGCTACAATAGTTAATTCACAACCTTACTGACTGACTGCTACAATAGTTAATTCACAACATTACTGACTGACTGCTACAATAGTTAATTCACAACATTACTGACTGACTGCTACAATAGTTAATTCACAACATTACTGACTGCCTGCTACAATAGTTAATTCACAACATTACTGACTGACTGCTACAATAGTTAATTCACAACATTACTGACTGACTGCTACAATAGTTAATTCACAACATTACTGACTGCCTGCTACAATAGTTAATTCACAACATTACTGACTGACTGCTACAATAGTTAATTCACAACATTACTAACTGACTGCTACAATAGTTAATTCACAACATTACTAACTGACTGCTACAATAGTTAATTCACAACATTACTGACTGACTGCTACAATAGTTAATTCACAACACCACTGACTGACTGCTACAATAGTTAATTCACAACATTACTGACTGACTGCTACAATAGTTAATTCACAACATTACTGACTGACTGCTACAATAGTTAATTCACAACATTACTGACTGACTGCTACAATAGTTAATTCACAACATTACTGACTGACTGCTACAATAGTTAATTCACAACATTACTAACTAACTGCTACAATAGTTAATTCACAACATTACTGACTGACTGCTACAATAGTTAATTCACAACACCACTGACTGACTGCTACAATAGTTAATTCACAACATTACTGACTGACTGCTACACTAGTTAATTCACAACACCACTGACTGACTGCTACAATAGTTAATTCACAACACCACTGACTGACTGCTACAATAGTTAATTCACAACATTACTAACTGACTGCTACAATAGTTAATTCACAACATTACTGACTGACTGCTACAATAGTTAATTCACAACATTACTGACTGACTGCTACAATAGTTAATTCACAACATTACTAACTGACTGCTACAATAGTTAATTCACAACATTACTAACTGACTGCTACAATAGTTAATTCACAACATTACTGACTGACTGCTACAATAGTTAATTCACAACATTACTGACTGACTGCTACAATAGTTAATTCACAACATTACTGACTGACTGCTACAATAGTTAATTCACAACATTACTAACTGACTGCTACAATAGTTAATTCACAACATTACTGACTGACTGCTACAATAGTTAATTCACAACACCACTGACTGACTGCTACAATAGTTAATTCACAACATTACTGACTGACTGCTACAATAGTTAATTCACAACATTACTGACTGACTGCTACAATAGTTAATTCACAACATTACTGACTGACTGCTACAATAGTTAATTCACAACATTACTGACTGACTGCTACAATAGTTAATTCACAACATTACTGACTGACTGCTACAATAGTTAACAATAATGAAAGTTTTGTCACTATCTGTAACGATTGTAGAGACATTGTTAATGCACTCACTTACATACGTATTTCATTTTATTGTTTTAATATCCCTAAACTCGACATTGACATTAATAACAGAGATTTGCAAATCTCATCAAGCTCACACACACACACCAAATAATAAATTAGCCCATCAATAATATTCACTCCAATGTAAACTAACAAGTCATTTGATAAATGAACACAACATGTAAAATGTAATAGGAGGCGCCTTCGATTTCTCTAATGGATATCAACTATATAGCTATTTGTAATTCATAAAGGCGGCTGCACACCTGCGATCCACAAATTAGCTGATCAATTAGTCGCACCGCGTTCGTCGTACGGCGTGCAGATTCTATTTGCTTGAGGTAACGAGGAGTTAGTTAATACTATTTGAATATGTACTGATTATGTGATATGTACCTATGCCGTAATATGTTATGTGGTTTCTGTATTCAAATCTTCGTAAAATCTTTGGTACCTATACGAATAAACATTTTTTGTTGTTGTTGGAGTATAAGTACCACTAGGAATAACTACAAAAGGCGTGGGGAAAACGTGGGAGCGCTAAGAAAATAAAAGGCCATTGTAGATACCGATGAAGTATGTCGGCTTATTTAAGCGAAGTAATTTAATTGTTGTTAATTGTTGATACCGTAGCAATAATGAAATTACAGCGTTGAAACACTTGGAACTTCATAAATAGCTCCATTTTTTGCATTCGTTCAGACGAGGATGCACCATCGCTTTACATCAGGTGGGACAGAGGTCAAATTAGAGCCTATCTATGTATATTATAACTAGTTAGTAAAAGTCTTAAATTCACTCATTCATTTACTGATAGATAATGCACAGCTTAAAGCGCTAGGTCTAGAAGAATTGAATATAATGAAATATTGATTATTATGTACACCAAAAAATTACAGATATAAATGTAGAAATTTTGCATAGGGTGACACAATGGGCGGTCTTATCGCTAAAAGCGATCTTTTAAATATATAATAAACACCAAACAAGAGCAAAGAAACCATAGGTAATGATGATATTTAAGGAGAGAGGAAATGTTTTTTTAGAAGCATGAAATTTTGCACAAGACTTCCTTATATGCTTGCATGGTTGCCTGGAAGAGATCGCAGAGAGCGATAAGGCCATCCATTGTATATTTTATAGTGTTTGATTTATTTTTTGTTATGTAATTGTGGTGTATAATAAAGAATATATAAATAAAATAAATGTCGAAATGACGAAGGTGAGCACTAACCCTATAGAGATTAAATACCATAGCTTGTTTAAAAATAAAACTACAATGCTATGTGTAGGGTGGTAGGGAATTCGACGCACACACTGTGTCCATGAATTCAGTACATGTTTCTAGGCTACTATAGACATTTTTATTTGGTTATAAAAAAAAAAATGCTGTTTCATAGAAATGTATTTTTGAATAACTGTTAGAAACGTTTCAACGAAGGGCGGTTCAGAAACAAGTACTGAATCCATGGTGACCGTTTACGCTTCGATGTCTTTGAAACCCTGTGTAAGTAGGCGGTGTCATACATTTTTTATTTGTGTGATTAATATCGATGCAGGTATATTAACTATAGTACATTACTGCAGCGGCTAGCAAAAGAGGTATTGATGGACGTACGTGTAAATGTAGGCCGAGGCGAAGCCGAGGCACACATACGTAAGTCCATCAATGCCTAGTTGTAGCCAAGGCTTGTATAGTACTTTTCTCAAATAATGCGCGGAAGTTAAAATACAATTGATTACTTTTCACAATCAATGACGAACAACGAACAACAATATTTAAAGTGTTAATTTGTTTTTTTTTTCAATAAACAGCTTTCTATGTGCAAGCCAGTTCCTAATTTAAATAAAACCTTTGTTAAGTTACCTCCTTGGTTGCCATGTTTCGGAGTAAAAGATCGCTCCATTTTTAAATTACACGATAGATACGAGTTTATTATGTAATTTATTTGGCCGCTAAACACCAGACAGACAGATAATATGGATTTTCATACAACTTTTGCCGGCCGCTGCTCGCATGTATTTGGCCAGTACAGCAATTTCGAATTATTTCGAAGAAGGTTGTCAAAATAATGCACAAATTCCAAAGCATGTTTGAAAAAGAAGAGAAATTCAATCATTATTGAGAAGCGAAAGTAGGGTAGTTTCAATTAAAATACGTGAGCTCTCCTAGTAATAAAACGACAATGTTGCTGTAGTTAAAACTATTTTGATTTGCTCTTGATCTCTAGTTTTAATGCAGTGTTTGTTTTCCTAACAATGTATTATGAAATAAAAGTTGCATTGTTTATTCATTAATATAACTTGACACTTTACGGGTACGCCACAATTTCTGTATTAATAAAAAAAATCTTTTGGAAAGCACTGAAGTAGATAATTAATAAATTACAAAATGCATATTTTTTGTCATAAAGTATCAATTTTCATAAAGTGCTTTTGGAGGGTGAAAGGACCAACATATTTTGCGTGAAGTTATGCGCTAACGACCAAAAAAGGCAATTATTTTTCAAATTAGTAAATTCAAAGTGGTAATGTTGTAAAGAAATCTAATTTCGAAACAAATGAAGTTCTACCCCACTAGCAACTATAATGTTAACACAACTTAGCCTTTGAATGAGCTTGTTTATATTTACAAGGTCTTAATTAGCAGTTGTTACGAAGTACTACACTTCAAGGTCGCTCTATCACCCGTTCGCCCTTTAGATCGACCTCTAAAACAAACACTGTAAACTTGTGTCACTTGTAAACATTCGATTTAATTAAAATTTATTTTAGAACAAACAAAAAATATTGTCAGCGCTAAGTAATGACAAGTTCTGAATAGTGTTGCAAATATTTCAGATGGAAACGAGACAGATTTTTTTAAAGTTCGTCCTTGAATTTGTGACAAAAAGTTGTTTACTATCTGGAAAGAATAATTCATTTTAAGAAAACTGTCGTAACATTATTTAATTTATTTAAGTCTTAAATAACATGCAAATCGAAAATATAGAATACAATGTAAATTACCTAATGTATTAAAAATATTAAATTGCAGGTTATTCAAAATTAAATTATATAAATGACTGAATGAAAATAATTTCTATAATATTAAGGATTTTTTGAACGCAAATTATAATGTTTGTAAATCCAAATTTGTTTATTCGGTGAAGTGTGCATGCTTTCATTTTTAAGCAAAACATGTAGTATATCCTATGCTTTAATATCACCTATGTATACCATGTTTTACGCAAATACATTATCTTATCTTAAAAGTTGTTAATGAAATAAATCAATAAATAAAAATAAACTAAAATATATTACCTCCTTAAGTCTGATACACGCATGTATAACACTTAGTAACTAGAAAAAATACCTATGCACAGATAACACAACATGACAAGAAGTTATTTTAAGTAAAGCATGTGAAGGGGTAAAGGTGTAAAAAACCAAATAAGCTTGTTCACACAACACAACATGTTCGAACAATTTTAAATATTGGGTAAAAGAAAATTGTTATATTCAAAGTAGGTTTTATTTATTTTTGCTACAGTGATAACAGAACACCACACCGCAAAAAGGAAGCACATCAAAACTCAACGGGATAAACGTACCTTCAGTCCACGTTTGCATAAAACGTAGGTACCTAAAGACCAGACGCTTTCGTCTGCTACAACAGTCGCACCAGCTGTCAGTGGTGACAGTAATTAGTTTAAAACGTTTTCTCCGCCGCCTTAATTCTGTCACTTTATTTCAAGAAGTGCATCGAGAGAGCATCTGTCTCCGCAACTGATGAAGCGAGCTAGGACCAAAAAGTTAAGAGTGCATATCACTTAGCGAACATGGCGCTCTGAATTCGGAACAAAGTTTAGAGTTTGAAGTGAAGTGCGAGTTTATTTATACTTGAAAGTGAAGCGTAATTAAGATGCTTTTGTTGGTGTATTGTTTGAGCTTTTGGCTGTTTTGTAGTAGGTTCTTATATTTTACTGAGCGTCGCTTGTCAAACTTCTTTTTTAGCGTTTTCCGTTTGCTTTTACGCAGAAAAGCTTTCCAATATGACTTTTAATTATTTCATGTTTTAGTATATAAGCATTCTAAAGGTTCTCCTTTGCATCTACTCCCTATGTAAACAATTTAAGTAAACCGACAAGGCATAGACCAAAAGTCCAATGACAGCTGAGCAATCAGCTGATGAAAGTTCGTTTTTTTATATATTTCGTTCATTATTACTTTAATAATCTCAACCACACCTAAAACAGTTGGCTTCTACACGACACCAGCTTTATTATAACCCATTACTCATATCTAGATTCGTGCCTGACCATTCATTTGGCCGAAGGGCCGAGGGCCAATAACAGTTTATCATTGCGTTCGCTGCGCCCTCTTGCGGTCACTAGCGTAGTTGTATCTTAGGAAGGAGGTGGCGTATATCAACCCTGGGCCGTATTCTGTGAATCATTGTTGATGACTACACATTTATTGTAAGTGGTTTAGGGTTGAGCCGTATATTGTTTTAACGGTTGACGTTTGAAATTTTGATGTTAGATTCGCTGGTTGGGGCTAGATTAAAGTGATGGTAGGTTTTGGTGGTGTGTTGTTAAACTTAGTTAACCCTTCAAGTTTTATTAAGTTGTCAATAGTGGCAGGCACTTCTTTTTCGCTTGGTTTTGTAGCGTAGGCATCCACGGCTCCTCAAAAATAAATCGCATCGGTTTTCAGTCATAATAATAATTGTCACTATCGGGTGACAAAATGTTAACACAGTAATGAAGTTATAGATTTTCCAACCCAGAAACAAAAAAAAAAAAAAAAGTAATGAAGTTATATAAATCGAAATCTGACAAAAAAAACCTGATAGTTAGTTCAATAGTCACCCATCCGTTGACAGGCCGTGTTTCGCCCGCTTAACTTTAGACATCGATCAATTTTCGTGATTCCTATTCAACCACGACTCACATAATTAATGAGTTACTGACGTTACAGTTATAAAATTGTATATTTATTTACTTTAACCAAACTCATGTAGGTTAATTGGTAGCGTTCCAATTATTTCATTACTTTTAAAAGCTATTAATTATATCTGATAAGAGCAAAGTCAACGTTGATAAGCGTACTGTAGTTAGACACACGAAACCATTGTGTACTTTTGTTGTTAACTAAAAGCTCAGAGTTGTAATTACTAAGGGGTTATTGTTACGAAAATATAGTCATTTGGTGCACGATAATCAGTGATCGGAATAGGTAGAGCTAAAGTACCTAAAGATCGAAAAAGAACAGGGACAAAGTGGAGACGCCTCACGACAAAATATTTTGTTCGGGACTAATTTCCGGGTTTCAGAACATTATTTAAGTACAACTAAAAGACAGACTTAAGACAACAAGTTTTGGTTATTCTGGGAATCGAAAACATGAGGCGGACCCAGTTCTTTACCTCAATTAATAACAATAGAAAACGTATCTACCTACCTTCTGGTTTTTTGAGGACATTCTCCTTGTTTTGAAGTCGGTTAAAAAGGAAAATGAATTCAATTAGTTTACTTTATTAATAACGTTAATATTAGAAAATAGGAAAAAATATTCCGAACAAAAAAAAATTTGTCTCAAGGAAGTCTCCGCTTTTTTTGTCTCTGTTCTTTGAATTTTAGGTATGTTAGCTCTACCTATTCCGATCACTGATGATAAAACATACATAAACTCACGCCTTCTCCCCATGGGGGTAGGCAGACATTACAGAAAGCCACATGCTACGATCCTTAAATCCTCTTTTTGCCTCGTTTAAGTTCATACATCTGGTCATACACACACACCGGTTGCGAGTACTACACACCTGACCTTTCTGAAGAACATCACCAATAAGGTTAGGGTGTGTGTAATACAGGGTGTGGCGTAAGTATTGGTCCACCGTTCAGGAATCGATGAACCAGATAATTAACTATAACAATTAAAAATTTTAACCATTTTTAGTAGTAAGTTTTTTTTACAAAAATCGCTCTTGAACTTGATGGTGTGTTAAAAATTAGGGTTAAAATTAGAGAAGAACCAACTTTTTCTTCAAAAGAGCTGAATTTACATAAACAAATCATAATTTATCATGATAGCTCTAGTATTCAGCAGTAATTAACAGAAATCAAAATGGAAAAATAATGGTTTTTGTTGAAACTACAAACAAATTTGTAATAAAAGGTAGAAATTTCGTAAATAAAAGACAAAAAGGAAATATTTTCGGAACCCTTGGGTAAAAATGGTTAATTTTTTTAATTGTTTATTTATTTATTTATATGGCTTTTTAACGACTTACTCACTAGGACATACATAAACTAAAAACACATACAGTTTTAGGAATTGTGAATTCGTCACTTACAGAAGTGCACAGCACTAGCACAGAAATTAATAGTACATACAAGACATCGCTAGTTGAATTACTTAAAAGTTATAAACTAAATTAGAATTCAAATGTTATAGGTAATTATCTGGTTTATCGAATCCTGAACGGTGGACCACTACTTACGCCACACCCTGTATATCCTCCTTATCTTCCATTCATCCTCTCAACATGTCCAAACCAATTTTGTAACTACATCCTCTTTTAAGCAGCACCGTGGCCTTACCACATCATTACTGAGTCATTCATAGTCACACCACACATGCTTCGCAAGGAATGCATTACCACAGCATTTATTATACAACAATCACTTCCAAACATAAGCGTAGGCACCAGCACACCATTGTGACCAGTCAGTCGAGCCTTTTTGGACATCGACTGGTTGGTCACAGTTGCATCGGTAGCACCATTCACTTTAGTTCCCTCATTTACTCACTTCCATCAATCTTTCCATCCCTTGTAAACAGACTCCCCAAATACACGAACTCCCTCACTCATTTTAATCATTACGGGTAATAATTTTCCGTTCAGCGGGGCGAGCACGGTCTACTGTGATAGGCTTGAGTCACACGTTTTATCACAGTTTGGGAGCAAAAACCGTGATAAAATGCGTGACTCAAGCCTACCACAGAAGCCGTGCTAGCACCGCAGGACATTGTTCTACTACTGATTGTCAGAGATAATTTTATACATAATTATTGCCTCTAACAAAAGGCTGGCTGAAGTAAATTTTATTGATCGGATACAATTTAAGTATAAACGAAAGACCACATTGACCCTAAAATCTCTGTAAACTCAAGCAGACGTAACCCTTAGTCTATTTGTTAGATACAGCATAATTTACTCGCCTATCCGTAGCCCTATTTCAAACTAAGAGGTTGTCTTAATGTCGGACGGAACCTACACCACTTCAGTTCATGTAACCTTTGAGCTACGGCGTAGCACTCGGCTACGGCGTAGAGGCGTAGACAAGATGTAGCATCCATTCAATACCTTGTCGAAATCTAGCTCGAATTGTATACTATTTACTCTGACGTAGTGAGAGTAGATTTTGGTTATTAGATATCCAATTTGAGTCAGTATTCCGTGTTATCTTTGAAAACAGTACCCAATATCTTCATGGAAATGGTTTATTGGGATCACTAAGAATTTGATTGGATTTGAGGTATGGAAGGAATTGGATTTCTCGATGGAATATTCCGACCATATCGTAAAGTTTTTGTATAATTTCTAATTAAAACCAGACATCACGATTTCAATCGTATTCCATAATTAGGACAATTTATCCGGAAACTTGGTCCGTATTAACATTAACAATAAGATATGTCTGAAAGAGTTTCACTATCGAGTATCTGATAAAAAATAAAAAACATAATCGCGAAACAATAGTAAGACAGGAACACACGCTGAGTCATCAGATTAAATATGTGCCGCCACTGTGTAAAAATAAATTCAACGCGTGAAGTGAACCGCTCGCGCTGCCTTTATTACTACGAATCATGCGACGCCATTACTGTCGAGTTTTCAACAAGCTATATTTAACATACATACTACATGGCAAATAAATTACATATTTGAGTTGAAAATTAAGTTTAGTACCTACAGGCAATGGGCGGATCTGGCCTCTTTTTAAGTTTCTGTGCATCTAGACTGACACTTATGGAGCATGAATTCAATTGAAATGACAAACACGCGTTTTTGAATAGACATCAATCTTAAGTATTTAAAAGGTGCATGTGTTGCAAGTTGCAAATAATTGCATTGTTTGTGATGGAAGCTTTGAAGTTCAAATCGTAAAGTATGATTAAAAGATGAATTACAAAGATTAGACAAAAGCGAGATAACATCAAAAATCAAAAGTCATTTATTCAAACTAGGCTGAGAATCAGCACTTTTTGAACGTCAAAATTACACAAGACAGTCCCCCGGCACGCCCACCCTTCACCACTTCCTAGTGCTTTAGCTGGAAAGAAGAAGTGGCGCAACAAACTCCCCAGCAACACTGCTGCCTGTTCAGTTAGAATAACTGGATTCTATACAATACGAAACACAAAAACATTAAAATTATGTCAGATAACATAGGCCAATATTGAAAACTATACTCAAGCAGAAATAAATAACAAAAACGTAAACAGAACTTAGTACATAATAAAAAACCTCCAGGCATAAAGAGAGTGCCCGCTTACATATGCAATGCTGCATTATGCTTATATATGAAGCAAAAATAATAACCTAGATAAAAATAAATTATTATATCTTGTGCCTGACCTGTAGTTAAAGTAAAAAACACAGCAATGTAACATAACTCGCGTACCTACGTCCTACATACACAGGTTACATACAATTTTAATTGAATACGAAGAACGGCGTTTGGGGCGCTTTAAATTTTTTTCGTGATGCAAAATATTCTGAGCGCGTGCAGGGCGACGTGAACCTACGATACGCGTTACGTACGTTACGTTCGTAGATATAACGTACGCCCGGATTTTTGTGCGTTATGACATTTTTGGCTAAATTACATTCTTGTCTTTTGTTTTTTTTTGTTGTTATATTTTAAAATGTTTCCTTATAATAAAGCTGTGACAATTTTTGTCTATAATATGGTGACTCGTGAACATTTTTTCGAGTAAGCATGTAAGTAAATTAATTTTTCATAAATTGTAGGTATGAATAAAAGATGTAATAATAAAAATAAAAACGTTTTCACAAAAAAAACCACCGATTTAAAAAGTAATTTTAATTTCGGAGGTTGGTGGCAAAAAATAGGAAAAATACAAAAACCAATGACACCGACTTCCAATATTAAAGTTATTTTTCATTTTGTAGTGGTGGTTTTTTGTGAAAAAGTTGTTATTTTTCATGTTTTACTTGTGGTACCTACCCCAAACAAAATCGTTTAGCACTACTTGTACTACAATGTAAGTGGAAAAAAATACGTATTATTGAAGCTGACTCAAAAACCACTGATCAGAACTTGACAAAAATTTAGGACCAATCTGAAAGTTTATGAATAAAGAATCTGAAATTTCAAATGAAAAAAGAATTTTCGAAATCGGTTTATAAGTGACGGATATCTAGAGTAGGAAACATTAAAAAAAAATACAACCGAATTGAGAACCTCCTCCTTTTTTGAAGTTGGTTATAAATGGGTGACCCGTGTATCATCTACCTTGAATAGACTTGGACACATTAACCATCTATGTAACGAGTGAATATGAAAAAAGAATATAAAATAAAATACGCGGTGACTTAAGAACTTCACCCGTTTTTTTCGTCGGTTAAAAATGAGATAGCATAGTCAGCCTATAATGTTCCCACTGCTGGGACACAGGCCTCCTCTCGATGAGGTGCCGTAATCCACCACGCGGGCACAGTGTGGGTTAGAGGATGTCACATGTCTTCGAATTTTTGGTTCTAGGACATGCCGGTTTCCTCTCGATGTTTTCCTTCGCCGCCGCGCCGTTTTGAGAGCAGTCGTGATGAAATAATTTACACAAAGCAAAGCGCCTGTCTGGGTTCGAACCTACGACCTGCAACTCGTAAGTCACGACCGATACCACTGGGCCACCACTGCTCTCGTTAAAAACGAGATAAATTTAATTTTCAGGTTTTTTTGGTCCCCCTTTTAGACCATTATTATTCATACATCCAGTTATAAACAACAAGAGACTTGTATCAAAAAACAGTGTTGACTTTATTCTTTATTTCACGTGTGTGTATGCAGTAAAACAATTTGTATAGCGAACGAGGACCCGGGGACTAATACCGAGTGAAAAGTTTCCACTAATAAAGATTACACCGTGTGACTCGCCCGCTAGAGATGTAATTTTACTTGATTTATGAATGTTGTGCAGTTTGTGTCTGTTTTAGTATATTTGTTGATGTTTAGTGGCTCACAGTAAATAGTAATAAAATATTCGACATGTTCGTTTGTTCGGCTTTATGTTGGAAATGATTAAGGTACATGGTTTGCTTTTTCAGTAAGATTTGATATGTATTTTCGTGTCATGTTAATTAGATTATTTAGGTATTTTACATAGTTTCGTTAGCCGTAGGCGCTTTCTGCAACAAAGGTAAACCTTCTTGTCCTGACTTTGTAACCTTTACCCCACCCAGAAATTCTAAATAGAAATAGATTAGGCATCTCCAAAGAAACTGTGGGTATAATTATTTATTTTTGTAATCCGTGGCTAGTGAAAGGCTAATTAAGCAGCTGCCAATTGAAACAACATCCATTATGCAAGTCCTCCATACACATCATGTCTCTGTCATTCCAAGTTAATAAACGCAGCGATGACGTCACACAATAGGAAACAAGCACAGCATAGTTTGGGACATTGTTGTCGCGCATATTTCACTGGCGCTATGTGACGATATAATGGAATGTTTTCAATAATTTTGCTACAGATTAAAAATGTGAAAGGTGTCAACTGCCAGTTGTGGGGAACTGTGTTAATATTGAGTGGATTATTATTGTTTAACTTTACAGACAGATGTGCCGCTAGGGAGTTTGTTCCACCACTGCTTCACAGCTACGCATTAGGAAGCGGTGAAGGGCGGACGTTTTGGGGGACTGTCTTATGTAATTTTGTTCAAAAAGTGCTGATTCCCAAACTAATTTGAATAAATGACTTTTGATCTTTTGTTTTCTGTTTGGTCCTTGTATACGAAAGGAAACTGCGAGTCGTAGCCCAGAAGTCGATTCAGCCATTTGCATGGCACCAAAGCGCACACATGCAATTATTTTAAGGACATAAAATGCGAATTACTCTGTGTATAAACCGATGCTCTTCAGTAAATCTCTTCAGTCTGAATAGTATTATAGAAGCTGTCTTTATAGCTCAATTAAGTACGAATCGTCTCAACTTCGGACATAAATGTAATGGTGCATCTAATCTGTTTTAAGAAAACAAATCGTAATTTCTTCTTTCTCCATCTTAATTCAAATAAGTTTTAATATTCACAACACTCGCGTGTGCCATAATTTGAGGTTATTAATTGTTATAAAGTTTACAGAATATAAGCCACTGTTTGGATGAATCACAGTAAGATAACTTCATCCAAATACCTTCTTTGGAAGCATGTGTTAATAGTGGTCTATGAAACTGTTACTTGTGTTTTAATTTCCAGTAATGTGCAGTTTCATGCACTACTTTATCTAAACTTATGCTATTCTGTCAAAAAAATAAGAAAACACCTTTTCTAACTCTCAAACTAAGTCTTCGAATATTGCTATATAAATCATAAATGTATCTAAAGAAAGCACCTGGCTTTATGATTATAAAATGAATCGATAAGCATTAAATGCCTTCTTAACTCTAGAGACAAGCTCAGTTGGTATGCTTTAACAGAGATCAATGAAGTTCTTCTAACTTACTTCATTCCATAACTTAACATACATATTCAACTACTTCGTACCAATACTAAGTAAGTTACTACCATAAACTAAGTGCTCGTGATCGAAATGCCTGTATTAATGCACAATTTAAACTTAAAACCTGACATAAATTCTGCCAAGCTAAAAGAGTGAAGATAAAAACATCCAAGTCGTCTCCGCTTCCGCTTTGAAACCCTCAGTTTTGTATCAAATGCTGTTTCAAGCGATTGGGTTTCCGTACTTTTCTGTGTCAATTGCAATCCGTCCAGTGAGTTTATAGCTTCTTTGTCTGCTCTGAACACTGCGTGCAATGTTGCGGACATGTTGAGTATATTTATTTACGTATTTTGTATGAAGGCTTTGGTTAAATGATAAATGATTTTATTTCTGTAAGTAGGTTTGAACAAACACTTTTACACGTCGATCATATATTTTTTGTTAAACTAGATGAGGTCGGCGTTTCCTATCTGACTACTCTGAGAAGAATGGCCGAAACAAACTCAGAGGTCACAGTCTCTTTTAAAGTCCAGACAAAATCCTGGTCAGATCATGTGAAGGCTATGTAGATCGGTGTCTGCAATGGTCTTTTGAGGAAAGAACCACACAGATTGAGTGGACCTGTCCAGTCAGTGCACGCAATTGTCAGTAATCGTGCAGCTCAACTTAGACTCAAGGTGCTCAACGATTCGACGAACAATACCAAAGAAAGGACATTTGAGTAGGCCGCATAAATTACTCAAACTGCCAGATCATGATTACGCTGAGAAAAATACAAAAATAAATATAAAACACATTCGTTGAACATTCGTACATAAACTTACGCCTTTTTTCAGTTTTTTTTAGAAACTGCAGAACGCCACCTGCTTAGATCCTTACATACTTGCTTTGTTTACATTCATCTGATTAAAGGACATTTGAGTAGGCCGCATAAATTACTCAAACTGCCAGATCATGATTACGCTGAGAAAAATACAAAAATAAATATAAAACACATTCGTTGAACATTCGTACATAAACTTACGCCTTTTTTCAGTTTTTTTTAGAAACTGCAGAACGCCACCTGCTTAGATCCTTACATACTTGCTTTGTTTACATTCATCTGATTATGTACGCACGCCGCGCCGGTTGCGAGTACTACACACCTGAGCCTTTCAAAGAACATCACCAATAAGATCAGTATTATGACCTTCTAGGGCGTCCCCTCCCGGCGTTTCCATTCATATCTGCCTTGTAAATACCTCTTCTTAGTCGCCTTTAATTCATATCCTCGACATGATCAAACCATAAAAGCATATAGGTACTGACTCTATTCAATTAGACCTTTTGACCTTTGGTTGAAAGTAATCTTAATTCTTCTTTCGTATCTGTACAAACCGTGTCGTAGTAACATTAAAAGCCAATCACAAAGGTAGTATCCGGGCTGAATACCAAGGGTGTGCAGGGCTTAAATGCATAAAAGTGTCAAGTGGAAAATAGCGCATCGCGGCAACATATAAGGTTCAAAACAGCGATGCGTTTGATGTTAGTTGAATCGAATGACCACAAAAATAAAAATAATTTTGCGAATTTAATTAAATTTAAAATAAATGCTCGGGTTCTCTTATTATCATTACGTAAAATATGATAGTTTACGCTCAACATTTTGAGAATTATGTGATAAGTGATAAGTATTTGCTTTGAAAATTTGACAGCACACTCAATTTTTTTGGCTTGTAATATGCATGCAATATGTAGGATGTACGAAATATGTAGGCAGTACCTACGCCTGAACTATGCGACAAAAACTGAGCATTTTACGGTGTCCTATGTTTGTGTACCGCCTTAACATCGCGATGTTGATGATGATGATATTAACGACGAGTATCACGACGATGCAACCTCGTGATACTCGTCGTTAATATCATAGCCTCGCCGGACCAATGAAGAGAAAACGCGATTGGCTTTTAAAAAAAATACTCTTGAATTTGTAACACACGTATCTACTTTAATAATCTTGTGCTTTTTATAGCCGAGACTCGGAACAGTATTTGTTTTAAGCTCTGGTTAAACTGAGACAAATCCTACGCGGGATGCGGGATGAAAATCGCTCGCGCCGATTGTGTCAACTAACTTGTCATGAAGTGTTCAAACTGGCTCGAATAGTCGCGTGGCTTTCTAATCAATAAAACAATCGACGCGCACAATCACGTCTCGCACGGTATTCGTCTCATTTTGACCAGTTCTTATGGCGCGTCCTAAAGCATCCATTGGGTGACGAAAAGTCAACATTTCACGGAATTTTTTTACTACCCGCACTGTTCCTTCATCCTTAACTACATTAAACTTCTGTATTAACTTGTTTTGTGGCCCAAGCCCCTAAGTGCAACGAGTAATATCACATTACTGCAGACACAAGTTAGTTACATAAATTAATTAATAGAACGTGCGGTTGCATAATTAAAGTAAACTGTATTTATTTTCATCGTATATTGCATTTATCTTGGAAGAGAACTGTGCGATGAATGTTGCTCTGTGTCTCCTAATTAGTGTGCTTAAGCTAGATTATCAGCCTTTTATCATCATTTGCCTAGCCTTATCCACGGCGGACGGGTTCCAGTCTAACTGAATGCAGCTGAATACCGGTATTTTACATGGAGCGACTGCCTAACTGACCTCCAAAACCCAGTTACTGGGTAATACGATACCCCTTGGTAAGCCTGGTTGTCAGATTTTCGGGCTTCAGCTGACTACCCGTAATAATTGTCAAAGATCCACGAATCAAAGTGCTATCCGAAGCACGGAGGGGTCTCGGTATGTAAAGATGGTCACCCATCCACGAACCAACCGTGGCAAGCGAAGCTTAACCTGATCGATCGACCCTTGCGGCTGTTATTATTCAGCCACGGGCCTATAAATATCCAGCATCTGTGATTTTATGAATGTATTATGTACCACTAATCTTCGCCAGGTAGGAAATGAAATACAATCACGATAATATTATTGCTGATAGAAAAAATCTAACAAATAGTTAAACCAAAGTATGTGAATAAATAGATGGGTTGGTAGCTGAACAATATTTTACTTTCAAGTACGTAGTAATGTTATCATTAATCACTACAAAACCGATCACAAAGGACGTTAGATGAAATCTCATGGCTGCACAGTTTTTCATTAATTCACTGTTTTTATTTTTTATTTAGATCTAAATTTACCACAGAGGTTTAATGTCTACCATTAAGTTTAATATAAAATGTATGCATTAGATCAATAACACACTGGCTGAAAATAAAAATCGGCTGAATAAAACCGACTTGGAGAAAAAAAAAAACAAATGGCGCGCATTTGGTACCATTGTAAAACTTTGATACTTCATATTTAGCAAGAAAAGTTTAAAAAATGGAAATAACCTGCGATAGCGATATGAATTCAACTCCAGAATAATTATTATTCACAAATAAACCAAGAAAATACTAGAATAAATGTTCCAAGTAAAAGTGAAGATTTCACTTTTAATAACTGCACATTTAATAATTGTAAGTTTTAAATGTTTGAGGAACAGATGAATTAAAATTTGTTTTCATTAGTTGAGTTTTTATTTTATCCCGGTAGATAGATTGGTAGTTGAAAGAAAAGTAGATCGCACCTTGCTAAAGTGAGTAATTAACGCACTCGTGTTATTGCCGTCACATGCGCTCGGGCACCAACATAACCCTCGTGCAACAATCTACTGTAAGTACCTAACTGTATTTTCTAGCAAAATACAACATTAATAATATTTCAAAGAACGCTAAAATATGTAATACCCAAGCAGCAAAACGTGTTCCAGTAGTATCAAGATACGAAACGTACTCACAATATTTAACTAAAATTCTCATAATTAATAGACCATGTTTCAGTGCCCCAACTAACACAACTTTAGAACGTGATACAGCCACAAATTTTCAACAAAATTCGACGTTTGCTATATTTAGTGCACATTTAGCTTTAACGGAACTTTCCACCCATTTGTTTTATACGAATGCAAAGTGAATTGGCTAAAAACACTGCAGTAGTTTTGCATTCCGTCCCACTGGGTCTTGTTCCTTGTTATTTACAAAAATTAGTGTAACTGTACGGCTCTATGAATATGTTCCGTATGTTCAACGTTCTGTTTGTTTTAATTGGTTGTATGGTACTGCAATTTCGAGGTTACCTATGCTTTCCATAAGTATTTTTGAAGTAAAACTTCTTTAGGCACGCTTGGCTTGGGGAGTAAGCTGGCGAATGCATGGCGAGAGCGTTACGAAAAGTGTGATCGGGCGAGGCGAACGCATATGGATGGAGCTAAAGAAGTTTTACTTCAGTTGTGTGGTCTAAAGCACACTCGTTTCTAATGAGCTGGATCATACATATATGTGACTGTCAGTTAATCCCTTTTAGAATTTATGGCTGCACTTTGTTAAACCATACAAAGCGGCTTTAAGCGTCTCTTGTCGTATGTTTTCCAAGAATTATCCTTTCCAAGTCTTTGTTATGAAAACGGCCAACAACATTTTCTAGTAAGATATATAAAATAGGGTTAGTCCCTCGGCTCACAATCTCACGATAATTCATTGTGACAGTCATCAGTCAAACTGTGTTAATATAGTGTTTTACAATTAGTCATTTACAGTGAAACGCTTTTACCCTTTCCATTACGCAACAAAAATACCGCAACGAACTAATTTCTGTAACAGTATTGTTTGAGCCCTAAAGCAAACTGAATATTTAGGCTGTTGCCAAATACGATACACTATATCTTACTCGTTTGGCCTCAAGTCTACCGAATTAATCCTCAAATTGACGAGCAGCTGACATAATATCTCGTTCTCATCTCCTCTCCGTATTCCCAGACACTTACAATAATCTTACACAACCGAGCGTAGAATATATTAATACACACGATCGTATTATGTACGCCATTGGGCCGTATCGGCATAACCCTCCTACTGCCGTGTCCGTACGTCAGAGTAATCTGTATGTAGTGTCGCGATACTAATCCACTGGTATCGAATTATCTCTTATCTCTGTCCTGTAAGCCTGCCATGCGAATAGAAACGTAAGCTCGGGTTAATGTCAGACGCAGTAACTTACGTCTGAACGACGTATGTGTGGAAAAGAAATGGCTGGTATCGTATCAATGGAGGTTACAACATAAAGTACTCTCGCTCGTGTGATTTCTTTAACTAAAGGGGTATTTATGGGGGTTAGTGTGTAAGATGAGTAGCCTTGACCCTTGTAGCGT
Organism: Brachylomia viminalis; assembly: GCA_937001585.2. Lineage (NCBI taxonomy): Eukaryota > Metazoa > Arthropoda > Insecta > Lepidoptera > Noctuidae > Brachylomia > Brachylomia viminalis. The sequence goes on along the minus strand of OW443299.2, from coordinate 5,289,784 downwards.
GTTTGGCTCTTTTTGGGTACGTTACCCTAGTGACCCAATTTCTTTGGAGAGATCTGTGACATGAGGTTAAATACTCGTAAATGCGTAAGTAATGAGTCAATAATTGTGGATTTGGGATTTGATATTTATAATCAATACGATACATTGACGAACCATCGTAATACCAACCTTTTTTTTACCAGCGAGTAAAAACCCCAGTAATACCTATACCTGTTTGTTAAATATTCTTTTCCATAATGAAGATACTGAACTAGTAGGAACCAAAACATATTTTGTTTGTAAATCCCAAATCCTACCTTATCTATGGTCTTTCCTCATTTACGAACATAGGACACCATTAAAATCTAAAATTAAGACTTACAGTAAGGAAGGTAATGCATTATACGAGTATAATGCCGACCCTAGCATAGCCAGTAACACCTCCTGAAAGAGATAAGTGGACTTCGGTGTATCTGCCAATTGAAACTAATATGATAATTTCCGGCCGTTACTCGCCTGGTGGACTAAAAATAGACTATTTTGTTGATAAATCCGTATTTGTACTAAAACCACAACTCTTGTGTCGCCATGAGATAGCCAGGTAAACAGTTTGTTAGAGGGGCTAACTTGTCATAGTGTTCCGGACGTATTTGAGACCTGCGCCCTAATTGCGTAACACACGATCAATATCAATCTGAATCTGTTCGTAGAATCGTTGAGCTCCTTAAGTTCTGAGTTGAGCTGCACGGTTACTGACAAATGCGTACACTGACTGAACAGGTCCACTCAATCTGTGGTTCTTTCCTCAAAAGACCATTTCAGACACAAATCAACATGGTCCTCAAAGATTATTATAATATTATTCTAATTATTGTGAATGTGAGAACTATGTCGGTAATTGGTTTAAAAAAAAAAAGTATTTTTCTCAGTTTAATCATGATCTGTCAGTTTGAGTAATTTATGCGGCCTACTCAAATGTCCTTTCTTTGGTATTGTTCGTCGAATCGTTGAGCTCCTTAAGTCTAAGTTGAGCTGCACGATTACTGACAATTGCGTGCACTGACTGGACAGGTCCACTCAATCTGTGTGGTTCTTTCCTCAAAAGACCATTTCAAACACCGAGCTACATAGCCTTCACATGATCTGACCAAGATTTTGTCTGGACTTTAAAAGAGACTGTGACCTCTGAGTTGGTTTCGGCCTTTCTTCTCAGAGTAGTCAGATAGGAAACGCCCACCTCATCTAGCTTTTTTAAAATACGATTGACGTGTAAAAGTGTTTGTTCAAACCTAATTACAGAAATAAAATCATTTATCATTTAATTATTTTAAAGGATATTTCTAATCTATTGCTTCATATGTTCGGAAAATTTGTCTACTCAATAACGTGAATAACGCAATGAATGTTGTTGAACTGTCAAAATGAAAGCCATTGTCACTGTTAGTGTGTTACGCATTTACGCCGGTGAAGGTCAACCTTTTAGATACCCTTGGTAGACACGTAAAAAACGTTTAAAAAACGTTCTAATTTAATTCACAATCTCCTCTTAGCGACAATCAATGTCAAAAAGTGGTCAAAAATTTCCAGATTGAGACTGACTTTAGAATCCGAACGTTCCTAAAAATACGCGAATTGCTGCCCCTCAGTTTTATTACACTGAGGAATGGTGGTGGTTGATTATTGTACACAAACATAGTTTTAATTTACCAGCTGCAAGCCTGTCCCTACTCGTAAAACATGGTGAGAGTCCTTACTTACATACATGCTGAAAAAACTGGTATGAGGTTTTAACCGAATCTGTCTCGACTTGTTGTAATTTGTTGGGGTCTGCTTGGATTCCAACTGGGGCCTCGAACCCAATGTCTAAGGATACCGGTGTTCTACAGTTTAACCGCCATTCGGACTTCACTTCTCATTGACATTAATGACGTTTATGGTGCAATTCACTCGGCTTTTAATTGACCGAGATTGCTTTTGTTTTTTTTATTCGTATATAAACTGAGACTGACCACTTCACATGGAAGGGTCTCGATACGTTATTTTAATTTCGCCGAATTCGAGGGCACCTACAAAATACGAGTACTGTCGGCGTCGGCGTCGGGGCGCAATAAAAGTAAATATGCCGAGTACCGAGGGATAGTATAACTGTGCTCGTAAAAGAGTACAGTGTACCGCGTGCTGTGCTGGTATTCCAAATGCGTAAATATAAACGAGCAGTTTTATTGTCGTGAGGTAGCGTAAGGCTGTTGAAAAATTTTGGTTGTGCCTACAAAAGTTTTTAGTCTTAAAACCTTGCTTTTATTTATAGGTCTTACAATCTAACTTTTATTTAAGGTAGGTACTTAAATGTTTCAAGAAACAAATTACCTAGTCACATGCTTTATACCGACTTTTTTGGTGTGAACGTGTTGGTTTGGTGCACAAGCTCTGCGTATGTATATGTTGAAAAATGACTGGAAAAGAGTTTGCCGTGACACCTACGAACGAATAAAGTCGCGTGATGTGACACTAGATCATGTGCTTCCTAGGAATGTTATGGGCAAGCAACGGCTATCGACGGTTTGCCAAATTACATGAAATAAAGTTCAACGCCCTTAGCCGTACCGTCACGTAACGATATACCGAGATAACGTTTAGAGGCGGTCTGTCCCGGAAAGTGTTAAGATGTCAATCGGAATAGGTGGTGCAAAATTCCCCTATGGAATACTTTTTTTTAGGTAGGTACAAACAAAGAAATTGTTTTTTTATGAAAATTGGCTAGCGTATTACTCTACTCTTACAGAAAGAGTTAGTTAGTCTTACTCTCTTTCAAAAGAATACAGACATCGCTCTACTTAGCATTCAAGTTTACATTAGGTTCATCAATCTGGCAATGCTTGCAGACAAACTTGATTCGAGTTTGTCACTATAAACTGTAATCAAGCTGTAGCACTCAACTTGAACTAATCTGAACCATACATTCGGTATGCCGAGTTTAAATAACTCATCGGGTCACGTATTTACTATCATTGCGTAGTATAATAAAGTTATAGACTAAAGCACGCTTAATCTGATAATTTTGTAGCGGTATCTACATCGCCACATGCGAGCTGCGCGTCATACTGACGTCACGCAAATCCTGCATCCCGCAAGCAGAGTTTACCGCGCGACTAGCATAATACAACTTCCCGACATAAATCATCAGGCAGTTCTGTTGCCCACCAGACACGTTCGTCACGTCCATCCGTCTGGTCGGAGGATCCTCCCTTTGTATGAGTGAACTTTACACCCTGTTCCTCGTACCTCTTAAATTTTGAGTACCAAGAGACACTCGTACTTTAAGTCAATGCTCAACTATAGGTATTGACGATATCCTCACGTAGTCCCTACTGATGCTAGGGATTGACCAAGCATTACATTTACAATCATAATCGAGATTTAAATTATATCTTTAATGTTAGTTCTGTTGATAATTTTATATTATTTCAAGGCTAGTATTTAAATGATTAAATACTATTATTAACAGTTTTTTTTTTAATAAAACAGCAACACAGAAATTCAGTCAGAAACTAGTTGAGGAAAAAAAATTACTTATTTAAGTTTCTGACAGAATTTCTGTTTTGCTGTTTTATAAAAAAAAAAAAACCCGTTAATAGTAATTTTTTGCCACTTAAATACTAGCCTTGATATAATATAAAATGAACAACAGAATTAGCGTATTTTTTTAAATAAAATCTCGATTATGAATGTAAATGTAATGCTTGGTCAATCCCTAGCCTCAGTGGGATGACACTGACAGCTCACTCCACGCTCACTTCACCTAAGTGTTCACTTCACGCCTTTACAGAATCGACATGCTGTGCGCATCTCGTTTCAATCGTTTGGTACCTAGGGCACGCCAGGCATGAGGGGTTTGTAGGCCCAGCCTTATTTTTAAATAACGTCATTGTAGACAACAATGATTAAATAAATGTATAGGTTTAAAATACGCTGTCGTGTTTTATTTGTAAAAAAAGCATTTTGTCAATGTTGACATCTGTTTAACTTTTTATCATAAGGTTTGCGACTCAGTGACGCAATTGATAACCGTAGGTTAGTATCTACACTACGTGTATAAAGCACAAATGTAATTATTACGTAAAAATAGCATTACTTGGCTACTGATAAAAGTACCATGTTTAATAAAGAATAACTCTGAACTAAGATTTGGAACTTGGCACCATAGTAACTTTTATTCAGCTCAAAAATACCTATCCAACGATGTAACACACATAGCTATTGGAAGGTGGGACCAGATTTCATAGAAACTCTGGCATCATCCTTTACTAGACAAAATATAATATAACATTAACAAACATAAAAAAAGCATTCCATTCACTAAGCAACTTTTACTATAATTATTAAAAATACTCATATTATTAAAAACATTCGGAATTAGGCACAATGCCAATAATTTAATTTAAAAAAAAAACAATAAATTAAACTATAAAGGTCAACAAATTAAATTAAAAGTGTCAGAAAATTCAATTACAAATTAAATTTTAAATGACAATAAATTCAATTACAAATGTCAATAAATTAAATTTATTAATAAAATTGAAGCAAAAAATTACTTGCATCGTGTAAACACTGTTACTGAACTTTATCGTTGCTTCAACTTATGGTTTGCCCCAAGCACTTATATCACATCGAGTACATCAGACTTTACTTATTAAAGTCTTGCACTTCACACTGGTTCTTATATTATTATTGTCCGTTTCAAAGATATTATTGTGTACATTGAGGCTCCAGTTATTTCACATGTTTTAAAAAAGAAACCGTCGCAGAAATATCTATTTATGTTGTTATTTCGCTACCAAGGACTACTGCACGAGGACCACAAAAAATAACTAGGATGACAAGGCAGTAAAGGCTAACAGGTACAGTAAAACATATAAAGCGCTTTAATCACAATCAAAGCCGTTTAATATTTTCCCAAACATTATCCGCCCAACTAGAAGCCTAACAGCGACGCCATTGATCAGGGGTGTCGCGCGCATCAGCAAATGCCACCTCACATTGCAGGTGTAGGTGACACGAGCGCGATAAATAACGCACAACCCTAAAAATTAAGCCGCCTATCCCACCTCGGAACTGAATTTAGTGGGAAGGTATATAAAGTTGATATGCATTTTTTTGCCAACCAATTCATCTAATAGGTAGACGAATTTGTTAGCAAAAAACCTACCTATATTATAAAAGTGATAGTTTGTATGTTTGTTACTCAATCACGCAAAAACAGCTAAACGGATTTGCATGAAATTTGGCACACATATAGCTTATAACCTGGATTAACACATAGGATAATTTTCATCTCGATAGTCTCACGGGATCAAGACTTATGCGGGTGAAACCGTGGGGCGGGCGCCACTATTTTGTTTATAATATACAAATAATAGGATGCGTAGCTGCCTTAGCTTAGCTTTAGTAGATATTTGCAAAAAATCCACGTAGGTACTTTTACCTTTTTTTCTATTTAAAAGTGGTAAGCTTGTGTAAAACTCCATCCCCGGGTTTTTTTGAGTAACCTAATTTACCTACGCCTACGGTGTAAATAAGAATGTACATTAAAAAACTGCCCGCTGAAAAATATTTGTTCAGGAATCTCAGTTGGCAACAACACAATAATAATTTATTATTTATAGCCTCAGACCAAATAGCTTTCAAAATTTTCCATTATTACCAAAATTTATGTGAAGTGTATCGTCAAACTGTCAAATTTTTTACTTCTTATTTGCGCATCCTTTTCTTAAAGGTTATTATTCAATTTAGAACCTTTCCAGTTTGTCGTAAGGATCTTTGGGTATTTTGTGAGGCAAAAGTTGTTCGATGAAATGAAATCGGTTGTGGAGTAAACTTGAAACAATAGCATCAAGTTTCAGAGCAACAGATTTTAGGAGACTAATAAAATAATGAAAGATCTCACTGACCTTATTTTTAGGAGCTTTAGAATATAACGATGAGAAAAATTACGAATTTGTGTATCATAGTTGGGTTTTTCGGTGGGTCTTTCAATATTCTAACGTGTATGGTCCTTCGGGTATTTGGGTAAGAAAACGTTAAAATGAATGTGGTATGTTAGCTGGGTCATGTTTAGTCGGCGTAAAACAGGCTAATGTTATATATGTTATGAAAAAGTATTTTCATTTTAGAAATTCGTATTGAGTTTTGTCTCAGATAATTTTCTATGATATATTTCTGCTGGTAATTACAAATATTACAATGTTGTTTCAGTCAACACATCTTTTATTAGAGAAGTTATTAGCATGTGGCCCTGGTCCAGAACACAACCCAACCGTTCTGTGAGGGCAGAGTATGAAAACCATATTTTGTATAAACCAAACAGAAAGATTGTATCTCGAAAAGTCCAAACTTGTTCTGTTGTACCCGCTTGTAAATTCGGGTCGTCTACATTTAAAACCTATCCATCTGCGTCAGAAAACATTCCAAAGTCGCCTTTATTATTTGGTTCCTAAAGTGGTAGAGATCAGCATGTTGAACGTTGCAGATATCTAAACAAACATTCAGTGCAGCCCTAAATTGTTGCGGTTTCCGACGCTCCGTCCGTGTGTTTGTTTGTCTATAGTAAACATAACACACAATTGTCGCTGATTTGTTTGTTCCTCGATAGTTGTGGTAATTGTTTTGACCCTACAACTGGCAATATTATGTTATATAATATTAGTATATGTGTTACGGTTACATAGTTGAAGTTTGTAGTCGTATACATTATTTATATAGATGACTGCTAACGTGGTTCACAAAAATATGAATCGCTTAATCTTGTGTGGCGTTAGTATTCTTACTTTAAACCATCTAACTTTAGACATTGAATTTTATGAGGTTCACCTTTGCGATTCTTTCCCAGTTTACGACGAACACATGTTGACCATCAAAAAAAAAATTGTTGTATGTTCTTGCACCTTCCAAAGTCATGACCATGCTATGTATATGTCATATCACACCTTTTAAGTACTGGCTCGTTTGATTACCTTCATTGCCTTGTTTATCCCGATCTACGAGTATGTTGTCCATTCGACCCGGTCCTAATGTGTCAAGTGGTAACTGAGGAAGTGTCAGATTAATATCGAGAGTACTTGTATTGAGACACTCACCATTGGCATTCGATAGTGCTTCGATTCCTCGATAGGAATTCTTAGATAGGAAGAGTCCTGCCAAATAGTGTATACAAGGTTTAGGTTAAAAAGTTGCGTTTCATAAAATATTTTAATACGTTTGAGTCGGCAAACATACTGCCGTTCTTCTGTAGTGATCATTTGGAGTACTACGAGGGAAAACTTTGGGGCCACAACTATTTTTAATGCTATTTAAACAAGTCACATATGCTTTGCGAATTCTCTATTGAGTAATAACTATTTCTATAAAAGAGGTTTTATTTATTTATTTTATCTCTTAAATCTATCATTATCATTATTATATATAGAATCTTTTTTCAATGATATCTTACAAGTGTGACCTCACCCAATCATCATGAATATTCTTAAGGACGTTTACTACTCTGTTGGTTTTGTCTTGTCCCCCTTCTCTCACTTTACCGAAGAGGTGGCCTGTAAAGATAAGTAAGTAAATTTCGGCTCAGCACACACTATAAACCTTTAAATCGGTTTACCCTTCATGAATTTTAAATGCGCAAATTGGGACATAATTGACGCGGTTTACCGTTCCGCCATATTAGTAACGGTTAACGCTGCCGTAGACCACAACATTGTTGTGTGTTTGAAATCGCTTCAATTCCATATTTAAATATTTTGAAGCTAAAGTCCCTTGTTTTTGTTCACATCTGTGGCTGTTTTTGAGTGTGGATTAAAGTGGTTGATGAATGTCAGACGAGAATTGGTGGTTTTGTTGGTTAGGTTGGTCGTATACAAATTTGATTTCTTTTGGTTGCATTTCCGCCGATGAAATAACATTTGCCACATTTTTTGGTTCGTGTTTTTTACTTTATAAATGCTTACATGTAATTTAAGCTAAAAGCACGTACACATTTTTCATCTGACTTTTATTTATTTATTCTAATCCCTTTTAAATAAAAATCCAATTAAATTGTCGTGTCATGTAGACTAATCAAATACACTTCCTGATCCTGAACGTCTCGATTAAAAGGTGGGGTATATCCAGGTATAGACTCACCAAAGGTGAGTTTATTCAATATTAGGCAGGCCGTCCCATTGGTCGGATATTTGATACCTACTCGACGGCAATTAAACGCTTTTCCTGTGCCCGAGGCTAGCGACAAATCACATTCCAGACACCCCTTAAACACCATGGAAAACAGCCACAGTGTAGCAAATTATTCATAAAAAAACACACATAATTCAGTGCAAAAATGTTTTACGTCCTATTTTTTTAGTCTGTATTATCGTTGGTAGGGTGTCCAAACTAGATAAGGCGCAGCCCAGGGTGTAACATCCATAAAATTACACATAGGAGGGATCGGACGCGACGGGCCAGTTATCGAATCACTTCGGAATGCATAGGATATTTTGAGCTTGTACTACGTTTGTGATAGCTAAATGAATTTCAAGAAAACTGCCGGGGGTGGTTTAGAAAAAACTCCATGTTACTGCTTGAAAATAATATATTTTCCAGGTAACTGAGGTAAGATTCAATGAACGATTTTACCAGCAAAACTAAAATTATTAAGTAAACTATTGCTGGCAGAATTTAAACGAGTCAAATAAAAATTCATGAAAACTCTTTCGCGTCCGCCCGACCACCGCACACCTTTTTAGTTCAGACATTGTCTGACGTAGATTTACCATAGCATTTTATCCCCATCAGCAACCATTGTTTTGCTAGCACAACCAAAAAACAAATAAGGGAGTAGTTTAAACAAAATAAAAAGAAAATGTTCGTTAAGCATAATGCTTTTAAACCCGTTCGAGTCGTGCAATTGCACGAGTACTGAGTTCACAAATAAAGTGAAATCAAAATGAATAGTTTATGCAAATCCTATAAGCAGTTCTTGAGTGAACAACAATAAAGACAAATGTGCTTTTGTTGAGAAAACCAATATTCTAGAAACTGCAGGCTTCACAGACAGAATCGCGACGGGAAATTAAGCTGAGATTACGAGAAACGTACCTTGCCAGTTTTTCTTGTTTTTTTTTAATTATTTTCCTCTTAGCATAAATGCGATGCTGAACTGCTTTCTACATATAAATGAGGATAGTTTCATTCATGATTAATTATATTATATTTCATTTGTTTCCTACAAATAAAATTAAATATAGAAATTAAACAATTTTTCTCCAAAACTGGCGATCACTGATTAGTGTTGGTAATACTAGTAAAACGTTAGGTACATGCATTGGGTACATCAGTGAATTTGAAGTTGTATTTTCAGAATAAATAAACTTATGAATTTTCGCATGAATACTTAGCCATCTGTTATTTATTTTTAATTATTCTTTGAATGCCCTGTTTTTTACGTTTTAAAATCTTATCTAGTGAATCATATCTGCTACAATGTCTCCAGACAGACTGGCAGTAGTTACGTCATGCAAACAGTTATAACTTCAATATTTCTAATGGCGTGCGGTCCAATCTCTTGCAATGGCCATATTGTAGTTCGAGAGTACGTACGGCTGTGATGAAAATTTGTTATTTTTTAAACTCAATGACCTCATTTTATTTACTTCATTTAAAATCAATGAGGAGGGATATTATTTCTAGATTTAATTAAGTGATTTGTATTTCTGAATGATTTTGGTCTTAGACCTCTGATGAATCTCGAAGAGATTGTAAATCAATGAAAAACAAAATTTACGAACAGGTTTATATTTAAAATATCGGACGTCTGATAAAGATTTTCATTTACAAACAGTTACGACACTGCTTATTTCATAGTCCCTTTAACCGTCAAGGTAGAGAGGGGGAAACTACCTTTCTACTATCGTCATTATCAGATTAGCTGGCTTTGCAAATAAATTATCCTTAAATTAAAGTACGCAATCATTTCTTCTCTTTCAGTCTTCTGACACCGACCCCCTCTATCATTTTTATAATCTCCTAAATAATCTTCAAGTGTTCTTCTGACTAGGGTTCTTGCATTTGTCTTTGCGTTAGTTCAGCTGCTACTGATTTGGATAACTTCTCTTTGTTCATATTTGGCAAAGCTATACAGATCAAGCCGTTTACTGTAAAAGAAACAATATTATCAGCAGTGTCATCAACGAACATAATTATTTGGAACATCATTTTAGGCCATTACGAATAATAAGCTTACCAACAAGAAGACTTCCAAAAAGATAAAACCCAGCACCACAATTGACGTCCAGGAACCAGCCAATCAGGTTGGATCCCACCATAGATCCAGTACGTCCCAGCATCATTGACAAGCAAACTGCCATAGCTCTGCACGAAGAAAATTAAGAAATCAAAATTGGAACACATCCTGTGTCTACTGAGAATAAGATCTTGTAGACAACTAACATACCTATATTTAGTAGGAAACAACTCCACAGCCACGGCATTCGTCAGTCCAATACAAGCTCCAGACATTTGGAAGATAGCAAACAGAACAACGGCAACCTGCTGGTTGACGGTAAGATTAGCTGCAACACCACACATGCCAGTGATGCAGAGGGTCACTACTAGGATGGCTTTCTTGCCTACATAGTCCACGAGGACACCTACTATGATATACATGGAACAGAAGACTAGCCCAACGTAGATGGAACGCTCGAAAGTGGAAGTGTAGATTGTGTCATCGCATACAATCTGCAATGAAAAAGTTTTTAGTTTAGAGACGGTCGAGTAAGAACATAGAAAGGCAAGAAAAATAAACTAAAGTACATTTTGAATAGACTAGAAAGAAAGGTAGAAAATGTTACTAACCGTAGTGCTATTTAAAGCATCAGCAGCGGCTTTATTCCGTGTCAATTCGATGACGTCACAGATTTTCATGTCAACGGCATCCTGGCTAGCCAATGAATTAAGAATGGTCGGGAACCAGATGTAGAAGCCATTTGTTCTGAAACACCAAAAATATTATTGTAAGATTACTTAACTGAAGAACATTTTCTAAAAAGAAGCAAAGAAAAGAATTGGTTCTAATACATACGCAGCAAATATCCCAAATTGAACGAAGCAGGTGAGAGAAATCCAAGGAAGTAGCGGAGGTTTGAAGATTGGGAAAGTTTGTTCTTTCATGGAGGCAAAGATAGCTGTTATACCTTTGCCGTTATTCAACTTTGTAATTTGGCTTTCGATAATCAGCGATTTTACCTGTAATGCAAAATATACTTCTTCATCGATTTGTTTCCAAGAAGATAATAATACGTTGTAACAAATAAAGTAGATTGTTTAGTTAAAGCCTTTTATTGGGTATAATGTATGGCTTTAATACTTACTGAAAAGCTGTCTTTAGGCTTGCAATTGTTTATTGCGTAGATGGTTTTCACAACTTCCAAAGTCTCCTCGTAGCGACCATTAGCATACAGGAATTTAGGACTTTCTGGTGCAAAGAACAGAAGCACTGTGGCAATGCCAAATGGTATCGTACAAGCAACGATAAGTAGGCGCCAAGGACAGTAGGAAATATCCAAGAAATCGATGTGGTAGGAAAACTTATGAGGTAGAATCAGCCAGGCCAAAGCTAATAAAAAGTAAAAAAAGAGATATTAGACACACTAATTACATAACATGAGATCACGTCAGTATTCACTACAAAGGGTTAGGCAGACATGCACCTATAGTACACGATAGTAGGTTGTAGGTTAGGATTGTAGGTTGTAGTAAATAATATAGATTCTTTGTATTTTGTTAATGTGAGAAAGTTGTAGGCTTAACTTGTAAATTTATGATTTATAGACAATTTTCAATCTTGTTAAGTACCAGGTACCTGTTGACAGGCCTACCCTGTCCTCCGATACCTATAAAATTGTAAAACCCAATTATTTTTAAAACAGTAAACGTGGAGTTTCTTGCCGGCTCTTCTCCATAGGAATCGACATATTGGGACCGTGCACCTAGCTTCTGACGTTTCATAAGTGCCCATGATATTTGATTTTAAAAAGATATTAGTCAATTTAAATAACGCTGATCAGGCAATACTTAAATCTATTTAGATTGCCATGATACATGCACATGATACAGTTCGCTACAATTCAGGTTATTGCACAACATAACAGTATTTAATGCGGTAGGCAGGTATTAACTTTAGGGGAGATGGGGGAATTGGGAGTCACTTAAGGAAAAGTCATTATTGTAATCACAAATGATCAGTCTTATATTTTTTTCATATTTACTAATCTTTAAAAACTAATCAGGTATCAAGATATATAAGTCTTTTTTGACTATCATTAACATAAACATAATTATAATTAAGAAACAAAAAAGTAGTTTTGACTCCAATTACCCACATGTAAGGGAAATGAAAGTCAGCTCATGGGGGAATAAGAGTCAAAATTATAAAACAAATAAAAGCAACAAAGTTATTATCTGTTTTTACAAACAATTAGAAATCAACAAAATTAAACATTAGAAATGATTACCCAATGGAATCATAACAAGTAATATTATAAATCGAGTTAAATGCAAAAATCACAGCGATAGCGACTTGGATCATCACATCCTGTACATACCTCATGGGCCCACCCAGCACAGAGACGGCAACGGTACCAGATTTCTTTCGGTTTTCCCTCTTCAAGGCATATTGCGCACACAGAATGTTCACGCTCGTTCTGGGAGTTTTGCTGGATATTTAGTGGGATTTCAATATTTTTTAAGTCACTATCTCCACTCTCAACATAAGGAACCTGTTCATCAGCCGATTCTTCAGATGAACTTGACTTAAATAAGTTCTTTTTTACTTCTTTTATCTTCTTAATAACTTTGCCTCTTGTATGCTTTTCTTTTTCCTTTCGTTTCTTAGCTTATTATAATTGACTCTTATTACCCCAATGACGGTTTGTTTGCTAGATTTGAATAATTACACAAAAAACATCACAAAATCTAATATCTTGCATTAATAAACATAAGTTTAGTTCTAGTACTACATTTTAAGATTATTCTATTCGTAAAATTAACAAATATAGATACTCACGTTTTCGATCGAAATTTCGGAAATTTTACAACGGCCCCTCCCCTGTGACACTTGTGTCGCTCCCGGTGACGCGAGCTTGACTAGCGGGTCGGCGTATTGGGGAGTGCGGGAGGGGTGCCGAGCTAAACCCCGTGCGACATAGCCGTATTCTGTAATGCTTTAGGTTCATTTCTTTTTGAATTGACCCTCATTGCCCACTGACTCTCATTCCCCCCGGCTCCCCTAGTTTTAGTATGAAAGTTATTAACTTACATGGTAACACTACAGTGCCAATTCCAATGAAAGACGATCCGAAAGTGACCATTTTGTCTCTATGACGAATATTGTTAAATTCTCCGAGATAAGTGTAGACTACTGCTGAGGGACCCGCCATACTGAAAATGGAAAGAAATTCTTACAGATTAAGGCCTCCTTGCACCGCCAATCACTAAACACGTTTCGCGCTAAACGAGTTTTAAACATCATTCTGTCTCTGTCATCTTTAAACATTTGTCACAAACAGAATTATGTTTTAAACTCGTTATCGCGAAATAACAAAGGCCTAGATTTTGTTTAGGTAAGCATCACTTAGATGTTGCTGAGGATAAGAACAAGCATATTTTTAGTAGATTAATTTTATTGAAATATATAATTTGAGAATGGTGACTATAAAATGCTCATCTGAATTCAAAATATGTATATTATGAGTAACTTACAAAACAGCAGAGATGAATTGAAGAACAGCAAACGAGGCAAGATTTGGTGCAAAACTCGATGCCACTGATACTATAGTGGACACCAACATAGCAATCAGCATGGCTGCTCTCCTGCCCTTAGTGTCAGCTAACCATCCCCAGAAATATGACGTTAATATTATAGCTGAAACAGATGTTAAAGAGAATGAAGAAGTTTATAATATTGTAGTGTAGTGTTAGTGTGGTGTCTAATGAAGCCACAGAGGACAAAGAAAAACTATCAAGATTATGAGATGTAAAAAGTGTGCTTCATAGGCTAAGGTATTAAAGTACATGCTAAAGACATAATTAAACATTTTGACTCTGCAGAGTGAATTCTGGTAAGGCATGGTTTGCTAGTTTGTTTATACAGGGCTTTTGGTAATATGTCGGCAATACATTAAGGGGATGTAGGGGAGGTCATTTGCAACCAAATTACCCCGTATGATCACTATGCAAATGTCGACCATTTCCGAGTAATTTTACATTTTATATTTTTTTGGCGGTGTACAACTTTGAAAATTTATAAAAAAAACAATGGATGATTTTTTTTAAAATTATTATTATCTGCTTCTACTTCAATATATAATTTATTCAACCATAAGATTACAGTTATCTTTAATATTTTTAAAGCAGAGCACACTATTTTCATCCTTTTGAGCAGGTTATTTGACTGAAATGGTTGATTTCTGCAAAAACACATTGGTATACTTTATCGACAGGACATTCCAAAAATATGAACAACTTCTCAGCTATCCAACGACATACAATAAGATAACAGATATCTTCAAAAACATATAAAATATTAAATTACTGGAAAATGGTTGACATTTGCATAGGGGTCATTTGGTTGCAAATGACCTCCTACATATCCTTAATGGATTGCCGACGTATTACAAATAACCCTGTTTAACGATTCTTGATAGTTCATGTAGAGCATCACATCAGCCGATCGATTCTGTAACAATTTCACCGTGATAACTAAGGTGAAGTGAGCTATCATTCCACCTGATGCAAGGGATTGACACTATCGACAACTCACTTCAAGCTCACTTCACCTAAGTTATCACGGTGAGATTGTTACAAAATAGCTCGGCTGATGTGCTTTTTTTTTTTTTTTTTGAGGATGGGAAATCATAAATGACCCCTCCCGCTCTGGATGGAGCGGAAGGGAGTGTCAGACTCTTACTGACTAAAACCCACCCGTGTTCCTTCCTTGGCCCTTTATGTTCCGGGTCAGCGGTAACTCTTTCGGATGATCCCGCTTTCCCGGCAGGCTTGGGCCCTAGCCCTCTTCGATCCTGACATCTCTTTGAGGCGCGCGTGGAACACGTACGCGCCGTCTAGCACGGGCCTGATCCTGATCGGACGGTGAGCTACCCATTACTCACCGCCCGCAGGCCCGCGCCTACGGTGGCCGGGAGTCGTCACGCGGCTCCCGACGCCCGGAGCGTCCACCGCGGCGGCTTGGACGGGAGACTCTCTCCCTCTCCCGTCCCGCCACCTCCTTCGCTAGCATGACTGCTTCGCAGAAGGAGGCGACTGCCTCCCACTCCCCCTCGCCCCGGACAATGGCTTGAACCAGGGCCGGGCGTGACAGGTCGTCGCCGCTGCCGATCGCCTCTACGAGGACACGGCGATGCTCCGCCCATGCAGGGCAGGCCCCCACCGTATGCTCCACCGTGTCCTCGGGGCGATCATTGCAGTGGTGACACCCGGGCGTTTCCTCCCGCCTGATGATGTGCAGGAACCTCCCGAAACTTCCGTGTCCGGTGAGGACCTGCGTCAGGCGGTAGGTGAGGACGCCGTGACGCCTCTCTAGCCACTCCTCAAAGAGGGGTCTTACCGCCGCTATCGTGGCGTGCCCTGCGCTGGGTTGCGACAGTCGCTCTTTCCATGCCGCCATGAGATCGCGCCGGAGGTCCGTCCGCTCCGCCGCGATTTGCCGCGGAAGCGGGGTTTCCCCCCGGCGTAGTGCCTCCACACGCCACTCATACAGGCGCGCGAGGACTATAGCCTCCAGATCCCACGGCGGCTCGGCTGATGTGCTTATGTTGACATAAAACAATATTGACCTGGGTCCGATTCCCAAGTCGGGCAAAGTGTTTTTTCATCAGAAATTTCTTAGTAGTAGCCCTGAGTCTTTATTAGACTCCAGTTGATGTCAATAGGCTCGCCTCCTATTGCATGGAACCTAAACATAAGTGGCGAAATGTGGATGTACTATATGTATAATACCAAAGCGTAAGACAGGTGCAAACAGATGCAGGAGAAAACAGGCCTTATGTCAGATGTCGCTCATTTGAAAAAAGGGTGACATATCTAAAAAATCTGCAATTTTAAGTTAAGTATACAGGGGAACGCAGCAAATGTTATTCTTTTTGCTATCGCTATAAAAAACGACATTACACTAAGGTCTAAAAATGAGGGAGCAAGAAAGTTGACTATAATATGCTTCGTCGCACTTTTACTGCTACCTTTACTCTTGGAAATCATCATACCCAGAAATTGCTCTTTTTGAATTATTACAAGTTTTTCACAAATTAACGAATTATGTATGTAATACTGACCTGTAAATGGCAAAGCAGACAGCCAGCCTTTCTGCTGCGTGGTGAGTTCCAAGTCGCATTGTGCTGCAGGTATAACATAGCCTAGTACTAGGCATTGCATGATCATGCCCGTCAGCATCAGGCCAGACATCAGCATGTGGAAGATGTTATACATCCCGAAACCTGAAAATATTTGTTTTGTTTCTTTACAAAACTTACAACTAGGATACATATACTAAAAAGCATACGTTAAGAATGGCCAATTACAAGTTTTCACTGATATCAATAGAGTAGAACAAGAGACAGTAGACGAAGAAGAGAAAGTAAAAACTAAGAGTACCCAAAAATAAATTTGCATCACTAGACAGGTTTCAGTGGTCTTCAAAGAAGTATTTACAAGAGACAGAAAACAATAAATGCCCCCGAAGAGAAATTTTAATAACAAGAAAAGTTTCAGCGATCTTCAATTTCCGTAATATACAGTAGTTATTGTTTATCAATCAATCAAATTATTTATTTCGGGTTGCATAGACCCATAGATAAATACCTTAACCTAAGTATACAAATTATTATCAACAATAAGTGTTAGTAAATAAAACTTAAGCCTATGTTAGTAACACTTCACTAGCACTGCACTATGGGATATGGCGCTTTATTTACTGCCAATGAACGTATTATGGCAGGCCAAACTCTTTTGTGCGTCATGATTGCAAAAGTGCAATACCTAAGCGGTCAAATATATGGAACAGCCATTTTATTTTAAATAACCGACAAGATATTTCAACGCAGGACGGTTCAGAATGATGTACTGAATCCATGCTAACAGGTTGCGAGACCCTCCACCATATGTTAAATATTTTAGAGTACACATTCTACAGGGTTACTGGTACTCTGCACTGATTACAAAATATTTGTAATAATTGCATCATTTAAACTCATTGGAAGTTATTTTTACCCTCTTCGCCTTCAATGCTATCACAATTGAACTAAATAAAACACGTTGTGTGACACTAAACGCTTCCAGAGGTACAAGCTATAAAAATCTTCTATTGTGTTTCGTTCTGTGTCCTTTAACCGATTAATGACTGCAGTGTACCTCAGTCAGCACGTCAGCGATAACAATACCTGTAAAAGCTGACCTCGTATACTATTGAAACTCCGTGGCTTCACTAGGCCAGCTCAAGATCAAAGTGTTATAACTGACGTGCAGTCAAATATACTTTGTCACATACAATTTACTTGGTTCGTATTTGTACTTAAGACAGAATGCAAGAATAACGTTTAAAGACACGGAACGCGACAAAATACTAATAAAAAACCGGACAAGTGCGAGTTGAACTCACACACGAAGGGTTCCGTACCACCGTACAATATTTAACACTACATATTAAAAAAATAAGTTTCTTGTATGGTTAAGTTAAAAAAATTAAATTTTAACTTTATTTTATTTTTATCATTTGTTGCTATAGCGGCAATAAAATACATACTTTGAAAATTTCAACTGTCTTCCTATTACAGTTCATGAGATACAACCCGCTGATAGACATACGGATGGATGGACGGACAGCGGAGGCTTAGTAATAGGGTTCCGTCCCGAAAAAGTGACAATAATGGATTAACAGCAATAGTATGTGGCTGCGCCGAAAAGGTCTCATCATCATCATCATCAGCCTATAATGTTCCCACTGCTGGGACACAGACCTCCTCTCGATGAGAGGGAGTGGGCCGTAATCCACCACGCAGGCCCAGTGCGGGTTGGTAGATGTTACATGTCTTTCGAATTTTCGGAAAGGTCTATTTCAGCATTAATGCCAGACATATGCTGTCTGACGCTGGTTTTGTAATGTACCTTTAGGGACAAGTGACGGGAAGTAACAAACAGTTTCAGCAAACCCAAAACCTCAACAGTGACGTGAGGCCGGATTCGTAAACATGTGTGCACTTAGTGAGGTGTAGTTTAGTTGTAAATTGGGTTGTAAATCTGTGCGTGTGAGCGTGTATATGTCGTAGGATAATTTGATACTTCGAATCTTCGCGAAAATCCTAGGGGTTTTGCGAAAACGCGGATAATTAGACATAGGCGAAAAATTATCAAATCTTACTGGACAAAGTCAGGATCTAACATAACCTAACCTAAATGATACAACAACAATAGAAGGGTATCTGGCGCTTGGCGGCCGCTGCCGCGGCACGCTCGCTTCGCTCGCTCGCCTTCGCGCGCTAATGGTCACTGTTCTAACATAACCTAACCTAAATTCTAATTATCCGCGTTTTCGCAAAACCCCTAGGATTTCCGCGAAGATTCGAAGTATCAAATTATCCTACGACATATACACAGAGCAAGGTGTAGTTTTGCATGCTTCACTGTATTGTTCGCAGCGCTATGTCTTGATTTTTTACCAATATACAACATTAATGTTTACTAGTTTCTTTTTGTCCTTTACCTGTTAACAACATTGCTTCATCGAGTGTCGTTGTAATTTTTCCTTGATTCTCGTTATTTTTATCCATTGCAGCGGTAGCGCCCATGTTTTGTATCTAAAAACATCAAACACTTAAAAATCGATTGCGGATAAGTTGTGTGGAAATGTTGATACGAGCTAATAAATACTACTAAAAAAACTTTGATCAAAGTAGGCTATAAAATCGTGAAATAGGATCCTATTTTTTCTGTACCCTCATTCTCGCTTTTTTTCTAAACTTAATTATAAACTACTTTTATTTGCAAAACTAATAACTATTTAGTGATTGCACATAATCATTCTGAGAAAATTTAATTTTGTACTGTAATGTTGAGTGTAGTTTTGAAAACATTTAGAAAAAAATTGTTGTAGGTCATTTGTGGTGACAATTTATTTATTAAAATGACATACAGCATAATATTGAGATAAGGACATGGTGATAGCGAATCACGCAACTGTTAAACAACGTTCTGGTAACTGTTATATCATTTTTGCGATACCAAAATGTTATCTATCTACACCACTACGATGTTAAAATAATAACATTAAAATAATGGTTTTATATTATTGAAAATACTGACCATGGTCGAGGTAGGAGCAGTAAGATCTATCGATTGGCATATTAACAAAGGTATTTTGTAGATCATATTTCTTGATTCACTGTGGGAATCGAACCCACCACGATCTGTGTGAACTTGACATTGCATTGTCGCATCTATCGCGTGAAAATATCGTGTTCCATGTTAGCAATCCAGTGTAGTGTACCTTAACCATTATTTAGTGTAAATGTGCTCATATGTGGTGTGCGAAGACCATGCAGATAACCTTCTTTGACTACATTTGCAGGGTGGGTGATGTGCATAACCATTGTGAATCCTGTCCTTGGTATAGTTTTAAACTGAGTAGGTACGTATAATCTTATAAGAAAATATATCTTTCATAATATAATAAGTACCTACAAGTAAACATGTTCTTCAAAAGAAGAATAATAAGATAAGATTGTGGAATAAAGTATTTATTTAAGATATTCTGTCCTGATAATAACAGCTAGACAATGGGACAATAAAAATGCGTTATGGAAAATTGTTAGCAATTTTTAATCGCTTTTACATCATTCTTCGTCGTTTAATTTTAATTGGCAGATAATAGTTCTATTGAGTAAATATAGTTACTTACTTAATGATGCAATAAAACATTTTAGATAATCTTCAAAGTTACACTCATTAACGCTGTGTAAATAATTATATTGTCCTAGAAACTAGGGAATAAAATAGTATAATACACAACTAGGTAGGTATGAATAACAAACACTTTAATCAAGTCTTTTAACCGAACCACCCGAAACGTTTTTAAGTCTAATTTAATCACACGAGTGAGCAACATTATAAAAAAAAAACATGTCTTGGTCCCTGTCGCCAAGTATGAGGCTATGATTAAAACATGTTTTGGTCCTAGTCGCCAAGTATGAGGCTATGATTAAAACATGTTTTGGTCCTAGTCGCCAAGTATGAGGCTATGATTAAAACATGTCTTGGTCCTAGTCGCCAAGTATGAGGCTATGATTAAAACATGTTTTGGTCCTAGTCGCCAAGTATGAGGCTATGATTAAAATACTTGATTATTACCATTAGACTTATAGAGGATTTTTCGTAAAGCATGATCCAAACTAAAGTAAAAAATCTAAACAGTAACTAAAATGCAAAATTGTAGCATGATTTTCTAACCCTAGGCAGTACTATGAATTTTTACCAACTGTAGATCCATTAAGAGTGTTGTAGGTTAGAATTGATATACATATTATGACATGAGTATTTACTTTGTAAAGTATTATAATATTAATTTAACTATTGTGAATGTGAGAACTATGTTGATCATTGCTTTTTTTTGTATTTTTCTGTCTTAGTACGATCATGATCTGGCAGTTTGAGTAACTTATGCGGCCTACTCAAATATCCTTTCTTTGGTATTGTTCGTCGAATCATTAAGCTCCTTAAGTTCTGAGTTGAGCTGCACGATTGCTGACAGTTACGTGCACTGACTCGACAGGTCCACTCAATCTGTGTGGTTCTTTCCTCAAAAGACCATTTCAGACACCGATCTACATAGCCTTTACATGATCTGACCAAGATTCTGTCTGGACTTTAAAAGAGACTATGACCTCTGAGTTTGTTTCAGCCTTTCTTCTCAGAGTAGTCAGATAGGAAACGCCGACCTCATCTAGTTTAAACAAAATATGATTGACGTGTAAAAGTGTTTGTACAAACCTACTTACAGAAATAAAATCATTTATCATTTATTGGAAACCATTTCCCTCTAAACTGAACAAATTATTACTTTCATGTATTTAAATAGTTTGTTAGTTAATTAAGTTTAAGAAGTTTGACCAATGTTTATATTTTTATCGTATTAATAAATTCTTCCTCTTTGATGATGGAAATTATTGTTTGACAAAGGTGAATTATTTGGTAAATCAATCTTCTTAAAATCAGCCTAACGACTGAACATGAATTGCTCTTTTCAAGCTACAAAGTTCAACTTTCATGTGTTCTTCGATATATGTGCGTATTATATACTACATCCAAAAATATACAATCACCTCATTGACACTTGCTTGGGCTCAAATGTACACCGTGTACCAGCTGCGTCTGATCCCGCACAAGTTCTACGAGAATTACTCGTAGAAATCATCATAATCTGAGGAAAATAACACTTACACCATGTTAATATAAGGTATTTAGAAGTGTGGCACTACAAGCAATAATGTTGCTTTGAGATTCAGAGAGAGACTGAGAATTGAGAGAAAGAAATGACCGGAAGATGTATTATTCAATTAAATATAAAAAAATTGTTACATAACTAACTCGTAGTTATCTTTCAGTATGTGTACATAAGCTTAGTGTATCAGAACAGTTAAATTTTCAAAGTCAATCCCAAAAAATCTCTTTAAAACACAACTATTGCTAGTGGCTTCAAAATAAATGCAAATTAATAACTTAAAAAATAAAACAATTAATAACTCACATATTATTACGCAAAAGGCGACGACAATACGTAACGCACTATGATCTGCTACTGAGTCGAGAACAGCGGTTGAGTTCGTTTATATCGACGGGATATCAGCGAGCTGCGCTTGCGACACTAGAACATTCAACTTTGTTAAGAGGTTATCTGTTTATTCTGAGTAATGTAGTGATTTATTGCTGCGTGTGCTATAACTACGCAGTTTGTGGTTTCGAAGTTGGGTAACTAAATTACGCAATGTTAATCGTTATTAGACTTATTAGTTATTTATTAGCGACCCGCCCAAGATTTCTTTATTATACGAAATATTAATATAATTCCGGAATATTTTCTCTGAATGATGGTGAAAACAACATCAAAATCCGTTGGTTTTAAAATAATGGCCCGGTCACACAGCAGACACGAAAAGCTACATTATTATAAAATATTATTATGTATATAGATATAGGATAGATCAAGACCAAGTGTCCTAGAGAAGGGTCGAGTCAATCTTTTAACTAAAGATCGCAGGAGTGGAGTTTGAAGTCAGACTTATTCCTCCATGCTCTCCAGAACAGACGACACACACACACATACATGACGATTTACCCAGGAGAAAAAAAGTGGTTGTGAGTCTATAGTCATTTATGGGGGAACAGTACTTAAGGCTTGTGTTCCAGAGACTTAAAACACTCCAACAATGCTCGAATTCTTCTTTTTAGCGTGTCAATGGCAATCAAAATAGAGTCAGCCCAGAATTTGGCTCCGAGTTTGGCACCTTCATTAGCGTTCATCAGTTCCCGTAACGTGCAGACAACAGGACACACTGGACACGATGTTAAGTTTCCCATTATTTGTGGAAGGAGGAATACTCGAATTGATCTATATTCATAGGAAGCAAGAAATAAATCAATGCGATTTCTACAACGATAAGACGATTAGTTTAGCATTTATAATGGAAGGTGCAAGACCCAGTTTTTTTGCACAGTTTACGCTAATCAAAGGTGCCTTGAGAAAACGCTATAAATCGTTTAAGCATGCTAATATATCAAGGTATCAGTGCAATATTTCCCTTTCAGCAAATTTCTCACTTTGTGATTATTTATTGAATTATTAATAACAATAACAATTAACGTTTTATTGTTAATTGTTTCGCCTTTAGTACTGTTGAGATTGTAACTAGGTTCGTACATTATGTTAAGTGGTATTTTTTAATTATTATTGAATGGTAATATAATAATTAATTCATTTTTTGTGATGTAAAGGCTATTATGGCTTGCTTCATTCTGTTTTTATAAGCAGGATTCTTTACTCTGCGGTTATTTGTAAAGAAAATGTCGACACGGCACGGTTGACGCAGTGATTAAGCGATTGACTGCTACGCTGCGTGTCGCGGGTTCGATTCCCGCACGGAACAAATATTTGTATGACCTACAACTTACAAGTAGTTTTTCTGGGTCTGGCTGTTTGTGTTTGTGAGTTTAAATGTTTGTAAACGCACCCACAATACAAGAAAAAAAAAATTCTTAGTAGGGCAACGTTTTTATAAAAAAACAAAAACACCAGTAAAAGTGATGAAGTTATAATACACACATCAAACCTGTCTAGGGGTCAAGCACGTTTTTCTAAACTATTTTTTTTTAAGTTTTGAAAAAGTAAATAGAGTATATTTAATTTTCTAAGGTAAAAAACAAAGTACAAAAGCTGAAAATAAAGTATTATTTATACGCCCTGCAATTTTTTTCATTTTAATTTTTTGTTGGTTCTAACAACATCTTACAAATATGTCTACCTTCTAGTATATAAACAGTTAATTTTTTATTAGGTTTAGGGACGCTCTATCTCATTCGTCCCGCCTCCCGCCACTTAGCATTCATCAGAGAAAAACTCTCTTCTACTGGCCTAATTTAGTTATCGACCTTGAAGTAAGGTGTCGTTCGTGCGAGCCGTATCGTATGGTGCGGGATGTAAGTATATAAGTATCATTCTAGATATCATTATCTAAACATTTATTCATCTGTCAATAGATTCAATTTGCCAACAGATAAGAAAAACAAATGAAATGAGTAGATGAACTTGAGAATCGTCTCTATGGAGATAATATTATGTATATATCTTTACGTAGGTACCTAAATTTTTATTGAGAATCACGTGCAAGTTTTTTTTTTTTTTTTTAAACGTTGCCCCACTCTAGGAATTTCTCCTGTATCGTGGGTGCGTTTACAAACATTTAAACTCACATACACAAACAGCCAGACCCGGAACAACTACTTGCAGGTCATACAAATATTTGTTCCGTGCGGGGATCGAACCCGCGACACGTAACGCAGCAGTCAATCGCTTAACCACTGCGCCAACCGTGCCGTAAAGTTAATCTATATCTTTATGTATTATAAATAAAAGGGCAAGCGACAAGTTGCTTCGAAATAAAATTTACTTAATTTTTTTGCAACTTGCATGGCACTGTCAGGTTGTTTGTTGAATAAAATATGATTCGCGACCGTAACAAGTATGTATTTACAGAATAATATTTACTCAGAGCAATAAAATTTATTGGACTGAGAATATTTATTGAAATCATCAATACAACCCTCTAAGTTCATATAATCCTATTGAATGACAATTTCATAAAATATCAATCAATAGGATTATTTATGAACATAAGAAAATTTGAATTTCGGGGGCAACCTGGCGCTTTCCATATAACTTTTCGTATCTGTTCGTGTGACCGCGTTGTGTTCTAAACTACGCAACGGCTTTTGACGCAGATTATCATTTCGAGAGTTTATTCCGGAAAGTCTACGTGAATAATACATTAATATTAAGGGGCTACATGACTTAAACGCAAGTTATAGAATGCCTAAAAGTATATGATCCACTGCAGTAACGAAAATCAGAAAAATATATAATATTCATCAAGATATATGCTAGTTAGATAGTGTGTTGAAAATATAATACAAATAATTTGGTACGATAGAAAAAAGTCACGAAGATACCTCAAAAAAATTATTTTAACGATTAAAAACCATACTATTATACATGCAATCATTCTGTTTTTTTTTCATAGCATTTTAATTTTTTAGTTTTAGTCCAATCAATAGATTTTTTGTAAATAGAGAATTGCTTCATATTTTGCAATAAATTACCGGGTTTGTGTCATCGCACTTCTCTTTCTTTTCTATGCAGTCCGACAGTGACCGCGCTTTAGCTGTTGTCAGCCCCTTAAACTAACATATTATTATAATGATCGTTTCTCGATGTTTTGTCATGTCCTAAAACACGTGCGAAGCGGTGGCAGGTCACCGGTCTACTATAAGAATTACGTAGTAGACGTAACTTGCTCTGAACTCGTATCAATCAACTAATGACTGATTTCAAAGAACTGCCGACCCTTCTTGTTAAAATATTATCACTATGTTTCTTCACCAATTACTGTAGGTAATATTTGGAAGCGTAAATAGGGATTTGTGATAAAAATAATAACAGTGGCGTCCAATAAGTGGCTTAGGTTATAAGTGCTTATAGGAAACCTGTTCCCTGAAACAGAAGGCTTGATCATAGCTACACAAGATCAAATAATCAACACCAAAATCTACAGGAAAATCATTAAAGATCCTACCACTACAAACGATAAATGCCGCAGGTGCCACATTCAATCAGAAACCATACAACATATAACTGGAGCATGCACAACCCTCACACAGTCAGACTATACTCACAGAAACAACCAGGTTGCAAACATCAATACATCAAAAACTAGCACTCAAACACAACCTCATACAAAACTCTAACACTCCTTACTACAAGTATATACCACAAACTATCCTAGAAAATGATACACACAAAATGTACTACGATCGCGCCATCCTTACTGATAGGATTATCCATTATAATAGACCCGACATAACCGTACAGGACAAAATAAGAAACATCACTTACATTACAGACATTGCAGTTACCAATTATTATTATAATATTATATTTTTTATTTTATTTAATTTGACAACAAAGGTCCACTGGTTAGTACATAAACAAACTTATCAACTAAGTATTAGTATTTAATAACAATAATAATAACCAATATTGTATTTATTATTATTTTTATGTTAAATTATGATTTGTATTTATCTCGTGTGTCGTAAATCTGTAATTTTAATATGGGAGAACCTGAAATAAATGTTTTCTTTTTTTATAACCTACAAAAAACCATATCTAAAAAAATAAGTAAATATGCTGACCTTAAAGAAGAAGTCACAAGTATCTGGAGACAAGAAAAGGTATACGTTAGCCCTATAGTTCTCTCCACGACAGGCATTATCCCAACCATCTTCGCCGTAGCTTGAAATTAATAGATTTAGAAGAATCCGTTTATATTAACCTACAGAAAGCTGCCATCTTAAACACCTGCAGAATAGTTAGGAAGTTCATGCAGTTAGAGGAAGAAAACACAACCTCATCTTAAATACACACCACACGCTGCATTTACTTGTCTTTGGCCCGTAAATGTAACTAAAACCAGCCTAAGAGTTGACGACGACGACACCCCTGAAGTGACCGGGGTAGATCTGAGAGTGGCGCTAGGTAGGCTGAAGGCCAAAAATACCGCCCCAGGACCCGACGGCCTGCCAGGGAAAGCCTGGGTCCTGGCCTCGACGGCTCTTGGGCCTCGACTGGAGGCGCTCTTAAGCGCATGTATGGAGAGAGGCCAGTTCCCACTCCGTTGGAAGACGGGGAAGCTGGTCCTCATTCGGAAGCCAGGGCGCCCTGCGGACTCTCCGTCCGCATACCGGCCCATTGTGCTGCTCGACGAGGTCGGCAAGCTCTTTGAGAGAATAATTGCAGGCCGCCTCGTCGGGCACCTGGTGAGGACGGGGCCGGATCTTGCGGAAAGTCAGTTCGGCTTCCGCAAGGGGCGCTCGACGGTGGACGCCATAATGCGCGTTAGAGCCCTCACGACGGGGGACGTGGTGTCTCGGGGCGGGGTTGTCGTGGCGGTGTCACTCGACATCGCTAACGCATTTAACACCCTGCCCTGGAGTTGCATTGGGGAGGCACTCCGGTATCACCGGGTGCCAACCTACCTCCGTCGAATAGTCGAGGCATATCTGACGGACAGAGCCGTCATCTACCCCGGTCGCGACGGGGATTGGAACCGGCGAGAGATGTCGTGCGGTGTCCCACAGGGATCGGTTCTAGGGCCGCTCCTGTGGAACATCGGTTACGACTGGGTGCTGCGGGCTGACCTCCCTGATGGCGTCAGCGTGGTGTGCTACGCTGACGACACGCTGGTCCTTTTTTTATTTTTTATTTTTTTTGTTTCCGGGGTGGAAAATCCTCATGGATGTCCGCCGCCCTGGGGCGGGCGGCGGGGTCTGTCAGACTCTTACTGACTAAAAACCTCCCCGGTGTTCCATCTCACACCTACGCCGGGGGACGCGGGAACGTACGATCCTTCCGCAACCCCCGACTGGTGCCGCCCCGCCACTGCGGGCCTCTTCGGGTCTGGGGGGGGAGTGAGGTGTTTGACTCCCCTCGCGACGTCTAGGATTGGCGCGCGTGGAACACTACGCGCCGCCACCTCGGGTCCTGGTGTGTGGGTAGCGACGGACGTCCCCGAGTCCGTCGCCCCTGGACCCATTTAGGGGGGCTGGAAGAGGGCGTTGTCCGCCCTCCGCCGACGCCCGGTGCGCCTTATGCGGGCCGGGTGAGTGGATGAGATCTCCCTCTCCCTTTCCGCAGCCTCCTTCTGCGAGACGACTGTTTCGCAGAAGGAGACCACCGCGTCCCAGGACTCGGCGCTGCCGACCATCGACTCGACTACGGCCGGCAGCGACAAGTCACTACCTACTTCTGAGATGAGGGCACGGCGCGGCTCCTCCCAAGCGGCACACTCTGCCAGCGTATGCCACGCCGTGTCCTCCCGGCAGTCGACGCAGTGGTGACACCGGGCGTCCGGCTCCCTGTTTATGCGACACAGGTACTTCCCGAAGCAACCATGCCCCGAGAGCACCTGCGTCGCCCGAAACGACAGGGAGCCGTGCCTCCTCCCAAGCCAGCGCTCGAGCACCGGCCGGACCGCCTCGATGGTGACGAGGCCGGCGGTAGGGCGTGAAAGCCTGTCCCGCCATTCCGCCACCAGGACCTCGCGAAGCTGAGACCGACGCAGCTCCATGTGTCGCTGCATCGGTCCCTCGCCCCGCGCCCTCGCTTCCTCGCGCCACTGATACAATGACGCGAGTACTTTCGCCTCAAGGTCCCAGGGCGGGGATCCGGCCAGTACGCAGCCCGCCTCGTAGGAGATCGTGCGATACCCCCTGATGACTCTGACGGCCATCGCCCTCTGCGGCACGCTGGTCCTGGCGCAGGGGAGGTCGCATCAGGCGGCGGCCGACGCGATGACACGCGGGGTTGCGATAGTCGTGGAGAGGATCCGGCAGTTGGGTCTCGAGGTGGCTTTGCACAAGTCCGAGGCCATGTCTTTCCATGGGCCCCGGAACAGGCCACCATCGGGATTCCAACTAACGGTAGGAGGGGTTCACATCGGTGTCGAGTCCACGATGAAGTGCTCGTGCTCGATAGCCGGTGGAACTTCGTGGAGCACTTCCGACGTTTGGCCCCCAAACTGGAACGGACTGGGGCCGCCCTCAAGCGGCTCCTGCCCAACCTGAGGGGTCCTGCCGGAGGCTTTACGCGGGGGTCGTGCGGTCCATGGCTACATATGGGGCCCCGGTGTGACCACTGGTGGTGGTGGTGGTGGTGGTGGCGGTGGGGCCACTATCTGAACGCGCCCCAAAAGGTGGTAGCCGTAAGGCTGATCCGGGGCTACCGCACGATCTCGGGCGAGGCGGCAAGTCTCCTTGCCGGACTGCCGCCGTGGGATCTGGAGGCGATAGTCCTCGCGCGCCTGTATGAGTGGCGCGCGGAGGCACTACGCCGGGGGGAAACCCCGCTTCCGCGGCAAATCGCGGCGGAGCGGACGGAACTCCGGCGCGATCTCATGGCGGCATGGAAGGAGCGACTGTCGCAACCCAGCGCAGGGCACGCCACGATAGCGGCGGTAAGACCCCTCTTTGAGGAGTGGCTAGAGAGGCGTCACGGCGTCCTCACCTACCGCCTGACGCAGGTCCTCACCGGACACTGATGTTTCGGGAGGTTCCTGCACATCATCAGGCGGGAGGAAACGCCCGGGTGTCACCACTGCGATGATCGCCCCGAGGAAACGGTGGAGCATACGGTGGGGGCCTGCCCTGCATGGGCGGAGCACCGCCGTGTCCTCGTAGAGGCGATCGGCAGCGGCGGCGACCTCTCACGCCTGGCCCTGGTTCAAGCCATGGTCCGGGGCGAGGGGGAGTGGGAGGCAGTCGCCTACTTCTGCGAAGCAGTCATGCTAGCTAAGGAGGTGGCGGGACGGGAGAGGGAGAGAGTCTCCCGTCCAAGCCGCCGCGGTGGACGCTCCGGGCGTCGGGAGCCGCGTGACGACTCCCGGCCACCGTAGGCGCAGGCCTGCGGGCGGTGAGTAATGGGTAGCTCACCGTCCGATCAGGACCAGGCCCGTGCTGGACGGCGCGTACGTGTTCCACGCGCGCCTCAAAGAGATGTCAGCATCGAAGAGGGGGCCCACTAGGGCCCAAGCCTGCCGGGAAAGCGGGATCATCCAAAAGGGGTACCGCTGACCCGGAACATAAAGGGCCAAGGAAGGAACACGGGTGGGTTTTAGTCAGTAAGAGTCTGACACTCCCTTCCGCTCCACCCAGAGCGGGAGGGGTCATTTGATGATTTCCGATCCTGAAAAAAAAAAAAAAAAAGAGTTGAGAAAAAAAACACTCCAAAAAAGAATAGAAATATACCCTAAAAATAATAATAATACCCTATTATTGTCCCACTGCAGGGCAAATACTTCTTCTTATACAGAGGAGGCATGAGCATTGGTTACCACGCTTGCTCATGGCGAATTGGCGACTTCAGACTTATATAAATTATAAGTCCAGGATTCCTCACGATGATTTCCTTTACCGATCAGCGATGTCCAAGATAAACTTAGAAAGTACGTACATATGAATTGAAAAGTCACATTACCCATATAATGTTATATTAACTTGTGACGTCTCGTTGGGGTAGTGGGCGCAAGCGCCGCTGCTGAGCATGAGATCCTAGGTTCGATTCCTGGGCCGGGCAAAGTGTTATTGGGTTCTGTCATCTGGGACTTTGCAGTAGCAGCCAGTATAGATTTGTGCTCGGTTGATGGCATTAGGTTCGCCCCCAATTACTTGTGACATAACCGTAACTGGCGAAACACTACAGGAACACAACTATACTACACTACTACTATAGGTCCTACTATAGGTAGGTAGCTGTACTATAGGGACACCTCTGCCGAAGTCTTCGAGGAATATAGGTGCGATGTTTTGTATGTGATATTAAAAAGTTACATTATCTTACTCCCGACACATAACAGTATTGCATCCGCCGTATTGCAGCAGAACTCACATTTTACAATACACCTCGTATTGAAATTGTTCCTAACTCTCACGGAAAGGTAACATGTTCATGACAGACCAGCTAAAGGCTAGCACACGTGACCGGAACGAAACAAAGCACTATAGTTACCCTATGTTTGATATTCCGCAAGTGCACACCCGCCGTGTGTTGTTGGAATTTCGCGAAGTTTGTAATCGATGGATGGGTCGTGTTCTAAAGAGGTTTTATGTATTGGATAGTAACATTTTGCGTAATTTTAAGCATCTGGGAATCAATAGGATCTTTGGACGTTTCCATGTCAAAGTCATAATGATCAATAGCAAAACTTACTACTACATTATGCCATTTTGGTAGTAGTTTTATTACCCATCGTGCATCGTTTACATTTTGGCGTTTCCCCAAATTTCCTTTAATTTTTATGT
This sequence comes from Brachylomia viminalis, assembly GCA_937001585.2. NCBI lineage: Eukaryota > Metazoa > Arthropoda > Insecta > Lepidoptera > Noctuidae > Brachylomia > Brachylomia viminalis. The sequence continues at coordinate 5,259,094 of OW443299.2, read as the reverse complement.
GATTACTTTCCGCAATCACATACAAATCGTGTAATTACAATTAGAAGTAACATAGGATCAGACTGACGAACACAAAACTACTTTTCAGCTTTTCAGTAAGCAAATATAAAGTAACATCTTTAGTCTCAAAACGAATACTCTAACAGAATCGAAGCAGCTACGAAGACAGTAAATAGGGGAGTAGATAATACGTGCGCTATCGGTTCTTCACAATAATCAGACCTAATTCGGAATTCACAGGCACATCCGAGTGTTGTATGTATTGCTCGGCTGTATGTATTGCTCGACTGCTCGATATTTCGCGTCACGCCCGCAATATGTGTCGCGGGACTTAAGTTCTCTGCCCACTGGTGGCTGAGTTCGCTGTCAGTTTTTGGGGTGGGCAGAATTGTAAGTAATTTTTTTTTGTAGTCTAAGAAGACCTTGGTAGAATAGCAGAAGTATTCGTTTATGGTATGTTTTGCTATTATACTGCTGTAAGCTGTAAGTCAGAACTATTTTTGTGCAAATAATTTTTTAACATTATTTGGCACCTAGATAACTGTCTTTTGAGTGAGAAAGATGGTTGTAAGTATAAAATGTTCTATGATCGTCCTATTTAGAGTCGATTACTTTTTCATAAACGTGATATCTCGTTAACACTATTTCCTCTCAACACAAAAATAAATAAACATTCCTCGTACCGAATGTGTTCAGCACTTTCAGTGCGTGCGTAACTCAAGACAACCTTGATCGAAGATCGTAGGCGACACACGAAACATTGAATATCCGCCACGCGTTGGGGTACCTATTACGTGAAATGCGTACGGCGATAGTCAACCATCTCTAGATATACGAACTACGGAAAATAGTCGTAAATTGTACGTATCTTTGTATGAAAAAGTTGTATACATCTCGCAGCGCGGCGGTGCTATTGAAAGCTTGAGGTTTCGAAGATAGGTGCCCCGGGAAATAGGGTGTCGTGTGTTAGGAATATATGACGCGGTTTTTAAAGGGAAGATACGAAAATTGTTTCTAGGCACTCGTTTTTACTTCGGCGCCCGACTCACTACGGTTTATTGTTGATTCTGATGAAAATTCGAGAGGTTTTTGCGGAGAGATATTTTTGTACAACGATAAAAGTGTTCCAGGTAAATTATGAATTTCAGAAAAAAAATGTTCTGATGGTGGTCGCTCCGTTTTTAGTCGGAAATAACAGATTACTAGATGGAAAAACTGAAAAAAATGCTGCAACAAACAGCAGGTACAAGAAGCTGTCGTGAATCGTGATTTAACCGATGTTTAGAATTTTCAACCGATTTTCCGAATAGTTTCGTTACACCTAAACTCTGTATAGAGAACTGAATGATATCTGGGATCATTGGATCAGATCTCCTCCGAGAAAACACTAGAAAATTAAAAACAAAACTTCAACACACAACAACGCAAAGCAATTTAAGGTATCAAGCCACAAACATACCTTGTCTACTGGTTGGCAAGTACCACCTTCACATAAGGTGAAGCAATAAGTCAATTGTTGCAGCATTCACGTCACGTAGCTAATACTGTTTAGGGGATAATACTTTTACCTGGCCTGCATTATGTTGTGTCCCCCATCGAATTAACGGACGTCCGTCTGTTGCCAGCCAGGCCTTGGACGCTAATTGGGGTAAGTTTTGGAGCCTGCTGGTGGATTGTGTCAGATATTAGTGATATGTTTTTAAGGTACACTGTTGTCTTCATTTTGTTGTTGTTGGCTTGGTGTTGTCACCAAAGTCACGAAAAATTATGTGGCCACTGCCTTGGCATCGTGGTTTTTTATATATGGTGAATTTGGAATTTGGCACGAACTTTTTTTTCTATATTTTGTATCGAGTTTCATGAAGGTTGGTTTGGATGAGTATCATGCATGTTACGTAAATATTTTTATATATTACATTATGTTCGTGCTTGTAGTTGTTTATCTATTATTATTATATATACAAGATTCTTAGAGCGTTATCACACTGACGATTTGCCAGCGTGTTTCCAGCTAGGCGATTTGTGAACGTGCTCTGCACGGGTGCGAAGCGAGCTTGCCGCGACTACTCGACGTGTTATACGCGTTTTCACAGAATTGTACACTCGCTCCTGTACACTCTTTTTACATAAACGCAGCGTGCTCGCTAAGCACTGGAATATCTTGGTATGTATCTTCATTCTCTGCTACTACTCCCGTTTCAAAGTAACCTTCATCTCATATTCCTAATAACAACTACCTACATTTCGTAGGAAGTAATTTTCAGTACCGAGTTCACCCACGTACCGGGTGGACGTGACCACATCCAGCTCAAATCTTGTGACAGCGAATAGAAATACCCGTCTATTTTCAGCAGAAATTTCACAGAAAATCCTTATTTAATTCATAAACAACAGATTTCCATCAGATTGACGGATTCAAAATCAAATTTCTCTCAGTCCGTACCAATTATAGCAAACACAAGATGCTCTGATTTAATTATAGAGCACCTTTAAATGGATCTCCCCGTTATTTGTCTAACCCGGGAACAAACTACCCTCGAATTAGTATTCTGTTCGCTCTCTCCTGTTACGGCGGTAAACAATACGGCACTCGCCTGTTTGTCCTCAATAATGTTTAATTTATCGGCACTGTTTTGGATTTTAAATTGGCTGGTTATGATTTGGTCGTGACGTTTGTTTGAATAAGCTGCTGAAATTGTAAGTTGGGGTTGAAAGGGATTTCTTGAAGGAGGAAGTGTTGCTTCATGTTTTGTCTGAACCAATATCATACTGGAAATCCTACTATGAGTCTGGCCTTTTGCTGGGTGAAGAGTAAAATTACTGGCTGAGTTTTATTACAATGCTTACTCACTTTGTGTACCTAAGTGACTTCAGAGTATAAAGTCTAAATCTTAGCTAGGTAGCTATCATCATCGTCGTCTTCATTTCAGCCGAAAGACGTCCACTGCTGCACAAGTGCCTCCCCCAAGCCCCGCCACTTCGACCGGTTCTGTGCTTCTCGCATCCAGCGGATTCCTGCGGCTTTCACAAGGTCATCGGTCCACCGTGTGGGAGGTCACCAGGTTACTATGTCATGCTGTAAAGGTCTCTGCACACAGCGGGCGCGGCGCGGCGGGACGGGACGGCGACGCGACACTGAGCAGTTGTAATGTACTAGATATTACGGACGACGCCACACAGAGAGACGGTTACCGTCGCGTCGAGCGGGACGGTTACCGTCGCGTCGAGCGGGACGGCTCTGTGTGGCGTCGTCCGTAATATCTAGTACATTACAACTGCTCACTGTCGCGTCGCCGTCCCGTCCCGCCGCGCCGCGCCCGCTGTGTGCAGAGACCTTAATATTGCTGAGACACAACAATCAATTACTTATGTCATAAAAAAATGACCACCGTTCTATCTTTAAAACGTTTCAAACAACGTTTTTATCAAAACAAATTGAATAAAAAAAAAGAACTGATTAAAATATAGGTCATTCGCAAAGGTGGGTTGCAACAAGTACCTACCATGTTATAGTTTCTGTCAAAGTAAATTTTATCAGTAACATTACCAATTACCATAGAAAACGACGTACTATCGAGGAATTTCATATCTATGCACCTTAAGGACTATGTTTCCTTGCAGCCCTCGGCCGCTATAGAAATCGCATCAACTGATAGCATCGCACCATGAGATTTTTGATGAGTCCCTTGTTTTTGCAAATGAATAAAAATTACAGTACAGTAGTAGTGAAAGCTCTGCAAATTAGCAAGTGAACCAGAGAAATGCGTTGAAACAAAATGTAAAGTATAAAAACATTAAAATTAAAAACTTTCTCATTTTTGCTTGTTTTGTTCTATTCCTAGTGGCCGAGAAAGGGTCACCATATCCGTAGTCAGACATCTGTGATCAATTGATTATTGTAACAGAGCCTACAAAAACACACGAACAACAAAAAGACAAATAGGTACGACAAAATATTACTAAGTATTTTTGTTTCATTGGTTGATGCAAATAGGGGCATAAAACAGATGTGGTCATCGTGTTCACGGGATTTTGTTTTAAAACTGCTTAGATATGAACTTCCTCGATAGTACATCAATTAAAATGTAAAAGTTAAAGTTAAAAGGGTGACATGTGACAAGACGTATTATTTGTCCAAAATGTAGGTACGTGGGTAATTTTTTTGACAAGGGCTACACTTCAAGCTTGCTGTCATCGCGCTTTCAAAAGTAACCAAGATAAAAGTTGTTTTTTTTGGCGGGATTATTCATTATACGCGTGGTATTTAATTACAAATTATTCGGCTGTACATATTTTAAGTGAACAAATTTAAGTCAAAATATAATAAATAAAATAATAAAAATATGCTGCATAATTTCAATACGAAGTGAGTAGGCATAACTTTCACGGTTTGAAAATATTAGGTACTTATTTCTTTGAGTTTCTTGCTCTTACTACGTTATAAAAATACAAAGTCTGCTTTGTAAGCCCTACCGGGCTTATAAGAATAAGAGGAGCGTTTTCTAATTAATTATTAATGTTATTATTACTTATACAACGTGTTATGTAACAGAATAAACGCAAGTCCTGAAAGTAGTTGGCTCATAATTGACTACTGAATCCATTTCAGTAACTATTAATATAGGTATTTTTTTTTTAATTATGTATTTTGCAATACTGACCGCCGATTGAGCCAAAGAAAATTAAATCTTATTTCAAGGCAATAAGACTCAATTTTAAATGCATAAAGTAATGCTAAGGTCAACACGATTTTCTTAATAATAATAGTTAGTTATAAAAAAAATGTTTTAACTCAATACTCTAATTGGGGTGTATGAATGAGGCATTAATTAAGTTACATGTTGTATACTTATGTTTTATAATTCCTATATCCACTAATTGAAAAAACCTCATTAGTGAACTTCCAATTATGTAAAACTGACATATATTTTCAGAGAAAGAAGTGTTTATTTTAACAAGGTAGAAGTAACTAGATTACAAATCCTCCCAGAAATATACATTTTTGAAGTGCAAGAAAAAGACGGGACCAGCGCAAAAGAAAAAGAACAAGCATGGCACAACATTGAAAAGAAATTCAAAGCCACACTCCAAAAAAATTATGACGCCCGAAGTCGAGCGGTTAATGTTATCGTTATTTGTGACGTCATTTTAACTATTAACTAAAACGGTGCAATTCGTGTTTCGTTTTACCAAAGATTTGACGGCTGACAAGGTACTGGTTATCGTTAAAGTTACTTGGTGCAACTCACTTAGGTTAAAAAACGGAACACCGAATCACAGCAGCATTTATCCATCAATCCTCCATATTGTTGTTGAAATAATATTTATTATTTTTCACATAAAACGTGTGCGAATGCAAGTGGAACAGTGCCAGTATTATCACAGTATAGATTGCCGATTTAATAAACAAAGGGGATAGCACGTTTTCGATTTCAGAGGTATTATTGCTCAGTACAAATATTAGTTGAGATTTTCGTTACTTCAGTTTTGTGCAAGGGGGCGAAGTTTGGTGAGGTAAACGTGTTTTTAAGTGTTTTACGTCTAGAAGGCATAAGTTCTTAGTAAGTAATTAGTGAAGAAATTGGCTACTCCTTTATGTATCTATGGTTATGTATGACTCTACTCTATATTTATTTATTAAAACTTTATGCACAAGTAAAAAAAAATACTGTACAAAGGCGGACTTACTGCCTGAGACATTTTCTACCAGTCAACCTTAGGGTGATGCAGAGATATACCATGGCAGGTGCAACATACGGGATAGATAGCACGGAAATGACTTTAAAACACAAGAATAAATACTAATACATAAATACATACATATATATGTATACCTTGGTCAGGAGAAATAACGATCGGAAGAGGAGAAAACGAATCCAACAACTCAGCGCTGGGATGTTTATGTTTTGTGCTATATTAGTCATAGCTGATCACATTCACTGATATTATCATTACTGACTGATCTCCAAATCTACCGTGTTAGGTACTGACAACAATTTGAGAATGGTCATCGATCTATTATCTGCATACTATGGGTATGTAGTGGTAGTATTTATCCCGAAAAATTAATTCTAACACTACACATTGCTTATTTATGAGCTCAACCGCCACTAATGAGACACAATTACTTTTCTATTGTTACCGAACTTAATCAGTTCGATTGACAGACAAGGGGCGTAAACATATTTAACAGGGCTATTTTTTTTTTAGAGTTTGGGAAATCATCAAATAACTTCTCCCGCTCTGGGCAGAGCAGGAGGGCGTGTCAGACTCTTACTGACTAAAACCCACCCGTGTTCCTTCAGTTGCCTGTGCCAGGGGCCACGGTATCCCTCTCGGACTTTCCCGCAACCCTAGCAGGCATCGGCCCTAGCGGACCCCGTCATTGGTGCTGACATCTCTTTGAGGCGCGCGTGGAACACAACGCGCCGTCGACCCGGGCCTGGTCCTTATCGAACGGTGAGCTGCCCATTGCTCGCCATTCGCAAGCCCACGCCTACGGTGGCCGGAAATCGGTCTGCTATTCCCGACGCCCAGGGCGTCTCCTGCGGCGGCTAGGGGCGTGAGGGCGCGAATTTTGCCTCTCTCTCACGCGTTCCGCCTCCTCCTTCGCGAACATTACTGCTTCGCAGAAGGAGGTGACGGCTTCCCAAGCCCTCTCGCTCCGTACCATGGCCTGGACCAGGGCCGGACGCGAGAGATCGCCACCGCCAATCGCCTCCACATTTAACAGGGCTAACAATTAATTATTTACACTACACATGTCAATTGAGTCATGTACCTATCAATGAGGATGGAACGTGTGTTCGTCCGTAAAATGAAACACATCGCATATCTATGATTTGCATAAAATGATACCTAATAGCAAAACTAGAAAAGGTCCTGCGAATGGAACGCACGTCCCTTACGAGTATTCCGCTGCAACTTCTAGCCTGAATATCACCTAAATTAGCTCTCAAATTACTTATCATTGTGTCAAGTATTTAGGTATCTGTTGTAGTCGTACAAGTTTGTCCTCAGTCTGTTAACGTGTTTTTGTATAATTTATGAAAAGAAAGTGCCGAGTTAGGCAGTAATACAAGTGGTATAACTTTACTAGACTTTTATTTTACTTTACCCCATAACACTTCAGGTGAATCTGTATCGAGATACAGATTATTATTACTTGGGGATACTCAACAGGAAGTCAGAGAGTGTTCATCGCACAGAAAAAATGCATTCGCGCCAAAGTGGGAATACGCCCTTAGGAATCTTGCAAACCCTTTTTCAAAAAGTTCAAGATACTTAAACCCTTCCAAGTCTGTATATCTTTGAATGCGCTATATTTGTTAAAATGCATCCGGAGTTATTTTGAAAAGTTCATGAAGTGTTTCCAAAAAGTAATAGGCTCAGAAATATAAAAGTTTTGCCCTTAAGTTTCTTCCTAGCTCCATAAATTGATAATAAATTAAATGTAACTCTAGGTCTTCGGAAATTTAATTCACACATATTTAATAATATTGTACGAACACATTTACTCAGCTTAAATTATAATAATACTGCAGACAGTTTCGGCATGGTTGGCGCAGTGGTTAAGTGATTGATTGCTGCGCTTCGTGTCGCGGATTCGATTCCCGCACGGAACAAATATTTGTATGACCTACAAGCAGTTGTTCCGGGTCTGGCTGTTTGTGTATGTGACTTTAAATGTTTGTAAACGCACCCACAATACAGGAGAAATTCCTAGTGTGGGGCAACGTTTCTTTTATTTTTTTATAAAAAAAAAAAACTTAAGATTCTGAAATAGCAAACACCATACAAACATACAGACATACTATTAAACCTACTCACAATCACAGATAAGCCAAAAATAGTGTAAAGTGTAGCAATTTCATTGCTAAATTATTGTAAGTTTTTCATTTGTTTCATTTTCTATTCCCAAGGAGCCTATATCTTAGGTTCTCACTCGTTTGTTACTCTACGGGTCACAGCAATGAGGATGAATACCCCACTGTAATACAGTATCAACTAGTACGGGGGGTATTGTGGCTTACTGGCGGCCATATATATTGTAATGTGAACAGTGTAGCTAAGGCAATAAATTGTGCACAAATAAATAAATAAATTCCTAGGACAGCATTGTATAGTAAAAATAGCTATGCAATGTGTGGACGAATATTTAATGGTATACCTGACCGTATTAAAATGTTACCAGCTAATAAATTTATAAGGTGTCTTAAAGTGTGGTTAAGGGAAAAGTTATTGTTATCAAATATGTCGTTTACAAACGACATATTTGATAACAGGTTAAAAAATTAATAACAATCTTAATCTCCCTAAACATCATAAACCTTCTGACATTAATAGTATTTAAAAAAAATATCCAATAATATAACAGAATTGCTACTCAATTTCAATTTTCATTGAATTATGTACAACTTTAATAATTATAACTAAGTATGAACCTCAATGTTTGCATGTCACATTATTATGACTAATTGTTATGGATCTGTTGACCGAAATTGTAATAGATTTGATTTTGGTTTATAATAATAATAATACATTTATTTATTCAGATAACTTTGATCCATACATGAGACATACAACTAGTACAAAATAGTAAGCAGGGACTTGGTCCGCTGCACTAACATCCATGTCAGGGGACAATCGTGCCTACCAGCAATAGCACTAAAGATGCTGTGGCGACTTCCACGCAACCGGCTAATGAATGACGCGGTCTTTTTGCGCCATAAAGCTGCAAAGCCATCTGTGTGTGCATCAGCAAACATTGCTGATGCGCTACAGAAACGTGGAAGCCGCAACAGCGCCCTGATCGCATTATTAAATTGGTCCCGCAGAGCATTGTACGCTCGTTGCGTGTAGTTAGCCCACAGACTCCCCGTGTACAGTGAGGTGCAATACGCATTAAATAAGGTAATTTTGAGTTAATTTAATTTTTAATTTTATGGACTGAACGCAGATAAAACACCTTGATCTCGCATGTTAATCCTAGTACATGCAAGTACATGCATTATCATGCAAGCTCCGAGTAAACATTCATACTTCATATTATAAATGCGAAAGTAAATCTGTCTGTCTGTTACTTTCTACTTTTCACCTTATCACGAAAAACTGATAGGTCGCCTGGGACCTGGAGAAGCACATAGGCCAATTATAATTCTAGATATTTGTTTTAAAAATGATCAAATACAAAATACACGCAGACGACAGCTAGTTCTTCCATAAGATCCGTAACTCTCTACCAAACATATTAGACCTATTTCCCCGAAACATGTTAAGACCTTGAGCATACGAACACATCCCACATTTGTATCACGTATTCAATATTTAGCTGAGATGTATTCCAAGATCAAAGGCCCATGCACGACCGTCTGCACTTGTCGAAATGAACGCGTTTTCATATCAATTCTTATTCATACGTATCAACGTTTGCCTTCAGAAAGTAATGTGGGGAAGGTACTGAAATTATTTTATGCTTTAGTTACGTTTTGGAATTGGATAAGGGATTGCTTTGAAGGTAGATGTTGAGTAATAGATAGTGCCGAGGTACGTGTCGTGTAATTTAGAACGGTACCCAAGTAACAAAATTTGGTTCTATAAAAGTCCTGAGAACGTTTTAGAACGTGCTAATTAGTGTTCATGATTAGTACTATAATGGTTTTGTATACGTTTACAGAACCCCAAAAAGACCCTAGTTTTATCACTGATTTATTCTATAAACATAACATAGAGGCTTTCACGGTGACCAATCAGCTCTATAGTTGAAATGTAAAAGTGACGAGAAACGCTTTTTTATTACTAAAACACTGCCGTCTGCAACGTTTATGTCACAAATTTGCACTATAAAAGCAACCAAAACATGTTTATAGTGCTATTTGCACCGTAAACGATTCCAGTGATCTTTTTTATCGCACTTGTTCGTCACTTTGTCCGTGTCGTCGTAAGTGCTCCTCAAAAAAAAAAACAAAATATATCGGCAATTTGTGCTTTATATCATTTGCTATTGTTGCTTAACGGAACTTATAATAAAAAGGACATACTACAAAACATTCATGGACCGTCACTCTGCCATAACTTGCACTTGCGAAAATAATTGTATCGATAAAATCATTATGCGCCCTCACATTTTTCGTGTTTTAATTAAATTTAAATGAATAAAATAAAGACTTGTCCCGACTATGGCTGCTAGAGTACACATTGGCTCCAGCCGTGCTGCTAATGTGCTATCATGGCAAAAAACAGCAGCCATGTTTTTACCGAAAACGAATCAGGGTTCGTTGTCCAAATATAAAATACTAAAAAGCTAGTATAGATCTAATTAGTACCATTAATTTTAGTGCTTTTATGTCACGATTTAGTCTCGTTGCAGTAACACAAACTCACTTACAGAGCTATTAGAATTTAAGTTATTTAAGAAGAGTTTTCATGGCTTTTACAGAACTAGTCGCATAGCGATGTTGAGGGAGCGTTTAAGAAGCTAAAAGGTTACGTAATGGTAGTGCAAGGTACTTTTATAGTGCAGATTGATCCTGTAATATTGTTTTCGATATTGCTACAATATTAGTACAGTAAAAGTTATTTTGACACATTATTAGTGCAAAATAGATACATAAAAGTGTCAGTAAGGTCGTCTATAATACTAAATAGTACCATAATCGCTTTTTCCATATCTATTACAGTGCAACACTTTAAGGATTCTTTTGTATGGTCCTGTAAGCGTTCTAAGAGCTAAATTATAGAACTGAAATGCTCTTTTCTTAAAGAACCAAACCGCTCTGTTAAAAACCTTAATAGTACAAGCAGTTACAATGGTTACCATTATAGGCCTACTATATCACTGTTTGGTGATAAAACGCTTTGGTTATAGAAGCTTTTCTTACTTGGGCACAAAGATCTTTTGGCGGAATCGGAACTAACGCGACCATCTGGTTTTTCATTACAGTATCTGTGACATTTTCACAAAATGTTTACCAACAACGCCCCCCTGTCAGTTTTACATGGCATCCATTCAGGCGCCAAAAGATCCCTGTAAAACTATATTTTTGATATAGTCACGGAGCTAGTATTTGTTACAACTTGTGTTTGCGGTGACCTTTGTATGTTTTAACTGCAATTACTTACATACTTACAGGTCAATTATCTAAACTATCTTTAAAAATTAAAAAGAAAATGAATAAATAATGTATAATATTTTTTTTTGTGTTTGTATGTTTGTTTGTTACGCTTTCACGCAAAATGGGCTTAATGGATTTGGATGAAATTTGTCAAACGGATAGACCAAGACCTGGATAAGGACGAAGGATACTTGTCATCCAGATATTCCTACGGGACCGGGACTTATGCAGGTGAAACCGCGGCGCGCAGCTAGTGTGTCATATTATTGCATTGTGCCTGTCATCCACAGACACTTACAACCCTTCCTGAAGCACCTGCCTCACCGTTGCGAGTAGAGTGTAAACAAGCATATTACAAATTAGAGGATTATATCCAAGATAAGAATGCTTGGAAACATGCTGGTCCAGCTCCACAGGACAATCTAGAGTCTAGATAAAATTAAAACTTGTTGCTACTTTAATTGTATAGTTTATTATTATTTTTATGACATTGATTTACATTCTGTGACTACTTTAACTCCCACACTGACATATTAATTGGTTACATAATTTGGGAAATCGTATACTTTTACAATGTTTGTAAATATGTGAACACCATGGTATCTATCACTTAATTAACTTATTTATCATTGCTACGTTTATTAAATTCTTTTTACCTATTTTGGTAGGGTAATTTTTATTATAGGTGCATCGTCTTCACATATATTATAATTATATAATTAATGTATACAAAGTATTGTTACACATTTTAAAAGAGTAACGATGGAGCTTCTTGCCCATTCTTCTCCATACGAAACTACCTTTTGGAAGGGGCGACTAGAATCAATTCTATTTAAATGTAAATGTTGTCGTTCAAAAGTGCCTTTTATGTGCCTATTTGAAATAAATGCTTTGACTTTGACTTAGAGCTAGCAACTAAAAACAAGTTGGCGAGCAACGAGCAGCGAGAGCGCGACGGCGCACTATGTGGAGATTGCGTTGGTTTCGGGTCATAAATCCATAACTTCCATGTTTTATATAGATATACAGCAGAATTGCTTTTTTAAATAATCTAGAATAAATACTGTTCAAAATAATATACAGTATATGGTTACTCAAACTTAAAGCATTTATTTCAATTAAACCATTTACAGGCACTTTGAATTATCAAGTGGTCGGTCAGTCAGAAATATGAAGCTATTTCAAAGCCCATTTCAAAGCGTATTAGGTACATATGGAGAAGAACGGGCAAGAAACTCCATGGACACTCTTTTAAATTTTATTATATTGTTACATAAATATTAGGTACATCATTAATATTGAATAAGATTTAAATAAGACGTACACGTTGAGTGTCCGGAGTACAGCAAATAGAAATTTAAACAAAACTAAAAAAATAATTATAGTAAGCCGTGGCAGCTAAGAGAGGACCAGTCCCAACTGACGGCGCCCGTTCACGAACATGACCCATAGATCAGCACAATTCAGTTAAAATATTTTGAAGGGACCTATATGATCCAACACACGCGCCACCGTCAGCAAGACATTTGAGTGAGCATGACATCTATCAGCCGCCAGGGCACATGCAAGTCAATGAAAGTCATTACCCGGTAAATGGTAGCTCGACAGTACATAGTACTCACACTTGTCCTATGCAATTATATAATTCAAAAGGAGATTGAGTTTATACAAAGCAAAGGTAGTCTTACAATCTTCGCAGCTCCAACAGTATTTTCAAATGTTTTTCAATTAGTTGTGGTTGTGGAGATTATATTCGATACCTCCTAAGTATACTGAGTCAACTAACAAATTTAGGTATTTTTATATTTTTATATAAACGTACATGATAAATCGTGATCTTAACGTTTGTGTAAAAAAAAATTAAAAAAGAACAATAATTACCGAGATAATTTCACGTATACTAAATCAATTTCAACATCAGTTAAAATCGTACATTGTAAACTGATCTAAGAAACATTGTACCAGTGTACGCGGGGCGTGAGGGGGGACGCACCGATACAAGTTTATTGCGGCTCAGTATATACGATGAATGGCGGCGAGTGCGCACGCTTTAAATCAAAGCTAAAACTTATAAACAACTGGACAACTACCAACGATGGATCAAAAATGCCTTGGAATAAAGTAACGGAAGTACTAGTTAAAGCGGAATATCCATTTAGGCTGTTTTATAAAACGAGTTACCAAGATGATGCTTACAAGTGGATAGATTGTGTAAAGAAACCTAAAGCTACACGAAATCGAAGAGAGTTAAATATTGATATAGATAATATTTCTTTAGCTTATCAGACACCCATTCCTATTGACCAAAATAAGCACAAAGACTTGATGGTTCTTTGTAAGATACTGGTAATTCCTAAGGAGTATCATTTATTTCTTAATAATTTGATTTCAACGAACTCTAATGCAGCTAACGACAGCGACTCTGACTGATCTCTAATTTGTTAAACCTTATATTTTTTGAGCATTAGAAATGCCTAAACTGTTGTGTTATTAATTTCTATTATTTTTATTAATATTGTTTAACGTAAGTTACCATTTTTAGTTCTTATTATTTTTATTGACGTTACTAGAGAAGTACCTGTTTTAGTTTTTTATTTTGATTGATTGTTTATTGTTTTTTTATGAAACTTTGATGATGGAACATTGATAATTTGTTAAATGTTGATTTGTTTTTACTTGTAGCTTATAGTAAGGCTACTATGTTAAAAACAAATTCGTACTTAATTATAGCGAAAAATAGGAATTTCATTTATTTTTTAATAAATTAATTGATTTCAACTAATTCTAATGGATCTAACGACAGCGATTCTGACTGATTTCTAATTTGTTAAACCTTATAACTATTTTTTGAGCATTAGAAATGCCTAGATTGTTACGTTATTAATTTCTATAACTTTTATTATTGTTTAACGTAAGTTACCATTTTTAGTTCTTATTATTTTTATTGACCTACTAAAGAAGTAAGTACCTGTTTTAGTTCTTATTTTGATTGATTGTTTGTTGTTTTTTATGAAACTTTATTGATGGAACATTGATATATTTTTTAATAGTGATTTGTTTACGTGTAGCTTTTAGTAAAGCTATTATGTTAAAAAGATATTCCTACTTAATTATGGCGAAAAATACATTGTGATTCTTCAAAATGAGTTGTTTTTGGTTTATGATTCTTGTTCTTCTTCCTAGCTTTTATTAATCCCACATATCGTAAGGTATTACAAAAAAAATACTAATAAAAAACCTCGGTAAATTACATTGGTCCAGTATACGTTGAGGTTTCAAATGTTAACATTGCTAAGTACTTTCCTAGTATAATGAGTCAAGTGATATAATTTCAACATTTTATTATTAAGTGAGACAGAAAACCCCGAAAACAAACAAAAGTAAAATTATATTAATAAAATTTCAATCATATTTCATGTGATTTTGGTGTAAACGATGGATTTTAATGGACAACGTACATGATTATAACTGGTAGTTAAACCATTTCACTATTGAGTCCCGCCGGCGTATACCCAGTCATGTACATAAAATGTAATTTAAAAACAAAAATCAGCAAAATCATTTTATACCAAAGGAAGAGCTTACAATTTTTATTAAAAAAACATTTACTTTATTTCGAATTAATTTGATTTCATTAAAATATAAACGATTTGCCTTCAAATCACTCTCCTATAAAATAACTATAATGTCAGTTGACTCATTATACTTAGGAGGTATCGAATGTATATGGCTCTGATGGCTCTTTTCTTTTTTCTTTAAACCATACTGTTGATCGTGTAACATTTTATTGGTGTTAAAATGATTGAGCATTTGATTAAGCATTACCTTTTCAAATACCTTGCTGAAAACTGGCAACACGGATACGGATCTATAATTATTGGTGTCTGTACTGTCTCCGGATTTGACGTTGATCATAACGTTGCAACATAACGTTGTGCTGTATCGAAAGCATACTGTCCGAATTTCGTAGCAATAATTACTTTTCCGCTTGACAAAACTTGAAGTAAAACATAAAATCGTTTTATCAGTTCCTCGTCCACACCAGTAATTTCTACACTGCACTCATAATTTTGAAAAAATCGTCTAGCTGTATTACCGTCATTGCTGTTACCAGTACCTTGCTTAGGTTTATCTATATTTAAACCAAGTTTCTCTCTGAACCTTCTTATGTCTTTTTTTGTTTTTTCAAATCTTTATTTTCTGTTGTTGTAGCAGACCATTTTTCAAAGCCTAGATGTAGCCTTGTAAGATATATGTAAAATTAGTTCCATAAATCTGATCCAGCAATGCAAAGTCAAAAACCCATATTGATAAGAATTTTTATCTACCGGTTTATTTTGTACTTTTTCTAAATTGTGCCTTTCTGATGGGTCCCTCACGCGCTTGATGGCTGAAAGATTGCTCTACCTAACCTCATCCTTTGCGGTCCTGTTGACTTAACCCCTAAACCCAGAAATCGAATTTGAGATCAAAAATGTAAACCAAGAAATGTTATGTCAAAGTGACAGTTCAGGGGTAGTCAACATTTCCCTAGTAATTCAAATGAAGTTTCTTTTTTAATTTAGTGTTTTTGGAAGAACGCTAAAGCAGCGTGTCAAAATTAAAAATATGATAGCCTAAGGCAAGTCCTAATAAATTTATCGAAATGTAAATAAAATATTTATAATATTATGATTTATTCACTTTGTGATTCGGACTCTGATGAGCTTGATGAAGAGAGTTACACTAATTTATCATGAACTGATCCGTCACCATGTCTATAATGTGATCAAGATCAATTTTGTCCTCTTGTTTTATTACGTGTTTAACGAAATTACTCCACCGCTGCGGCGCGGCGTCACCTCTTTTAAAACTTCTTCAAATAATTTGATGCCATCATTTAGCTTGAAGGTTTTATTATTCCTGGCGATGTACCCCTTTACTTGTGCCCAAACCAATTCGATTGGATTAAGTTCACAGATATAAAATCTTTTGCCGTATAAAGCATCCTTGCGAAGCCGAGGCGTTTCGCTAGTAGAAAACACTAAATGAAGTCCAAATGTTTAAGACCACTGCCTTATTGCCAGTAGCATAAAAATAATTGGCACGATTTAATTTCAAACAGTTTATTTTATTTTTGGACCGTAGTTTACGGCACTTTAAAGTTGAAATTTGTGTGCAGTATTATATTTTAACTGTAGATATGCCTACAATTTTAGCAAATTGAGGTTATTATTTAAAATTTGCAACACATTTGTTTATAATTTTTGATCTCGAATCCGATTTCTGGGTTTATTACTCATTTGACGAATTACTTTACAACATTACACAAACGCTCTATCCTCCAACAAATAACTCAATTCACAGTAGGCTTCACAAACGCAACACGTTCCACCGAAGCGTGCTACTAACATTGTTGCAACACAACCAACATACGTTCATAGTCGAATGTACTCTGAAATTAATTCGCGTGAACTCGGCAACCTCCTGAAATCCGTTTATTTGATATGATATATTAGTTGTGTAAGTTCTAGTGTGTGTTGTATATAATATGTAGGTATGTTTATTAGTACGCGTGGGATGCCAAGATTGTGCAAGGCAATTGAAACTAATTTTGGACTAGATTTGTTGGCTTGTGCATCTAAGGGGTCGTGACTAAGCGAGTGAACGTTTGACCGTTGATAGGATGGTAATGATTTTAATGAAGTGCTATTTGGATTTATTGGAACGAAGTTCCTTATCGCGCGTTGTGAAAGGGGGCCAGACAGAAAAAATTCTTACGAAAAGTTGTCACGACACTTTTTGCTATAGTAAGCTATTGTAAGCTGTGCGGCGTGCGCATGTTTTTCTGTCTGTATATATATTTATATTTTATACAATATATAAATATATATATATATATATAATATATATATATATTGTTAATAATAAAAAAAATATTATAATAACTTAAAAAAAAAAATACAATTCCTGCACTAATTAATCGAAAGGAACTTCGTTCCATCCGGGTGTCCCTTGACACCTCTCAAGTTTTTTTTCTGTCAGTTTTTTTTTGTTTTAGGTTTGCGTGCAGACCGACGAGACACCCTAGGCAAAATAGTTCACCATCAACCAAGGAGCTTAAGGACAGATTTTTGAAATATGCCAGTTTGACTTAATATCCATAATTATTATACATACAGGGTGTTCGGCTGGACGTTGAACATACGAAAATGGCAGATAGGTGGGGTCGTCTGCTATCTACCTAGCCCAAATGATTTGACCTAGGCCCCATAGATTTTTTTATTTTGTTTTTTATTAATAACCTACTTTTATGAGTTTGAAAACTTTGAAGTAAGATTACTTTATGTAGTATTGACGAAACTGGCAACACTTTTTTTGTTTTTGTCTCGACTGTTAGTAGATTCCTCTAAAACTATTGTTTGGTACACCCTGAATATCACTCATCATTGAAACATAAGCCCCAAATGTAGTAGATACTTACTAATTCCATGCTATCAACAGACAACTTTAACATACAGACGAATTCAACAAGGTTTATTTATTTAACACTTTAAGCACACAAGCGGCACGGTTGGCGAAGTGGTTAAGCGATTGACTGCTGCGCTGCGTGTCTCGGGTTCGATTCCCGCACGAAACAAATATTTGTGTGACCTACAAGTAGTTGTTCCGGGTCTGGCTGTTTGTGTATGTGAGTTTAAATGTTTGTAAACGCACCCACGATACAGGAGAAATTCGTAGTGTGGGGCAACGTTTTAAATAAAAAAAATGTACAGAGGCGGACTTAATACCATAGGCATTTTCTACCAGTCAACCTTTGGGTGACGCAGAGACAAACAGTCGTAGGTGCAATTTATAATGATAATTTAGGAATAAATATTATTAAATATAAAGACACGCTTATACTTATTAAGACTATACATATAATACATATACCCAATTATATATAAATATAAGCACAAATAAATGCATATAAATACACGGATATACTAAAAACAAATAGGACCAATAATGAGAAAACATTACCGCTGTGACGATACTGCCAGCTACGGTTGGTTGTTTGTGACAAGCTTGGTGGTAAAACTCCCACATATCGGCCACAGTGGCGGCTGACATGAAACCGCTGGCACCGGGGTTTGACTTTACGGTGTCAATAAACGCTCTCTAGGAAAATACACTCACTACTACTCAAATCTCTGTCTACTACCCAAATCTCACTCTAATACTCCTTTTACATGTCTGTTTAGTATATTCTTTAACATTTAAATTTAATTATATTATTTTTATTTAAGTGCAACGTTCGTAAGTACGCTGTACTGGTACAGCGTCCTAACTATTGTTGGCCTCACCGGACGACGTCACTACGTCAGCGCCGGCTGTCGCTGAAAACCAGCGCTGGGGCTCTGTCTTGCATAGGGTCGCGGCATAATGCTGTGCGATAGCCGTTTTGCGTGGATGTGACGCATGTTTCCCCCAACCTTTTCATATTTTCAGTGTTTGTGTTATTTTTTGCGTCATGTTTACCGCTAATAAACGCATTTTCGTTCTTTCTTCTTTCTTTTTAAATGTCCTTTCTTTGGTACACCAACTACTTTCATAAACAACGTTTCGGTGATGAAAATCGCCGGTAAATTGTAGACGCTATGTGGCGGCCACCGCTCTTCTAGGTAACCGTAACTTAAGACGAGCTCTTTCGCCATTATCATGGAGTTTGTCTGTCGCCATGCTTAGTGAAACTTATAATTATCTTTCCTTAAAAGTTCTAACGTGATATCCAACACATTTATTGCGACAGCAGTCCAATATCTTCTCGAACCCAGATACTCAAAAGAAGGAAGTCCATTGTCTGTACGTCAAAATCAAAATCAAATCAAATCATCTTTATTGTGGACTATAGGTATACATCATACATGCAGGTCTTAAATAATTAAAATAAGTTCAGCTATGTCCCGCCGTTGAGGCACACAATAATAAAATACAAATCAGAAAACACAATTAGTCATATTAGTCTTGATACAGTAGTACAGTAGTTACGTCAGTGCTAATGTCCGCCTTGATATGTCTATCTCGTGGGAAATTCTGTCTTCACCATAATAAGTTTTATACTGTTACTAGCAACCCGCTGACTGCGATCTACTAATGTGGCGACTTGTCAAACATCGAGATTTTTGTGCTATATGTAATTTAAATATTTATATTATACCTACATATAAACACAGCACAGCTTAGGGGCCCGTCTGCCAGGGTTGCGGGAAAGTCCGAGAGGGATACCGTGGCCCCTGGCACAGGCTACTGAAGGAACACGGGTGGGTTTTAGTCAGTAAGAGTCTGACACGCCCTCCCGCTCTGCCCAGAGCGGGAGAAGTTATTTGATGATTAGCCAACATCAAAAAAATAAAAAAACTTAGGGGCCCGTGGCTAAATAATAAGAACCGCACGGGTGATCGAAGGATAAGTTAAAGCTACGCTTGCCGCAGTGGGTTCGTGGTTGGGTGATCACCCATTACATATCGAGACCCCTCGAAAAGCAAAGCCTTAGAAAGCAGGTTAAGCCGTTGGTCCCGGCTGTCGTGTTACCCAGTAACTGGGTTGTACAGGTCAGATAGGCAGTCACTCCATGTAAAATACTGGTATTCAGCTGCATCTGATTAGACTGGAAGCTGACCTCAACATAGTAGGGGATAGGCTAAGCGGATTGATTGATATAAACCTTATACATGTACCTACAGCATAAATTATATAAACTATGGTGAATAGTGCATCAAAATCGATTGTGTACTTTACAAGAACTGAGCGGACAAACCACGGAGTTTACTAAACTCCGTGGGACAAACAGACAGTCACGAAAAGTAACTTTGTTTCATACTTACTTTGTTTAAATAAGATATTTATAGAGTTATAGACAATTGTTTGAGGATCGAAGTGTCTCGCTTGAATTTCAATATGTTATTAGCACTAACATTTCGAGCAGCTCGTCTTAGTACCTACTCCTAAACTTTTGAGACGATGTAAGTATCTAGTAGTTAGTTTGTAATCCTCGGAGGTATAGGTGTCTTATGTTTGTTTGCAGATAAGTTCAAACTATGTTTTGCTTTCAATAATATAACAGCTTATCTTTGTAAAAGTAGATTTGTTTTGAGTCTTCGGACTTATTCGTATCTGGGATCGTATCTTATCTTATCTTATGAAATAATCTTTTCTTATATAACAGAAAACGAACTGCTTTAGGTGCCTTCTTTGGCACTTGCCTCTTTGATCTGTTGTTTCTTGTACTTTCCTTAGGAGGTCATTCCGGATCCTACCCTGCATTTTGTTACACGAACTTTTTGATCTTTAAAAGAGGTCAAGGCCTCTTTTAAGTCCAGAGTCCAGATAGGAAACGTAGATTCCAATTTTTTTTTAAACATTATGTTTTATTAACATTGATTCCGATGTCCTATTTTCAGAATAAATAATTTATTTTCATTTGTTACATCACATCTCTAGTTAGTTAAATTTAGCTACACACTTCAAACGCCTTAAGGCTCCTACAAACAGGCGCGACACAAAGGCATCGCTAGTCGCTCGACGAGCGGTGCCTTTCACTAGCGTGCGAATTGAGTGTCGTGTCGTGTCGCGCCTGTTTGTGCGGAGCCTTTACTTCTTAGTAAGCATTAAAATAATTGAAAAAAAAGTATTGAAACAATAAACATCAGAATTAAAGGTCACGAATAACTCAGTCATTTACAAATCGATGAGTGGCAAAGGTCTGTTCCTAGATTAACAAAAATATGAAGTCAAAGGGAATAAAAATATCTCTTTTTACACAATACGTAAGTACATACAAAGTTGTACATTTCCCTTTGTCTGTTTATTCGTTTAGTCTTTCTTTTCGTTTGACGGAGGCTCAGATAATGGGTCTTTTTAAAAGACCAAAAAGCGGATTAGGCATTACTGCTCCCGGGGCCACGTTCCGTGCCTTATACACGGACTAATCGTTCTGTCTGTCTGTTCGTCTTTTTTTTGTCTTATGTTTACGGTGATTTGGGTAAATGTGGGCTGTTTTATTTGCGCTGTATGTTAATTTATTTTATTTTATTGCTGAATGGACATGCTCTTTAATTGAGCTTATTTTTGAATCAGACTATTTGGGAGTGTACTACAATTTATTTAAATGTATTTAATGAAGGTGATATTTTGTACTCCTCTCGTCATTACATAGTATAAAACAAAGTCGCTTTTTTGTATGTATGCTTAGATCTTTTAAACAACGCAACAGATTTTGATGCTGTTTTCATAAAAAGACAGAGTGATTTAAGACAAAGGTATTGTGTTATGTATAATACATGCATATTTTAGTAGAGAAAATCCGAGAATTTCAAAGATTTGTAATGTGATGTCGTAAAAAACATATTTTTGTGCTCTTACATTGCAAACGCCTGCGAAACCTTACGAGATAGATCTAAATAATGTAATTTTAAAAAGATCCACAAAAAAGTCCTCGATGGTATATGTCTATCTCCTAAGGATAACCTACAGTAACCATTTTTACCTTTTACATATTACAAAAAATTATGGGTTATTTAAGAAGCTATTTTAAATAATATAGTATTATTCCTTATTCAATTAAATACGTTAGATGCGTTGTACATTTAATGTAGATCAAAATTGCCCTTTACGGCATAGCATAAACACAATATCTTAGAAGGCATCTCGCAGTTGACCTTGAGAGGTCGTCACTGCTTAACAGAACTATCTTGTGGCTGCCCTAAGTGGATTCAAAGCCTCCAGCCAGGGGCGAATTTCTTAAATTACTAAGCGACTGGACGCTAAGGGCACCCCCTGCGGGCTACCTACCTCGGCTTAGGGCATCGCTGGGGGGAGGATAGCAAGGTGGGACGGGCAGGATCAAGATTGGATAATTATTATCATCGGGGGAATTTAATGGTCGGGGGATCGGGATTAGGTCGGGGGATTCGCGAGGGACCTCGGCGGTGAGGTCGGAATGACGGTTGATGTTTTGTGTGCACTGTACTAGTGGCCCTACTGCTCTCCTGGAGGAGTAGCTCCACTATCGCATCGAAGGAGCGCTATCCTCCCCCCATCTGATACGTGCAGGAGTCCCTTAGGGCTCTGTGCTTGCCCCCCTCATGTTCACGCTGTTCACCAGCGATATCTCCAAGAGTAAAAAGGCTCTGTTGGCTCTGTCCGCAGATAACACGGTCGTTTACTACACCGGATGCGGCCAAGACCCACTCTTTGCTCGTACTCTCCAAACCGCAGCCGACAAGCTCGGCGCGTGGTTTGGAAAGTCAAGCGATTCTCTTTGTGTTCTCTGTGTGTTTTCGGGGTGGAAAATTCTCATGGATGTCCGTCGCCCTGGGATGTGCGGCGGGGTCTGTCAGACTCTTACTGACTAAAAACCACCCCGGTGTTCCATCTCACACCTACGCCGGGGGTCGCGGGAACGTACGATCCTTCCGCAACCCCCGACTGGTACCATCCCGCTGCTGCTGCGGGCTTCCTCGGGTCTGTGGGGGGGGGGGGGGGGGGGTGAGGTGTTTGACTCCCCCCGCGACGTCTATGAGGGGCGCGCGTAGAACACTACGCGCCGCCACCTCGGGTCCTGATGTGTTGGGGGCGACGGACGTCCGTTGCCCCTGGACACATTTAGGGGGGCTGGAAGAGGGCGCTGTCTACCCTCCGCCAACGCCCGGTGCACCTGCTGCGGGCCGGGTGAGCGACAAGTCACTGCCTACTTCTGAGATGAGGGCACGGCGAGATCCATCCTCCCCCAAGCGATCACCATGTTTGGCAAGCCGGTCCCTTGGGAGAAGCGAGGCAAATACCTAGGTGTAATCCTCGACGAGTATCAGTCTTTCGCAGAGCACATAAAACAGGCCCGCTCGCGCGCCGTCTTCGCTCGCGGTAGACTCCACTCCATTATGAGTGCACGTAGCAACAGTTTACACTTGAGGGACAGTTCCCTCAAGTGTAAATTGCGCATTTACACGGCGTGCATTCGTTAAATAATACACCAATATAACCTATGCCTTTGCAGTTTTTGCACTCGCAAAGCCCCACCACATCCATAGAATGCAGACCCTCCAAAACCGTTTCCTCCGTAGGGCAACAGCCTTCCCTTGGTTCGTTCATAACGAAATCCTCTACCTTGACCTCAAAATCCCCACTATCCATTAATTCATAAAACGCAATTCCAAGCGTTTCTTCGATACCGCCGCCAAGCATCGCAACCCTCTGGTTGTCGAGGCCGCCTGTTATGTCCTCTTAGTAAAGTCCGCCGCTCAATGCATGTCCTCACCGACCCCGATGACCCCATAACCCTCCTCCAGGAGAGCAGCAGGGCCACCAACCAGTACAGTGCACAAGAAACATCAACCGTCATTCCGACCGACCCTTGCTCGATGAAGTGCCAGCCCGCGCCGTAGCTGAGCCTGTAGCTTTAAATTTGGGGAATTTATTAATAACTATCCAAACTTGATCCATCCTGTCCCACCTTGATGTCCTCCCCAGGGACGCCCTAAGCCGAGGTCCGTACCCCACGGACGGCGGTGTCCTTAGGGTGCACTCGCTATTTAATTTAAGAAATTCGCCCCTGGCTGGAGGCTTTGATTCCGCTTAAGGTAGCCACAGCATAGTCCGGCTAAGCAGTGACAACCTCACAAGGTCAACTGGATGATGCTATACACAAAAAAAAAATGCGCCTCGCCCTATAGCATTGCATGATTTGCAGCGATCGCACGTGTTTATCGGAGCGTTCCGGGACGGCTAGCTTTGTTTAGTATAAAATATAATCACTGTAAAAAAAAAAATAAGCCTCTGTCCTCCCTCCTGTCTCTTTGTACGCTTAGATTTTATAAACGGCGCAACGGATCAGTTAGATGAACGGATTTCGCAAGATTTTGGCAAGGAGATAGATGTCCAGGTAGCACGTTCCTGTGGGATCATTTCTGACATCCACGCGGGCAAAGCCGCGGGCAGAAGCTAGTTTGATTATAATATTCTCAAAACCTTGTTTATAAATGGGGCTTTTAATGTCACGTTTCGACTACAAAGGAATTCTTGGAATCAGGGGTGAATGAATTGTTCACGATTCAATATCTAAAGTGCTCTCATAATATCAGTATATAAGAAGTTAAGTGGGTAACTTACAGTTTGCTACTTAAGAAATAGGAAGTACATTTTGATCAAGCAGAGGGAGCTTACAATGGTGCCGATTCTGTTGTACCTACACCGAACTAAACTAACTAAACTATCACTAAAATTCCTTACTTTTGGCTATGAGAATCTTGACGCTATTCTGCAACATAAAATCTCTAAATTTAAAAATAATTTTGACACACCTAAAATCAAATTTGGCAATTGCGACTCCACGTGGTACTTTTTTTTTTTAGAGCCGGAGGCGCGCATTATTTGTAGCCTCGACATATTTTGTATGGAATTTTTCACTTTTTGTATGGAAAATATGAAAAATTATTACCAACACGTTGGATTTTAGAGGTATAGGGGTTCTATAAAGGGGGTCGAAATTTTCATTATTTTTGCGATAGGACACACCGTTTTCGAGATATAAGCAAAAGAAAAGAAAAAAAGATACAGTAGGGGAAGGTGGGGGGACACCGGATAGTTAAGAAAAAGACACAATAAATAAATCACTATGTTATTTATTGAGGTAATCAATGTCATAAATGTTTAAGTATACCTTAGGCATAACTTTGGCATAAAAATATTTGAGATCAATCTTAGTAATTATAAAATATATATTTTTTTGATAAAAAATATAAATCCGAATTCACCCCATACCTATGGGTCAAACCGGATAGGCATTTTTTATTCAAGGGGTGAATACAGATACTAAAAATAAAACTAAATAATCATATTATTCGCAGTTTTTGCATACAAAAAATAATATTTCTTGTTCAGAACAACTGATGCAACTTTCGTGAGCCCATTTAAGACAAGCAGTGCATTGGTACCATTCATCTGTGGACTTAGTTTGACTGTACTTTTCACCACAAACCAAACACTCCGAATCCTTCTGATAGTTTTCTTTATGCGTCTTTTTACTGATACCTTTACCTTTGCCTTTTTTTGTTTTAATTACCGATGACATAGCCTTATCTGCCAGTTCATTTTTATACGGTGATTCAGTCAAAATTGCGGGTTTTCCTCGACGCGCTGATGGCCGCATGTTCTTTTTAAAATGAGGAATTGGCATGATATCTTTCGGTGATACAAGACTTCAAAAATCTGAAAACGTTTGTCCTTCTGTAGATGTTCCTGCTTGCGGGGACGGAGTTCTTTCACGAGGTAACGGATCCTGAGAGAATTCATTTGTGTTTGGTGGTACAAATTATATTTCTTAAAGATATCCCATTCTGCCTACCAGCACTGAATTTATGGCTAAAAGCATTACTGACTCCGACCACTGCAGCCTATTTGATTTTCTCAAATATGTTCGTGGCATGTTGACGCTCGCACTCTGTAAAAAGTAAAAAAAATGTAATTAAACACAGGAATAAAACAAACGGCCACATTACTTACATAATATATAAAATCAATCGGGGTGAAACCGGATAGTCGAAATCACCCCGTCCGCTTGTACCCCACAGGTGCCATATTTGAAATTGTAATACTAACAGAGATTATGTTTACACTCATAGCAACAACAAATACCGTTTTTAAAGGTTAAATATGTATTACTTCATAAAAAACACAACTATTTGTGATAGCACATAGCTAAACTTAATGATAACACTTTGAAAAAGTAAAAAGATTAGATAACTTACCTTGGTTTACAATTTTCGTTTATAGACGCACGCGCTGAGATGTTACCGTCGCTGTCATTTGCAACTGCACTGAGTAAGCGTTCGCGCGTATTTCACTGCTAGCTAGAGCGAGACAGCTGTACGCGGAGTAATTAAATAGCAACTATCTGGTTTCACCCCCTGTCCGGTTTCCCCCCACCTTCCCCTACTGTTTAATTGCACCTGAAGTCGAGGTGTTGGTGTGAATTTTAGTTCATGACAACAAATTTTATTCCACACCTTTTTAATCGCGATTAAATGTAGTCAGATTTAGTTAAGACAATCAAAATTTTAAGTGAAAAACGTCAAATTCAGAATAGCAAAATTGCCATTTTCACTAAATTATAATCTCAGTGCCACCTTAGTGCTGTCAAACTAAAATTTAGTTAAGTTGTGTCACTTTAGTCAATTTCAGAATGGCAAATCGTCATTTGACAGGAATAAACTAAATTATGGTGTTTTTTAGTCTAATTTAGAGAATTTTGTGACAAGAGAATCGGCACCAATATCGTGGAAAATGAGGCGCTGTAGTGTCTGTGTTTTTGTCTCTCTGGCAAAGGCATACGTAAAAATTACTCTGAAATATTTGTTGAATACAAAACTATCTTATCACATTTTCTCTCATCCCAAAACATCATAAGCATCGCCGCCGCAAAAGACCATACCATGACATTATGTTTTATGGCTTTTATTTGATATTATCCTTCTGAGCCGGAGGTTGGCTCTCTAATGCTGCTTTTCATGTTTCTAACGAACCCTGCAAGACTTCATAGACAGCCATGTACGAGTAATAAAAGGAAACTATCCTGCCTCGGACCGGCTTGTTTGAGGATTTCAATCTTTTTGTTCGAAACTAATTTTCATGAGACTTTGTAAGTTTGATGTTCAATTTAAAACTGAAGCTTTTGTTGGAGCGATGAATAGGCTGTGTGGGGAAGTACTTTTGAGTTTGACTTATCGCGTGGTTTGTGGCTTGTTTTGTAATAATGGTCCTTAGAGTTTTGCTGTTAATTGGCTCCAAGGGATGCCATAACGACACAGCTCTCATTAATTACGTGAAAACTAAGTATGATCTTCTGCACTTAATAAAGGCCCTTGTTCGTGAGATGAAATACCTACCTAATCCTTTGATATTATAAGCCGAGCTCGAACCTCGAAAAAACAGAAAATATATCTTATTTTATTACATAAAGTTGAAGTAGCCACAATCTCTTTTGTATCATTTTATATAAATGACTACTCAACATAATATTTAGTTTGCGTTGTCTGGGTTTCAGTAATTCCACAAATCCCACGCACAGGTGGTTTAGCACATGGGACAAGTAATAAAGTGCGACATCTTCGGATAAAGCGCTACGTCTGCACAGCTGCAGCTGTGTTCTGTTTCTAGGTATGAGATTACTCGTACTCGTACTAGAGTTACATCTTATATTTATTATTATTTTTTATTTAACCATTTATGTACACACTTACACAGAGTTGATACGACAGAGGGACTTTCCTTTAAACTGCCTATACTAGGTACCATTTTCAAGCTTTGTACCAAAAATCAATTAAATAGGAACAGTAGTTTAGTCTGAAATGATTTTTAAATTTTTTGTCACGTTTGAACACGATGTATCTTTCCTAAGGGCTGATTATGTCTATATGCATAGGTCATACACCTTAAAACGATAAATCTCAGTATAACCTACGATGCGTTGTTGCCGCTCTGACGCAAGTCACAAGTACAACCAAATATTTTCGCCAAAAAGATGGCAATAAATACACACACACTTGCACTTTCATTACAAAGGGTGGTTGCGTTTTACTCTGACTTGTAAGCTATTTAGTTTGTTTGAAAAAATAATTTATTTATTTATTAAAACTTTATGCACAAGTAAAAAATAATACTGTACAAAGGCGGACTTAATGCCTGAGGCATTTAAGACGAAGAAGGTATAGAAGACGATTGTTGGTGGAACGAAGATTTTTACTATGGACAGTGCATAAATATTGAATTTGGGAAGTCAGGTAAGCAGGGGAAGTGGGTTTGCCCAGAATAGAGAACAACGTAGACAGAGCCCTCAACTCCTCATTCCTAATTTTTGGTGCTTTTTATTTTAATACCGTATTGAATTAGTACTATACGTAGTGCAATTTAATGCCCCTCTGTCATATCAACTCTGTATAAACAGTCAAGAAGAAAAGAACAGAAAATTAGGCACATAGGTGATGCTTATTTCGAATGAAATCTCTTCCAGCACACCATCATCATCTTCATCATCATTTTCATCTTCTGTGATCTTTGTCAAGGTTTTATCTTGAATACAGTAGGTATATTTAGCCTTTATATACAGTCAGACATGGCAGGGACATTGACACATGAATTCAGCATATTATGATTCTAGACCGCACATAATCAGCCTACGCTGTTCCCACTGCTGGGACACAGTTCAGACTAAGTAATCTTTCTGTTCTTGATTTGTTAGCGGAATGTAAATTAAAATGACTGAAAAGTTTGCTAATTGACAAACTTACTTGCTGTTAAAGTAAATAGTTCGTAATAACTATGAATTAAAAAATAAGTCGAGAGGCGAGAGGTGTCGTGGGACACCCGGTGGGAACAAAGGTCCTTTCACTGCTTATGCATTTCATGCACAACCATAATCACTAATCAGCCTATAATATGCCCACTGTTTGGCTATAGGCTTCCTCTCTTCGAGAGGGAGTAGGCCTTAATCTACCACGCGGGCCCAGTGCGGGTTGGTAGATGTCACATGCCTTCGATAGTTTGGTTCTAGGACATGCCGGTTCCCTCACGATGTTTTCCTTCACTGTTTTGAGAGCAGTGGTGATGAAATAATTTACTCAAAGTAAAGTGCCTGCTTATTTTTGAACCCACGAACTACAACACTTAAGTCGCGGCCGTTACCACTGGATTCTAGACTACCCCAGCGCAGAAAAATTTCCTAATTTATAAAAAAAAACCAACCGTTTCATAAACATGAATTGAAGATGTTTTTCAATCTCTGCTCATACTTACCTGAGTCGATCATGCGTACGATAGTGGTACCGATAGTGAAAAACAAGACAGGTGACTCGTCTGACAAAACTAACTAACGGCCCATCTCGCTTGCGACTGTAACTGCCAAAGTACTTGACAGTGTCCTAAATGGCATTCTCGAACAATATGTGGACTTACATGATGCGCAATTTGGATTTAGGTCATGGTTGTCCACTGAAAGTGCCATTCTAAGCTTAAAGCATACGGTCAGGTACTATACTGAGAGGAAGACGCGTGCTTCCTTGACTTATCGAAAGCTTTTGACCTTGTTGTATATGACCTTCTGTGGGATAAGCTAGGAGGTGCGGGTGTGCCGGCGGATACCATCTCCCTACTCAGATACTGGTACTCAAACCAGAAAAACCAGGTGAGATGGGCTGGTGCGTTGTCGGACGAATACAGGTCGGAATGTGGCGTCAGACAAGGTGGGTTGAGTTCACCTCTTCTGTTTAATTTGTACGTCAACCAGCTACTTGAGAGACTCAGCGGCACTCATGTCGGATGCTTTATCGACGGTACCAGCGTCAACAATATTAGTTATGCAGATAACATGGTGCAGCTGGGTCCCTCGATAAACGCATTGAGGAAACTACTCTATATATGCGAGCAATATGCTGCAGCACGTGGACTAAAATACAATTCCAAAAAGAGCGAGCTACTGATCTTCAAAGCAGGCAAACATCGACCTACCCATGTGCCTGCAGTATACCTCAATGGCGTTGCAATAAAGCTGGTGGACAAATTTAAATATCTGGGGCATATTGTGACGGATGACCTCAAGGATGACGAGGATATAGATCGGGAACGCAGGGCGTTGGCGGTGAGAAGTAATATGCTTGCTCGCAGGTTCGCTCGATGTACATCTCAAGTAAAGATAACGCTCTTTAAAGCGTATTGTCAATCTTTTTACTCCAGTGGCCTGTGGGTGAGCTATACGCAACGATCTTATGACACCCTGCGGGTTCAATATAACAACGCTTTCAGAATGTTGTTAAGGCTACCGTGGCGCTGCAGTGCCTCTGGGATGTTTGCAGAAGCCCACACGGACGGCTTCAAGGCCATAATTCGCAAAAAATCGGCTTCTTTGCTGCAGCGTCTACGGGGGGCTAAAAATTGCATTCTGAAAGTAATTGCTGCTCGTTTTGACTGCCCCATTCAAACACACTGGGTGAGGGTAGTGAATATTCACCAACAATAGAGGGGATCTGGCGCTTGGCGGCCGCTGCCGCGGCACGCTCGCTACGCTCGCTCACCTTCGCGCGCTGATGGTCACTGCTCTAACATAACCTAACGCAAATGATTCACCAACAATAGAGGGGATCTGGCGCTTGGCGGCCGCTACCGCGGCACGCTCGCTACGCTCGCTCGCCTTCGCGCGCTAATGGTCACTGTTCTAACATAAACTAACCTAAAAATGATTCACCAATAATGGAAGGGGATCTGGCGCTTGGCGGCCGCTGCCGCGGCACGCTCGCTTCGCTCGCTCGCCTTCGCGCGCTAATGGTCACTGTTCTAACCTAACCTAACCCAAATGATTCACCAACATTAGATAGGATCTGGCGGTTGGCGGCCGCTGCCGCGGCACGCTCGCTACGCTCGCTCGCCTTCGCGCGCTAAAGGTCACTGTTCTAACATAACCTAACCTAAATGATTCACCAACAATAGAGGGGATCTGGCGCTTGGCGGCCGCTGCCACGGCACGCTCGCTGCGCTCGTTCGCCTTCGCGCGCTAATGGTCACTGTTCTAACATAACCTAACCTAAATGATTTTTCACGTTTTCGGGGTAAATCAGGGAAATTACCCTAAAAATGGGGAAATTCTTTGCACCGGGCAACACTCCTCAACCATGTTTACAACCGGTTCATACGTCATGCACATCAGTCGGATGAACCGTTAGAACGACCTCAATCGGACAACTTTTGCAAAACCGGAAATGGCACGGCCGCCATCTTGAATTTCTGAAATGTCATAATTTTCCTGAAGAAAACAAGATACCAGTTATCTTTGACAAAAAAAAAGGTGGCTGTACGTTGACTTTGATAGAACAAAGTAATTCTCCAAAGTCGGGTCTGACCCAAAAATTAATACCCCATTTGCTCTCTGGGTTGCCAGCTGAAATAGATGGAAATGGTCAAATGTCATTTGGGACACCCCATTCTTGCGGGTTACGCAAAGTCCGCATTAAAAATGTCGCTATTTCTAGTTTTCGGGTTTTCGGGGAAAATCAGGAAAAATACCCTAAAAGTGGGTAAATTTCCTACACCAGGCCACACTGCTCAACCAAGTATACAACCAGTAAACAAACTCATGCACCTCAGTCGGATGAACCGTTTGAACGACCTCAATCGGACAACTTTTGCAAAACCGGAAATGGCACGGCCGCCATCTTGAATTTCTGAAATGTCAGAATTTTTCTGAAGTGTGCAGGATACAAGCCACTTGCCAGTAAAAAAACGGTGGCTCTACGTTGACTTTGGTAGAACAAAGTAATTCGCCAAAGTCGGGTCTAACCCAAAATTTCAAACCCCAATGGATCTCGGGGTTGCCAGCTAAAATTGATTAAACCGGTCAAATGTCATTTGGGGTACCCTTTTCTTGCCGGTTACGCAAAGTTCCCATTAAAAATGTCGCTATTTCTACTTTGGATGCCAACTGTCCCATTTAGTGTGTCGAAAATCACGATTTTCAAAACCGGAAAAGGCACGGCCGCCATCTTGAATTTCTGAAATGTCAGAATTTTTCTGAAGAGACCAGGATACAAGCTACCTGTCAGTAAAAAAACGGTGGCTGTACGTTGACTTTGGTAGAACAAAGTAATTCGCCAAAGTCGGGTCTGACCCAAAAATTCAAACCCCATTTGC
Organism: Brachylomia viminalis; assembly: GCA_937001585.2. Lineage (NCBI taxonomy): Eukaryota > Metazoa > Arthropoda > Insecta > Lepidoptera > Noctuidae > Brachylomia > Brachylomia viminalis. The sequence continues at coordinate 5,227,286 of OW443299.2, read as the reverse complement.
TCTCTGGGTTGCCAGCTGAAAGTAATGAAAATGGTCAAATGTCATTTGGGGTACCCCTTTCTTGCCGGTTACGCAAATTTCCAATTAAAAATGTCGCTATTTCTACTTTGGATGCCAACAATCACGATTTTACAACCGGAAATGGCACGGCCGCCATCTTGAATTTCTGAAATGTCAGAATTTTCCTGAAGAGACCAGGATACAAGCCACCTGTCAGTAAAAAAACAATGGCTGTACGTTGACTTTGGTAGAACAAAGTAATTCGCCAAAGTCGGGTCTGACCCAAAATTTCAAACCCCAATGGCTCGCGGGGTTGCCAGCTAAAAGTGATTAAACCGGTCAAATGTCATTTGGGGTACCCCTTTCTTGCCGGTTACGCAAAGTTCCCATTAAAAATGTCGCTATTTCTATTTTTCACGTTTTCGGGGAAAATCTCGAAAAGTACCCCAAAAGTGGGGAAATTTTCTACACCAGGCTACACTCCTCAACCGAGTAAACAACCGGTTCATACAACACGATCCAGTCGGGGGTTGCCAACTGTCCCATTTACCCCTTCCAAAATTGCGATTTTTCGTCATTTTCACAAAATGGCCGCCACACGGTCCGCCATCTTGTTTTTCTGAAATGTCAGAATTTTCCTGAAATCTCAAGGATATAGGCTATCAATCGATGTACTCGGTGTTGCCAACTTGAAAGTTTGGTAGAACAAAGTAATTCGGCAAAGTGAAAAGGTCCCAAAAATTAAAATATTCAATTTTTTTTGGGGTGACCAATTAAAACGGACGAAAATGGTCAAATGTCATTCGGGGGACCCCAATGTTGCCAGCCAGTGAAAGTCTCTATTCAAAATGTCGCTATTTCTACTTTTCATGTTTATGGGGAAAATCTGGGAAATTACCCTAAAAATGGGGAAAATTTTTACACCAGGCAACACTCCTTTACAAAACACACAACCACTCGGTACAACTCGCACCCGTCGGATGTTGCCAACTACCCGAAAAATGAGTTTGAAAAAAAACTAAAATTCCACATTTCTACAAAATGGCCGCCACAGCGTCCGCCATCTTGGTTGTTTGCAATGTCATAATTTTTCCTAAATGTCATTGAAATTACCTACTAATAACCATAGTCAAAATTTTTAACTTTTTAAATCTGTAGAACAAAGTAATTGGTCAAAGTCGAGCGAAAAAAGTGGCAAATTTCAAAACCCCGTAGCACGGCCGCCATTTTGTTTTTTTTTTTTTTCATCATTTTTTTCAAATCATTCTCAATCCTCTACAAAATCTATGAATCAAAATCTTTCCAACTCTTTTCCCTACCGAGATCGGAATTCTCATGGCCGCCATCTTGGATATGACGTCACCGCTATAATTTTCCTCTACTCGCCCGGTGTTGCCACACATTTCCCCAGAACAAACCCCCCACCCATCTCCCACCCATTTCGAGAAACGACATGTCAGTCAGTCAGTGAGTCAGTGAGTGGCACACACTGGGTGAGGGTAGTGAATGGTGCCTGAAGCGGACCACGCGGACGACGACGACACCCCTGAAGTGACCGGGGTAGATCTGAGAGTGGCGGTAGGTAGGCTGAAGGCCAAAAATACCGCCCCAGGACCCGACGGCCTGCCAGGGAAAGCCTGGGTCCTGGCCTCGACGGCTCTTGGGCCTCGACTGGAGGCGCTCTTAAGCGCATGTATGGAGAGAGGCCAGTTTCCACTCCGTTGGAAGACGGGGAAGCTGGTCCTCATTCGGAAGCCAGGGCGCCCTGCGGACTCTCCGTCCGCATACCGGCCCATTGTGCTGCTCGACGAGGTCGGCAAGCTCTTTGAGAGAGTAATTGCAGGCCGCCTCGTCGGGCACCTGGTGAGGACGGGGCCGGATCTTGCGGATAGTCAGTTCGGCTTCCGCAAGGGGCGCTCGACGGTGGACGCCATCATGCGCGTTAGAGCCCTCACGACGGGGGACGCGGTGTCTCGGGGCGGGGTTGTCGTGGCGGTGTCACTCGACATCGCCAACGCATTTAACACCCTGCCCTGGAGTTGCATTGGGGAGGCACTCCGGTATCACCGGGTGCCAACCTACCTCCGTCGAATAGTCGAGGCATATCTGACGGACAGAGCCGTCATCTACCCCGGTCGCGACGGGGAGTGGAACCGGCGAGAGATGTCGTGCGGTGTCCCACAGGGATCGGTTCTAGGGCCGCTCCTGTGGGACATCGGTTACGACTGGGTGCTGCGGGCCGACCTCCCTGATGGCGTCAGCGTGGTGTGCTACGCTGACGACACGCTGGTCCTGGCGCAGGGGAGGTCGCATCAGGCGGCGGCCGACGCGATGACACGCGGGGTTGCGATAGTCGTGGAGAGGATCCGGCAGTTGGGTCTCGAGGTGGCTTTGCACAAGTCCGAGGCCATGTCTTTCCATGGGCCCCGGAACAGGCCACCATCGGGATCCCAACTAACGGCAGGAGGGGTTCACATCGGCGTCGAGTCCACGATGAAATACTTAGGACTCGTGCTCGATAGCCGGTGGAACTTCGTGGAGCACTTCCGACGTTTGGCCCCCAAACTGGAACGGACTGGGGCCGCCCTCAAGCGGCTCCTGCCCAACCTGAGGGGTCCAAACGCCTCCTGCCGGAGGCTGTACGCGGGGGTCGTGCGGTCCATGGCTACATATGGGGCCCCGGTGTGGGCGCGTTCACTGCGGCGGAGAGCCGCCCACTATCTGAACGCGCCCCAAAAGGTGGTAGCCGTAAGGCTGATCCGGGGCTACCGCACGATCTCGGGCGAGGCGGCAAGCCTCCTTGCCGGACTGCCGCCGTGGGATCTGGAGGCGATAGTCCTCGCGCGCCTGTATGAGTGGCGCGCGGAGGCACTACACCGGGGGGAAACCCCGCCTCCGCGGCAAATCGCGGCGGAGCGGACGGACCTCCGGCGCGATCTCATGGCGGCATGGAAAGAGCGACTGTCGCAACCCAGCGCAGGGCACGCCACGATAGCGGCGGTAAGACCCCTCTTTGAGGAGTGGCTAGAGAGGCGTCACGGCGTCCTCACCTACCGCCTGACGCAGGTCCTCACCGGACACGGAAGTTTCGGGAGGTTCCTGCACATCATCAGGCGGGAGGAAACGCCCGGGTGTCACCACTGCGATGATCGCCCCGAGGACACGGTGGAGCATACGGTGGGGGCCTGCCCTGCATGGGCGGAGCACCGCCGTGTCCTCGTAGAGGCGATCGGCAGCGGCGGCGATCGGCAGCGGCGGCGATCTCTCACGCCCGGCCTTGGTTCAAGCCATGGTCCGGGGCGAGGGGGAGTGGGAGGCAGTCGCCTCCTTCTGCGAAGCAGTCATGCTAGCGAAGGAGGTGGCGGGACGGGAGAGGGAGAGAGTCTCCCGTCCAAGCCGCCGCGGTGGACGCTCCGGGCGTCGGGAGCCGCGTGACGACTCCCGGCCACCGTAGGCGCGGGCCTGCGGGCGGTGAGTAATGGGTAGCTCACCGTCCGATCAGGACCAGGCCCGTGCTGGACGGCGCGTACGTGTTCCACGCGCGCCTCAAAGAGATGTCAGCATCATAGAGGGGGTCCACTAGGGCCCAAGCCTGCCGGGAAAGCGGGATCATCCAAAAGGGGTACCGCTGACCCGGAACATAAAGGGCCAAGGAAGGAACACGGGTGGGTTTTAGTCAGTAAGAGTCTGACACTCCCTTCCGCTCCACCCAGAGCGGGAGGAGTCATTTGATGATTTCCCATCCTCAAAAAAAAAAAAAAAAAGGGTAGTGAATGGTTTTATATAGTAGTCTGCTTAAAGATAAGTACTAACAATACTAATATAATTGTAAGCTAATATTGTTGCTAATATATACTAACAAGATATGGATTTTAATTATCTGAAATAAATTAATGAATATGAAAAAATAAAAAAGTACAAAACCTACGCGGTCAAAACGTATTCAAGAGGGTTCAGAATCATGCACTGGACCCATAGTAACATTTTACGCGTCGATAGAGAGTTTATATTCTCCCATTTTGAGACATTTCGTGGAGAGGATGGCCAGGTAAGAATCTTTTACCTTATCGTGGTCATATTCTGTGCAAAATGCTTCAAAATCAAATAATAGTAATGCCACTTACTAATACTTAGCTATAAGGTATTACTAATATTATAGTTCATCGACTCTGTGTCTGTCACCACTGACCTAGACTAAAGTCAAGAGCAAACCCATAATAAAAAAAAATACATTGCTGTGTCTAATAAATAAATTATTTGTTTATTTATAAAAGGGTGTCAGCTCTTGAATAAAGAACTCATTTTGGGGTATGCTTACTCGTTAATAAGTCATCGACACCTCTTTTAGCTAGCCAAGAGATCATTTGATTTTTTTGTCCTGTGACTTTGTAATAACTAATAACACAAAATAAAATAAGAAACGGCAAACATCAGCAGCTTTTTAAAATATTAGCATCGCATTTTAACTTAATTCGCTGCCAAAGAAAGGGTGCTGGAATATTCCCAAGACCGCTTACTTAGACAAAAAGCGAGATTTTCTCACTTTTTCGCTGAAAATCGTAATAAGTTTTCGTATGCATAAATGGACCTCATTCGGGAGTGTTGTAACAATGGGAATTTCTCTTCCGACCGGGGATCCTTTATTTTTCTCGTCTCCCGGCTTTCATTTCACTTGCAAATGTTTCATTCTTTATGAATTTACCGCGACTCTTAGGAGGAAAAAGGTTTTCCGGAATCAAACTTGTACAAATATCTACCTATTTGAAGTTAAAACTTTTGCAGGCGATGTTTTTCTTGTCATCTCAATTTCTTATTGGGGAGTTGTAATAACGTTTTAGAAGATATGCTGTAATTCGGGGGATGTAATACGGGGTTCATAGAGTGAATCCACTTATTCAGCTCAATTACTCAGCCCCGTTATTTCGCGTCACAGTCAGCTTTCGGGTTGAATGAGCTCACAACGTGAAACAGTTAACATATTTCATCATGATAAATCTGATTAGTATATATATGGAGCGAATGAGTTTTGCGTGTACAATGAAATACGATTAAATTGTTTAATGGTGTAATAAAATTGTGGATGACACTTTTTGATCAGTTAATAATAGACCAGAATGGAATGTGTCGTAGCATGAAACATGCTTTCGTACCGGAGGGAAAACATTTAACTTTATTTTTATCCTTGATCCTTCACTAATGCGTGATGACAGTATTAACTCCTCAGGATTTTGACAGTTCATTTTTATTTTGTTAATCTGTAAAAAATATTTTCATGCACCTAAAAATGGTAACGAGTGGAATGACTTACAAACTAAAGACACAGGGCCACCCTGGCGACAAACCTTTTGAGAAACTCAAAGCCTTCGCAACTCTTACAAAAATGATCTTTTGACCTCTTCAAAGGATTATTGTGTTCAGCTATTATATTTTAACTTTGTTAGCGTCGTTGTTAACTTTATTGTGCATGCTGTGGTGAAGGTGTACGTCTACTTAATACCTGATGTTACCCATTAGGTATTTATGTGTCATGTATGTGCTTAACTTTTGTTGGTCATCCAAAATAAATAAATACCCAGCACCTCTAAAACTTTTAACAAAACATCAACAATAAAGCATTTCAGAATAAGACTAACTAAACCCCAGAGCACAATTTAATAAAATTCATTGTGCAACGATACGTTAAAGCGTCTTCTTGTTCAGTAAGGTCGATCGGCATGATAGTGTAGACAACGCTTTAGGAAATTAGATTCCCGTGGCAGTCGGGGCACGTGGCCACCGATCCTGCTGGACGGCTAGTTATAGTGCCCCTACTGCTGCTCAGGAGTTGGGAGAATTCGGATTAGGATTAATGGGAGTGATACTGATCCATGCGTCATGTTCGTGAACGGGCGCCGTCAGTTGGTACTGGTCATCTCTTAGCTGCCACGGCTCATTTTAATAAAAAAAAAAAATGGATTGTTTTGGTTAAATTTATATTTGCTGTACTCTGGACACTCAACGTGTACGTCTTATTTACATCGTTCTCACTTAAAATTATAAATTCAACATTCATGATGTAACTAATAAATAGGTAACAATATAATTTAAAAGAGTGTCCATGGAGTTTCTAGCCCGTTCTTCTCCGTAGCTGCGTTTTGGAATGGGCAACTAGCTTCATATTTCTGACTGACCGAACACTTGATAATTCAAAAGTGCATGTAAATGGTTTAATTGAAATAAATGCTTTAAGTTTGAGTTTGGTTAGTAGGCGAAGTGTGTCAAGTTTTGTAAACATATTTACTTAAGCCAGCCAATAAAGGCAAACCAGAGGTGAAATAGGTCCGTGGGGTCACTACTGTGTACGGTCTGGCTTCTCACCCTAGACCTGTTCCGGCAAAGTTAACTGAGAAAGGTCATGGATCCATGATTTCACAAAGATCTAAGCCAACTGCTTCAAGGAAAGTGTCACACTTAAAGTTGTTTTAGCCTCTCTATGTAAGTATCTCTGTGGCCCTTGCGCGCGGAATAGATGAACTATTGCGTGGTCATACGCCTGTTAACAGTATAAAAATTCTGTCCTTATTCAGACACATCATACATGGACGACACGGTTGGCGCAGTGGTTAAGCGATTGACTACTGCGTTACGTGTCGCGGGTCCGATCCCCGCATGGAACAAATATTTGTATGACCTGCAAGTAGTTGTTCCGGGTCTGGCCGTTTGTGTATGTGAGTTTAAATGTTTGTAAATGCACCCACGGTACAGGAGAAATTCCTAGTGTGGGGCAACGTTTTTTTTTTTATAAATAAATAATATGGAGTCCGTTTTTCACTTTTCTATAGTATCATGAATTTCAGATAGATTGTGTGCCTAGTCTTAACAAGCATAGGTATGGATCCTATCTCCGTTCTTTAGGATTATATAAATATGACAGCTGATTATCGTCCGTAGACGGTGTTTCAGTCACCTAAAAACTAACAAAATAAATCATCAACCATATTTCACCAAGTCCAAAGTTTAAAAGTAGCTAATACGTTACAAGTTGGCTATTTGCGCGAGCGAGGTGACCTGGGAACTTAAACAAGCTCTTTGTCCCGTCTTTGTCCAGTTCCAGCTGCTAACAGTTCACTTTACTAACAAATCACACGTACAATATGTGAACAAAAGAACACTATAACACTGTTTGCTCCCAATCAGTTTGAAAACGGAACTGTTCAGACATTATACGTTCTTGATTTATTGTTGGAACTAACGCTCTGTTTCTAGTGCCTAGGGAATGAGGTACTGGTCATGTTTTATTGGCGAGTTGCGGAAATAAAATGGTCCTTATATACGACCACTGTGCGACTAAGTACATTAGGACTATTTTTGAGCTTTGACATATTTTGGTTTTGCTTTATTCTAAGATTTTTAATTCGATTCTTATTTTTTTTTACAATCTTTTATCATTGACTAGCGACACACCCCCTTTTTCTTTGAGGGTGGGAAATCATCAAATATCTTCTCCCGCTCTGGGCAGAGCAGGAGGGTGTGTCAGACTCTTACTGACTAAAACCCACCCGTGTTCCTTCAGTTGCCTGTGCCAGGGGCCACGGTATCCGTCTCGGACTTTCCCGCAACCCTAGCAGGCATCGGCCCTAGCGGACCCCGTCATTGGTGCTGACATCTCTTTGAGGCGCGCGTGGAACACAACGCGCCATCGACCCGGGCCTGGTCCTTATCGAACGGCGAGCTGCCCATTGCAAGCCCACGCCTACGGTGGCCGGGAATCGGCCTGCGATTCCCGACGCCCAGGGCGTCTCCTGCGGCGGCTAGGGGCGTGAGGGCGCGAATTTTGCCTCTCCCTCACGCATTCCGCGAACATTACTGCTTCGCAGAAGGAGGTGAGCGGCACACGCCTGGGGGCCTACTCCCTAAGCACAACGTTCGTCGCTTCGACCGAAGTTACGGATGTCTCCTACTCCGTGCACTTACAGACATAAGATTAGTCCAGGACCCGAACTAAAAATTGATGACAAAACGTTTTAACAGTTGTCTTCACTCCCGATTCGTTTTTGCCCGTCAGGAAAAATTAATTAACCGGGAGTAGGGTTCACTTCTAAGTATCGAACTACTTTAGGACGGGCCCGTATCCTCGTTGACGGACTTAGAGAGTAGGCCCCTTGCTTCGCACGGTTTTACAACTCGACAAAACACCGAGATTTGATTATTATAGTATGTAAGTTTAATAGTAACATAAACCTTCCGGAATTAATAATAATAATATGAGACAACATCCACACAAGGTCTTCAGGTCCCGAACTAGGAAGAGCCTGTACTACGGTAACCTGATGACTGATACACACTAATATAAAAAAAAAACACATATACACACTCAGACACAGGTCAAAAAAACATGTTCATGCACACAAATGTTTGACTTGTCTGGGGTTCGAACCCGGGACCAACGGTTCAGAAGGCAGGTTCGCTACCAACTGCACCAACCGGTCAGTCAAAAATTAATTAATTCTCCAAGTTTAGAGCAACTTCGCGGTAACGCAAAGAGAAACGACTTTAATTTATAATATGTAACTATAAATGCTGACCCATCTGAGCAGTTATGATACTCGTAGATGCAACGTGGATGCAACAGAGTTTTATCTGTAGCAAACCATTCATTGATAGACTGTTCGTTCGTGATGCTAACCTTAACTGTGATCTGAACCTTTAGAGGTCATTGTTTATGCTAGTAAATAATAAATACCCCAGCCTGTCCCAGTGCCCTTGACACATTTTTGCTCAAACACTTTAAGCCTAATACTTGTACCAACGCTCAAAGGACCGGCACGTTGTCAGTCAGTTTGTGACTAACAAAGAGAGACGGGACTATAGATACATACTATTTGTGCTAAGAATGCCTATGAATAGATCAGAAGGTTCGGCAGAACGAACCTTTCGATTGAATTCACAATTTAGATTGAGATGCGGTCACCCTGACAGCTGTCTGTCTAATTTAAAAATATCTTGGGAAAATTTGCGTCTGAAAATCATTTATTTGTAAAGATACGTTTATGATTTTCTTAAAATTTAATGTTTTTTCATTGGTATTTATAAAATAATAAGCTTGTATCTGTTGTAGTTGTGGGTGCAATAACATTCATGTAATCCAGTCGAAACTTTGAATCATTTTAGACGTTGGTGCCCAAAAAGCGTATGCCCAGCTGTTACTATGATAATACTGCTTAAATATGTACATTTTTCTATGAATATTAATAGTATGCTCACAAGAACCGACTAACTAATCTACATGCAAACACATTTCGCGTATGTCCGAAGTCTTCACCCTTATTAGAGAATCCCGCCGAAAGTAAAACAAGTCAAGATTTCCCGAAACCTTTATTAATAAAAAAAAATCTGTATTGTCCTACTGCTAGACAAATTCCTGCCGGCACTGCTCTTCGCCAACTAGTATGAATCAAATTATGTCTAGGTGACAAGCCCGACCACCATTTTTGTCTAGGTCTATCACGCTGACGAATGTCGTTTTCCAATTGCCTAGTAGACTAGTTGCAAACTCAAATCACCAATAAGTAGCCAGAATGTCACAGCGCTGAGACGCTTTGAAATGTTGCCATAAAGCGTAAAACGTTTATTGAGGATGATGTTCTCGTAGCATGTATGTCTATTTCCTTTTACATTTCTGTTTAGTATATTCTATAACATTTAAATTTTATTATATTATTTTTATTTAAGTGCAACGTTCGTAAGTACGCTGTACTGGTACAGCGCACAGTATACGATTTGACCAAACTAGAGGGACAAAAGTCAAAACTCATAATGTTAAAACAAACCTTTTTTTTACTATTATTACCCATTTAGACGAACCCTACAGCCGATAATGACGTCAGAATATGCTGTTGTGTAGTGATCCCTTCAATAACAATGCGCGAAGTTACCGCGTCGAACTCAGTTAGCCGCCCCGCACGGTCAGTGCAGTTGTGAACGGTTCCGTTTGTGCATGTGTTTCGAGGTTTTGTGCGATATAAAGTATTTTCTAGTCATGGATTCTTTAACTCGAGGTAATTATCTGTATATAAATTGATTTTAATCCATCAAATTGTTTTAAAAGGCGTAGTTATAATGTATCTAAATAGATCGATTATAAAACAAGAAAAAATAGATATGATCTAAGTTTACCCAATCTTAAAGTAGGTAGTCAAGTTGAGTCAAGGTGTAATTACGCTTTTAAATATTCTCTTAACATTTAAGTTTGTTAAAATCATAATTTGGAAATGCGACTTTATGCGATTCTAAATATTTCTTATTTCTTTAAAGGTGCCCGAATTCAGCGAAAATCATTATTTGAATTTTGGCGTTCTACACCGCCTAAAGGCAAATTAGATCAAGTTTTGACATTTATAAAGTCTAGATTTGTTGATCTGAACCTCCCGGAGATCAGGAGAAGCCACTTAAGGCCTATTTGAAGAAGGAATGTGAGAAGATTCGTTTGAAATGGCTTCGCAAACAAAGGCGATTAGATTTATTTTTAATTGATTACCAAGAATGGTTAAATGAAGAGTTGGTGCTCACAATGTTTCGTGAACAGCCCCCAAAACCGAGTTCCAGTTTTGGCAGACCAAAAAAGAGTTTTGAAGATAGTTCCACGAAAACTAAAAAACGTAAAGTTCAACATTTGTTGGAATAATAATAATATGACGTTGAACAATTATCTTTTGCAACTATGGCTATGAAATTGACCCGATAAAGTTTGATTCATACTGCTCAGAAACGAGAGGCTTGTACCTCTCCTTATACCCATGGTATAACATGCCAGCTACATTACATAAATTACTAGTTCATGGAGCAGAGATAATAAGACATTCAATCATACCAATAGGACAAATGTCCGAAGAGGCTTCGGAGGCCAAAAACAAAGAAATTCGTAAAGTCAGACTGGGCCACACTTTGAAAACTTCACGTATCCGCACACATTTTGATTTAATTAAGTATTTACTCGTGTCATCTGACCCTTATATATCATTATTGAGAAAATTACCAAAAAAAGCAACTTAAAACATTGTATTGATTTAAAATCGCTTTTAAAGTCAGATTAAAATTTACATAATTGAAAAAATGTGTTTAATTTGCTACCACATCATCACATAACTTATAAGTTATAACATTGACCCATTACAAACCCTTTAATTGTCTTATAGACTTTTGTCCCTCTAGTTTGGTCAAATCGTATACTGTGTTACTATTGTTTGTCTCACCGGACGACGTCACTTCGTCAGCGCCGGCTGTCGCTGAAAACCAGCGCTGGGGCTCTGTCTTGCTTAGGGTCGCAGTATAATGCTGAGCGATAGCCGTTTTGCGTGGATGTGACGTATGTTTCCCCCAACCTTTTCATATTTTTTGTGTTTGTGTTATTTTTTGCGTCATGTTTAGCGCAAATATACGCATTTTCTTTCTTCCTTTTCTTTCTTTCTAGTATTTCAATAGTAACTGTTACCGTATGAATGGCTGTCAGCCACCGTCCTAGGTGAGCAACTAACGCGATTCGGGGCGAAAAAAAAACAGTAAAACAATTTTTGCAGTTATTTTATTAGAAGTTTCGCTACATATATTCACACATTTAAGCCTGATTTACTAACGCGTTAATAACAAATTGTCATTGGTTGCGTCGTGTATCATTGTGGATGATGGATTTTCGGTCATATATTTTTTTTATTTAAGATGAGTGTGCTCTTGACCCTAGTCTAGGTCAGTGGTGACAGAGACAGAGTAGACGGTGGAGTGAGCTTACCCAGAAGAAGCCTGTGCACTCCCATTTCGAAGAGATTAGGGTGGTATGCGTTCGGAAACACAGACGCAGGTAGAGAGTTCCATTCTTTTGCTGAGCACATTACAAAAGACATTTGGAAACGCTTAATGCGAATTGGTGGAATAGCAACAAGGTAAGGATGGTAACTTGCAGTGCGTCTAGATGACCGATGAAAGAAGGGGGCCGGTGGAATGAGGTTGTGGAGTTCTTGGGCACACTCACCGAAGTACAATCTGTAGAAGAAAGACAAGCAAGCAACCTTGCGGCGACGGTTGATTTGATTATTCGTTGGACATCCAAATTAACGGTTAGTTAAAAGTATTCCCCACACGAAACTTACAACATAAAAGCAATAGCTGCCCCACTGTCTGAGCAGACTCCACATTTTAAACAACTTCTGTCATCTTCCGAACAACCGAACACTTAGCTCAATAAATTCAACGGATAACATTTTCATATTCATAAAGCGTAACGAAATCTTTTATGAGTAAAGTTTAAAAATCTCACTCCGGCTAACTTCGCCTCTTGAGCTCCTTAACTTTACACGATGCCTAGACAGTTTTGCACACTATTCGTTTTATACTTTAAAACTTAATACATAATCCTTGTGTATTTTATGGTAGTAATGAGGAGAAAACAGGTGCAGTTTTATGGGAAATTGTGATGGAAAGTCTTTAGGGAGCTTAATTTTTTATTGCTGAAGTAAAAGCTGTAAAGTATATCTGAAAACTTTTTAAAACAAAAATTTAATATAATGTTTGCTTAAGAGTTCGTTGGAAGTAATATTTTTTTAAACGTAGAACAGAATACCGTCACGTTATAACACACGTCACACGTAATTATCACTGTAAGTTATGTTTTATGAATTATCTTTTCTTACCACAGAGCTAGCCAGTAGGTCGCAATGCGCAAGTTAAATTGATTCATACGTATATTTGAAATATAAATTGTACCTATTTGTTAGAGCTCATGGCTACAGCTGTGTTAAAATATAGATGATTTCTGAATCGTTGCCGACCAATCGAATTGCGTACTCTCCGACAATATCACCGATCCTAGGCCATTTCAAAGTAAATATTTGCTCAACTATTCGGGGTTGCAGGTATGCTTATATTCGTATTAGGTATAGATATTATTAAAGCAATAATATGGCATCGAGCCAAAGCAATTCACGTCGCATTGGTACCATTTAGAGCTCCATTTATTCCATAAGTAAGGCAATTGTGAGCTATACATAAAATATGGGTGCCTCTTGCCAAGTGCTCCTAGTTTAGAATAGGCCACTTCAAACAATTCTTTTGGTTCTTTGAATACCGTAAGAGGCGTATAGGTATGCAAGAATATGTAGGGCATTTTGAAGCAATACAAAGAAATTGCGTGAAATTTATTTCAATTTGCCTAAATAAATATTTAGCTGTTAAAAACCAATAACAATAATTATATTATATTACAGATAACGTGTACTATAGCATAAATTAATTTCTAACCGAGAAAAATATATTGGTTGGTATATTGTAATGAAAATTATAATAATTTATTAACTGATATCTATTGAATGGTAATTGTAATAATAATAATATAATCGAAATATAAGTGTATGTTTCATAAATAATGTAAATGTTTTCATGCCGAATGGTAAAATATGGCTGAGCTTTAATATGTCATAACAACTATTGTGTATTAGGTACGCATATTTGCAAAATAAAATTCTATTCTATAGACCATACATACCTACATATACAAGAGAAAACAGAACATTATAAACGTGAGGTTAAAGCATAAAAGAAGTCAACAGCACTTTCATGGATCCATGTTACAGTACTTGTGGAAAATCTTCGACCAATCATCCGCAAACACACCGTTTGTTGGATTAGAATTCAAGAGATCGTATTCGTAAGTGTGGTCAGAGTACGTGGTACCTACTGAGCACTTAGCATGCGCAACGGTGCGACATGGAGCTACAGCAAACTGTGCTACACCTACCTACCACCTGTGATGTGCAGGGTGTGTTGTCATTGTCGGGTACGAAGATGCGAGCCAGCACGGCATCCAGATCAGGCGCGTCAATAGTCCACACGATTGTGCAGTAATTTAGCAGAAAATCATGACTTTTAAGCGTGCTAAAGAATAGTTATACCTATAATAATATGCGAACATTCGCGAACGTTTGGCATAATGTTATGAAGAAGCGAAATTATGTAATAACCCTTCCTTTGTGCCGTAATCGGCTAAAACTGTTAGATGATGTTGCCAACTTACCAGTTTAGACCTATTTAAAATAAACATTACGAGGATTGCGATTCAGATTTCTACAATAAACGAATCGAATCAAAATCAACAGTTAAACCAGGACATCTACTACCTATTCAATACAACCGACAGGTGACGGGGACAATCCGACAATTTTAAAAGCTTTTTTCAATACTGAATACTTTATTTGCATTCCACCACTAACTTGAAACTATACGTGATAATTGTGAACCCTGACGGCTATCTTATATCTGACGGCTATCTATAGATAGTCCCTCGTGCGTCTGTGACCCCAGTTGCGAAGAAACAGTCTGGCACCTGCTCTTTGAATGCCCAAGATTCAGCCAAGACAGAATGGAGCTGGAAGCACTGTTGGAAATCCAACTAAGCCAGTCCACACTCCACACCATCATGGAGAGACCGGCTACTAGAAAACCATTCTTGGCATTCGCGAGCAAAATCGCCACGGTCGCAGCAGGGGCTAACAAAACAGACGTTACCCTGCGCAGTCGAAACCGACCACCATACACACAAACAGTCACAACCACGTCAACATCAACAACTACAACCACAAACACACAAATAACAACAACCACACCACTTACCTTAACACAAGCAACACACACAAGACCCACAACAGCATCACAAGCAGCAGCAGCAGTTAGCTCGCAACAACCAGCCCCTAGCACCATGACCACCGTGCAATTCCTGGCATGCGGAGGAGACGGAGTCCCAGGCGTCCGATTGCGAGGCGTCACCCTCTTCATGAACAGGGAAGGCGAAAGGCTAGGCATATGTTTCTGCATAGGCTCAAGCCGAGCCGCGGCCCGAATACCGATATCCCCAGGCCTTGCCGCCCTGATCAACGGAAGCACTACCAAAACGAGCATAAAAGGTAGCAAGTATGCTGCACTGCCACAGATGGAAGTAGCCACTCACCGATGCCGTCTATTGCGATTCAAAGGTAAGACGATCGCACTATTCGAGTGGGGAGAGGAGACTCCATTTGTTCAGGCAAGCTCATTGCTTCAAAAAATCAGGGAGGCAGGAGACTACACGGGAGCTACAGCCCGCACCATCAGTGTAGACGCGATGACGGTCGGAGGAGAAAGAGGAGACGTCGCAGACCGATTCGGTTGTTTGAAAGCCTCGGAACATCATGAGGTGGTTGTCTACGAGGACAGAGGGGAGAGTCTAAGTTTCCTCAAAACCCCCCGACAGCCAACAGCCGGTGCGACGAGCCCCACAACAAGCCCGACCTGTCAGAGCGGATCGGAGAGGGCCCAGCAGAAAGCAGCCGCCGAGAAAGCGGCAAAGGAACAGAGCAAAACCGTTAGCCCGGAGGACCGGGCCCGGACGAGGAGTCGCCTTACAGTTTTCGGCACTTTCCTCGGTGCACTGCTCCCCAGCACCAGCCGCGCATCACCATCCCACGCACAGGAGTCAGCAGTGAGAAGGTTTTTCAGTAAAAAACCCAGAGAACCGACACCGCAAAAGCCTATCCCAACAAGAGCCGACAAAGGGCAAGTCAGCCCGCCGACCCTCGCAGTGAACTCGGGTGTCACGGACCACGTGAAGAGCGCTTTCCTCGAGTACGTAGCAGTTGTGAGAGCGACCAGAGAGGTCAATCTCATGACGTGCAAGAAGATCCTGCAGACCTTCCATAGAGGCACAGAAGGTCTACTCAGGGTCCTGCTCGAGGAAGCAGGGGCGGCAGTGTACGACAACGTCACTTCTCAAGTCATCAAAGGGGAAATGACGGGGTCGTACATGGCAGCCTACAGCGCGAAGAGCGATTTCGTGGCCCTGGACGAGAAGGAAACGGAGAGCTCAGGCAAATTAAAATTCATCGCAGCCGACGACGACCCGATACTGGTTACCGCCAAATGTACCAAAATCATGCCGGACGACAAGATCCTTGAAATGGCACAATCCATTTTGGGGACTTCAGACAGTCCAGCATCGCAGGAAATTTGGGCGGTGCCCAGTATCAGATGGGTAAACGGAGTTCCGGGTTGTGGCAAGACAACCTGGGTGGTAAGGAACTTCGACGAGGAGAAGGACGTTGTAGCCACCACGACGACCGAAGCTGCCAAAGATCTCCGGCAGAAGCTTGCGCGCCGCTTAGGAGACCGAGTACAGAAAAAGGTGCGCACTATGGCCTCAATCTTAGCCAACGGGTTCAAGCCGAAAGAGAAATGCTACCGCCTCACGGTAGACGAGGCTCTTATGAACCATTTTGGGGCCATAGTCATGGCAGCAAAGTTGTCTGGGGCAAGCGAGATTGTCCTCATCGGAGACGTGAACCAGCTTCCATTTTTGGACAGAGAGAACCTTTTCGAGTTAAGGTATACCCGTCCAAACCTGGTGGCTGGTATCACCCAGGAGCTGCTTTGCACACACCGCAGCCCGATGGACGTGGCGTTTGCACTGAGCGAGATATACTCCGGTATATACTCCTCCAAGTCGTCGCTGTCGCGGATCCATTCCCTGGGGGTGAAAGGTTACACAGGAGCGCAAATACCGAGCATCGCCCTAAACACCCTGTTCCTGGTTCATACGCAGGAGGAGAAAGCTTCTCTTGGGAACCAAGGATATGGGTCCGGCGAAGGGTCGCGCCTGTTGACCATACACGAAGCTCAGGGCCTGACCTACGACAGCGTCGTCATCATCAACACCAAGTCCAGGAGGATCCGAGTTCACGACAGCATCTCCCACGCGGTAGTGGCGGTGTCGCGACATACAGCCAGTTGCGTCTACTACACCGACGACGCCGATGACGCCATAGGCTGCTTCGCAAAGAAGGCGATGGGTGCGCCAACTAAAACGGTCGTCGATTACAATCTAAAGACGGCCATGCAGCACCGAGACGCAGCTGTCGTGAATGCTCTCCTCGAGCTAGCGAAATCCCTGGTCAGAAAACCCCACCAAAACACCACCTAAAAGTCCCATCCAAACTCCCAACAAAACCCAAGCCAAAAACCTAACCACCCTGTGAAATCCCTTCATGTATACCAATAAATAGATAAGTGCTATGTGAAGCTGTATGGCAGAGCGAGTCCGTCATACTCGCGTAAGTGCCCTGCCAACGGTGGCGCTACACGGCCGGTCGTTAAGTTCCCTCAGATATGGTTGAGCTAAGCGGCGCGGGTGGGTACGTCACGTCCGTGAACGGAGGCCGTTGGTCGGGGCTGGTCGCCTCGCACTGCCATGCAGCTTCTCCCCGGAGAAGTATGTCAAAAAGTGTAACCTCATAATGTAATGTAAGTGTAACCTCATAATGTACCAAAATAAGATAGAATAAAAAATAATAGTAGCGAAACGTCTGTATAATATAATTATAGTGAAATATTGTAAACATAAGTAATATACCATAGAAAATAATAACAAGTAGCACGATAGTAATAAATTGCATTGCCTGTATAAAATTGTATTGCCTGTATATATATATAAAAAAAAAAAAAAAAAAAAAAAAAAAAAAAAAAAACATTTACATAATATAAATATACACACACACATATATACTCATTAAAAAAAAATAAAAAAATAATAATAATAATAATAAAAAAATAATAATAATATATATATGTATTAAGAGATGGACTCACGTAGACTTAAGTTAGAAATAAGAAAACTTGTCCGACGCAGGAGCGTCGTAACTGTACAAATGTAAGAAAAAACTGTAAATCAATAAAACATAATAAAAAAAGGCGCGGACCACCATGTCCACGGTATTGTATAATCTTTAAAAAAAAAAAAAAAACCCTGACGGCTTAACAAATCAGTAGGAGAGAGGAAGCTTTAAAAAATTAAGCTAAACGCTTATCAGTCTTCTAAACTAAATACAATTGTACATTTATACATAAATATATGAAACAATAATATTTTGTTTTATTTTTAATATATTATAATCAACTGTACTTATACTTATTTAGATATGTTAGCACTGATATTTAGTCGTTTAAGGGCTGATTTTTCAATATTCAGATATCTTATATCCGAGGAAAAAATATTGTGGTTGTGGTAAGCTTTTGTATAGAAAATATGTCAAACTGTCAGATTTATTCTTCAGTTCAGATAAAAGTTATCTGAACTGTACTATTGAATTTCAGCCCTGAATAATCGTTTATACAATTTCATAGTTATAGTGCTGTATTAAACAGCACCTGCCGTGAAAATTTGTCAATTTTGTAATTTTTTGACAAATATGACGCATTGCCAGTTATATCAAATAGTGCCCAGCTTAAATAAACAACTGTATTCCTACGTGACGGCATGGCATGAACGAAAATTGTCAATGGATTTTAAGCTCATGATTGCACTACACTCGGTACGATAATCCATCATTGAGATAGCGAACTAAAAGTGATTTATTACTCAGCGTCGTTGGCCGTTTTAAATATTAAACAGGCTAGTTCAGTTCCATCCTGCTGGTTCGCTTGTCTTTCTACAGTTTTGTTAAGTTGCTGTAGTTAGTGATGAAACAAGAGCCCAAGAAAAAGTGTTTTTTTTAATATAAACATCTTTTACCACGGCAGCACTGTACATTTACCTTTTTTATTAATTGCCGTTAATATTGTCTGCTAAACGTGAGGAAACAGATAATAAAGAAGGCATGCCTAGGTAACGCCGTAGCGCACGAACTATAATAACTTACCGAATGTACAAGCTTTATTTTTATAATTTGTAAGCTGCCACAGGAGCCATCAGACAGTGCCGCTGGTTAAGTAATGATCACAGGTAATACAGCAGTACCAGGCTGGGTCGACGGCGCGTTGTGTTCCACGCGCGCCTCAAAGAGATGTCAGCACAAATGACGGGGTCCGGTAGGGCCGATGCCTGCCAGGGTTGCAGGAAAGTCCGAAAGGGTTACCGTGGCCCCTGGCACAGGCAACTGAAGGAAAACTGGTAGGTTTTAGTCAGTAAGAGTCTGACACGTCCTCCCGCTCCGCCCAGAGCGGGAAAATTATTTGATGATTTCCCACCCTCAAAAAATAAAACAAAAAAATGGTCATACAGCAGTCATTTGTTTCATGATTTGAAAGAAAAACATTAATACAAACTAATTGGCACTAACTATGCCCTTAGTTACAGTATTTTTATCACATGAAGTGACGCGCGCTTTACATATTGTAACCAAGTGTACAAATACGCTGTGAATGTTTGCGTGAAGACGTGTAGCGTCAGTACATGACATAACACACACACAAACACTCCCGACTTTGTCATTGTCTCGGACAGTACCGAGAACTTCTTCGGTTACACACACATTCACAGCATGTTTTTAAACTTGGTAACCATAAGTAAAGCGCGCGTCGTTTCGTGAGATAAAAAATACCATATTATTATCACTAAATGGCAGAATAATCTCAAAATAATATATGTTTGAAATTAAACATAAATCAAATATTCAAATCGCAATGTTGTCATTCTTTTAGTCTAATTCAACTTGATTTTGATTTAAAGACGTTCAAATAGCTACAAAGTACCTAATCAGGCACAAAATAAATATGTAAATGTTTGAAGAAATCTGATAGAACGATGGTTGACCTTTGGTTGAACATCAAAGGGTGATGAAAACACGGGGACTTGTTTTTCTAGGTAAGTAAGCTTACGTACATTTTTTGACATAATATCAATGTATTACAGTTTAGCTAAGGCCTTGTCTGCCGTCGGCGGCAGCTTGTTAAATCAGGATTTCGAACCAAAGCATTTGTTTCAGTGACTTTTCGACACAGTGGTATTTTACAATAAGAAAAACCCAAGTAGATTTAGTAGACATAAGAGCGGAAAATAAACCATTTTTAACCGACTTCAAAAAAGGAGGAGGTTCTCAATTCGACGGTATGTTTTTTTTGTGTGTTTGTTACGCGATTACACCGCCAATTTTGGACCGATTTTCAAAATTCTTTTTTTGTTTGGTAGGTCATACTTCAGAGGTAGTCACATATAAATTTGATCAAAATCGGAAGAGCGGTTTAAAAAAAAACAACTATAAATTATTTTGAAATAAAAAAACCGCCTTCAAACGGACGTGTACGTGTGAGACAATTGTTTTCGAATTGATGTGGGGTAGGTACCATAACTAAAAAGTGCAAAATAAAAAACTTATTTAACAAAAAAAAAAACCGACTTCCAAAAAAAAAAAACACTACATAGTGAAAAATAACTTTAATTTCGGAAGTCGGTTAAAAAAACTAAAATACAGACGCAGACACCGACTTCCGAAATTAAAGTTATTTTTGTAGTTGAATTTTCCGTTTTTATATCATACGAGTACATACATACACTCATGACTTCTTCCCATGGGTACTCCTCTGGCAGAAACAACAGAACGCCACCTGCTACGATCCTTACATACCCCTTTTTCCTTGTTTACGGTCATACACGCACACAGGTTGCGAGTACTACCCACCTGACCTTTCTGAAGAACATCACCAATAAGGTCACTATCATATGTCCTCCTAGGGCGTCCCCTCCCGGCGTTTCCACTCACATCTGCCTTGTAAATACCTTTTGTTAGTCGCTTTTCATTCATCCTCTCAAGATAACCAAACCATCTAAGCATACTCTTTTCCATTTCAGTCACTTCATCTTCTTTTAAACCACACCGTTTCTTTCCCACATCATTACTCAGCGTATCTTTCATAGTCACACCACACATGCTTCGCTTGAAATGCATTACCACAGCATTTATTATACTCTCATGCTTCTTTTGCCACACACAACATGCACTTCCAAACATAAGCGTAGACACCAGCACACCATTGTGAACAGCCAGTCGTGTCTTTTTGGACATCAACTGGTTTGTTCCAATTGCATGTGAAGCATCATTCACTTTATATCCAATCAATCTTTCCATCGTTTGTAAACAGACTCCTCAAATATACGAAATTACTTACTTTCTCCACACTCTTATCATTTATTTTCACATCACACACCGATATACCCTCTTCTCTTTCAAACACCTTCATCTTATTCACATTTATATTCAGCCCTTTCATCTTATATGCTTCATCCATCACAGTCACCATGTCTTGCAACTGTTCTGTTGAAAATGCAAGTAGAACTTGATCATTGTTTTTATATCATGTAATAATATATTTATTTATTAACACAAAACATCTAATAAAGAAAAATACATAAAGATAGAAGAGCACAAAGGTACTTACTGCTTATTTCATTAGAAATTTATTCCAGCAGATCTGCGATAGGAGAGTTAGATGAGGAACTTAGACACAGTGTGTGAAACGACAATTATGGAAAACTTAAATTGGACTAAAAGGTTACCGTAGTCTTAAGCTTTTCCTATGTAAAAATGCTCAATATGCTACAAGGTAAATATTCTACGAAAACATCAGTAAACGTTTTTAATGCCCAAGTTATCACACACACAAGCGCTGGTTTAAGCATTTTTGTCCAACAATCATCCAAGAATATTCATCATTTATATTTTGAGGGATTACCGTGAATCATTGAGGCCGTTACTTGTTATATTTATCGGTTGATGTCAGCAGGTGTGCTTCTCTTGGGTCCATATTTCCATATTTTATTACTTATATATTTTTGATCGTATTCCATGTATGCTTTAAATATCTTATCTTTAAATTACATTCTGAAAGGGCAAATGCAAAACTTCTGAGTGGCTTAATATAGATAGATGATAAATGTAGGTACACCAACATTTTAGCAAAGCAATAGTGATGTTGATGTGTAACACTAGTAAGAACTTTTTATGAGAAATTAAGCAGTTACCTTGCACAGTTTTAAGATTTCACTGAACACGTAATAAATTATTTGGAAAAGCTGGCAGCATTAATTAACCTAGTAGGTGTTAAAAAGAAGGAATCATGCCAGTTTTTTGGTCTCATATTTTTAATGTTTAAGAGCGTTTATACCTTATGAGTGGCAACGTCGCAATTTAGTGTCATATTTCGTGGTTTTCAATTTTCATCATTTAATCGGAACTATTATTTTAAAAATCTGTTTAATTAACTTTTTAGAATTACGTGAAAGTGTTTAAAAAGTAAGTAACCGTAATGCTTACAGTTATTTTACGATGAAAATAACGCCCTGCAAGTTTCCAATGTATTATTTGCATATAAATAGAACTGTAAACGCAACGATTTCTTACCTTTTACACAGTTTTCACATAATTCTAAAAAGTTAATTAAACAGATTTTTAAAATATAGGTAGCTCCGATTAAATGATAAAAATTTAAAACCACGAAATATGACACTAAATTGCGACGTTGCCACTCATAAGGTATAAACGCTTTTAAAGTAAGTTATGTGTCATTTTCATGTTTTCTTGGCGAGTATTTATAATATTGTTTGAACTAAATAAACAATGGCTTTCACGTGTTTATTTACTGTTCCGTGTGTTTTCACTATCCATTTACAACCTCTTACCTATTAAAATAAGCCTATATAATACTTCAACAAGGACTTAATACCATTGTAATTGGAAAACGAATTCGAGAGGCTTTAATTGTCTTCTCCTAAATTGTAAGTCTTGAACTAGACCGACCTTGTTTTCTGAATAAAGGGATCTAAGCCCAACTTAATTATGATACTTGAATAAATACTTTGTAGGAATTAACTTTTTGAGTAGATTAGTGTTGTTTTTTGGAACGAATTTCTGAAATGAATAATTAAAAAAGCCTACAGGTTGTTGTTTTGTATGGGTCTGGTATATTTTGTAGGTCTGGCTGTATTTGCATGTGTAAACGCGTTTACGATACAAGTAGATTCCAAGTGTTTGAATTTAAAAGAACATTCTAAAACGTAGCCAATATCGAACTGCATTTGGACACTGTCTCAACCAACACAAAACAAAACCAATATTCAATACTGCCAGTAAACTTGTGACATTCGGAATGAACCCATCCATTTATATCTTTCAAACTTTTCCAGAACAAATAGTCCCACAAGGAACGCACCATTGGGGACGGCTATATGCAATAATTCAGTGTAAATTGTTCGTCGGCGAATTGTACATTATTGTGCGACGTACACTGACGGCCGTTGTTCGCCCAGCTATTGTTTGACTTCGCACGGTTCGAATGATCGACGAATTGAACATTTTCGGCTTTGTGACATCGATGATATTTAAAACAATTTTCGCTTAAGTTTGTTTTGTTCGAAAGAGATTTCGGAGTGAGGAGCTGATAAGGTGCAAAAGTGGTCAGAAAATAAATAGAGGGATTATGTTTAGTGAAAAAATATAGTATCAGTGCTGAATCGTATCTATACACATCGAGTGTTTAGGGAACAAAGAAATAAAATTATTTTTGTTTTTGCCGTAATTAGGTTAATTAAAAATGTCTATTTAGACTGATTAAATAAAATGTTTTCGTATGATTAGATGGATCTGAAAAGACTTTTCGGGATTTTTGCTAACGCTGAATTTTTCACCTTAGTTATTCCTGATATTAAAATGTGATAAAAATATAAAAAGAAAAGATTGCGTAAATTAAACAAATAGTAGTATTTATTTTCGCCGGTAACGCATATAACACAATCGCAGAGATTCAGCGTACTTTAATTATTTTTTTATAGATGTCCCCGAAGAATATCTCGTAATATCGCGTCGGCATGGTTGCTAGCTGTTAATACAGCCATCTTTTAATGAACCTCGTGCATATTATCTGCGCTAGGTAACAATACACCTGCAATAAGATATAATAATATCTAAAATAAGCATGTATATCTATATATATATTATAAAACAAAGTCGCTCCGTGTCTGACTGTGTGACCGCTTAGATCTTCTAAACTACACGATGGATTGTGATGAAATGTTCACCATCACTTAGAGCATTTATTCCGGAAGGTCTATGCGACTAAAACATTAGGTATGTTCACAAACTAAACCAAATTTAAGTTCAGTGCATCTTTTTCTTTCTATTTCATTAAGAAAAGGACAGAAGATAAATTTTAGTTTAGTCCTGTCAAATTAATCAGCGCCTGACACTACTCCATACAAGTTTAGACGTGATTAAAAAGTTGACTACTAAAATTACATCAAATTACGTCAGGTGCTGACTAATTTGACAGGACTAAACTAATATTTAATATATATATATATGAGACAACATCCACACAAGGTCTTCAGGTTCCGAACTAGGTAGAACCTGTACTACGGTAACCTGATGACTGATATACATATAGACACACCCAGACACAGGTCAAACAGACATGTTCATGCACACAAATGTTTGACTTGTCCGGGGATCGAACCCGGGACCAGTGGCTCAGAAGGCAGGGTCGCTACCAACTGCGCCAACCGGTCAGTCAAAATAAAAAAGTCAATTTATCTTCTGTCCTTTTCATAATGAAATAGAAAGAAAAAGATGCACTCAACTTAAATTTAGTTTAGTTTGTGACAAGGGAATCGGCACCAATATTTAACTTATAATAAATACAGGAATTTCAAGATCTTGCCGTGTCGCTCTTGCACCCATACGAAGCAAGGTTAGGACACTGATATTGAATTCTACACAAAGTCTTTACCAAATTAGCGATTAACTCTCGGTGCGAAAATTATATATAATTAAAACTGTTCTAAAGAAACACAAAACTCTTCTTTTTGACCCCAGGTTAACCTTGACAAGAAGGAAATATATATAATAGTGGAAGTTCCTCAAACTAAAACCAAGTTAGCCCGTATACAATGCAAAAAAACGCTCACCTCAGCTATATAATAGATTTAACAATAGTAGATTATGCACCGAGGGGCTAAAGTTGTGTCTTATGTCACGGGCGTCATATTGAATCTCGAGCGCAATGAAGGATTCGGGATTTAACTCGCGAGCGAAGCGAGGGAGTTAATACAAGATTCCTTCATTGCGCTCGAGATTCAAGCTAGTCCAAGGCAAAGACACCTTTAGCCCAGAGGAGGATACTCTACTTTTTACACCTACTGTGAGAAAATAATAGCCATAGTACGAAAAACAAAGTATATCCACGCGTAGTAAGGGTTTCGAGAATAGCTTTCCTCTTTCTGGCACCAAAGGGTGTTTGTTAGTACTATACTGCCAATTTAGCTGAGCATGTGAGATTCCAAATTCAAATCACATTATTGACCAGCGGGTAATAATGAAATCCAGTACAACATTATTGACCGGCTGTGCCCCCGGCCACTAATGACTTACTTTGGGTTAAGGTTGCTTGACATATAATTTGACATTTTCGAGCAGGTGGTGTGAAAAGAGATTTATACGTTTTTTTTATTATGAAAAAACAAAATGATAGTATTTTTTTTTAACTAATTGCGTGAAACCACTTACCTATGATGACACGGAGGCGCTGCCGGAATAAAATATAACCCTAAACTAATGCCATTCATAATCTTACGCATACACTCTGATTCATTCGTACTCACCACGGTACACCACGGCCACGGTAACCCTTTCGGACTTTCCCGCAACCCTGGCAGGCATCGGCCCTAGCAGACCCCGTCATTGTTGTTGACATCTTTTTGAGGCGCGTGTGGAACACAACGCGCCGTCGACACGGGCCTGGTCCTTATCGGACGGCGAGCTGCCTATTGCTCGCCGTCCGCAAGCCAGGGCCTACGATGACCGCGAAATGGTCTGTGATTACCGACGCCCAGGGCGTCTTCTGCGGCGGCTAGGGGCGTAAGGGCGTGAATTTTGACTCTCCCTCACGCGTTCCGCCTCCTCTTACGTGAGCATTACTGTTTCGCAGAAGAAGGTGATGGCTCCCCAAGCCCTCTCGCTCTGTACCATGGCTTGGACCAGGGCCGGACGCGAGAGATCGCCACCGCCAATCGCCTCCACGAGGACACGGCGGTGCTCCGCCCAAGCAGGGCAGACCTCCACCTTATGCTCCACTGTGACCTTCGGGCGATCCACACAATGGTGACACCCGGGCGTTTACTCCCGCCTTATCCGGAACAGGACCTGCGTCAGGCGGAAGGTGAGGACGCCGCGCGCGGTGGCGCGTCTCTAGCCACTCCTCAAAGAGGGGACTTATCGCCGGAATTGTGGCGTGCCCAATACACTCGCATGCCTGGGTGCGTTCTGCATGTTTAGTTTTAATTCAATATTTTTTTTATATATCTTTATTTCCTTTACCTACATGTGTATAAAACAAGTAAAAGATACGTATTTAAGTTTTGGAAGAGCGGAGTCTCCTAACACAGGCTTATCTGCTTAAAATGAGGCTCCAATCACTAGTTGTTAAGGTTTACCTGTTCAAATAAGTATCCTCTTTTTTTTCACATTGAATGATACTTAGTCTATGTTGTGCTAAAAGGTTTTGTTGATTATACACTCATTCATTAGCACATGGTGGCTTGTGCAATATTCCTTTACTACCTCCTACTAAACTGTTGTATTTTTGGGCCCACGTTTACAAACTCATAGTACAATAGCCCAGGGTTTGCAGCAAGACCTACCTGTGTGCTAATAACGTTATAACACGTTTAATCCGTTTGTGAGCGTTCGTGTTTGTGTCTTAGCTAGTAGAGCTACTAGTACGCTCACTAGTCGAGTATTCTGGTTTCCAGAATCCAATTAGATTTTCATGCTGGTTTCAGAGTTGATGAGCAACGTTAAATGTATTAAGTAGTTATGCTCATGAAGGTATAGTGGGTAAACGACGTGAATGATGTGTTGTGAGACATTAGGCAATTGGTTTCTCATTCCAGACTATATTTGGGTTAGTGCAGCGCATAAAAAGGAATGACTAATAGTAACAATGTTGTGCTATACATGTCATGAACAAAGTGTTTTTATTAATTATCAGACTATACGAAAGTGCTACGGAATTGTGCAAAAGTGCAAATTGACACTATTCTTAATTATAACGTATACTATCACCTAAAGTAATAAGTAAGACTTAAGTTGCTTATTAGTCTATTAGGCTAGATATAATAAATTATTAAGGACATTAGACTTGGTTAATACCAAAAAAAAACAGACTATGCCAGACGGTATTGAAGATTTTGATGTCCATCATCTTATCTACATATATATATGTAGATGAGTGTATGTTTTATGCATGTATGTACATATCTAAAGTATATGTAAATGGTACACCACTGACTACCTGCAGTATTGTCTTTCCTTCTCCCTTTAATCCATCCTAAGGTTGTTTGTAAAAGATCTGAAAGAGATGAAAATTTCTACATTTATATCCGTAATTTTTATGGTGTACATTAGAGTATTCCATTCTATTCTATTCTCTTTGTAAAATTCAATAACCTCTTGGTCATTGTGTTTTTACAAATCAATGGTAGAGTAGTAAAATACTTCTAAGAATGATAGGTATTATAGTAAAGAACATTATTCTGAAATGTGTTATTTTTCTTGAGTGTACGAATAAACGCCGACAGACACTACGCCGACAGACTGAACACCGACAAGACTTTACTTCGACCGGACTCTTCGCCGACAGGATACTTCGCCGACAGGTCTGTGGTCTTGAATTTGATTTACTGCGGTGATTTTGTATACGTGAAATCATTTCTGCGTGCATCTTGGAAGTAGCGCTCGCCGACCGCTGCCACGGCACCGCTCGCTTCGCTCGCTCGGCTTGCGCGCGGTTGTTTCACAGTTCTAACCTAACCTATTTCGTATAATCGATTTCCAAAGTGTCTGATTGAATGTATAGCATATTATCCCCTGTCGGCGAAGAGTCCCCTCGAAGTAAAGTCTTGTCCTCAGATCATATATATGATCTGAGGTCTTGTCGGTGTTCAGTCTGTCGGCGTAGTGTCTGTCGGCGTTTAGTCGTACACTTATTTTTCTTCTACCTAATAAAAAAATTCAATTCAGTCTTACTGACGGCGCATAGCCTAAGCCGCTGTCTGTCTAGAAAAAAAAAAAAAATTGCACAAGAGTTCCATTAGTAACAAAGGTGACTAACGAAGAATTTTTGAAAATGCATCCCCTTTACAAATAGGGTCTGTAATGTTTGTATGGATGTCATTTTTGCTGATGGAAATCCTATCGGGCACACGTCTGGTTTCTGTATAGCTTCCAAATCGGCAGTATTTTCATTGCAGGGAATCCAGAAACAAAAGTGAATCGCAAACAAAACAAAGCCGACTAGAGAAAACGATTGTTTCTTTTATTGCGGTCGACTATTGCATTGAGACGTGAACTGTCCTTTGACTCCGCACCAAGGATTTATCATCGGAAACGTGTCACTACTCTCCAAATTCTTCACCTGATTTACCTAAACCGTTTACGACGTGTCCGTGGAAGCAGCCCGGAACGGCACATAAAAGACTGTAATAAATTCAATTGAACGAGTGTCACCCGCAGACATAACTCGCCGTCCGGCCCCGCCCGTTTTCGCCCGATTCCCTTGCAACAGATTTCTTTAAAGAAGATTGCTAAAGGAACTTTAAAACGGTGGTAGTCGTTTGTATAAAACTTTACTTTCGCGTTATTTCTCGTTTCCTTGCGGGCGGTAAATCTAGCTGCGATGTGTTGCTGACAGGCTATCTGTTCGCTGGGATTTATTTTAATAACTGACGGGGTAGTAACTTGTTTTTGCTTTCGTTTAGAACGGTGACAACTCTAGGTAGTTGGTGCGGTGAGTTTTTTCCTTTCCTTTTGTCCCAAGCGGTAGGCAATTACTTTTACATACAGGATTTTTGTCAGTAGGAGCGCTACCTGCTGTAGAACTCCGTTTCCAGGGTAAGCGTGTCCGTATCCTTTAGAACAATTAATAATTAATTAATATTCGTTGTAAGCTCCCTTTGTTGCACCTCATATTACATTCCGCACCTTCAAAGGACGTAACAGGTCACCACGAAACAAAAGGACTAACAAAAGCGCCCAATGCAAGCGCCCACGTGGTCTGCACTATACATTTTCATTATTTACCAAATTTTAAGCCAACTCGCAGTGGCCCGTTAGACTTTATAATAAGTGAAGGAAGTTAAGTACAAGCCGACGATTATCCCTGTATGCACTGTATAAGTCGCTAGCACATAGTGTCGTAGCAACATAGGGGCAACACTTCCTGAGATGGTTGAGGAGTGTCTGTGACATTCCCAGAACCCGGAAGATGGTCAAGATTCCTACCAGTACTTACTGGAATACTTCCTTCCTCAGAGCATGTTAGCTCTTGCGAATCTCCACTCGAGCCGGCCAATAAAGGTAAGAAAGAGGTGTGAGCTCTGTTCCTCGTCATTATTCACTCCAGCTGGCTAAAAAGGCAAGCCAGAGGTGAGGAACGAGATTTCTCCCGGGAGATAAGGTCCGTGGAGTCGCTTCAGCCCAACAGCTCGTCACATGCTGCCCTTCGGGTTTCTATATCTCTCTTGGACTGGCTTCTCACTCTAGTCCTGTTTCGGCAAAGTAAACTCTACCGGTACAGACCCTGACTTCAGAACGCGCAAGCCCCACAACGACGTCAACTTAAAGATACGACGATTATTAATTACCCAGAAACTCGTTCCTACTCAAATAAGCAGTCGGTATCCCTGACTCACTCCAACAACGTGGGAAGCTAATAGTTAGGCACTCCTCCATGTAAGCGCTCCAATTGTTCCTTACAACTATTTTAGATCCCTAAAATCCCTAGGAGACTAGCACCGTCTAGTAAAATTTGCATTTTCTAATGTGTAATTTTGCTTCCGTGCTCTCCGTATTTATTTTCGCGCTCAGTTTCTTTTGGAAGGATTTGTTCAGACTTGCGTATCGTATTAAAAGAGTGATTATCAATCTTTGAACCTTAAATATCTGAGAAAAAATAATATAGCAATTTATTTATACTTAAACTGCTAGGGACAGCTTAGAGGTGCTTATACCTAACTTGTTTTTAAAGAATGTCCACGTAGTTTCTTGCCCGTTATGGTATAGATATTATAATGTAAAATCCGGAATTAAGTTATCCAGTAGAGAACGAAAAGTCGAAAGTTGTCGACATAGCTCACAGAATAAGCAAGCTGAAGTGGCAATTGGACGGCCATATTAGACGTAGAACCGATGACCGTTGGAGACATGTACTTGAGTGGAGACTGCGAATCGGCAAACGTAGGATAGGACGCCCTCAGGCTGGGTGGAGCGATGATCTTCGCAGGGTGGCTGGTAGCAGCTGGATGAGAGTTTTCGAGAATCGAGCTGAATGGCGTTTTTGAAGCGCCTGCTTCAAAACGTACATGTTTTTGGTCATTTTGTTTCTTTTGCTACTCGTAGCTTCAACTTTCTGACTAACTGACCGACGACGAGTCCTTGAGAATTCAAAGGTGCCTGTAAATAGTTTAAATGAAATAAATGGTATCCTGTCAGTTCACCAAAAATTTATTTACAAATTTTTACTTGACAAGCTACGATTGGCAAAAACATGATTTGTCATTTCATCATTATACAAAAACAAGTTTTCCAACTAATTCACTTAAGAAAATAATTATCCGATAAACTTTTTTTTAATAACGTATTATTTTACAAACTATTTTTTTTTTCATTTTATCTCATAAAACAACGTTTGGAATTAAAATGATTTACATATTGACTTATTATTAGGCAAATTCCTAAAAATGAAAGATTAAGTTAATTATTTTTAAAAAAATGGTTAGGTTAGGTTAAAACTGTGATCTACGAGGCGGCTTGCGTACTGGCCGGATCCCCGCCCGTGGACCTCGAGGCGAAAGTACTCGCGTCGTTGTATCGGTGGCGCGAGGAAGCGAGGGCGCGGGGCGAGGGACCGATGCAGCGACACATAGAGCTGCGTCGGTCTCAGCTTCGCGAGGTCCTGGTGGCGGAATGGCGGGACAGGCTTTCACGCCCTACCGCCGGCCTCGTCACCATCGAGGCGGTCCGGCCGGTGCTCGAGCGCTGGCTCGGGAGGAGGCACGGTTCCCTGTCGTTTCGGGTGACGCAGGTGCTCTCGGGGCATGGTTGCTTCGGGAAGTACCTGTGTCGCATAAACAGGGAGCCGGACGCCCGGTGTCACCACTGCGTCGACTGCCGGGAGGACACGGCGCGGCATACGCTGGCAGAGTGTGCCGCTTGGGAGGAGCCGCGCCGTGCCCTCATCTCAGAAGTAGGCAGTGACTTGTCGCTGCCGGCCGTAGTTGAGTCGATGGTCGGCAGCGACGAGTCCTGGGACGCGGTGGTTTCCTTCTGTGAGACAGTCGTCTCGCAGAAGGAGGCTGCGGAAAGGGAGAGGGAGATCTCGTCCTCTCACCCGGCCCGCAGAAGGCGCACCGGGCGTCGGCGGAGGGCGGACAACGCCCTCTTCCAGCCCCCCTAAATGGGTCCAGGGGCGACGGACTCGGGGACGTCCGTCACCCCCACACACCAGTACCCGAGGTGGCGGCGCGTAGTGTTCCTCGCGCGCCCCTCTTAGACGTCGCGGGGGGAGTCAAACACCTCACTCCCCCCTCAGACCCGAAGAGGCCCGCAGAGGCGGGCCGGCACCAGTCGGGGGTTGCGGAAGGATCGTACGTTCCCGCGACCCCCGGCGTAGGTGTGAGATGGAACACCGGGGTGGTTTTTAGTCAGTAAGAGTCTGACAGACCCCGCCGCCCACCCCAGGGCGGTGGACATCCATGAGGATTCTCCACCCCGGAAACAAAAAAAAAAAAAAAAAAAGGTCGAAACTGTGATCCACCTACGCACGAGCCGAGCGGTGCCGTGGCAGCGGCCGGCGACTGCTAGAAATGACTAAATGACTAGATTATATAGAAAAAATACAAGTGCTTGCCTTAGGTATAGGATAGTTGTGGATGATGTGTATGTAGGATTATTTGTAGTTTTCAATAAAACTGTGCAAAAAAATACCGTTTTAATCACTTTGTGAGTTTTGTGACTGGTTTAGAACATTTATTATAAAATCATATTTAGTATAAACGTGACTTTTCCAAAAGATACTTAATATTAAATGAAAAATGTTTATATGATTAAATATCATCCGAAGCATTTGCCAAATAAATGTTTGTAAAGCGAGTGTGTATAAAATAAAACATTTGCGGAATAAGTTGTTTGTGTAATAAATGGTATACGAAACGTTGCTTGTAAACTTTGTTATTGGGGTCTTGTTGAAACATTAGTGAACCGAAATAATTGCTTTGATGTTAAGTTTTCAGTTAGGTTGGTTTTTAAGAAAAAATAACGCCTAGCCTCTTTCGCCGAAGCTATTCTCAAACTACAGGAAATAGAGTGGGCAAAAACGGGAGTGCTGAAACCAATATTTCTACATAAATATCTTCTGGATCAATGCCAAATACGGAACTCCATAAAATAACTAATTAGGGCGACTAATTACCGGTTATGGCCGGTTCAGGCGCACGTGACGCCAATCGATCACCGGCAAATGTTGACGCTGCCGCAACCTTCCGTGTAGGTAGCTAATGAGGTATTGCTAATATTGTTTATGATAAGCTGATTATTTTAGTGAGAATTATGGAAGAAAAGTAAATTTTTGGGTATCTATTCAACTCAACATGAGGAAACAATGCCATAAGGTTGATTTACATTAGTCAAGTAGCGAGTTTACTTCAAGTGGCAAGTTATGTGTCCAAGTCCAAAAGTCAGTCCAAAACTCCAAAAGTGACCGTTTTTCATTGTGAATCGCCACGTATAGAGGTCAAGGGACTTACCTCGCTACTTAACTAATGCAAATATAATACAGCCTTAACCTCTGATCATAATTATGTTTATATGATCTGAGGCCTTAACAGTAGTTGCGTGTAAATTGTTCGCAGAACAAGCCTTTTTCAAGACAGAATTAAAAAAAATAACATTAAAGGCAACAAGATTGCTTGGGAGATCTGGAACTCGTAAGGTCTGCCTTGGCCAGATCTAGCACAAAAACAAAAGCCAAACAGAAACAGACGGACCAACTCAACAAGTCAAAACCTAAAACAAACAAACACACGTGTTTCAATATAATAACGATAATAAACATAGCCCAAAGATAAACCTAATACTAAACGTTAAGCTAAGTTTGTGCAAGAGAGCAAGTTTGTTTGGCTCGTGGCAAAGGTCTTCCGGTGCGCCCACGGGTAATTTCAGGAAGTAGCATTACTAGTTTGATGTATATAGACAGAAGTTGATCCAATTTTGATGTTGGTTGTGTGGTACAATGTTTGGCTGGTTGTTCGTAGTTGGTTGATGTTTGTATGTTGGTGGCTAGTTTTTAAATTTTTCGTATAAATTGCGATAAATAAATACAGGGTGTCCCGTAAATAATGGATCAAACGTAATGGGTAGGTAGCTTACCTCATTTCAAACAACTAATTTGAACAGTTAAAAAAAATCGGTAAGGTAACCAAGATATTTTTTTTTCGAATTTTACCATTTTCTCTAACAGCATTCAGTGTTTTTATTGCTGTCGCTGCAACTAATAACATTTTTAGGTATGATTTTTGTCAAAAACTTCTGAATAGCTTATTGTTAATATGTTCTTTTTCAAATATAATTTTATTTGCCTTAGAAAAAAAATGTACACTTGATTTTTTTTTTCAAATCGAAAAAAAAATTGTTGGAAATTGTTGGAAATGAGGTAAGCTACCTACCCGTTACGTTTGATCCATTATTTACGGGACACCCTGTATGTTTCTGTATAAAAGAGCGTTTTGAATAATTCCTGTAGTACCTACCTATCAATACAACGAACTAACTCGGTTTGATTTAACTTCATTTGAAAGAAGAAATGTGACAATGTTTAGGTCAAACCCTGCAAGATAAATAATAAATGTGCCTAAAATTGTTGTGTTAGCAAGTATTTTAGCTGCCGTTAAACACAAAATCATTTTATTGTCAGGCACTTAAAATAATGGACTAATTAGAATTAATTGATTAACTATTCAATACAACTTGAATAACGTAACAAGGATTATTAATAATTGATACGAATAATTAAGGACCAATAACAGTGAAAGCTATTACTGTAATTGAAAATCAAACGGTATGATTTCATGTGCCATATCTAATATACCAAATAGGTAGGTAGACGTACTACATAGGGAATCAACGTCTGTTTCTCTGATAGGGTGGGTATATAAGCAATTATTTTTCGCAATTTACATTAACACAGTAGATAAGTAGGTAGTTGTGATTTGTGGTGAGTATGAGTAAATTGAAGAACCGTAGAACCATCAATGGCGAATACGTAGTAACGTCCTATTGTACCGAAAATAAGTGGCAGGATATTGTATTAAATTATACTTTAAAATGTTTTCCCTACCCTGAAACGGTGTAAGTACCAATTTGTAAGAATTAATGTGGCAAAGAGCGTTTAAAATAAATAGTAAGTAGTTTATTAGTGCTTTTCTATTCTTATGTAATTTTAAGTCAGCATAATCAGCCCACTGCCGGACACAGACCTTCTCTCTGTGAGTCCACCACGCGGGCCCAGTGCGGATTGGTAGATGTCACATGTCTTAGAATTTTTGGTTCTAGGACATGCCGGTTTCCTCACGATATTTTCCTTCACCGTTTCGAGTGAATAGCAATAAATAAACTAATGACGTTCTGTGCTATAGTTCGGCTGTTATATGTCAGATTTTGCTTAATTCCTCCTGTTACAAGTAATATTGTTTGTATCGCTTGCTGCAGCCATCGTTTGAGTAATTAAGTGGCTGTCACTCATTTGCCCGAAGCCGAAGTCATTTGTAATTGATAATGCACTATTAATTCAATACAATATGTCTGCGCCAAGATCAGCTTTGAGCCATAAGATGGCCGCCATTTGAGTTTAGAACAATAGGGTTTTATTAAATTGACAAGCCGTGCGCCCAATGGTGCGCTTCCGTATAAACGTTCATCGCCTATTCAACCCATTTAGGAGATGAATTTTCAAAAATATTTTCTTAGAGGTCACTGTTGTTATAAAAGGAACTCTTATGCAAAAATGCTTCTAGACCAAACGGCTTAGGCCGTGTGTTGTCTGTCACTGAATCTAAGTTAAGTTTTTATTAAATAAAAAGAAAGATGCCTATCTTTCTTTTTACTTAATAAAAACTTATCTGCATTACATACATAAAAAATATGAAAATTCCTTCCAGCTGGTGGTGCCGGAAGTGGCGTGTGTGTTGGATCACTAAGTTCCCTTCAAAATAGTTAAGCTGATTGGTGCTGATGCATACATCGAGTTCGTGAACTGGCGGATTGGTCATCTCTTAGCTGCCGCAGGTTATTTTAATTTCAGAATTTTTATTTTATCTTTTTATTACGGACGCTTTTATCGTGCCCGTCTTTCTACATCGTTCTCACATGTATAATTTCAACATGACTGATGTAACAAATATTTTGTAACAATATTTTGATTTAAAAGAGTGTCCGTGGGTTCCTTGCCCGTTCTTCTCCATAGGTACCTACTACGTTTTGGAATGGGCCACTACTTAGCTTCATCTTTCTGACTGACCGACTCCTTGACAATTCAACAGTGCCTGTAATTGGATTATTTGAAAAAAATGCTTTGAGTTTCAGTTTGAGCTTTTCAGCTAGGACATTGCGGCACGCTTCAGGGCGAAAAGAACATCTGGGGAAGCACTGAACGACAGTAGGTAAAGGCTATCGGTAGATAATAATTTATCTTCAAGTCAATTTTAGGCCAGGTCATGTCAAACGCAATCAGTTTACCCAAAAGCGCACAAAACGCACAAACCCTACCTAAAAATAACATAGTTTGTAATAGCACCCGAATGTAGATACAGCGGGGAATATGCGGGAATTCTCCGCACCCCACGGGATCGCACAATTCCGCGGGATTAATATTCCCGGAGCGCTCAACTATCATAATTCCGAAACAGGAATATCAAGAGGCCGCACCACAAATCTTGAGGTTGCGGCTTGGTGCATTTACATACTTGCTCCACTGCACTGCGATTGTTCTGTGTGATGCGAGCTTAATTAATTAACCATCAGATAACTGAATAACTGTTTTGTTATCCGACATTGTTTAGAGGAGACTTGGAATGACTGTTTGTTAATGTGAATGATTGTTTGTTTACCTTGACACTTGTTTTGTGGTGTTTGAAGAAATTAAGCGTAATGCATTACGGTGAGAATATTACTAATCAAGAAAACTGTTTTCAAGAGGTGTTAGTGATTGGAAGAAACAAGGTCCTGTGCCACAGCAGCCCACGGCTACGCTACGCACTTATACTCGGCTTCGCTTTGTATGAAAATATAGGTGGGATTGTCCACAGCGACTCACGGCCACGCTATGCACGAATGGCTGCTGGAAAACAAATGAACCGTGCAGCTAACGTGGGTTACATTTACATATTTTCAGTTATTAGTAATTAACTGTTTCTTTATTTTACTACGAAGGTCCTAGTTTATCATTTGAGACTTCAAGTTAAAGCTTTATAAACATAATGCAGCGTTGCAAATGTAAGCGGGCACGCACTTTATACCTGGGGGCTTTAATTATGTAGTAGGTTCTTTTTACGTTTTTATTTTTCACTATTAATTTCTGCTTGAGTATAGTTTGCAATGTTTTTCTTGGCTGATATATTGGCGTGTGCTTGCTGACTTATGGCATATAATATGGTTTTTGTGTTTCGTAATGTTTATTAGGCACTTAGGTACTACTGTATAGAATCCAGTTCTTCTAACTGAACAGACAGCTGTGCTGCTGGGGAGTTTGTTCCGCCACTTCTTCTTCTTGCCAGTTAAAGCACTAGGAAGTAGTGAAGGGCGGGCGTTTTGGGGGACTGTCTTATGTAATTTTGACGTTCAAAAAGACATCCTACATATAAGTGGGGGTCGACTATAAGCTGTATTGCATTACTTTTACCGCGCTCTCAATGTAAGTTAATCATTATGAAGAGGTACTTCCACTACCTTACAAGGCAAATAATCCCACGTGAATTATTCCCATAGGCTTCATCACAAAAATAATCCTCATCTCCGATTACCATAAATTCCATGAAACAAAGGGATTGATGATTCCCTCCTTTACATATTATGTGTCTTGTTAATTTTAATCCACAATTATCATATTGTGTGATTAGAGAACGACAAAAAAAGGGCCGAGGGTCATGATTCGGGTTTAATCAGAGGACAGCGGTGTCCCCGTGGGCCTATTGGCCTGGCCCTTAATGAAGGATCGCTTCCGTGGCCTCGAGCGTCTTTGTCACTGTATTGTGGGCTTTGAAGGGGGTCAGATGCAATTTAGGGATCGTGGCGTATTCGATTTTTTTGTTTTTATGTTGTGTGTTTGAAAGAATAAATACATGATTTTGTCGCGCGCATAAAAAATAACCTCCGAAGAGGACCGAAGACTTTATGAACATTTTATGTTTGTGTGGGCAAAATTTGCGAAACGCCATGAAGAATAAAGCTAAAAGCACATTACAGCCGCATCGGGCCGCATCTCAAAGCATTTTCATACAAAAAAGCACGATGCGGCCCGCCTGTCGTGTATGATGTTTCATACAAAATGTACGAAAATTATGTAAGAGGATTTTTGCAAAGCGGTGCGACTCGTTTAAATCTGCGTAAACCTTAAGTAATAATATGAACTGTCGTGCCTAGTGCCCTCATCCACCACGTATGGTGAATCGACTGTGAAAAATAGGTTAAGACCGTTCACAGTCTATTCACTAACTTGATAATAGAGTGAAGTTTCTACATGTCCCAACCACTCGAGCTTGCCACTTGAGAATTTTGTCACTAATGATACCCTATAGTGAAACCCTCCTATTGCTACACGTTATTCTAAGAATCACCTTTCATATCGATTTTTATTTTACCGTCGTTGCCCATTCTTCATTTTCAGGTGTGTTTAAGACGCAAATCTTACTTATACAGTGACGACTATAAAATATACGCAAAATTCAAAAGGGTTTTTGAATTGAGATAACGATTGCAAATTTGAGAAGCGACCTATATAGTATGGTTTCTAGAATACCATCGCACCATGTTCGTAACACAACGAAATTTCTATGAATACTTTTGAGACAATTTGCTTTTGAATCTTGTGCATATCTTGCGTATGTAAGGTAGTATGCCCGTGACTGTATCTGCCCAAACAAGCAACAACTCTCTATCGAAGAGTCGAACCCGTGAAGCCTAAGCAATTTTTTTTTAAACTTTGCCCCTCTCTAGGAATTTCTCCTGTATTATGGGTGCGTTTACAAACATTTAAAGTCACAAAAAAAAAACAATCAAAAACTAAACAAAACAAAAAAACAAAATTAAACACTGTCCCTCAAGAACTGGACCAACCTTAAGGTCTTAACTCATAATTTTAAAACCGTTGATTGCAGTCTGTTTGCAGCATATTACCGCGTTACGGGAAGAAATTAATCTTTCAAACAATAAGTTTTCATTAAACAAGTTTTTATAAGCGATCACTGTGCGGTTGAAGTTTCATAATTAGATTTTTATTCAAAAGAAGTAGGTACTTACTAGAAAAACTAAAAGGGGATTTGTATAGTGCACATACAGCGTGTTCGGCAGAACGTTGAACATATGAACATGGCAGATAGGTGGGGTCGTTTGCTATCTACCCAGCTAAAATGATTTGACCTAGGTCCCAAATATTATTTTATTTATATTTTATTTTGAATAACTGAATTTCATAAGTTTGAAAACTTTGAAGTAAGATTACTTTATGTAGGATAGACGAAACTGGCAAAACTTTTTTTAGTTTTGATCTCGACTGTTTGTAGATTCCTCTAAAATTATTGTTTGGTGCAGATAGCAGCTAGACAAAAAGTTACGAGCCTTCAAACATTACAAAAACGGGTAAAACATGATTTTAATTTTTTTATACATTGCATTAAAAAATAAAACTAAAGTGATAAAAGACTTAGGATTTCATCGAAACATCCTTGGTGTATGGCCTTTCTAACAATATGAAATTTATTTTATATAAAAAGAAAACTAGGAGTTATCGACCATTTTACCAAAAATGGGACTTCTGATGAAACTCTGAAATTTATCATGTTTTGCAAAATTTAGCATGTAATCTTGGTAAAAATTAAATGAACGATAGTGAATGAGGTAAATTCTTGAATTAACTGCTAAGGAAACCTACACCAGTTAAAATTAAACTCAAATTCAATTTTAAAATTTATTTCCAAATTTTGCTCAAATTGACGTCCTCCATTTCCAATGCAGGCTCGGCATAGTCTTCTTATTTCGACTGTTGTCGTTTGCAGCAGCATTTCTTGTTTCATCGTGTCAAAGGCAGCATTTATTTTGTTTATTAATTCGTCGCGACTTGCAACTTCCGTGAAGTAAACTAACTCCTTAGCCCTTCCAAATTCCAACTCCCTTCAAAATTATTACTTGCTTAGGTGTAATTATCCTATTTTACCAAAAGGACAATTAACTATCAATACTCTATTGCTATTTAATTTGTATCAAGATTACATGATGAATTTTGCAAAACTTTTTACATTACACAAAAATCGAATTGCATCAAAATTCCCGTTTGGAACTAAAATTGGTCAATAACTCCTAGTTTTTTCTTTATAAAATTAATTTCATACCGTTAGAAAGGCCATACACCAAGGATGTTTCGATGAAATCCTAAGTCTTAATTCACTTTTAGTTTTTTTTTAATGCAATCGATAAAAAAAATAAAATCATGTTTTACCCCTTTTTGTAATGTTTGAAGGCTCATCACTTTTTGTCTAGCTGCTATCTGCACCAAACAATCATTTTAGAGGAATCTACAAACAGTCGAGACAAAAACTAAAAAAAGTTTTGCCAGTTTCGTCTATCCTACATAAAGTAATCTTCCTTCAAAGTTTTCAAACTCATGAAATTCGGTTATTACAAAATAAAAAAATCCATGGGGCCTAGGTCAAATCATTTGGGTTGGGTAGATAGCAGACGACCCCACATATCTGCCAATTTCGTATGTTCAACGTTCTGCCGAACACCCTGTATATCGCGTTCATTATACGCTAAAGTTTGCAAACTGTTATTAGTTAATATGATACTCGTAAGCTATAATAATTATGTTAATTTTAGCCCGGCAATTATTCATGAATACTTCGAACTCAAGAAATAATGTAATTACACCAACTGCTCGCATGCTTCCAATATTATCTTCGGAGAAACTTCCCAATGACATTCTGACACTTGCGACTTTTTAATTAAAATTAAACTGTCATACAAATCATGTTTACATCGCGCTGTGCATAACAAAATGCTATATTTAAGCAACTTTGTTCACCACCAAAAGTTTGTTTAATTAAATCTTTAGCGATTTCAAAACATCTGGTCCTGGGCGGCGGAGGGGCGCACAAATTTTCCTTTAGCGGTCTTATTGGGCAGGA
This sequence comes from Brachylomia viminalis, assembly GCA_937001585.2. Classification (NCBI taxonomy): domain Eukaryota; kingdom Metazoa; phylum Arthropoda; class Insecta; order Lepidoptera; family Noctuidae; genus Brachylomia; species Brachylomia viminalis. The sequence continues at coordinate 5,187,022 of OW443299.2, read as the reverse complement.
CCAAAATTAGGGTTAATTTGTGAAATCTTAATGACAAATTCGTTTGCAGTGTTGACTTTGCAATTGATACGGTTAAATTGAGTTCGGATTTTCTAAACTCAGATCTGTAATCAACTGTGGTTGGGGCTAAGCCAGTGATTGCCCCAATTAACAATATTGCTGACAATTTTGGAGACCGCTACGAGAAAGTTGTTGCTAGGCAAATTATTGCTGCTTTATCAGGCAAGTGGATTACTCATGCAATGGCTTTTGTAAGCCATAGAAGCACGAGGAACAGGATGTAAAGTTCACTCATACCTTCATAGAAAAGGGAGGATCTTTCGACCAGACGGGTGTTGTGTCTGGTGAGCAACTGCCCCAATGATTGATGTCGGAAAGTTGTATACAGGGTTATTGGTAAAACACCATTAACCTCTTCAGGGGTCATTGTACTCATCATTATGAACAACTTTTACTATCGGACCAAATACGAAATCACGAAAAATAAATCAGCTGGTCCCTACATTTTGACGAATTCTGCAAACTTAACCAATAACCCTGTATATGCTAGTCGCGCGGTTTTGCAGGATTTGCGTGACGTCACGCGTCAGTATGACGCGCAGCGCACTTGTGGCGATGTATACCGCTACAAGTTGACAAATCATTTATACTTTTAGGCCAGTCGACATTATGATACCAGCCTATTATTGACCCACTGCTGGGCAAAGACCTCTTCTCACACAGAGAAGGCACGAGCATTGATCACCACGCTTGCTCAAGATGGATTGGCGATTTCAGACTTTTACCTAACGCTGATATTCTGCTGGATCCCTGCAGTGACAAGCGGACGAGATAGATTGGTGTTGTGACAAAGTGTTATGTGCGGAGAGAAATTATGTAAGTATATTTCCAGGTTTGTTCACGATGTTTTCCTGCACATTATTACTTGGACAGATTTGAACCCACATCCTCCTGCATGAGAGGCTAGGCCGTTGATTTGAGCATACTGGTAATAGTTACTATGTTACACTGACGTTTTAATTCAATAAAACCAATCTATCGTCTTTACTTACTGTTAATTACTTTGCTGATTGCTGATGCAGACGTCATAAAGAGAAAATAATCGAAAGGTTCATAAAAGAGTAGATTACGAACAGGTAGGTACGTTATCTAAAGTCACAGTGGAACATGTGGCATGTTTAGAAAAGATGTTATCAATTCACAAAATATCAAAGTACTCCATACTGAGATTATGCGCCAACATATGAGATTCTATTTGCATCCAAAAGGCAGCCTTATGAATATTGAAAAAGAGACTATTAGGAATGCAAATGGAAGTTAGTTTTAGATTCAAGTTTGCGAGCAAATATCGTGAGGCGTTACGGTACTTTCCGAGTGTAATGGTTAGAAACGCAAAGATCGTTTTAGAATACAGAAGCGCAGTTAGGGGGGAGGAGTAATATACCTATAATGAAGAAGCCTCACAGAAGATTTCAAAACTTGTAAAATGCGTTTAGTATGCGAGTGATGAAGAAAGAAAAGTAGGTATATTTCCATCTGGATTAGAAAGTGGAAAAAGAAGCGTCCAAATAATTTATTTAAATATTTACCTGATGTAACCTGTTTTAATCATATTAAAATGATTTTTGGTTTTAATTGATTCTGTACTCCGTAATCATGTATCTGCCGAAATAAAACTTCAGGAAACTCCAAAAATGTACCTCAAACAGAGCACTATCTTCCGTCAGTTCCTTCCCATTTTTCACCTGACCCCTCTATTCCTACCTGATCTACACTAATGACTGAGTCAAAGAATTGCAGCGTTTGTGAACGTACGCTACTTGCACAAACATTTCGCTTATTGCGACTGTTAGTTGGCAGTAGTGCGCTGTTATCGCTTATGTCGCGATCAACCGTTTTGTGCGCTGTATTGGTAGTGGTATCATCATTATTTGGTATGAGTTAGGACGTTTTGAAATTGGGAAATGAGAACGTGTTTGATAAAATTTTGTTATTATGAATTCTTCGTGTAACTAATTATGTCTGTTTTGTTTTAACTTTATAAAAATAATAACCTATCTAAAGTAAAACAGTACGTAACAGAATAGACTGTCCCCTTATTTGTGTAGTTAAAACAAAATACACCCATTGCATAAAATTGGATCATCCGTTTAAAAAAGACCGGTTATATACCTGGTGGTCTTTAAGTTCAACACAATCTGGTATCCCAGATTGTGTTGAACTTAAAAGTTAAAAAAAATATATAAATATAGTCCATCTCTGGGATATTTCCCAGAGATGGACTATATTTATTCAACTTTAAATTAAAATATATAAGCTACCAGACTTAAAATATGATTAATAATATGTAGGTACTATCGAGGAATTTCATATCTATGCACCTTAAGGAATATTTTTCCTTGCAGCGCTCGTCTGCTATAAAAAGGGGCGTAAAACAAATGTGGTCATTGTGTTCACGGGATTTTGTTTTAAAACTGCTTAGATATGAACTTCCTCGATAGTACATGTATAAAATAAAGAAGGAAAATCAAAAATAAAAAATTCATCCACGTCGCTGTCAACAGGAAGAGTGCCCAAAAGGCTGGCAGCATTCTTTGACCAAAAAATAGGCCAGCCCTGTGGTCACATGAAGAGTCGACTAAGCGCTTGGCGATGTCTCGAAAAACCAAGTGGGCAAAAGAAATGAGAGAGATATAAGGTCAAGAGATGTACCAATGCCAGGTCCTGGGATGCCTAGATGCTGAGATGAATAAAGCTTACACAATGGTGAGGCACGGCAACTCGAAGCCACAACATAGCTGGTAAAAACATTGCAGAATAGGTACCAATAAGACAGGAAGTTTTCTGCTTATCTGTTTATAAGTCAATAAAGACCACGATGTTGGATAGTTGAGCTATGATACTTGTCACTGATGTTAATTTTAAAACAAACCGTCATTAAAATAACTGTAAAGGTAAAAAATCCCTATAAATGTCTCCGCGACGTGGACGATTTCATTTCAATTTTAATAAAACCCGTCATTAGCGGGATTGTTTGCCATATAATAATGGGTTTTCAGTTAACTATTAACATCCCGTCCGTTCCATTTTGAACTCTACGCTCTACAGCAGAGATCTGATATTTTAAGTCGTGTTATTAATTGTAAATTTTCACAATGAGAATTAAATTCGTAACAGGCAGATTGCAAAATGGACATTTTTGACGTTCACTCCCGCTGATGTGCTGGTGTGGATCTGCGACAATATTAATTAACGTATTAAATCTGATTCAACATACCGGATGCTGATTTGTAAATAATATTGTCCCTTAACATTAGTATGGATGATCTATCAATTAGTCACATGTGTAATATCAATTGACGGCACGGTTGGCGCAGTGGTTAAGCGATTGACTGCTGCGCTGCCTGTCGCGGGTTCGATTCCCAAAAAATATTTGTATGACCTGCAAGTAGTTGTTCCGGGTCTGGCTGTTTGTGTATGTGAGTTTAATGTTTGGAAACGCACCCACAATACAGGAGAAATTCCTAGTGTGGGGCAACGTTTTAACAAAAAAATATTTTTTTGACTCGTCGGTATTTAATGGCCTGGGGCGTACCATGACGTTTTAACACCATCATGATTCCGTTGCGAAAAAGAGATAGTGCTATCGGTCATGTATAGCTCCGTCTCTCTTTCACGCTGGAACAATGATGGAATTAATACGTCATAGTACGGCCCCTGATCAGCACCCTAATTGCGTAACACACTGGTAATCAGAATCTGAATAATTTTAATAGTACATTGTTCACCGAGAGGAGAAAGTGACCGATTACCGTCGAGGGTGTCGTTTGAAGCCCGAGCCGTAGGCGAGGGCTTTAAAACACCCGAGATCGGGAATCGCACTTTCTCTCGAGTGATACATAGTGCTTTATACTACACCTACGAGGAAAATAAAAAGGAAACTAAATCTTTACTAAAACTGAATCCTCAAACAACACACAAATTGAAAATGGCGCCAATGGCGTCTGCAATTTTCACATGTTCGTTTTTCAAATTGTTTATCCTGCCGCCGCGCCGCAGGGTCGCACTGCCAGCCCGACACCATCCAACACACAGCTAGTGGCCAGTGTCATTTTGCGAACTTGGAGATAAAAACTCACTGTACAAACTTTTTGGCTTTTGATATTTAGGTTACCGGCGCATAGTCTTACCCAAAATTAAAAAAAGAAAAACCACGTAAGAAATGGATTTTCATACACTTTTCTCTCCCGCTCAGATGCGTTTTCTCCCCGCATATTTGTTCGATATGCAATGACGTACTTTCTACCGTAAATTTGATAAAGTATCAAGGTACTTTCCAAGCAGGTGTAGTATAAAGAATATTGCTAATCCTGCAGAAGTCATTCAGCATCATGCTTATAAGAATCATCTTCATCTTTTTATCGTGTACCATGACCTATTTTGTATTTCTAATTACATTAGTTACTTCCTTTTAAAAATGTCACATTTTACACTCCCTCCCAGTAATGTGCCCGTGTGCATTTTAATAAAGTCCAAGCCGTTAAAGTGATTAACTGTGTAATAGTGCAGTCGGACGGTGGAGTCGTGTACTGTATTTTTATGTCAACAATATAATAAATTAACTGGAGGAGTAGATTTATAGAATGACTAGCTGTTGCCTGTGAAAAAAAAGAAAAGAGAAAAGATCAAGATGAAAAGTTTCCAATATGAATAACACAGCATCCTAATTATGTAACAGACTGGTAATCAGAATCTCAAACATTTTGAAGGATATTGCTAATCCATTGCTTCATTTGTTCGAAAAAATTGTCTGCTCAACAACGTAATTATCGCAATGAATGCTGTTATTTAAGCCGTTCCTACTGTAATGGCGGGTTGTTTCACATCCACTTAACGCACGCGTGTACACACGGCTACACATCAAGCTATGCATTTCCAGTTTACACTGGCCTCTCATTGTAAGGAAATTCTATACAATGCGAGATCAGCTTATACTGGAAATGTATAGCTTGATCTGTAGCCGTGCGTGTCAAAAATGGCGCTAACTATCGTCAAACCAAAAAAACCGTTGTTTCATAAAAGTACGGCCTTAACGTCCATTAAAAATTAACGGTTACATTAACCGCTGCCAAAACCACTGGTTAACGTCATTTTATACTCAAACATCTGCATTCTGCGGCGAACATTAAACCATTATGGACTCTCTTTTATTGCCTTCGTCTTTGTTCCACGCAATGAGGTTTAACAACATTGATTCAAAAAAACAAAAAAATTAAGCGCGTTCTCTGTAAAAAAAATACCACGTAAAGTCCAAACATAACGAGACACAGGAGCATCGAAATCGGAAAGCTTAACAAACATTATCGTGCTTATCACGATAGGTACTTATTTTATTTTTATTTATTTATTTATTGAGCAAGGCACACCAACGACATATTTACAAGGATATAACAATAGATAATAATGAGTCTTCAATAGTGTGTAAATACATCACTTATAGGCATGCACTACATTCTTACTAATGTGAACAACGTTTCTATTACATTTTTAAATCATTACAATATGATCAATACAAATAAAAAAAAAATACATATTAAAATTACCAAATAGGATGATCTTATAAAACTAGATTAGATAAAAGCTAATACATTTCGTCACATTGCGTTAGAGCAATACAACCATACAAAATCACAATAAGATATTCGGACATAAGGTTTAAAAAAAAATATGGAATAAAATAAAGGGAAGTATGTAAATGTCGTGATGAAATTTAAAAGCCTAGATAAATGATTCTCGCTGCGGTCGAGCGCAGCGAGACCAATCATATAACTATGTTTAAAGATACAAAACAAATAATAAAAACAAATATCATAAGTACAACTAAGCTAAATTCAAATGAAATTATTATTAGATTTGATTACATTATTAAATTAAAATTCAATACAATTAAATTAAAATAACATTACTTTTGTTGTAAAGGTATCCATTTTTCAAGAGTTTTATCAAAGATTTAAAGCGGTGCACGGTGGTTTGTTTTGCTTATTAGTTGTCAGCTTGTCACTTCACTTCTAAATTTGACGTGAACAGCGAAATGTTGCTATAACATAAAAATCTTCAAACCAATTTTTTAGGGAAAAGGTTTGCTTTTTACTGGCAACCCTTATAACTTTGACAGTCGGTTTTTTTATGCAGTGAAACAACGCTTTGTATTTGACGAACGTTAAACATTGTACGTAATCGTTATTATTTGACGTACGTATCTTACGTTAACCAACTGTTTGGAAAAACCGGCCCTTAGTAGCTGGTTTATGTAGCAGTAGTCAACACGTGTTCTGATAGTATAACTGACATAAGTTGACTTTCATACAAGCGTAAGTTCTAAAAATACTAGGAGGAGAAAGACATTCATGAAAAACACATTGATATTCACATGGGACCAAATGCAGCGGTTCCATCGCTGTTACCATTCATGATTCAAGAAGGGTGAATACGTTTTCACTCAGACCTACGTTATAAACAACGCAACACTTCTGGCCATACTCAGTCACCGCTTTTTCTGGCTCACCAATCGAGAATAAAAAACTACACTGCCAGTTTATCAAGACCATTCGAACTCCATACATCACACTTCTTCACCCTAAAGTTGACGAAACACGGAACGTTAGGGGAGGTCAGGTTAAAATGGCCGCGAGTGTATAAGACGTGGAATTCGAAAAATTCAATTTCCTAACTGTGAATTTAGTAGAGAATGTAAGAAATAACCGGCTGTGTGTCGGAACGCTCCCGGGAGATACAGGGGGAATGTAAAACATAGAGAAACGAGAGAAATTACACGTGCTCCAACCGGTATGTGCGCATCTTTATCTTTTCGGAGATACTTACATCGCGCGACCGGGGTTGATACTTTGATCCTACCAAAATTATGTCAATACACTTTATTCCATCTTCCTAGCCTATTCCCAAATATGTTGAGGTCGGCTTCCAGTCTAACCCGATGCAGCTGAATACCAGTATTTTACATGGAGCGAGTGCCTATCTGACTTCCACAACCCATTTACTAGGTAATACGATACCCCTTGGTAAAACTGGTTGTCAGACTTTCGAGCTTCTGACGACCCGTATCGACTGTCAAAGATCCATGAATAACCGCCGGGACTATCAGCTTAACGTGCTTTCCGAGGCACGGAGGGTTCTTGGTATGTATAGATGGTCACCCATCCAGGGACCAGCTGCGGCAAGCGTAGCTTAACCTGATCGACCGACCCATGCGGCTGTTATTACAAAACCCCTTTATATACTCTAATATGAGTATGTATCATGATAGGCAAGTCGAACTTCCGAACTTTAAAAACACAGATACGTATATTGTCATTTAGACCATATTTGAGAAAGCTCTATAAAAAATTATAAGCCTCAGCCTACAACCATCAGTTACTACATCTATTAGCCCGTCCTTCTGCAGGATGCCATCGTATCATAATCGTGTCGTTAGCCCTAAACGGATCTTTCAGAGTACGAAGCAGGGTGTCGCCTTCAACACATCGAAACCCATCAGATGTTCAAACGATAAAAGGGGAGAAACGTTAAACCATTCTCATAGTCCTAAAAATAAAATGATATTCGATATATATTGAATATTTATTAAATTACATTTGTTGTACTCCATCGAAGAGTATTGGCAGGAGCACCATCTGGTTATGAAACGAAGTTGTTATTTGAATTGAAATAATTCTCGGATCACTTTTGCATGATATCTGTACGGATGACGTATTCGGACTGAGAATAATCCAGAAAAACTCTAGATAGAAAAGCTGACTGAATTCATAGCGTGGGTAGGCCATCCACAAGGTAGAACACTGGGAAGGTTCAAAAAAGCCGTTGGATATAGTTAGCATCAGGATTAGCGAAACCAATGCTTGGGAGAGAGCTAAGCTTAAAAGTAAACGCCTTACCACGGCCATGATGATCAGGAAGACTGTTGACTACGTTTAGATCCAACGAGTAAAGAACGTGCAACTTTGAAGTATTGATAGCTACCTCAATTTTTTTTTCTCAAGCTTTTACTGGCGTTAATTATGGATACCTTCTTCTAAAATCATTCTTCTGAACGGTTCGTTCAGTATCTACTGTAGCATTCTATATATGTATTATATGTGCTTACAGGTAGGTATATTTTTTGGCGCAAACAAACCTTTGAACCTTTGATAAATTTACGCGTATGTGGCAAAGGAGTTTTACACAGAACCTGGTGTTTGCAAGACAAATTCTAATTGAATACGTGATGAGCGTTCAAATCGGCCTAGTAACATAAAGCACTGGAGTACCTGAGGAATGGTTTAAGGCTTTGGAGATCAATAGTTTCAACGATATAAGTTGTAAGTCTCCATGGAATTTGATTTTGTGGGTTACGATTAACTAGACTGGTCTAATATATACGATATAGTATCTACAAAAATAAAGTAGCGTAGTACCTATTACGCTTTGGAATGGGCAACTAGCTTCATATTTCTGACTGACCGACCACTTGACAATTCAAAAGTGCCTGTAAATGGTTTAATTGAAATAAATGCTTTGAGTTTGAGTTTGAAAGAATCGATTTCTCCTGTGTAGGGTTCGATATTTGTTTTCAAACTTGTGGTCCGATAATTCTTTTCTTGTTCCAGCATGAGCTTAAAGTTATTCTGTGGTATAAAGATAAGTCCGTCAGCAAGGTTAGTTTAGAGGCTGGCCATCCAGACCCTAAAGTGGGGACTCTTGTAGCCGATAATGAAGATCCACCTCATGAGTTTGGGCAGCAGCAGCCATGATTGCGGTTTAACAGCAAACTGAAATCATCAGTATTTTTCAATATTGAAATTTCTGGCAATTTTCTCTTAATCGTACTGTTATTCAGTCAATTAGCAGTAAAATTATAAGCAGTAGGCGTAGACTATTATTCAACAATTAAACAATTATGCTAATGTAGTAATCAGTACGTTACGCATGAGTAGTCTATATTATTGATGTTAGGTAAGATATTATACGCAAGTGTTACATGTATCAACGTATAACATTGATTGCTTTGTGTAACTAGCCACAGATAGTTGGTATGCCATCGTTTATTACAGTATTATCAGAGTGCGAGTTATTTTTAGCGGTCTGCGAGACTCGTGTAAGTAAATTGTCAACAGCATTCTCCTGATTGCATATACATAAATGTTTTGGTCTACAGAAAGAGTTGGTACCTATGCTTGTTATTTAGATTGCTACTTGCATTGGTTTGTCGGAAATTATCCCACGAAAGCGTGCAACCGAGACAAAATGTGCCCTATGTCTTTTGCCAGGAAGCAATCTATCACCGTGCCAAATTTTTTAAATCCGTTCAGTGGTTTAATTAAGTAAGTATGGTCATCCATACTTAATAAAAAGGGCATTTTTGCGTAATCTTCAAATAACTTCTCCCGTTCTGGTCGGAGCGGGGGGGCGGGTCAGACTCTTTCTGACTAAAACCCACCCGTATTCCTTCAGTTACCTGTGCCAGGAGCCATGGTAACCGTTTCGAACTTTTTTTTTTTTTTAAACGTTGCTCCACACTAGTATTTTCTCCTGTATCGTGGGTGCGTTTACAAACATTTAAACTCACATACACAAACAGCCAGACCCGGAACAACTACTTGCAGGTCATACAAATATTTGTTACGTGCGGGAGTCGAACCCGCGACACGCAGCTCAGCAGTCAATCGCTTAACCACTGCGCCAACCGTGTCGCAACCCGCAACCCTGGCAGGCATCGCCCCTGGCGGATCCCATTGTTGTTGCTGACATCTATGAGGTACAGTCCTGAGAATAAGTTTTATACATAGCTATTCGTTTCACACAAGGAATAGCTAATTGTGAAATATCTTCTAGTATGCTTATCTACCTGATTATATTGTGGTATCAGTTATTAGCAAGCAGTATCTTTACTACAAATCAAATCTTTTATTTGCTTGAATATGGGTTCATGAGGTGATACATATAACAAAAGCGATATGAAGATGTTGCTTAGGTAAATGATAAATGATTTTATTTCTGTAAGCAGCTTTGAACAAACACTTTTACACGTCAATCGTATTTTAAAAACTAGATGAGGCCGGCGTTTTTTATCTGACCACCCTGAGAAGAAAGGCCGAAACAAACTCAGAGGTCACAGTCTCTTTTAAAGTCCAGACAAAATCTTTCTTAATTAGTATTTCTTAATCAGCAACCCCTATAATTTTTGCTATCAATAATCATATACTTTTACTGCAACACGTTGAAAGCCACCACCACCGCTATAACAACACAATCTTTGGTCACCAGTATCTTTATAAATTTTTTTTTTTACAAAAAATAACAACCGACTTCCAAAAAAAAACACTACAAAGTGAAAAATAACTTTAACTTCGGAAGTCGGTGTCTTTTTATCTGTATTTTAGCGTTTTCCACCGACTTCCGAAGTTAAAGTTATTTTTCACTTTGTAGTGTTTTTTTTTGGAAGTCGGTTGTTATTTTTTGTAAAAAAAAAATTATTTATCACTTTTTAGTTATGGTATCTAACCCCCCATTCGAGAACGATCGTCTTACACGTCCACATCCGTTCGAAGGCGGTTTTTTATTATTAAAAACACATATTTTTTTCGAAATAGTTTTTATAACCTTTGTAGTGAGTACAGGCGTGATATTATGTTGTGTGATGGCGTAAACAATGCTTAGATATGCTATAGCAACATTCGCGGTTAATCTGCTGTTATTCATTGAAGAGTTCCCCCGATTTCTACAAGATCCCATCATCAGATATTGAAATGGTGACAATGGGACCACACGGGAAGCATCAGCTTTCAAATAAAAAAAAGAATCATGAAAATCGGTTCACCCAGTCGCAAGTAATGAGGTAACAAACATAAAAAAAAAAAAAACAGTCGAATTGATAACTACTCTCTTTAAAATCCAAACCAAATCTTAAAAAGCAATCATCACCAATTAAACCCCATAAACACTACAACGTATACATAATCCCTACGGCGCCCAATTCCCGGGGTAGTGTTTGAATTAAACATAAAATATAATAGCCCATTAAGACATGGTGCGAGGGCACTATCGCACGACGTTACTGTTATGTCCACATTAGCCGAGCACACTCTTAGGACGTGGTCACAGTGGGAGCGGGGAGGATAGGTGCAGAAGAATTACGAGCTAAAAACCCTGCGCAGATACGCTGATGTCCGTTTTCAACGCTCGGCTTAACGCCAAAAGTTGAAATTCCAATAGCACGCTTTTTTATTCATTAATTTCAATGTAGTGAAAACTTGTGACTTGCGAAAATTTGTGACATAAAGAGCAAGTACCTGGTGAAAACCAATAATGAAGGCAACGGAAGAATAAGATTAATATTAGAGTTTATTGGACAAATAGACGCCAGTATCTAGTGGCACTGAATTACAGTGTTTAAACTTATAGCTGAACGGTAAAAAAATCACTAACGTTCTTAAAAGTCTAACGATGAAAGAAGTGACCGCATAATGCCTGAAACTTTAATAAGTAAGTAAAAACCGTATTCCTTAAAGATACCACGATTTAAATCCTCGTTATACCTCTATCGTCGCTTGCATTAGCACCTCGTTCCTATGTTAGTACGGGAGCTGAGAACTGCTTTATGCACTTAACAGGTATTAAGGTCGCAAATAAAAACACCTATGGATATTTTATTAAAAGCATTATATTTATTCGTTATGAAAGCGCAATGGCAGTTTTTGAACTTTAAAATTCTATTTAGCTCGGTTAAGATAACATGAATGTGTTTGAAAAGGTTAAGATTAAATTATTCGAAAAAAAAACATATTTGGATAATATGAGTTCCCCAGATTCAGTCAGGTTTGGTTCCAGGTAGACTAAGGGCCTATACAAGTGGCAATCGCCTACAAAGCGTTTCGTATTTTGTTTCGTTTTTTTTAATATAAGTACCTAAGCATTTCGGTAGCTTATGTCAATCCAACACCTTTTTGACCTTTTCATCACCTTGTCTAGACTTGTGATACTGTTTTAATCTATATACACAAACATAAACTGACGCCTTCTTCTCAAGGGGTAGGCAGTAACTACAGAACACAACCTGATGCGATCCCTACATACTCCTTTTGTTTTAATCTATTTTCTACCCAAATTGCTGTAGCATTGAATTCCCTCGCAACAAATGCTTGAATGGCCTACACGTGTAATCTAGTTCCGAATCCTGATGTTTATGTTTGTTATTTGTAAGTATAATTGCACCCCACGACACAGGATTTCCTAGAGTACTCTAAAAGTGCTCCGTTTTCTTTATTGTTACGGGTTAAAATAACACTCTTTGGAGTTTAGCTACAAAAAATAAATCTGTCCAAGTGTGTTGTTGTTGTGGCAAGATTGATAAAGTAAATACTTATTTTGTACTTTCAGAACTTATCAGTAGATACTCAGATCAAAAATATCTTAATTCCCTCGGGCGCCTTCGTATATATTTTATCATTGACAAAGTTAACCTTTCGATTTTCCTCGAAAAAGGGACGAACATAGCTGTCCTCTAATTTGATCTGGGGTGATCGAAAATCTAAGCATTTGTAATTACTTCCCAGGCATTTTGAAGGTATTGAATTATTGCTATCCAGTTGTGGCCTTTGAATTTGATTTTATTGAAAACAAGCCATGCGCCCCATGGGAATTCCATTCGGCAAACTTCCATACAGATTTTCAAACTTCTATACAAAATTTAACTATTCTATACGATTTTTCAAATATTTTCTATCATACAAACCTTGTTCTGACAAAAACAAAAATACAAATACTTACAACAACAAAAATTAGCCAAGTAGGTGCTACCGCTTTGTAGTGATGCGCGGACAAACATTTTTGGCAATTGGTTTTTATTTTTATAGATCATAACCATTAAGCAAGTTGGTAGAGATAAGCTGTAGATATATATATTTTTTTAATTTTGTCAACTTAAATTGCAGCGCCAATAAACAATATTCCATACTATTCTAAGTATTTTGCCAAAACTTTACACTCAATAAATCTCATTAAACTATTGAAACATATAAATATAATTACGGAAAAACTACAATAATAACATATGAGTAACACTAAAATATGTAACTATAAGGGGATCCAGCTCAGTATGCTCAGTGCATACACACACAGCTGATTTGCCTTATAACTGGTCCCTGCCATTTCATAATTAAATAAGCTTTTGAACCTCAACACACAAATTACTGTCTATTTCATCAACGTTTCAGGCTTAAAACACGACCAAAAGAACACTCGCAATGAATCTTTACAAAAGGGTTTAAAATGGCCGGCTTATTAGCATATATCACGCGTGTACGAGCCCTTTGCAGTCCCACCCTTGGCGAACACCCCGTTTGAATACAAATTCGCAAAACTCTTATCTCATAATACCAATGCATTTGTTGTATCACCCTGTTGAATTTTAAAGTCTGTACAATGTATTTACTACTTTGTTTAAAACAAAGTCGATTTTCGTGTCTGTAGGTGCGCTTAGTTTTTCTAAGCTATTCAACGGATTTTGATGCGGTTTTCACCATCATTTAGATAATTTATTTCGAAAAATTTACGTAGGTTTAGTGTTTGGTACGCATACGTCGGTCACGTTTACTGAGACACTGACGATAAATGGACGTGTATAGTGTAGCACCGACGACGGTCAGCGATTGGGAGCCAATATAAATCGGTACGCGAACAATGTCAGCGCTGACCGTCTTAAAGTACCTATTTAACTTATATTAAGCATAGAAATGTCGACGTTTTGACAAGTCGCCACATCAGTAGATCGCACCCGAGCAAAGTAGGGGCGGGTCGCTAGTACCTAATGTATAATCACTATGCAAACTAGTCGCCCGCGGCTTCGCTTCATTTTATGGCGTGACGCCTGATTGAAGGTAATTGGCTCTTGTGATGAGTATCTAATTGGTATGTGATTTTGGTCCTCCCATGCTCTTAATGCAGGTAATTATTATGTATATTTCAGGGAAGGGGGAATTGTTTTTGCGGAGGCAAAGTATGTGTTTAGGTACTTTTAAGTATGTACCAAGTTTTGGACGCAGCTGTGTGGTGACCTAGTTGAGAACATTCACCTTCGTCTTTTAGCTATCTCTAGTCGCAAAATTTTATATAAAATGTATTTGCCGCCTCTGTACGTACCTTTATCTCAACTTGGTTTCTAAGACCTTCGGAGATGAGACGACCATATCCGTCACTATCCTGAGACAACTTGCTAGACATTCGACAGCTTAATTACTTTTTGGAGGTACGAGGAACAGGGTGTAAAGTTCACTCATACCTCCATAGAAAAGGGAGGATCCTCCGAACAGACGCGTGTCGTGTCTGGTGGGCAACTGCCCGACGATTGATGTCGGGACGTTGTGTCTATGCTAGTCGCGCGGTAAACTCTGCTTGCGCGATGCAGGATTTTCGTGACGTCAGTGTGATGCGTAGTTGGCATGTGGTGATGTTGATACCGCTACAACCTTCCTAATTAGACCAGTCATACCCACTTTATTCCAAGTCGTAGACCACGCAAATTCAGTCTATGTATGCCTACATACAATCCTTTCCCTTCGCCCAAGGCCGCAGGCACATGACATGTATGAATAACATTAAGATCATGTGCACATAAAAAGCAATATCGGACATAGATTATTAGATACGTTTAGTACTAGGTCCAATCTGGGAGTGTCTCGTGAATGCAGTCTGTGTTGGCTATGATGTTTGTGAATTAAATTGAGACTTCTTGACTCTAATAAAAAAAAAATGTTTTTTTTTTCTATCTTCGTTGTTATCCAGCGTAGAAAAAAAGAGAAGACATGACCTGAAAAATAACATGTAAATCGAATAGTTGGTTTTTGACTCATAAGCTCACTAACGCACAGGGAGAGAGAGAGAGAGACAGGTCTTATAATAATTATGAACTTTCTTTTATATGTGGTATCTATCATTTGAACCTACCAGGGGTTCATAATTACCAAGAGGGGAGCGAACGTGCTAACAACAACGCAATTACATTTTTATTACCACTCCCTTTATGCAGTCTGGTTAGTATGGTAATGTTTTATCATAACTAGTTAGCAGTCTATTTGAAACCTATTCAGGTTATCGGGTTCTGGGAGTTCGGGTTCAGGTTGTATCCTGAAATAAATGTTTCATATCGACGCTTGAAAGGCAAAATTGAAAAAAAAAAACATATAAATTCTTGTAATCATCTTACGGGCGTAAATCTTACTGTTTTGGAAATTTTATTTACCTAATCATCTGAATCAGAATGTATAATGATTTTATTTTCTGAAAAATTAAAATTTTAAATGTAAAGTAAAATTAGACCTATGTCGCTTAGTACATTTTTCCTTTCAAGCGTCGATATTATTTATTCTTGCTTGCTTGGTATAGATACGTCAATTTAGGCTCAATCTTAATCCTATTCCTATAATCGTAAAATGATTGACACAACCTGTATTACTTTTTATAAGCTCTGTCTTCAAAACGGAGACCGATCGAAGTACGAAAGCAGCGATCAATCACCTACAGACACGACACTGTTCAACAAAATTTTTCAAGCAAAAACAAAGGCATTTTCAAGTAATCCCAGTCAGTGACGTCATATTACCTAATAGTGTAATACTGTGTAGTTGGTGACAAATTCTGAACGCGTGTATTCATTACGTATTCCCCTAAGTAAACATTGCTCGTTCAATATTAGACTGAGAACATATGGTTCAGTGTAAGACGAGTTTTATTAAACGGGGAGCATAAGTAAGCGTGGTTCACGCATTTTAAGCATTGCCACACACGGCCGAAACTCCTCAAGCGTTTACTTGCTCATTTTATATTGTGTGTGGCTATAGATTAATGTTGTTAACGCCTTTCCGTTTTTCTCTGTTAACTGTAACAAAACGTATTAAATTGGCTCTTGTTTTTTCAGCGGTTATAACAAGGATGCTTTGTTAAGAGTTTCTGCTTTGCGTTAATTCAGCTGCGATTCTATTAACAACTTGTGATTACGTTTTTGACTGACCGGTTGACGTAGTTGGTAGCGACCCTGCCTTCTGAGCCGCTGGTCCCGGGTTCGATCCCCGGACAAGTCAAACATTTGTGTGCATGAACATGTCTGGTTGACCTGTGTCTGGGTGTGTATATTATGTATGTATATCAGTCATCAGGATACCGTAGTACAGGCTCTACCTAGTTCGGGACCTGAAGACCTTGTGTGGATGTTGTCTCATATTATATTATTATTATTAACTGTATTTTGCAATTAATGGTACCTATTTACCCTTGCCTGGAGACCTACGAGTCAAATTATTTTAAAATGTCTCTCTATCTCACGCTACATCAACAAACAAGACGAGACAAGGATGATAGATCCTAAAATATGTTTATAATGCAAACATGCTGCAAAATGCTCACCTGTAAATCATTATTATTTACGTTGATCAAGTGAAATCTAATCACGTATCTTTTGACAGATTGCAAATAAAACGAATTTTCAAGCAATGGCGATATACAGCATGTATCAGAAATGTGTGGCCATATTCAAGGGACATACAGACCATCAAACTGAACTACTTTCTCTATGGGCCCAACATCGTTACCGCGAAAAAATCTCAACTGTCCCATACAAAACTTCAATACATGGAAAAAATTGTTTAGTTTGATGATCTGTACCAAACCGTACATGCTGTTTTATTTTATTTTATTCAGGGACAATAAACAGCTACAATATGTGTTGAGACAGAGAAAAGAAAATACAAAATATTAACAATATTGCAGCCCACTACATTATCCGCATATTAGCAAAATAAAATATGATAATGAGTGTCACTAGATAGGTAATAAATAATTACAACACATTAATAATAATTAATCACATTATGCAAAATATAAATTCTAGTTGATTGCTTGGCAACAGAGTAATAATTAACACTTAAAACAAATGAATAATACAATCTAAACTAGCGTACACTCCTAATAATATTATTGGTTTGTAATAATTTTCATAACATTACATTTAAATTTGGATTTTGATGATGATGATTTTGATGATGATGTTGATGCTGACAGAAGCTGAAAGACACAACATTTAAGAGATGAACCAACTTAATACATAGGTTTCTTTGAAATTTTTATTAAAGTTAACGTTAGCTTAAGCTTGTAATTGTTTTACTACAGGATATTTTATGTATCTTCACAGGCTAGAAAAATCTTGTAAAAACATCTAACGTTAAACCAGAGGACGTCACTATTCCATGGCATTCCTCCATAAACTATAAGCCTCAGCAAGGGTTAGCAGCATAATGTAAATTAGGATATAAACTAGGGTTTACCGCAAGATTGACCGACTTGACTTTTGATTGACTTAAGATAGTGTTTGAGGACCGCTTCGCCAATAGTTTGAAACTTGGAAACTCGTCTTATAGTTAGGTTCCACGGTTGAGCGTCCGACTGGATAGTACTTCAAAAGTTAATTTTTGCTACAATTTGAAATTATTAAAAGTTACTGGATTTTATTTGAGTGACGGTACTGCCAGATAAACCACAATATAATATTGTAACTGCCAGAAATAGATCTATAATACCTATAGGTACATCAATCTGTATCCTTACTAAATAGTAAGTTTACTGTAATATTTAACATAAGTACTTAATTACAGACGTCGCCAAAATTATACAGGTTAACAAATTGATATAAATTGGCAAAGAAGTACGTTTATTACTTCAAAATAATCTGGTAAATAAGAGATACTCTTCATTCAATAATTTTTGGAACAGTCTGGATTACGTACACCATAAAACGGTCTGCAATTACGTAATACTGCAGTTGGTGCAGTTGGCATACACTCAAACTAATCCATTTTGGAGCAAAAAGTATGGTGACGCTAGTTCTAACCATAAAAGTGTCAAACGTTTTTAGAATCCAGATTAATGTTATGTGCTCTAGTCCTAGTCGGTTGGTGTGCTTAAACTTTTAATTTGTCTTATTGTAGGCACTTTATCTGAACATTGATCTCAGCTACACTGTAAGTTAAAAAATGAGCGGTAAAACATTTTAGCCGATCGGAAAATAATAGATCTAGAAACTATTTAGTGGAGAAGAAAAAATGCGTCAAAAGAGGTAAACCATTTAAAAGAGTAATAATGGTGTTTATGGCCCATTCTTCTCGACACGAAGCTACCTTATGCAAGGTGCAATTAGAATCAATTAAATTGTCTTGTAAATTTTGACGTCCAAAGGTGCCTTTTACGTGCCTATTTGAAATAAATGATTTGATTTTGACCGAGGTTTTTATTTAAGTATTTAAACAGCATCCTCTTCGCTGCCAGTAACAATAGAGTGCGAATAACAGTCTGCCCAGCGGAGTAATTGCGTCACAGGTTAACAGTAGGTATGGCTTTTATTTTGACAGTTCAACAACATTCATTGCGTTATTTACATTGTTGAACAGACAAATTTTTCGAACATATGAAGCAATGGATTAGCCATATCCTTCAAAATGATTCAGATTGTGGTTGATAATGTATTACGCAATTAGGGTGATGTAATGGTATTGACTAAGCTAATATTCTTGACTACACAGTCGGTGTCTGAAGACGGGCTTCGTCACTGAGGCAGGCCTAAGAAACGCTGGCGAGACGATTTGGGCTCATTCCTGACCGATTGGCCGGAGAAGACACAACATAGAGAAAACTGGATTGGGGAGACCTTTGCCCAGCAGTGAGACTACATGTTAAATAGATGAAAAAAAAAACGTTGTATATGGTACCAAATTACTCATGAGCTTAACCCTACACACTTCCTTAGTGTTCATGAAGGAATAGCAGTATCGAGATCGTGTTTAAATTATGACATTGATATAACTTAACTCATCACAATCATCGTTAGTATCAATTAACGTAACCGGCGAACGTTTTTCATTAAAGAACGCGAAAGTCGTCCGCCATAATTGTTTAATTGAAAGTGAATCGTAATTACTACCGCATGAATGCCAACGATTATGAGGATTATATAAAGTGATATTTTGTATGGTAATGTTTAGGAAAGTGAGTTATTTAATATGTTATCGATAATGTGTGTGATGTTTGTTCCCCATTGGTAATCGTATGGTTCTAATTGAGTTCTGTCGACTTCCGCAGTAGCTAAGCTTTATAAACGACTTCAAAAAGGAAAAGGTTCTTAATTCGTCGTAATGTTTTTTTTAATGTATGTTCACCGTTTACTCGAAGACTATTTAACCGATTTGGATTTTTTTTTAGTTTCAAAGGGTATACTTTCCAAGTAGTCTCATTAAAATCAACAATAATTGAACCGACTCAAAAAGGAGGAGGATTTTTTATGTTTGTGACACCATATCTCCGGCAATTATGGATCGATTTAAAAAAAAAATATGGATTGGGTATGCCTCAAGGGTGGTCTTATAAATTTTATTAACTTTGCTGAAGTAGTTTTTCATTAGCTTTAATAATACGTATTTTTCCACTTAGTGTATATTGATGATGTTATAATAACTTTCTGTCACTGTTATTTACATAGCATGTAGTGGTATACACATTTTTGTAGGGTAGGTACCGCAACTAAAATGTGAAAAATAAAAACTATTTATATATATTATAAAAAATTTTTTTGAGACGGATAGACTATCTTACGAATTCTGAAAACTTGTTTTTTTTAAGCTTACTATGTAGATAGTGACCTGATTGGAGAACAAAACGTCATTCAGATCTTTAGGACCCCAGAAAGAATCAACCACAAAAAAAATATGATTAAATACCTTTAAAAACCCAACTAGTCCTTCACACGAATAAAATATTAAAACGACAGCACTTGAAGAGTTTTTAAAAAAGGACCGGGCTTTTGAAGAAACTCTCCAAGATCAGTCGTTTATATTTTTGTTTCAGAGTTCAGAAAACTCGTTGATTCGACTCAAAACTTTGAAAGACGCTTAAATTTTATCGTAGGTAGTTACTGTGAAATATATTTTATCAAGGGCGAAGATAGCGAGGTCTCGGCTCCTGACCGGTGGTCGATATTGTTAGCAACTATTAAACTGAGAGAAATAGCCTTCACTAACTTACTCTATCTAGTACCCTTCTGCAGAGTTCCTGTTTACGTCGGAGAAGTAGATAAACTGGATGGGACATAGTTTTAATGTTTTTGGGAAATCGGATTAAGAAATATTATGTTGTAAATCTGAATTCTAGAAGGCCTGCAAATCTGGTTAGATTTCATAAGACCCAAAGTCATAAAGACTATCATCAAGATCGTTTCTAAGACCAGAGAATCTTTGATGAATTGATTGCAAAACACATATAAAATTACTTCATGTCATGCTATTCAGCATGCCTGACAAACAGAGTCTTCTTCAGCAATCGTTTCTCTAGTCTTAAACAATGCTGAGATCAATGTCTTACAAAACCTACCCGTTAAGAAGATGGACCGAGTCCTGGAATGGAGACCGCGTATGGGCAAGCGCAGCGTGTGAGGCCTCCCAGCTATCTAGCTGGACCGATGACCTTGAGAAGGTGGCTGGGCAGACATGATGCGGAAGGCGGAAGACAGGGTGTTGTGGCGCAGCCTGGGACAGGCCTATGTCCAGCAGTGGATTGTGATAGGCTGAGTTGACTGAAGAAGATGAACTCCTGCATTTGATGGTCTATCATACGTCAAAGCCTTGGCAAATCTTGCTCCTCTACGTAACCCAGAAATAAAGATTCGGATCAAAGGTGACGTCACTTCAATCCTCACTACATCCCTGTACCTCTCCTCTACGTGAACCTACGTTGTTCCAGTAGTTAGTCGGTACTTCGGTCTCTACTGCGAGAGTTTGTTGCGAAGCCGCTCCATTCGTGTGATCCGTCCGGCGACGTAACGTGTCCAATGGAGTTACACCTTCCTGACTTCAATGCGCTGTTAGTTTGACCCTTGAGAGTATGCCTGGCCGGTGCAGCGATGATAACAATTAGTAGAATGCTTGTGTTCGTAGGTGCAAACAGTACAAGATGGTTGCAAAAGGCTTAACGATAGTTCTTTATATGTAGATACGTATAATAGTAACGATTTGTACGAACAGAGCGTCGAAAGATATACACGGTGACATTTGAATCACAGTTTTCCTAGAACAAACGTTGTTTAGACCATGGTCTACTACCATTCTACAGCATCAAATATGTTATTAAAACAATCTAATCTAGGAGTTCTCAAATTAGTCTAAATGTTGCTCAAACAGGTAAATAATGTTTGAAGCATTAACCGTAACATCAAAGTACTCATCACGGTAGCGATATTGCATTTAAGACGCGAGAGCCACGCGTCGCAGCCGCAGTGTCTGTGTTGTGGGGCGTAAACGATAATCCCGACATTTTTAACATTGCGTTTTTTGTGTTTTTTTTTAAAACCAATGACTTTTTTTTCTCTATTGGATGCTATAGAATGGTTGTAGACCATGGTCTGAACAACGTTTGTTCTAGCAAAACTGTGATTCAAATGTCACCGTGTATATTTGTTGAATGAAAACCCCACATTACACTATATCATACCAGACCACACCCAACTACACCACACCACACCACACTTCCCCACACCAAATCACACCACACTTCACTGGTACCCACAATCTTCAGTAATAACTTTGAATTTTGTATCCTTTTCTTCCTTTATTTTTGTTTACTCTGTTCTCCTACCAAAGGTAAAAATAATTTGTTCACATTATCTGTAAGATTTATTAGGTACTCAAACACTACTTTTTTTGGGGCTGGTAATTTGTGTAATAGGTTTCCCTAGTGCAGATACCAGTGTCCTACAAAGTATTTATCAGATGTTATATAATCTTCATATTTTTAGTGCGCCGTTGTGGATTTGGGTTTGAAAATGGTTATCTTACTTTCACACGACTGCCGCAAAAACGGGAGTGACTCGTTTTTTTTAAACCACTTCAACTGTAGACGATAACGGATGGCGATGACCTGCTGAAAGCAGCCGGTGTAGACTGGAAGTGGAAGGCTGATTGTTGGTATACATTTTATTAATAGCCTTACAATGTCTAGAAGTGTGCTGAGATAGGCCGACTTGAATGATTAGTTAATCAGTGACATAATTATAATATCTGTAATTGCTATCTAATGTTAATCGGTGACCTTAATTTACGCCTTAGATTAAGCCTTTAAGTAAAACAAGTAAAACGGCTACTTCGTAACGCAATAGGAAATACCGATATTTGCAATCCCTTCCTTCTAACCTGAATTTCATAAATTGGTACTTTCATTTAAAACCATAATGGCAACACCAAAACGAGGTTATGCAACGGCCTCTCGACTAAAGCCGAGCAAAGTAGGACACATTAAGTGCACACGGTTGAAAGTAATTAATTTGTCTTTTGTGTTATTGATTTAACGAGACAAAGCTTGATTCCGTGGTGATTTTTCCGGTAATTAATTATGGGAAAATGTGGTTTTAACCTTGGTGAAAAAAAAACTCAAACTCAAAGCATTTATTTCAAATAAACCAATTACAGGCACTTTTAAATTGTCAAGGGGTCGTTCAGTCAGAAAGATGAAGCTAGTTGCCCATTCCAAAGCGTAATAGGTACCTATGGAGAAGAACGGGCAAGAAACTCCATGGACACTCTTTTAAATCAAAATATTGTTACAAAAAAGTGGTTACATCATTCATGTTGTAATTATACATGTGAGAACGATGTAGAAAGACGTGCACAGCTGCACACGGCCTTACATACTAGTAGTTTGTTATATTTTGATGTTAGAATTCGTTGGCATCTTAGAATAGAATATTTATTTGCGTAAAACATGGTATACAAGGGTGTTAAATATACAAATTGAGGCACAAGCATGCTTAGCTCTTTAATGATATTGTTCCTACTGTAATAATGTAAAGACTAGCAGATATGAACAGAGAAGATAATGAACAGGTATTGCAAAACAAGAATTCTACTAGTTGCGCTCAGTTCTTTTAGCCAAATTCCAAGCAGATAATATGCAGAACATAGGATAAATACACGATATTCATGTAGTGTTTGTGTTCAATTCTCATCAGAACTAATTAAAACTCAACTTAACTAATAAATAGTAAACATGGAAGTGTGATTATTGTTTCGCCACGTGCAGTAGTTAGGAACAAGTTTCCGAAGGCTCACGTTGCAAGTTACTCGTATCTACACTTTCGCAACTGACCAGTAATGCTGCCCCACGGGGACCTATTTCAAACTTCTAACTATCGCTCCTATGAGTAACAGAGATACCGCTATACATAATATATAGCTCTGTTCTCTTCTTTGAAGGGAATGGTGACAGTTTCAGAATTACAAAGTTGTCTTAGGTCTTTGACTCGAACTTATTATTGGAGATTTATTAGGCAATCGAACGAGATTTTCTTGCACATAGACACACCAAAATGTTTGGCAAGCTGAGATGTGTTAGGATTCCTTGTGAAATACTGACAAACTGATACCAGCCTAATACTGAGAAGGCAAGAGCATTGATCACGTCTTACTCAATATGGAGAAGAACATGGCGTATTTAATTTGGAACTACTGCTTATTATGTGTTTCTTGAAACAGTTTACTAAAATTATAAATAATAATGAATGATAAATGATTTTATTTCTGTAAGTAGGTTTGTACACATACTTTTACGTTTTGTCTGGACTTTAAAAGAGACTGTGACCTCTGAGTTTGTTTCGGCCTTTCTTCTCAGAGTAGTCAGATAGGAAATGCCGACCTCATCTAGTTTTTAAAATAAGATTGACGTGTAAAAGTGTTTGTTCAAACCTGCTTACAGAAATAAAATCATTTATCACTTACTCCTTAAGTTCTGAGTTGAGCTGCACGATTACTGAGACATGCATGCACTGACTGGACAGGTCGAACCAATCTGTGTGGATTTCCTCTAAAGACCATTTCAGACACCGATCTACATGGTCTTCACATGATCTGATCAAGATTATGTCTGGACTTTAAAAAAGACTGTGACCTTGTTTCGGCCTTTCTTAAAAAAAAAATATTTGACGTGTAAATGATGTAGCCGGTGTAGACTGGAAGTGGAAGGCTGATTGTTGGTATACATTTTATTAATAGCCTTACAATGTCTAGAAGTGTGCTGAGATAGGCCGACTTGAATGATTAGTTAATCAGTGACATAATTATAATATCTGTAATTGCTATCTAATGTTAATCGGTGACCTTAATTTACGCCTTAGATTAAGCCTTTAAGTAAAACAAGTAAAACGGCTACTTCGTAACGCAATAGGAAATACCGATATTTGCAATCCCTTCCTTCTAACCTGAATTTCATAAATTGGTACTTTCATTTAAAACCATAATGGCAACACCAAAACGAGGTTATGCAACGGCCTCTCGACTAAAGCCGAGCAAAGTAGGACACATTAAGTGCACACGGTTGAAAGTAATTAATTTGTCTTTTGTGTTATTGATTTAACGAGACAAAGCTTGATTCCGTGGTGATTTTTCCGGTAATTAATTATGGGAAAATGTGGTTTTAACCTTGGTGAAAAAAAAACTCAAACTCAAAGCATTTATTTCAAATAAACCAATTACAGGCACTTTTAAATTGTCAAGGGGTCGTTCAGTCAGAAAGATGAAGCTAGTTGCCCATTCCAAAGCGTAATAGGTACCTATGGAGAAGAACGGGCAAGAAACTCCATGGACACTCTTTTAAATCAAAATATTGTTACAAAAAAGTGGTTACATCATTCATGTTGTAATTATACATGTGAGAACGATGTAGAAAGACGTGCACAGCTGCACACGGCCTTACATACTAGTAGTTTGTTATATTTTGATGTTAGAATTCGTTGGCATCTTAGAATAGAATATTTATTTGCGTAAAACATGGTATACAAGGGTGTTAAATATACAAATTGAGGCACAAGCATGCTTAGCTCTTTAATGATATTGTTCCTACTGTAATAATGTAAAGACTAGCAGATATGAACAGAGAAGATAATGAACAGGTATTGCAAAACAAGAATTCTACTAGTTGCGCTCAGTTCTTTTAGCCAAATTCCAAGCAGATAATATGCAGAACATAGGATAAATACACGATATTCATGTAGTGTTTGTGTTCAATTCTCATCAGAACTAATTAAAACTCAACTTAACTAATAAATAGTAAACATGGAAGTGTGATTATTGTTTCGCCACGTGCAGTAGTTAGGAACAAGTTTCCGAAGGCTCACGTTGCAAGTTACTCGTATCTACACTTTCGCAACTGACCAGTAATGCTGCCCCACGGGGACCTATTTCAAACTTCTAACTATCGCTCCTATGAGTAACAGAGATACCGCTATACATAATATATAGCTCTGTTCTCTTCTTTGAAGGGAATGGTGACAGTTTCAGAATTACAAAGTTGTCTTAGGTCTTTGACTCGAACTTATTATTGGAGATTTATTAGGCAATCGAACGAGATTTTCTTGCACATAGACACACCAAAATGTTTGGCAAGCTGAGATGTGTTAGGATTCCTTGTGAAATACTGACAAACTGATACCAGCCTAATACTGAGAAGGCAAGAGCATTGATCACGTCTTACTCAATATGGAGAAGAACATGGCGTATTTAATTTGGAACTACTGCTTATTATGTGTTTCTTGAAACAGTTTACTAAAATTATAAATAATAATGAATGATAAATGATTTTATTTCTGTAAGTAGGTTTGTACACATACTTTTACGTTTTGTCTGGACTTTAAAAGAGACTGTGACCTCTGAGTTTGTTTCGGCCTTTCTTCTCAGAGTAGTCAGATAGGAAATGCCGACCTCATCTAGTTTTTAAAATAAGATTGACGTGTAAAAGTGTTTGTTCAAACCTGCTTACAGAAATAAAATCATTTATCACTTACTCCTTAAGTTCTGAGTTGAGCTGCACGATTACTGAGACATGCATGCACTGACTGGACAGGTCGAACCAATCTGTGTGGATTTCCTCTAAAGACCATTTCAGACACCGATCTACATGGTCTTCACATGATCTGATCAAGATTATGTCTGGACTTTAAAAAAGACTGTGACCTTGTTTCGGCCTTTCTTAAAAAAAAAATATTTGACGTGTAAATGATAAATGATTTTATTTCTGTAAGTAGGTTTGAACAAACGCTTTTACACGCCAATCATATTTTAAAAGCTAGATGAGGTCGGCGGCGTTTCCTATCTGACTACTCTGAGAAGAAAGGCCGAAACAAACTCAGAGGCCACAGTCTCTTTTAAACTCCAGACATAATCTGGGTCAGATCTGGCTGTAGACTTCATAAAATCACATTTATTTCATCGCCTACACACACATAATCTACGGTACCTATTAAAAGTACCTTATGTTGTTACGTGAGCACATAAAGTGAACAATTGACTTCATTGCTTAACGTCAAATTCAATAAGCCCATTTCTATGTATGTTTCTATTAAAATTAAGCTCAAAACATTAAAATGTAAATGCAATAAGTCCTTGCCCAATTACAAAGTACTTTGGCTCACATGTTCACTCAGTTCATTATTATGGTAAATTGATATTTAGTAAATATGATCCCTTTAGAACTTTAGTACTTAACTAAACTAAATTATTCCTAAGCCATTTTGTTAACAGAAGTTTGTGTTTGAGCTTCAAATTAATGTTAAAAACTTATGTCCCTTGTGGTTGAATTTACTCTTGATTAAGGTTCAAAGACTTTGAACAGAAGCGCATGAAGTTAGTTTTGGGACAATTAAATATATGAGTGGTTTTTACATAGTTGGTATAATAACAGTTTGAAGAGAGTCTCATAGGTGAAAACAAGAAAAGAAAGAAAGAAAAATAGGTTTATTTATCACAGAAACACGTGCATACAAAAAAGATAATTCGCTCTAATAATTAAGAAAAAGTAAAAACAAAAAAAAGATCTCTAATCACGAGCACAAAACAGAAATAGTCGATAGCTGCATGTCATGACTGTGACAAGAAGGCTTCCACTCAGCATGATGAGTGTTTGCCCGAAAAGGACGTACGGAAACCAAATCATGTTCAATGATTGGTACTATAACAAAATAAAATAAACAGTAAGCACTTAGAAAACCAAGCAACTACTTATACAACCAATTATTTGAATAAATATTATTGTATAACATAAAAAAATATTAATCCGTGCCTGCATAAATAATGTACCCACCCAAAACATTTATTACACAGCAATATCATTAGGTGCGTTGTCTCATAGGTGTACCACGGACCTGTGAATCCTCTGGTATTAACAACGTCTATAGGTGGCGGGGACCACTCACTACTGTTTATGTTGACTGGTGTACAGCTACGGTTTACTTACTCCTTCATTACTAAAGCTGGTGATAAACCCAACAATATTATCTGGACTTAGTCAATTATTATTTGCTTCCAGTTATATTTCTTCTGATTGGAAGGATCAAGTCGTGAATCCCATATTAAAATCTAGTAACGATCCTAGTGATCTTTGCTCCTACAGGCCAATTGCTGTATCGTTCATACTTATTAAACTTTTAGAACATCAGATTTAAACTCGATTATTAGAATGGTTTGTAGAAAACAGGAAACTGCTCCTAACGACTCAATTCGGCTTTGGAACAGGTCTGGGTACAGCTGATAGTGTGGGTACCCTCACATCAGAGATCCGGCTCGCCCTTAGTAGGAACGAGTCTGTGGTAGTCGTTTTCTTACACATCTCTACTGCCTATGATTCCGTCCTCCTACCAGTTCTCAGGCAAAAAACACAATATAGTGCCATCCACATCTGGAACATATACTGGAGCGAGTTCAGATAAAAACTGGCTACCCAGTTCCGCAAACAGTATGCTCCCGGAGGACTAATCGATTATTGTATATTTAGTTTGTACTGACATGAATTGACACTGACTGATCTTGCTTCTTGAACGACCCTTGCTACCTTATAGGGCAGACACTGGCAGAATAGACGACATCGGCATTGCCAAAATAAAAAAAAATGATTAGAATACCGTATCGCACACGGGGCGGGAGAGCCCCGCGTATGCGTTCGATTTGGACTTGTTATGTGGATTTTACGTACGGCCTACCGATTGGGTATTGACACCATGGATCGTTGTGTAAATTGTGGCATAGCGACTAGTCGCTGTAATACACTGGGTCATCGACCTTTAGGTAATGGAATGATACTATCAGTGATTCGTCAATGGCGTGCACCTAAATCTGAAAGTACTTAATTACCTCATGTTTATTATCGCACCAGCCATATGCTCTCTGGCCCATCTACTTCTTCCCAAGCTAGCCCAATTTGAGGCTGTCATGGCTATGTAACAGAACTGTGCAGGGAGGTCAGCAGCAGCCTAATTCGAGGCTTCGAAGATATGAATATTTTTTTTTTTAAATTTTGGGGAAATTCTTCATCTTTAAAAAATTATAACTTTTTTATCCGACCAGCACTTTTTATGATTTTTTTTTGCGATGAAATACCCTTTCATTTATAACAAATTATCTAGTGCAAGATACAACCTAACATTAATGCAAGATACAATTTTTTTTTTATCGAAAGTGAGAAATTTACATTCTTACGACTAAAAGATGATTTTAATTTTTAAATTTTATAAATTACTAGTAGAACTTCAAATAATTGTTAACATTTTTTAAATTGTAAACGAAAACCAATGTCTGAAAAAAAAATAAGAAAGTCCTTCTGGTAACTAGAATTTATTGTGAATTCATTTTATATATTTAGTTATAGAGGTGTAAATATATTTATTTTGTTCCTTATGTCAATTGCTTTTACAACCGTTTTTAGGAAAAAACTTCCTCATTCATTCCACTATTGTTGCCGACCAATTAAATATTTAAAATAAGTATTATGTGTAATATTTTAACCAATCCGTCCTCAAGGGAACTATGTATTCAAGCGAGATAAAAGTAATGTATGTTTTCAGAATATCAGCTAACTTTCAGCGATTTTTTTTCATCTGTCCTAAGAGAGTAATAAACATCCTCGTTTAATTTTGTGAAATTATTTTGGATAAATTAAATGGAAGAGTGAAGAACTGGTATGGGAATGTTACATAAAAAATATGGTTTTTATTTTATCAACTTGTTTAAGCAAGTGCTTAAAGATTATATGTATTTAGAAAGAAAGAAAGAAAAAATGTTTATTCTGCACAAACAAAACGTACATTACAAATAAAAAAATAATAAAAAAGAGACATAGTATACACATCCAACGTTGTCAAAAGCCTCGTATTCAAGCATACACATTGCCGACAATTTTGTCCATTGCTTGATGTGTCAGTGCCAGAGACCAAAGACAAGAGACCTTAGTTGACATTGATATCTCTAGATGACATGATTGACATGTAGATAATTTTGTACTATTTAGCCCAGAGTTTTTTTGCTGAAATCGGCACATACTAATGTTGCTACTAAAAATATCAGTAGTTTTTAATATGGCTAATAATTATGACACAATTAATTTAAAAATAAAAATTTGTTTATTTCAGACTAGGTAATGTCCATATTTTGTTAGTAACAAATTAATTATCTTACGGCTAAATTAGTAGCAATTTATGTAGGTACTTAAAATTACTTGATTGAAAATAAATGAAATTGAATTGAAATATCAAAGATTAACTAAAGGAAATAACTAATAAATTAAATTGAATTGAAATAAATTATGTCAAGTTACATTGGAACAAAAAAAGATTTATATTAAAATTAAATAAACATTAAATTCATCAACACACGTGTAGCCTGATGAGCCTTTCCACCACTGGCGATACTGGTCGATCCGCAATCATCCTCAGGATTCCGTTGCCACTCCCTCGAATGCTGCGAATTAGGGATATTTATATTATGATATAAAAAGACATATCATCATCATTCTCTTGGCTCTATCTCAATTTATTTGTGGTCGGCGCAACATTTGTCTTCTTCCACCACACTTCTCTATTCGTCGTCATCTCTGGTGTCACCCCCATTTTACCCATATTACCTTTCACATAGTCCATCCATCGTTTCTTTGGTCGGTTCGATTGAGACATAAATATTATACGATACTAGCTGACCCCGCGAACTTCGTACCACCTAACATTTTTTTTTTGAATATTTCTCTCCGTATGAACCATCCTCGTACTTCAAGGAATATTCTAAAAAAAGAATTAGCAAAATCGGTCAATCCGTTCTTGAGTTATAAAATTACAACGAAAAGTGGCATTGATTTTATAGATAAGGATGTAACACAATTAACGTAAGACCTCATACACCCCAATTAGAGTATTGGGTCAAAAGCATAATACAATGACCAAAACTTATTTTTTTAAACATAATTATTATTATTAAGAAAATCGTGTAGACCTGTCTTATTGCCTTGAAATAACATTTAATTTTCTTTGGCTCCATCGGCAGTCAGCTTGGCAAAATAAATAATGTTTGAAAAAAAAACGTATTACGTGTAAGTATATTTTAGCTACAAATAGTTAGAAATCACAATTAAAACATAAGGAACAATACAAATTGAGAACAATTAAGTCGGAAAGTCGGGAAATCCGCGGCCAGCGCACGCGCAACGGCCCGTGAAAACTGAAAGCGTTTGTTATCAAATGATTTTCTAATGCGCTAACTAACGTAATATATTATGTGCGTTATGTTGTAGAGCAATTAGTTTGTTTTTATTGTGTTAGATGTTGATTGTAAAGCTATTCAATTGGTAATTATTAGTTCGGTTTTATTCCTGAACGTACTGGACGGAGTGTAGATTATGTATCAGTTTTAGGCCTCTTCTCATGCCCGCTGAGGCCCAAAAAGGAAGCCATAGTGACCTCTGCGCTGCCACCGACGATGCCGTGGAAGTGGCAAAGTTTTGGGCTAACTAAACCGTGCTTGAAATATCGATTTTTTGGGAACCGGTACTATTAGCTTTGGTCTAATACCGGTAGAGATACCAGAGTAGTACCTGTACTATTGGTACCGGTACCAGACGTAGTACCCGTACTATTGGTATTTATAATCAGTAGCGGTACTGTACCAGTGACAAAACCGGTACAAAACTAATATTTCCGTAAGTTAGAGTGAGAAACAGATATATTAAGTAAAAAGGATTTTTATTTTATTTATTTATTTACATGCATATGCTACTATTACAGTGTCCCAATTCGGTAGTATATTTAATTCAAAATAAAGTCATAAATTAATTTACAACATATTAATATCTATGCCATACATTATACATAACACGTGTAACGTTACCCATGCAAACTCACTCATTGAATTTGAGAAAAGAACTATTCTGTTGGCAACCAAATTTAGTGAGCGCATTGTTCGCGTCAGGGGGACGTTGTCTAACAGTTTAGTTCGACCGCGCTGCACCGCGAACAAGTTGGGCTATCACGTCGTCGGCACTGCACTGCACGTACCCATCTGGCACACACAAGCCTGTCCCCCGGAATACTTCAAGGATATACGACGCCAGTGCTGGATTCCTCCTTGTTTCCAACTTGTTGTACCCCACCATGCCTAACACAAACAAGGCTGAATACATCAAGGGGTAAAAGGAGTACTCCATACCACTCGAAAATACATTCTGTATGTCGAGCCCATACTGCCGCATTAGCTTCCAACTGACTCATTATTAGAGCGTCATAGAATGCCCAAAAGGCTTAAATATTTGTGAAAGCTGCCGCTCTGCAAAGCACAAATCCCAGTCGCTTTTATGCCTTTTTACAGACATTGGTAATCTGTTCCCGGAATCTCAATTGAGTATCGATATGAACACCAAGGTCTCGCACTGCCTCCTCTCTTTTCACAGGCACATCGTCCACTTTGTAGTTGTGGTGCTCTTGCACGACTGAATATTCGAACTGAACATTTCGTAACATTGAATTGCAGCTTGTTCTTTCGATTCGAAAGAAAGTGATCAAGTGATCATTATTATAAATTCTAATGGCCCTAAATTGCTATTTTCACTCACTCCAGACCTAGTGAAATAAAGCTGCGACCGGAATCCACAGTTCTCTAAATACTATTTCCTGTCCCTCATATAGCTCGCAAAGGATTGGAGCAATTTAGGTGTGCAGCCAACTTTCGCTAACTTAGATAATAATACGGGTACATCGTTATGCACCAGGTCAAGCTCCTTCTTAAAATCAAAGTAGGCGATGTCCACCTGCACTCCTGGATTAATATGAGGAACTAAGTACGTCATGGCTATCAATAGTTTTTTGGTCGTGCTACGCGCTGGTTGGAAGCCGTGTTAGGCGTCTAACAGTTGCGATGCTACTTTCTCGCTGAATGGCAGACTTATAGAGGCACGAGGAACAGGGTGTATAGTTCACTCATACTTTCATACAAAAGGGAGGATCCTCCGACTAGACGGGCGTCGTATCTGGTGGGCAACTGCCCCAAAGATTGTTGTCGGGAAGTTGTATATAAGCTAGTTGCCCGGTAAACTCTGCTTGTAAGATGCAGGATTTTGCGTGACGTCAGTGTGATGCGTAGTACACATATGGCAATGTTGATACCGCTACAGACTCAAACACCATCGCCGGTGTCGACAGAATCGCCACCGTTCTAAAAGATTCGACCATTATTCCGTCTTTTGGTATAGGAATAACGCAGGTGACCGTTCAACGTCATGTGTAACTTGAGCCTATAAACATCTTACTTCCCAGAGGAAGTAAGATGTTTATAGGCTCAAGTTACACATGCATACGAGCGGCTCTACTAATACCGAGCGGCAATCTCGCATAATATGTAAATGCCGGAATACCCGGGCCCGCTGAACGCTTGGGTTTGAGCCGAGCAAGCGCAGCTCGAACTTGGTCGAGTGTCAGTCGTGGGATACGCACACCCGCGCTGCTTGCACCCCCCGCCATCCGCTTCGTTCGCGTCAAGCCGCGCCGGCTCCTCATTATGGATGGGGCGACGGTCGCAAGAGGTATAGCGAATATTTTTAGAGAGCATTTTAGAGTAAAGTCCGCGTTGACTCAGGGGCAGAGTGCCAGAGAGGTGTGTCGGTCTGAGTCGGAGACTCCTTCCTCACTGCTAAGGAAACAAAACAAGTAGTGACAAATTTATCGTAGGGGAAGTCTCCGGGGCATGACGGATTGGGTGTTGAGCACTTGCTGTACGCTGGACCTCATATATACCGAATACTTGCGATGCTTTTTACTTTTTGTGTCCGTCATACCTATCTTCCAGCGGAGTTAGTAGAAAATGTGGTAGTACCCGTTATTAAAAATAAAACCGGTGATGTCTCTGACAAAAACAATTACAGGCCTATATCCTTAGCTACGATAGTTGGCAAGGTACTGGATGGTCTGCTTGAGCGGCAGCTTAGTAGCCACTTATCATTAAATGATGCACAGTTTGGCATCAGAAGCGAACTGTCGACGGAGAGTGCAATCCTGGCGCTCAAGCAGACTGTCAGGTATTATACAGACAGAAAGACGCCAGTGTATGCTGCCTTTCTTGACCTTTCCAAGGCTTTTGACCGCGTTTCCTATGAGAAGCTATGGTCTAAGCTGCATAGATTAGATTTTCCTACAGAGCTAGTTAACTTGCTGGAGGTCTGGTACAGCTCGCAAACAAATCGTGTTAGATGGGATAATGTGTCCTCCGAGCCGTATTTGTTGGAGTGTGGAGTGAGACAGGGTGGGTTGAAATCACCTGCTATGTTTAACTTGTACATGAATGACCTGATTGATGGGCTCAGTAGTACCAATGTGGGCTGTTCAATAGATGGTGTCATGGTCAATAATCTGAGCTATGCAGACGATATGGTGCTGTTGAGCCCATCAATCAGTGCACTCCGGAAATTGCTAGTTGTATGTGAATCCTACGCGGCGACGCATGGGTTGACATACAACGTCAAGAAATCACAAATGGTGGTTTTCCACAACAAACGTGCTTCGTTAGATAACGTTCCTCCAGTGACTATAGGTGGAATAGCTTTGCAGCGTGTTGCTCAGGTGAAGTACCTAGGACATGTGGTCACGGAGGAGTTATGTGATGATTCCGATTTGGACAGGGAGCGTAGGGCGTTGGCGGTTCGGTGCAATATGTTAGCCCGCAGGTTTGCACGCTGTAGTAGGGATGTGAAGGTGTACCTGTTTAAGGCCTACTGCCGATCCTTCTACACGTGCAGTTTGTGGGTGAAGTATACGCAGAGCCTTCTGCGTATACTTCACCCACAAACTGCACGTGAACTGCACTAGAACGTCCTACGCGTTCAGTACAATAATGGTTTTAGGATGTTGTTGGGGCTTCCGCGCTTCTGTAGCGCTTCGCAGATGTTCGCGGAAGCCCGTGTTGACGATTTCCATACAATAATGAGAAAGAGGGCGGCGTCAATTATGGGTAGGCTGCGTGGAGGCCCCAACAGCATCTTGAAAACATTGATTGATAAGGTGGACAGCCCCTTTATTAGGCACTGGATGCAGAGGCACGTGCCACCATCTAT
Organism: Brachylomia viminalis; assembly: GCA_937001585.2. Taxonomy (NCBI): domain Eukaryota; kingdom Metazoa; phylum Arthropoda; class Insecta; order Lepidoptera; family Noctuidae; genus Brachylomia; species Brachylomia viminalis. Next base: position 5,152,537 of record OW443299.2, on the reverse strand, counting down.
TGGGCCACGTAGGTATTAGTTGTTGTTAGGTTAGTTTGTAAGTTTTACTAACATAGTTTGTAAGTTGTTGTTACTAACGCTATGGAGTGTGTGTATTTTTATATGTGGTCCGCAATAAATGAATTATATATATTATATTATACACAGAATATAAATATTTTGCGAATTCCGTCACAGATTCTGGGTCTGATAAGACTACCCCCTCTTTCATAATTTTGTTACATTTAGTGGATCTCTTCTTGCTTTAATATAAAAGAAAAAGAAAGACTTCTTTTGCTAAGTTACTCTGCACTTGATGTTGATAATTTGTGTACTCACGGTGAATGTTTTCTTTAATCCGTGCTCTGTATGTAGAAAAAGCATTATAATCAATACGTGATCCTGTCGATTTATACCGCTTATGAAGTCTCGCCTTTCGTATACTACTTTGGATAGCAATACCAACGAATTACAAGTTTCACCTGTTTTTTTAGGTACACAATTATCAAATAAAGGATAGTGGGCATTAGAAAAAAAACTTCATGGTTTCCAACCATACGAGGTACAAATTTGAGATTTGTGGTACTCAACTCAAACTCAAAGCATTTATTTCAATTAAACCATTTACAGACACTTTTGAATTGTCATGTGGTCGGTCAGTCAGAAATATGAAGCTAGTTGCCCATTCCACGCGGCAGGTACCTGAGTTTGGTACGGTACTTGTTAGTTGGAGTACCGGTTCCCGTCTGGAACCAGTATCCAGGTACTGAAATGGCAAAGACCGCTAAGTAGCGGTACAGAACTTTGACTTTAAGTACCGGTCCAAGACCTGAACAAAACACTCGTCGTGTCATGGAAACATAGAAAAAGTAGATGATTGGAAAGTCTAAGTAGTGGGAATTCTCATAATAATATTATGAACTTCGCTGAACACGCTATACATATAATTAAAATTGGTTGTATACAGGGTTATTTTTAATACGTCGGCAATCCATAGGAATGTAGGGGAGGTCATATTATGCAACCAAATTACCCCTTATGACCCCTGTGCAATTGTTTACCATTTCCCAGTAATTTGACATTTTATATCTCGTTACATAGCTGAGAAGTTGTACATATTTTTGGAATGTTCTATCGTTATAATATTTCCATGGTTTTTTGCAGAAATCAACCATTTTTGTCAAATAACCTGCTCAAACTGATGAAAATTGTGTGCTCTGATTAAAAAAAATATAATGGTAATTGTCATTTTATGGTTGATTATTATGTATTGAAGTAGACACAAATAATAATAAATTTAAAAAATCATGCATTGGGTTTTTTTTAATAATTTTTTTAACAAATTGTGTACCGCTAAAAATATAAAATGTTAAATTACTCGAAAATGGTCGACATTTGCGTAGGGGTCATAGGGGTAATTTGTTTGCAAATGACCTCCCCAACATCCCATTAATGGATTGCTGACATATTACCAATAACCCTGTATAATGAATGGACGGTAATTAAACATTATTAAGTAAACAGTAATATACAGCGTGGCGCTGCTATGGTGACCTTAATTTAACACACATATACGTTTTCACATTTTCGTTTCATGACAATTTTTTATTTCCATTAAACGTTATTATTTACAGATTTATTAAAGAATTTAGGAAATAGCATCTTAGAGCAACCTGTACTTAAAGAACTGTCGCGCAGCGGTCATTTCCCTCGGTCACGGATCATAACTTCGCATCAATGAAATTAAAACGAATAAGCAATACTATTAGGATGAAACAAATGCATAGAGTAGGCGAATTTAAGGAAATTTCCTTTGTTGGCGAGCAGCGCAGGCGACGCGCGCTCTCCCTTCCACCCACCCGCCGCACCGAACACGAATTCTTTTTTTGCTTTTCTAGTGCTAGTCGAACCCGTGTCCTTGACGCACTTATTTACTCTAGTGCGCATAATTACGTCGCGAAAAAGACTCTTAGCTATTGTTTTATTTATTTCTTTTTGTGTAATTAGGATAGTAATTAGATCATGGTACTGCGATAAAGACACTTTGATTGGTTTTCGTTTTCTTATCTAGTAGGTACGTTTACACCTCTTGCGATACGGACGCATTTATTTGTGCTATTAGTGCTTGTGTAAACTTATGATCGTGATGGCAGTGATTAGTGATGACAGTTATTACTAATAGTAACAAGAGAGGGTGATGTGATAAGTGTTTGTACCACTTGCGCCGCTCGGTTTCTTTGATAATATGCCGTCAAAGAATCGGACCGATCACGAGTAGGTACAAGACGCGATGCGCCGATGCGCGATGTTGCCAGCCCGCGAACCGACACATTGCCGCTCCGAGTTAACGTAAGCGAGCTAGGTAAGTAATTTCATGAATGAATTTTTGCAAGGGTGATCCCAATTTTAATGACTTTTTTATTATTTAGTTTGTTTGAAAAATTTTTTTTTTCAGTTTACGTATTATTTTAACCTATCAATATTTATATGGTTAATGGGCACTAGCCCTACCCGTGTATTAAATTAAAGTCACCATTGTAGCGCCACATTGTATGTGTAATATTTGTCAGGATATTTCGCAATTCGTCGAGAATTAGGATGTTCGATCGACCGTGACGCTTGCTCAAAGGTTATCGATAGCCTTTGATAAAGACCTACATATTTTCTAGTCATTATTCGATTACGCATCGACCGGGGCGTAGGATTTATTGTTAAATTGTTTCGTAAGTTACTTAAGGTAGTATGCATGGGATAATGTAAGGACGTTACGTGGAGGAGGTTATGTGTCGCGGGTTCGATCCTCGCACTGAACAAATATTTGTATGACCTGCAAGTAGTCGTTCCGGGTGTGGCTGTTTGAGTATGTGAGTTTATTAAATGTTTGCAAACGCACCCACGATACCGGAGAAATTCCTAGTGTGGGGCAAACTTTTATAAAAAATAAAAATTATACATCATACATGTTCACTATTTTTAGGGTTCTGACCTTAAAAGGAAGAACGGAACCTTTGTAAGATTACATTTTTGTCCATCTGTCACAGAAGTTTCTCTCGAAATCTATGCAATGTAGGAATTTGAATTTTGGCGTAGGCATTGTTAGGTAGCGACGACGCGCACAAAAAAAAATTGCTTAAATGTAAGCCAATTTTTAAAAATTTTAGCTTTGTCCATAAGTATGATATGTGTGTGTGTTTGATATGCGATTCTAAACAAATGTTTAGAAGGCACTTTTGCTAATTGAACCCGACTCGTCTCTTTAAAATACTACGAGACAAATTAGGTAGTCCTTCAAAAACAATTATAACGATGCAAAATCCAAAGCTTCAAACCATCGGCATCGCGTCGCCAATGCCCTATAAGCAACTTACACCAACACTCAAACAAAACCACTACAATATTTATTCCAAATATTCCGCGATGCATTAGATTTGACCAACACTCCGATCTCGAATTCATATTGACGGCTTTCACAGATAGAATAAACAATTTGTCTTAATCCAATGAAAGTTTTTTTTAACACAAAAAACTCAATCACAAAGTGCTGGAGTTTACGTACATAGCCACATAGCCTATACCTATAGTCACACGAGTTTCCAACGGGCCGTCCGCGCCAGAAAAAATGCTTTTATCGACAGCGTAATTCCGTTGAATATCGGTGTAGCACTGCCGATATTATTTTATGGAAAAGCTTGATGGACACCTCTTTTGTGTTTTAATTAGTGACTCGCGAGTTCAGATTTTATTTTTGATAACAATGGACAGGAGGATACTTTTTATTTTATTAATATTATTTGGGTAGATAACTATAAAGAACCCCCTTCTCGATCAGGTCTTGATTGCGCACAGAGCCTAATTACGTAACACACTCCTAATGACAATCGTTCTCCTTTTGGCAATTCAACAGCATCCATTTCTACGTAAGGTAAGACGCCCTCAGGATAGGTGGAGCGACGATCTTCGCAGGGTCGCTAGTAGCAGCTGCATAATAGTTGCCGAAAATAGAGTTGAATGTTGTGCAATTGGAGAGGCCTATGTCCAGCACTGGACTGCTATAGGCTGGTGATGATTATAATGACTCACATCCAGTGACTTGGGCAGGTTATTATGAATACGAATTTCAAAAATAAGGCGCATTGATTAGGGAATTTTAAATTGTTAAAATTAAAGCCACTGTCATTAGAAGTGTATTACGCAAGGACGCTGTTGGTTTCAATTCTCACGTTGAAAATTGGTATCTAAAGGAGTTGTCAATAAAAGCCCGGAATTCAAAAGGCAATAGTGTTTAAATGAAATTGAAGGGAATATTTTTATACATTTTGTTACATGTTTACAAAAAAAAAGTGGAAATTGTAACTTCGTGTACACGAAATATTTGTCCTAACTTGTGCTTCAATGTTTTAACTCAACAAGTTATTTTATTCGTTGCTCGAATATCATCAGTGTGAAATGCAAATAAATATTGAGTTTTGAGTATAGAAAATACAAGTATTTTACCTTCTGTCATTTGAAATATAATATTATTTTATTACGCATGAAATATTGCACGCGAGCACGAAATAATATTACTGGACAGAAACATATTTTATTTTTATTATTAATAAGTTAGTCTGTATTTTTACGCATGATTCTGGAAAAAATAATATTTTTAATTTTCATTTGATATGAAAACGTCATTCAGTGAAAAAATACGTAAATAAGTTTTAAAATACTTTCTGGTATATGATTACATCGTGATAAAATAATTCATCTCTCTTTCTCGATCTTTTGAGAGGATATTTTTTTGCTAGACCGGCTATTTATAAATTCTATGATTTTTTACAATTTCTACAAAATAATAGGGGTTAAAGTATGAAATTGCCGTTTTATTGTATTGGGTACTTCGAATTGACATAGAACCTTCATGGTTTGAGATTTTTGAGTGAAACTTTTTTTACATGGTACCTATGAAGTTCACCAAAGTCACCCTCCGTATTTGCCAGACCTAGCTCCAACGGACTACCATTTTTTTCGTGATTTGGACAATTTTCTACGTGAAAGTTTTCTTCTCAGGAGGCAGTTTAAAATGCTTTCACACAGTTTGACGAATCTAGATCACGAGAGTTCTATCGCAAAGACGACCTTCCTATTAGATGGCAGCAATGTGTAGATAATAATGGTAATTATTTTTATTAAATAAATATGTTAAATAAAAATAAAATAAAACAATTTTTCAGTACAAATCGGCAATTTCATACTTTAACCCCTAATAATATATTTACAAATTGTTTGTGTACGTTGCAATTGCACAATGACAATTCAAAATTGACACGTAAATGAAGACAAAGACTCATTCACCCAGCTTCTGAAACGTGTCACCTTCATCCAAACATGCAGGTATACACACTCAGACATGTAAATACACCAAACACCGCGAGTCAAATTCGCATTACAAACAAGTTCATTTGACAAGTCTTTGGCCGTTCAACTGTTTCATAAACTTCCACCCTACCACGGACCGTCACTGCTTCTTAGTGGGGCGACCACCTATGCACCTTACTTCATTTAGTTACACAGTTACAGCTACACTTGCGTTCAGTCAGTTCATTTTGTTGTCAGTTTATTTTGTCAAAATGTGTGGTGAAATGGGTAAAGCTGTGTTGAGGGCGCTCACTGGCGCGCTTCTGTGTGGGCTCGTGTCTGATGCCGCGTACTTGCAAGTAAGTGTACACTTGTGGCCTATGCCTTACATTGTATTGTGCGGTAATTGGATGATAGTGAGCGTGGGAAAGTTTTTTTTTGTTTAAGAACGAAGGTTGTTCATTCTTTGAGTGCGGTATGGTAAGTGGGTTTGTTTATTCCCGTGTTAATAAAAAGTCGTTATAAGGTGGGTTCGGGTTGTTACAAAATTGGTGTCGTAAGAGGTACTTCGTTATTTTATGATTATGTTTCAGTTTATAGTTGGTTATTGAATGGCTTACGATCAGCAGAGGTAATGAAACAACTAAAGTTTGCGGATCATACAAAACACTTCGAAATTGAAAGTAAATAAACTCCTAGTAATCATTTTAATCGTCGTATCTTTACATCGTCGTTTGTAGGACGCCCATATTTGGTTATGAATGTCTTGGGGCTATTAAATCACATACATATAATAACAGACAAAATGTCCTAAAACGACACGTGTCTTTCCCCAAAGACACACGGGTATTAGACATTGCGATTACGACACGTGGCGTCCTACAAACAAATATTGTTAGTATTTGTTGGCAAACATCTGGCCGAGTCAATAGTACTATTTGTCAAGGCCTACTGCTGGGATTTTGTTTGTTTTCGTCCATCTCCTGTTTTCGGGTGACGTATTGTTATTTTATAAGAAGGAAGAAAGTGTCTGCGTTTTGATGGTCGGCTTTGATAGGACCATTCTTTGTATTGAATGATGTTTGAGCTCCAAAAAGTAGTGAGAAAATTGAAAAGTTTTTGGCACCTTTTAAAAGTAAAATGATACAGTACCTAGTTCGGCTCAATTATCCTTCGTTTTGCTAAGGAATTATCGCGTCAAAGGCGGAGTCAATTGGGGGCAACGGCTTAACAAATTTAGTTTCAACACAAATATTGTTGATGATGTTGAAATTAAATTACGAAAATAATAATTATTACGGACCCATTTGAGTCCGTAAATAATATTTCAAACTTCCAAATAGCTGCATAGTTCAAAAACGACTTTAGTTACAAATGTTTAAAGTACAGATATTACAATAAAAGGGTGGACCACTCGCGACCTTACAATATCTAGTTGCTATAACTCGGCCCCTCATAAGGGAACGCTAACTTTTGCAATTTTCCTTTCAACTGAGCTCCCAGGAGGCCTTCAAAGGAGAATTACTGTTGGTTAAATTTACTCTCATTTTCGTCGGCAAGTCTAAGGAAGGCCTGTTTTTTAGTTTTATTTCTTTGATCAAGGCTCTCAAAGTGGAAATTGTTTGTAACTTGGTTCGGGCCAAGAATTGGTATTCAGAAGTAATTTTGCAAATTCGCACCTTCTAGTGCTGCTGAAACATGTTTTCTTTTAGCTTAAGAGGTTTATTAAGTGTCGACTAAGTAATTAAGCTTATTGTGCCGTTTGAAAGGCTGTCAAAGAGACGCAGTAGCGTCCTCCAGTTTGCTAATAAACGACAATTTGCGATTAGCTCTGTACAAAATAAAATGATTCGCTGTGAAGGTGTCGAAAGTAAATTAGTCTTCTGACTAATTAAGTTCTGAGTTGAGCTGCACGGTTACTGACAAATGCGTGCACTGACTGGACAGGTCCACTCAATCTGTGTGGTTCTTTCCTCAAAAGACCATTTCAGACACAAATCTACATGGTCCTCAAAGATTATTATAATATTATTCTAATTATTGTGAATGTGAGAACTATGTCGGTCATTGATTTATTTATATTTATTTTTGTATTTTTCTCAACGTAATCATGATCTGGCAGTTTGAGTAATTTATGCGGCCTACTCAAATGTCCTTTCTTTGGTATTGTTCGTCGAATCGTTGAGCTCCTTGAGTCTAAGTTGAGCTGCACGATTACTGACAATTGCGTGCACTGACTGGACAGGTCCACTCAATCTGTGTGGTTCTTTCCTCAAAAGACCATTGCAGACACCGATCTACATAGCTTTCACATGACCTGACCAAGATTTTGTCTGGACTTTAAAAGAGACTGTGACCTCTGAGTTTGTTTCGGCCTTTCTTCTCAGAGTAGTCAGATAGGAAACGCCGACCCCATCTAGTTTAAAAAAAATATGATTGACGTGTAAAAGTGTTTGTTCAAACCTACTTACAGAAATAAAATCATTTATCATTTATCATTTATGACTTTCTTGAAGTTCGCAGTAATTTTAGATTTTAAATAAAAAACATCAAAATCTTTCACTTTTAATTTTGTAGTAAATGTTATATGTTGTGCATGAAAGTAACAAAATCAGACGTAAAAGAAAAAAATGCCAAGTGCGTGCCAGACAAATTATACAATAATGGTTCTGTAGACACCATTTTTGTTCTCGAAAATTTTCATTTTTTTCGTCTGTCGCTTTAGTGACAGACAAAAATCATAGCACGAAGTTATTAACTGATCAACTTCTAACACAGAAACTGTTGAGTGGTGTCATGGTGCACGATAAATTTATATGAATAAGCCATTAGGTACCTACATAACTACATTTTATATGAAGAATCTTGATGAAATTCTGGTGTATTACTTTTGGATTTAATTAATATGTGGTCAAAATAAACACGACACAAAAAGTAAAAATTCTATCACTACGGCACCCTAAAAATTGGATTAAAATCTGATATTAGAATTCATAGTAATAAAATCTTTAAGAAGAAGTTCTTAGTCTCACAAGTTTGAAATTAAACGTTGGATGGAGAGCACGTTTTAAAATATCTGAATAAGTAATAAAAAATAGCAAAGTACTCGGCGAAGTCCTAGGGGACTCTGTAGCCGTCAGAGAATGAAATCACTTTTATAATTGTTACATTTTTTCTTTTCACTCATTTCATTTCTTTGATATACTTTTTAATAATGCTGTACTGAATCTAGGTATATAATATATATTTCGTTTTGATTTGACTTTATGAAGTTGAATTGTGGAGTTGGGAAGTGACAGCGTAGGAACAGACGATTGTTTAAAACGTTTTGAATTTATTTAGCGATCAAATAAATTCTAAATTAAATAATACGATTTCTGGATGTGGTGATTATACCTAATATAATCGTATTTTTCAGTATTTTTATAGCGGCATATGAAAAGTACAGGCTATACCTACAAATATTTCAGAATTGTTAGTTAAATCGCAAATCATGATTCTAAATGATGGTTCTAAATTATTATTAATTTACCTACAATGGAAATTCTCATCTAAAATTGGTACATTAAAAGTATACGTTCAGATAAGTTATAAAATAAAATGCTAACTACGTCTACTCAGTCTACTATCATTGTAACGTAGTAGCTACCCGGCAGCAACAAAATTAACGCTGTAGGAAACTAACATCACTACTCGTCAGACCAAAAATCTGCTCTCTAGCGAACTAATTAAACAGGACTTTAATATATTAAATAAGGTTTCTAGTAAAGTCTATTTAGGTCCTACTAGAGTCTTATACCGAGACCTAACCACTCAAAGGAGAATGACGCAATTACGACGCAATTTCTGTCTAATACTAGAATTTGTTACCTAGGAAATGCTGAGTTCTGAGCATTGCAAAATGTTCTAGAGGTTGTTTGTCTGGTACCTATCTAAATACCTATTTTGTAGCCTTCCTCTCAAAGGAATATGAATGTAGATTCAAATGAATTAAGGTGCAGGTTCTTTTGTTTTTATGACATGACATCATGATGGTAATAGGTCTCATAATGGTAGGTTGTCATTTATCAGCGTGCAAGCTTTTAACTTTCTTTCTTTTAGCTCCAAGTTGGGCTCTCAATGACCTCCAACATGAAAGGTCAAAGAATTGCCGTCATCTTCACGTTTCGTGTGTATCATAGTTTATTGTTATTAGCAGATAGGGGGTCGTTCCTGCCTCCCTGACGTTTTCCTTTAGTTGCCTTTTGCGACTACTACGGTCGGAGAAGAAATAAACTGTTATTTGCTTGGAACCACATGGAACTGTTGGTTATTCGACGATACTTAAAAACGTTGGCAGAAAGTACGATGATTATAAAAGCTGAGGCAAACGACTGTACTTGTACCTAATAAAGCACAATAATAGTCCATATTGATTTGTCTGGGTTCCATCGAGTTTAGTGATGTAACTAGGTACCTATACCAAAGAAAGATTAACGATTGCAAGAACATTTCAGTTAGTTAGTTATTTGATTTTTGATACTGTTCTAATTCTAGCAAATAGGTAGATAAGCCAGGACCATATTTATCTCTAACAAAGTCTGGACAAACATCACAAGAAAAGTGCTTCAAAACCCGTCCTCTACCACCAATTGATAACTTCCAACCCTTCACAAAATAAAATGTTCTCCATACAAAAACATTAATGACTTTTTTACTCTATTCATTACCGTTAATTAACATAGTACTCATACTATTAAGCTCCGCAATGAAAATAAAAACAATGTCTGCTTCACAAATGGGGCTATTTAGACAAGCTATTTATTCTTTTAGTGTACAATAGCAATAATGGCGATCAGATAACCGTAGCCTTACAGGACCTTATTCGTTATGGTCGTGTGAAAAATAGTTACGATGGCTTTTTATGTGGATTTAGTAACAGTGGTGAAGTAATCTTGAGCCAGCTGTGATTATTGTATTCAAAGAGTTTTCTTGGACTGTAGATTATGTATGATAAGTCTAGCATTATTGAGGAGGTTTCGTGGGACTGTGTTAGCCCCTACTTCGTAAATAACCCTTTAAAGAAAGGGGTTTAATGGACATAATTGCATAAAAAGCGCCACTTTATGTACGCGTAGGTAATTTATATCGGAACCAGATATGAAAGCTTTTTTTTGTCAGAAAGGTAGGAGATCTAAGCAGACCCTTTTAAACAAACCCAGTACTTTGTCAAGCATTTAAATAATCTTAATTTTAGTGCATTTTCCTGTTAGGTCTTTAATTTTTGCAAAACGACATTTCTTACTAATACCTAGTTCATTCAAGCAAGTCGGTTGCACTTTCGGTGCTACTGCGCAACTCCGGGCGTCCGTGACAAGACGGCGCATGCGTGCGATCCCCTCTCACCGGGTACCGGCTGCGTGCGCGGTCGCGGAATTATGGCGAAATAATCGCAGCTCTATTTACATTATGATTTATTTACCGCCGGTAGTGATAATGATTAGATATTAGTTTGATCGTATTATTAGTTGGTAATTGATTGATGTTAATTTTAAATCGAAATTTGTTTTGAATCCGATTTCATTGGTAGTTTTTTTTAGTTGAAAATGTTTTTAATTTACGACAAAATGCCAAATAATTTAACAATAACAATCTGATATCAATTGTGGGTCAATTTTGATTTTCTATTTTGTATTTTTCTGTTAGTTGGTATTGAATACCCGGTGCTTTATAAGCTAACCTCTTTTAAGCAGGCATAACGATCATGCATGTAGGAAAATCGAGTACTTTAGACCAATGACCCCAAAAACCATTTCTTACTCTTGAGTCCACGTCACGAGCAAATATTATATCCAAACTTTCGCTGACGGCCTCAATAACACCAGTTAGTTAACAATTCAGTACTTAATAACTATAGCAGTTAGCCCGAACTCCTTATGTAAGAACAACGATACACTTACATACATACAGTTTGTGTCGAAAGGTGCTCGTAAAAAACTGTAACGGTGTCATGGTCGGCCATTGATATAGCTCTTGACTTATTGCCTTATGTAATGTGACTTACGATTTGTTCTCTTTAATTAATGTTGCTGACTTGTAGAAAGCAGTTGTATTGGTAGGTATTATGTTGGTACAATCGTTGATTGTTAATTATTTGTATGGGAAACTATAAAAGAATGGGGTATTAAATGGTTCCAAATGGTGCAAGCCAAAGGCTCTTTTTTAGAACAACTTTATCCTCTAGTACTTATTTATGAGAAACTATTAAATAATGGGATATTAAATGGTGCCAAGTGGTGCAAGCCAAAAGCTGTTTCTTAGGACAAGTTTATCCTTTATTATTTATTTTTAGCCTAAGTATGTTGTTCCACTGCCGAACAAAAGCCCCACCCTTTCTCCTTTCCACTCCTCTCTGTCTTGAGCTAGTGTGGACCAATCCTGTCTTTAAGCAACAAACTCGCGCCGCCATCTTCTCCTGGATAAAAATAATACAATAGGTCCTATCAATATACATATCATCACGCCTGTATTCCCGAAAGGTTAGGCACAGGTATACTTATAGTACGCTTATATTTCGCCAGTTATGTTTGAATGTCATGTAATAGGGACGAGCCTATTGCTATCTACCGGGCACAAATACAGCCTCTGGGCTGCTAGTGGGAAATTCCTGATGGAAATGAAATGTTTATTTCTGTGAGTAGATCTTTTAAGACACTTTTACACGTCAATATTTTAAACCTAGATGGCGCTGGCAATTCCTAGCTGACTGATCCTTGATAAGATATGCCAAAACAAACACAGAGGTCATGGTCTCTTTTAAAGTTCAAAGATTATATTATTAGGATTTTATGTGAGTGTAACAATAAAGATCCATTGCAGCTTTGAGTTGATCTGTCGCAACAGACGGCATGCATGCATCAGTCTTGTGTAGCTCAATCCTATTTTAGGGAGCTCAACGACTCGTCACACGACGCCGCTACCAGATCTGTAGGGCATTTGTGTAGGCCGTATTATAAAATACTCAAAATCGCCAGACAGCTATAAAGTCATGTATTCCCGGAGAAACCCGGTAGCACTTTACCCGACCTGGGAATTGGTCCCCGGACTTTAAGCGCTACGCTTGCGACCAGACCAACGAGGCAGTCAATCAATCTACAATTTATTAATATGTTGAAAGTAGGTATTCAATTCAGAACCTACCTCGAATACATTTTAGGATTGCTGACGCAATATACACTTTACCACCCCTATTTCAGTCTCAGAAAAATTAAGTTTAACATTCTTACAAAACCAAGACATGTCAACTAAATAGAAACGAAAAGTATACAAAAAAAATCTTTTTCACAAAAAAAAACAGTACTCTTAGTTGTAGTATACTGTATACCTACCCCAAATAAAGTCGTGTAACCAGTACTTGGAATTTATTAATTTATTTATAGTTACTTAAAACGGTAAAACACTAATTACAATATGTAACATAGACAAATTACAATTACAATTATATTGACACTAATTTACATAACCTTAAAACTAACATAGAACAGTAGACTCCCTTGCACACTTTCTCTCACAGAACACCAGACATAAACGCATAATTTCAATCCATTCATCCGCAGCAAACACATCACATTCAGGGTTGTAAATAACAGTGACAGGAAATTATTACAACATCATCAACATACACTAAGTGGAAAAAATACGTATTATTGAAGCTGACTCAAAAACCACTCATCAAAACTAGACCCAATTTATAAGGCACCAATCTGGAAGTATTATATCTTTTCAAATAAAAAAATAATTTTCCAAATTGGTTTATAAATAACGGAGTTCTGAGGTAACAACGAATAAAATATAAAAAAAAAACCACCTGAATTAAGAACCTTCTCCTATTTTGAAGTCGGTTAAAAATAATAAGTACGTACCTACCTATTTTATTTCCTCTAATGAAAGTGTCAGGGTTGGTAGTTGGTTCGTGTCTAAGTATTGCATACTTATTAACATTTATTTACATTATCTCATAACGTGGAACTTGGTGAGTGAACTTTAATTTAATTCCTATCAAACTCTTGACATTCTGGACGGTAATATAAATAATTCTGCAACTTGTTTAATTTCAGTCTACATTTGAAATGTTAAGAAATTATTTTATACGATTTCCTAATGAAGTTTATTGGACTTGAAATGTAGTAATAATATAACACGACGAAGAGCTATAGGGTATTTTATTCAACCAGGACAAAATGCAGCGAAGTAATTTTTTTTAATATGATTGTTGTCATAATTTATCTGCCTTCGAATTTCCTTATCTAAATAATTTTCAACCGACTTTGTGAACTGTAATTTGTGTATCTTCTAATAAGTACAGTAAAGTGATTCATCCATGCATCAGATTCGTGCACGGACGCCGCGCGCCGTCAGTAGGGACTGGCCATCTCCTAGCTGCCACGGCTTATTTTAATTTAATATAAATTAAGTTATTCAATATTTAAATTGTTTTTTTAAACATTTTTATTACGGAAGCTTTCCGTGGAGTCCATGGAGTTTCTTGCCCGTTCTTCTCCATAGGCACTACTACGCTTTGGAATGGCCTACTAGCTTCATCTTTCTGACTGAGCAACACCTTGTCCATTTAAAAGTGCCTGTAATTATTTTGTATTTGAAATAAATTATTTGAGTTTGAGTAAAATCATTTATTTCAACATAAAGGCTCCCTCAAACAGGCGCGACACGCGACGCGACACAAAGGCACCGCCTGTCACGCGACGAGCGGTGCCTTGTGTCGCGTGCGCTTCGCGTCGCGTGGCAAGCCTGTTTGAAGGAGCCTTTAAAATTACAATATGAAGATATAGTGGCTCCCAAACAAGGCACAGCCTGTATCTTGGGCACCAGTAGGTAACAGTACCTACCAGGGGCCGTACTATGAGCTGTTAACGTCAACATGATGATCATGAGAAAAAGAGATAGTGCTATCGGTCATTTATAGCTCCGTCTCTCTTCCACGCTGGAACAATGATGGAATTAACACGTCATAGTACGGCCCCAGAAGTCATTTAGTATCATGCTTAAATGATTCTTACTATTTCTTCTTTTTATCGTGTCACCATGACGTATTTTGAATTTCTGACTTCAATACTTACTTACTTTTTAAAAATGTTACATTTTACCACTCCCTCCAAGTAATGTGCCAATGTGCACTTTAATAAAGTCCAAGCCGTTAAAGTGATTAACTGTGTAATAGTGCAATGGGACGATGGAGTCGTGTACTGTGTTTTTATGTCAACAATAAAAGAAATTAACTAGAAGAGTAGATTTATAGAATGACTAGCTGTTGCCTGTGGTTTCGCTCGCTTGGAGGTCGGATATTATACCAAGAGAACTTATTATCACGATAAAAAGTATCCTATGTCCTAAATCACCACCCTAATTGCATAACACACTTATAATAACAATTTGAATAATTTTCTGGGATATTGCTATTAAATAATTAATAATTTATTGCATAAACAAGGATCACATTGCACTGCATACATTTATTTGACATAATTAATTAAACCGTTAACATAAGAGTACAATCATTTTAAACTCTATCCCTTAAACTAGGTCTGGCCTGTATCTTAGGAGATAGGGTTCAGCCATTAAGTTAGACTAATTTATTATAATTATTACAAGACAACAACAAGTGAAACCAGTGACGAAGCGGTACCTAAAAACGTACTTAATTAATATTAACAATAAAAACTAAAATTATGAAGCCTGTTGCGTATATTTGGGTGGGGGTGTGTGTGGTGTGGTGTTGAGTGAGATGTATGTGTAATAAATAAAGATCTTTTATTGGCAGGCATCGTAGGTGTTAGTATTACGAGTCGCTTAAAAAAAACATGTTAGTAGTAACAAACTAGGCACAAAAATACAATATAAAAACAACATAAACGTAAAAAAACAAAGCATCGAATTACAGTGCTAATCCACTGCTTCATATGTTCGAAAAATTTGTCTGCTCAGCAACGTTAATAACGCAATGAATGTTGTTGAACTGTCAAAATGAAATCCATTCCTACTGTTACCGTCTTATTACAAAACACGATCTAACTTTAGCCCCAACTTACACATTCGATTTAGTTTTTGTATTTGGAACTTTATGCCAACTTTTGTAAAGTTCTTAATACAAAATTGACAATCTAAGACCGGACTAAGTTGACAGTTTTGTAAAAGGAACTGTATTTCGATTTCAGTTATGTTCTTATTTCAAAAACAGGCTCGATGGTTTAAACCATGTCAAAAGAAAAACCTTGTTTTGTAATAAGGCCGCTAGTGTTTACGCAATTACCCCGCTGGCCATGGTCTACCCGTGTGCATTGTCATTATCGAAATACGTTCAGCCGCTTAGACGTAAAAAGGTAACAGACAGACAGGCATACTTACTTTAGGGTTGTATGGATATTTGGTAAATTGTGGTTTCACAGAATATTGACTTTTGTAAAACTAGAGTTGAGTTTACTTAGTCAAATCACTACCAAATTCTACCCAAATTCTACGAAACACTAATTATATTCGTAAAGCTATTCAAGTTTATGCCCGCAATTGAAAATCAAATAATTCTGGGAAATTCGACAAGTGCAGTGCCTAATGTTATTCTCTAAACACCATTTGTAATATCAATGATATAGAGGTGTGAATCCTTGATGATTGGCTTTGTCGCTTTCAAATTGTGGTTACATTAATTATAATATAATTAGGCACTTTCTGGCTTCCTCTCTATTATGTTGCACCTGCCATGTTTTGTCTCTGCATCACCCTACGGTTGACTGGTAAAAATGCTTAAAAGACGCCTTTGTTCGGGTTTTGCTGTCATAAAGCTTTTTTTGTTGTTATCCTATTGTATTGTGTCCTACTGCTGGGAAAGCCCTTTTTCCTTCCAAACCTTCCTGCCTTTTGAGATCTCTGGCCATATTGGCCCTGCAAATATTATAAGATCATCACACCACTTTTGCCGTGGGCTACCTCGACGGCAATGTCCTCCCTCAAGAGTCCAGTGAGTGAAGATCTTTGCCCATCTCTCCGGGTGCATTCGTCCGAAATGACTGCGAATAAAGCTTGGAAGTATCTGTACCGTTATAAGATAGCAAAACCTAATATCACTAGCACAATCTCCTACAGCTCGGCAATGACCTCGCCCATTCTTCCATAATACTCAACAAATTAATTTGTTTCAGCAATACGACCCTTATGAAACCCACTACGAACAAGCCGTGGTTCGCCCCAAGCCGCTCCGTGAGCACGAGAAGCCACAAGACCTGCGCAATGTCCCCGGCACACCAGGAGTTGACTTCCCGATATACCACAGCGTGCCAGACACCAGCTTCTCGTGCCATCACGTGCCAGTTAGACCTGGCATGTATGCCAATGTGGAGACTGGATGCCAGGTAACTTTATATGTTGTATTTTTAAGGATCAGACCTAAAAAAGACAAAAACCCTGAACCCTAAACCCTAAACTGAACCTTTATAAGATTTTTTTTTCTTTATCTATGCAACGTTGGAATTTTTATCTATATAGCAGTAGGTACTAGATGAACAAACACCTATACAAGATGTTGTTTTGCATCCTCGTCAAATTCGAGGAGGTAACTATGCTAATGATTCTCGACACGAATCAATAATAAAATAAGTAAGTATTTATTTTAATTTTTTGTAATTTTCGGAAATCGGCATGTGTAGGGCCCGTGTGATACCGCCCTGTAACTTACTGCGCTGTACCTTTAACGCACGCACAGTGGCACAGTCGTACGACACTGCCTACCGCATACGCAACGGGGCGATTCTGTTCTTTGAAAGTAGAGTATTCTGAAATACTGTCAAACTTAAATATCTAAAAAAACAAGTATGTATTAATTATTGAGCAGGATCGTAATTTTATTTGATTATTTATGTCTTTCATAACAGCCTCCTGAAATTAGACGAGGATGCAAAACGACACGGTGTATATCAGAACGGTTGTTGATCTAAATTCCAAAGTGCATCGTTGAAGCATCTTGTTTCTCTGCGCGCATCGGGACAAAGTCCTAGAAAGAGTCCAAAATCGAAAAGTTTGGCATTGTCCAGTAAAAACACCGTTGAACATTATCCCAAAATAAAACACTCGTTAATAAACAGTTTTTTTCTAACGAAGAAGTGTTCGTATCTCTATAAACGGAGTGTTCCGGGAATTACTTCAAAACTCCCGGGTTTCAAAAACTTAGCAAGTTATTGTAGTCGTTAATATCTAGGGTGAAACTTTCCGACGAATACTGAATAAGACAATATCTGTTGAAAACGTTCGTAAAAGAGAATAAGCATCGTTACAAACTATTTATTGGGGCTAAAAGTAACGATAGCTAAAATCATAACAGTGATGAATAATACACTCGGAATATCACGCAATAAACCTTAATTGGCACCTGCAGGCAATGTATCGGAACAATTGATGATAGTTTGATTATGATTGCCGAGAAATAATCGCATTATTTCGACACGGACACAAAGAGAATAAATACAGTAATTTACTATTTTCATTTCGTTCTTTGTCACGGTAAAAAAGAGTTTTTAATTAACTTCTTTTTATATTTTTATAGTAAAATGCTTACGGAGCAGAGAATTAAAATCCGCTTCACATTTGTGACCCCATATTTCTTCAGTATATTCATTAAAGCGATGTTGCAGTTCCGTGGCTGTGAGTGGCGATCACAAAAAAAGCATTAGAGATTTTTTTTGTCGCTTCATGCCGGGAATATTGAGTTGAGCTGACTACCTAACATTATCTGTAAAATTCAACAGCTCCCATGCGTCACAGGATCAATTTATCGATAATTACACAGGTCCAAGTAAACCAATACACCTTCGCTTTCGGCATCCATTACAGCCTAGCTACTTGCTTCACTTTTATTCTCTCATTTCGGCACTACGCAATACTTGTAAGGCAGCAAGCATGGTGTTTGCAAGGCTGATAGTCCAGGCTGAGTATCGAAGTTTACTTGAGATGGCTATAAATACAGAGTGTACAAAGACCCTAACGTAGCCGTCATTACTCATTCTGTCGTAAAACTGAGTAACATTGAGAAAAAAAAGTGCTCGGAAACGGATTTTATTTTTGTTGTTGAAAAGCGCTATTTTTGGTATGGTTGAGTGCAACGGTACATCGGCCGTGGGGGTTTTTAAAGTTTAGTTTTAACATTTAAACCACGTTTTTTTTATTTTTTTTTGAGGATGGGAAATATTCAAATGACTCCTCCCGCTCTGGGTGGAGCGGAAGGGAGTGTCAGACTCTTACTGACTAAAACCCACCCGTGTTCCTTCCTTGGCCCTTTATGTTCAGGGTCAGCGGTACCCCTTTTGGATGATCCCGCTTTCCCGGCAGGCTTGGGCCCTAGTGGACCCCCTCTATGATGCTGACATCTCTTTGAGGCGCGCGTGGAACACGTACGCGCCGTCCAGCACGGGCCTGGTCCTGATCGGACGGTGAGCTACCCATTACTCACCGCCCGCAGGCCCGCGCCTACGGTGGCCGGGAGTCGTCCCGCGGCTCCCGACGCCCGGAGCGTCCACCGCGGCGGCTTGGACGGGAGACTCTCTCCCTCTCCCGTCCCGCCACCTCCTTCGCTAGCATGACTGCTTCGCAGAAGGAGGCGACTGCCTCCCACTCCCCCCCCCCCTCGCCCCGGACCATGGCTTGAACCAAGGCCGGGCGTGAGAGATCGCCGCCGCTGCCGATCGCCTCTACGAGGACACGGCGGTGCTCCGCCCATGCAGGGCAGGCCCCCACCGTATGCTCCACCGTGTCCTCGGAGCGATCATCGCAGTGGTGACACCCGGGCGTTTCCTCCCGCCTGATGATGTGCAGGAACCTCCCGAAACTTCCGTGTCCGGTGAGGACCTGCGTCAGGCGGTAGGTGAGGACGCCGTGACGCCTCTCTAGCCACTCCTCAAAGAGGGGTCTTACCGCCGCTATCGTGGCGTCCCCTGCGCTGGGTTGCGACAGTCGCTCTTTCCATGCCGCCATGAGATCGCGCCGGAGGTCCGTCCGCTCCGCCGCGATTTGCCGCGGAAGCGGGGTTTCCCCCCGGCGTAGTGCCTCCGCGCGCCACTCATACAGGCGCGCGAGGACTATCGCCTCCAGATCCCACGGCGGCAGTCCGGCAAGGAGGCTTGCCGCCTCGCCCGAGATCGTGCGGTAGCCCCGGATCAGCCTTACGGCTACCACCTTTTGGGGCGCGTTCAGATAGTGGGCGGCTCTCCGCCGCAGTGAACGCGCCCACACCGGGGCCCCATATGTAGCCATGGACCGCACGACCCCCGCGTAAAGCCTCCGGCCGGAGGCGTTTGGACCCCTCAGGTTGGGCAGGAGCCGCTTGAGGGCGGCCCCAGTCCGTTCCAGTTTGGGGGCCAAACGTCGGAAGTGCTCCACGAAGTTCCACCGGCTATCGAGCACGAGTCCTAAGTATTTCATCGTGGACTCGACGCCGATGTGAACCCCTCCTGCCGTTAGTTGGGATCCCGATGGTGGCCTGTTCCGGGGCCCATGGAAAGACATGGCCTCGGACTTGTGCAAAGCCACCTCGAGACCCAACTGCCGGATCCTCTCCACGACTATCGCAACCCCGCGTGTCATCCTGTCGGCCGCCGCCTGATGCGACCTCCCCTGCGCCAGGACCAGCGTGTCGTCAGCGTAGCACACCACGCTGACGCCATCAGGGAGGTCGGCCCGCAGCACCCAGTCGTAACCGATGTCCCACAGGAGCGGCCCTAGAACCGATCCCTGTGGGACACCGCACGACATCTCTCGCCGGTTCCACTCCCCATCGCGACCGGGGTAGATGACGGCTCTGTCCGTCAGATATGCCTCGACTATTCGACGGAGGTAGGTTGGCACCCGGTGATACCGGAGTGCCTCCCCTATGCAACTCCAGGGCAGGGTGTTAAATGCGTTGGCGATGTCGAGTGACACCGCCACGACAACCCCGCCCCGAGACACCGCGTCCCCCGTCGTGAGGGCTCTAACGCGCATGATGGCGTCCACCGTCGAGCGCCCCTTGCGGAAGCCGAACTGACTATCCGCAAGATCCGGCCCCGTCCTTACCAGGTGCACGACGAGGCGGCCTGCAATTACTCTCTCAAAGAGCTTGCCGACCTCGTCGAGCAGCACAATGGGCCGGTATGCGGACGGAGAGTCCGCAGGGCGCCCTGGCTTCCGAATGAGGACCAGCTTCCCCGTCTTCCAACGGAGTGGAAACTGGCCTCTCTCCATACACGCGCTTAAGAGCGCCTCCAGTCGAGGCCCAAGAGCCGTCGAGGCCAGGACCCAGGCTTTCCCTGGCAGGCCGTCGGGTCCTGGGGCGGTATTTTTGGCCTTCAGCCTACCTACCGCCACTCTCAGATCTACCCCGGTCACTTCAGGGGTGTCGTCGTCGTCCGCGTGGTCCGCTTCAGGCACCGCGAGCGGCGGAGCCATGGGCGGGGGACTATGCTCCCCCCGTGAAGGGAACAGAGCGCTCACTACCTCCTCCACCAGCTGGGGGCGGAGACTCTGCGTCAGCGGGGGGGCCCAGGTGCGGAGTTTATTCCGCACCATTTTGTAGTCTGTAGAGTCTCCACCAACTCCTCGCGGGCCGTATATTTTCGCCGTTTACGTATAAAAAGCGTGAAAAACAGTTGGAACTTTGACTTTCAATATTTCCGTAACCAGAAAGTTCCCAGGTATGGTCCAGTAAAATTATCGCTATGATGGGACGAGCATGTGACCGGTTTCGTGAAGTGTCTCCTTACACCCGTTATGAATGAACCATTCCTTCTTGTGTGTAGGCGCATCAGACATATACATATAGTAAGATTTCACCGATTTTGAATATTCTGTTGAAGAGATAAGCTTTATTATGCGCGCTATTTGTGACAAAGTCATGCTGTAGCAACAGTTTCAGATAGGATTTCCTATTGAAGAGACGCTTGAATATATGGCAGTAATCCACCATTTAGATGACACTAAGTCTAATGATAGATGGGATAACGTAGAGATTGAAGCTCTGAATCCTGCGGATAATAGTTTCACTGACTAATGGTTTGTCCTGAGTTATAAGGAATATTTCACACTAGAGACCTGACGGTTTTTTGAAGCTTACCTAAATGCGTGCGATTTTAGCCTGCGTGCTGTTTGAGATTGCAATACAAAATACCTATAGGTTATAAAACTATTATTAATTTGCTCTAGATTTGAGTGGACTTATTAGCATTTTACCATACATTTGATTTATTTTTAACCGACTACAAAAAAGGAGGTTCTGCATTCGACCCATAATATGTATTATGTTGGTATGTCCGCGATTTTCTCAAAAACTACTTTTCTGCCAAATTATTATTGCAATAAGAAATATAGAAACACTCAATACACTTTTACTTTGTGTCAATAATAAATTATTATTACTTGAATTTTCCAACGTAAACAAAATGGATTTCAAAGTCTCACAAAAAAAGAACAGCCAATATATATCTTAAAGTAATCATATTAAAATAACATCTGCATCTCTATTCACATTATCCTCAAATCGTATCATATGAACTAAAGCTTTAACTAAACGAGTGTCAATCTAGTACTTGACGGCACAAAGCTATCACCTGTGTCGCTTCCATCGCTGCATCGTTTGAATATCTTGAATCGCTGGAATTGCTTCAGAAGCTTATGAGGCGTTTAGATTGTGTTGATCAATAGTTTTGGGATTACGTGCGGTGCGGTATAATAGCTTGGAAATACAATGTATTCTATCCTTCAGCTTTCATTTTCAATGTGAGAATGATCTTAGTTACTTAACTGTTGTGGCTCTGTTTAAGATAGGTCCAGTAGTGGATGGTGTCATAGGTCAATTTAATTTAATTTTTGGTTACCAAAATTGGTTATCCAGTCAATTTTATTCCACGGATAAAATATGTATATCTGACTTGGTTTAAATCAGCCATAAACTTTTTTTTTTTTTGTTAAGTTATGAATATTACAATTATAAGCATTCCCTCAATTCTTAGGAATAGGAGCATCATATTAAGGCCTTAGCCTTCTATAAATACAATGTGTACCGACTGATTCAATATTTACAGTGGAAAACAAACTGATGTTAAATATTTCAAAGAAAATATTTGAACATGCTATTCAAACATACTCACTAATTAATAGCGATACCATTGAAAAACAAAGACGGGTCACGTAAGGGTACAGCGACATGAACATAAGGGTAAGGTTATTTACTCTTACATCTTTTGTTACAGCTCTGCTTCAGATCGTAGAAACAAGAGAGATATCCTAAGAGAGAATGTATGTTCTTTTTGTACATACAAGGTCAAATTTCATTAGCTGGTGAAATTTCAAAGGCATGATGAGTCCAATCAAGTCAGCCTATCTCAGTCCATGCTGGACATAGGCCTCTTCCATGCTGCACCACAGCACCCTGTCCTTCGCCTTCCTCATCCAGTCCGTCTCAGCCACCACTTGATGGGTATCGAAATCTAATGACGATAAAACAAAACAAAAATATAGATTTTCTCATAATTTCGACTACGGCTGATTACGGGGTCAACGGAGTCAATCATCAATCATAATCAGCTTATAATGTTCCCACTGCTGGGCCTCAAGCCTCCTCTCTTTGAGAGGGAGTGGGCTGTTATCTACCACGCGGGCCCAGTGCGGGTTGGTAGATGTCACATGTCTTCGAATTTTCGGTTCTAGGACATGCCGGTTTCCTCACGATGATTTCCTTCACCGTTTTGAGAGTAGTGGTGATGAAACTTTTTACACAAAATAAAGCGCCTGCCTGGGTTCGAAGCCACGACCTGCAATTCGTAAGTCTGGGCCATTACCACTGGGCCACCACTGCTGCAGCTGCTGTTGTAGTGTGTAGTTATTTGAAACTTAGAGTTAAAAAATCCTCATTACATATCCAATCACGTCTGTGCGGAGTGTTGCCAGGTTATTTAATTTGACTCTGTATAAGTAAAGTAATATTTCCAGTCTAACCAAGCCCCGAGGGCCTTGACAAAGCGACATCCAATTAGCAACAACGATGATGGAAATATCAAAAATGTGTTGGATTGACATAAGCAGTCGATGAAGCTGCTTATGTCAATATTGTTGAAACTAGTTATAAAAATTCACGTACATGTACCGCACACGAGGCAAGCAATCACGAACTAGTTAATAACGCGTTAGTAAGTCGCGTCATACACGAACCGCCATTGAAATACTAGTGCACTAACATTCTGGGTACTCGTTGGTGATTTTAGTTTCTAACTGGTTACTTTTGACTTGCGTCGTGGAGGATCGGCCTAATTATATCATTCAAATACTGTTGCAAATATTAACACTATTAGGTATATCTAATTCAATGATATCACATCTACCCTAATTTTAAGCTCGTTGGCAGCTACCTTTGCTTAAAGGTCTTACATCATACATTTGTGTGTTTAATGTCAACGCATTGTTTCCAGTAGGCCATTCGTATGAGAATTTTAACAGTCCCGAGATTTATACAAAGTCCTTTCAAAATAATTCTGTGGAAGAAAATGTTGTCTATCTATATACTTATGGATACATAAGCGGCTAGCTTATGCGGTGCATTCTAGATGAGGTAAGCTACTGCTTACCTCATCTAGAATGCACCGCATATCAACAATGCATCACCTAAATACAAAAGTTATAACTATTTTGTATGCTAACAAAATGTCATCATCAGCTTCCTGTCCTGGTCCCATGTTACTTCTGTCAGCGCAGCACATTTTCTTCTTCCATTTTCCCCTGTGCAAATGTTCCCACGTTATCATTCACTGCCTTTTATTTCATATATTTACCTATATTAATCACTCTTTTGGTCACATGCGTTTTATACAAAATGTATTTGTGTTTTGCAATATTTCTCAACCTCAAAATATATCGATACTATAGCCAACTGCCGTATTTGCAATTTTTAAATTAAGTAAGAACAATACCGTGTAACTATTGCAAACTTCTCCAATAAACAAAACGGCAACAGGGTTAACACATAAAACTAAAACAGTTATAAGCAATATACTCCAACCAGATATTCGATCAAGAATGTATGTTCACTTTATTCGATCTCAACATTCACAACTTTTCTCATTGAGACCATGTGCTGTCGTCCGATTTATGATGCAAGATACAGTAGCAGTCGGTTCTGCAATCTGTGTGCGCAACTCAGTATCGTTCACTGGAGTTCCAATAACATTCCATATCGTTCTAACTTGTACCAGATTATTTGTATCTTCGTTGATTGAGAATCTCTTCGTGTATAGCTTTGATCATTGGGAATACCAATAAAGATAGAAGAAGGGAAGATAAATAATATTTTTGTTTATTTTATTTATTTACTCTAAATTCTTGCGTCGATTTGTTTTTATTGGGATTTTTATGTGATGTCTTGTCAGTGAACTATTAATATTTTACATTGCTGATAAAATTCATAAGTGGTATTTTTATACACGCAATGTTTAAATTAGGATGCTTACATTAACGTAAATTATATATTATCTTTACCAAGGAAACCCCTTATTTTTACTCGATTAACAAACTCTAAAGTTTTAATTATATGGTTACTTCAGCCCAGTCTAATCGTAATGGTCGCCCAAATTCTCCAAATTGAATAAGTTTCGAGATATTGTCGTAGTAGCCTCGAATAACGTCAAAGGCTTCAAGGGCCGGTAAGTCCAAATTGTTATTAGAATTACGTTATAATTCTCCTGAAATTAATATAACTTTCCAACTAAAGCTTTCCGTGAAAAAATGTCGTCCGTTTCGACAATGTTTGCCCCAATAATTGCTTCAGAATCTTGGCCAGTTTCGTGGAGTTACTTAAGAAAAAATTTGTTTTATGTTATACTTCATAAAAAATATTAAACTTCCCTCAAACCTTCCTAAATTTTTTTTTGTTTTGTAATGTTTTTCTCTGTAAAGTGATACTTGTTAGAAAATTAAATAGAAAGTATATAATTAAGTTATCTTTAGACCAATTCCGCGGAGGTTCCAGTTAGTCTTCGACATACGAAAATACAACAAGTATGGTATCCGTACCAATACTAGGTACCTACTCCGTACCGATATAAAACTTTTGGCAAGGTTTTTATTCTTTTTTGCGAGATAAAATATTTATTTATCATACAGATATTTATTTATCATACAGATATATTTAGATACAAAATGTTTATTTATTTTATTATTTATGTACACACAGTAAAACAGATACAGATACGACATATTAGAATTGAGTACCAAGATACGGCAAAAAAAAAAAAAATGTTCTAAAATTAAAGCTCTCGCCTTTGTACAAGATGAAACCGCTGTCGCCCTTTCACGAGATGAAACGGCGAAGGTGTAAATTCAAACGGTGAAAAAATGCACTAGAGATAATTTAACCCTCTTTTTATTTGCTAGGCGAAGTTGTATAATCATATCAATTTTTATTTCCTTTTCCAGGCCTACCATATCTGCCACGACGGTCGCGAAGGTGAACAAGGAGCTTCGTTCCTCTGCACCAACGGCACACTCTTCGACCAGGCCAAGTTCGCCTGTGATTGGTGGTACAACGTGGACTGCGCTAAAGCCATCACTCTTTACAAGTTTGTATATTTTTCCTCTTGTTTTCGAAAGCTTATCGATGGACTGTGTGAAATATAAAATAGGTAGGAAGAGAGTGAACTTTGTGATGACAGCTGATCTCTAACAGTCGACATCATCAAATCTAAAAAAAGAAATTTATTTGCACTAAATGTGACGCATAAAGAAAAAACCACCACACATACACCACATCTCTGTGTCTGGAAGAAATAGATATACAGCATAATCAGCCCATAATGTTCTCATTACTGGCACACAGGCCTTTTCTCTGAGAGAGAGTGAGCCGTAATCCACCACGCGGGCCCAGTGCGGGTTAAAAATCGATGTACAGCGCTGATCCAAAATAAATTGAGATAAGGGCTATGGTGATGATGTTCTGTCTGAAAATGTCCCACTTCAAAATGGCCGCTTCCACCTCGCAGCTGGATTCGTGATTGCAATTAATGGTAATTTTAAAGTGATCAAGCGAGACAAAACGCTGCTGTCCTTTTGATTAGCGACATAAGAGAGATAGAAGTTCCTTGCCCCGCGGCCACGAACTATTCGCTCAAGCGACACGCATCTTGCGACCGCGACTGCGGAGAAAACAAATGGAAGAAGTTACTTTGAGCTTGCCGCGAGTCACCGTTACGCGACTTGTCGAGCGACTTGTCGAGCGACGGACGGAAACAAGCGACGCGGGTGCGTGTCTTGACGCACGTCGCATTGCTCGAGGCCGTAAGCGGGGTCTTACAGTATTAACATCCTACCAATAATCAAAGTCATCCTAGTTTTGACCCCGTCAATAATAACATCAAACTGAAACCTCACTAGTCAGTAAATTGTGACCGGACCCATTATCCCCTAGGATCATTCATTGGGCCTGCCCAGCTAGCGGCAGTTGTTAGCCGAAATACGTTGAAAATCAATTATGCACGTATTTGGCCTAGCTTCAGCCTAGCTTTAGGCTATTGTTGGACTAAAAAGCATCATCGTGTCAATTGGGATACGTTTGCAGTTTGTTGACGTATTTGAAACTTTATTGGATATCGGGCCAAATGAAGGTTATTCTGTTTATTTTGTGCAGATTATTTTTATAATTGTGAATTATTCGATATGGCTTCCATTTCATTGGCGTGTTCTATTTTTTGGATTACATATATGCTTAAAGCTACCTTCAACAATATTTAAACCCACTTACAAGGCATACCATAATAATGATTTATCTACTTCTGAGTATACAAGGTGGAGACGACAATACGACAATAAATTATACTGCGTATATCTAATGATGTTCCCAGCCTGCATACAAAAAATCAATCAAATATATCCAATAGTTTAGTCACTATAGCTAGTCAAAGATTGGCAAAACCCATAGTCGGCCCATCACTACTATTTAGTTTGTTTGATAAAATCACTTTTGTTATTTCGGTGTTAGGATTAATTTGATAGTTTCAAAATACTCTGCATTAGTATTGCCAGTGTTTTCATTTATTGTCGTATTATTGTAGTCTACTCATTGTATAATATAATCCATTGATTGTCAAAAGACCTATGTTTAGGCTGAATATTTTTAGCAAGTCGTCTGCACATGAGTAGATTAACATATTTTAAATGAATTTCAGGTTGAACGCAGATCCTCACCACAACCCATTCGTACCAAAACCCAAACCTGAGGAAGAAGTCCATGTACCAGCTCACGCCCCATCCCATGGAATCTTTTACAGAAACCTTTAGATATAAGCAGAGAACAGAAACTAAAACTCGCCATCATTGTAGAAAATGTCATTTAAGTAATTTGGTCAAATAGTAAAACCCATCGAGAACATAAAAGAAGTCAGTCCTTCATGATTTACAACGATGAAGTTTCTTACAAATCTCATTCAATGTTCAACTTTATTATTCTAAAAGTAGAGCTCTCTTTTTTATATGCAAAATCACATACATACACTCTCACACTAATATTCATTACTAGAAGTAATTTATGTTATTTAAATAATAAAATACTATTTCATAAACATCATTAAATATTCCATCATAATATTATTCTAAAGTATTTTTGTACCGAAAAATATAATTTTATCACGCTATGCAGAGTTTGTTGAAATGGAAGTATGTACTTGCGTGCGATAAAGTAGGTTTGGGGTAGGTAGCCATATTTTCGAGAAAAATATATGTTTTAAACAGCTTTTTTAAAGCCCTAGTTTTATTAAAGCCAAATAAGCCAAGTATATTAAAACCAAATTTGAGCTTTTACCTACAGTCAAAGCAATTTCAGTAAATTTATGATAATTGTGTAGGGAATAACCCTCTAGTTATGACTTTCTTCAAATATCAACAACGCATTGAAACATGTAATTAGTAGCCGTAGCAGTAAATAATAATTCAATCAAACTTAGATTATACCTATCTATAAAATATGGCTATCCTAAACTTATCCTACATTGTTTGTAATTAGTAATTATTAAGAGACAGAAAAAGTGTCAAAATGTCACCATCATTTTCATAATCTTAACTAATCATTATATTTTCATATTTTCTTCATTAGTTAATAGAACATCAAACTTTTGATAACTAAGAATAATTTTGTAACATATTTTTCTAGAATTAAAAAAATACCTATTTTCTTATTTAAATGAGTGTTTTCTTTTAATTACAGCTTCCATTGAAGAGCCGTCTCGTCTTAGACGATGCACTCGGCAAAACGAAACGAATCGGTTATTTAAAAGATGTTTTAAGGTTCATTCGAAAATTAAACAAAAACAGTATGAATCCTTGCTTTTGGGTATCTGCATCTATACATTATTAAGGTTTTCAAAAAAATCTACACTGTATTGCTTAAAAGAACTGGAATTCAAAATTGGAATAACCTTATGTGAGTTTGGAATTGGACAACCAGATATGAAAACTAGTAACTTTCTAAAAATGCTGATGTACACAGTGTGATTTAATTGCCCGTGGCTTACCATAAACTGAAGCAACAACAAAAGTTGCACAGTCTAAACTATGTTTAGACGATACAAGTCATTTGTTGCTTCAAAGGGCAATGCTTTTTTTTTTTTTGAGGATGGGAAATCATCAAATGACGCCTCCCGCACTGGGTGGAGCGGAAGGGATTGTCAGACTCTTACTGACTAAAACCCACCCGTGTTCCTTCTTTGGCCCTTTATGTTCCGGGTCAGCGGTACCTCTTTCGGACAATCCCGCTTTCCCGGCAGGCATTGGCCCTAGTGGGCCCCCTCTTTGATGCTGACATCTCTTTAAGGCGCGCGTGGAACACGTACGCGCCGTCCGGCACGGGCCTGGTCCTGATCGGACGGTGCTACCCATTACTCACCGCCCGCAAAAGAGCAATGCTCATGGATGCATGGAAGCCCGTACCATGATGCATCAAAATCAAACTTTGTGTTTTATAGACTACACTTAACACATTATCTTCTATAAACGTTCCTTTTGTAAACAAAACTATTTATTAGTTAGAGTTATTTTATAAGATCGAGAATAACCTAAAAACTCAAAATAAAATAAATAACAAAAACAAATAAGAAAATACTGTAATAAAATATTATGATAAAGATATAATATTTTTCTTCTTTTTATTTTGCTTTTTGGGTAGCTCAAGAATATTGGCAACGTCAGACATTCGTTCGGTAGGTAATTGACAGCGAAACAATGGGCCGATAACGTCCGTACCGGTAAATAAGAGTAGCCTGGTATTCTCTCCTGTCCGGACGAACGAGAATGATGTATGACGTTGATTGTCTTGTTCAGGCTACAATAAACGCGATTTGCATACCAATGAGGAAAGAAAAGCCGGCCAAGTGCGAATTGGACTCGCACACGAAGGTACCACAGGGCAAAAAACGCAAAAAAATACACGTTTCTTGTATGTATGTATACATATATTTTTTAATTTGTTTCGTTTTTATTATTTGTTGTTATAGCGGTAATACAAATACACACTCTGTGAAAATTTCAACTGTCTACCTATTACGTTTCATGAGATACAGCACACTGACAGATAGTCTGAGGGACGGATGGACGGATGGACGGATGGACGGACGGACGGACGGACGGACGGACGGACGGCGGAGGTTTAGTAAAAGGGTTAGAATGTGGTGAAGGTAACATGCAAAGTTATTTAGGTACAGAATCTTTTCAGGGCCAAGTTCAGGAGGAGCTATTATACTTTTTTTGATGTAGTAAATCTGTCGTTATTAATTTCCTCAAAAGATCGACGTAACGTATGGAAAATTCACAATGTCCAAAGAAGTAAAACGAAAAAAAAATACGACGAAATCAAGTAATGTATAAACATTCTAAAAGAACTTTCCTAATGGTAACTTATTGTTAAATTTTTGTTGCAACAGATAACTTGACTCCTCTTTCACTCCGAGTTTTTAGGGATCCTCAAGTTATATGCTATCAACTCCATAATTTTCAATTTTCCAAGACCGTTTGAAGTATAAATTATTTGTAATTTTAACAACTTCCTTGTAAAGAAAAGTCGGAGCATCTAAGCAAAATAATGTTAAAGGTTTTCGGAGAAAGCATGAACACTTTTGGATGAAAGCATAAAAGCGGCGAAAGATCAGAAAGTGTAGGAAAATAAGGGTTTTTAGCGAAAAATAGGGGAAATGGAAGCGTTACAATGTAACCCCATTACATTAGGGTAATCTGTGTAGGATGCAATTTAAAATGGGGTTCTTATGCATGAAGACGTATATTTTGGTCGTAGGTAATTATTTTGGGTCGGTGGCAAACTAAAACGTATAAACGACGTTTTCCGGGAAATTAACTGGTTTGTATGCTTAGTGTTACCCTGAATTGTACCATGAATGGTAAGTATACGAATACTCAATGTATTTTTCTTTTTACGGACTTTTTGATGTCCATTATTTATTAAATTACATGTAATTTACGATACTGCCCAAATTTTGTATTATACTATATCCACAAACCACAATGAAAATATTATTTAAAACAAAGACCTCATTAGCAGCGTAAATGTCCCCCGTAGGCAAAACATCGTAACTGCCTTTTGGAATTTTAATAAATTAAATTAAATTTATTATCATTTCGACCGCTCTTGTTTGGTGCAATTGTACGGTAACAAGCGAATTTTAATGAAATGCCCAGGGCGTGATGTTCTGTGGCGACGCTCAACAGATGAATGTTGCTGTTGCAACCTGTGAAATAATGAGAAATGGGAAGACCAATTTATTTTTCTTTGTTTTTAGTGCGCCTATCTTGGGAACGAATAAAAGGGCGTCTGTCCTTGCCTATCTTACGCGCGGAAGTAAATATTAAAAAAAAAAATATAATCTAAATTGTGAAGATACATATTTATTACTCAATCACGTATAAACGATTGAACGGATTTGAGTACAATTGGCACACATACACAAAATTAATCTGGATTAACTTAACACAATGCATGGCATCGCATGCACATATTTTATCTGGGTGCATAAAATAAGGAAATATTAAAGGCGACTGAAAGTGCGGACAACAGCTAGTGACTTAATAAAAAAAAAAAAAAAAAAAAAGTTTTTTAATAAAAAAAACAACTAAACTAACGTAAAGCTTCCATCAAACCAGCTCGAGATAGATTAAAAGTGTCAGTGTTTCCATGCTTCACTTGCAAAACTTCACTTTGTATTCAGTCAATCCCTATCGTTTATGAAGACGTCGTACGTGCAACATGCCTCTTCGAACTCGGGCGTATCGACGCGACCAATTTACTCTGACACCTTAAGTTTTCCTGCTAACTGAGATATAAGCCAAGATCCTAATAGCTAAACAGTGATGTAGGTATTTTGTTTTGCGTTCGGAACTGCGGACTATCTTTGTCGACAGATGGTATTTTATTCGTATATTCTTAGGTATATTTTCTCAGAAAGAAACTTGTCTGTGCTTTCTTTGGATTTAACTCTGTGTTCTGAAAGCCTATATTTCAATCTGTTGTCATATATCACATCGAGCAATTTGATTAACTATTGTTATTTCGGCTAACCGAAACATCTGACATAAGATTTGTCAGTATATTTACGTAGCACAAAGCGTGCATTAATCGTATTGTAAATTCGAACGATATAAATAGAAAATACTCGTTTTGCACTTAATATTAACTTAATTTTAAGACGTTTTTCATATTTCTGGGTAGGTGGGATACTAATTGTGCTTGCCGCAATCATTTAAACCAAAATACTATAGGATAGTTGAATTTTTGATCCAAAAATCTTTAGAATTCACGCGATCGTGCTAGGCCCTCAGTTTCAGAAGCCGGACGTGAGAGACCGGATCAGATCTGCTTATTGCCAAATTGGTTATTTTTAAATATGGAATTAAGCTCTTCTTTTACTACCATCTCATATAATGGCCAATGATGATGCGGTCAACAATTCTAGACTACCAGTAACATAATTATGTACCAACTATTTACTTCAAGATTCCCGGGTCGTAACATCTAATCGATTCAAAGTATGACTGCGATTTATAATATCTATGTTTGCATCAGCCTTAAAGCTAGGTTAAAGGGAAGCGGCGAGGGGAGGGGTTCTAAGTAAACTGGTAACTCGAGCACACGTCAGACACATGTCGCTTGCGCTCGGTACGAAGCTTTATTGCAAAACTATAAGAGTACGTTTGCGTTGTGGCTTGGCATAGACAGGTCGTGTTTGCGGACGATAGACATGCAGTTGGCATAAATAAATAAGAAAAAGTAAATAATAATAAATAAATATCGTCTGACATTGCACACAGCACCATCTAGTTCCAAGTTAAGCACTTATTAAGGCTTGTGTTATGGATACCAGATGGTTGATACACTACTTAAATACATTTTTTTTTCGTAAATACATACATATTATAAATATACATCCATGACTCGGGTACAAATGTCCATATTCATCATACAAACATTTGCCCCTACCGGGATTCGAACCCAGGACCATTTGGTTTCGCTGACTACACTTAGCCACTGTAGCCACTACACCAAACGTATCGTCAAAGTGGTTGTAGGTAATCAATACATTTAATAAAATAGTAACGAAGAATTGTTGTCCGTTTGTCTGTTTGTCTGGATGTATGTTCAGGATTGGCGCAAAAACGGCTGAACGGATTTGGATGAAATTTGGTACACAGATAGATATGTTACAGAGAGAGAGACATACTTTTAATCCACGACATCCACGCGGGCGAAGCTAGTGGCGAATGTGGAGGAACATCGTTGAATTGGAGCGAATATTATGGTTAACCGTTTTGAATAAAATTCTGTTTTTAATTAAAACAATTTTTTTTTATTAAGTCCCTTAAAGCTCACATTATCGACTTAATTCCTATTAGGGACTTACTGACATTACGTACTGTAACATCATACAGGTTTCATTTTATCCATTTAATTTTCAATAAACACTAGAAAAGTCATAGAAATGTGAAAGCTATTAACGAAAAGCGCTCAAAAAATTATTAACTACTAATAAAATTAGGTCTATATATCATTATTTTTTTTTTGTTTGAATCTTTTATATTCAAATACAGCTTTAGCTTAGGGCGACAAGTTTCTTAATATTATAACTAAATAATAATTCAATTTCACAATCTGAGGGGCAATTCCCGTATTTTTAAGAACGTTCGCATTCTAATCTCAGTCTCAATCTGTCAAAAATTGTATAGCGTTTACCTACATTTTTGACATTAGACTGTCGCTGAGATGAGATTGCGACTTGAATTTGAACGTTTTTAATTACGGGAATTGGCCTTCTGTTCAGTTCAGCATCTCATTATAAATAGTGACTGTATATATGCGATTATTATAATTAAATTAAAAAGCCACAAAAATGTCACATTAAACTTTCATGAAAATCAAAATGTATATTGGAAAAACTGTAGCGTACCCTTTACTGGCGGAGAGTAAGTACTCAACGGGAAAGCGTTTCAATTAATTTAATAAAATTTTTGCCACGCATCGGTAGACCTCTTTTCAATTGTGAATTTCGAAAGAGATTCGTTCAAACTAAGGA
The DNA here is from genome assembly GCA_937001585.2 of Brachylomia viminalis. Classification (NCBI taxonomy): domain Eukaryota; kingdom Metazoa; phylum Arthropoda; class Insecta; order Lepidoptera; family Noctuidae; genus Brachylomia; species Brachylomia viminalis. The sequence goes on along the minus strand of OW443299.2, from coordinate 5,118,602 downwards.
ATTAATTTAATTATTGAATAGTGATAGTTCTTTGCATATTTTCATGGTGCTTGCTTTTACGGTATTTTTATGTTTAAAGTTTAATTAAATGCGTCTGGGTATGTTTATTACTTGAGTTTGATAGTTTCAGTAATGTTTTCACACGGTGAGTTTATTTAAAGATGGATTATCTAACTCGGATTTACTTTTGTTTTTATACGTTATGGTTATATTATAACCGTTTTGTTTCTGGGCCTGCGTGATAGATTACGGCCTGTGTCCGGCTGTGGAAACCAATTAGACTGATTATGCTTTCAATTATCGTATCCTTTGGCTGATGTAGGTAAGTATGTAAAATTACCGTAATACAATGGCCTTCAAAACTTAGTACCACACTTTTAAAATTGCAATTTTTACAAACTATAGAAGTCAAAGTTTTGAACTAAAAAACGTTTTATAGCAAATTTCACCAACTTTCTTTGAAATTATAGTTACATTATTAACATTTTTAACTTTGAAAAAGATAAAAATCCTAAAAATAAGCATTTTAAACTTACTGGCAAAAATCTCAAACAACATTTTTATGTATGTTTTACTCCTTATTTTCATTTAAATAACTGATATTGCCTCCTCGGGCTCTGATTACAGCTTCGAGCCAGCTTGGCATACTGAAGACGAGGTTCGGAGGCGATGTTGGGGAATTTCTCCCATTCTTACATCAGGGCCTGTTTTAGGCCGGCCCATCGTGCTGCTCGACGAGGTGGGCAACCTCTTTGAAAGAGTCATTGCAGACCGCCTCGTCGGGCGGCTGGTGCGGGTGGGGCCGGATTTGGCGGAGAGGGAGTTTGGCTTCCGCAGGGGGCGTTCAACGGTGGACGCCATCATGCGCGTGCGGGTCTTCACGACGGGGGATGCTGTGGCCCGGGTGGGGTCGTCTTGGTGGTGTCTTTAGACGTCACCAATGCCTTCAATACCCTGCCCTGGAGTTGCATCAGGGAGGCACTCCGGTATCACCGGATGCCGACCTACCTCTGTCGTGTGGTCGAGGCCTATTTGACGGGCAGGGCCGTCATCTACCCCGGTCACCAGGGAGTGTGGAACCGGCAAGAGATGTCGTGCTGTGTCCCACAGGGATCGGTCCTGGGGCCGCATCTGTGGGACATCAATTACGACTAGGTGCTGCGCACCGACTTCCCTAGCGGCGTCAGAGTGGTTAGTTACGCTGACGACACGCTGGTCCTGTCGCAGGGGGAGGTCGCACCAGGCGGCGGCCGAACTGGCGAAACGCGGGGTTGCGGCAATCGTCGAGAAGATCCGGCAATTGGGACTCGAGGTGGCCCTGCACAAGTCCGAGGTCATGTGTTTTCATGGTCCTCGGAACGCGCCACCGTCCGGTTCCCAAATAACGGTAAGAGGGGTTCACATCGGCGTCGAGTCGACAATGAAGTAGCCAGCCGGCTAAAATCCGGGTGTACCGTACGGTCTCCGGTGAGGCGGCGAGCCTCCTTTACCGCCATGGGATCTGGAGGCAAAAGTCCTCGCGCACATTTGGGAGTGGCTAGAGAGGCGCCACGGCGTCCTCACCTACCGCCTGACGCAGTTCCTCACTGGACACGGTTGTTTCGGGAGGATCCTGTTCCGGATAAAGCGGGAGGAAACGCCCGGGTGATACGCGACAGCATACGGTGGAGGTCTGTCCAGCTTGGGCGGAGCACCTCCGTGTCCTCGTGCAGGCGATTGGCGGTGGAGATCTCTCGCGTCCGGCCCTGGTCCAGGCTATGGTACGGAGCGAGAGGGCTTGGGAAGCCGTCACCTCCTTCTGCGAAGCAGTAATGTTCGCGAAGGAGGAGGCGGAACGCGTGAGGGAGAGGCAAAATTCGCGCCCTTACGCCCCTAGCCGCCGCAGGAGACGCCCTGGGCGTCGGGAATTGCAGGCCGATTCCCGGCCACCGTAGGCGCGGGCTTGCGAACGGCGAGCAATGGGCAGCTTGCCGGGTCGATGGCGCGTTGTGTTCCACGCGCGCCTCAAAGAGATGTCAGCACCAATGACGAGGTCCGCTAGGGCCGATGCCTGCCAGGGTTGCGGGAAAGTCCGAGAGGGATACCGTGGCCCCTGGCACATGCAACTGAAGGACCACGGGTGGGTTTTAGCCAGTAAGAGTCTGCCCAGTCCCCCACGCCCTCCCGCTCTGCCCAGAGCGGGATAAGTTATTTGATGATTTCCCACATAAAAAAGGGCCTGTTTTAGGGCCCTGAGGGTAATAGGTGGTGGTCTGCGGCTTCTGACCAGCCTAACGAGCTAATTGGGTTGAGATCAGGACTTCTTGATGGCCAAGCCATCAACTTGATACCAACCTCCTGAATGTACTCTTGTACGACAAGAGCGTTATTTGGCCCGGCGTTATCCTGCATCAGTATCGATACATCACCCATACTTACTGAATATGGCCCTGCATACTCATTAAGGATCTCTAGAGCATATCTTTTCCCAGTCAGGGTGCCATTTTACTATGGCCACTAACTCTGTGCGACCTTCTGAAGAGATGCCAGCCCATACGTGTACAGAGCCTCCACCGTATTGGACTCTTTCTGTGAAGCAGGCTTGAATGAATCGCTCACCAGGTCGCCTGTACCGTCTTCGCCTTCCATCGGAAGTGAATAGTAAGAATCGAGTATTATCAGTGAACAGAACTCTTGCCCATTCTTCTTCGCTCCACTCTTTGTGTTCACGGGCGTAGTGCAGTCTTGCTACTCGATGCCCTTTCTCGAGTTTGGTGCCACTTGTTGGCCTTTGGGGCTTCAGGTTTGCTTCAGCAAATCTTCATCTCACTGTACTGTCACTAATGTAGTCTCTTCGGGTCTGAAGAATCTGTTGGTGGACTTCAACTGCACGAAGTGGCGATTTCTCGAGATAATAATAGCGGTCTTCTCGGGCACTAGTGCATCTGGGTCTGCTATTACAAGGTCTCCTCAGATGATTTTCAGTTTCTTCGTACCTTCGCTTCACCTGCCACACCGTTCTTAATGTTACACCCACCATTCTTGCAGTACGACGCATACTGATGCCTACTTCCAGAAAAGCCATGATTCTTGCACATTCTTCGGGTGAAAAAGGCATGACAAGTAAAGATTACGTGCTGTAGACAGGGTTTTGAATAAAAAAATCATCGATCAATAAATAAATATGAAAACAGAAACAAAAAAGTGAAAGGTAAGGCAGCAATTTGAAAAGGAGTGTTTTGGTTATAAAGTTTTGTTCAGCCATTCCTTATAAGAAGGTTATCGACTATAAAGTTTTTCGATAAAAAAGTTTTTTTTCTTCTTTTATTTTGAAAATGTATCCTAAATACTTTAAAAGTTATTGCAATTTTAAAAGCGTGGTACCTACTAAGTTTTGAAGGCCAGTGTAATTGTATGTACGCACGCGTAATTTTGCCCACATTCATAACGAATCCCACAAAATGGGATCGGATTGTGGAATCCGATTGGAACAAGCCGATTTTATATTCTCCTGTCTTAATCCCCTTCGTAGGTAGGATGCAAAATCTCTCTTACAACAAGTATTTATTTTTAGCATCTTGCTTCTTTCACCCATTACCTACATCAATAAACAAAGACCTTACCCATAACTCTGTTTTACGCCATACTTCAACACCATTTTTAGTGCATCAATACTTAATGTCCACAGCAAATTAGACATAAATGAAACGCTGTAATACCCCTAGTCTCGACAGAACGACTCTACAGGGTGTTGTAAAACAACAGTTATGGGCCCTCAACAAATCCCGCCACGGATTCATAATGCTCTTGTAAATTAAATATGAAACCAGGTATTAGGTTGTGTGGCGGAACAGCTGCTCATTATAAAGAGATGGATTTACCTTTTTTCGGATGTATTAGGTGTGACTTTGTAAAGGAAAATGAGAAAAATAAATAAGGTTTTTTTTGTGGCTACGGGACTTATAATTTGTAATAATGCGGGTTTTTAGATGTGCTGTGCGGTAGCGGTGGTAATTATGATATTTTTTATACTACCATTATCGTGTAGGCAAGAACTCAAAACTCCTATGTAATTGGTTGTGACGATTCATTACAAATATTAGGACTACTATAAATAGAACCAAAAAGTGTCAAAAACATAAAACTGAGGTAAATTTTAGGAATCAAAACAGAAAAGCAACAAAGGCCAGGTTGAAAAGAATGGGTGGTTTTATGGCCCGTGATGTTCCCACAAACCTCCTACACTACAAATAGACTTCCAAAATAGAAACATACGTTAACCAATATCTTTCGGCCAATTGATTATTTCCTGCTCTCCCAAACCTCGTGGGACTTCGGCTATTGTCGGAAAACTACACTACCACACAGTTTATCTTGCAAAGGCCCATAAAAATAGGGGATGAACCAAACAACTCTATAACGTCTTACCAAATGAATAGTCTGCGGAGACTCATAAATAAGGCCGACGGTACACTAGCACCAGATAAACGGGGATCTATTGAGCTTATATAGCACTTAGTGCGCGTTGAGGTATAGTCCTGCCCTTATAGTCAGGATTTATGATACACCTGTGGGTACGTTGCTTAGTTTGCCGTTTGATTGTGTTTAGTTTAAGACGTTAAATCAAGAAGAATACTGCGAAGTAGTTGCTTTCTTGCAGCTTGAATCGCTTGAAATTGCCCTGAATAGGAGTTGGTTGTAAAAGTGCACGGTTTCGTTATACCGGTGGAGTTCTCGCAATACTTTATAGTTTATCAAGAATTCTACAAAAATATCACATTCTACAGACTGAATTATGGTTAACAACCAGCATCAACCTCAATTACAGCAAATCATCTAGTACACTTACAATAGGCCCCACGTCATTGGTTACAAAACCAGTGTAAGCTGACCTTTTATTCTATTGAAACTCCGTACTACACCAGACCAACTAAAGGTCGAAGTATTATCACCAACATGTGTGGTCGATGTTGTTCTATTAATATTGGTTCCCGAGTAATTCAATAATTGTATTACTGATACAAATTGATATTGAATCCATACGGTGACTTTAATTTGGTTGCGTAACATGATAATTTTGTGTGAGATGTAGTTGCCTATTATTGACTGTGCATTTTGTGGACGTTTTATTGTAATACATTAAATGTAAAGTACAATTAATTATTTATAATTTATAAACCTATCATATGTACCATGGTGACGTTTTTCTGGGGTCAAAGCAAGTACCTTTTCTGGTGCGGCTATTATTTCTTGGAAAACCTTTTTTAAGATAAAATTGTCACACTCTAAAAATACCTTTTAAAACGCATTTTAAATAACACAAAACCAGGTCCTGCCATTTCTACACTAGTCTACAAGAACTAGGTATATCAATTACGTGGAATTAAGCGATTATTTCAAATGAAGCACAATATACGGTGGTGAATTGAAGAGGCTTCATTCCGTACAATACGTATATTAATAGAGGCGCTTAATCCCGCCGCATTACGGTGTGGCTCAACTGTGAAGTTAGTAGCGTTATCTGTCTGTAAGTTAAGGGGCTCGTGGCTAAATACTAATATACAAAACCTGACTGTGATGTGCCTGCGGACGAATGGAAGACGATCATGTCAGTATGTTTGTAGTTCTGTGAGATGAGTGTCAGGACTTTTGTCTAAGGTTATCATTAGCTAATGTAATTGCCAGATTGCCGCTTTATATCAGAATTAAATAAATAAATGGAAAGCATTCAGTTCGTTAGAGTAGCATGTAGATACTAGATGTGCTAATTAACTGGCAGACCATTCGTGCATAGAATGGATATAAATAGGACATGCAGTGTGGGTTTCTGACATTAGTTACGAGCAAAAGCCGGAACGTCAGACAAACGACTACATAAACTTGGTTGAGAAAGCAAAATAACTACAAAGTGCAACACAACTGAAAATATCATAGCAAAGCTTAGCTTGACTTTCTATCGACACCGCATCATTCATTTTGGCGTCTATGTAAAAATGTATCGCACTTTGCCGAACTCTTTTCCACCACTCTTGAAATGTGCCACAAGTGTAAATAGTGTAATATTATCACACAATATTAAATAATGATTAATAAGTTTATTTTTATTTTTTGTACAATCTTAATTATTCACAAAAACTATTAGGATAATCAGCTGGGCTCAGGCCTGCTCTCTGTGAAAGGAAGTGGACCACGAACCACCACGCGGGCCGAGAGTAGGTTGGTTGGAATATTTAATTTACAAGCTTTCGCAGTGGTGAAAAACAACCAGAAGTCAAAGGATCGTATTGTTCCTCCACCTGCGAACTCCAATCGCTACAACTTATGGTCTGTACTCCAAAGTTACAGGAGTAAAGCGTATTAATTTAGCAGAATGCCGCTAAGAGGATGATCTGCTGTAATTAGGGCTGCACATTGAGAACAGACTGGGTGTCAGGAACTGTTGCCGAAAGATGTGGTTACATTGTACACAAGATGTAGGGCGCTTTAGTGTTATTCATTGTTCTAAGAGAATATTGAGAATACTACGTAGGTACCAATTATTATTGTCTACTTTGTTCTTCTCTTGAATCACGCACTCATACGTCAGTACAGCCTCATGATCTTCTACGTAGTTTCCCCAACAATGTCGTGGTCGGCTTCTAGTTTAATCGGATGCAGGTGAATCTAATCGGATGCAACTAAATATCAGAATTGTACTTGGAGCGACTGCTCTTAGCTTATTCCGTGGAAAATGATTAGCTAGTCGGTTGTGGTAGCGCAGTGGCTGCAGACGTCCATAAAGGTTAATGTATGTCACTCATAGACACTGGTGCCGATTCCCTTGCTCACAAACTAAACTAAATTTAAGTTGAGTGCATCTTTTTCTTTCTATTTCATTATGAAAAGGACAGAAGATAAATATTAGTTTAGTCCTATCAAATTAGTCAGCACCTGACGTAATTTGATGGAATTTTAGTAGTCAACTTTTTAATCACGTCTAAACTTGTATGGAGTAGTCAGGTGCTGATTAATTTGACAGGACTAAACTAAAATGTTTCTTCAGTCCTTTTCTTAATGAAATAGAAAGAAAAAGATGCACTGAACTTAAATTTGGTTTAGTTTGTAAACAAGGGAATCGGCACCATTGTGCAATAGTAGACCAACAACCAATGCTTTTGGGAAAACTATAAGAACGACTGGAAATGAACTTCCTAAAGAACCGTCAACCAGACCGATTGTCAATTGCAGTTTAGTTTAGTGTATCATCGGATACTTGTGTCTAACTGCTAGACATTATCCCATTGTTTGAAAGTTAGCGGCACTTAATAACATGACCCTTTGAAAGCTGGTACTCAATAATCAAGACAAATAAGAGCTGTAATCGACTTCCTAGAACCAAAATCTCTGTTTCGGTTATCTTAGGTGCGTCTCAAAGGATTTAATATCACAATTGAAAGGCCTTTGTGTAACTGTTTTATAGAAGTAACATGTAAAGTTATCGTCACAGAACTCTAGAAATTCTATAATGAACTGAATTTTAATAAAATCCAAACCAAAATTACAGACGTAAGATAACGCAATTAGAAGTAGAAAGCTCCATGATTACAATTGACACAGAAATCACGATTTTGTAGCGATTACTTCATTATTCCGTCCGGCTCGTTTCGACGCTTCAATTTATTCAATTATACCAATTTTAATTAAGAAAATTAAGGCGTAGATCGTAATAAAATTGTATTTTAATTACTTGAATCGTAAACGCGAATCACTATAATGACTGCTCTCATTCAAGTGTATGAAATATCAAGTATTTTCTGTTAATTGAATTGTAATTTTGTACATTTCAAGCCGCCGTTTCCATGGGATTTTCCGAATTAACCTGTCGATTTTTACAATAATATTGCTCCAAAATGCTGGAGGAAAATGCCAGAATAATTAATTCGTTACAACATTAATTGAATGGAGGTACTTGCTTATGATATTTTATTTTAATGTAACTTAATATATGTAGGAAGGTGCATGAGAACTTATATACACTACTCAAAATCTTTCAAACATACTATAATGCGACATTATACATACATAATCATTTTATAGTAGGTATTGCGATAACATCGCATAAACGTTTCTCAACCCCAAACGAAACAAAATTCTTGCAGCCTAGTGAATTCTATCCTCCTTTCACAAACAAAACACACAGTGAACAATATTTTCGAGTGAATTCACCCAAAATTGGTTATAACTTGGACAGAAAACTGTATTTAAAATTAATTTCAACTGTAAGTTTAGCAGTCTGGCTTCGCGAAACTGAATGACTCAAAATGGTGGACAGGAATTAAACTAGCAATAATGGAGACGACATTGCTACGGGGAAACTAAAGACACAGAAGGTTCGTTATATTCTTATTTTAAAAATATGAAACGATTTTCACACATTTATAAACGTCCTCGAGCGCTAGCACGCTATTTGCTCTGCAGCACACATGCATTTATTTTATTCAGAAGATCACGGGGAAGACCTGGACTCGCACAAACCAGGTAAGCTTGGCACAAAAGGGAGGAGGCCTATACTAAGCTGTCGGTGGAACAAGACTGCCAACAATGATGATGTTGATTACATTGATTTGACGTTCAAAGAGTTCTGATTTTCAGCGTAGTTTGAATAAATGTCTTATGATTTTGTTTTTGACATTCGTTATACAATGTCAAATCAAAACGACGCTCCTGCTGTTGGTGTTGTCTAAAATACAAGATCACACATACATACAAAAAGAACCCACACTGTGTTGGGCATAAATGTTTAATATCGGGAATATAATTGAAAACTATTTATATGTAAGGTAATATATGTGAGGGGGTATAATATAATAGGTGTGAAGGGCGTAATGGCTGATCTTTGCGTTATGCTCGTGAACGGGTGCTGCTTGTGGTGACAGGTCATATTGCTGACTATGGTTTTGTTATTGTTATTAGTAATTAACTGTTTCTTTATTTTACTTCGAAGGTCCTAGTTTATCATTTGTGGCTACAAGTTACAGCTATATATACTTATAAACATAATGCAGCATTGCTTATGTAAGCGGGCACGCCCTTTATGCCTGGAGGCTTTTTATTATGTATTAAGTTCTGTTTACGTTTTTTTTTATTATTTATTTCTGCTTGAGTATAGTTTTAAATATTGGCGTGTGCTAGCTGACATATGGCAAATAATTTTAATGTTTTGTGTTTTGTAATGTTAAATACTTATTACTGTATATAATCCAGTTCTTCTAACTGAACAGACAGCAGTGCTGCTGGGGAGTTTGTTCCGCCACTTCTTCTTCCCAGCTAAAGCACTAGGAAGTGGTGAAGGGTGGGCGTTTTGGGGGGACTGTCTTATGTGATTTTGACGGTCAAAAAGTGCTGATTCTCAGCACAGTTAGAATAAATGTCTTTTGATTTAGATTTTTGGTAAAATAATGATGGAAACGATGAAAGAAAAGTAATTTATAGCATAAAATCCGCAGAATACATTTTGACCCATGCACGCTGTGTGACGTCTATGTGCGCGGTTTCAGTCGAGATAATTATGAGCCTTCTCCTTTTTATTTTTCCGTGTCGCTATGGTGGACGAATTGAGAGTTAATTTCGGCCCCTTTTAGAATTTTTCTCTGGCTGTATTTTTTGTTCTGATGGACGTAGCGTGGGCGTCTATGAAAGTTTAAATTGGCTGCCAATCTGTTCATTGTACGCCTCGAAAGCCATGAAAGCATTGCTGTATGATTAATATACGACGGGTAGGTCACGTTTTAGGGTTAGAGCATTATTAAGTGATATAGCTATAGAGGTGATCTGCCAGAAAACGCCTTTATCGATAAACCCATTGTCAGCTTACTAGTCTAATAAATTATATCATCATTTAATGCAAAAGGAATCGAAGGATCGTAGCAGGTGGCGTTCTGTAGTTTCTGCCTACCCCCATGGGAAGAAGGCGTGAGTGTATGTATATTTTAATTCAAATGGTCTTCTTTTTATTTTTTTTGAGTGTTTGAAATCATCAAATAACTTCTCCCGCTCTGGGCAGAGCAGGAGGGCGTGTCAGACTCTTACTGACTAAAACCCACCCGTGTTCCTTCAGTTGCCTGTGCCAGGGGCCACGGTAACCCTTTCGGACTTTCCCGCAACCCTGGCAGGCATCGGCCCTAGCGGACCCCGTCATTGGTGCTTTTTTTTTTTTTTTTTGAGGATGGGAAATCATCAAATGACCCCTCCCGCTCTGGGTGGAGCGGAAGGGAGTGTCAGACTCTTACTGACTAAAACCCACCCGTGTTCCTTCCTTGGCCCTTTATGTTCCGGGTCAGCGGTACCCCTTTTGGATGATCCCGCTTTCCCGGCAGGCTTGGGCCCTAGTGGGCCCCCTCTTCGATGCTGACATCTCTTTGAGGCGCGCGTGGAACACGTACGCGCCTTCCAGCACGGGCCTGGTCCTGATCAGACGGTGAGCTACCCATTACTCACCGCCCGCAGGCCCGCGCCTACGGTGGCCGGGAGTCGTCACGCGGCTCCCGACGCCCGGAGCGTCCACCGCGGCGGCTTGGACGGGAGACTCTCTCCCTCTCCCGTCCCGCCACCTCCTTAGCTAGCATGACTGCTTCGCAGAAGGAGGCGACTGCCTCGCACTCCCCCTCGCCCCGGACCATGGCTTGAACCAGGGCCGGGCGTGAGAGGTCGCCGCCGCTGCCGATCGCCTCTACGAGGACACGGCGGTGCTCCGCCCATGCAGGGCAGGGCCCCATCGTATGCTCCACCGTGTCCTCGGGGCGATCATCGCAGTGGTGACACCCGGGCGTATCCTCCCGCCTGATGATTTGCAGGAACCTCCCGAAACATCCGTGTCCGGTGAGGACCTGCGTCAGGCGGTAGGTGAGGACGCCGTGACGCCTCTCTAGCCACTCCTCAAAGAGGGGTCTTACCGCCGCTATCGTGGCGTGCCCTGCGCTGGGTTGCGACAGTCGCTCCTTCCATGCCGCCATGAGATCGCGCCGGAGGTCCGTCCGCTCCGCCGCGATTTGCCGCGGAAGCGGGGTTTCCCCCCGGCGTAGTGCCTCCGCACGCCACTCATACAGGCGCGCGAGGACTATCGCCTCCAGATCCCACGGCGGCAGTCCGGCAAGGAGGCTTGCCGCCTCGCCCGAGATCGTGCGGTAGCCCCGGATCAGCCTTACGGCTACCACCTTTTGGGGCGCGTTCAGATAGTGGGCGGCTCTCCGCCGCAGTGAACGCGCCCACACCGGGGCCCCATATGTAGCCATGGACCGCACGACCCCCGCGTAAAGCCTCCGGCAGGAGGCGTTTGGACCCCTCAGGTTGGGCAGGAGCCGCTTGAGGGCGGCCCCAGTCCGTTCCAGTTTGGGGGCCAAACGTCGGAAGTGCCCGTCATTGGTGCTGACATCTCTTTGAGGCGCGCGTGGAACACAACGCGCGGTCAACCTGGGCCTGGTCCTTATCGGACGGCGAGCTGCCATTGCTGCCAGCCCCCATGGGAAGAAGGCGTGAGTTTATATATGTTTGTATATTTTAATAAAAATGGTCTGTGTTTGTAATGTACTAACTTGCACATACCTACTTGTTAAACAATGTTCATAAATGAATTAATTAAGTCATGACATGACTTTACTTTTTTAAATAAATATATAAACGCAAAATGTGTTAGTAAAAATATGGTTTATTTATTTGCTCTCATGCACATCACACATTTTACAATTTGTTACTGTCGGTTTTTGTACATGAACCCTGTTAGGGCACTGCAAAGCACAATGCCGGTTTGCTGTTGAGTTTATAAATTAACATATTGAGTCAAAACTTATCAAGTTTACACAATACAATACATTTCAGGAATAAAAATAAAAATTAAATACATGTCTAGAAGTTGTTATGATGTCCAATATCATAATATAATCATATTTAGTCAGATTGCATTTAGGTAGGTAGTAAATAGTAGAATAAAATAATAATAAGGAATAGGCAATAATTACAATCATGTCATGTCAAGTTATTGATTAAATTGAATTATGGTATTTCATTTTATAATATAAAATAAAATAGATTCGTTATTGTCACTGGAATAAACAAAATGTATGGGGCCGTACTATGACGTGTTAATTCCATCATTGTTCCAGCGTGGAAGAGAGACGGAGCTACACATGACCGATAGCACTATCTCTTTTTCTCAACGGAATAATGATGGCGTTAACAGCTCATAGTACGTCGGATGTAACAAAAAAGAAAAGTTATGAATTAAGTACCTACATCTATAAAGTTATATCCGTCATGAATTCATCTACGTCGTCGTTGTTTAATATTTGCAAGGGCGATATATAGCCTATGTAACAAATAAATCACGATTTGTATATAAATAGAATATAAGACCATTTGTAAATAGCGGTGTAACAACGTATGTATGTGATAATAAAGACCTTGCAAATAAAAAATCTATAATATTTAATGAGGTACGAAATAATCTAGTGTTATATTAATTGACGACACGGTTGGCGCAGTGGTTAAGCGATTGACTGCTGCGTTACGTGTCGCGGGTCCGATCTCCGCACGGAACAAATATTTGTATGACCTGCAATTAGTTGTTCCAGGTCTGGCTGTTTGTCTATGTGAGTTTAAATGTTTGTAAACGCACCCACGATACAGAAGAAATTCCTGTGGGGCAACATTCATATAAAAAAATTAAATAAAAAATAGAACGGGTCACATTATCATATCGCAATGGCAATAGTCACTGACAAAACTCCCAGGATAATATGCTTTTTAAGAGGCGCGTCCTTTCCTATCGATACATCTTCAACTTCCTCTTTAAAATACAATACGAACATCGAAAAAAGTTCCACAAACAAACAACAAAACGATCCAATCAACGATATACATTCCAAGCGACTCGCAATCAGCCACTTTACTTGGCGTACAACAGGAAATGGAACTTTGAAAGAAATCAAGTAGTCTGCCAACTTCCCACTTTAGCGCTAACAAGAAAACTATTAGCAATTATCAGTTGCCGGGCGTTTCAATCAATTTACAAGTCGAAAACAAGGCGCTTCAGTAAATACCAGAGCAACACTAAATTTGCACTCAACAAAACCTTAACTTACTCCACACAGGGTTTCATTTTCCTTAGCTATGTGTATGCGTTAAGTTTGGCACAGCAACGATATGGTTAAAGACGTGACAGGCCAGCAATTTCATCCTTTTGTGTGTTTCGTTGGATTCTAAAATTGGAATTATGAGGTTGGCTCTACACGCTTTTAAATCACTGCTCTATGGTAGGTAGGTACTATTCCTTTCATCGGGGTTGCCAGATTTGGGCGGAAGCAATAATTGTAAATGGTTTAGTTATATTTTCATTTTTTGGAAGCGGTTAGCCTAGCTGACACTGTCTTGTATTTTATTAGAATGGTCACCACAGTAACTTGTAAAATGTTTGTTTGTGATAGGTCTCTGGAAGTAAATGATCCGATTAATTTTTTTTTCAGTTTTCACTGGTGGCTAGCTAAACGATTACCAACTGCAAGAATATGTTTTATTTATTTCTTATTATTAAGGCACATCAACAACACAAACACAAACATTTACAATTATAAGAGAACATGACATGGACATGTGTTTACGTCAATTACAGATATATTTGATACATGTACTATCAGAGAAATATTGAGCTAGCCAATTTTAAAACAAAATCCTTTGCATAGATGACTAAGACTGATTTCCGCCCCCTTTTGCATCAACCGGTCATCAATTGGTTTTTTTTTTTGTGGATGTTTACAAATATAATAAAAAAGAGCCTAAAATCCCATTCCGTCTTATTACAAAACACGATCTAACTTTAGTCCCAACCTACACATTCGATTTAGTTTTTGTATTTGGAACTTTATGCCGACTTTAGTAAAGTTCTTAATACAAAATTGACAACCTAAGACCGGACTAAGTTGACAGTTTTGTAAAAGGAACTGTATTTCGATTTCAGTTAGGTTCTTATTTCAAAAACAGGCTTGATGGTTTAAACCATGTCAAAAGAAAAACCTTGTTTTGTAATAAGACCGGTTAGGTTTGCTCACTACGTGTTGATGACGGTTGCTATTGGTCGATGAGAAACAAAGATGCTGCTATACCGGCCGGGCAGTGCAAGCAATAATTACACTTAAGGTGGCCAGGTCAATATTTCTCTGATAGTACCTAGTTGACTTCCACGAGGACGGAAGTTGCGGTCAGAAGCTTATAACTCAATACTTTAGAAACGATAACTTTTGAATATATTTTTATATTATTCATTATAATATTTCCATAACCACCATTAATAGTGTAGCGTTGTTTAGGGATCACAGTTTGTTGGGATTAGCAGAAAAGAAAATCCTTTAGGATTGAAAATAAAAGAGAAAGTCCTCCTGACATTTTTATTGCTCTTCTGCAGCGCTTGTAAACTATGATGAATTCAAACTTATCGTTTTTAAATAATTACAAGTGAAATTGCCAATTCCAAAATAGTAGATAGGTACGCTTCTTAATATTCCACTACAAAGGGCTGTTACACAAAGGCTAATAAATTATATTAGAACCCTTAAAGGATCAAATAGAAGTTTGCAAAGAAGATCGTTTTATTAGAAAATAATCCTGTTCAATAAGCAAAGGATAATGTAAACATCAATAAAATCGGCTATCTAGAAAGCATCAAATGGCTTTAAATCCTATTTATAGTATAATTTTGAGGAGTTCTTTGAATTTTTGTGGTTTCGATTTTGTTTGGCAGGTATTTTCTACGATTAATTTTCACCTTTACGCTGGAACAGCTTATTTATGAGGCTATTAACTGACTGCTACATGCTTTCACCGATATAGCTTGCTAATGACCGGACATAAGTATAAACAGGCAACTTATGTCAATAGGGTCTTGCTGGCACCCTCTTTCAGAACCCTAAAAATCCAGATAAACACAGTAGGGTTCGGTACAGGAGGCAGTCACTCTGTGTAGCTATGTTCCGGCAAATTAGGGTTCCGTCAACCACATTAACTCCGATATTGACTGCAGCCACTCCCCTAATATTTACCTTGCTAACATCTCTAGCTGATGGTACCCTAGTATTAGATTAGGCAACATGTCGGGAACCCTCGTGTTTTTCCTGTCGGTTAGGCTTCTGATTGGGCTGTCATGAACGATCGATGTTGGCGCGACTTCGTGACGAATGAGTGACGGAACGCTACGGGTTCTAACAGACGTGCGATTGGTAGGTATTATGAAGATTCTTGTTTTTGTATGGAGGGTAGTTTTGCAGACGTCGAGAGTATCTAATTAGGAATAGCTGTCAAGCAGGCAAGTTTTAGTTTTTGTGAATCAACACTTGGTAAAAACTTTCAGTTTATTTTTGTAAAAATGTGGTTGAAGTCATTTTAAAAGCTATTCGTATCCATCTATCAATATCTATTAATTATTTAGTAAACCCTTTATTGCTTAGCACGCAAAAAAAAAACAATTAAACTAGTGTACAATAGGCGGTCTTATCGCACAAGGCGATCTAGTAGAGACAACCTTTAAAAGAACTGAAAGAAAAGATCTGTGTATGAACAGGTATAGCTTTCATTATTACAGATAGTAATATAATACATCAACATGTAGATGTAGATGTGTGTAGACACAGGAGTAAACACAAGATGTAATCTGCTTACGCAAGATGCAATCAACGTATTTAGGTCATTTGCTATCAGCAACCTAATGACATTTGACCTGATATTAATCAAGGTGCAACTTCGTTGTTTGTTCGGATTACGAACTTACCTAATTTCTGCTCGATGAAATTGAATTGTTAAAGTCAAATAATTTATTTCGGGTAGGTACATAAAAGGCATGTTAGAACGTCAAAATTAACATAAAAAAGAATTGATTCGTATGGAGTAAGTAAGTAAGGTATTGGGCAAGAAACTCCAGCGTTACTCTTTTAAAATGTTTTACAATATTTTGTATACATTAATTATATGTCAAAACGATTCACCTAGATTAAAGTAACTATACCACAATAGGTATTGTCTCATGCATGTTAAATATGAATAAGTGATGTTGGAACTTTCTTTGAATTAAAAATGGAGATTAGATTATGAACCTGGTGAAGCAGGCGTGTGCTGAAATCTCATTATGCCTATTCTTGTCAAGTATCTAAGTATTTTTTTAATTCAATTTAGTGGCTGCAGTTGCCTCGTGTGTGTTTCATTGTCATTATGTTGCGTTTGCCTTCTGAAGTTATTTCCCAATCGAAATCTATCGAAAGCGTCTCCAAGAAAGGTGTTGAACATTAACTGCCGATATCACCATTTTCGCTGGTACAGTAATAATTTCTTTGTGAAATCGGTAGTAGTTGCTTTGTTTTTTTTCGACTGTGCCTAGTCGTCAGAAAACTTCTCCCGCTCTGGGTGGAGCGGGAGGGCGTGTCAGAGTCTTACTGACTAAAACCCACCAGGGGCCACGGTAACCCTTTCGGACTTTCCTGCAACCCTGGCAGGCATCGGCCCTAGCGGACCCCGTCAGTAACTACCTAAGTATCGATTCAAGATTTCAAATATCCGGGCTTATGCATATTGCAGTTTAATCATATTGGAACTTGGAACCATAGTAAAGAAAATGCTACAGTAACATACAAAGGATTCAGGACATGATTCTGGACCCCTCTGCAATGAAGTTTTTCGTCGGTAATTTTTTTTTAAATCTTCAAACGTGCACTACCTACGCGCTCTAAATGTACGGAACAGCTAATTATTATTTTTTTAAATCAGCGTAGGGGGTTCGCACCGATACTGCGCGCGTCGAGGTCCCTGTCACCCTGTATGGATCTAAATAAAAACGCCCGTCTGCACAGTTCAGTTATGCGTCATATTAGACAGGGGATTCGATTCATTCCCGGATATTGAGGAGTGACAGAATTTGGAAGGAATGGAAATCAAATGTTAGAGTTTAAGTTAGTTGATACATGTAATAAGTGATCAGACAGTGGGAAATGACAAGAGTAATGTGTTTGGGGGACCGCCCTGATGTCACTTTGTGGTACCACTTTCGAGTTTCAAATTGAATGCAAGACTTTCCCCTTTCAGTGATAGAAGAAAAGTGTGCATATTGATGTGTACTGTTTGATGATGTCGAGTGATGGCTTTCGTACTATTTGAAATGAAATGAATGAAATAGAGTAGTCATCTACTTTGGTTAGGTGACCATGCAATCTATTCTAAAATAATTCTTACTAGCGGAGGTTTCTTTGATAGCAGAACATTTATCGATAGCCAGATAATATCTAGGGACGGGGTATTGCCAATTCTTAGGATAATAAGACACTGCTTCACAGAATAGTTTTTTGTTTATTTATTTATTTTCCCTCTTTTATCATCGCCATCATCATATGGTTTAAGAACACTGTATATTATAGCTGTAAGTTTCCCGAATAAAATAAAATAAAATAAATAAAAATCATCATCCTCATTACAGTGTAACCTACCGCGATAGTGTACTTATTAAATTATTATCCTGACTTATTATTTTACAATAATTATGTAACTTATTACAAACAATGCATTCTTTGTGAATTCACTCAGAGAACAACAGTTCTACCTCTTTGTCACATCACTATCACCTAATGATGGACCCACAATCAATCAGATAAGTAGTTGGGAGTGGTTTTTGGAGAATACAAAACAGATTTAGCACTTCAACAGTAAACATGATTAGCCTGAACTCCAATAAAATACAGAATCAACATTTACATTTGATCCACGTCTGTCGTTTGCAGGTATTGGAGTTATTTAAACTAGTACAAACAGTGTATCGCGACCCGTCATACATATTAATTTGAGCTTCATATCAATATTAACGAGTGATGTCGAACAGTTGAATGGGTGCGCTCAGGTCGCAGGTGAGGTCTTGACTTTATAATGTAGTTCAAGTTACGAGTTTTGCACGAGGACTGGCAGATGGGAGCCCGGCATATTTTAAATCAACACCGATGCAAGAGGTGCAGAAGTAAAAAATATGTCAAAATGTATCAACATCTTAATTTAGGTGGAAGATTTATGGGGAATTTTTGACAAGCTTTTAACTTGCCTTGTTAGTTAATATGTATGGGTAAAATCTTGCAAGCTGAATTAAAACCACTTCCTCTTATCCTACTAAGTTGAAACTTTACACGTTGATTTTGTTTTAAAGACAATGTATTTTTGCAATATGCATGACCCGATCAGGACCCAGGATTGGATCCAAATGAGGGTACTCCTTAACGGTCAACAATAAAGACGCGGAATGTTGTATACGAAATTAATTATTATAGTCCGTTCTAAATTCCACTATGACCTGGCTGTTGTACCCAGGATTGGCTTCAGACGTGGGAACTCCTCAACGGTCAACAGTACAGACACAAAATTAAATATACGCATTTAATTATAATATTTCATTCTAAAGTCCCCCATGACCTGGCTGCTGCACCTGGGATCGGCTCCGGACGAGGAAACTCCTCAGCGGTCAGCAGAAGAGACACAACATTTTGTTATACGCATTTAGTTATGATAGCCTGTTCTAAAGTCCACTATGACCTGGCTGCTGCACCCAGGACTGGCTTCAGACGTGGTAACTCCTCAACGGTCAACAGTACAGACAAATATACGATTAAATTATGATAGTTCGTTCTAAAGTTAAAGTCAAAGCGTTTATTTAAAAAAGGCACATACAAGGCACTTTTGAACGTCAACATTTAAATAGAATTGATTCTAGTCGCCCCTTCCAAAAGGTAGTTTCGTATGGAGAAGAATGGGCAAGAAACTCCACCGTTACTCTTTTAAAATGTGTTACAATATTTTGTATACATTAATTATATAATTAGGTATATGTGAAGACTATGCACCTATAACAAAATTACCCTACCAAAAGAGGTAAAAAGAATTAAAAATGTAGCAATGACAAATAATTTAATTATGTGATAGATACATGGTGCTCACATATTTACAAACATTGTAAAATTAGACGATTTCCCAGATTATGTAAACAAGTAATATGTCGTGTGTGAGTTAAAGTAATCAAGTCCACCATGACCTGGCTGCGCACCCAAGATTGGCTACAGACTCTTCAAAGATACATCTCTGTTCGACGAGGATGATTATATTATAATATATTTATTATATTATTATTATTTAAGGTGTCTTTGGCATATCTCGGAAACTTGGGGTCCCGGACCTTTAGAAGGCGTACGATGGCCCGCAGCCAACTCGCAGAGGCCCGTTCGACGCTTTTAATTAAATGAGGCACCAACCGACGATTATCCCTGTATGCACTATGCAAGTGCACCCAAGGACAACCCCCGGTTGGTGCAGGACTATTGCAGGATATGAAAACAAAGATATTGGAATATGTGTTTGGACGGCTAAAGTGGACTGGATACCTAAGTACTATGAAAGGACCCTGCCTGATCAATGTTTTATTATAAACGGAAAGAATGGCAAGGGGTGACTTGCACATTCAATAATGGGCCCGGAAACTGTCGCTAGCACTTAGTGACATAGCGACAAAGGGGCAACATATCTGGATATGTTGTTGTTGCTGGTATGTTGTGTAGCATCTCTGGAGATGCTGGAGGAGTGGAGAGGTATTCCACGACTATCAGGATAATCCGAGATTATTATGATATTATTATCCAGATGCACATAAAATCACATGTTCACCTTTAAACAACACTAAAAACTTTCCTTGAACAAAATCGCATCCTCTCCTAAGTTAAGGTAGTCCAAGTTCGACAGGTAGTAGGTCTGGCGCAGGCGGCTTCAATATAATTTTATGCATGAAATTTGCTTCACGCGGGCGTGTATTTAGTTTAAACAGACAGGCAACGTGTGTGGGCTTTAGTTCGCCGTTACTTCGCCTTTGATATTATTTGCACTTACATGTCGAGTTTTGCTTGCAACATGAAATTAATATGTTTGTGGTTTATAAGATAAGATGAAAGAAAGATGGGATAAGAGTTGTAAGGAAGGTTAAATATTATACCGCGTTCATGATACAACTATGCTGTGCTGTGTCATGTTTGTTAAGTTATCTTGTTATGGCTGTATTGTAACACATTTTAAAAGAGTAACGGTGGAGATTCTTGCCCATTCTTCTCCATACGAAACTACCTTTTGGAAGGGGCGACTAGATTCAATTCTATTTTAATGTAAATGTTGACGTTCGAAAGTGCTTTTTATGTGCCTATTTGAAACAACTTTGACTTTGATAAATGCTTTGACTTTGACCGCTGTGTATGGTTAATTATGGCTTCGAATAAATGAAAGTAGGCTGGTACAATTTGTACTGTATATTAAAAATGATAAAACTCCATTGCCTTAATGTCTGATTTTGTCTGACATGAACGAAGTTCGCGAGCGCAAAAGGATGACAAAAAGAAAGCCTGTAAGCCTGCACACATGATGCATTATTATCATTTAAAAACAATATTTTAAAATAAATATTTAAATAAATAAAAACTTTAACGTTTTGTTGACAAGGGACAAATGTGTATTAGTATGTACCTATGTACCTAAGCCATTGTTGTAACATCAAATCTAATCATTTATTACTTTGTTAACATGGATATTGAGTACATAGATGTTTTTTACGGATCACTTCGTTGTCGGTCCGTCTGTCTGTAAAGACCCTCTTTCTCAGGAATGCGTGGAGGTATCAAGTCGAAATTAATATTAAATACGTAGATCTACGATCTCTGGAAGCTCTAAAAATACAAGTTTCTAGGTCAACGCAATAAAAAATACCGCCATTTATGCGACATATTTAGTTACTCGCAAATAAATCAAAACCTGGGTACTCCCGGTGATCATGAAAGGTAAGAAGCAAGGTCTCACAGCACACGTAGAGGAAAAAGTCTGAAACGCGTTAATTTGAAGTTTTATCACATAAAATTATATTTCTTTTGCGATTACAAACTTACATTTGTAGTTGAAGAATTGTCTCTGACGTATATCGATGTATGGGAGAAAATTTTTTCGGCTACAAAATTAAGTTTGTTCTTGGGATAAATTCATCTCATCTACGGAACTCTTCATTGTGCGTTGTTTAACACGCACTTTGCCAGTTTTTTTTTATTATAGTCCTCCATGTGCTACCGTCACAATGTAGGTACCTAAATAATTTTTATCATCTATAATTTTAAATAACAATCAGGAAATTTTATTAAAACCAAATACAAATGAATGACTGAGAACTGGAAAAATCTACCGGCATACATCCTTCATGATCGATACTGTAATCTATTTTAAACCTAAACTCGGTAACATTTTTTTCGATTTGCTGATAAATCGGGAAATCGAGTGGCGAGTTCAAGAACTTCATAGCGATGAAATTTTTCTATAATCTAAGCGGAAATGGGAAAGCTCGTGCGAAATGACTTTATGTTCAAACGGATTGAGGACACAAACTAAGATTTCTTGTGAAGTACTCGTACCTATTCGAAGAAACGCAAACACTGGAGGTTTTATGATAGAATTTCTTAAGGTTGTTACTGTACCGTGTGATTTACTTATGTGTACAAAATTGATGGCATTTACAAATTTTAACTATTTGATTTTGAACCATCCGTCTCCTTGTTAAAGTATTCTGTTGTAGAAACTAGAAATATAAACCCACCGTCATGACTAGAAGTCACTGAGCTAAACCATCATAAAGATTAACAAACTTTTGTTTAAAAAAATACACTTTATCTTAGCCATTGTCTTTTCGCCAGTCTAGTGTTTAGCAGTGAACATTTTCACTGAATAAAATAATGATAAAATACATATATTTGAGATTTATGAATTGTATTAGTAACAGATTGTGATGTGATTGTGATGTTAGTTAGATTAAGTGATAGTAAACCATTCATTTTAACAATATCTCTACTTAAAAACAATGTAAAAACAATTTTTAATAACTGTAAGATTGAAACGTATGTCTACTGAGTTCTTACTCGTGTAAATTTGAGATTTCTCTAACATCCCTAGGGAACTATTTGCGCTTTACGTTTTAAAAGAATCTGCATTTAAAATTCCAGCGAAACCCATTAATTCTTATTCCAACGTAACTGTTTTCTGATGTTCTACTCTCTTGTGTTCGTTGTTTGAACGTTTAATTATCGATAGTTTTAAATTCTTTATTTGTCTTAAGTTTAAATTAAATGTAGATATTTATTACCATTTCCATTTGCCTTTTTTGGTGTTTAAATATGAAGAATTTTGATGATGTCGTATTCTAATGAAAAATACGTCATAAATTTTGATGCAAAGGAATATTGCAACTTATACTTAATAAACCCTGTATCCACTGACCCTGCAATCTAATTTGGGTCAAACTACAATCTGTCTTTTATTTTAATGGAACAGTTTTCTATCACAGAAGTTAAAGAATAAAACCACACGGTTTCTAAATTGATAATTGAAGCTTGATGTGACTTTAATGTAGCCCGCGAAATTGAAAATTGATTTGCAAAAAACGTGAGAAATGTTGAATTTCGCGGACTAACACCAAAAGTAAAGAGAAAAAAAGAGTATAAAGTATATAAAGTAGAGTTGGCCAATTTCTCAACTTCAAATTTTCAATTCAGAAACCGGGTATATCTAGTTCCTAGGTGCACAGGGAAATTGAATATAGTAATCAGGGACATAACAAGCACACGACCAAAGGTTATTCCCCTTAGCTAAAGCTTGCACTTCAAAGCCGTGGCACCGTGGGGCCGCGACATGTACATGCAAATACGTCATTAGCATCCATATGTTACTTTGTGAACTTCTGACATGACACACAGTGTATGTTGGGAGAATATGGGCGACTAATTTCTGTTACTATGAGTCCTTGATGAAGGATACTGACTAACAGGGAAGGGACACAATTAAAGGAAACCTGTGGGATAATTACGTAATACAATGACAATGCATTTAATTTTTACAATTGACTAACATTAATTGCGTCATGTACGTAGAAAACAGGCGAATTTTTCAAACAAAATTATGAAATAATGTAACTCATGAATTTCCTTCAAAATACTTCGGATTGCGATTGGAAGCATGTTATGCAATTGAGATGCTGATCTTAAAGGTCTTAAATGGCCAACCCGCAGGCAGTGCGTCAGGCTGGTGATCATTGCTCGTTGGTTGCTGTACGAGAAGAACCGTTGCCCTGCAGTGATACAGAACTTACAAGTTGACAAACCTGTAGCAAGCTATTTTTTTTTAAGAATTACTTTTATATATTGAACGACTGGGAAACTTTTTTTACATGACATTTTCATACGCTCATTCGATTTATTGTAGCACACAAACAGAGTTATCACTACATACTATAAAACAAAGTCCCCGCCGCGACTGTCTGTCTGAACGATATAAACTCGAAAACTAACGAACGGATTTTCATACAGTTTTCGCCAATGAACGGAGAGATTTATGAGGAAGGTTCAAGTGTCCAATTCGTTGAGGTTTTATGTAAATTGGCTGAAATATGACGATGATTGTTGCACATGTCAGAAAAAACTGACTGGGAGCTTTACTGGCGTGCGCCCATTGACTTATCCTAACTCAATGCGTGCGCCTACACGAATAGAGTTATAAGAAAACAATATATTACGGAATTATTGATTAACATATAGGATACTTTTATCGCGGTAGTAAAAAAAGAAAGAACAATAGATTTATTTGTCACAGAAACACGTGCTTACAAAAAGATAATTAGCTCTAATAGTTAAGAAAAAAGTAAAAATAACAAAGAGATCTCTAATCACGAGCACAAAACAGAAATCGTCGACAGACTGTGACAAGAAGGCTTCCACTCAGCATGATGCTGTGCTATGGGGGACCCACAGCACAGCGCTGATTTTCAGTGGTTACCCGAAAAGGACGTACGGAAACAAAGTCAGGTTCAATGATTGGTACTACTTATAACAAAATAAAATAAAGCAAACAGAACATTCTTAGAATATAATTAAAGCAAGTACATAAACCACCAATTATTTGAACAAATATTATTTGATAACATCAAAATGTATTATTAATCCGCAGGTATTACCGTGCGCGCACAATTAATGTACCCACCCAAAACATTCATTACACAGGAATATCATTATCCAGTGTTCAGTACGTTCACGTGCGATATTTTTCGACCTCCACGCGGGCGAATTCACGGGAAAAAGTTGATAAAAAGACTCTCATATGACTGCGAAGATTATGCAGTCAACGACTTCTCGAGCTTGCTCCAAAAGTTAAGGCAACGTGCAATGTTAGAACTGACGCTGGGTAAATGAATAAACATTTCTTCTTATCGTGTTAATGTTCAATACTGAATCATTTATTCCATTCCACAATGTTTAGATACTTAGGTGGTAACTTCTTTACATAGTATAAATCAAAGTCGTTCCTTTGTATGTATGCTTAGATCTTTTAAAAGACGCAACGGGTTTTAATGCGATTTTCATCAATAGACAGAATGATTTAAGACGAAGGCTTTTATTAGAGATTATGTGATGTCGTAATAAAACATATTTTTGTGCGCTTACATTGTAAACGCCCGCTAAATCTTACGAGATAGACCACAATAATGTACTACAGAATTGTATATTTTAAAAAGATCTACAAAACATCCGAATTGGTATATGTCTATCTCCTAAGGATAATCCACAGTAAGCATTTTTATCTTTAACATAATATCACAAAAAAATGGGTTATTTAATTGGATAAGGAATGATATTGTATTGTTTAAAATAGCTTCATAAAGCAATTTTATATAATATAGTATTATTCCATAAATTCCTCCAATTAAATACATTGGATACATTGTGCATTTAACGTAGATCTAAATTCCCCTTTACAGCATATCATTAAAAGGAGATTGTTTCGCATCCTATCGTTCGCCCCAGAACCAACAGCGAAAGAAAGTTACTTTTCGTACCACTTGCTCAAAAAAGTCACATTCTATGCCACAAAAAGCGAACATAACAATAGTCATTTTTAATCTGTTAAAAACAGGGAAAGAAAATTGTACTGAATTTCATTCATCCTCTAGGGGGAGAATGTGATTTAAATTTGGAATACTTACCGAAATTTATACTGAACTACATCTGTGTTTACACCATTGAGTTTGTATATAAAGCATTATACATCTTTTTGAAAAAGGAATACGCATTTATTATGCAGTTATGATTATTAAATAAAATTACGAAAACCGACGAGGCCGTATGAGCTTGATGCCTTTGCTTTTCCGACAAAAAATATTAGTCTAGGAATTTGCCGCGTTTTTGTTTTCTTCAAATACATAAACGTTAAGTTTATTTTAATTTATTTTTATAAATAAGTTAATGTTCTAAAAATACGTTTAATTGTCATTATTTTTAATAAATGCTTATGTAATATTATTATTGTGTTAATTTTTTCGCAAATGGTAGGTACGAAAAGTAGAGTATTTTCCTCGGTGATAAAGCTGTCTTAGTCTTGGGTGAACTTAAATCCCTCGCTGCACTCAGGACTCGTCTTAAATCCCTCGCTTCGCTCGTGATTTAAGTTTTTAACACCCTCGCTGCGCTCGGGAGTAAACCTCGAGTCCTTCATTACGCTCGCGATTTAAATCGTCACCCGCGACAGAAGACACTGCTTTATCCCCTTGGTTAATAATCTACTATTTCGTACCACTTGCTCAAAAAAGTGACATTCTATGCCACAAAAAGCGAACATAACAATAGTCATTTTTAATCTGTCAAAAACAGGGAAAGAAAATTGTACTGAATTTCATTCATCCTCTAGGGGGAGAATGTGATTTAAATTTGGAATTAGCGGCGATTTAAATCGATTATTGGCGATTTAAATCGTCACCCGCGACAGAAGACACTGCTTTATCCCCTTGGTTAATAATCTACTATTGCATGTTCTAAATTACAAGTATATGCCCATCAAGACAAAGTTTAATGACGGACCACTTACAGAAAGCATTTATTTAAAAATAAAACTACGATTTTGAGGTTATATTTAGTAAGAAACAATCCTTTCAATACTTAGAAAAACATGCTAGTAAATGCCCATCACTAAAGTTATTTCTATTTCCTTTATGTGGATAGTTAAGCTAAGATATTCAGTAAAACATTTAAGTACTTATGTACTTAGGTACCTACATATCTTGTTTGGGGTTAAATAAGGCAAATTGAATACACTACACAACGTAATCACGAAGAAATGCAAACGAGTGTGTTGTGAGTGCAATTACTTGACAGTTGAGTTGATTGACATGACAAGGATTAGGGATGCCCATATGATCCGTATCGATATATTTTGAACAAAATCGACACCGTTCAGTACTCAGCGTGTTATTCTATTTGAAATATTACAATGCATCTCACTTATGCCGTTTGTGCGTTACCTCGTATTGTGTTCTTATTCGTGATTCATTAAAATATAGTTCGAAATAGCCTTCATAATAAATGTATGATACATTCATTCATTCATTTATTATTCATAAACAATTTACATTGTGTTGAACATCACATATTAAATAAAATGATCACATGCAGAAACAACACTTAAAAAAGCCTAATTATAATTGATGTGAAATGTTCAAGAGTCAATTCATATCAGATAATTATGTCAACAAATACAATGTCAAAATAATAGTAAGTAAAATGTCAAAATCAATGTCAAAAGTATTAGGAGTACAACTTCATCAAGGTCCACGTGAAACGCACAGTGTTAAAGTCAAAAGATAATTTTAATTCAAGGCTTGTTCACTACTATTAATATAAGTGACTATTTTTATAATTTGTCATAAATTCTGATACCGAGTATAAACATTTTCCCAACAAGACGGCTTTCAATTTAGTTTTAAAAGAATGAGAGCTATACTTTAATAATTTTAAATAGTACTATTAGATAGTTTGTGCACTGCGTCGTATTCGTTTTCATATTCGTGAATTTCTCACGTCGACTCACTTTTTACGGATCGAAGTAGCCATCGCCATCGCTTAATACTGGGCGTTTTGTGCACTCAGTCGTATTCGATTCGTATTCATGCTTTTCACGAATACGAATCAAATACATATGAGTGAGAGCGAAATGCTGCACACATTATAAACGCGATCTTTGCCTACGAAATGTTTTTAGTGAATACTCGAATCTCGGATCGGTGTACGTGATGTCGTATTCGATTCGTATTTGAGTTTTTAAAACATATGATGAAAAATTCCCCAAAACGAATCACGAATACAAATCGAATACGAGTGAGTGCACAGCGCCCATTCGTGAATTTCTGATCCGCTTTTATGCTGTTCGTAAAAAACACGAATATGAGTCGAATAGAAGGTCGTGCACAAATGCCCTTAGGCATGTGTAGATGATTAATTACATAAGATGCATGGATTAGGATATGAAAATAGGTTTTGTTGTTGAATTATTTTCACACCTAAGGTGTATGATACTTACACTGGTAGTCACTACAGAAGCACCGTACCCTAGATCGAAGAAGGTTGAAAAAGGAAGTACGTAGGTACGGATCGTATGACATCCGTGCGCAGGTGGTTAACTTAAGATATCTCGCTCTCGATGTGTCAAATCAAAGATAGGGCATCACTAATTATCATGTCAAATCTATGTAATTGGCAAAGATGACAGCTCTTTTAATTTTGTTCAATAAGGAACCCAGAAAGTCCGTTATATACAGATATTCGCAATTAGTATATTAAAATATATTTAGAATTATTATGTACAGTCAAACGGGGTGAATAGGCATGCAGGGGTGAATAGAAACGAAACTTTAAAGGGGATTTTAACCTTGAAATAATTTAGTTTGACCCCAACAAGAGCACTTAATCGTTAATTATATTACAATAAACACATTAAGAGTCCTTTTTGGCAATAAACTATATTACTTCAAGGTTAAAATCCCCTTTAAAGTTTCGTTTCTATTCACCCCTGCATGCCTATTCACCCCGTTTGACGGTAAGTCAGATGTTTGTTGGTCCTGGGGCCATTTTCGACGATGTCCTTTATATATTAGAAGATATCAAAGATCAGAAGCGGGGGCGGAGTGGCCTTACGGGCCGTATGTCCGTCCAGGGTGGCAGTGGCCGGCGGGGACGTTCCTGTGGGATAATTTCCGACATCCACGCAGGCGAAGCCGCGGGCAGAACCAAGTATAAATAGTATAATAATATATATTTTTTCAATGCCGCCAGTCTCTTGGGTACATTACCAGTCCACCATTACCAGCGATTCGGAGGAATTTTTCGACGCCTCATTTAATTTTTTTATAGTTTTATTTAGTTTGGTAATTATATTTACATTTTAATATTTAGTTAGTTATTTCATTTAAAATTGAACACATATTTAATAAAGTCATTATGGACTGTGTCGGAAACAGCACAATAGTTGTTGAGAAGTACAGCCCCCTAAATCTGTCTAGATAGGAATTAAATAATTGTTGAAAAGCACAGCCCTCTAAATCTGTTAAGATAGGTGCTAAATAATGATGAACGACTTGGATAACGTATTTTTATATACAGCGTGGCGCTGCTATGGTGACCTTAATTTAACACACATATACGTTTTCACATTTTCGTTTCATGACAATTTTTTATTTCCATTAAACGTTATTATTTACAGATTTATTAAAGAATTTAGGAAATAGCATCTTAGAGCAACCTGTACTTAAAGAACTGTCGCGCAGCGGTCATTTCCCTCGGTCACGGATCATAACTTCGCATCAATGAAATTAAAACGAATAAGCAATACTATTAGGATGAAACAAATGCATAGAGTAGGCGAATTTAAGGAAATTTCCTTTGTTGGCGAGCAGCGCAGGCGACGCGCGCTCTCCCTTCCATCCACCCGCCGCACCGAACACGAATTCTTTTTTTGCTTTTCTAGTGCTAGTCGAACCCGTGTCCTTGACGCACTTATTTATACTAGTGCGCATAATTACGTCGCGAAAAAGACTCTTAGCTATTGTTTTATTTATTTCTTTTTGTGTAATTAGGATAGTAATTAGATCATGGTACTGCGATAAAGACACTTTGATTGGTTTTCGTTTTCTTATCTAGTAGGTACGTTTACACCTCTTGCGATATGGACGCATTTATTTGTGCTATTAGTGCTTGTGTAAACTTATGATCGTGATGGCAGTGATTAGTGATGACAGTTATTACTAATAGTAACAAGAGAGGGTGATGTGATAAGTGTTTGTACCACTTGCGCCGCTCGGTTTCTTTGATAATATGCCGTCAAAGAATCGGACCGATCACGAGTAGGTACAAGACGCGATGCGCGCGGTTGCCAGCCCGCGAACCGACACATTGCCGCTCCGAGTTAACGTAAGCGAGCTAGGTAAGTAATTTCATGAATGAATTTTTGCAAGGGTGATCCCAATTTTAATGACTTTTTTATTATTTAGTTTGTTTGAAAAATTTTTTTTTTCAGTTTACGTATTATTTTAACCTATCAATATTTATATGGTTAATGGGCACTAGCCCTACCCGTGTATTAAATTAAAGTCACCATTGTAGCGCCACATTGTAGATAAATGTCACCAGTAGGCATTACACACCTATTTTTTATGTATCACCTTGTAACTTCTTATAACAAGAAATACGAGTAAATTTAATGTGACAAAGTTATATCTGTTAGAGTAAACAAACCCGTTGATTGGTCGAAAGGCGCCCATTGTATTCCACATCCTGGTTCCCACGATCAAACTAGGTCACAGGGGTGAAGAGCGGGGAGCACGGGGTAGGGTATAATCGACTCTCCCACTAGCCATTGGATAGTGGGCGGTCGTGATAAGGGGACCGACCACTACTTGCGCTTACGTTGGGGGAAATAAAATGGGCGCCCACGGGCGTAACGATACAGTCTTTCTACAACAGTCTTCCTACAACAGTCTTCCTACAACAGTCTTCCTACAACAGTCTTGCTACAACAGTCTTCCTACGACAGTCTTCCTACAACAGTCTTCCTATAGTCTTCAAACAGTCTTCTTCAAGTCGTGATAATTGTCTTAAATGTAAATATTGTATAAGTGTGTGACTTTAATGTAAAAGTATCTTGTTGAATCAGTGTTAAAATCGTTGAAGTTTAAATATAATATTTAGTGCACTCATCTTGTTCGTGTTTTCATTCAACCCTGCGTCCTGAATCGTGTATAATTTTTGGTCCTTCGAGTGCCGGATCGTACGGAAGATAAACAGGATGAGTGTTAGAAGCACAATTACGACACGGAGTAAGTTGCGCAAAATAGAGGCCGACATGAACAAGCGACGTGAGTTGGAGGCTGACTCTGGCGTGCCGTCTGAAAAGGCACCAGGCTCAGTTTCAGTTGCACCGATTACATCGTCGGTTCCTGTACCTGTAATCCCACTGGCGGGAGGTCGTGTTATCGACCACAGAGATATGTTCACGCCTGTGAGATCGGAGACAATCCAGAGGGCAGGTTCCGGGACAAGCCACGTCTCCTCGAGGAGCGGCCAGAGAAGTGCCGACTACCTTCGACGGAGGGTTGAGTACGAGGCTGAACGAGAATTGGTACGCATGAAGGAGCAACTCGTCAAGAAGAAGCTTGAAGCCGATCTCGCTGAGATTGATGCCGCTGTTGAGGAAGACTCAGAACAAGAAGGAGAAGGGACAACGCGGCGAGTGGAAGCATGGGTCGAAGACTCGGCTCCCGCTGTCAGGGAAACACACACGCTCGCTGTGAGTCGCGATCCGCCGCCGCGTCAAGTGTCCGCGCCCTCTCGTGATGTGTTAGCACCAGTGCCGCCGCCCAGTTATATACCTGCGCTCCAACAGTGTGCGCCCGCGTCGGTACAGTTTCGCGAACCACCGTACCTAGGGAGCGCTACGCCCTTAGCTACGGCCAGTGTTCCACGAGCCAGAGAACAGGCTAGAAGAGAGCCTGAGTTGGAAAACGCGTTCGCAGACGACAGGGACAGGAGCAGGTCGCGGGACAGAAAGATAGATCAGTTGGCAGACGCTATCACAAACCTAGCGCGTCCGCGGCCGGTACCAAGACAGGCCTATGAGTTGCCATTTTTCAAAGGCGACCCAGCTGAATGGCTGTCGTACAAGAACATGTACCACGACACAACAGTTATGTACGAGTTCAAGCCGCATGAGAACCTAGCGCGCTTGAAAACATCGCTGCAGGGAGACGCAAAGTTGGCCGTGGAAGATTTGTTGCGCACCTCGACTAACCCAGGTGAAATTATCAAGACGCTTGATGAAGAGTTCGGGCATCCTAATCTAGTGCTAGAGTGTGCTCTAAAGAAAGTGCGAGCGTTACCTAAAGTGACTGAAAGTGGCCGTGAACTCAGAAAGTTCTCAACAACGGTGAGAAATTGTGTGTCGCTGCTGAAGAGTGTACAAGCTAACGGATATTTAAACAATCCACAACTGGTGAGTGAACTTTTGAACAAACTTACATCTGTACAACGTGCTCAATATGGTGATTTTGCTATGGGTATGGCAACGACCCAGGGCATAGATGTGCGAGTTTCACCGAGTCTAGAAATACTCGCAGAGTTCCTGAGTCATCTAGCCCGAGCCACGTCTTTTTATGTTCAAATGGAGATGAGTGCGCCCACATCATCGTCTAGCACGGCTAAGCCCCGAGCACCTGTACAGATGTTCAAGCAGTCTAGAAATGTTCAACGCTTGCACGTTCACTCAGATAATGACCAGCAAGCTAAGGCCACAGAGGAACCATGCACATTATGTGGAGACAAACATAAGTTACCCAAGTGCGTCAAGTTCACCGAGTTGAGTGTCGACGAGAGGTGGCAACATGTTAAGAAACATAAATTATGTTTTAAGTGCATCATAAAGAAGCACGGGAAGAACTTTTGTCGTGCAAGTAGGTGCGCGTCGTGTGATTACGCGCACCACACATTGTTACATGCCGACAAGAGGAGCGAGAGCGTCACGAACGTTAGTGACTACACAGGGAAGGCGTTATTAAAGATAATGCCAGTGTGTGTTACAGTGAACGGTGTTGACAAACATTGTTATGCCCTACTGGATGACGGGGCAACCGTATCACTGATAGACGACTCGTTAGCTGATAACGCCAGTGGAAAGCAAGTTCCACTAACTCTGCACAGTGCGCGCGGTCAAGAGATCATTGACAATACATCAAAAGTAATCAGTGTATCAGTGCGTGGACCGAACGGGTTAACACATAAAGTGAAGTGTCGTACATTAAAAAGCCTGGACTTACCCGCGCAAACAGTGTCCGCCGCAGTGTTAACAGAACACGCCCACATTCGCGACTTGGGTTGCGAGGAAATGAGAGGAGCCAGACCACTGCTGTTGTTGGGCCAAGACAACCGGGAGCTGTTGGTCAGCCAGGAGACTCGCCGAGGAAAATCCGGTAAGCCAGTTGCCTCTTTGACCAGTTTAGGGTGGGTTGTGCACGGACCTGTAGGTACTCATCAGAGTGTTAATGTTCATTCACTAAATTGTGTAGTAGAATCAACTATCGACTTGCACGAGTTAGTCAAAAAACAGTTTGAGCTAGAAGCGATAGGAATTTCAGAGGTGCCTCGAAAGCACAAGGATGTGGAGAGAGCTAAGGCTATTCTAGACTCCACTAGCCGTCAGACAGAGAGCGGCCAGTGGGAGTTAGGGCTACTGTGGCGTCGCGACGACCCACAGTTACCTAATAATTATAGGTACGCACGCCAGCGTCTAGCCGGAATTGAGCGTCGGCTACATAAGGACGCTGTGTACACCGCAGCCTATACAGCGC
This sequence comes from Brachylomia viminalis, assembly GCA_937001585.2. Classification (NCBI taxonomy): domain Eukaryota; kingdom Metazoa; phylum Arthropoda; class Insecta; order Lepidoptera; family Noctuidae; genus Brachylomia; species Brachylomia viminalis. Next base: position 5,085,856 of record OW443299.2, on the reverse strand, counting down.
AGATAGATAGGTTGTTGGCAGAAGGGTACGCGAGTAGGGTAGAGGGCGGTATCAAGTCCGATTCGGTATGGTATTTACCCCACTTCGGGGTAACGAATCCAAACAAACCGGGAAAATTAAGATTGGTTTTTGACGCCGCGGCTAGCTACAATGGGACGTCTTTAAATGACAATTTGTTGACTGGACCCGACTTGCTTAATTCCCTGTTAGGCGTGTTATTTAAATTTAGATTGGGGCCTGTAGCTTTTACTGGGGACATAGCCGATATGTTCTTACGAGTTTTTATAAGAGAACAGGATCGAGGGGCACAGCTGTTCCTTTGGACGACTGACGGCAATAAGGAGCCTGACGTGTACGTCATGAACTCCATGATATTCGGGGCCGTGTCGTCGCCAACGTCGGCAATTTATATTTTAAATAAAAACGCGGAACAGTTTAAAGAAACGTGCCCCGAAGCGGTAGCCGCCATACCCGCTGGAGTGGATGAGGTGACCAAAGTCGCCGCATAGAAAGTGGCGCCGCACGCTAGCGTCCACTCGCGTAACCTTTTAATTAATCGAAATCCGATAAACTTTATTCAATTTTTCATTTTTAAAAGATCTGTGGCACACTGTATCCGATTGCTTAGTCGATTTCGTGCTTAAAAGCCGCGTATTCAGATGTATGACAACACTAACAGCGTTCAACCAAAAAAATCAAATAATTAAAAAAATATGGCGTCTTGTCAGTGACGTACGGACTCGCGCGTGTTTTGTTTACATGATAAATAATTTGTGTTTTAAGTGGGTTTTCAAGTGTTTGAAGTGCTATGGCCTGTTAAGTGTGTGATAAATATTATAGTGAAGTGAATTACTGCAGGATTTCAAGGTCGGTGAGTGAAAAAATATTACGTAATTTCGGTTTTATTCCACAACCGGCGCTGACCGATTCATGTTTATTGTTATTACGTGTATGTGTTTTCAGATCCTTATTTTAGTACAGTGTGTTATTCTAATACCACTACTTTTATAACAAAGTTGAAGCATTAAATAAGCTTTCCACAGGTACCAATATTTTTATTCTACGTATCAGATTTATATTTATAAAACAACATTTTGTTTCCATTGTCTTGGCGGCCATTGTTATTTTTTTGCCGTCGGCAAATTTTTTCAACTTTGGGCGCTCGTAAATAGTACATATTGTACTAATGCTATGTGGTTTTATTAGTTTTGCGTTAAGTATATACACATAATGTATTTAAAACCTTAAACAATATAGGTCATCGCTCGTTTTTTCGAACTATAACCATTTATTTGAAAACAAAGTTATGATTTATGGTTGCGTCATACTAACGAACGATTTGATTACATGAATACTATCCTATTTCAAACGAAACTCCGCTATCTTAAAGCCCCGTTCCTTACCATAACAAAAAACACAAGTGTTAGCACCATTCAAACAAACCCAAGTCGTAAAAATGCTTTATTTACATTATCGGGCGGCCGAGCGGCGCCCCGCCGCGCCGCGCGCGCCGGTGACGCATCTGGCATTCATCTGGCTCGATTATTTTTCCCGCGCTCTGCGACCGAGCGGATACACGAAAAACATTATATGGACGACTACCTGGATAGTGCTTGGTCTGCCACGCAGGCCAATAGTTTAATTGAGGAAGTGACTCACATCCACGCCAGAGGCGGGTTTAATATACGGGGGTGGGTCACCAACTCTCAAGAGCTGCGCGATAAGCTCAGAGTAGATATGCCTGACCAGGTTTCCTTAGATAAAGGCGAAGGTGCGACGGAACGCACGTTAGGCATGATCTGGTCACCAAGCTCGGACCAATTAGCTTTTGACCTATCATTTAAGAAGTTGCCTAAAGCCATAGTAGAGGGACACGTGGTTCCAACAAAACGGGAATTCCTTCGATTTATCATGTCAATCTTTGACCCACTAGGTTTCTTGTATCCGTGTGTCATACAGTCGCGCATCCTTATGAAACGGATATGGCACACGGGAATTCAATGGGATGAGAAACTGAAAGAGCCAGAGGCCAAGTTGTGGTTTGAGTGGTTGCAAAACCTGTACCACCTTAATAACATATTCATACCTAGGTGGTACGGCCTCCAGCTAGAGCAACTAGAGTTGCATGTATTCGGTGACGCGAGCGAGTCCGCTTACGCAGCAGTAGCCTATGTAGCGGGGTTAAACACAGAAGGGGATAGGGATGTCGCGATAGTGATAGGTAAGGCGAGAGTAGCGCCACAAAAGGTGACATCCATTCCACGTCTAGAATTACAAGCGGCTGTGTTAGCCTGTAGACTAGCCGATACAGTAGTCAAGGAATTAGGAGCAGTTATTAGTAGCATTCATTTATGGACTGATAGCAAAACTGTCCTCAAGTGGATAAATTCAGACGCGTTAGAATTTCAAAGGTTCGTGTCACACCATTTAGCCGAGATAGACAAAAGGTCAGAGAGGGACAGCTGGCGCTGGGTTCCGTCGGCGATGAACCCCGCAGACAAGGCTACCCGGATGGACTGGCCTAACAACAGCAATGAGTGGTTGTCGGGTCCCTCTTTTCTTCGCTGTCCACAGGAGCAGTGGCCGGCCGACATCAAGCTCGACGCGGTGGCAGAGCAGGACCTTGAAAGAATACAGCGCGTGCACACCGTTGCAGTACAGACTGAATCACTGCTGCAGTATGAGCGGCTACCTACGTGGACGCGCGCCGCTAACGTCATGGCGCGTGTGCATATTTTCATAGATCGATGCCGCAAGCGGCGTCAGACATCCCTTGTGTCGACAGATGACCTGCACGAGGCCGAGATGCACCTCCTGCGTCTGATACAGGGGGACAGCTACACGGAAGACATCGCTGCGCTACGAGAGGCTCGCCCATTGCCTCGCAACAGCAAGTTGCGGGCACTAGACCCCATGTTTTATGAAGATGGGCTGGTGAGAGTACGCGGCAGGCTGGGCGCCTGTAGCGAGCTCAACTTCGGGGAGCGCCATCCTATCATCCTGGATGGGAAGCATGCGCTCACGCGGCGCCTCTTATTCAAATACCACGTGGAGGCGCTGCACGCCAATCAAGAAGCTGTGGTGAACAGAGTCCGTGAGAGATTCTGGATAACAAACTTGCGGTCTGCGGTAAAAACCGTCATTGCAAGCTGCCAACGGTGTCGACTGGAGAGGGCCAAGCCGGTGACACCCAAGATGGGTGACCTCCCGGTGGCCAGACTAGAGGTGACGAGAAGAGCTTTCGTCCACTGTGGGGTCGATTATTTTGGCCCCATGGAAGTGGCTGTCGGACGACGCAGAGAGAAGAGGTGGGGCGTGCTATTCACGTGCCTCACCACACGCGCCGTCCACCTGGAGCTGGCGGCATCGCTGAGTGCCGACTCGGCGATACTGGCCCTGAGGCGCTTGATTGCGCGCCGCGGGCGTCCGTCGGACATGTATTCCGACCGCGGCACAAATTTCGTCGGGGCGCACGCCGAGCTACGCGCAGCACTGCGCGACATGGACCAGAACAAAATGAGAAGCGAAGTGACGGGACGCGGAATTGCCTGGCACTTTAACCCCCCGGCATCTCCACATATGGGCGGGTGCTGGGAGCGACTAGTGCGCTCAATCAAGAACGCACTAAAGGCAACGCTACGAGAGCGTGCCCCTCGCGAGGAGGTACTTTACACACTCCTTGCCGAAGCCGAGCTGATCGTAAACAGCCGGCCTCTCACATACGTGAGCAGCGACGTCGAGCAACCAGTGGTTCTGACCCCCAACCATCTCCTGCTGGGCACAGCCGCGGGAGATGCACCGTGCACGCGTCGGCATGCCGCCGACCTGGATTCCCGCCGCATGTGGCGACGGGTGAACGCGCTGGCCGACCTCTTCTGGAGGCGCTGGCTGCGCGAGTACCTGCCGACGCTCCAACGCCGTAATAAGTGGTTCAGTGACGTTCCAAATGTGAAAGTGGGTGACGTGGTAGTGATCACAGACGCGAATAAGCCACGAAACCAGTGGACCAAAGGGGTCATCCAAAGTGTATATCCTGGCGCGGATAATATAATAAGAGTGGTAGATGTAAGAACCAATCATGGGGTCCTGCGTCGACCTGTTGTAAAGGTGGTTGTGCTTCCGACAGACGGGAATGTAGTCGGATGAACCCTTCTACAGGGGGTGGAAATGTTGAGAAGCACAGCCCCCTAAATCTGTCTAGATAGGAATTAAATAATTGTTGAAAAGCACAGCCCTCTAAATCTGTTAAGATAGGTGCTAAATAATGATGAACGACTTGGATAACGTTTTTTTATATAGATAAATGTCACCAGTAGGCATTACACACCTATTTTTTATGTATCACCTTGTAACTTCTTATAACAAGAAATACGAGTAAATTTAATGTGACAAAGTTATATCTGTTAGAGTAAACAAACCCGTTGATTGGTCGAAAGGCGCCCATTGTATTCCACATCCTGGTTCCCACGATCAAACTAGGTCACAGGGGTGAAGAGCGGGGAGCGCGGGGTAGGGTATAATCGACTCTCCCACTAGCCATTGGATAGTGGGCGGTCGTGATAAGGGGACCGACCACTACTTGCGCTTACGTTGGGGGAAATAAAATGGGCGCCCACGGGCGTAACGATACAGTCTTCCTACAACAGTCTTCCTACAACAGTCTTCCTACAACAGTCTTCCTACAACAGTCTTCCTACAACAGTCTTCCTACAACAGTCTTGCTACAACAGTCTTCCTACGACAGTCTTCCTACAACAGTCTTCCTATAGTCTTCAAACAGTCTTCTTCAAGTCGTGATAATTGTCTTAAATGTAAATATTGTATAAGTGTGTGACTTTAATGTAAAAGTATCTTGTTGAATCAGTGTTAAAATCGTTGAAGTTTAAATATAATATTTAGTGCACTCATCTTGTTCGTGTTTTCATTCAACCCTGCGTCCTGAATCGTGTATAATAGTAGACGTTAGTAGATCTACTTCCCTTAGTTATTACTTCTTCTCCTTCTTAGCGTGTCGACGGTGATCCAAATGGACTCGGCCCAGAATTCGGCTACGTTTTTGGCGCCACCGCCAGCGCCCATTAAATCCTGTAACGTGCAGCTGACAGGTCACGCACGGCATGATAATAAGTGTCCCGTCGTTTGTGGAACAGCACGACGTTCACACTCCAAGGCGGAGTCGTCTATGAATCTCCACCTGAATAGGTTTTCTTTGCTTCGGTCCGGAGTTTGTTTAAAGACTTCCAGGTTACCCAAGGCAACTCATGTCCAGGCGGGTGATCTTCAGCGGGTAGAACGATTACTAGTACCTAATTCTTAACATGTAGAACACCAATCCGTCAACACACATACCTAATCGGATAATTCTAATTACATAACACGATCATTGAGCTGTCAATGGCGAGCTATCTAATTACACTACAGCTTCGACATAGATCATATGGCCTTTAATTTAAGGCTTCTACGATCATATCAGGACCTCTCATAGGCTGGATTTATTCTCCTAGCCGTGTATCTATAACTTAATTAACTTATTTATCATTTCTAAGTTTATTAAATTCTTTTTACCTATTGTGGTAGGGTAATTTTTATTATAGGTGCATCGTCTTCACATATAATTATATAATGAATGTATACAAAATATTGTAACACATTTTAAAAGAGTATCGGTGGAGTTTCTTGCCCATTCTTCTCCATACGAAACTACCTTTTGGAAGGGGCGACTAGAATCAATTATATTTAAATGTAAATGTTGACGTTCAAAAGTGCCTTTTATGTGCCTATTTGAAATAAATTCTTTGACTTTGACTTTGTGTGTTATTTGGCTAACGGCAGATTTTTCAATGGTCAGATAGCTGTTATCTGAGGAATAAATACGGGCGGCAGTTTTACATATTACCTACACAAAATCTGTCATACTGCCATATTTAAGAATTCTTCTAGCGTGTATGACCAGTATGGATGTAAACGAAGGAAAAGGAGTAGGTATGTAAGGATGGTAGCAGGTGGCGGTCTGTAGTTTCTACCCACCCACAGTGGGAGAAAGGCGTGAATTTATGTACCTATGTATAAATATAAATAAATATAAATATCGTCTGACATTGCACACAGCACCATCTAGTTCCAAGTTAAGCACTTAACACTTAAGGCTTGTGTTATGGATACCAGATGGTTGATACACTACTTAAATACATTTTTTTTTTCGTAAATACATATATATTATAAATATACATCCATGACTCGGGTACAGAATTAAATGTCCATATTCATCATACAAACATTTGCCCCTACCGGGATTCGAACCCAGGACCATTTGGTTTCGCTGACTACACTTAGCCACTGTAGCCACTACACCAAACGTGTCGTCATGTATGCATGTTTAAATGTTATATGAAGAGTAAAAATTCAGCCCTTAATGAACGTAATTATAAATAAATGAACTTAACTCCCTTGACCCCATTATGGTTTGAGAAAATATAGAAAGGAAACCTGTTAGTTTTTTTTATGTATGTTATTGTTAATACAGATATTAAAAAAAAAACTGTTTTTATGTTTTTTTTCTAAATAACATCCACATAATGTATTCAGGTCCCGAACTAGGTAGAGCCTGTACTACGACGGTAACCTGATGACACCTGATATACATAATTATATACATATACACTCCCAGACACAGGTCAAACAGACATGTTCATGCACACAAATGTTTGACTTGTCCGGGGATCGAACCCGGGACCAGCGGCTCAGAAGGCAGGGTCGCTACCAACTGCACCAACAGGTCAGTCAAAATATGGAGAACTTTATCCTAAAAAAAAACACTTATGTATACTATACCCATGTTTGCAAAGAAATAAATGATTTCGTTGATTTAATAAATAAAAAATAAACTTAAATCTCGTATCGTCTACTTGGAAAAGTGTTTACTTTGCATTTGGATAATAAGATGATTGTTGGTGATTTCACACTATCAGAAAATAGCAACAAATAGTCTATTATTTAGAAAAATATAACCTCAACCTGTAGCGTCATAAAATACATCTTATTGGTTTTCAAAACATATTACTATGGATGCTGTATTGCTGTAACTCATATTTCTTCCCCTATTCCCAGGGAAGATATCAAACCTCGTGTTACCGCACTCGCGAGCTACAGATTAAATGCTCGATACGTAACTGACGTGAGTAGATCTTCGACTGGTATTAAAAGGCTTGGTTATCAGGACATAATATTTAGTTTGTGTTGTAATAGACCACCATGAATGGAAGTAGGGAATATGCATGTAATTTTGTTCTTTAGGCGCGTTGAGCGATTTTTGGTAGTGAAAATATTATAGGTTCGCGTCACCGACATTCTAAGGTAAATCGTTTGTTAACGTCAATTCCCAAATTGTTGAAGACGACGCGTTTCGAGTTTGCGTTCCGTTCCACCAAAAAAACGTATCTTAAAATAAGTAAAGCAAAAAAAAAACACGTGCCATCTTGGATTTTCATTTTGTTTTCACTATCGGCCTATGAATATTTTCGCAGCCGTCATTTTGGATTTGCATTTTGACCTCACTATTTGCTTCAGTACCCTCGAAAACCGTGGAAACTATCTGTCCTATTAGAAAGAGAGAGGAAGTTACATAACGCTTTTTCGTTACGAGACGATTTCTACCTATTTTTGACGGCACGGTTAACGCAGTGGTTAAGCGATTGACTGCTGCGTTACGTGTCGCTGGTTCGATCCCCGCACGGAACAAATAATTGTATGACCTGCAAGTAGTTGTTCCGGGTCTGGCTGTTTGTGTATGTGAGTTTAAATGTTTGTAAACGTACCGACGATACAGGAGAAATTCCTAGTGTGGGGCAACGTTTTTTAAAAACAAAAAAAAATTACTCTTACCGCACGCTGCGTTAAAGAACTTTGTTCCAATATGTTTTTTTTTTTTTTTTTTTTTTTTTTATTAAATAGGAACAACAAACAGCTACATTATGCAATATTATAAACAGAAAAAATATAAATTACATTAGTAATAATGTAACCCACAGCGCTGTTCACAGATTACCATTAATAAATAGAACCTTAGTCACTAGGAGGTGAACTGTTCATGCATGACAGTTACGCTATTATAAAAACAATAAAATGAGAAAAAAAAACAAAACAAAACAGTATTTTTAAAACAACAAACAATTAGTCTAAGAGCTCAAGTGTCTCATGCAAAAGGCTACGAAACCTTTTCAAAGAGCATGTAAATATATCTATGTGTTCGAATACTTCATTGTAGGTTGCTGCCATTCGCCGAACTGGCGAACGTAGACCAGTGTTAGATCGGCAGGTACTTACTGCAAAGAGTTTGCCAGCACGCACCCGCCGTCTATGGACAGTTCTGGGGACTGCATAGCACAATACATTGTTTAAATCAATACAGTCAAAATTGCCATTAACAATGTTATACAATGTCATTGCTTCTAATTGTTTACGCCTAGAGCTGAGCGCCAAAAGCTTGTACTTACTGAGTAACTGGTGATACTGCAGATAAGTTTTATGACACCTGTAGTGCATTGCACGAAGAAATCTACGCTGGACATTTTCTATCATGTCAATGTATTTGCCATAGTACGGGTTCCAAATGGATACGGCATATTCGAGCTGGGAACGGACTAGGGTTTTATACAGACAGAGGTACGAAGAGGTCCGCTTGAAGTCATGAGTGGATCTCATTATAAATCCGTACATCTTATATGCTTTATTTACAATTTGATCGATATGCAAATCCAAGCAGAGTTTAGAGTCAAGCAATATACCAAGATCACGAACCGAGTTTACATTATTCAATAAAACATTACACAATGAGTATGGAAACCTTATGATGTTTTTGTTTTTGGTGTAATTTAGGTAGTTACATTTGGGAATGCTGAGATGGAGCTTACTAGTGTAACAATAGTCCGTGAGTCGATCCAAGTCCTCTTGGAGAAGGTAGCAATCCTGAATGCTATGAATAGGTCTGTATACTTTGAGGTCATCAGCATATAACAAAAATTTGGAATGATGAAAACAGCTACCAATATTATTAATAAAAATAATGAATAAAAGAGGACCTAGAATAGAGCCCTGCGGGACACCAGATGTAACCCGAGTAGCATGAGAGTGGTATCCATTGATAACAACCCTTTGACAACGATTAGTGATGTAAGAAATGAACCATCGCAACAAGTTACCACGAATACCATTGAAAGCTATTCGGTTCAGCAACAATTCATGATCCACCTTGTCAAAAGCCTTCTGAAAGTCCGTGTACACCGCATCAACTTGTATACGATTGTCGATGTTATCAAATAGGTCACTAGAAAATATCAACAAATTAGTTGTCGTGGATCGCTTTTTCACAAAACCGTGCTGTTGTTGTATAATAGTGTTATGCAGGATAGGGTACACTTCGTTATGTACCAATCTTTCAAAAAGCTTCGACAAGGTAGATAAAATAGAAATAGGTCGGTACTGCTCAACACTACGCTTAGAACCGCTCTTGTGTACAGGTGTGATATTAGCCTGCTTCCACACCGTTGGCATAACACCTTCCGAGATACATTTATTGTAGATTATAGCTAGGGGTTTACAGATAGAGGAAGCAGTATTTTTAAGAAAAAACGCCGACAGTCCATCAGGACCTGGACCCTTAGATGGATCAAGGGATTTGAGTTCGGCCAAAACCGATTCTTCCTTAAAGTGTAGGTTAGAAACAACAATATCGTTAGACACTGTTTCAGAAGGTAACTCCCATTGAGAGAGTGCAGATGGAGCAGGTTCATACACGGAAGAAAAGAAATCAGAGAACATGTTGCAAATCGATTGTGGGTCGTTGGATACATTATTTTTATATTGAACTTTTGCCGGTATACCAGGTTTATCTTTGCGGTTGGAAATGTATGTCCAGAAATCCTTAATGTTTTTATGTATACTATCCTCAATAGATTGAATATATTTAGAGAAGCATTTATCACAATTTTTCTTAAAGAAGGTTCTGTGCTGCGAGAATTTTTCGTAGTCTGCAATGTTGCCGTATTTCTTCCATTTAACCCATGCCTTTTGTTTTTTATTGAGCGTGTTAATTAATGATTTAGAAAACCAGACCGGATAACCAGCGGTCCTAGATGCCGATAGTGGTGTGTGCTGTTTAATTATATCGTCAATCTTATTGTAAAATGTGCTTAGTGCCTCCTCAGATCCCAAAGGAGCAAGAAGGTCCGTCCAGTCAATTTCCTGAATTTTGCTGTTAATGTGCTCGTAATCAGATTTGTAAAAGTTGTATTTTTGTAGCGGTCGCTTTCTCATAGGTTGAGTATCCACATTTAGGCCTATGTCACAGATAAAAGGTGGGTGATATGAGTCGATTGGAAGCAGAGGAAACAACGCAGCCGATACCATACATGGGTGATTGGATATAAGTAGGTCAAGAATGTTGCCATTAGTATTTGCTACTACATTATATTGCGAAGCATCAAGTAATGACATTAAGTTATTTAACTGGCTACAAATTACGGAAGTACCTGTACCCAGCCCACCGCCGTTAAGAGATAAAGCTGAGCCCGGTGTGATCCAAGTTATTTCTGGGAGATTATAGTCGCCTATTATGTAGAAACAGTCAACACCACGGTCACCCAGTACCTGCTGTAAGACTTCAAAGTGTTGCTCATATACAGAGGCAGCCATTCTGGGAGGTATATAAGCGGCACTGATGATATGACGCCTGTATGGTAGTGCACTTGGCACTTCTATGAGGATGTGTTCAATAAGATTGCGATATTGTGAATTAGCGAGAATGACAGAAATATCAAGTTCAGACGATTTAAGTGTTCGCAGAAAAGCCACCAGCACCCCGCCGCCATCCAGTTTTTTTGTGGCAATACGATCACGATCACACCTGTACACAACATAGCGCTGATCAATAAACTCATTGTTGCTAATTTCCGGAACCAACCAAGTTTCCGTGAGTACGATGACATCGTGGTTACCATTCAGAATATTCATGTAAAGGGTGTGCAATTTTGTACGGATGCCTCTACAGTTTTGATAGTATATGGATAGATGCTTATTACTCATCACTAGTTAATGGGTGTACTAACATATGAATTACCAGCGATACAAGTTCAGGCCGCAGGCACGTGCAATGCTCAATATAGAATATAATAGTTATAACAGTTAAGCAAAAATAATGTTTCTCAATAATAAAAATGACACCAGGTAAACAGCAACACTGAGCCCCGACGATACAGCAATAGACGCATTTCAGATATAATTCAATAAAAATGACACCAGGTAAACAGCAACACTGAGCCCCGACGATACAGCAATAGACGCATTTAAGATATAATTCAATAAAAATGACACCAGATAAACAGCAACACTGAGCCCCGACGATACAGCAATAGACGCATTTAAGATATAATTCAATAAAAATGACACCAGGTAAACAGCAACACTGAGCCCCGACGATACAGCAATAGACGCATTTAAGATATAATTCAATAAAAAGATTACTAAGAGGTATAATAGGTAGCATTACATTCGCGAGTTTCGGCAGAAATAGTATAAAAAGCAAGCAAGCAAGCATAATATCACCCATATTAAGGCGATGTGATAACAAGTACAAAGCACACATAAAATCAAGTATAATAAAGAACATGAAAACATAACAGACCAAAAAATTATGTATGGAAAGGCCAATATATAGGTATAGAAAGTTATTGTAATTATAGTTTGTTGGGGCTGGAACCACTATCAATGTTGGTATTTGGCGGACTGCTTTTAATCTTACGAATATCGTCGGCTGTATGTATTGCAAAAGCAGTTTCGCCATCCCGTTCGCGCACGAGAATAGTGGCGTTTCGAATCCAGACATACTTAAACTGGTGCAATGTAGCGACGTCTTTAACCTTCCGAAATAAATGTTTCTTCTTGAGTGTCAGATGCTCATTCATGTAAATAGTCGCTGGTGCACATGTGAAACCCAATTGGTCAGACTTTAAGTTTTTGACCTTGCGAAAAGCAGCGAGTAAGTTGTCCCGCAGGATACGCGACGATAATTTTACAATTACGTTTTTCGGCCTATTTGCTTGCTGGTGAGCATGTGGAACTCTGTGAATCGATATGATATCTCTTTGAGTAACAGGCAAGTTAATAGCAGTACCAATCGACTCCATTATATGAATCAGGTTTTCACTGCGCGTTTCAGGCATGTTTATGATTTCCACATTGCACTGTCTTGCCTGCTGTTCGAGATTATCAAGTTTGGTCTCGAGGAGACTAATAGATAGGTTAGATTGCTCAGAACTTTGTCGACTTATTTCATCCATACGTTTCTTGAGTTCAACCTGTTCCCCCGAATGGAATTCCACAGAAGTTTGCAGTTGTGTTACTTCAAGGGATAAGTCAGATACATTATGTTTCAAAGTATGGTGTTCAGTACGAAGATTGCTTATCTCTTCTCTTATGTCACCCAGGGCAGATCTGAATTCGCTATTCAATTTATTAAAACTTGTGTCCATTTCATCACGCCAGCCGTTCAATGTACTCTTTATATCGTCCTTGAAACTTGCAAGCGTATTATTTATGTCGCTTCTCCATCCCTGCAACGTAATGTGTAGCTCATTTGTAAATGCTTGGACAGTATCAGCTGTATCTGGAACGACGGATTCATTAGCTAGGATCGTCGAGGTACTGGAGTTGCACGGTGAGATAGGACAATGTTCTATGATATCGCACGACATGTTCATGCTATCTTCGTGTGTAGGAAATAGAGCGGCCTGTACAGGTGTAAGCAAGTTGGACCTGGTACGGCGCGTAACATTATTGCATGAAGGGCATTTCCAGTCGGCCCTAAATTCATTTGTGAGAGCTTCAAATTGACGAGGCGTTATATTTAGGCATTCGAAATGATAATTGCCTTCACAGGTTTTGCATTTAAGAAGCCGAGCTCCAGTTGCGAAAAGTGTATTACAGCCAGCACAGTTCATATTGATTAAGGTGTAATCCGTCGGTGTTTGTTTACAAACAACTGATTGTCAGCCAGACGACAAGTAACGCCACCTACCGCTGTGTGAAAGATTGAAGTAAAGCGTCAATCAACACTCAATCGATGTATCGCTTGCGCAGTAGATTAGCAAATTAACAGTACGGGGTTAATGAGTACGCCAATAAAGGAATCCTGGTAGTTCTAATGATTAGTCACAGATGGCGTTGTTTTGTATGGGTGATGTAGTATGACAATGCAAAATCGAAGTTTTGCAAATCACTGACTGAAGTCCCAAAACAAATAGGAGATAATGATTTCGACTTTTTATGTAACACACACTGATTTCAAGATTGTTTAAATTCGCTAATAGGGATTAACGGCACTTTACAGGTTCAATTATTTAATTAATGGCTTAAACAGCACTGTTTATTTATCTGGTACTTAAACACAATTCACACACAATAAACTTAGTTCACTTCAACTCTGGACCTGTTCGAAGACTTGTTTTTACTGATTATAGTGAATTATCGCAATAATAACAGCTTTTTCTATTTTTATAAATTAAACTTTACAGAGGGCAAAATACGTAGGTCAACACACACACAGCGCCATCTAGTGATGTTGTCGGGTTAAAAAAAAAAAAATTACGGAAAAATAAAGCTTTGGTAGAAAGCATAACTTACGGCTTTACGTGTATGTGCAGCAAAAGTCCGACTAGTCTTGGATCCAAACTGAGTACCAATTAATTTGACTTAAAACAACCTTGCTGCATGCAGCTCTTGCATTTAGGTGTTTCAATCAATCAGACAACCTCCAAAACGTAAACCAAATTAAAACCGTAAACAACAATATCTCATTATCGTCATACTCTGCCTATCTTTTTACCAATTATATTGGGGTTGGCTTCCAGTCTAACGAGATGCAGCCAAATACCAGTATTTTACATGGAGCGAACCCACTTACTGTACCGTAAACAGTAATATCTATCAGTACAAAATATCTTCGCCCTGCGATCAAAACCGACCACTACAATAATAAATAATAATAATAATAAATAAATATCGTCTGACATTGCACACAGCACCATCTAGTTCCAAGTTAAGCACTTAACACTTAAGGCTTGTGTTATGGATACCAGATGGTTGATACACTACTTAAATACATTTTTTTTTTCGTAAATACATACATATTATAGATATACAACCATGACTCGGGTACAAATGTCCATATTCATCATACAAACATTTGCCCCTACCGGGATTCGAACCCAGGACCATTTGGTTTCGCTGACTACACTTAGCCACTGTAGCCACTACACCAAACGTGTCGTCAAACACGACACTACAATGTTTAATAATAATCATAATAATAAACCGCAGGGCACCATGTGGCGAGCTGTTGGGCAGTAGCGACCCCACGGACCCTACCTCCCGGGAGAAGTCTTGTTTATCATCTCTGGCTTGACTTTATTGGCCGGCTGGAGTGAACAATGACGAGGAACAGAGCTCCCACCACTTTCTTGCCTTTATTGGCTGGCTTGAGTGGAGGTTCGTAAGAGCAAACGTGCTCGGAGGAAGGTAGTATTCCAGTAAGGTGCTGGTAGGGATCTTGACCGTACTTCCGGGATTGTCCTGATAGCCGTGGAATACCTCTCCACTCCTCAAGCACCTCAGGAAGTGTTGCCTCCTTGTTGCTACGTCACTATGTGCTAGCGACCGTTTTCGGGGGCCCATTATTGAGTGTGCAAGTCACGCCCTGCCATTTTATCCGTGTATTACACAACATTGATCAGTCAGGGGACATAGTCCTTCCATAGTCCTAGGTAATCAGTCCACTACAGCCACCCAAACCCACAGCCCAATATGTTTTGTTCCTATATTTTGCAATAGTCCTGCACCAACCGGGGGTTGTCCTTGGGTACACTTGCATAGTGCATACAGGGATAATCGTCGGTTAGTGCCTCAACACTTAAAATTGTCTAAAGGGCCTCTGCAAGTTGGCTTCGGCCCCTTGTACGCCTTCCAAAGGTCCGGGACCCCAGGGTCCCGAGAAATGTCAAAACAATAATAATAATAATAATCCTTTATTTCAGGCAACTAAGGCCCATAAAACACAATACATATATAAGCATATAACAATAACTATAAACTAATACATATCACTAATACATATCTAAAACTAAAGACTACTGTACACGAAGTGACGGCGTCGAGTTACACTGCGAGGTATCGCGTAGCCGGCCGCGGAAACGCCGATACAGCACACCTTTCGGCCAAAACTCTTCCTTGAGGAAGGTCATCAAATTGTTAGTAGGAACGCGCTGAACCACGAGCGACTTGAAATTAGTGTCATGGCGCCCCTCCAACTTCTCCGCCCTCAAGGTCCAGTTGGTCTTCACCCGTATGTACTCTACGATGTCCTGAGCCTTCGTAGAGTGGTGCAAACGGGACACGTATAGCAGCGTCGCCGGTACTGCAGGACGCAGCAGTACGTTTGCTCCTTTTAAGACAACCAATATTATGTTGTCCATTGGTGCATACTAATAACATATCAAGCATTAATAACGAATCTCGCTTAATATTCGCAGTTTGGGATAATTCATAAACGTTATCATTATAGTTGCTAGGAAGATGGATTGTGCTGGTGTATGATGGATGGACTTTTGTTGCTGTGTTATAATAGGAGGTTTTATTATTCAAGCTAGTGAAGTGCTACTAACATAGTTTTAAGCTATTATTAATACAAGTCTTGTTTTATTTAAGAACTTTATATATGTTAGTTTGTAAGGTATATGTCTTTTTTTTTTTTTTTTTTTTTTTGTGGGTGGGAAATCATCAAATAACTTCTCCCGCTCTGGGCAGAGCAGGAGGGCGTGTCAGACTCTTACTGACTAAAACCCACCCGTGTTCCTTCAGTTGCCTGTGCCAGGGGCCACGGTAACCCTCTTGGACTTTTCCGCAACCCTAGCAGGCATCGGTCCTAGCAAACCCCGTCATGGGTGCTGACATCTCTTTGAGGCGCGCGTGGAACACAACGCGCCGTCGACCCGGGCCTGGTCCTTATCGAACGGCGAGCTGCCCATTGCTCGCCGTTCGCAAGCCCGCGCCTACGGTGGCCGGGAATCGGCCTGCGATTCCCGACGCCCAGGGCGTCTCCTGCGGCGGCTAGGGGCGTGAGGGCGCAAACTTTGCCTCTCCCTCACGCGTTCCGCCTCCTCCTTCGCGAACATTACTGCTTCGCAGAAGGAGGTGACGGCTTCCCAAGCCCTCTCGCTCCGTACCATGGCCTGGACCAAGGCCGGACGCGAGAGATCGCCACCGCCAATCGCCTCCACGAGGACACGGCGGTGCTCCGCCCAAGCCGGGCAGACCTCCACCGTATGCTCCACCGTGTCCTCCGGGCGATCCACACAATGGTGACACCCGGGCGTTTCCTCCCGCCTTATCCGGAACAGGAACCTCCCGAAACAACCGTGTCCGGTTAGGACCTGCGTCAGGCGGAAGGTGAGGACGCCGTGGCGCCTCTCTAGCCACTCCTCAAAGAGGGGACTTATCGCCGCAATTGTGGCGTGCCCAGCGCTGGGTTGCGACAATCGCACTCTCCATGCCGCCCTGAGATCCCGCCGGAGCTCTGTCCGCTGTACCGTGATTTCTCGCGGCAGCGGAGCTACGCCCCGGCGTTTCGCCTCCTCGCGCCACTCCCAAACGTGCGCGAGGACTTTTGCCTCCAGATCCCATGGCGGTAATCCGGCAAGGAGGCTCGCCGCCTCACCGGAGACCGTACGGTATCCCCGGACCAGCCGGATGGCCATGACCCTTTGGGGCGCGTTCAACCAGCGGGCTGGCCGCCGCCTCAAGGATCGCGCCCACACCGGTGCCCCGTAAAGGGCCATGGACCGCACGACCCCCGCGTAGAGCCTCCGGCAGGAGGCGTTTGGCCCCCCTAGATTGGGCAGGAGCCGCTTTAAGGCAGCCCCAGCCCTTTCCAGTCTGGGAGCCAAACGTCGGAAATGCTCCACGAAGTTCCACCGGCTGTCGAGGACGAGTCCCAGGTACTTCATCGTCGACTCGACGCCGATGTGAACCCCTCCTACCGTTATTTGGGAACCCGACGGTGGCGTGTTCCGAGGACCATGAAAACACATGGCCTCGGACTTGTGCAGGGCCACCTCGAGTCCCAATTGCCGGATCCTCTCGACGATTGTCGCAACCCCGCGTGTCGCTAGTTCGGCCGCCGCCTGGTGCGACCTTCCCTGCGCCAGGACTAGCGTGTCGTCAGCGTAACAAACCACGCTGACGCCGCTGGGGAGGTCGGCGCGCAGCACCCAGTCGTAGCCGATATCCCACAGATGCGGCCCCAGGACCGATCCCTGTGGGACACCGCACGACATCTCTTGCCGGTTCCACACTCCCTGGTGACCGGGGTAGATGACGGCCCTGTCCGTCAAATAGGCCTCGACCACACGACAGAGGTAGGTCGGCATCCGGTGATACCGGAGTGCCTCCCTGATGCAACTCCAGGGCAGGGTATTGAAGGCATTGGCGATGTCTAGAGACACCGCCAAGACGACCCCACCCCGGGCCACAAGGTATATGTCTATGGGCCATTGTAGCCTGAAATAAATGTTTTATTATTATTATTATTATTTATACAGGGTGACAGCGACCGCGAGGCGCAAACTGTAACCATGAATTTAGCAGATGATTCTAGACACCCTAACGCAGAAAATCTGTTATTTCATAGAAAAGTGCAACACCCACAGGGTATAAATGTACTGAACAGCATTTTTTTTTTTATAACCGACGTTGAAAGTCAACGCTGGGGGGTTCAAAATCAAGAATCCATGGTAACAGCGTGTTACCGTGGCCCCTGGCACAGGCAACTGAAGGAACACGGGTGGGTTTTAGTCAGTAAGAGTCTAACACGCCCTCCCACTCCGCCCAGAGCGAGAGAAGTTATTTGATGAAATCTGGGTGTGCGTCGATGTCCCTGTTGTATATCCCTGGTGCCAAGTTATGTGGATTATACAGACAAAAATGCCTAAGTTATGGCAAAAGCACGAGGCCGAGAGGACTACAGATCATTATGGGAGATAATTTATTTTGAAATAAAAAAAACTTGTTTGGAAGCTTGGCTTAGGTATAGTCTAAGTGTTTATCAAATAAAATTGACACTCTGCGTCAATCTGCCGTATTATAGCTATTTCATACAACTGGCAAAGAATGACCGATGCGACTTGAATATCCAGGCAATTTAAGTTGGTAAACAATTCATTTCCCTCAAATATTACATGCACTGAATTGTATTTAAATGCATGTATGTAATCTTTAAACTTGTACCCCACACGAATAATCATATTGTATTAGCATGATTGCTTCAGTTACTAGCATTTATTTAGGTTCGCCTCGTTACTGAACGTACGTTCCTTGAATATTCTATTGACGTAAAACATAATTGTTATGTGTGAAAACAAGTATGAGATTGAGATACAGCTGAAAGATAATTTAATTTCTTTAGTGTGACTTCGTTTAGTTTAATCTATTGGGAGTTTTAACTTTGTTATTATCAAAAAGGAAAATTTTGATGATGATAATTGATGAAACGAGTGGTGCAAGGGAATTGTATAATTTTTTATGGTTACCTAGTAGGTGAGATGAATTTTAGTAGGTACCTACCAATATAATCATTTGTTCTCAACTAGCGACCTGTCCCTGCGTCGCAAAGATTTCACGGCTTGACAAAACATCGAGATTTATTTACTATATGTAAATTTAATAAGATTGAATTATACGCACGAACCTTCCAAAATATATTCTCTCATCAAACCCATTGCGTAGTTTAGAAATACAACGCGGTCATAAAGACACACGAAAAGCGACTTATTTTATACTATTTATAGATATAGATTCAATACATAGATGCACACGTGATTATGATGACGATGACGTCATACGTCACGATACTGACGACGTCATTACGAAAACACAAACGTGAAGACATACCAACTAATGTTGAATAAAATCTATCGCAGTCAATACAAAAGTTCCATAGGTATCTGGACAAATCACTTACCCGAATTTTTCCTTTCTCCAAACTCCATTTTTCCTTAGGTAAGGATCGCGGGAGCCGATAAGAGGGATCGACTGACAGTAATACTTCTAATTCTATAGAATATTCTTCTTTCAATATTTCTTCGACCATAAGGTACGGGCTATCTGATATTGAAAGGCATAGGTCGTCAGGTTGTTTGTCGGTTTATAGGTTATGTAGTGTTTTTAGTGTTCTGACCTTCGTAAGTACAAGGTAAGTATAAGTCGATACATAAAACAACTTGTCAAAGTTCTTTAGATAGAAACAAAACGGTTGCTACTTTTAATATTACATAAGTTTCAGTAGAATAGCCAACTGGCTGCCCGCTATCTTTACAATAACCATTTTATGCCTCGTAATGAAAATTAAATTTAACAGAGCCACAGAAAACCGAAGGCCCATTTCCGAAACAGTATCAATCGTCAATTGCCCGAACAAAGTTCCCCAATTAACTGTTTCCACAATAACCATGAATATTGGAAAAAAATACTGTTGCGGCACGATTAAATTTGCGGTCGTAACACGAAACGTCCATTATCGCCGAAGATATAATATACCCGCATTATAACGACTGTCTAACCGTTAAATAATTTTATTTTTAACTCGGGATTCGCAGATAAAAAGGCTGGTAACTTTAAATGGGAAAACTTCCTTTTGCTGAGCAATGAAAAGGCGTCATTACGGCGTCATGGATTGATACAAAGGGGACAGGTGAACGGGGAGGCGGGATATTGTACTTGGTTGTTTACGATCAGGTGCAAATTGTAAGATGTGTAAGGTGGTTTAATAGGGTTGGCAAAAATTCGAAGGACGTAGGTTTTTTTACGAAAATATGATGTTGAATGTGCCCAACACCGTTAAGTTTGTTTGTGGTTATGCGTTGTTCCGGTAGTTTTTGTCAATTTATAAAAAAGTTTTGGTTCTACACAATCTACACCTCACGTTAACAAAACATTACATTGCATTTCCTTTGTGTAGTAAACATAAGCTAAAGGAAAACGCAATACCCGACAATGTTTATTGTTGCTTACAAAAAGTCGATTTAGCAATAAACTTCCGAAATTGCGTACTAACAGCGCTACTGGACTTAAGCCAGAGTTTTTGCTAAAATTTTAACAAAGCTTGTCTATTTTGTTGCGAACTTTGCGATATAATATATTATCCGTTTTATGCTCGGGCTTATTTTGAAAATTATACGATATTTCCCAACTTTCCGGAATAGAGGATGCATACGAAATTGCAGTACACAGTTTGACCGACTTCTTTTCCTGCTAAATATTATGGTAGTTCAATGAAAGAGTGTAAACCATAAAAAGGTATATGGCGCTTTCCTTTCATGAAAAAAAAAACAGGTTTTCTAGGCCATTCATATTTTTTTCTGAACATATTTGCTAAAGGTTGTTGTACTAGCTACTGCTTACAACCTAACAAAACGTTAACGATACCTGTTTTTTTCATTTCATGCCTCGTGGTTCCATAAAGATGCATTGTAGCTACAAGATCTTAATACTTCCCCCACATTGACACAATAGGTACATTTGTGGAGTAAACAGTAGGCAGAAAGTTCCAGAATTTAGAATTGGGACTTCCAAAATTAATTCATATCCGTTCACCTGTAACTGCAACACGTC
The DNA here is from genome assembly GCA_937001585.2 of Brachylomia viminalis. Lineage (NCBI taxonomy): Eukaryota > Metazoa > Arthropoda > Insecta > Lepidoptera > Noctuidae > Brachylomia > Brachylomia viminalis. The sequence goes on along the minus strand of OW443299.2, from coordinate 5,065,144 downwards.
AGCAATCAGAGCTTAAATAATTACCGTGGCTTAGCAAACTGTGCCTCGGTCAGGTGGGCCGGACTCCTGTGGTGAATTAATCACGAAAGCCGCTGAGTCAACTGCTACCTAATTGCTGTTCCTCCCTTGACAATCGAGTCATCAAAGTGGTCAAACACGACGTGTTTGCTCAGTTTGTGCAGCTTCGACGTAATGACGTCATATTTAATTTAGCTGTGTGGAAGTAGATGTTGAATATTGTAAAGAGTTTGTCAAAGTTTTTAGTAGTTGCAGGAGTTGAGGTCGAGACTCGGAAATGGAATTGTGGATTGTTCTTGTACTTTTACCTAACTTCACATTCAGTGCCCCCGTACTCAGTGCATAATGCACGGCGTTTGTTTTATTATACACACATCAAAAGTGTCTAGGGATCAACATATATTTTTGCAATAACTTTTCTCCTGATTGATATTAATTAAAATTTTCTTTAAGGATTCATAAAATAAAGTGTTTTCGTTTGTCACAGTAACGATAAACCAAGTCACCTTTGCATTAATAAAGAAATTTGCCATTTTCCTAATAAAGGGATTTTTGACATTTGAACCACTAAAGTGTAAAAGTAAAGTTCGAAAAAAAGACTGAAATAACAGTTTTCTTTAAAATTTTATTGGGTAACTTAAACAATTAATAATCCGTGTTTCTACCGCGAACACTAACAACACAAGAACATCGGTTTGGCATACTCAAAATGAGTTCATCCAAATCACGCTGTGGAATGGCCGCCCATGTTCGTTGCAACAACAAAAAAAGGTCTTCTTGCGACTGGATACCCTCCATATTCGGCAGAGCTCTTCTCTGTAGCATATCCCATGCATGCTCAATCGGGTTCAAGTCTGGCGACTGAGCAGGCCAGGGCAGGACATTGATGTTAGCTGCGGCGAGAGTCTGTCTTACAACTCTTGCGGTGTGCGGTCGTGCATTATCATGCATTAACTGAAATAAGGGACCGATTTGCACTTGTAGAGGAACGATGACGTCTGATACAATCGTCTCAGCATAAATTTGAGCGTTGAGGTTGCCTCTGATCCAAATCAACTCAGTTCTTCCGCCGATCCAAATACCCGCCCATACCATGATGGTTCCACCACTATAAGGATGGACTTCCTGGCAGGATTTTAATCGTTGTTGGCGTCCAGGGGTTCTCCAGTGTCGTATACGTCTTGTATCCGGTCTCATACCAAAACGAGACTCATCAGAAAAGCACACGAAACGCCATTGTTCTTCTGCCCAATTTCTGTGTTCAAGAGCCCATTGATATCGAATCCTACGATTGTGCATTGCTATAGGTGGTACCCGTAGCGGTCTTCGGGAATGAAGGTTCACTTCATGCAAGCGGTTTCTGACTGTTTGGTCGCTAATTAAGTTCCCTGAAGAGTGATGAAGCCTCACGGCTAACATCATGGCGGTTATTGTTGGAGCTCTTCGAGTTAAGATTTGAATGTATCGGTCTTGTCTCCGTGTGGTGCAGCGATACCGTCCTCCATGGCGCTCAGCCACGGTACCAGTGCTTCGGTAACGTGTCCAAAGTCGACTGATAACACTCTGACTTGTATTCAGAGCTAAAGCCACAGTACGTTGCCGGGAACCAGCTTCTATCATTCCCACGGCTCTGAGCATTTCTTCCCTGCTTAAATGACGTCGCCGCTCCATAATAACGTTGGTTTTAATCAGTAGTAGGGAAACAGTAGCACTAATAATGTCTTCAATGCGTTGTATGTTTTTATAGGGAAAATATTGACAGCTGATTTTCATCTTTTACTCGAATTTGATTCACAGTTCCTGATTCAAATTATGAAATGCACCAAAAAGGATCCATATAAATTTATAAAATCATAAATTTATTACAAAGCCACATCTTAATCTCAAGAAATCCGCATAAAAATGCTTGATCCCTAGACACTTTTGATGTGTGTAGTATTTGCCTTGTGGGTAGTTTAAGAAAGAAAGTAAGAAAAGAACAAAGATAAACATCAATTAATTTGTAATATATTCATTAGTAAAAAGGAAGAGCTACATTAAAAATATTTAGAACAAACTAAATGAACGGTGAAGAAAAACATCGAGAGGAAACCGGCATTTGTCCTAGAACCAAAAATTCGAAAGACATGTGACATCTACCAAACCGCACTGGGCCCGCGTGGTAAATTACGGCGCACTCCCTCTCGTCGAGAGGAGGCCTATGTCCCAGCAATGGGAACATTATAGGCTGATGATAAAATTAACGTGAGTTATCTATATAAGCAAGATAGAATTTGAATCGAACGAGAATGACAAAAACTGGCCATGTATTCTAAATGGATAAACACACTGTTTTAAACAAAGAACATTCTTTTATGAAATACGAACGCAATTGAATACAAATCTTAAAGGTTTCCTCCGAAACACACTCACAAACACTCCAGCAACATCTCTCATGTTTTTGTACACGATACTCCAAGGAAAGTAAGCGTTTGATTCCCGAAAATCAATGGGTCCATTAACCGACATCACCCACTATTTCCTTTGAGCTCGGTCAGGAGGCTAATGCAGGACCGCCCTTTAAAGATTGACCCCTGGTTACAAGATATTGGGTAGCTAATGCTCACTGTGGGATGTAAGGGAGGAATTCAGTCGAATCATTTCGTTGGACATCGCAAATAGTGTTTTTGTCGATTTGACCCTTGTTTTGGTCGTATTGGAATACAGGTAGTGGCGTCAAAAAACTGTTTGGGACTTTGAGCATCTGGTTTCTTTTGCATTTCGGGTTGGAAGTTGTATTATTTACGGTTGTTACTGGTGTTTGCTTATGGGGTTTTTTGATCTTTGGTTTAATTGTTTAGGTCTTTTAGTTTGTGAACTATGTGATTTTAAATCTAAATATTTCCGGTATTTAAAGGTAGTGTTAGAGTCCGGAAATGAGACAACTCACGAGGTTTCTAATCACTTATATTATTTACTTAATCAACAATCGGTACACGTGTATAGTAACCGGCACGTAAGTTGGCCAAAGATTTTGTAGTGGGGGAAGTTCGCGCATGCACTATTTCATACATTTTTACATGCGCGAACTTCCTCCACTATGAAAATCTTTAGCCAACTTACGTTCCGGTAACTATATCCGCAGTGATAGCTCAGGTAGTACTGCCATCCTTCCCCGCATCTTCCCCTCGCGTAGCTCTGGGATGACTACGGCGTAGCACTGACGTCATGACGTAGCAGATGACGTCATAGCGTAGCACCACACGAGGTTCTGCCAGTATCTCCAGTATTTCTTAGAGTAGCTTTTCTAGGTATTTTTGGATTCGAGGGATAAGTTTGGTATGTCTCACACACATATTAAGGTTACCAGGAAACAGGGCATGACAAATGGTTGCCTAAAATTACTTGCTTAACAGCAACAACGATATGACCAATCTTAAGAGCCAAATTTGTTAAAAAACTAATGTTTTAATTTCGTGTTTTTTCTTTATTCTTTCTTTATCTAATAAAGTCAGTGTTTTTCAATACGCACAAAACACGCTTCCAAAAAACCGCATGAACAATGCTTCCAACATTTCAACTATTTGCCACTCCAGAAGTTTTCATAACAACTTTTGTTTTTCCTGTACAAACCACTTTGCCGTACAAAGTATATCATAATGCCCAAAAATGTGGGAGCACTCGCTGGCATCCGAATCCGCTGAGTGGTTTCACAGATTTGCTCGGTAGAAACATTTTTCTCTTTGATATGTTAATATCTGACGCTAATTCTGTTGATCTGAGAATGGGAGACTGGAACAGAAGCTGGTCTATGTTCGACGAGGTAATTTTAGGGTCTCGTACCCCAAGGGTACCAACGGAACCCTATCACTAAGCCTCCGCTGTCCGTTCGTCCGTCTGTCTGTCAGCGGACTGTATCTGATGAACCGTAATAGGTACTTTACGTTTATTTATTTTATTTTTAATTTAATTTTAGATGGGTAGTTGCAATTTTCAGTGTGAAATTCATTAGAATTTACCCCCTTTAATATTATTTTTTCTTTTTATTAAAAAAGAAAAAATAATATTAAAGGGGGTCCCCATACAAGAAACGTGTTGTTAAACAAAAAAAAAATGGTTAAATATCGTGCGGTGGAACGGAACCTTTCGAGCGCCAGTCCGACTCGCACTTAACCGATTTTTACACATTAACTAAGATAAGTAACTTTTTTGTCCTAATGTAGGTACCTACTGTTTTTCTTTCATCGTAGATAACTTTTAGATACATAGTTGATAGAATCTTATCTTTTCTTTTTGTTTGGTATTATAGTGTCATTGCCGATTCTGGCAACTTTATCAGAATCCTAATCATCGTAAAAAGATGACAAAATAACAAAAGTTAACGACTGATTAGACACTAATTGCTGTTGATGGAATTAATTCCATTACAAAATGATAATTGAGATCGTTGTTTGTTAGAGTTTGGATATTCAGCTTTGAAGGTGCTTCTAACAGTTGTTGTGAAATAAAATTCCCTCAATATTTAGGCTGTAGCAATCAAATATTTCACAGAAAAACCTCGAAATGGAATGGAGAAACATGCAAAATCTCTCCGAGATATTAATAAAAGAGAGAATTTGTGTTTCTCGAACTATTTCTTATTCACAAGGCGAAGAAGCTTTTAACTGTTCTCTGCATCACAATAAATGTATGAAATCCATCATCCCCCACAATCTGGTGACGTAAATTCATCATAATCATAATAAAGTATCTATTTTTACACGTCTCAATAAATAATTCTTGATATCATTGATTGTTTGGAGGAAACTGAACTTTAGGTTCATAGATATAAGAGGTATGATGACAGTAGGGTTGGGTTAGCGGTTTGTGTCATGGTGTAATTGAATCATCCATCACAGCCACGCGAGGATTCACCTGCCGCGAGAAGGATTGATTATTGACAGATATTTTTGCTCAAAGTTTATCAAATTGGGGTAAACAACATTTTGTGAAGCAATTAGTTTATAGCTTTTAGATATGAGCACAGTGGCTGTTATACAAAAATGTGTCTTTTGTAAAGTTTATTTATCGAAACCTTGCGAATAAAACAACACTATATACACTACCATTTCGTTGTCTAAGATATCGCTAAATATACCATTATGGTAGGGAGTTTAGAATCAGAATCAGAATTTTATTTGCTCTAAATTTAGGTAAAGTTTAAGATTAATAACATAAATAAATAAGATCAGCTACTTACTACCATACAGACTACCTTACGGCGTGCAAAACAATACATAAATACAAAAAAAAACTGATTTGTCTCTCATTATTAATTCTACGTTTATGAATTAATAATGAGAGACAAATCATGCAATAACATCACATTGATAATTCTATTTTCACATTAAGTTAAGCTATGGTGATTATGGCAATATTCAAATATTATAATTATGACTACCAAATGACGTTGATGAAAATATTTACTCGTTTATATACGTCACAACTAGAATTTGTTAAGTTGCTCAGTGTTGTACGTAACTGAATCTTCTTTCTTTTCTTTATTTAAAATCGTTGTAACCGAGATTACAAAACATAAAAGTAAATACCATATCATTTGCCAATTATAACAGTCAACAGCCAGGCAAAAAATAATCACAAAGAGCAACACACACTGTTACGGAAGACTAGCGATCATAAATGGACACCAACAAGATTGGTGAAACAAAGTACACAATGGCGCATTAGCCGGGTAAAATGTTTGTTCAGTTGGCTTAGGAATAAAACCCGGGTACACCGCGGGCCATTTTCTATTGAAAATCCATCGAATGCTTTATGCCAGTGTATGAGTAAATTCCACTGCTGTTGAGAATGCTTTTAGAAGCAAATCCCTATTCGAATAAAGCCTAGTGGAGGCTACGCATAGACCGTGAACGCATCGGAATCATAGCAGGTTTTTTGTAAAAATATGTTACCGTGAAATATTAATCTGGCGGAGTTCGGAATGTATCGCTAAACTGCTAAAAGATTTCATGATTGAAGCGGTAGAATGTCTGACATTGAGACTGCTTTGTTTGTACTGGATAAATATATTGTATTGTGCAGTGTTAATAACAATTATGGCAACAAAGAAATTTCGCCCGCTGGTTTTCATTTTGTGATAATGCTATGGAGTAGCAAGCGTGGGTAGTAAGTGTTTATTATGGTCATTGAACCCAACAATGGTACCATCTGTATATGTTATCAAAATTGAGAAAATTGAAAGTACGAAAGATTCAAAAGATCAAAGCAAGTAACATTCTGTTGTTTGTTACCCCTATGGGAAAACCATATGAGATTATTAAAAAAATATATAGAGAACAAAGAAACTGCCTACATTTCTATCCCAAAATAAAAAGATTGGCAGTCACATTTAGTAAAGACATTACGAAAAACTCGGATTTTGAAGTAGTAAATTAAGGAGACGCTAGCCCTGTGCCCGGACGAAGATAAAATAAGTTGAAATGGGAAAAGTTCCATTAGGTTATGAAATGAAAAGATCACGGTTATCTCACAGGAGCATACTACTTTTGAATTATCTCCGACTTCCCGCGATTGTCTTAGATGGCTAATTCGGAAATTAAAGAAACTGTGTCGTTAAGACGTATTATTTTTAGTTCTAGATATTTCTAAAAGTAACAGGAGCCATACTGTCGTATGATAGGGATTGTTTGATTATTCTGTCTGATAATAACGATAAGTTTTTTGCAGTAAATCGTATAGCAGTGTTCTAGATACAAAGGTTTTATATTACGTTCGAGTTTATTTTACAAAGAAGCTGAACTTTAAGACAGAAGCTGAACGTTTTCAACTTTTCGTGACCAAAGCCCATAAATATACTCTTGGTCAGATGCTAAGTTTGAGCTATTCCTTATTGGAATACTCCGTATGGTCTGATTTACGGCACCCAGCTACATCGAGACGACATTGCCCCTCATCTAAATCACAGAATCCGGCGACACTTAAAATTATAACGGTCTTTTTCTGCATTACGAAATTAAAATTCGCTGAGCAAACCTCCACCGGAGTTGCGTATAAATAAAAGATTTCGCTTGCAATTTGCGAACTCTGGAATCCTTTGCTTAATTATATTATCTTCTGAGCACTTTCTGGTGGCGTTAAGTGGGGACGTTGTTTTTAACTAGCCATTTTGAAATGTGTTTTTGTATTCGGTCCAAGTCCGTGGAATGTTCAGTTTACAATGCAAGTTAAGATATTGCGATAAGTTGGTGCTTAACGAAAGTTTCAGATTAAAATGTGTTTGTCGCAGAAGTCGTCTTTGCGATCTTCGACATTAGTGACATACTTGCATATAATTATGCAGTCCAAATAGATACTTAGATGTGATAATACAATAGGTCGCACGTCAGTGTAGCCAAAAACAGTATCTAAGGTGGCCTCTTGTTCTATTGTAACTAACTCCTTACGACGCCAGGCCAAAGCCGCAGCTCAGAGTCAATGTGTTAACCACTGACTCGCAGTCGACTGTACTATACCAAAATAAATCAATCACAAGAAGTTCTATAACTACTATAAAATTACTAAGATCGTAACGATATATTTATCATAGTAACAGACAATATCGATGAACCCAGTAAGATTTTTCTTGAAACACACGTTCACTACTAAGAGATATGAGACTAATGCATTAAAGAATTTGACCATGTTTTCCATTGTCAAGTGGTCTCGTCAGATGGAATCGGTAATCAGACAAGAGATATGAAAGAGAAAGAGATATGTGCTATTCCACACATAACTGCACCATGTTCAAAAAGCTTTTTAGGAATGGCACCCCAAATATATAATAATATACCCAATCCAATAATAGATCTTGCCATTTAAAAAAGGCTGTTCTTAATTTATAAAATATAAAAGCTTAATACACAACCAATAGGTACCTAGACGACAAATTATAATTTATTGACATTTGTTTTTAAATTTTGTATAATTTTCGTTTTTTACTCATTTAAGTTTTATAAATTCAATTTTATTGTTTTTAATTTGGTTTAATATATTGTTATAATAATTGAAGGTAATAACGAATGTTTTTATGTATTAGTTTGTTATAATTCTGTTTTTTTTTTTTTGAATTATTACTAACTATTCTATATCTGTACTTTTTTGCTTACTTGTGCTCTACAAATAAAAAAATTGAGTTTGACAAACGCTAAAAATGAGTAGTGTCTTTAAAACGAAAAAAAAGATTCAAGGGTACTTACTTGTTGGTTGAGCAGATACTTAAAAGAGAGGTTGCAAATCACACTAGGTACTTTTGTTATTCGATCATTTTGTTAACAATCGGATCGATTTCGAATGAACACGTTGAAAGTTACTTTTGATTTGGTTTTAGATTCACTCTGTTTTAAAACGTAGACGATATTAATTTACTTTGTGTTATTAGTTTCAAAGAATTAGTTATCGAAGTCGATGATAGTTGGTTATGAGAAACCACCAATCAGCACCTTAATTGTGTAACACACTTTCCATCACAATCTGAATCGTTTTTAAAAAGGATATTGCTAATCCATTGCTTCATATGTTCGAAAAATTGGTCGGCTCAACAACGTAAATAACGCAATGAATGTTGTTGAACTGTCAAAATTAAAGCTATTCCTACTGTTAGTGAGTTACGCAATTACCCCACGATTTAAAAAAAATTACTGAATAATGCAGGAGTGAGTGGATGAGAACAGACTTCTAATTTCACGTAGTGAATGTCACAAAGTCGAAATCCTAAGTGCCTTTTTTTTTTTTTTTTGAGCATCGGAAATCATCAAATGACCCCTCCCGCTCTGGGTGGAGCGGAAGGAAGTGTCAGACTCTTACTGACTAAAACCCACCCGTGTTCCTTCCTTGGCCCTTTATGTTCCGGGTCAGCGGTACCCCTTTTGGATGATCCCGCTTTCCCGGCAGGCTTGAGCCCTAGTGGGCCCCCTCTTCGATGCTGACATCTCTTTGAGGCGCGCGTGGAACACGTACGCGCCGTCCAGCACGGGCCTGGTCCTGATCGGACGGTGAGCTACCCATTACTCACCGCCCGCAGGCCCGCGCCTACGGTGGCCGGGAGTCGTCACGCGGCTCCCGACGCCCGGAGCGTCCACCGCGGCGGCTTGGACGGGAGACTCTCTCCCTCTCCCGTCTCGCCACCTCCTTAGCTAGCATGACTGCTTCGCAGAAGGAGGCGACTGCCTCCCACTCCCCCTCGCCCCGGACCATGGCTTGAACCAGGGCCGGGCTTGAGAGGTCGCCGCCGCTGCCGATCACCTCTACGAGGACACGGCGGTGCTCCGCCCATGCAGGGCAGGCCCCCACCGTATGCTCCACCGTGTCCTCGGGGCGATCATCGCAGTGGTGACACCCGGGCGTTTTATCCCGCCTGATGATGTGCAGGAACCTCCCGAAACATCCGTGTCCGGTGAGGACCTGCGTCAGGCGGTAGGTGAGGACGCCGTGACGCCTCTCTAGCCACTCCTCAAAGAGGGGTCTTACCGCCGCTATCGTGGCGTGCCCTGCGCTGGGTTGCGACAGTCGCTCCTTCCATGCCGCCATGAGATCGCGCCGGAGGTCCGTCCGCTCCGCCGCGATTTGCCGCGGAAGCGGGGTTTCCCCCCGGCGTAGTGCCTCCGCGCGCCACTCATACAGGCGCGCGAGGACTATCGCCTGCAGATCCCACGGCGGCAGTCCGGCAAGGAGGCTTGCCGCCTCGCCCGAGATCGTGCGGTAGCCCCGGATCAGCCTTACGGCTACCACCTTTTGGGGCGCGTTCAGATAGTGGGCGGCTCTCCGCCGCAGTGAACGCGCCCACACCGGGGCCCCATATGTAGCCATGGACCGCACGACCCCCGCGTAAAGCCTCCGGCAGGAGGCGTTTGGACCCCTCAGGTTGGGCAGGAGCCGCTTGAGGGCGGCCCCAGTCCGTTCCAGTTTGGGGGCCAAACGTCGGAAGTGCTCCACGAAGTTCCACCGGCTATCGAGCACGAGTCCTAAGTATTTCATCGTGGACTCGACGCCGATGTGAACCCCTCCTGCCGTTAGTTGGGATCCCGATGGTGGCCTGTTCCGGGGCCCATGGAAAGACATGGCCTCGGACTTGTGCAAAGCCACCTCGAGACCCAACTGCCGGATCCTCTCCACGACTATCGCAACCCCGCGTGTCATCCTGTCGGCCGCCGCCTGATGCGACCTCCCCTGCGCCAGGACCAGCGTGTCGTCAGCGTAGCACACCACGCTGACGCCATCAGGGAGGTCGGCCCGCAGCACCCAGTCGTAACCGATGTCCCACAGGAGCGGCCCTAGAACCGATCCCTGTGGGACACCGCACGACATCTCTCGCCGGTTCCACTCCCCATCGCGACCGGGGTAGATGACGGCTCTGTCCGTCAGATATGCCTCGACTATTCGACGGAGGTAGGTTGGCACCCGGTGATACCGGAGTGCCTCCCCAATGCAACTACAGGGCAGGGTGTTAAATGCGTTGGCGATGTCGAGTGACACCGCCACGACAACCCCGCCCCGAGACACCGCGTCCCCCGTCGTGAGGGCTCTAACGCGCACGATGGCGTCCACCGTCGAGCGCCCCTTGCGGAAGCCGAACTGACTATCCGCAAGATCCGGCCCCGTCCTCACCAGGTGCCCGACGAGGCGGCCTGCAATTACTCTCTCAAAGAGCTTGCCGACCTCGTCGAGCAGCACAATGGGCCGGTATGCGGACGGAGAGTCCGCAGGGCGCCCTGGCTTCCAAATGAGGACCAGCTTCCCCGTCTTCCAACGGAGCGGAAACTGGCCTCTCTCCATACATGCGCTTAAGAGCGCCTCCATTCGAGGCCCAAGAGCCGTCGAGGCCAGGACCCAGGCTTTCCCTGGCAGGCCGTCGGGTCCTGGGGCGGTATTTTTGGCCTTCAGCCTACCTACCGCCACTCTCAGATCTACCCCGGTCACTTCAGGGGTGTCGTCGTCGTCCGCGTGGTCCGCTTCAGGCACCGCGAGCGGCGGAGCCATGGGCGGGGGAGTATGCTCCCCCCGTGAAGCGAACAGAGCGCTCACCACCTCCTCCACCAGCTGGGGGCGGAGACTCTGCGTCAGCGGGGGGGCCCAGGTGCGGAGTTTATTCCGCACCATTTTGTAAGGGCGCCCCCATGGATCTCCGTTCAGAGTCTCCACCAACTCCTCGCGGGCCGTATATTTGGCCCGCTGGACAGCCTCTTGGAGGGCGGTCTTCGCCGCTCTGTATCCCTCGTACAGCTCCGCCTCCGTCGCTTCCGCATCCGGAGGGCGGATGCGGAGCCTACGGTGCCTGGAGTACAGGTGTCGCACTGCGACGCACGCCTTGCGTAGCGTCTCCAGCTCCTGCGACCACCAGTACACCTGACGTCGGGCGCTTCCTGGACGGACTCGGGGCATTGCCACGTCGCAAATCTCGGACATGGCCTCCCGGAACCACTCCGCCTCATCGTCAATATCGGCAGGCCTGTCCGGTGATGACACCCAGGCCTGCACGATCGAGGCTTCCAGGAGGAGCTCCCGGTCCATCTGCTTCAGCGCCCACCGCGGACCACTCGGGGCCTCTTGGACCGGCGCGCTAGAGGTCTGGGCGGAGACGTCGAACCGGATATACCGGTGGTCAGAGTAGGTCTCCACCTCCTCCATGACGCGCCAGTCAATGACACGCTGTGACAGAGCGGGGCTGGCAAACGAGATGTCCACCACAGACTCACCCCGCATCCGCACACACGTGGGGACAGAACCCCGGTTTAGGACGACCAGGCCTGTCTCCAGAGCCCAGTCCTCCACCATCCTACCCCGCACATCAGTGTAACGGGAACCCCAAGCCGGATTTTTGGCGTTGAAGTCCCCGAGCACTAGCACGGGGAAGCGATGGTACCCGGCGACGACGACACTTAACTCTGTTAAAGAGAGAGTTCTGGAACTCGGCGAGAGTTCGGCTCGGAGAGAAGTACACTCCCACTACTACTATCTCCCCGAACCGTGCTGCTACGCACCCCTGTCCCTTCGTGACACCTTCGAGGGATGGGGTGCCGGCGGCGGCCGACGAAATTATGGTCACTGAGCCGCTCAGGTCCTCAACCCAGTCATCCCTGGGCAGGACAAAATACGGCTCAGCGACCACGGCAATGTTAATCGACCACTGCGCCATGCTCTGGAGCAACAGGTCCTGAGCGCAGACGCAGTGGTTGATGTTCGCCTGGAGGAGTCTCAATGGAGCCGTTACTCCTCTATTTCAGTCTCCTCCCGGGTGGCAGCAGTGGCGGCGGCGGCAACAGTGGCAGTGGCACTGGCCGCGGTGACGGTGGTAATGGCAACGGCGGCAGAGGGCCTGCCTCTCCTCCTGGTTCCGGTGGGTGGAGCGCAGGACTTACTGCCCGCCCGGTGATCGGCCGGCTTGCCAACACCCGCACATGCTGCGCAGTTCGGCGCGGCTTCGCACGAGCCGGCCTTATGTCCGGGCTGACCGCAGCGGAAGCACAGAGTGCTGCGGTCCACCTCCGAGGTGCACTGGACGCCAACGTGGTGCCCCACATGGCATCGGAAGCACCTCAGAGGTCTGGGTTCCAGCAGTTTAACCTGCGCCGAAACCCAGCCCACCAGAAGCCTTCGGCCCTCCACAATCTTTTTGGCCGCCGTCACGGGGCAGCTTACCGTTACGGTTCGCATACCCGCGGGGTCCGGACGTATGGTGCCCGCCTTCACCTGGTGGGCCAGACACCCGCCCGTCCTGACGACGGCGGCCACCCCCTCTCCCTCCGTTACGGAGATCCTAAGTGCCTTAGTACACCATAATAGACGTCAGAGGGTCTCAAGAAAGGTGACGTCACGTCCCTAATTTCACTCAAACCTGCACACGCAGCAATACAATAATATTTTACGATGTATCTCATACTAAAAATGTTTATGATGTTATTACAATCGGAATGACGAGTGAGCGCGGACGCTCCCAGCTAAAACATTGAATTTTTAACTTTAGAGCGCAGTATCTTCGCGGATAGAACATTTTTACCCACGTCTGCACGGTTTGGTACGTGACTCCATCATGGTAAAGGCGCTTTCACACAGCACGTGTTTTATGTACAAATCAGATGTTAGCTAATATTCTAGAGGTTTAAAGTGAGATTTTTATAAGGTCGGTGATCGAATGGACGTTTAAAAAATTACTTATTGGTGCTTGGGGCCAGTTTTTAAGTTTGCTAAAATATTGGATGTATTGAAGTCTGCGTTTTTACAACTGAGAATATTAAAGCTAAGGTCACTTTTCCTAAATACTGACCGTGACTGACTTCACTAAAATTCAAAAGTGAAATCATAGCGTGAATGTTTGTCAAAAAGTAACTACAAAAATAATGAATGCCTTTGCTCACTGTCACCTCTTCTATCTTCAGGTATATGTCTTGACCTATTTCAAGCCGCATATTCCAGCATCGCTATTCTATACACGACCTTACACGTTCTTGCATCCGAACGCCAGAATTACAGACCATCTGTACACGCGAGCAGAGGTTGAATCGCGCAAATTCGCGCGTTTACAAAAATCCAACTCACAATCAGTCCCTATTCACTAGAGGTGACACATTGAGAGCTACATGCAAAGTTTCAACGCGTTCCCTCTCTATTTTAATTTGTTTATTCGCAGTTTTTCGAACAACTATTGTCTTGTTTTGCTTGCTCGGCTCGTGCGGTCTTTATAGGATGCTGCGATTTTTTTCCAATCGCGTTTCGTCGAGCTGTGATTTCGATTGTGTGTACGGGGCGAGGTAAAATAAGTAGAATATAGAGTGGAGCACCATTAAAATGTTCATGTTATTTGATGTAGTTGGGGGGTTTGAATTAAAAGGGTATTAAGAGTGTCTCATTAGAGACAAATACGTGGGCAGCAGGATAGATTGAAACATACAGAAGCTCAGTTAATCCCGATCAGTCAGGCTACCTAGGTTTACCGTTTGAGGTTAAAAATACAATAAATTTATTTTGTCCTTCAGGAACTGTTTATTTGTTTACCGCGGCGTTTCCGTGGCAAAACAAAACGAAATTTCATTATCACAAGCCTGTAATCCACTTGTTTACGAGAAAAATGTTCTAGTGAAAATAAAAATCTATTGTGAACGGGAAATGCTTGAAATCAATAAACGGATTACTCTGGCTTTTGCGGTTCAAGGCTCGATTTTATCAGAAAAACAAGAGTTACCATTTTTCGTATGCATGTAGATGGTGCCAGTGTTTTTCGTTTCTACAAGACTTTTCTGAATTTTGTGGTAGGTAGGTATTTTCAATGTAAAGGGTTTACAGATTTTTTTTATAGTAAATGCTCAGTTTGTTCTTTGTTTGTGGTTCATGTTTTATTATAAATTATAGAACGAAAGTATTATAAAAACCTGCACTGAAATGCAATGATCAGTTTTGATTTTTTTTTTCATCGCGTAATCGTCCTTTTCCTATCATATAAATAGCTACTAGGCAAACAGTTATTCTGAAGAGGCACTTGAAAATGCCAACGACAGTAATAAGTTAACGCCCTTTGCAGTTAAGTAGACAAAAGAAGTGCTTTATACTCCTAATAGAAAATCACGCACGTAACCCTAATTGAAACAGATCTTTTTCATTCAATAATGGAGTACCAGGAGACTATAACATAGAGAAGGTATTTTATAGAACCTTGCAATCATATAAATAGCTTCTAGTCAAACACTTATTCTAAAGAGGCCCTTGAAAATGCCAACGACAATAATAATGCCCTGGGGCTGATTTCACCAAAGTCAGACATATTTTATCCGTGGAATAAAATTGACGTCTGACAGTTCTAGTATGGAAGAACTGTCAAAAATCCAAAATTTATTCTCACGATAAGACTTATTCTAGGTATAAAAGATTGGTGAAAATCGCCCTTAGTAGACAAAAGAAATACTTTATACTCCTAATAGAAAATAACGCACGTAAACCTAATTGAAACAGATCTTATTCATTCAATAATGGAGTACCAGGACACTATAACATGGAGAAGGTATTTTATAGAACCCCAGTGGCAGTTGCACTGAGGGAGAGTTATATACTTGTCGGGCACGTCACCATTCGTAACGTCACCGCGATGGATATACGGCTTTAATATGGAGTTAAAATCCTTTCGGAACATTACACGAAAGATAATAAATTCTTGTTTGAAATGTTTGGTTTGTTTTGTGTTTTTCTTCTACTGATGGTCCTATTATCTTGGCCTAGTGACAGTAGTCGGAGACAATATACAGTAGATTATATTATTTTTGATACTTCCTGTCCTGACCCTGCAGGGCAAAACCCTCCCCCAATTAGATATGGGGCCGTTAATCATAGCACATCGATTTTAGGATAAATTCTGGATTGTAGAGCGTCATCTTTGTCACTCACACAAACAAGGTCTCCAGTTGGGCATACTCTATAGCTCGAGTATGGTCAATAAGATTCATTGCACTATTTACGTTGTTGAGCAAATCAAATCAAATCACTTTTATTTGTTAACACAGGTACAGAAATACAGATCTTGAGTTTAGTGAACAGAACGCTATGTTATGCCAGGAGGCGTACAAATATGGTGTGCACCTATCTAAATATTATGAATTTAAATAATCAAAAAATATGTTTGAAAATCATGCGTAATTAAAATTTCTGAATAAATCAAAACAATTATATATTATTGTTTAAAAATTGAACGATGTCAGATTTAAATGAGGAATTATTTAGTTATCAATGTCAAAAAAAAAACTCAGAATAATTGAAAATGTCAAAAACTATTAAATGTCAATATTAATTAAATTTCAACCTCAAATTAATTAATCATTTAAGTTTTTTATATAACAAAGAAACAAAGCACTATATTGAGCCATCATTTAAGAATTCATCCAGTGTGTAGTAACATTTGTCACTAAGCAAGCTATTAAGTGCCAGCAGGTATTAAGCAGGCGAGTTTTTCATACATATGAAGCAATGGACTAGCAATTTTCATCAAAATTCTTATGATTGCCATTGAACAGAAAGTGTGTTTCGCAATTGGGGTTCAGGCTCTCCAGAAATGGTCGTGGTATTATTAACGCCCAGGGGCCGTACTATGACGTGTTAATTCCATCATTGTTCCAGCGTGAAAGAGAGACGGAGCTATACATGACCGATAGCACTATCTCTTTTTCGCAACGGAATCATGATGGTGTTAACACGTCATAGTACGGCCCCTGGTACTGTATTTACGTCCTACATATACACACACCACGTATTTATTTTATTAACCAGATTTTTTCTCATAACACGACTTATGACGCAAATACAGCCCGGTAGGAAAAACGGCAACATGTTCAAAGTCAGGAAGCGACAAGTGAATGAAAACCTTTACTCATTCCCCGAAGCATTTACCTACTCATTAGTTTCTTGGCAATCGAACCGGCCCTTACATGGAAAGCTTTCGGCTGTAACGAGCCCCATAAAACCTGTTGTTCTTATGGACAAACAAAGGATTTAGCTAAAAGGTACTCTTTGGATTTATTGCCTTATGAAACATCAACAACTTTGCCGTAAACTTCGAGAACAATGATTAATGTTGGAAATGTTGTAGGTACATGTTTTACTTTTACGCGGTGAGATTGTTCCGGAATGAAGAGAAGTGGTTATCAGCTCTTATCTTTTGTTGATACTCGCAGGTTTTGAGTTTTGCTCCTTCGGTTAATGAACTTTGGGTAGTCGAAGGTACTCGTATGTAACTATTATTTATTGGTATCTATTTAATAAAAATCTTAAGTTGCATGCCTCATATCGCGAAGTGGTTGAGGTAGTGCTTTATTCCCGACTCGTCAACGCCAAGCAGTTTTGTGATCTTCCAATGCCTCTATCACAACTATATTGCACTTATACAATAACTTGAGTAGATCATCTACTCAAGTTATTGTATAATCGATGTACATCTACTGTAGATGTACATCGAGAAAACACTTAAATTAAACCATCTTATACTTACTAAAAGTCATTTTGTTTCTAATTTTTTTTTACCTGGACGTCCTTTTTAGGGTTCCGTAGTTAAATGGCAAAAAACTGAACACTTATGGATTCGTCATGTCTGTCTGTCTGTCCGTCCGTATGTCACAGCCACTTTTTTCCGAAACTATAAGAACTATGCTGTTGAAAGATGTATTCTGTGAACCGAATTAAGATAGAAAAAAAATTAAATAGAAAAAAAAAAAAAATTTGGGGGTTCCCCATACTTAGAACTGAAACTCAAAAATGTATTTTCATCAAACCCATATGTGTGGGGGTATCTATGGATAGGTCTTCAAAAATGATATTGAGGTTTCTAGTATATTTTTTTTCTAAACTGAATAGCTTGCGAGAGAGACACTTCCAAATTGGTAAAATGTACAGTTGTACACCACATACATACACCTCAACACTCACTCACACATACTTGAATAACACTAACACTAATATTAATATGCATTAGTAATGGTAATCGACACAATTTCACTCTTGAAAGTTTTAGTTTTATTAAATTTAAATTCTGGCCGATCACTGTCTCTTAAGATACAGGTTTTCTTCCTAGTTTAAGAGACAGGGTTCATTATTTTTGTATGCATAGAAGCTAAGTTTTTGTGCTTATTCTATTGTATTGATTTGTTCTGAACTGTGTCTGTGTGTATTAATTTTTTTGGATAAATAAACAAATTTATTATTAATATATTATTATTATGTGTCCCCCCCTTGTAACTTCTAAAATAAGAGAATGATAAATAAATAAATAAATAAATATCGTCTGACATTGCACACAGCACCATCTAGTTCCAAGTTAAGCACTTAAGGCTTGTGTTATGGATACCAGATGGTTGATACACTACTTAAATACATTTTTTTTTTCGTAAATACATACATATTATAAATATACATCCATGACTCGGGTACAAATGTCCATATTCATCATACAAACATTTGCCCCTACCGGGATTGGAACCCAGGACCATTTGGTTTCGCTGACTACACTTAGCCACTGTAGGTAGCCACTACACCAAACGTGTCGTCGTTCGTCAATAATAAAACTTAAAAAAATATATGATGTACATTACCATGTAAACTTCCACCAAAAATTGGTTTAAACGAGATCTACTGAGTAGTTTTTTTTAAAACGTCTTAAATCGTAAACCGCAATTTACCTTTCATTCAATCAATCATTTACTTGCTGCTACGGAACCCTTAATGGGCGAGTCCGATTCGCACTGTACCGCTTTTTTTTTTGATGTACGCTGATTTTGTATGTACCAACGATAACTTCATAATTCCAGAATTCGGTGATCTGGTGCCGCATTTCATAACAGTATAGGTAGTGTACGTAGTTATTTTATTTAATGAATTTATTATTAAAATTCACTATGATACACACGTACAAAAATATAAGAACTTTTCTTGCATACATGTTTTATTTTATTATTATACGATTTATTATTTTATTAAAATAAATGAGCGTTAGGAGGCGTGCACTTTTGGATTTTCTAAACTTTTTATTCATTAATTGATAAACAACACATAGTCTAGTCCGATGGGTTTAGAAAAATTTAATATTACACAAGAGTTCCTTTTAATAAAACTGAGCACTAAGGAGGGTTTGGCTCCCAGACTGGAAAGGGGCTGCCTTAAAGCGGCTCCTGCCCAATCTAGGGGGGCCAAACGCCTCCTGCCGGAGGCTCTACGCGGGGGTCGTGCGGTCCATGGCCCTTTACAGGGCACCGGTGTGGGCGCGTTCCTTGAGGTGGCGGCCAGCCCGCTGGTTGAACGCGCCCCAAAGGGTCATGGCAATCCGGCTGGTCCGGGGATACCGTACAGTCTCCGGTGAGGCGGCGAGCCTCCTTGCCGGATTACCGCCATGGGATCTGGAGGCAAAAGTCCTCGCGCACGTTTGGGAGTGGCGCGAGGAGGCGAAACGCCGGGGCGTAGCTCCGCTGCCGCGAGAAATCACGGTACAGCGGACAGAGCTCCGGCGGGATCTCAAGGCGGCATGGAGAGTGCGATTGTCGCAACCCAGCGCTGGGCACGCCACAATTGCGGCGATAAGTCCCCTCTTTGAGGAGTGGCTAGAGAGGCGCCACGGTGTCCTCACCTTCCGCCTGACGCAGGTCCTCACCGGACACGGTTGTTTCGGGAGGTTCCTGTTCCGGATAAGGCGGGAGGAAACGCCCGGGTGTCACCATTGTGTGGATCGCCCGGAGGACACGGTGGAGCATACGGTGGAGGTCTGCCCGGCTTGGGCGGAGCACCGCCGTGTCCTCGTGGAGGTGATTGGCGGTGGCGATCTCTCGCGTCCGGCCTTGGTCCAGGCCATGGTACGGAGTGAGAGGGCTTGGGAAGCCGTCACCTCCTTCTGCGAAGCAGTAATGTTCGCAAAGGAGGAGGCGGAACGCGTGAGGGAGAGGCAAAGTTTGCGCCCTCACGCCCCTAGCCGCCGCAGGAGACGCCCTGGGCGTCGGGAATCGCAGGCCGATTCCCGGCCACCGTAGGCGCGGGCTTGCGAACGGCGAGCAATGGGCAGCTCGCCGTTCGATAAGGACCAGGCCCGGGTCGACGGCGCGTTGTGTTCCACGCGCGCCTCAAAGAGATGTCAGCACCAATGACGGGGTTTGCTAGGACCGATGCCTGCTAGGGTTGCGGAAAAGTCCAAGAGGGTTACCGTGGCCCCTGGCACAGGCAACTGAAGGAACACGGGTGGGTTTTAGTCAGTAAGAGTCTGACACGCCCTCCTGCTCTGCCCAGAGCGGGAGAAGTTATTTGATGATTTCCCACCCACAAAAAAAAAAAAAAAAAAGGAGGGTTTTTTTGAATATTCACCCCCCTCTGAGTTGAGCTGCACGATTGCTGAAAGGACAGGTCCACTCAATCTATGTGGTTCTTTCCTCATAAGGCCATTTGAGACAATGATCCACATAGTCTTCACATCATCTGACCATGATTTTGTCTGGACTTTAAAAGAGCCTTTCTTCTCAGACTAGTCAGATAGGAAACGCCGAACACATCTAGTAAAAAAAAAGTATGATTGACGTGTAAAAGTGTTTGTACAAACCTACATCCAGAAATAAAATGATGATGATGTCTTTCAGAATCCCGGGTCCCGGAATCGTTTGAAATTCCTGAGATTGCTAAAAATGTTACCTGCATAAAAAATATGGTTAGAACTCGTTGTGAAAAATAAAATAAAAAATATTAATATATTTTAGTTTTCTGTTCGTATAAAATACAACGAATTAGTCGATTCGATTCCAAATCGTAATCTGTTAAATAGATGAATCAATTTCCACTACTTGACCACATTGTGCATATAATTGTTTATTGATACTTATTCCATTTGTTTTGAATAAAATAAAGATACTAAATCAAAATAACCACTGTTATACTATCATTAAGTTTGTTATAGTTGTTTTTACAAAATTGTTCAATCCCGGGAACCCGGGATTACTAATTATTTTTTCAGAAAGGAATGTCCATATTATTCTTTCGTGGGAAGAAGTTTAGGTATATAAGCGCCAAATTATCCCATCACTGGTAATAACTAACTCTTTTGCTGGTTTGCCTGACTGCAAAGCATTAATATTCATAATTTGGATTTGAAATCGCCTTACAAGGCTATTTTAAACAGTCATTAGCTTATCATAATCGTCGCATTATAATTAGCACCCCCTTAGTGAACGTGCAGCTTGTGTAATAATTACGAGTGTGAACAGAATCAGTGCTATAATCAGTAAGTAATCACACCTTTCAATCAATCGTTATTACTTTAAACATAGTCTATCACAATCTTTCTAGTATAAATTATTGATAACAGCAGTGGTGTTTTGTAAATATCACAGCGTGAAAACTTGAGTGAAGTGACCTTGAAAAGAGCTGTCAATATTGTCAGTCCTAAGCATATTTGGTGGAATGAAAGCTCAGTTCAAGCTCACTTCACCTAAGCTTTCACTGTAATATTTTTGTTAAAATATTACAGAAGTTGTTAAAATTCGATAGTATTATAAAGTTCCTCTTGCCGTTCTGTTTCTCTATCTAAATTCCCAATGTTCCCTCGTTTAAGGGACCGTGCACGAAATCAACTGATTTTGATCAATTTTGTGCATTATTTGTAGGAAAGGGAACTAATATTCGCAACAAGTTTTCTAAAAAATGATGCGAGACTGACGTTTGATAATTTTTTTTACTAGAAACTACTTATGATTAAGAACATTAAAAAATATCATCAACATCATTATATGGTCTAATTGCACGTGGTTGGACCAATTTTTTCAACTTCTATACAAAATATAGCAGAAAAATAATGTTGCAAAAACACATTTTTCGAAACAAACACTGTTAGTAATGTATTTTTTCCTATTATTGAGTAAGCCGTTTCAAGAAATTTAAAAATCACACACTAATCTTCAGCTAATCTTAAAATAAGATTAAAATTGTATTTTATGATTATACAATATTTTCATTTTCAAAGGCAAAAAAAACTATATTTTCGAGAGCGCAAAAGTGATGAAACTGTTAACAGGTGCTGTGACTGACACGAATGGTTTAACGCCATGAAAACAATACTTTTGTAGTCACACAGACATAATGCTTCAATTATTTCCAGCTTTCTCACAATTATATAAGAAATTGACAAAAGAGGGTTTTTTATGTCCACGGAGTCTTAACAAAAACAAGAAAAATGTCACAGCTGGTAATCTTCATCTCTTTGATAAGCCACCCACTAGTTTTCTACCAAAAATAGTAACGCCAACAACCTTTCAGAGAACACATCAACAATTGACCTCCAGCTACCTAATTCGCCCCTCGAAGATTGTTTTTCCCGCCGATTAGAAGGAACATGAAGTCATCAAGACGGGCGGCCATTCTGTACGTGAGACTCATACATGATCCAGTGAAACAAAGCAAGTGGCTAACATAGCCTTGCGGAAACGATAGTGATATAAAAAGGGCAATTTTGATTATATTGTTATTGCCATGACGGTGGTAAAAATTGATATTGTTTGGTTTGTTATATTTTAGATATGGGATTGAGAGATAATGTTGCAGTAGGGTGGGATGGTTTAAAGTGTACTTTTTTGTTTAAATAAATACCTTGCCCCACACGGGGAATTCCTCCTGTATTGTGGGTAAGTTTACAAAAAAAAAAAAAAAAAAAAAAAAAAAAAAAAAAAAAAAAAAAGTTTATTTCATATCATTTTGGCTTACATTGCATGTCGAGGAGTCTCCATTTAGGCATAGCAATGCCTGTAGTTGAAGGCTCCGCTCTTCCCTTACATTATAAATTACAAACAGGTAAGTAACAAAAGGAGAAAAAATAAAATAAAATAAGAAATAAAACCAAAGACAGAAAGATAATACGATCAATTGTATAAGTGCATGAGTGTGTTTGTGTGTGTGTGAGTGGGTGTATTTGTGTAGTGTGTGTGTGTGTGTGTGTGTGTGAGAGTGAGAGATACAGATTTTGAGTGTACATGGTGTGACCAAATAAGCGAATAAAATCACTCTAGATCATTTAATATTAAGTCACTCGTCGCAAAAGTAACTCTGTATCATCATAATTTAAATTGTGTAGCCATATTATTAATTTTTTCCTGCATTCAAACTTTTTCTTATCATAGATATATATAAATTTATTGACTTTGTTGTATAAAAAGGCTGAGCGTATTTTATATTGTCTGCTGGCAAATTCAGTTTTAGTTGAGGGAACGTTTACTATGCAGTATTTCTTTCTCTTTTCCAGTATCTTAGGATCATATGGTGTTTCTTTGTGCGTTTTGAGGATGAGAAGAAGGATGTACAATTTTCTCACTGACAGCAGATTACACAAATCGTAAAGCTTTTCAGTGGAGAATATTCTTTTTTTGAAATACATCACCTTAAGTATAGCTCTTTGAGCGCGTTCCAACTCTAGGAAACTAGATTTCGTTGCTCCACCCCACACAGATATGCAATATACTAAAACAGACTGGACCAAAGATACATAAATTTCATTTAATATATTTCTTTGCTTGTCGTTATTTTTATTTACATTTATCCTCCTTGGTACAACATATCTCAGCTCTTTGAAAATCCAGATGAGTTTTCGTACTCTACTCATGACTTGTTCCAGTTGAGGATACCAGGAGAGACGCTGGTCAATAATCACTCCCAGATATTTTGTTTGGGTAACTTGTTGGATAGTAGGGCAATTGGCGCAAGTTCCATCTGTGGCAATGTCGCACGTGTGGATTCTTAAATTAAATTCTTTATCTGATTGAACCTGGTTATAAATATTAAAACAAATGAAATTGGTTTTGCTAGTGTTCAGGGTGAGCAGATTTTCTTTTAACCAAGTTGCAACAAGAGCTAGTCCTTCTTCTGCACTATTTTTAACATCATCCCATGTTTTCCCTGAGAAGACGACAGCTGTATCATCGGCGTATGAGAATATTTTGGCATTATTAATCCTCATGTTGCAGAGGTTATTAATGTAAATTAAGAAAAGTGTAGGTCCTAGTACACTTCCTTGTGGTACGCCGTATGATACATCCGCGTCCTCACCAACAATCTGTTCAAGTTTCACTTTTTGCGTTCTACCAGAAAGATAATCCTTAAAAAGTGCCAGTGGTATTCCACGAATTCCAATAGCCTCAAGCTTGTGTAAAAGAATGGGAGTAGAGACGGTGTCAAAGGCTTTTTTTAGATCTAGAAAGGCAGCCATACATTTGTTTCCTTTATCGAGTTGTTCGGTTACTAAAGAAGTTAGTGCTATAACAGCATCTTCAGTTGACTTTTTTTGTCTAAATCCAAATTGAGAAGGTGACAGAATATCAAATCTATGTAGATACTGCAAGAGGCGAGTATTTATCAATTTTTCTATTATTTTTGAAATTGCAGTTAAAACGGAAATAGGTCGATAATTGTTAACATCGTCTCTATCACCACCCTTATACACCGGTGTAATAATAGACTTTTTTAATGGGCCTGGAAAAACTCCTTTTTGAAAGCATAGATTGGCAAGGTGCGTGATAATTGGAACAACTTCATTTTTAGCAAGTTTTAAGAAGCAAGTGGGTATATTGTCCCATCCGGGGGCACTGTCAGATCGTAGATTCATAAGCGTAGTGCAAACTTCGGATTGATCAGTATCCAGAAGGGCCATTGAGCTTATGTGTGATGGCGTTTTATTTAGGACTTTGCTAAATAAGTTAGTATCCGATGCTATGTTTTGGGCCAGATCACTGCCTATGCTTGCAAAATATTTATTTATAACGTTAGCGGATTCTATGGGAGATGATTTAACCTGCAACAATTCTAAGTTCTCTGTTCGTGATTTATTAGTATAAGTGATATTTTTTATATTTTTCCAAAGAAGTCTATTGTTTTTGATAGCGTTAGTAATTTGTTCCCTATTATATTTTCTTTTTATCTTTTTTATGAGGTTATTACAATAGTTTCTATACCGCGTGTAGGTCATTTTGGCAATTTCATTGTGGGGATCATTCCGTGCCTTTTTTTGTAACGCATTACGATTCCGAATACATCTCAGAATACCCTGAGTAATCCAGGGTTTTAATAAACGTTTTCTACTTGGTATGGTAATAGTGCGAGTATTAGCAGTCAAAGATTCAGCTATTTTACCAATTAAAGCAGTTGTAACCACAGTTGGGTCATCAACAAATAGAAGTTCGGCTAAATTTTTATTTTGCAAATACAGGAGAGCACTGTCAAAATCTATAGTGGTTTTATTTTTATCTGGAGCAATTTTGTCTTTTGTTTTTGCCAAAGAAAGAAAGGTGGTATAGTGGTCTGTAGTGGTAGTGCGTAAGATAGCTATAAACGCAGATGTTTTTTTCGGATTAATTTTTAGCATAAAATGATCAAGACAATTCACTTCTCTAGTGGGTAGTGTATGCCCGGCCAGAATTCCGTATGACGATAACATTGTCAAGTAATTTATTCTATTTTTGTGTTCGTAGTATTGTTCAGTCTCCCTAGGTCTCAAGTTAATATTTATATCCCCTGTGATTACAGTGTTTCTTTTTTGTATATTTAGTGATTCCAAATGTAAGCTTAACGAGTCAATAAAATTATCTGCGCTTAAATTTGCAGGGGATCTATATACCCCAAAGACAATGTTATTTAGTACCTCGATTTGAAGACAAGATGCGTGTAAGAGCTTAACTTCTGTAACTTTATGTTTTAAAGACTTTTTCACATACGCGACGACTCCATCATGTTTATTTGAAAGGTTTGTGGTATAATAGCAATTGTAATTATCTAGTTGTGGAACAGGTTTATTTAAATTAAGTTGGCATTCCGTTAATATAATGGTGTCTGTTTCAAATTTAAGACTAGATAATGTAAGTAAGAAGTCGTCGAAATTGCAGCAAATGCCTCTAATGTTCTGTGAAATTATAGTAAAATCATTTTTGTGTATGGATGTATATTTCTCAAGATCTGTACATTCGCATGTGATCGATTTAGCAAGCTGTATATTGTCTATTTCTTGTAGTGTTTGCAATGATTCACACGCGGCAGCCATTTTTAAAATAATAAGAACTACTTGTCATTGCTGGCCATTGCATAAAATGTGTGTAATGTGTCGGTATGATGTTTGTGTTTGTCTTATGTGTGTTTATGTTTGTTCGGGCATATATTTTAAGAGTGTGTTTATTGTAGTTATGTGGTATATGGTGATTGATGGAATTATGAGTATTTTTTTGTTTTTTGTAGGTGAGTGTACATTTAAAAGTGATACAATTTTTGTTCAAAGCTAATAAATTAATTAGAATTATAAAAAACAAAATTTTAAAAAGGCAAAAATGCTGAAAGTCATGATTTATTTTGAATACTGGTGAGATCATGCTCTGATTTGATCTGCACGCGTTCGTTATCATCGAGACGTAGAAAAACCGCTCCACGAAAAATCCAGCATGTGAAGCCATTTGTTTTAGCAAATTCACGGACTTGAGAGAATAATTTGGCAGTCTTTCTTGTGACGCTCTCAGACACATAGATGGGCTTCCTTTCTCCCTTCAAGCTAAAATGTTCAGTATGTAGCTTATCACTTAATTCTTTATCCTTGTTGAATTTTTTTGTAGCTGCTAGAACCTTTTCTTTCCTTAGTACTGTAGAAAACTCGGCAATGATAGTGCCTGTGCCATTAGATTTTTCATGTGACTTTATTCTGTAGATGTCCTTGATGTCAGTATCCCTGATCTCAGCATCAACTATCTTGCCCAACACAGACATAAAATTGCCCAGATCCTCTTTCCCCTCAAACTTATTCTGGTCGGAGATCAGTTTCGGTACATTTCGGATTTCAATTGTTGCAGAACAGGTTTTCCTTTCCAAGTAATCTATTCTTTCCTCGAGCACAATAATCCGTTTCCTGTCCTCCTTTTTCTCATTCTGTAGCGATTCAATCTGGTTCAGAGCCACATCGTACTTCTCTGATAAGAAACTGATACTTTCCTTAATCTCTTCGCTCTGCTTCTCTAAGGTCGCTTGCAACTCCCGGAAGCGTAAATCTTGTTCAGCTGCCTGAGAACTGAATAGTGTACGCATTTCTTGCATAATATCACCCATATTCGTAGCACTCGCAGTTTTAATTTGAGGTGGCGTTCTCAAGGCTCGTCTTTTATTTGTCCTACGGGACACATTTTCATATTCATCTGTATGTTCTTCCAGATCCTGTTCAGATTCATATAGCAACACTCCAGCTCGCTCCTTTAGATTTTCTTTGTCTTTTAGTGGTGGGCTGCGCTGTACTGACATGGCTGGCTCAGTTTAGAATCACTTGAATTTACTAAAGAGTTATCAACTACAGGCTCTGGAATGTTATGTCACCTGCGTGATACGGAAGTGGTCGATGCTCTAGTTCCTTACTTAGTAGGTTCCTGGAACGCCACCGACAGATTACAAATGACGGTGAACAATGACAGATGACACTGACAGTTTACACTGACGGATGACACTGACAGATGACACTGTTGACAGATGAGAATGGCATTGATAGGTGACAAGGTCAGAGAACACTCACACTTCGCTGCCGCCGATGCACGCTCTCGTAGTGGTTGAAACGTCCGTGTATTGTATGTGTGAGTAGTTTAACGCACACCGCCCCGCACGTTAACCGCCACTTGCTTCTGCGCTCCTAGTACTTCCACTAAATTGCTGTCTTTAATTATTTTATTTAAATACGTTTATTTAATTATTTAATTTGCGCTAACTACACGTCCACACTGCTTAGTACCCGAAGGGGAAGAGCAAAATACAAAGATTTAAACTCACGTAAACAAACAGCCACACCCGGAACAACTACCTGTAGGTCTACACTAGGAAGGCACTAGGAAGTGTTGAAGGCTGGGCGTTTTGGGGGGACTGTCTTATGTGATTTTGACGTTCAAAAAGTGCTGATTCTCAGCCTAATTTGAATAAGTGACTTTTGATTTTGATTGATTTTTTTTTGACAAATATTTGTGAACGGATTGAAACGATTTTTGGAATCGAACCCGCGACACGCAGTGCAGCAGTCAATCGCTTAACCACTGCACCAACCGTCCCGTTGATTGGTTGTTAGGACTGAAATTTGCAAAATTAACGCATACTTACCGATTTGAATCTTCTTTGTCTTTGTTATTTCGACTGGAATGGCTTAAACATAAGTCGTATAAACATTATCACAAACATACTCATCTTCACCAACCTTCGTAAAACTGATTTGCTTTTCCAGATTTAACTGTAGTAACAACCATTGTAGTTTAACTATAGTACGTGTTTCTTAAATAACTACAATTTATGTAACACGGCCTTCACAATAATAAACAAAAACACAGAAGCCATATTGTAGAAACAATCTCAGTAATTTAATATTAACTCCTGTAAAAATGTTCCGTTTATCGAAACGATAAAGTTTTACGTTCTTTTTATCATGTTCCAAACAAAGTGGTTCATACAAAAAGTTTTTCAGGCCCTAGTAGATAAAGGTTCATTTATGCCCTTCTGTGAAAGCATAAAACCCTTAACTATTCACCTGATTATTTACGTTTAAGGTAAGACTGGGCGCACACTGTCGAATAGTATTTATTTTGTCAGTAAAAGTGGCCGGCTGAGAGAAGAGAATATTATCTCGGTGATTATTGTGTCCCGTGTAAAAAATGTGTTGGTTCAACTTTAGTCTAGAGCTTTACATGAAATTAACGTTTATTTCTTAAGAAACTAAGATATTATCAAAATGTTTCCCTTCTCTAAGGTTTAAGTCTGGCTGTTGTGTATGTGAGCTTAAATGTTTGTAAACGCACCCATAGTACAGTAGAAAATCATAAAGTGGGGCAATGTTTAAAACAAAAAAACATAACACCGCTAAATTATGAGCCTATGCAAGAGCTAGCGATAAAAAAAAAAAAAACTTAAAGCTACCTTACAAACCCACAGTGAGCCTGAAGTCACTCTAAAGAAACCCTTGTGCCAGTATGGCATAGGTATAGGTGAGGCTTACAAAGCCTTCAAAATTGGTGCTAAATTGATATTGTTCGAAGTTGAAGTTGAAGAAGTTGCTTGAGAAGCACTAATTAATTATGTACCTATCCTACCATACCTACCTATCTATTTAAAACATTAAAAATACTTAAAATACAGTTTATTTAGCCGAATCGGTCTTTATTTTTCCCACTTGGACCATAATATACTTTATTTCTTATACAAATATTTGGCAACCCTACTTGACAACGAAGCAATGTCGTCTGCCTACTCACTCAAAAGTCGACCTATCTTACAATGCGCGCCCGCCCTTACAAGTCCGAGTCACGCGTTCAATTTACTACCTCGCCACTCTCTCAAGATTTATTTACGATTAGTACATAGTGAACGCAACCCGGCCCGAATAGCAATCGTCTGATAGAATTCTCAACGAATTTCTCTTCTTAATTTTATTTAATTCTATGAAATATTTATAGTAACGAGGATTTTTACGGGTAGTAATTTTGTTGATAGAAAATTTACCGTACTGTGTAGGTAAACCTTAAAATGATAAACAGTGTTCAGATAACTACCTATTGTCTAATACTTTATCACGTCGCGGAATAAATTAGGTGGTTTGAGAAAGACAAGAAATGAATGAGAGAAGTAGATCTTAGCAACAGCGAAAACTTTAAAAAGCCACGAGTAAATTATTTAGTAGTTACCGCCCCGTCGTCGCCTCGTGCCCTCATCGGTTTTGTTTAATAATCAATAAACAACTTTTATAAGTGCTACGCGCGTAGCTACGCGCTACGAGAGCTACAGTTGCTACGGATTTTTGTAGCTAACTGCGTTTACTTATAATAAATTATTCGGGAAAACGAGGCGTGGTGTCAGGGGGTTGTTATAATTATTATCGAGGCGCTTTTTTCGTTTTATTTTTTATTTTTGTAGACAGTAGAGCGCCAAAACGACCTATGCGAAGCGAGCCTCTCCCACCCTGTTGGATCAATAGCGCAAGCGCTTAGTCGCCTCTTGAACACATCCTTATAGCGAAGATGTTGACCGCCATGCTTCCGTTTACCTTCCCCCATCTCAGAGTATAAGACCGCTTCGGGTAAACGGTGTTACTACATGCGACTGACGTGTATGCACCACCTGAGTTGACCCTGCATAAGTAAAGTCTCCATGCCATATATGTCAGGACGGCGCAGGACCTTCGTATTAGGAGCGCGGTCCAAGAAACGCCAAATTTATAAAGAGAGACCTAATCTCTCTTATACCTATATCTTTAACTCTGCCGGCCAATTCTATTGCGTTGGTTGTGACTGGGTATTTAAAACTAAATTCGGTTTGGCGAGTCATATTAGGGCACACGCTAGTAAATAATAATTTCAAAGGGTCGCCGTCATTGAAATCAATAAGGAGAACTATATTAACTATGATTATTATATTATAGCTTTATTTTATAATAGCGTCTACTACAGAACATTCTGCTTGTGTCATTTTATTGATAGAAACCATTTTACAGTAAATTGTTCTGGAATATAAGTCATTAAAGTATTCCATTTTAAATCAAATTTCAATTGACGAGCCGAATATTGGATGACATTGAGAAGTTACCGATTTTATTTCGTAGTTGTGTAGTGGAGTAAAAACGGAATTTTCTATCAATCGCTTTTAAAAGGATCGGGTTCGTGTTTCATGTTTTTTGTCGAGATGAACATTAAATTTACAAGAAATCTCTGCAACCGTTCGAGATATATTTTCATCATAGTTTGGTTAGATAATAAGCTGATTCTTCGAAAATAAAAATTTGTTTTTAGTTTCCACTAGCTACATTTTACCTAACCCTGACTTGGGGTTACTCACTCAAAAACTCTTATAGCAGGCCAGTGTTATAAAAAACCGGCCATGTGCGTATCGGACCAAGCACAATGAAGGGTTCCGTAGTTGGAATGAATTTATCCCAGGAACAAACTTAACATTGTAGTTGAAAAACATGTTCTCCCATACGTTCCAAATGCAAATGTAAGTTGGTCGACTATTACTCCTTAACTAGTAAAGCCTACTTAGCTGTGATAGTTTTCCTTTTAACTTCGTTATCTATATTACTACCGTGATCTTTTTCCTATCCAAAATCAACCATTTCGCTGGCAGTGAGGCTCATGACTATACCAGCAATGAGCACTTTAATGCATAGTATTGGACAAACGGATCTCTTAATCAAAAAAATGTTTTCACAAACCCCCAATATTTTTTGAAATACCTATTCAATGACATCCCATACCAAAGGGTAGACGAAAGAAAATCCCCACTTTACCTACGTGTAGGTACCCTAAAATATATTTTTTTAAATTTAATTTTACCACTTGGTCGGCGTGACTAATAGGTATATCCATGCCAAATTACAGCTTTCTAGTACTATGAGTATCTGCCATGGCGAAACTAAACTACAACAGTGTTATTACAAAACAAGGTTTTTATTTTGACATGGTTTAAACCATCGAACCTGTTTTTGAAATAAGAACCTAACAGAAATCGAAATACAGTTCTTATTACAAAACTGACAACTTGGTCTGGTCTTAGATTGTCTATTTTGTATTAAGAACTTTACTAAAGTCGGAACAAAGTTCCAAATACAAAAACTAAATCGAAGATTTAGGCTCGGGCTAAAGTTAGATCGTGTTTTGTAATAAGACGGCAATGGTTTGTTGACTACGGAAGCCTAAAAATGACAATTGATTTAGTACCATGTGCGGTGCAACTAATAACTGTCAGTTACTAGCTCTGCACGTAAATGATTCAGGTATGGTCCTTGT
Organism: Brachylomia viminalis; assembly: GCA_937001585.2. NCBI lineage: Eukaryota > Metazoa > Arthropoda > Insecta > Lepidoptera > Noctuidae > Brachylomia > Brachylomia viminalis. Next base: position 5,033,855 of record OW443299.2, on the reverse strand, counting down.
TAACTACGTTTAGTATCAATTTCCTGTTCCTTTATTACAGAGTTATGCCAGTTTTTTTTTTTTTTTGTAGTTAAGGAAATAATAATAATAATACTAGGAGTAAAATATATAATGAGTAACATCATGCCTACTTACATTTTATTTACACACAAGTCTAAAAATAATAGAACAAGTATTAAGAAAAAGATAAAATCGGCGACGAGCTCGTTGGGCATCAAACAATTCATCCACATCGCTGTCAATAGGTTCAGTGCCCAAAAAGTTGGCAGCATTGCCACGTTTAATGGCAATACCTACACCAAAACCACAAATTTAAACCACAAAACATTGCATGCATTGCATTGTTGATTGCAGGAAGACTGGACTGCCCCTTCATCCGACATTGTTCCAGCAGACATGTTGCTGTACCAGTGTCGGAGAGGAGGTATTGATTTGATTTTATTTGCTGATTTTGTATTTTATTTATTTTTAATGACTTCGTTTAATTTATATTGATTTTGTTTGTTTAATTTGGTTGATTATTTTTGTTTCTATTTATTTTGCGATTTTATTTTATTTCCACATATTTTTTCCATATATTTAATGATTAACAATTGATTTAATTTAATTTTATTTTATGTCATGTTAATTTAATTTAATTGTATTTGATTTTACTAATCTTGTTTTATGTATTTTATTGTGTATGGCAATGGGTGTAACCTACCTGAAATAAATGATTTTATTATTATTATTATTAAAACACACCAAAATTGCATCAAACACAGCTCAAATGGCGATAAATTAACGTGATCCCAAAATGAACCTCTAAGAAGTCTTAAAGTTGTGGACGTAAATAAGGTTTACCTCAAAAACCGTGTCTCGAATAGAGAGGGCCTCACGTTATCAAGAGTTCGCTCCAGCCACCTGCTCCGCGCCTTAAACTTGATATTTAATTAACAGTGAACAACGTGTTTAGATACTGGATATGGCATGAATATGTTGTTGCAAGGCCTTCTGTTTTGGTCCATACGTCCTCTGGGCTAGCAGGAACGCCCGACGAAAACGTAACGTATTTATTCGAACAATTTTCTAATCGAAAATACCAGGTATCAATAACAGAAGGGCAACTCCCGTATTTTGAAGACCGTTCGCATTCTAATCTCAGTCTCAATCTGTCAAAAATACAATCAATTTACATACATTTTTGACAAGTTTTTGACATTGAATGTCGCTGAGATACGATTGCGACTTGAATTCGAAAGTATTTTATGTACCAGAATTGGCCTTCAGGTATGCTACGATTCGGTTTAATTTTTTGCAACAAGCACATCCTTATCTATAAAAATCAATGCCACTTTTCGTTGTAATTTTATAACTCAAGAACGGAGGGACCGATTTTGCTAATTCTTTTATGAGAATATTCCTTGAAGTACGAGGATGGTTCATACGGAGAGAAAAAAAAAATGTTAGGCATTACGAAGTTCGCGGGGTCAGCTAGTGATATTATAAGTATCATCCATGGATACGAATAAAGTCTTAAACTTATACTTAGACTTACACTTATGTGTGAGCCAAGTATTATAAATTAGTTCGTATTTACGTTATGTTTTACTCTGCGCGTTTGTGCTAAGCCCATTGGTCCTTGTGGTTGCCAACGTCATAGAGTAAGGAAAATGTTTGGTCTGTTTGGCTAAGGGGAACTGATTTGGTAGTGGGTTTGGAACTGAAAGAAAGAAAGAAAATGGACCTAAAAACTAGTTTGGTTTAATAAAATGTATCGTGGACAAATTTTTTTGGTTGGCCACTTTTTTTTTCCATAATGGTAATTATGCTAAGCGAGCACCGAGTGACTCCTGTGTCATTTTCGTCTACTATGGGATCTAATTTAATGATGGTAAACAACAGGGAGGCCCAAAAGTTATCCCTCCTTCCGCCACCTGCTCCATGCCTTAAACTTGATATTTAATTATAATTATCTATGAACGCATTGTTTAGATAATGGATGCGACAGTCATCGCATTATATTTGTGTTTGTCAAAGAACATCTATTGTTGAGACGAACTAGTTGCTAAGGACGATGTATTTACCTAAAGATAAATAATTTTGATGAGGAGAAGGCTGAGATGATTTGGATTGGGTAAAAGGAATTGGAAAAAAGAAAGCAATAAAAATAGGTTTATCTGTCACAAAAACACGTGCGTACAAAAAACATTATTAGCTGTAATAATTAAGAAAAATAAAAACAAAAATGATCTATAATCAAGAGCACAAGATAGAAATAGTCAACAACTGCACGTCATGACTGTTACAAGAAGGCTTCCACTCAGCATGATGCTGTGCTATGGGGGACCCACAGCACAGTGCTGATTTTCAGTGGTTACCCGAAAAGGACGTACGGAACCTGATTTGTTAGGTTCAATAAAGAAAAGAAATACCCACTTATGTAGCTAGAGGTAGGTATTTGTTTGGCAATAGAATTAATTAGATGAAGTAAAGACGATAAGCTTAAACACAATCAGCCTATAATGTTCCCACTGCTGGGATACACATAGACGATATTATATGATATTTAAATATTTTTGTAAATTGGGATAAAAAAGGACTTTTCCACGTCAAAAATAAAGTATGTTTTAAAACTACATGAGATCGGTGTTTCCTATTTGACTACTTTTAGAGGAAAGGCTGAAAAAAACTCAAAAAATAAATATTTGGTGATAATGCAATCATTATCACCAAATATTTATTTTTTGAGTGAACTTTTTCAACTAATACCCTAAACTCCAACACCAATGTGTTGGAGTTTAGGGTATTACTTGAAAAAGTTCGACCAAAACACGCATATACGCTCAACTGTAGTTTCAACTACACCCCAGACTCTTGCCACATCCAGTACACCCCTAATTAAGTACATCATTGCTACCAACCGAGGTACTTGCAGTCTAAGGTTCGCTCCCATAATTGTATTTAGTCAATTAGCATACGAAATTTCATTTAGCAACGTTGGTAATTACTTACGTAGCGCAGTAGCGTTATTAAAGGTTCTATTACGTCACGTTTTGCTAAGATTTAATCGTCTTCTTGCTCTTTTTGACGAGTTTCTTATGACATGTTTTGAGGATTATCTTTTGGAGATATTAATCGTGTTCTTTGAGTTAATTGGCTCTGTGTTGTTTCTATACATTTACGTAGGTATATATTCGTTTATTATTATACACACAAAACTACTACTGCTTAAAATGGGTCCTTTTTTTAGGCTGGGATATCACCGAATAACTTCTCCCGCTCTGGGCGGAGCGGGAGGGCGTGCCAGACTCTTACTGACTAAAATCCACCCGTGTTCCTTCAGTTGCCAGTTTGCCAGGGGCCACGGTAACCCTTTCGAACTTTCCCGCAACCCTGGCTGGCATCGGCCCTAGCGGACCCCGTCGTTGGTGCTGACATCTCTTTGAGGCGCGCGTGGAACACAACGCGCCGTCGACCCGGGCCTGGTTAGGTCCTGTGTTCGACTCCCAGGTTGGTGCATTTTTTCATCAGACATTTGTCAGTAACTGCGCGGTGTCTGAATTTATGCTCGGTTCAAGTCAAAATGCCCTCTCTTACATAAACATAACTGGCGACATGTGGGTATAGGTACTATAGCTTACACCTCTGCCTGACCCTTCGAGCATTATTAGGCGTGATGTAATGCTATGTTGTTATCCTTCCTTTATCTATAAAAATCAATGCCACTTTTCGTTGTCATTTTATAACCCAAGAACGGATGGACTGATTTTGTTAATTCTTTTTTAGAATATTCCTTGAAGTACGAGGATGGTTCATAGGAAGAGAAAAAATTAAAATAAAAAATGTTAGGCGGTACGAATTTCGCGGGGTCAGCTAGTGCTCTGCATATGTGATTAGTGATTACACTTACAATGTCAATGATCACCCATGCATTTTCATAACCTTAATGTGTAGTGCGGCGATGAAAATTTTAAGGTCCTATACTCGTAATTCGTATCAGTTGTATAGTCTGTCGCTAAAATCTTGCCTTTGTCTAAATAAAGTAATAAAGAGAACAACATAACCAGCCTATAATGTAGCCACTGCTGGGACACAGCGCTCCTCTCGGTGAGAGGGAGTGGGCCGTAATCCAACACGCGGGCCCAATGCGGGTTGGATGTCACAAGTCTTCGAATTTTTGGTTCTAGGATATGCCAGTTTTCACACGATGTTTTCCTTCACCGTTTTGAGAGCAATGGCGATGAAATAATTTACACAAAGTAAAGTGCCTGTCTGGGTCCAAACCTACGACCTGCAACTCGTAAGTCGCGGCCGTTACCACTGGGCCACCGCTGCTCTCAAGAGAACAACACCGATGTTAAAACAGAACAAAATATAACCAAATACATTCACCAAACAAATATTTTCTAAAACACGATGCCATAACAAACATACCTACAACACGCCCACGAAAATCCTTCCAAAAATGACAGCCAAATAAATTCAAGTTAACGCGAAACATAATCACTGCCGCAGATAACGGCAGGTAAAAACTAGGGGTCGATCCATCATCTGACCTCCGAGGGACCGCACCAATCGTGTCCAATTGCTGCTAAATAACACGCGAAGGGTCTCTTCCCCAGTTATCGGATCAATCACAAATGCATAGAATAGTTTAGCCGTTTTGCCGCCGGCGGGTTGTGCGTCCCTTTGGTATGAAGTTTGTAGTGCGAGAAATGAGCAGAGTGGTGGGTCTGTGTGGGGTTCGTTTGTTTTGGTTATTAAGTATTTCGACGTTCAATTGATGCGTATAAGATTGAGTTGTCATTGGACAATGCGTGTAGAGAAAGAAAAGAACTATAAACGCTTTAAACTTTGGCGACTGCCTACCCTCTACTTACAACGTTTCTTGCAAATACGGTTTATAGTTTCAAAATTATATCATAGAGTATGCTCAATATGCTCATGATAATGGTATCATGAGCATATTGAGCATACTCTATGATATAATTTATACCTAGAAATACCTATTCAATCTAGAGATATAAGTATGGACTTATATCTCTAGATTGAATAGGTATTTCTCAGAAAATATCAATATTAATTAGGGCGAGCGCGCACTCTGAGTTTTTATCGCGCGATTATTTGGTCCCAGAAATTCAACGTATTGGTTTATATGGCAGTGTACGCATACACGAAAGAAATGTCGCCGCGATTAAAAATTGTGATTTATCACATTTTGGCACGATTCCTCGCGAATAAATTGAATGAAAGTGAATTGCAGCATATGAAGTTGTATGGCCCCGCGCGCATTGCGATAGTAAAATCGCACGCTGGGCTCCGCGCCGCGCCGGGCACGCTATTCTAAAAACGTGTCGCAAAAAATAAAATCGTAGTGCGTGCAAGGCCCAATGAAACAGTTTATGACGCATACTTCGGAGAAATATCAAAATTCATGTATGTTTAAAAGTAGTCTTGTATTATAAAAAGAAAATAACAAAAATATACCCTTCAAACTTCCCAACACAGTTTATTCAAGTTCATTATTAGGTTGTAAGGCTATGAAGCGGTGTCACGCCACTATGTCTATGCAAATGCTATATCCCTCCATTATTACAATTATTGGCACCCCCATAAAAGTTTCTTATGACTCAATCAACACTGTTATTAGGGGATAAAAAGTGATTATGGAAGGGTGTTAACGTTCTTTTATTGTTAGATTTTATGATAAAGTGATCAGGTTATTGTTGGGCGTTTGCACAATGTTTTGTGTTATGTATACCTAAATTACCATCTTTTATATTAAGTCGGGAAAAAGTTCGTATTTTATATACAAATTCACGACTAAGAGCTCGTGAGGCACCCAAGTATCGAGCTTTTTTGTATACCCAGACTTTTTCAAATGAGTCAAAGCTGTTTTGTGGTCAACCCCTAACACTGCAATGTTGTACCTAACTACTAAAATCTTGCTCCACATTTTCAGAAATGGCATCGACTTTATCCGTGACAGGGCGACCAGAGCGAGCTGCATGTTTGACATCAAAATTCCCGCACTGGATACGCTTTTTTTTTTTTTTTTTTGAGGATGGGAAAACATCAAATGACCCCTCCCGCTCTGGGTGGAGCGGAAGGGAGTGTCAGACTCTTACTGACTAAAACCCACCCGTGTTCCTTCCTTGGCCCTTTATGTTCCGGGTCAGCGGTACCCCTTTTGGATGATCCCGCTTTCCCGGCAGGCTTGGGCCCTAGTGGGTCCCCTTTTCGATGCTGACATCTCTTTGAGGCGCGCGTGGAACACGTACGCGCCGTTTAGCACGGGCCTGGTCCTGATCGGACGGTGAGCTACCCATTACTCACCGCCCGCAGGCCCGCGCCTACGGTGGCCGGGAGTCGTCACGCGGCTCCCGACGACGCCCGGAGCGTCCACCGCGGCGGCATGGACGGGAGACTCTCTCCCTCTCCCGTCCCGCCTCCTCCTTCGCTAGCATGACTGCTTCGCAGAAGGAGGCGACTGCCTCCCACTCTCCCTCGCCCCTGACCATGGCTTGAACCAGAGCCGGGCGTGAGAGGTCGCCGCCGCTGCCGATCGCCTCTACGAGGACACGGCGGTGCTCCGCCCATGCAGGGCAGGCCCCCACCGTATGCTCTACCGTGTCCTCGGGGCGATCATCGCAGTGGTGACACCCGGGCGTTTCCTCCCGCCTGATGATGTGCAGGAACCTCCCGAAACATCCGTGTCCGGTGAGGACCTGCGTCAGGCGGTAGGTGAGGACGCCGTGACGCCTCTCTAGCCACTCCTCAAAGAGGGGTCTTACCGCCGCTGTCGTGGCGTGCCCTGCGCTGAGTTGCGACAGTCGCTCTTTCCATGACGCCATGAGATCGCGCTGGAGGTCCGTCCGCTCCGCCGCGTTTTGCCGCGGAAGCGGGGTTTCCCCCCGGCGTAGTGCCTCCGCGCGCCACTCATACAGGCGCGCGAGGACTATCGCCTCCAGATCCCACGGCGGCAGTCCGGCAAGGAGACTTGCCGCCTCGCCCGAGATCGTGCGGTAGCCCCGGAGGACTGGATACGCTTGAACCAACTTCGTGCTACTCTTACAGACTGACACTGCGTTAAATATCCATAAACGTCACATATTTTTTTCGCGCCTTGTGTCACATTCTTCCCTTTTTTGTAATAAAACTTCATAATGTATCGAATTTCTTCGTTAGTTTTACTCGCAGGTTTTACTCGTTTTGGCGGAAAGAAAAACAACTGAAAAATTACAGAAAATCGTTTTTACTTTTTTAAATGTCATCTATTTAATGGTATCAAAACCAGCCAGAGATAAATAGTACAGCCAAAGAAAAGAAAGAATAGTATAGTAAAGCCATCGGTGGCCGTCGACGCATCTGTGTGATCTGTGTACTTAAAAAAAATATCAGGAAAAAAATTACCAGTGTGCAAAGTGTAACCATGAATTCAACATATGATTCTAATAGCCTAGAAATTTTTCGACGGTTACAAAAAAATCTGCTATTTACGCGGTCAAAATCACAGAACAGATAAAGTTATCTGTTCTGTGGTCAAAATGACCAATAACCATTATTTTATTGTATCCAAAAAAGGTAAGCAAAAATAAGGTAAAGGCGTTGGCGTTGAACATATTTCTGACATACACATTTCTCACCTGAATTTCGGCAATAACCCATCGCATACACCTATGAACCAGTGTACAATAACTCGCCGTAACTTGCAGCATTGCACACAATTTTCACATTCCCGCCAACGCCCGACGACCCCCGCCATCTTACCTACCTAACTGGGATCCAATTAGTTCTACAGTGGCAGTCTGTACTAGATGCTTTCTGGAATGTTCTACGGGTGTAAGGTGACTTGTAGTGCTGCCTTCACTGAAATTAGAGGAGTGTGAAGCATTCTAATGTCTTTTAACTTTAAAGTAAGTATTCTTATTTTACAGTGGGACTTGTAGCTTAGTAATAACAGCCGGATGGGTCGATCAATCAGGTGACCATCTTTACATACCAATACCCCTCCGTGCCTCGGAAAGCACTTTAAACCGTTGTTCCCGGCTGTCATTCGTGGATCTTTGACAGTCGTTACGGGTCGTCATAAGCCCGAAAGTCTAACAACCAGTCTTACCAAGGGGTATCGTATTACCCAGTAACTGGGTAGTGGAGGTCATAGGCAGTCGCTCCATGTAAATAATAAATCATTTTATTTCTGTAAGTAGGTTTGTATAAACACTTTTACACGTCAAACATATTTTTTTTTAACTAGATGAGTTTGGCGTTTCCTATCTGACTACTCTGAGAAGAAAGGCCGAAACAAACTCAGAGGTCACAGTCTCTTTTAAAGTCCAGACAGAATCTTGGTCAGATCATGTGAAGGCTATGTAGATCGGTGTCTGAAATGGTCTTTTGAGGAAAGAACCACACAGATTGAGTGGACGTGTCCAGTCAGTGCACGAAATTGTCAGCAATCGTGCAGCTCAACTCAGAACTTAACGAGCTCAACTAAGAACGGTAAAACTGTCAAAATGTAAAATACTTATATTCAGCTGCACCTGGTTAGACTGGAAGCCAGCCCCAAAATAGTTGGGAAAAGGCTAAGCAGATAATGATTCTTATAAATTTACATTTTACATAGGTAAGTTATTTACATATTGTTCATAGTCAATAGACAGCGGAGGAAAGTAAAATTGGGGCAATTTAACGAGAAAACCAATAAACAAAACAACAACACATCGCGCCTAGTTTCCTTAAAACACACACATTATTGAGATGTGAAAGGAAAGAGAATAATTTAATAAAAAAATATCGTATTTCGTACACGGAACGATTGGAAAAGCATATTAAATAAAGTGTAAGGAGTACAAGTACCTACACTTGAAGTAAGTCTTTTATGGGTTAGTGAGAACTGACCAAAGGTGAAACAGGCGGATTTATGAAAAATATTTATTTCCTCAGACTTTCAATAAAAAGCTTCACTGGCGACACACTGAAATCCGGAGCTAGGAAATCGGGAAATCGAGTCTTGAATGCGAGAGACGGAGGCAATAAAAATAAAGCGTTTTGTTATTTTCAAAATAAGCAATAAACTACTTACTTAAATATATTGTTGATATCATTTCAGAATTCTCCAAGGTGGGTGATGATGTAAACATGCATGAACTAAGACTACACTAGCTATGCTCGCAGTTTCGCAAACGTCGTAAGATTTACATTTCCAGGAATTTCTAATTACTTACAACCTTTACTAGTTGCCAAGCCACCTCTACAGCAAACCTGAGTATTTTGAGAGTGCTAAGACTGACTGGGCGGCCCACACCACATTCCAAAGATCTTTCTATATCACTTACGTACATTTTGTACCATCGCAAAGTACAGGAGGGCCGCGCCGCGTTTTTTTTTATAATAATGCTTCGATCAACAATACCTACAAGATAACGGGTCTCGAACAAAATCAAAGCTAAATGCTGTCCGCATGAAAAAAGTTGAAAACAGTTATAAGTTTAACCTAATTACAACCATGGCACCTAGTAATAAAGTCGTGCTTACATTGGCTGTGTTTCAAGCGAACTAAACAAAATAAGAGCTCACGTCTCAAGTGCGCTGTTATTTACCCAGACGTATTTCTTGCTATTTAACCAGAAATTAATTAGTTCATAGCTACAGTTTCCCAAAATGTCTCAGTTTTGTAACTAATGGTTATTTGATAAACTACAGTTATCTCACTTTTGACATTACTCCAAGAGTTCTAGGAATTTATGAAAATGTATATCTCTATATTTAGTATTTCGGCTTATTTCAGTAAGGGGTTAAAATAGCAAAGTTTCTTATTTGAATACTGAATGAAGGACACGCGTTAGGTATGGCTTTTAATTATTTTCGGATGGGTGGCCCTTCTTTTAAACATACGTCAATACATCTTTTTATTTAACACAATTATGCAACGAAGAGTGAAGTGCATACAATTCCACGAAACAGTAAGCTTTTTTTTTACTGTCGAAATCATCAAATAACTTCTCCTCTGGGCGGAGCATGAGGGCGTGTCAGACTCTTACTGACTAAAACCCATCCGTGTTCTATCAGTTGCCTATGCCAGGGGGCACGGCAACCCTTTCGGACTTTCCCGCAACCCTGGCAAGCATCGGCCGGCAAGCAATCGGTCATTGGTGCTGACATTGGTGGTGACTGACAGAGACTGAATCTGAGACCATTGAATACTGGGGTTACAGACAGATAACATTAACGTACATGCCAAGTTCTTTAACGTTGTTAACAAAGATAAAAGCAATTACTTCGAGTAGAGGTAAACAGGAACTCTGAAATATTTTATCGTCTATTTTCAAGCTCATTATTTTACATCTACTGTGTAAGTACTATTTTCATTACAAACATGATATGTCAAGATGACTGTCCTAAAACAATCCCACGACACACTGTTTTTAATAAGATTTTTATAATTTCTACACAAATATTCACTCATATCATAATAAAAGCAAAATTACCAGGCCTTTTAGTGAAATTCCACCTACGTTATCAAGCAGCTATTAACCTTTAAACACAGTGCAAATAAATAGATTCCAAGTTCACATTTCAAAAGCAAGCATCATAAATCAAAGACCTGATTTCGTTGAGTGGCTACGAGAATTCTCAAATTCAGTCACGGAGAACCAGTTACGTAAAATAATTTATTAACAACTTAATATTATTACCAACAATTCGCTTAAATCTTTTACGTTAATGAATGAAATTTGTATTTATTGCCGAAGAGTATTTATTTGAGTTTATTTAGTCAACAGGATTGTGAATGTGATTTAAGAATATTTTGGTGGCTCTCAATAATTTTAAGGGGTTATTTGTTTTTCATTACGCTGTGTGCCTAACGAACACAGCTGGGTTGACCTCCTTAAAGCCAAGTTCCCATTGCATAAAAGGTATGCCTTTTGATGGCATTAGAATGACAAGGTCGCTAATAGTCGATAGAATGAAATGAAGAAATTCAAAAGTAGGCCAGCATTATTAAAACAGCAGACATGTCACGATCAGCACGGGACAAAGTAAACAAATAAAGAATGACCTCATATTTTCAGATGCGACGAGGCCCGCTCGATTTCACTTGTGTGTTTTTCAGCTTCCTCTGAGCAGCGAGTGGGGGTTTTCACTTTAATTTCCCCCAAGCAAAAGTGTCATTTATGTGACACCGTAATATCCTTGTCATGCCAGTGTGACTTCAGGAAAATTATAGTTAAATATAAACCAGCATGGCACAAAAGGGCTAAGGGGGGAGGCTTATACTCAGCGCTGGAACAAGGTTGCCAATGATGATGAGATATCTTATGGCGTCTCATTTTCATTATTCAATAACTCGGTCAATATACAGCTTGTGGAGGCTCCCCGCAGGCGGAGACAAAAGAGAGTCATAAGTCTATAACGCGGTCGGTACACCGTCTACAGGAGATTCCCGTGGCGGGCGTAGTGACCAATAAAATTCATCTGTCGGTAAAAAGCATGCCTCTCACTCACACACCTCTGACCTGTCACGAGTTAGTTTAGACGTGAATTGACTTTGCGCGGGAGCTTTACAGAAATCTCCCGCACTCCGCATGCGAGCTCTATCGACTTATGTTAATGGTTTCACGCGTGCGGGCCTTATATCATGCGTTACAGAAATCTCCCGCACCCCGCATGCGAGCTCTATCGACTTATGTTAACGGTTTCACGCATGCGGGCCTTATATCATGCGTTACAGAAATCTCCCGCACACCGCATGCGAGCTCTATCGACTTATGTTAATGGTTTTACGCATGCGGGCCTTATATCATGCGTTACAGAAATCTCCCGCACCCCGCATGCGAGCTCTATCGACTTATGTTAACTGTTTCACGCATGCGGGCCTTATATCATGCGTTACAGAAATCTCCCGCACCCCGCATGCGAGCTCTATTGACTTATGTTAATGGTTTCACGCATGCGGGCCTTATATCGTGCGTTACAGAAATCTCCCGAACCCCGCATGCGAGCTCTATCGACTTATGTTAATGGTTTCACGCATGCGGGCCTTATATCATGCGTTACAGAAATCTCCCGCACCCCGCATGCGAGCTAAATGATAAATGATTTTATTTCTGTAAGTAGGTTTGAACAAACACTTTTACACGTCAATCATATTTTTTTTTTAAACTAGATGGGGTCGGCGTTTCCTATCTGACTACTCTGAGAAGAAAGGCCGAAACAAACTCAGAGGTCACAGTCTCTTTTAAAGTCCAGACAAAATCTTGGTCAGGTCATGTGAAAGCTATGTAGATCGGTGTCTGCAATGGTCTTTTGGGGAAAGAACCACACAGATTGAGTGGACCTGTCCAGTCAGTGCACGCAATTGTCAGTAATCGTGCAGCTCAACTTAGACTCAAGGAGCTCAACGATTCGACGAACAATACCAAAGAAAGGACATTTGAGTAGGCCGCATAAATTACTCAAACTGCCAGATCATGATTACGTTGAGAAAAATACAAAAATAAATATAAATAAATCAATGACCGACATAGTTCTCACATTCACAATAATTAGAATAATATTATAATAATCTTTGAGGACCATGTAGATTTGTGTCTGAAATGGTCTTTTGAGGAAAGAACCACACAGATTGAGTGGACCTGTCCAGTCAGTGCACGCATTTGTCAGTAACCGTGCAGCTCAACTCAGAACTTAAGGAGCTCAACGATTCGACGAACAATACCAAAGAAAGGACATTTGGGTAGGCCGCATCAGGTACTCAAACTGCCAGAACATGATTAAAACTGCAACAAAAACACACATAGTCCTCACATTCACAATAATTTAAAATAATATAATACTTTAAATAGTAAATATTAGTGTCATTGTATATGTAAATAAGTATAGATACTTATAGCAAAGATTATAAGTAAAAATAGTTAGCGAAATAAAATAAATTAACATTGCCTGTGCTTTATTGGAGCAACTCAATCCCAAGCCTTTTTGTCCTCAATATAGTCTTTGACAGTATAATAGGCATTCTGGCATAATTTCCTTTTTATAAAAGATTTGAATTTATTAAGGCTTAGTGCTTGAATGTGGCTAGGAAGTTTATTATAAAAACGTATACATTGGCATCTAAACGAGCCACCTATTTTCTTGAGCCTGGTAGTAGGAACAACAAATTTGTGCTTGTTCCTAGTATTTAAATTATGGATATCACTGTACTTTTTAAACAGATTAATATTTTTATGTGCATACAAAAGATTTTCATAAATATACTGAGAAGGCACAGTCATTATATTAATCCCTTTAAATTTGTCTCTGAGGGAGTGTCTGGGACTTAATTTATAAATTGAACGAATTGCCCTTTTTTGTAAAACAAAAATCGTCTGAATATCGGCGGCATTTCCCCACAGCAGAATACCGTACGACATTACACTATGAAAATAACTAAAGTATACTAAACGGGCTGTCTCTAAATCAGTTAAACCACGAATTTTCCTAACGGCGTATGCTGCAGAGCTAAGCTTCTTTGACAATTTATCTATATGGGGGCCCCATTGAAGCTTGGCATCCAAAGTTATGCCTAAGAATACTGTGGTATTTTCGGGTTTCAACTCTTCACCCTTTATGAGAATACTTGTTTCTACTTGTCTAACATGAGGTATCGTAAACTTAATACATTTCGTTTTTTTCTCGTTAAGAAGAAGGTTATTAACATTAAACCAGTTAACTACTTTTGCGAGGGCACTATTTACATTGTCAGTAACCAGCTGCTGACGTTTGAGTTTAAATAAAAGTGAAGTGTCGTCTGCAAACAGCACTATATCATGTTCATCCTTTATGAGGTAAGGCAAGTCATTTATATAAATAAGAAATAAAAATGGACCTAGAATTGAGCCTTGAGGGACCCCCATTCTTACTACCGACCCGGGAGATCTTTTCCCGTTAACATCAACTCTCTGAATCCTATCACTTAAATAAGAAGTAAGAAGATCCAGAGAGGCGTTCCGGATTCCGTAGTGGTGCAGTTTCCTGATTAATGTTGCATGAAGAACACAATCGAATGCCTTGGACAAATCGCAAAAGATGCCCAACGCATCGCATTTGTCCTCCCATGCATTATATACATGCCCTAGAAGTTCAACTCCGGCATCAGTAGTTGAACGACCCCTTGTAAAACCGAACTGTTTGTTATGCAGTAATTTATGTACATTAAAAAATCTTTGCATTTGATTTAAAATAAGTTTTTCAAAAATTTTACTAAATGTAGGTAGCACTGAAATAGGTCTATAATTAGTAGGGTCTGATGTACTACCTGATTTAAACAACGGTATTATTTTACTGTTTTTCATAAGATCAGGAAACTCACCACGGTCAATACAATTATTAAAAATAACAGCTAAAGTAGGTGCTACAATATTTATAATTGACTTAGCAACGTCCACAGAATTACCCCATAAATCTGCAGTCTTTTTGACATTTAACGTGTGAAAGGTTTTAATTATATCTTTAAAAGTGACATATTCGAAATGAAATTCAGAATCACAAACTGGAATGTTTTCTTTAAGTAAAGACTCTGCAGCAGTGGGTGAAGAGTTTAGAGATTTAGTAGTCGATACGGGAATCTCTGCAAAGAAATTTTCAAAGGCCGCGGCGACTTGAGAATCAGATTTAATTATATTGTCATCAATAGCAAGGCTGTAGTCACTACATCGGTTGCATGACCTTCCCGTTTCGCTATTAATGATACTCCATGTCATTTTTATTACATTACTACTATTTTTAATTTTTGAACTCAAATAACGTGATTTGGCCATACTACAAACTTTTTTAAATAATTTAGAATAATTCTTAACATATAAATTAAATTCAGCAGTGTTTTTACAAGTTCGTTCATCATACAATTCATAAAGTCGTTTTCTACTTGTATGTATACCAATGGTGGCCCAGTCACTAAAGGAAGCGTTACTATTAACCGAGAACGTCTTTGGAATGAACGTGGTATTGAATAGTGTGCAATACATATTAAAAAAATCATTATAATGTTGATTAGGGTCATCATTAATCACCAAAAATGGTAATTTACTTAAAAGTTTAGATTTAAATGTATCCAAGCGATAAGTCGTTTTCGGGTTAACAGTGATATCTTTTTTAGTAACTTTTTTGTTTATATTTGAAATAGTTATTAATTGTCCGCAATGATCTGAGTCTATTAAATTAATAATTTCTTTGTGAGTTGGTATAACATCTGTATAAATGTTATCTAGGCATGTGGCACTAGTGGGAGTTATTCTAGTTGGCTCCAGAAATTGGTTAGCAAGATTGTATGACTGAAACAGACTTATAATTTTAATACTTAAACCAGAATTTTCTAACAAATTAACATTAAAATCACCACAAATGATGATAGACTTATTTGAATTACAGATTTTGTGCAACACTATCGACTTATGAAAACGGTTCCATGCATGTGGGTCTTATGGTATGCCGCGTTACAGAAATCTCCGGCACCCCGCATGCGCATGGACCGACCAATGGAAATGAACTTTTACTGCTGAATTTTGCGCTATAATACTATTTACTTCGCTATAAATTATCATGGACCTTAATTATTTAGCTGAGGGGATCTTTTAATAATCCAGTTCTAAAGACTTCTGGTGTGTACATTACCGTGGGAGTACAACCAGCTGATATCCTCACTGTCGCTTCAATTCTCACATCCAAAATCTAAGTTTCAGACTTTCCTAATTTGCAGCGGGGCGTTGTTTGCGAGGTAATTTAAAGGGAGTTTCAAAGAAAATTATTGCGAAATGCGTGAGGGAGGCACGTAATGAGTGTATGCGGGCTGTTTGCACTGGCGGAGTTTGTCTTACTGTTTGTTCTGCAAGAAACTGATTTAAATAAAATTTTGTCTGTGACTGTTTGTTTGTGTACCTACTGATTTATAGGATAGAAGGAAAATAAGGTTAAAATGAATGAAATGTTGCACTCGTTTTAATCGTAATTACCGTACCGTCGTTGTAAGTACCCATAGTGTTGCCTATTTCCCTTCAGGCATGGTTATATCAGCCCTTACCTATACACGTAATTAGTTGAACGAGAAAGTAGTTAGTAAAAGTTAAATATGGCTATAAGGTAAATGAATGCAAAAAAAAATACGTACATACGATTAAAATCAACACAAAAATCAATAATTAATTATTAATCGATTTTCGCATAATTTTTTACCGTATTTACCTACCCTGAAAATTTGGACCTGAAACACCTTATTTTTATGTGCGAAACCTTACATTGATTAATTAGTGTACATATTATTCGCACCGTATGATGTTGTCTATTTCCCTTCAGGCATGATTATATGAGCCCTTACCTATCCGCGTAATTAGCCGAACGAGGAAATAGTTAGTAAAACCACTATAAGATCGTACACAAAATATTGCTCAATATAGAATTTATAAACGCAAGATCAATAATAATTATTAGAATAAGCATTTTATGTAATTTAACTTGACCTGCGTCTACATTCTATAACAAACATGAAATCAAAAGAACAGAACAAACAAATATTTTTAATTAACAAGGTAGGCTACCAGGCTACCGAACACAAGGTTGGATACCAAACACAAGGTAGGCTACCGGACACAATCGTAAAACTGTTGCAACAGTAAGTAATATTGTTCACGTTTGCATCCTTCCATCAGGAAGTGGATAAGGGCTCCCGCTCACTGCTCACGTTTGGATTTGCAGGATTTGATAGATTGTTACTTTTTGTTTTTTTTTCGGGCAAGATAGTTCAGTCCACTCACAATTTGTATCACGTGACCTAACCATACCCCTGTAATCCCCGAATGTTTGGGCAGAGGTGTACACTTGGCCACTTACGTTCAAGTTCCATGTTATAGGGGAAGAGCCGATTTCCAACAACCAGGCACAAATACAGACCGCGGACACGACCTCCTTCTCTTCTTCTCCTTTTCTTTTAATAGTGTATCAGTAAGTAAAGTAGTAGTAGCAAGTAGTTGTTCCGGGTCTGATTGTTTGTGTATGTGAGTTTAAATGTTTGTAAACGCACCCACAATACAGGAGAAATTCCTAGTGTGGGGAAACGTTTAAAAAATAAAATGTATTTGAGCACCGTAGCTATCAACATAGATCAATAATATTGATCTCCAAAACAGGTAACTATAACTTAATTGTAATAACAGTCAAGGACGATTTTTTCGTCAGCAAACAACGAACCTACACTTAAAATAAGCTGGACATTTATTTAAAGTAAAAACAGAAAACGTTAAGAAGACTGTAAAACTGACAGAATGTAAAATTACACATTATTTAATCCTCCAGCAAAACCACCAGTTGCTTTAACAACGTCCCCCCAATACCGCAGTGTCAACCGACCTTAGCTTTTTACGCGTCACCGATTTCTAGCCGGGAGCGGTCACTACGACCCCATACGATGTTTGCAACTCAAAGTGTGCTCCAAAAGGGAGCATCAGCGACTGCTCGATGGATATATTGGAATAAAAGCAAATAAAGCTGTAGCTTCGCTCTATATGCATGTAAATCGGCCCAGGGCCTCGATACCGAATACAGATTGAAACGAACGTCGGCTTAACATTTTTATTGGATACAACATGCGCTTGACGGCTTTGCGCGGTATTTTTGTGATGGGCTGTCGTTGATCAGATGATAGGTATAAAGTATGGGTGCGTGTGAGCAGGATTTATAGTTTTCGTTCGTTAGAAGTGAACTGAAAAACTGTTCAGTATCGTTTAAATATCGATCGGTTTGTTCTTATAATATTTTAGTACCAACATTAAAGGTATATAAATTCCACTTTTGGTTAATACAAGACATTTGTCACCCACGCTTGCTTCAACCATCATCTACCTTCATCATATCGGCCGAAAGCCGGCATTACAAGACTTAGCCACAAGCACACAATCATTTAACAAGTTACAATAATGGTTTAGCTAGCTACTCTATTTTCCCTTCTCCTCACCACAAAAACACTAATTACTCAAAATACATTTCAATACAATCAAAATACACGCACGCATGCACGGACGGCATACACGGACGATTGCATTGTATTTTGCATACAAGAACGGGAGATTTGTTAACTCTCTCGGAATGATCCAATATGCAAATGGTAGATATACATTCGCAAGTTGCACGTATCTACAAACGTATCTATGTGAATAGTGAAACAGTTTGTAAAAGAAAAACTGATTTCTACATATTGATGGGATGACGGGCGCCAGTGAACGAAGAGAGGTTCATTTTGTACGGGAATATTCACTTTCAGAGGAGACGAAGTTTTAATAAAAGTACAGTAGCTATGTAGTTTGATAGAGAAGGGAAAGAAAAAGTACCATTAATTACAAGTGGTATTGGTGTATTTTGAAATTACATGCTGTAAGGATTTCAATTTTGTTTCAAGGTTGCCTGTCTAATAGGCGTTGGTAGGTAAATATTCTCCATAAATTAAATCAAATACCACAAAGACACTATAGAGATATGAGGGATCGGGTGTAAGGTCACTGATCCTCTATAGAAAAGGGAGGATCGTCCGACCAGACGGGTGTCGTGTCTGGTGGGCAACCGACCGAAGATTGATGTCGAGACGTTGTAAATATGCTAGACGCGCGGCAAACTCTGCAAGCGCGATGCAGAATTTTTCTTGGCGTCAGTGTGTCGCGTAGTTCGCATGTGTCGATATAGATGCCGCCACAACAAAAAAATAAAAACAAATGTATTGTTTTTGAACTTTTAAAATTATTAGAAATCATTTTCTTGGAATCGCTAAAAGATGACAAACGTTTACCTGATTACCTCTAAAATTGGTGGGTAAAAAACGAAGATTTCAGGTGTGTTTACTGAGTAATTTATTTCGACAGTTATTATATAAGGGACATTCCATGATTATTACAATTAACAAACAAAGAGAAAATTGCATTACTATAATGAGGTCGATAACTAGAATATCGATACATAACTATAATGTCGATAACTAGAACATCAATAAATGACTGTAATGTCGATAACTACAATACTGATACATAACTTTAATGTCGATAACTAGAATATCGATACATAACTGTAATGTCGATAACTACAATACTGATACATAACTATAATGTCGTATAATGTCGAATGAGCTAGAATATCCATACTACATAACTATAATGTCGATAACTAGAACATCGATATACAGGGTGTTTGGAAGGGAGCTGTACATACGCCTAGGGTAGAAACTAGGGATAGTCTGCTACCTACCCCCGCCCATTATATTGACCTTGGCCTCAAGGTTTTTTTTACCTTACTACCTTACCTTAAAATTATTTCTTTACCTTACTACGGTACTTCAGGCCCCATAACTTTTCTTCTCCACAATTTTCTGGTGTAAAATAGTTTTTTGCAGGACCCTAAGACTCTAACGATTAAAACAAGACCATTAGCCGACCGGTCCCATGGATAGATTTTGAGCTACAGGTAGTTTTAGTCAAAAAATCACAAAAAAGTCAAATAAAAAATAAAAATAAATTAAAAAAAAACCTTGAGGCCAAGGTCAATATAATGGGCGGGGGTAGGTAGCAGACTATCCCTAGTTTCTACCCTAGGCGTATGTACAGCTCCCTTCCAAACACCCTGTATAACAATAATGTCTATAACAAAAATATCGACACATAACTGTAATGTCGATAACTAGAGTATCCATACTACATGACTATAATGTCGATAACTAGAATATCGATACATAACTATAATGTCGATAAATAGAACATCAATAAATGACTGTAATGTCCATAACTGAATATCGATACATACATAACTGTAATGTCGATAACTACAATACTGATACATAACTATAATGTCGATAGCTAGAATATCCATACTACATAACTATAATGTCGATAACTAGATTATCGGTACATAACAATAATGTCTATAACAAAAATATCGACACATAACTATAATGTCGATAACTAGATTATCGATACATAACAATAATGACTTTAACCAACATATCGACACATAACTATAATGTCGATAACTACATTATCCATACATAACAATAATGTCTATAACCAAAATATCGACACATAACTATAATGTCGATAACTAGATTATCGATACATAACAATAATGTCTATAACCAAAATATCGACACAACTATAATGTCGATAACTAGAATATCGATACATAACTGTAGTGTCGATGCATACAACATCTCTCTACCTACATGTTTATATTCTCCATCCGTAAGCGATCTTGAATTACTTTTTCAGAGTTATCACAGTAGTGAGCAACTGTACACTTTTCCTCTGAGCTCTGGCATCAGAGCCTTTTGTAACTTGAACCGTGTGTGTACCGTCCACTTCGCACATAAGGGCGACGCGACACTGATTGCACTATTCGTCACCATTCGTAGTGGGAGCATACGTGTGTGACTATAGAGATAGGCCATTTCAATAAGCTGTGACTTCTTTTAGCTCTGAATTTAAGTACCTACTTAATAGTTAATTTTGAAATCTTAGTACATTTTATATAAATAAACAACTGTTCGGTTCGATGTGAAATGTAGTTAAACATAATTATACGTTTACACTAACACCACATAAGTTAATTACCTAAATAAAAATCGTTGTTGGATTTTTAATGGTCGTCTCATCGCGATCGGTCGATCTGAGAATCTTAGTTCACTTTTATTTAGGTGTCGCCTAAAGTAAGTAAAAATTGGGATTTATCTTGGAAAGATTCCCGAGTACCAACTAGGTACCTAGTTTGTTTTATAGAATATTAATAAAGGGTCAGATTGAAAAAGTATTTAACCTTTAGTTAAATCATACTGCAGCACACTGATTCAGGTTTAATTCGGTGTTGCTGAATTGAGCCAGAGTTGAAAGATTGGGTCGAAAATGAGGGTGCTCTACCTAATCCAGAAATGCTGTAGGTATGTAAGGTCACTTAAAATGATATTAAAAATAATTAGAAAAAAACCATAATCATCACATACCTGTGTCCAAATTCTAATGAGAAGGGAAAACCAAAGCCTCTAAAACGTATCTCATAAAACACGTAAGAAAAGCCGCCGATGAAAAATTGATTAAATTTCGAATTAGGAACTATTTGGGAATCTGCGTTATGGTGGCAATTCAAAAAATATTTGTCGTGCGTCGAAATTGATGTGACTAGAGAAAATTTTCGTTCAATGATTTATTAAGATTTTCGTTGCAGACGTACTAAAGAACAATGTTACGATAGACTTCAATTAGCATTTCATGGCAAAGACCCATCCCGTGCCACTGTTTACAACTGGTTTAATGAGTTTAAACATGGTCGCAGCAAACTCACTGATGATTCGCGAAAAGGACGTCCTTCTACGGCGACTACTGAAGATAACGTGAGTGCTGTGCGGGTAATGTTAGAAGCTGATAGAAAGTGACATATCAACAGATTTGGGCAGCTTTAAGCATTGCTATGAGTCAAGTACAAAATCTTTACATGAACATTTAAGCGTCAGAAAGCTTTGTACTAGATGGATACCTCATAATTAGACGGAAGATCAAAAACCTTCTTCAAAAACTTTCTTTCCTTTGGATTGGTGCCGCTCAATGCTTGAAAAGTATGACGGAAGTGACTCGAATGCTGTATATGACATCGTCACAGGTGATGAAAGCTGGATATATTGTTACGAACCCGAAACCAAAAGACAATCTGCGAAATGGATGTTTCCATTCGAAGATTTGGCGACAAAAGTAAAGAAGGGCAGAAATCGAGGGAAAAAGACGATTGCCTCATTCTTTGGACGGACGGGTCAATCACAACAATTGTCCTAGAAGATAAAAAGACTGTTACTGCAGATTGGTATGTCAATCATTATTAACCAGTTGTCTTGGAAAATGTTAGACAGCAGCGCCCAAGAAGCAGGATCTTCCTCTACCACGACAACGCTCCAGCTCACTCCACCAGACGGACTATCGAATAGAAAGTGTGGAGTTAGTAAGTCATCCTCCTTACAGTACGGACCTGGCACCTTGTGACTTTTATTTATTTCCAAAAATAAAAGATAAACTTAGATGAATTCGTTTTGTGTACCCTGCAGATGCCGTGGCTGCGTTTGAAAAAGGCGTGAAAGGAAGCCCTAAAGAAGAGTGCGCCCACTGCTTCAGCATCCATCGCATGCGACGGTGGTTAGAAAGGAACAGAGACTACTTCGAAAAAAATATTATCAGGCTTCTACATCATTCCGTTATTTTTTTTTTAATTCAGTGTGACCCACGTACATCACCATAAAAACCGACCAACTCCAACCCTATAATAATAAGTAGGTACCTAGGCACGTGAATATTACAGCAACTACGCTAATTATTATTCAATAAATAATGCCCCAAAGCCATTACAAGTCCTCGCGGCTATAATTAATTTAAGTTTGCACAAATTATACAAAACGTAACTAGTTGCAAACTATTCTTGTTATGTTGTCTAGTTTGAGGGGCACACTGATTAATGTGGTGATAATACGGTGCTTTATATCCGATGAAACCCGTTTTAAACGAATTAAATTATAGCATAACGTCATGCCTGTAATACCTGAAGAGATAGGCAGAGGTGTACCTAATTGTACACCCACATTTCGCCAGTTATGTTTGGGCGAGCCTTTGTCACGAGAAAATTACATGACGTCATGTCTATTTTTTTTTCTTTCATTTTGTCCCACATAGATAAGCTACTCATCATCTGCCTAACCTTTTCCAAACTTTTTTTTTTTCTTTTTTTAAAAATCGTTGCCCCACACTAGGAATTACTCCTGTATCGTGGGTGCGTTTACAAACATTTAAACTCACATACAAAAACAGCCAGACCCGGAACAACTACTTGCAGGTCATACAAATATTTGTTCCGTGCGGGATCGAACCCGCGACACGCTGCGCAGTAGTCAATCGCTTAACCACTGCGCCAACCGTGTCGCCTAACTAAGTTGGGGTCGGTTTCCTGTCTAACCGGATGCAGCTGAATACCATTGCCTATCTGACCTCCACAACCTAGGTAATACGATACCCCTTGGTAAGACTGGTTGTCAGACTTTAGGGCTTCTGACGACCCGTTACGACTGTCAAAGATCCACGAATGACAGCCGGGACCAAGGGCTTAACGTGCTTTCCGAGACACGGAAAGATATGCACATGCAGAAGGTACGGTTAGCATGGTGTAACATGCAACATAGACCACCACGGGGATACGCTACTAACCGAATACAAACTCAGTAAGCTATACAAATGAGTAAGAAAGTCCTTTTTTATGTTTGGAAATCATCAAATAAGTTTTCCCGCTCTGGGCGGAGTGGGAGGGCATGTCAGACTCTTACTGACTAAAACCCACCCGTGTTCCTTCAGTTGCCTGTGTCAGGGGCCACGGTATCCCTTTCGGATTTTCCCGCAACCCTGGCAGTGTGAGAAAGTCCTGAGAAAGTAAACAAAATGTAGTTTTTATTAACAGATTGTTACCTCCGCTGCTAATGTCTTACTGTTTTGTTGTGACGTCAAACATTGTTGAATTGACTCTGGCATCGCGTGACTTGGTTCCCGATTTCTTTTTTTGTTATTATTATACGTTTTCTATTATTAAACTAAGCGCGTCAAAAGTGCGTTGAAAGTGGTCTGTGATACATAAAACCAATTTGTTGCATTTCTTCTATTTTGTAGGTTAGCTTAACTCACGCTGTTCGATGGGTGTTTTATTAATTAACTATTACGTTTTATGGCACTAGCTAAATCATTAGGGAAAAGTTACAAATTGAGTCTGAGTGAAAACTCAATTTTGAATTACAACCTGAATTTTAATTGGCACTTTATGAATCCTGTCAAACAATGTTTCATCGCAGTCAATTTAAAAGTTAAATCGATTTTGAGAAAAAATAAAAGAATTCGATAACCATTTTATGCCTGACAGAATTTTAATAACTAGTTTAGAACTTTTTTATTAGTTGCACAACAAAGTGTATAGAAAATTTAATAAGTTTTTATAAAAGTGCAAAATTATTCAATGAGTTATTACCACGAGCGTCTTAATGGAGTAAGTAATTGGAATTCTTTTTAGCCAACATCAAACGATGTAAAGTAATAAATGATTACATACGAGAATTCGCTTTTACACCGCTTGGGCAGTCTCTTTCTAAATAAAGACAAGTTAATCAGCCTTACCTAAATATGCTTCAAGATCACTCATAGGAAAATTGAAGATTACCTACTCTATTTTGAACGTTATGTTATTATCAGTTAAAGTGTGTTTTATTGAGATAATCCTTCTAGCTAAAACTTTACACATTGGCACGTAAAATGAAACATTATAATAATTTATGTTGCTTATTAATCCTCACCGACAGAAAAATGTTCCTCTATTTTCTACACATTAAGCTAGAGTACAAACTAAGATTAAAATATAATATTATTATATTCTAGACGCACGTACAAATCCCTCAGACTTAGCTTGACATGGTATTATATATGAAAATACGTGGAAAGCTTAGGTCATTCAACTCGTATTTTCTATTCTAAAGTAGGTATTATTGCCAGCTTTATTCAAGTGGCAATTTTATTATAAAGGATTTTTGAGTTATCGTGATGTCAACATCTGAAATATCATTTTGCAGGAGCGGAGCGTAAGATTAAGTTTTTTAAAGGATGTGAAATATTTTGTCACGTAGGGAGTGTAAAGCAGCTTGGTCATGGGATATTTAAGGTTGGTAAAAGAGAAGTTATGGACTCAGGCGTTACTTTGTAGAAATCTATGACATTAAAACGTTGTGCAAAAATACTTAGATTTCGCGTCCGAGCGGTCGATTAGTCAACATCTTCTGAGGATGCTGCATGGAAGGGTGAACCACGTGTCGGGTAGGTATAGGTTTTGTTTGTATGTTTACCATGCTAACCGCACCTTCTGCACGTGCATAGCTTTGCGGGCGCATGGGTTCCTAGGGTGGTGCTGCATACTATATCCAAGCGTTTATTACATATAAACAAGTTACATATAAACATAATGTAGCATTGCATATGTAAGCGGGCACGCCCTTTATGCCAGGAGGCTTTTTATTATGTATTAAGTTCTGTTTGCGTTTTTGTTTTTATTATTTATTTCTGCTTGAGTATAGTTTTAAATATTGGCGTGTGCTAGCTGACATATGGCAAATAATTTTAATATTTTTGTGTTTCGTAATGTTAATTACTTATTACTATATGTATAGAATCCAGTTCTTCTAACTGAACAGACAGCAGTGCTGCTGGGGAGTTTGTTCCGCCACTTCTTCTTCCCAGCTAAAGCACTAGGAAGTGGTGAAGGGTGGGCGTTTTGAGGGGACTGTCTTGTGTGATTTTGACGTTCAAAAAGTGCTGATTCTCAGCCTAATTTGAATAAATGACTTTTGATTTTGATTTTATTGCGGAATTAAAACTATATTTTGCCATAAAATCTAACTTTGTTCAAAAATACCTAATAATTTCCCAATAGTACCGTATCATCTCAAAAACTCGAATTAAGTACCGTGTTAAATACTTCCAATGCAAATGCACACAGCTGACCAAGCATTCACCTAAAACAAGTAAAATTTCCATTATTTGCACAATAACAGTCCCGTGTCCCAAAACGTGTGTTATGTCATGTATGAGTGAATAAATTAGACTAACAAATACCTGTTCTCGGCACGTTCCCAAATGAACCGGGTTCGCGATCATAGCTGCAAATTATAATAATGTTTGTTTGATGGCCTGAGCACTGAGAGAGCACCTCAACTGGGAATTAACAGAGTAGTCCTGTTAGTACGATTAGTACTGTTTGAGTGTTAGAGGAACTGGAGATCTCTGTCAACTATTCGATGCGGTGTTTAGTGGAGACGTGTAGTACAGAACTAGTGTTGAGTGGGTTCTAATATAAAGTTATGGTTATACTCTAAGATTTCAAGGTATCAGTTGCTTGGTACTGTTTGATAGTAGTCAGTAATGTCAAATGAAACGTGATAGCTATAGTTGTTGCGTTTTAGCATGGCAATAATGGTTATTGCCCTTTACCTAATATATCTCCGTAGGAACCCAAACAATAAAATATGTTTGATTTTTCGTTATTGGAACATGTTGAAGATCACGATAGATATTTTATTTATTTAGGTTAACCAACAATTGTTTACACTATATACATTTCTGATTTAATGACTAGAGTAACATTTACAAGTGCAACAATCAATTACAGGTTAACACCACATGCACAGAAAACGGCTTCACATAACATATTTATAAATTATTGAAATTAGAACTTCTACATAGGTACAATAAACTTCTACATACATCTACATTCCAAAACTAATAAAGAAAAATTATCATAACATTCAATGCCATAAAAACTTAAAAAAATAAAAAAATAAATTAAAAAATCATTGGCATGTGATTGGCTGATTAAATTATAATTGATTAAATTGATTACATTATGATTAATTATTAATTGGGATTTATTATCATTGACTCGGGACGTTTGTGGACTTTATTACGATTTTTTAAATGACGACTGCCCGAAAAT
The DNA here is from genome assembly GCA_937001585.2 of Brachylomia viminalis. Taxonomy (NCBI): domain Eukaryota; kingdom Metazoa; phylum Arthropoda; class Insecta; order Lepidoptera; family Noctuidae; genus Brachylomia; species Brachylomia viminalis. The sequence goes on along the minus strand of OW443299.2, from coordinate 5,007,320 downwards.
ATAGGTGGATGGGATGACCGCTATCGCCGTGCTAAAACGCCACAACTGTGACCTATCCAGTCTTTTCACAGATGTTTTGCATCACAGTGATCTTTATTCTCATTGCTATAAGGTTGGTATCAGAGTAAAATTACTTTGAAATAACCGTAATTAGCTAAAAAAGTTTCTGTGTTATGAACAGCATTCTTTAATCAAGTTTTTTTTTTAAGTTATTCTCACGGTCAGATTTTGAATAGGTACATGTGACTTTTTTCCTGACTCAACATACATACTCATGAGGCCCCTTAACACAATGTCGTCAACCAAAAGACAAGCTTGTAATTCAATACTCGTAAATACTAAGTATTTGTTTGTGTGATGTGTTTAAGGACAGTCAAGATATTGCATTGGTATATATGTACCAAGAAATCCTCATTGGGCAGACCTGCGTAGCTAGACCTATTATGCTTCGTTCAGACTACTGAAGTGGCTAGCATGGGTACTGCCTTCCGGTGGTTCTCATGATTCCCTCAACATTGAAAGCTGCAAATCTGTATAGCATAGTGTTATAACATGGCTCTGTTTTCCATAGACATTAATGAAAAAAAAAAAATACGTATTTTTTTTTTCTGCAAATTATTTAAATATTCAAATTTTCCTTACATTCCGCTAACACCACATAGATTCGTGTTAACAATATGCTTTCTTTCCCGATCCTTTTAAATTTACACTCGTGTACAGATAAACGGACCGGGCGTCGGGAAACGGCCTGTTACTAAACAAAACAGCACCATTAACAAGTAGAAACACGTTTTCTTAAGTGCGCATTAGCACTTGCTAAAATATCTTCGTACATTACTCTTTTCCTTTGACCGTTCTGTACAATATCCGTTAATGTAGGTTTTGGGACACTTTCTGGGATGTAGTAGGTGTTTTAACTTTTATTACTGGACTTTAATCTCGAGTTTATTTTTTTAAGTTGCTTTTCTTAAATCTAGTTACTGTCGTAGGGGACAACAAAAGAGACTGAAAAATAAATAATAGATGAATATGAGTAACAAAGTGGAACTTGACTGAATGAATGAATGATTGGGGAGGCCTGTGTCCAGCAGTGGACTTCTTTTGGCTGAATAATGATAGTAAAATCTGACTTATATAAAACATCAAAAATTGAGCCGTCGTCGCGGGACGCCTGGCAGATGTGAAACATCGAAAACCATTCATTTAATAAAAGAAAATAAATATGGCATAATCAAAAACCAAATATTCCGTTTTTGTTAAGAAATCAATTTTTCTTTATTTAAGTATAGCGTGGCGACGCGTCGCCACGGCATGCGTCGCCACGGCATACGTCGCCACGCCAGCAGTAGGTTTTACGTGCGGCTCTGACCACAGCCGTACTGACGAACACGTTCAGCTAGTAGACTGGCAAGGCTACCATGGCTTGCCACTCGAACGCTTACTAACCCAATCGGAGCAAGGCTTTAGGCTAGTCGGCAAGCCGTTCTAAGTTAGTCAGTTAGTTCCATGTGACAGGATCGTATATCTCAATTTATTTTGATTTAGAGCCTACCGCAGGCGGGATACATTGAAATGCTCGCCAGTGTTACCTACGAGTACATACGTAGAATAGTAATTTCTATTAATGTTATGTAAATACTGTATCAACTGTATCAGTATCTTGAGTGTTGAGTGATCGATTTGTTTTAATAGTAAGTTGAAAGGTCTCTCTCGTAGCTAGCTAATAAAGGGAAATCTAAGAAAAATAAAATGAATTGAAATGTGGTTGTACCAACTTAAGATGTATACACCTCTGCCTTACCCATTGGGGATTACAGGCGTGATGTTAATTATGCGTTATTTAGGAAATAAACTCCTAATTTTGGCCTAATTTATTCCAGGCCTAATTTACTCCAGGCATAACTTACTCCAGTAAGTCGATTCTGTAAAAATGTCACCGTGAAGTGAACACTTAGGTGAAGTGAGCGTGGAGTGAGCTGTCAGTGTCATCCCACTGATGCTAGGGATTGACCAAGCATTACATTTACAATCATAATCGAGATTTTAATATTTTTGCTAATTCTGTTGATCATTTTATATTTACGGGTTTTTCAAATAAAACAGCAAAACAGAAATTTAGTCAGAAACTCAAATAAGTTCTTTTATTTTTCTTTTTCTAAACTAGTTTCTGACTGAGTTTCTGTGTTGCTGTTTATTAAAAAAAACTCGAAATAATAATATTTATACACAAATAATATAAAATTATCAACAGAACTAACATTAAAAAATATAATTACAATCTCGATTATGATTGAAAATCTAATGCTCGGTCAATCCCTAGCATCAGTGGGACTACACTGACAGCTCACTCCACGCTCACTTCACTTATGTTTTCACGGTGAGATGGTTACAGAATCGCAATGCAGGACTTATTTTTCAATGGTCGATACTTTTATGAGGAATAAATACTTGTCTGTTTGGCAGCTTTTATTGTGTAGAAAATATGTTGAGCTGACATATCTATTCTTCAGTTAAAAGTTACGTGACAATTGAGGAATCAACCCTAAACAGAGGTGTGGCGGCATCTACATCGCCACATGCGAACTACCCACCATGCTGACGTCACGCAAAATCCAGCATCGCGCAACCAGAGTTTACCGCGCAACTAGGATATATACAAGGCCCGGGCAGTTGCCCACCAGACCCAACACCCGCCTGGTCGGAGGATCCTCCCTTTCCTATGGAGATATGAGTGAAGTTTACACCCTGTACCCAATACCACTATAGAGGTACCGATTTTCTATTTTACAGCTAAACTTAGAAATCGTTTAGATCGGGTCAACAACATTCTGTATTTCTTGACTGCAAATGACCACAAACAAACAAATTTAATAGTAATTACAATTAAACTGTAACTAATGCAAAAGATAAATAACATGAAACATTTAAAACGCGCTTATTACAAGACCATCATTAATTTCGTCTGTTCATTCCAAAACAAAAGGCTTATTTATAAGAAAAGTTTGAAGAAAGCAAAGCATTCCGACCTCCCTTGCCCTTCTCGAACTAGATTAATTAAATTAATTAATTGGAGAGCTACACTTACAAAAATATGAACTTTTGTTTTCATTCTGTTTATATTGAAATTGAATGCGGTGCCCAGTATCTGGGGGCATACTCTCTTAAGTCCGTCAACGTCCGTCAAAAGTTCGGATACGGGCCCGTCCGAAAGTAGTTCGATACTTACAAGTGAACCCCACTCCCGATAAATTAACTTTTCTGGACGGGCAAAAACACATCGGGAGTAAGGACAACTGTCTAAACGTTTTGTCATTAATTTTTAGTTCGGGCCCCGGACTAATCATATTATTATGTCCGTAAGTACCTAATCAAATTAACCTGTAGCATCCCACTGCAGCCGATCTATCCTGTAGAACCTAACCGTGAAAAAAGTTGTCATAGGTTTCAACCGTAGACAGAGTCTACGGTTTCAACCATTGAGCTAGGAAAAATAAGTCAATGGATTCAACCTATGTGAGCAGTCATTCCATCTGATGCTAGGGACTGACACAGCGACCAAATCCACGTCACACCAGTATGAAGACGAGTATTTTTTTTCCTCGTCGTCACACCGTGGGTTTTACAACACCTTTTATAAATAATCTGACTATTTTTTTTTTTCTATTATAATCTTTACTCGCAAAAAGGTTAGGTCTGGTCTGGCGAACCCCTATGCACGAGCCGAGCGAGCGGGTGTCAAAAACGACTAGAATACACAGTATTAATAAACTGTAGGCGAGTTGTCCATTAGGTATTTGATACATAGTTGAAATATCCAATATCTTAAAAAAATCATTAGATTAATCGTTCGTTAGTGGGATTAATTTTAGTTTAATCAAAATTAAGTAAGTACCACTTACGAGTTACTTGAGTCGACTAATATGCGTTAGATAGGATAGATACAAGCACAACACTAATGTAGTGATACAAAAGGTGTAGAAAAACTAGCGGTGTGACGACCAGGAAAAAAAATACTCGTCGTCACACTGCACTGGTGTTACAACCTGGTGTGACGTGGAGTCGGGAATTATTGACACAACTGAGAGCTCAGTTTTAGCTCACTTTTCTACAGAATATACTGGCAGGTCCCCGTTTTCCACACACTTTGATTTTTTATGCGGAATATAGGTAGGCTATTGACTATGCATATGGCATTTTTTCCTTGTGGCGTCGTCGTTAGGCGTATGCGCGCTGCCGACGTAACCAGCGCTGCTCTTTCAAGGCAAAAAACGCGTCGGAATTTTTTACGTCTCATTTTTGGGTCTTATAGGACACCTACGGCTAACGTCCAGTAACAGACTACGATGTCCACACTCGACGATAGAAGTAAGAGTCAATAAGTAAGCGCTCGCTTGCCTATTAACGCAGATTGATTGATTCAGAAAAAATAAACTCCTATTTTGTGGTAACGACATCTCTATTCCAAAAATCTATACCAAAGGTCCTAAACAAACAATGCACCACAAATTCCCTTGAATGTCTTTCCTATTTCAATTCCCCACAAAACTAATAAATAGTGCGTCTCCTGGCGTCTTTTTTAAAATATTTCGGATCATCTTACGTCTCGGCTGTCGCGAACGATGTAAAATACGCGTCTCGTGGGAAATTTATTTGCGGGGATCCTAAGCCGGTATAACTTGTCCTGGTGTCCCTCACCGAGGCATTAGCTAGCTGATGTTGCTTTATGCTTTTATCATGAGCTACTCGATAGTCCAGCGTAGCTCCTGATTTCCCAAGACATTTTTAGCTTTGTTAAGTTTGGTTTTTATTACTAGATAAGATATGAAGTTTAGCGTAGGTACGACTTTGAGACAACACGAATGTAGTCAGAGATATTTCTTGCTAAGCGAATTGATACCATGATAATTTACCGTGGTATATCCATAGATGTTGTATATTACTAAATCGCTGTGATTGATATAGTGATGTAGGAAAGCGGTTCCGTCATATTATAACGGCCGTCGTGAAAAGAACAATGGCAAATCTCCTTACTTAAAATTGTCTGGAATTAAATTGAAGCATCCCGTAGTAAAAAATATGTCTAAAGATTCAGCGTTAGTAGCAGAATCTACAAGCGAGTCTATTTTAATTCGAAAAAGCCGGAAAATAAAGATATAGGAGTTTGAATTTTTAGGTTATGAATAAAGTGAACACGAACCTATAGGTAACTTATGAATGATAAATTAAAATGATATCAAACAAACACTGATATTACGGACAAATGAAGTAAACCTAATTAATTTTTTTCTATTATGAATGAATAAACACAAAACACGAACGAAACGGAATACGCAGAGGAATTCTGTAGCATCAAACTGTCAATCAGTCACTGTCAAAGATGAAAGTAGAGATGTGCAATTAAAATCAATGTAAAATCGATACAACGTAGAATCGATCCTATGCTCCTTGTTTTGGATTTAAAAGTAATATTACATAAATATCAAATCAAGTTGATTAGAGATAGAATAACTGCATTTAAATAATTATTTTAATAATTCAACCAACCCTAGAATCACCTAGATCAGTTGAATCGATCGTTCATTTAATAATCGATACAGATAATAACATTCATACTGATTGTACGTGTAACACCACTATCTATGACAGCAATTCGCGTAGGTATCTCGATCGGAAGCAAATGATATACTTTTAATATTATAAATTAACTCCGGCTTTTAAGAAATAAAGTGAAAAATTGAAAAATCATAAAAAAATAATTCAATTTGTTTCGTTTTTGGAATATCTACGGTCGCTAAAACAAAACCAGCACAAAACCAGACATAATTTTGCCATTCTTCTTTGTCATTTTCACCAGTCTTGGACACTAAGGTGTAAAAAAACGCCCAATATTTGGGTAGCCGTTATTGTGCCCTTTTATAATTTCTAACGTGACGATGTTATCGTGGACGTCCACGTCCACAAAATTTATGAAGCAAATACGTGCACGTTATAACGTTAGCGTGGACGGAAATTTAAAAGCGTCGTCATATATTCCTTACATATTACTTCCGTGCTATTGATTCCGTGACGTGGACGTCCACGATAATATCGTTACAATAGAAACTATCATTCCGGGGCAGTGGTCCAACTGCTGTGTACAACTAGTTGGACCGTGGGTCTTTACTAGAGGCAGTTGTCCAACTAGTTGGCCCGGATAGCTGTCGAGTCCACCATGAAGTATTTAGGATTGGTGCTCGACAGCCGGTGGAACTTCGAGCCCCACTTCCGACGGCTGGCGCCCAAGTTGCTGGGCGCGGCTAGCGCGCTCGCAACGCTGCTTCCCAATCTGGGGAGCCCGAGCGCCGTCTGTAGACGGCTCTACGTGGGGGTCGTGCGATCCATGGCCCTATATGGGGCCCCGGTGTGGGCCTCTGACCTGACGGCCGGCAGCATCGCTGTTTTGCGAAAGCCGCAGAGGGCGATGGCCGTCAGAGTCATCAGGGGGCATCGCACGATCTCCTACGAGGCGGCTTGCGTACTGGCCGGATCCCCGCCCTGGGACCTAGAGGCGAAAGTACTCGCGTCATTATATCGATGGCGCGAGGAAGAGCGGGCACGGGGCTCGAGGCCGGTGCAGCGGCAGATCGCGCTGCGCCGAGAGGAGCTCCGTCAGGTCTTGGTGGCGGAATGGCGGCAAAGGCTTCTGCGCCCTACCGCCGGCCTCGCTACTGTCGAGGCGATCCGGCCAGTACTCGACGACTGGCTCGGGAGAAGGCACGGCACCCTGTCGTTTAGGGTGACGCAGGTGCTGTCGGGGCACGGCTGCTTCGGCAAGTACCTGTGCCGCATAGGCAGGGAGCCGGACGCTCGGTGCCACCATTGCGTCCATTGCGGGGAGGACACGGCGCAACACACGCTCGCCGAGTGTGTAGCTTGGGAGGAGCAGCGCCGTGTCCTCACAAATGAAGTAGGAGGCGATTTGTCGCTGCCGACCGTAGTGCGGAGGATGGTCGGTAGCGCAGACTCGTGGGACGCGGTGGTTTCCTTCTGCGAGGACGTGATGTCGCAGAAGGAAACTGCGGAACGGGAGAGGGAGATCTCGACTCCCTTCCCCGGCCGCAGAAGGCGCACCGGGCGCAGGAGAAGGGCGGACAACGCCCTTTTCCGGCCCCCATGAATGGGTCCAGGGGCGTGGGACTTGGGGAAGTCCTCGCCCCCTATTTGATGGACCCGAGGCGAAGGCGCGCGCGGGTGTCGGCGCGCGCCTATGAGGCGATGCACGGGGTAGCTAAACACCTCACTACCCCGTGCAGGAGACGAGGCCCGGACAGACCGGGCCAGCACTAGTGTGGGACTGCGGAAGAATTTGGATTCCCGCAGCCCCGCGCGCACGTGCGAGGAGACACCGGGGTGGTTTTAGCCGGTAAGAGTCCGGCACGCCCCTCCGCCTTTTCCCCAGGCGGAGGTCGTCCATGCGGAATTGCCCCCGTATAAAAAAAAAAAAAAAAGTTGTCCAACTTTAAAAATAGTTGGACCACAGCACCTTTTGAGAGTTCCGTGGTCCAATTCATTTAAAAAATAACTTCTCTCTAAAACTATACCACAGAAAATAGTGTTGTGGACTACAAGGATCTGGCGCTTTAATGGTTACAGTTCTAACCTAACCTCACCCAAATGATTCACCACATCACTATTTTCTCAGTAGGTAGTATAGTTTTAGACCCACCATATCACCAGGGGTATGGCCAGTGGCATGGTGGGTCCGCAATGTGCTAACCGTAGCCCACACAAAGATGCAGTTGAGGTTTGTAGAGTTGGCAAGCTATTTTTTAAATGAATTAGACCACGGAACTCTCAAAAGGTGCTGTGGTCCAACTATTTTTAAAGTTGAAAACCGCCCCTAGTAAAGACTCATGGTCCCAACTAGATGAGAGCAAGTAAGATATTGAACATTGTTAGGTTAGAAGCCGTGAAACGGTAATTCCTTCAATTGTTATGGGTGTCGTACAATATGAGCAGATAGCTATATTCCTGATGACATAACTGCACCGATCTAATAGATCGCGAAGTAGGTATAATACAGGTAGGTACCTCTTGGACCACTGCCCCGGAATAGTGACATGGACGTCCACGATAATATCGTTACCTACATTAGAAACTATATGAGTGTCACGCTCTGCCGCAGAGCCACCATTTTAGAAACCAATCAATTATCACCGCTTTCTTAAGGCGCTGCCTCACCTCAGCATTCGCCTCGAAGAGTATAATAATAAGATGAGAGATTCGCCTGCAACGTAACAATCCAGGACTCGATTTGGAGCATTAAGATATTACCATTAGCTCAGTTCTCCTCACTGATTATCATCAGCCTCCACAGCTCCTCACTGATGTAATACTCGAGTCTGAACGGTTACATTACAGGTGAATATGTTCCCGGTGTGAGAGTGCCTTTAGGAAAATGAGTTAAATATAAGCTTGTAAAAAAACGTTAACTGTCACAAAAAAACAACTATTTTTTTAAACTTATATTATTACAAACATTTTAAAAGTAGGTGTGTTTACTATTATTTGTTTCAAATTCCGATTTGTTCACGTTTGATGATTGCGGTTGGGGTGATTCCATCTTGAATCTGGATTGTATGGCTTTGCCTTCCGGGGTTTTTGAAATTGCGGATAGCCTTGTTCTGAAAATACAAAAGTAGTTAGTGGTCAGACTTATTATGAAACACGAAGCGACACACGCTTTACTCGTGGTGAACAAGTGTACAAACATACTGTGAATATGTGTATGTCCTCACACTACTCGTCATCACGCACACATACACAGCGTATTTGTACACTTGGTTAACACAAGTAAAGCGCGCGTCGCTTCGTGAGATAAAAATACTGTACTGTAATAGTAAAATCAGGCCTGTCCTAGAAGCGCGGAGACCGCCAAATAGCGTCCGCAATTTACCGGCCAGTGACGTCATTGAAACGATATTAAGGGCTGAATTTTCAATAGTCGGATATCTTTTATCCGATGAATAAATATTGTGGTTTGACAGTATAGAAAATATGTCAAACTGTCAGATTTATTCTTCAGATAAAAGTTATCTGACTATTGAAAATAAATTGGTGCGTTTTACTTGACAGCACATTTGGACACCGTGGAGTCAAACCCTGCTGCCATCGTCTTCATGACAGCCGTCACCGCAGCCTTTATGTGGCGGCACCGCTCTTCTAGGAAACCGTAGCTTTACCTATGCCCCTGCCTTATGCCTTATGCACATCTGCAATAATACCAAGACATCAAAGATTTGTTGCCATCCCAGAAACAAAACTGTAATGTCTCCTTTTTCATATGATTATTACACATATCCTTCAAATTGAAACATAGCAATGCTGCCTCTTCTGCCGGCAAAGCATGAAAAAAAATTCAGCATCGTAATAATACCTAGGTTTTTTAATGAACACCAGTAGCTTAAAGGTGTTAGGGGTGCTACAGCCCCATCCGCCATCAGTTCTGCGAGCAGTGTGCCCTGCTTACACGGGTCACATTGCTAGCAATAAATACAACTATCCATAGACAGTGGTTTTTTTCAACTTACGCGGGTCATATCGGGGATAGGAATTAGGGTCAGCCCACTGCCATTGCACCTGATAAGGACTGCTGTACGCATCTCTCGGAGTCCCGCTGCCATGACCTACGGAGTAAGCCTTACGTGCAACACTTTTGAATTGCGCTATACGTCCACTGGACTTAAGTAGGATTGAACTCATTTTGAAAAGTAGTGAAAATCAGTTGTACCGTCCGGAGTTATGTATTATGTTTTATTTTCCTATTTATTTAATTTTTCCTACATCTTGCCTGCTTCACAAACAATCGAAAAGAATGGTTTTTAAAATGACGGGTAAGAATAATGTCATCATTGTTTTTCATTTCTCTTTTTCAAAGACAACAAAACGCAACGAGTTTTGCATACTTACTTGTTTGATTTTAAGATGCGCTTAAGGTGCTTATAAACGGGCAATATTTGAATGCAATATGTGGCTGCAGCACAGTGGCCGGCAACATTGCTAGCAATATCAGCCAGACTATGCAATATTGCAGTAATGCCAATGCCATAGCCACACATGTTTGGTATGGCTAAGCATTTTAGCGAGTAGCCGGAAATATTGCCGAACGATCGCTTCACATACGAAAATTTTTCAATACGTAAATTTTTGTTTCGTTTTCCGATAGAAGTGCATTCCTTTCTGACGCAGCGTGAAGTTTACCGTGAGCGACGCCGCGATTAGTTGCTATATTCTGTGCTTTGTTGTAGTTGTCACGTTGTCGTTTTGTAGGTTATATTAATTAAAAAAATAAAACGACTAAGATGATTATTGATTTTATTAATGAAGTACATTTACACCCTGATTTGTGGAATGTAGAAACCGGAATATACAAAGATAGAAATGCTAAAAGAGATGGATGGATGCTGTCGCTGAAAAATTTTGTTTATCAAGCAACGAGGCTTACAAAAAATTCAGAAGAAATTACGCAAAGAATGAGGAGAAAAAGAAGAAAGGTGGTCGTGCTGGCGGAAAACTAGTGAAGGTTTGCTTTCGACACGATATCGTTTATATTGTCTCAAAATATCCCGAACACAGGATTAGACAGTGAAAATGGAACAGCTAGTTGTAAGATCTTTATTATAGTGTTATACACATAGATAGTGTAAGCTGTGTAAGTCTTTGTGTGTGATTGATAATTTGAACTTCTTCTTTCTAAATATTTATCTTGCAATGCTACTCGACCTTGCTCTGTCATAAAATAATGAATAAATTTGTCTCTCATTGCTTTTGCTCTTGTGGTTGCATTCCTTCCTAAATCTTCCTTCTTAAATCTGTTAACGTTGTTCATGATCTCTCCACGAGCCTGGTATTACTGTGATAATGTTAATATCTTCACTATCAATGGTCCCAGGGGGTGAATACAGAGTTTGTGCTCTTGTGCTGTAAATATACACAAGCCATAACTACATTAAATTAAACACATTTTACACATATTATTTTACATATTTCAACTCAACAATAGTTGTGTGTTGTATACGGAAAACTGAAGACAAAACACTAAAAGAGTTTTCCACAATACGGCGTGCTCTAGATATTCTATAGTTACATACACGTTTTGAAGATCCTATGTTCAAATCTAAAGTATAGGGCTTGCAAATATTCTCTGTTAAGGGAAAAGCATCATCTGCGAAGAAAACATATGGTGTTAACATTTCTCGCCCAGGGAGGGATTCAGGATGCGGTATATCAAGAGTTTGACCCAGGAGTGCTTTCCCAAAAGCTGGATGTTTAAAAACTCCCCCATCGGATATACTTCCTTGAACTTCAGCATGTACATATAGAAAATTGTAACGTGTGTCTTTTACAGTAAAAAGCACTACATTAAAAAACGGTTTGTAATTATAATATTAACTAAGTACCACTGTTTGGTGGATAATCAATTGCAATATGTTTGCCATCCATTAATAATAATAATAAATCGTTTATTAACCAGCTTAAGTTCTTACATTTCCTTATAACTAAAGTACAAACATTGCACCCAAAACAATGAGGAAAATTCCAACGATCCTCGAAATCTTTTGCAACTTCTTCCAACTCTGTCACTCCTGGTGGAACATCTGAACAGTTTTAAAATATATTAACATTATTGTTTTACTAATTTGTGTTTCTTTGTTAGTTATTATTATTACATTTCTGCCAATATACCAGCGAGTGGGGGAGGTTTTTCTGGTTAAAGGAAAATCTTTATTAGTGCTTTTAGTATTTACGGTATTTAAAAATAATTTGTGCACTTGTACACTTTTAGCTATTTTTTTTATTATTTTTCTAAGTATATTATAATTTAGCTATATTCATGGAAAATGTAGCTGCTCTTGCTCTTGCTCTTCGTCTGATAGTTTTGTTAGTGCAGACAGTGACTCTTCCATACCACTTACTTTACATGATAAAATCTCTTCTCTTTTTTCCGATGACCCTAAGAATATGCATATAGCACTCATAATAGTATGATCTCAATAAGCATTTCTCTATCCATCCCTTTTCTCTTGGTCCGTCTGTCACAGCTGCGACACTGGAGAGTCTAGTTAGCTTGCAGTTACCACAATGTTCTAACTCTAAGCTTAGCGATGTTACTGAGGATGACGTCAAGAAATCTGTATTTGCGATTACTTCTTCAGCAGTTGGTAATAATAAGTTGTGTTCTAGAATGATAAATCTTATCCTTCCCTCATTACTTTCTGTCCTCACTCACATCTTCAATCACTCATTTACCTCTTGCTCGTTTCCGTCAGTTTGGAAACAGGCTCACATTATACCTCTACCTAAAACTAACGATCCTTCTTTAGTAACCCACTTTGGACCGATTTCTATTCTCCCATTTCTCTCTAAACTTTTTGAGCACATAGTTAAACTTGATAATATTTCCTTTTCAATCCGGTTTTCGCCCAAGTAACAGTACTGTATCCGCGCTTTTGAAAGAAACTGACGACATCCGCTGGGAAAGGATCATAAGCCCCTTACTGTTCTTTTATTGCTTGACTTTAGTAGCGCCTTTAACTCAGTAGATTTCGAAATTTTACTAAGTATCCTCCAATCTATCAATTTCTTTTCTTCCGGTTTAGTCTAGTTCAGTTTTTATCTTCGGAGCTGCTATTAGTGTGTTCGTCTCGAGGAGTCATTCTCTTTTTGGTGTAGCCTCACTGAGGGCGTTTCTCAGGGTAGCGTTCTCTCTCCTCTTCTCTTTTCAATCTTCATAAACTTTGTAACCAGAGTAATCTCTTCTAGTTTCCATCTCTCTGCAGATGACTTGCAGCTGTACCGAAATTTTACTGTAGCTGACGTGGGTTCTGTAATTGTTGCAAAGAATAATGACCTGGCATGTATCAGCGCTTGGGCAGTCTTTTGGTTTGCAAGTTATCCCAACTAAATGCCAGGCCATGATCATAGACAGCAGATTCGTTCACAATGCGGCTGATGCTTTTATATCTCGATGGTGTTCTCATTGACTATACCGAAACCGCCAAAGATCTGGGTGTAATTATCGAAACCAATCTTTTGTGGCGTTCTCAGGTCAACGAGGCCAGTCCAAAGGTATATTTCCCTTTAAAGTCTGCTGCCCTCAAGGGCACAAACACTAAAATAAACTGGACTAAAATTTCTTTGGCACAGACATATATTCAGCCGCTACTTGGATGCTACTGAAGAGAAAGAAGAAAGAAAGAAAGAAAGAAAGAAAATGCGTTTATTTGCGGTAAACATGACGCAAAAAATAACACAAACACAGAAAATATGAAAAGGTTGGGGGAAACATGCGTCACATCTACGCAAAACGGCTATCGCTCAGCATTATGCCGCGACCCTATGCAAGACAGAGCCCCAGCGCTGGTTTTCAGCGACAGCCGGCGCTGACGTAGTGACGTCGTCCGGTGAGGCAAACAATAGTCAGGACGCTGTACCAGTACATCGTACTTACGAACGTTGCACTTAAATAAAAATAATATAAATGTTATAGAATATACTAAACAGACATGTAAAAGGAAATAGACATGCTACGAGAATATCATCCTCAATAACGTTTTACGCTTTATGGCAACATTTCATTTTTAAACAAGCTTGAGCGCTTGCAAAATTTGTGCATTCACTTTGTTTTCGGTTTGCCAAAGTATGACCATGTTTCTCACCTTCGCAAGGAACTCAAGTGGCTCCCGGTCCGCCCTCGCAGAGACACTCGGATTTTATTTCTCCTCTTCAACATCTTACACAACCCGTTATATCCTTCCTACTTGTGTGAGCGATTTTCATACGCTTGCCCTAGCGACGCACCGTGTAGATTAACACTCTGCCCCACCTGGGATTCGTTCCCAGGACATATATATTTAGTAGAAGCGTAGGTGAATACTAGACCACTGTTTTTTTTTTTTGGCTAGCCTATTCTGTCGCACTGCTGGGCAAAGCGCTCCCGCAAGTCATTCCAGGAATTATTTCCCGCGCCATCTCGAGCCAGTCCTCTCGGTACGCGTCCAGGTTATCTCGCCTTCTCTTTCAGGGCCGGCCTCGGCAGTGCCGTCCATCTTCAGGCACCCATTGTGTGGAGACTTACGCAGCGGTCAACGTGCATGCGACTGATGTGACCCGCCGAATTCCATTTGAGCCTGGCAGCCTTCCTGCCTACGTCAATTATACCCGTTTTGGAACCCATTTCCATACAACTGTTTTAATACTGACGGCACGGTTGGCGCAGTGGTTAAGCGATTGACTGCTGCGTTACGTGCCGCGGATTCGCTCCCCGCACGGAACAAATATTTGTATGACCTGCAAGTAGTTGTTCCGGGTCTGGCTGTTTGTGTATGTGAGTTTAAATGTTTGTAAATGCACCCACGATACAGAAGAAATTCCTAGTGTGGAGTAACAATTAAAAAAAAAAAAAAAAAACTAGTAAATTTAATTATATAGTTATTATTAGTTTTATGACAGACCAGAAAATTCATTCGAAGCGTACAAAACTTCTACGTGCTCGTATATTTTACACGATTTTGCGACTAGAACGTAATTATTAAAGAACGTTAGTATTTGTTATTTAATTTTAAATATTATTACATACAACGCATCACTACATGAAATGGTCAGTGCCATAGAAATGACGTCATTGAAGGCAGATGACGCAAACTAATTGCATCAACCCTTTCAATATTTTCACACAGAACCCGTTAAAAGTATCGGTGTCATGTTAGCATCCAATTTCAAATATTCGATACATGTGGCCATCAGAATTGATGCGGACCTATCACAAGTACCAGGTGGCCGCGCGCGTCCAATTCACACGGGAGTGTATTGCGTCCAAAAGGATTGGATTGGTTGAAAAAAACGTTATTGACCCACAACATGCGGCGTGGGAAATAACGTTCAATGTATTCCCATACTTCTGCCATTTAATGTTATGAAAAGTGTAGGCTTGCTAAGATAAGATAATTTTATCAAATCACATCATTTTTATTTCAAGAATACACCCATATAGAATTTACACCAGATAACAAATTAATCACTAAATATACATTATCAAATTATTACAAAACAAAACAAGTATTAAATTACATTACAACGAAGCCATAGATACTATCATTTTAAATAAATAAAACCTTTATTTCAGACCATGTCCATAATAATTGCAAGTAGGGTTACAAAATTTGAACACGAATAAATGTTTTCAGGGTATTTGGGTCCTGTTTATCCGCAATGACCTGTAGGATGCTGTTAGTGCTACCCCGGACTCTGCTTAACCCTTCTCTGCTTAACGTCGCGAGCCGCTTCGCTTGCGCACGATGGCATGAAAGACGTCTACCCTGGCCTCCGCAAACTTACCGGAGGCGCTATAATAGCGGGGCAGCCCTAACAAAATCCTAAAGCCATTGTTATATTGGACACGTAGGGCACTGAGCGGCCTCTGCAAACCGTACCGCTGCACGCGCAAAAAGTCTGATAGTAGGCTCTAAATAGTGTGAATTTAACTTGTTTACTAAGTAGGGATCCATGCAGAATTGTATTGCAGGATAAAATAAATAATATAATACTCCTAAATCATCCAAGTATGCGAAAAGCTTGTTAGTCTTGTGTATACGCATTTATAACAAAATTCCAAAAGAAATATGCATTACCTTTCCTCCTCTTATCTGTGACAATTTATATATTTTTATTAATAATATGTTTATTTATTTTAGCAACATGTATTTACTTAAGTAGGTATATGTTATTTTTGTGCATTACATGTATTTAATATTCTAGTTTAGTCACAAAACCAAATTCTTCTCTTCTTGTTCTCACACACTATTGTCTACATTTCTTTTTCCTATCTCCTTTCGCGGGTCAGCTCGAAGAAATTGCTTAAGAAATAAGCAGTACCTTTGTACTCAATTTTAATATGTCGTATCTGTATCTGTTTTACTGTGTGTACATAAATAATAAAATAAATAAACGAAATTGTTATATAATATTAACTCATTTAAAAGCAGATTATTGAAATGGCTGAAACAACAGATGTTTTATGACATTATAGATTTTTTTTAACAATAAACTATACATGTCTGGACTCTAGTCATTGCATTGCTATTAAATTATTGTATCGACCTTATATCTGTACGACAATAATCTAATTATTAGAGATATTATTATTTTGCATGCAATTGACACATAACCTGTCTAACTAAACATGTGGACTTTAGATTAATAACCTCATTGTAACAACTTTATACCATGTTTAAGGCAATTAAAGACTTATCTTATCTACTACAACGCGCAAACCTGCGGCCCAGCATATTACTTCTGTCCACCAATGCCCTACGTTCCCATTATATGTCAATTTGGACGTTACGGTCCTCAGTAACGTAATGTCCGAGGTATTTGAACTGTTGTACCCGTGGTAGTTCAGTGCCATTCAGCTTAATCGCAGGTACATTTGGCGGACACTTACCGGGGGCCCTGAAGACCATGTATTACTCTTCTTACAATTATATAATAAACCATGCTTATGGCTATAATTATGTTTCACATAAATGGCTAACGACTGTCTCCTTGCGCAACAGTTGGGGTCAGCAGCACGATGTCGTCCGCGTAACTAAAGTTGTTCATACATACATTGTCGATCCAACCTCTTACTCGTGTGTTGCTGAGCCCAACTATAAGCTCATTCACGTACAAGTTGAAGAGCTTGGGAGAGCTCAAACCACCTTGTCTCACCCCGCACTCCAACCTGTACGCGTCGGAGAAGCTGTTCACCCATCTAACATAATTGGACGGCACGGTTGGCGCAGTGGTTAAGCGATTGACTGCTGCGCTGCGTGTCGCGGGTTCGATCCCCGCACGGAACAAATATTTGTATGACCTGCAAGTAGTTGTTCCGGATCTGGCTGTTTGTGTATGTGAGTTGAAATTTTTGTAAATGCACCCACGATACAGAAGAAATTCCTAGTGTGGGGCAAAGTAAAAAAAAAAAAAAAATTAAGAATTTATCTAGTTTTGGTACCCAGACATTTAAAATCCATTGCACCTGTGTGGGCACGCTACTCCTCTTGAGTTTGTCCCATAATACGTCATATGACACGAGGTCAAATGATTTGGAGAGGTCAAGAAAGCATGCAAACACAGGTACACTTGTTTCCGTATAGTATTGAACAGTGTGCTTGAGATTCAGAATTGCACTTTCAGTAGAAAGTCCAGCGCGAAAACCGGAATGAGCGTCATGTATGTTAAGGTGTTTTTCAAATTCTGAGTCAAGCACACTGTCCAACACCTTAGCCACCACTGCTGTTGCTAAGGAAATTGGCCGGTAATTTTTTTATCAGAAAAATCGCCAGTTTAGTTGTTCAAGATCGGTAGAACAACCGTTTTCATAAGGTTCGAGGTACGAGTGACTCAGACATAAAGTAAAGAACGTCGCAAGCAGAATCGGCAGATGACCGCCAGCGTTCTTCAAATGCTCGATACTGAGCCCATCATGACCCATGATTTTATGTGGTACAGAAAGTTTTGGAAAAAAAATTGGTAGTACTTGCACAGATATTGTGTTATTGTGACTGTTTAGTCATGATATTGATATGCTTCGATACATACAAAACATCACGCCCTATAAGCCCTGAAGAGTAAGGGCAGAGGTGTACATACCTATAGTACACCAATATTTCGCTAGTTATGTTTCAAGTCTCTTGTAATAGGGGGCGAGCTTATTGCCATCAACTGGACACAAATCTAGACTCCAGGCTGCTACTCAGAGATAACTGATGGAAAAGAGTTGAGAAGTGTCAGAGGACACTCGGTTGGAACGAAATTTCTTTCGCTTTTACGCACACTTTTGACGCGTAAAACAAGTGTCGCGACAGTCAAAAGACTACACTTTTTTCGGTCTAGCTCTCATTCGCGAAGTGTGTAGAGTATAAAGTGTGATATGGAACATCGTTCTTAAAACTCGAATAAGACTTTGCCCGACCTGGGATTCGAAGCCAAGACCCCATACTTAGCAGTAGCGCCTGCGACTACAGGACCAACGAGGCTGATATTTACTTAAATTAACTTTTATACGTAAAAGACTAATGCTGAACATAGACTTATTGCAGTAGCCGGTCAAAAAGGTATGTTATTAGGTCAAGTAAGGCAGACTACTGATTATCCTGGCCATTTCTTCTTGCAAATGGCATAAGAATTACTATGCTACTATTTACGGCGGTGCCTTTTTGGATGGGAAGTACTTTTCGTGTTATTTCTAGCATCTTACGGGCACTGAGTCTATTTTTATTCTGCAGAAAAGAGCTATCAGAGCAATATACAGCCTCCGCAGGCGCGATTCTCTAAGGGAACTGTTTAAAGACATTAACATCATGACGGTACCTTGTCAATATATTTATGAAAACATCATGTACGTAAGGAAAAATCTAAATCTTTTCAGTAAAAGAGGTGAAAGACACAATTATAGGACTAGAAATAGGGACCAATTAGTTCAACCAGGTTTCAGACTGGCTAAAGTAGACTCATCCTTCATGGGGTACTGTTTAAAATGTTACAATAAAATACCTCCCCACATACTCCAACTGAATGAAACGAAATTTAAATCCTGTATAAAACGCACACTATACAGCCAAGCATATTATAAGTTGGGGGATTATATCGCTGACAAAAATGCTTGGCTCAGGGCTGGTCCTGCTCCACAAGGGCGCGTAAACTAATTAATTAGCATTCGAAAATAGTGTTGGAGCTGATGAAGATTGTACAACCTATCTTTGCATTGTATAAATTCAATCTCATAGTATTGTATAATTGCATAGCACAATGACATGTGTGAGCACTATGTACCCACTATAAAGCTTACTGGGTTCGTCTTTCATTGACTTGAATGTGCCCTGGCGGCTGAGAGTATGTCATGCTCACTCAAATGTGTCGCTGGTGGTGGCGTGTGTATTGGATCATTGAGTTCCCTTCAAAATGGTGCTGATCCATACGTCATGTTCGTGAACGGGCGCCGTCAGTAGGCACTGGTCATTTCTTAGCTGCCACGGCTTATTTTAATTCCATAATTGTTTTTATCTTTTTATTACGGACGCTTTTAACGTGCACGTCTTTCTACATCGTTCTCACATGTATAATTACAACATGAATGATGTAACCACTCTATTGTAACAATATTTTGATTTAAAAGAGTGTCCATGGAGTTTCTTGCCCGTTCTTCTCCATAGGTACCTACTACGCTTTGGAATGGGCAACTAGCTTCATCTTTCTGACTGACCGACCCCTTGACAATTCAAAAGTGCCTGTAATTGGTTTATTTGAAATAAATGCTTTGAGTTTGAGTTTGAGTTGACTGCGAAAATCGTAACTACGATTTTCACTTGACCGATTCGTATGTATAATTGAATTAGCACGTGCACATAAATACATCCCTATTCTATTTTTTCATTTCTGACGGAAAATATAATCCTGTAGGTATAGGAACAATCGAACGCAGGCGTCGGTGATAAGTAACAATTTGATCATAAGATGCCCTAGCGTAGTACGGAGTTTCAATAGAATTCGAGGCCAGCTTATACTGGTTTTATGACACTGACGTGTGGCCTACTGTACATCTCCCATATAAATTGGATCCAAATTTTTCATGTCTGTTCTAGTTGCTGAACTTTTAACGAGGCCAGTAGTATGTTAGGCGGGATTGTTGTCGTCCATTGTGAATAAATTGTAGTCTATTTTTGTGGATTTAAATTGGATACTCTGGTTATATCGTATAGTTTTTCCTCCATGCTTGTTGTTGAATAAGTTAGATGCTATTTGAGGGATCAATCTACTTACAGAGTTCCCTCAAATTGAATAAATTTTAGAGTGTTTTCTGTTAAAATTATAATTAATCACCTCATAATCATCACCATGCACAGCCCTATTCACAGTTATCTTGATTTGAAAGAGTGTCCTTGGAGTTTCTTGGCCATTTTTCTCCATAGGGATCTACGTTTTGGAATGGGTAACTAGCTTTAACTTTATAACTGACCTACTCTTTGACAATTCAAAAGTGCCTGTAAATTATATAATTGAAATAAATGCAATTAGTTTGAGATTTAAACAAAAACCTCCACGCTCCTGTGCCAGTGTCATCCAAGTTCGACCCGCGACTAGTGATGCTGTTCTGTAACCATCTCACCGTGAAAACTAAGGTGAAGTGAGCGTGGAGCGAGCGGTCGGTGTCATCCTCCTGATGCTAGGGATTGACAAAGCAATAATAATTATAATAATATATATGATGCAAATTTTATTGATAATTTTATAATACTTACGTGACGTGTTTTGAAGAACAGCACAGTCTTTAATCGACTCGATCCACAGTCGCTTCTTCAAAACACGTCGGGATTAGGCCAAGGCCTTGCGTTTACTTAATCATTTAACAATGGGTTCATAATAACAAACAATGTAAGTGCACATTCTTTTTAGTAGCTGTCTTAAACTTGAAAGTTCATGCGTAACGCGCTCGTGCCTAAGGTCTAGGAAAAAAAATATTTATAAAAACAACATTGGTTTTCTGACTGAATTTCTGTTTTGCAATTTTATTTTGAAATCCCCCAAAATAATTATGTTTAGATACTTACATACTAGCGTTGAAATTATATAACATGATCAATCTGTTCAATCTTGATGTTCTATTATAGGTACACTGTATATTTGCAAGCACTATGCCTAGCCTTATAGGTTCAGTTCAAGTTTCTCAAAGGTGAATGAAACACGTCCTGGTTTTAAACAGTATGTTACTAAAAAAATGTTAAATGCTAGGACATGTTCTAAATGTTTCAAAGACTCCGGTGTAGTATTTGTAATATTTTTTAGTTTAGCAAAAAGCGATAGTCACGCAACAGCTGGTTGGTTTGTATACAAAACCGCGACCGCTTCGGTTTCAACCTATATTTAATGGATGGAAGCAAATCGAATTTGATGGTGGTTTTAAAAGTGGGAATCGATCCTGTGTACATATGTTGGTAAGCTCGTAAGCTCTAAAGCTTTATGTGAATCGATGTAGTTTCGTTGTCGAGTAACATGGGAACTGTAGAAACATTTTAGTACTTTTTGAGTGATCATAATACCAACCTATACCGTCCCACAGTAGGGCAAATGCCACTTCTTATACAGAGAAGGCACGAGCTTTAATCACCACGTTTACTCAAGGCATATTGGCGACTTTTTGAGTAATAGCCCCCCATATTTTTATCAGAAATAAAACATATTCCAGGATTTTTCAACTTTTTATCTTAAGGGGACTACATGACCTAAACGCAAATTTTATAATGCCTAAAAGTAAATGATCCACTGCAGTAAAAAAAAACTGAAAAATACCTATATGATATTCTTTACGATATATGCTAGTTAGGTAGTGTGTTGAAAACATAATACAACTAACTTGGTTCCATAGAAAAAGTCACGAAGATACCTCAAAACATATCTTTTGACGATTAAAAACCTCCTAATATTCTGTTTTTTTTCAGATTGGACTATAGTTCGTTCAGATAGTGTTTTATTTTTTTAGTCCAATCAATAGATTTTTTGTAAATAGACAATTGCTTCATATTTTGCAATACATTACCAGCTTTGTGTCATCGCGCTTCTCTTTCTTTTCTATGCAGTCCGACAGTGACCACGCTTTAGCTGTTGTCAGCCCCTTAATTTTCTCCTCTGCTGAAAATTGCACAACAATACAATGGGCGTTAATCTGCACTTTATCCCTTCGGTTGCTTCCACTGGTTTTCATTTCCACTTTCTTGAGTTTTATTTTCCCGAATAAAGTACCTACCAAAAATAACGAAATTCTAGTGATTCTACTATTACTCGAATATTAACTGCTTCAAAAAAAAAAAATCGTGAATGTCTAAAATAATTGAAACTCCACATTAAATTATTTATTTAGTTTATTTTAAGACTAGATAAAACTTATCTTTGGAATGTTCAAAACATTTCTATAAACAGATAATATACCTACTTATAAATAAATATTTACAACCATAAACGTTTGATAAGTTTTAACTTATTATTTTTCTTATTTAAAGGAAGCTTAATTCTGCCAAAACGAACCAACCCGCATCAAAATGTCTCCTATATTCCGAAGTAGTTGTAATGATTTGGAATAGCTAAAACTTATGCTTAGAATATATTTAAAATAATCAGCGTGATTAGTTTATAATATAATTCTTTGCATAAGTTTGGATGAACATTGGGCTGATTTTGATGGATAGTAATAATTATACGCATTTGGAATAGACGATTTGTTTGACGAAATTAACTGAAGCGATGATTGCGGGGGGCTCATTTTGGCAAAACTTATTCGATATGCATTATGCTATTAGTTATTACACTTAATAAATAATTTATAGGTTGACACAGCGTTTTAGTTCCTCCTTGGGTTTATAATTATTTTCTTTGGATTGTATTTTCTTCGGAAAGTTCCAATAATATTATTTTAAGATATCTAAGCGTGACTAAATACTTATGAATAAAATATAAATAATTGGAATATTTACAATTCAATAAAATATTCAAAAACAGATTAAAAATTATATGAACTATGCAAATATTTTTATTGTGAAATAAATTAGCAGAACTTTTTACTTTACAAATTGTTTCAGAGTAACGGTACTTATACACTTTGCATTTGCTTTACATATTCATAAAGTTAATCTGCACACACTGCATTTAAAATAAATTGTGCATATAAATCATAACACTATGACGTGCCCTAATA
This sequence comes from Brachylomia viminalis, assembly GCA_937001585.2. NCBI lineage: Eukaryota > Metazoa > Arthropoda > Insecta > Lepidoptera > Noctuidae > Brachylomia > Brachylomia viminalis. The sequence continues at coordinate 4,984,555 of OW443299.2, read as the reverse complement.
TAAGTGATCGTTGCCTTAATTTTATTCGGTGAACCCGAATGCGTCATCGCACCGACAGAAGGCGCGTTCGCACGTTCCGGTTTTGCGAACAAATGAGTGGCAACTGATTGCGAAGATCCCTTTCTATTAGAACAAGGCATATAAAGTATTTTTTACATCATTTCTTATCTAAGTTCTGTCAAGTCGCCTGCAATCTGAGTAAACTGATGACTATGGATGTGATCACCAGCGCTGAAGTTGACACAATGTGGTGACCTGAAACAAATAATGTACAAATAAATAACAATTATAAAAGAGAGGCTGATTCTTAAAACTTATTTTTATTAAGTACAATTTTAGGTGGGTGATTTAAATAGCCTCCAGGAGTGGCTATTCTTAAACGTGGGTACGTCTGGCGCACCTTGGACAGTGGGCAGTCTAACTTAATAAATTATAATAATAATATAATAATTATTATAATAATAATTATTATAATAAATTATAATTATAATAATATTAATAATATTATAATTAATTATTATTATAATTAATATTATTATTATAAATTATTAATTATAATACATTTTTGGTATAACCGATGTGAGATCACATAGACTTGATTGTATTATTCTTTCGTAGCAATATAAAATTGAAATATAAAGGTAGAACAGACAGGCTTAAGTTCTCCCGTAGGCTGTAGGTATGTTGTAGGCTTAGGTACTTTAATAGTGTTTACTTTATTTTAAAACGAATTCCATAGATCAGACTTATTTAAGAAAGTCTAGCTAAGCTACTATTATAATAAAAATAAATGCTGTTCGTTGTTAAGCGCGTCACTTCAGAACGGCTTAACCGATTTGGCTAATTATTGTTTTAAAATGTTCGTTTAGTCCGAAACCAGGTTCTTACGCAAAGAAAAAAAAAGTTTGCCGGAAAGTTCGGGAAAACTGAATGTGCATTTTTTATGGGAATTTTGTATGAATTAATGGAACTTGGACAGGACAACGTCTGTTGGGTCAGATATTATACAGTAAATCTTACCTGAATCAGGTGCCACTTGTTCTAAATAAGGCGTATCTGTCGTAGGTGACGGAGGATCTGATAACAAAAAAAATAAAATTTGTTATTATTACATACATACATTAAATTCACGCCTTTTTCCGTGAGGTTAGGTAGATACTATATAACGCCACCCACTAGCGCGTATTATTAGAGCTAATTATATCTTTTGTTTGCACGTGTTTCTGTGCCAAATAAACCTATTTTTCTTTCTTTCAGCACGATCCTTACATACAAGGTTATTTTGGCGCGTGGCGTGGCCTAATTCAGAACTAACTCCACCATCTTGTTTTATTAATACACAAGACAGTAACAATTTCACATAATATATGTTTACCAACAACAACGGGAATCCTCTAGACGCTGGACTGGACTGGAATGGACTGGGTATCAATATTAACGGCGAGTGCATCTCACACCTTTGCTTTGCCGATGACATCGTCGTAATGGCAGAGACCTAAATGGAGCCTCTCGGCGGGTAGGCCTCGGCATGAATTTGTACAACACGAAAGTCATGTTCAATTTTTACATATTGCCGAGTCCCATCCACATCGAAGGGTCACTTCTCGAAGTTGTGAAGGTAACCAAGGCAAGTCATTCAGCTCGGTAGACACAATTTTGAGGAAGAAGCCGACAGAAGAATCTAGTTGGGTTGGGCAGTCGCTTATACCGCAATGTTTGAAGACTAAGGTCTTCAACTAGTGCGTCCTATCCGTTATGACATACGGTGCCGGAATGTTGACACTAACAATCAGGCTGGTCAAATTTAAGGTCCCTCATGCTAAGGAGCGGGCTATGGTAAGAATTTCTTTGAAGGATAAAATCAGGAATAAAATTATCCGGAAAAGAACCGACATAGCTTGCAGAGTAAGCAAGCTGAAGTAGCAGTGGGCTAGCCATGTTTGTCGAAGGACCGATGGCCGGTGGAGCAGACGAGTCCTGGAATGGAGACCACGTATCCGCAAGCGTAGTGTGAGACGCCCCTTAGGTAGATAGACTGACGACCTTAAAAATATGGCTGTGACAGACAGGATGTGGAAGGCGGAGAACAGAGTGTTATGGCGCGGTCTGGGAGGGCCTATGTCCAGCAGTAGACTGAGATAGGCCGAGTTGATTGAATGATTTCCAAAAGACAGTCCTAACAGTATCATTTAAGCACCAAAAGATCCTTGAAGCACACCTCTCGTTTTCATACCTGTAGTCATTTACGCGCGCCGGTTTCTAGTAAGCACTACGCACCTGACCTTTCTGAACAATATCATCAAATTCGTAATTTTATTAACATATCATCTTTCTTATAATAATAATAAACCTCTGTATGAAAAACGTCTTTTGTGATTACTTATAGAAGCCAATTACAGGTATTTTTGTTGCCGAGTTTTATGGCTATTGGTATGTAATCTTTTTGATATCGATAAGTGTATAGATTTCTTAGAAAAAGCCTATACAACATGTTCAGGGAATTCAATGAATAATAAGGCTCAGATGAAAGTAGTTATAATAATAAAGGCAATATTATTATACCTAGAATTCTACTTCCATAATAATAGACCGGTAATCTAAATGATAATTCAGTGGGCTTCGCTTTTCATGATCGAAAGCTTATTTTTCGGCTATTTTGGGGGTATGGTTTCTTGAAATAACCTTTCTTAACTGCAGGGTCCCTTTACTAGTACATTATTACTAATAAAAAAATGTAACAGTTAGTACTCCGCTCCTTATTTGTGCTGAAAACGAAGTCTCTTTTTTCACTCAATGTTTCATGGGACTCAACACAACTGGTCTACTAAACACCCTAGCCAAAATTATTTTACACGTTAACGTTATATTAAAAAATAAGATAATACACCTGTAGTGTCACAAGGGGTAGGCAGAGATGTATAGGGAACTTAGTTTCGCCAGTTATGATAAAGTCCTTTAAGGTGATGCTAATGCTAAAGAAAGAACTCAAGAACACAAACCCAGGAGCCCATGCTCAGAGTGGCCCTTGCAGCTATTAACCAATGGGACGGTTCTCGTGATGTCACAAGATGTTATTTTTATAAAATACATACCTCTATAAAAGATGTCCCTTTTCCTGCTATAATAGTTGGCGAGTGGGACCTGCATGTCGCAGAGAATCTCAACAGTCGGTGGCAACGCGTCTATCTTCACGACTGAACTCGTTAAGGCTGTGTAGCGGCCCTCGATGACTTTGATCGACGACTTCGCGTTCAGCGGCCTGTAGACAGATTTCATTGTTTGGGTTAGTATTTGAGACGTTTGTTTTGTGCCTACTCAGTAACTACAAAATTAAAGGTATAATATAACCTTGTAGGGGATCGGACGTACGTAGATTGGGTAATATCACATGTTGCTAGCTGCTCTTCTTGAATATTTTGTCATACGTAAGCATAATAACATAAATGGCGAAATGTGGGTATACTGTAGCTGCATCTCTGGCTATCCCTTCGTGGAAACCAAGCACGATGTTATGTTATGCATAGAAGTCAAGTAGAAACTATGTAGGTAGGAGTCTAAACTAACCAAAAGCGTCACTGATGTCCAACAATAATGTGTTCAACAAGGTACCGACCAAATATAACAATATAAAAAATAAAAGATTTTTTCTTCAACTTCGAGAACCATTCCAACAAGAAAATAAAACCTCATATCGTAAGCAGACCAGTAGGCCAATTCTCGTACTTAAAAAACGTTCAAATTCAAGTCGCAATCTCATCTCAGCGACAATCAATGTCAAAAACCCGTCAAAAATGTATGTAAATTGATTGTAATTTTGACAGATTGAGACTGAGATTAGAATGCGAATGGTCTTAAAAATACGGGAATTGCCCCTAAGGTACACGAAGATTAAAGGCTACTTCCATATAAGTTCCCTACTTCCCTTCGTACGACTCCGTAGTACCAGGATTGTAGAATGGAGTTAATGCCAGTACGGCAAACTAAATCCACCCGGGCGGGTATGTGATCGCAGGCACGATGTCGGGTTGTTAGCCAACTTTCGCGGAGCATCCAAATTATTCAGTCTAAAATTCTAAGGCAGGGAATATACGGCGGGAGGTTTTGAGTGTGGACGGTTGATGAATTTTAATGGGGAAGTAAATTGATCTCGGGCAATCTGGCAAAACTGAATGGTGTTACAAACAATAATACCAAATTTAACGTGTTGAATATGTATCAAAATTATAGTAACAGTAGCTAAATCAGAAGTGCAATTATATGAATTGCTTTTTTATTAACTAAATTCTTCTAATTAAGGCGCGGTAAGAAGCAAAATTTTTTCGTAGTTGACAATAGCGCATCGTGGCAACAAATAAGGTTCAAAACAGCGATGCGTTTCATGTTAGTTAAATGTAATGACCAACAAATTTTGCAGTTGAATTAAATTACAAAATAAATGCACGGCCCAGTGGAATCATTTTGAGGTATTTCTTTAGTTGATTGAATTCTCTTTATTATCATTAGGTTCATAAAATAGACCGTTAACTCTCAAAATAATTAAGAGAACTAAGCTACGAAATAAATTTTTTTGACCTCTGTTTTACGATTTTTTTATCATGATACATAATATTTATTATATATTTTATTTACATATTTTTTTATCTATTTTTATGAAATATTTATGAAAAAGTTATTTTTTTGAACATTTGACAATACACAAAAAAATGTGCGACGCGACAAAAAACTGAGCGTTTTACGGTGTCCTACGTTTGGGCAGCGACTTGAATGCAGTGTGTAAAGATATCATTGACCATCTTAATCCTTATATATAACTAAGAATAAAAAAGAAGAAACTTTGACGATAGACAGCATGTATCAGAAAGGTGTAGTCTTTATGGGACCAACACCTTTAACGCGAAGAAATAGCAGCCGTCGCATACATTTGGGTCGAGCTGCCGAGCTTTTCTATAACAATCTCACCGTGAAAACTCAGGTGAAGTGAGCTTGAACTAAGTTGTCAATAGTGTCAATCCCTAGCATCAGCCGGTCGATTCTGTAAAAATCTCACCGTGAAGACTTGCGTGGAGTGAGCCGTCGGTATCGTCCCACTGATACTAGGGATTGACCAAAGTTACATTTACAATCATAATCAAGATTTTAATAATATTTTTTATCGAAATTGTATTCATCGTTTTATATTATTTCTTAGCTAGTATGTAGATATGTGACAGTTAGAAACTCAATGTTGTTTAAAATTATCCATAGAATTTGCATAAAAAATATTATTAAAATCTCTATATTTTTTTTTGTCTTTATTTATAGTTTTGGGGTTTTAATCCACAGGGATACGTCAACCCCATTGTACCTTGTACAATATATATCCTTAACATTAAATATTATATACATAAAACAAAAGACACCAGAAAAGCATACCTAGCAGTAATCCCGAACCCACAATACTCTATATTATGGGTTCAGAACCACCGCCAAGCTACAAAGTTGTTTTGCTAGATCAGACTTAGGGTATGACAATATCGTCTGAATTAAGCCAATATCTAACCTGTTCAAACAATTCTCTCTTTCCAATTTTTCTCTTTCAGCCAATCCATCAACAGATGCTGTATTATGTATGTATCTCGATTATGATTGTAAATGTAATGCTTGGTTAATACCTAGCATCAGTGGGATGACACTGACAGCTCACTTCACCTAAGTTTTCACGGTGAGATGGTTACAGAATCGCACTGCAGGTGGAACGACAGCTCACTTCACCTAAGTTATCACGGTGAGATTATTACAGAACCGACCGGCAGGTATTAAAGTATTGTATAGGACAGTTGATAATTTTCTCGCGCTTACGAAGTTGGACCCATGGAGAAAGTGGTTCAGTTTGATGTTCTGTACCACACCCTTAAATTTGACTAAACCTTTCTGATACATATCGTATAAATCAAGTCACAACAATCACAATACCTTACTGTCTATGAGGTCTGCAAAACTCAGGACTAAATTGAAACAAACACATCTTCCCATCTTTTAAACTGAATTTCCTGAAGGCAGACAATACTCAAACAAGCCGTGTTCTATAGCAATAACCCGCCTTATGTTTCAAGATTGAGGAACGCTCAAGTGATCGTATCCGGTATTATTCACGAACCAATTCGATGTCCGGAAGTTTCAGCCATTGTGCCCATTCCAAGCAATTCATTGGAATTTATTTTCAACTATATCATATTGGAAATGATTTTCTGTTTACACACTTTTTTATCACAAAAAAGGTATTACATTTTCTAATGAAAACCTTTATTTGTTTGTTTGTTTGTTACAGAAGTTCTTGGAGGTGAACCATAAAATATGATTGATCAGAATTCTGATTTACATAGTCAACAGCGTCTAGACGAACTGGATTTAAAAACTGTCGTAACAAGGTGAAGCGTGTTTTCGCACTTGAATGGATAGATCGTTTTAAGAAAAACCGCATTATTTTGTGTCAACGATCAAAACCAGCGGGACGTCGTATACTTAAAAAAAAAAAACTTATTTCGATCTCATATTTAAGTCAAGAAAAGCATTTTGGTCATATTAATAATACATTGCTGGGTGCCTGGTAGCAGCTGGATGAGAGTTGCCGAGAATCAAGTTGATTGGCGTGCAATTGGAGAGGTATATATCTAACAGTGCACCTGCCATGGGCTGATGATGATAATGATGAATACTATATTGAAATGAAACTAGGTTTAAAAGATTTTCAAGAAAATCGCTAAGAAGGTATGATAAAATATTCATTCAAGTGTGAATACTTTCTTGCACAATCGCATACCATTCCCACGCAGAAGATCTGCAGCTATACATAAACCTATCACCGAGTAAGCAGCACTAGGGGTTCAATTTAGCATGACATCGTAACTCAAGCCGCGCGACGTTGACGTACAACGGCTATGTTCAGTGAGCTTTGAGTTTTGATCCTTCCTATCGATTTGTGAGCCTTGCATTGGAATATAGCGGTTTGATGTTTGTCCTATTGGTTGTATCTTGTGATTGATTGCTGATGGGTTTATGCTAAAGGTTATTGCGAATGCGTTTTATAAGATTACAGTTCTATTTAACGATTTGTATGAAGTATGGTTGGTTTTTGATATTTAATAAAATGCTGTAGACTCCATGAATAGGTGTGAACTATGGCTTTTATGTATAATTTAACCAACTACTAAATTCTATTTATAATTAACAGTGCTTATAATTTATTATTGGCGTCTCATAGTGGTCCTTTGAGCCGGATACTTAGTATGTGTAGGATACTTACAGACTACTAATACTAAGTATCCGATTTCTTTTTACAATGCTTAAAGCTTTAATATTTAATCCTTACCTATTTCCAGCTAAGATGACCAGCTCTGGTTTGGGGAAGACGCCTTCGACTGAGCAGATGATGTTCAGATATTGGTCGTCCAACCGGTCTTGAATCATGTCAAACTTCGTTTCTGGCACTGTGAATCAAATTAATCCAAATTAGTAACTTCGAAATCAGTGACTCTACAGAAACAGGGGAGAAAAAGATGCCGTGTAAAACCTTCTGTTCACGTCAAGTATTAATGTAATCTCTGGCAATAATATCCACATATTTCTGGGATGATAATATACGTCACGTATATGGTCAGCAATGAAACACTTCTGATTTCAAAATCATACTTTTTATTGACTTTCATTGCTGACCGTACGTACCTACATGAACATGATTGAAAATTGTCATCCGGAAACCAATAGGTAATAGCGAACTCGTTATTTATTTAGCTGAATTTGTAAAAACATAAAATTGAAATCAATTTTGTACTAGATTTGTGATTTGAATAATAAATGCTATTGAAATATACTAACGGATACGTGACATAAAATTGATATTTAATTTTTCATCGATACGATCCAATCAAAAGGATTATGAAATGCATTTTTGTGTTTCATTGTCGAACGAAAAATATGAAACCCTTATTTTTGACTCCAGTTCTTATGCCGTGGTATTAGCCTTATCCAGTCACTCATACTTCGGTTGAAAATATAAAAACAAAATGCTACTAAAACAGCTCGATTACTCAAATAAACAAAACATTTGCATTCTGCCAAAATTCTGCTTTCTGCAGGATGTCAAGCGGTTTTGAAGTTTTTACATTATGATATTCTTAGAAAAAACCTAGAACCTACCCATTCCTTCGGTAGGTCATAGGCATTTACTATACTTAAGTTCAATACTTGCATGATTTCATATTTTGTTGGCAAAAGTACCAAGGAAATCGATGGTGGATTGACAGAAAACTGTTAAGTTTGAGAAAACATATCTAGATACACTACAAAGTTAATCTGCTGAAAAATTACCTTGCACAAACTTATGAATATTAATGAAAAATGGTTTATTATTTTAATAAATAAATGCCTTAACACTTTGTAATTGGAGCCTCCTTTTAAGCAAATAAGCCAGTGTAAGCAGACTCCGGGCTTCCATAACTTAAATAAATATTATTTACTTGTTTTACTTTTGCTTGTTCTCGATCATAGCTTTTACCGTCGCTGTTACCCCATCAGTCTATAATGTAAATGTCATACTGTCTATGATCATGCGAACGGTAATGGATACTGCTCCTAATGTACAAGGAGATAGGTTGAATGGAAAAGGATTGGAGATGTAGTTTTGGTATTTGTAATACTTTAGCGGTATCTACATCGCCACATGCGAACTACGCATCACACTGACGTCACGAAAATCCTACATCGCGCAAGCAGAGTTTACCGCGCGGCTAGCATAATTATATATATATATATATATTTTTTTTTCTTTATTAAAAAACGTTGCCCCACACTAGGAATTTCTCCTGTATCGTGGGTGCGTTTACAAACATTTAAACTCACATACACAAACAGCCAGACCCGGAACAACTACTTGCAGGTCATACAAATATTTGTTCCGTGCGGGGATCGAACCCGCGACACGTAATGCAGCAGTCAATCGCTTAACCACTGCGCCAACCGTGTCGCCAATTATATACAACGTCCCGACATCAATCGTCGGGTAGTTGCCCACCAGACACGACACCCGTCTGGTCGGAGGATCCTCCCTTTACTATGGGTATGAGTGAACTTTACACGCTGTTCCTCGTGTCTCTATAATACTCTTAAGAGAATTAATGAGATGAAACAAAGGAAGGAGCAGAAGGTAGATTAAATGCCTCAGACATGCTGCGGAATGTAGACTACAGTGACTCCAGTGAGACCAAGAGCTTTCTGTTTTCTCAACAAACTTTTTCTATAGGACGCGATGTAAAATTACAAAAAGCCATAATCACTACCGCAAATCGTTGGAAAAATAAATTATTATGTAAGTATAGTAGGTACCTAGGTTGAAATATAATGTTAGTAATCAAATGGAACATGTAGCAGGCTGGTTGTTTTTCTTAAATCTGTGATAGTGATAGTATGGCTTCATCTTCATCATAATTCTACGGAATTCTAACAAGTTAATATTTTAGCACAACTCCAGCTATTTGCAGTCTTTAAAGCTCCCTTGTCTGTTCCAGTTCATTATAAATGCGATGGACTCAGGAGGTAGGTACTGTTGCTTCAAATATTGATGGATTTTCTAATATAAGCAAAACAGCCATTTGTATTCCATTAGCTTGCTTTCTTTGAATTTTAGTCCAACGTACTTTGTTCATAATATACTTAAAGTTAGCTCTTATTAAAAACGCGTAGTATCGCAAGGGAATTTGACTATAGGAAGTTTTCAGAATTTTCTAGACCAACGCATTTTCATTTCATTATTTTTCTTGAACAAGATATAATTTCCATTACTGTTTTATCAGAATACAAAGAAAAAATCATTTCTGAATGAAATATGAAAACTTTTAGCAGATAGACAGAATTTGTTTTGCATTTGTATTTTTTATCGTCTTTTTAGTACTTACTCTGAATTAAAACATTCGTTTGCAGGAATTATTCGCGGAATTAATTAGTTTTACGAATAATTTATTAATTCGGAGAGCTAACTTTTTTTTTGTGGAAAAGTTTTTCTGTTATATCACATAAACATAATTTTTGGTGCCCCAATGCCGAGAAAACGAGAACTGACGAACAAGACTAATAATAATTGATAATTGATACTTTTCTTAGTTATTTGAAGCTCAGATTAACCGACGGTCAAGTACCGTAAAGCTGTTGTGAGACTACAAAAGATTTTTAATAGAAAAGATAGAGAAAGAAATTTAAGAGTTGAAGTTGAAATTTTTGTATAAACATAAATACCATGATCAGCAGAATTAGTCGTGATCAACCTCGTGATATTCATGGCATACATATTTTAACAAAAAATAATCAATGGATAACAAAACATACCTACACACTTTAACAAAGGCAAACTTCACCAACCCCCAAAATAAACACCTATAACCCTCTACAAACTATACAACAACGTTCTCTGGACGCACCTGCAGATAAACTTGCACAGAGTAATTTCCGTTTAGTCTCAGCACAAAGCTCATTGTATTGCGGCCAGTAGCGGCCACCTCGTTATTATGTACGTATTGTACTACGGTGAATTTCATTTGTGCACTGTTAATAATTGCGGTGCGGTGGTAATTTCCTGCTTCGATTTTAAGGGATTGATGAATTTTTGTTTTGTGTTGATTTCGGGATTCTGATTGATACCTAGCTGTTGTCATTAGTATGAATACGTAATTGCAGATTGATTATTTACGATGGTGGTCTTCACAGCATCCTTGTTTAATTTATGATTAGCATAACTTTTTCCAGATTTATCTAAAGGATTAGCCACCGATGGCAAAGGAAAAGAAAAAGTAGAAGTAAGTATGTGGAATGAACGAAGTGAGGCGTTTGTGTAACGTCAAGATTTAAATTCAGAGCTAGTCTTTTGTGATCACTCTGCTTCATCAATGCAACGGATCAAGTTTTTGCTAAGATCCGCCCAGTGCAACATTTTCAAAAAAAAGTCTATGAAAAACAGTGGATGAAGTCGGTCTGTGGATGACGACAATTGATGATCATAACATTGCTACCTATAATTATGGTAAGAGCTAAAACCTACTTACCGAATATAGTCATGGGCCTGGTCTTCTCGTCTTCCGCGAGAAAGGTGGACACCACGCAGGTGTAGTTCCCTGTTAGCTCAGGAACAGGTGACGTTATGTGGAGTGCTCGATGCTGCGTGTATGGATTGTGGGATACTTTGTATGATAGATCCACCTGGATAAAAATATTTCTATTAATTATCATTACAAAGCAGGCTGAGGCCTTATTAGGCTGAAGGCTGAAGCCTCATTTACAGGATGCAAGTTACATAAACACGAAGCAAAAAATTACGTCCATCGCCTTAACATTGTTAACACGGTGCAGCTTTTAATGTTTCAACTTATGGTATGCCACATGCAATTAAATCGCACCGTATAAATCGGGTTTAACCCTTCCAATAAAACTAATGTGATGTTACGTAAAATCTATGGGATTTTCTAGGATTCTCTGTCATTCACAGAAGAGTCTTAAACTGTATCCCGAAGATTCTGTATCAGATTTTCTCAAAACTTGTATGGGAATAACTGTAGGCCAATTCTCGTACTTAAAATACGTTCAAATTCAAGTCGCAATCTCATCTCAGCGACAATCAATGTCAAAAACCTGTCAAAAATGTATGTAAATTGATTGTAATTTTGACAGATTGAGACTGAGATTAGAATGCGAACGGTCTTAAAAGTACGGGAATTGCCCCTCAGAACAGAAAGAAGTTCCAATAAAATTGGTTTACTAAATTAAGAAATAAAAATAAACAGTCCAATTTATACTACACCTTCTTCTTTTTTAAGCCAGTTTAAAAATAAAACAGTAACCATTGCTTACCCTATTTCTTAAAATTCCTAGCGCTTGAGGTTTCTGCGGTGGAATCCATTGGTACACCGGTTGCGTTTTGTCCATGTAAAACCACTTGACCACTAGACCGGTGACGTTGTTCGTAACGAAGTCGCAGTCCAGTGTGACGGAGTCTTTAGTCCCGTATTGAATTACGTCTGGAACTCGGATGTTGATGATCCGAACTGAATGGACACCTGGAACAGATATTCAATTGGTCATTATACGTTTTAATATTGTTAGCTTACTTTCTTTTTGGTGTTGGGTGCTCAAAATAAAAAGCTCAAATTAAGATAAGAAAGTGATTCTTTGGATCTTTTAGTAAATGTTATTTTGAGTTTTTTATTTTTAAGCGATACAGTTCATTGCAGTCGCAAGGATCAATATTGAAAAATATTTGACTAATTGTGTTAATGATATAATAGAGCAAATGCTAATAAACTAAAAAGAAATTATTCATCTTATGTATTTATTTAGATAACCCGAAAACGAGCCAAAACTCCGTGGTGTACCACATTGTTAGCCATCGCAGTTTTGGAAGCCAATTAGTTTCAGTATGTCGGAATATTGTGCAATATTTTACTCAAAACAAATTCTAGATTGGTCCACGCACATGTCATCCAAAACAATACTTTTGGCGAAAAACCCAATTTATCCCGACATGCTCCGGGGCCCGGGACCCGGGGCACGGTAACTGGGCTATGTCCCGGATGGCTCAAATTCCGATGAGGCAGGACAAAAAAATTAAAACATTCCGTGGTATTGGCAGAATCAATATTAACGGGGGAGTTTGCCGCAGCACCCCAGGGACCTTCACGTACCGGTGGTCAGACCCGCTGGGTTTTATAAATACCTAGCCAATTGGCTCGGATGAGCGGTGGGCACCTGTTATGTTCGAAGTTAACTATAGGAGCATCGATACATTTTGGTTAAATTATTTTATTTACTGACGCAGTTTTGTGCTCAGTGATTGTCAAGGGAATTTATGAAACGATCTTTGTTTGTGACTGTTTTTTCAATAACTGTTATATTGGACAGCTTTATATTCGAAGAGAAAAAGAGACTAAGTATCGTTTACGTTCAATGCACTCTTTATCTACTCTATTGTCTGAGCCAACTACGCGAGTGGAAATTAAAACAGCACGAACAATAATCACAATCAATTCTTTAACCCAAACAGAACAAAAGCTAACGAAAATCAGTTTCACAGATATTTGTATAAAACATTTTATTTTTACCCAAAATAATCTGGCACAAAATTGAAGGGATTCCGAGAGGACGCATTAGGCTGCCGTTCTAGCGGAAACATCATATTATCGACGGAGGAATCCACCGGAATATTGTTTCGTGGTTTCCTATCAATTCCGGGGATGCCTTTGAGCTCCTCGCCCGTTTTTACGTCAAATATTTCAGCGTTGTTATTATTGGAAACCGTTTTTGCTCTGTATTAACGAAATTATACGGAGTTAGAGAATTAATTTATTAAGGTCCGCGTAATTTGTATAAATCTCCACTGAGAAATTAATTTTAGGGACCTTGACTCGATATTGTTTTAAAACATTATGCTGTCCTTTTGGAGCAATGTTTGGTTTTAAATAATATTTTGGTATGGTAGATATTGAATTTCCGTTTCTGTTTTTTTATTTATTAGAGAGCTACTAATTAAGTTGAGTATTAATATTATTTAAGTAGGTAAGTAATTAATCTTCTGTGATAAATTGATTTTGCTGAGACCTAGATTCACGAGTTTCCCACCGGACAACAAGTAGGTACTTAACAATGACAGAAAACATAGACTTATTTGAATTCCATTTTTTCTCTTTTCTCTATGATTGACATAATCTTTTCTACAAATCAAAACAACAAACCTTCACAGTCAAAGGATATTGTTTTAAATACTCTTACAACAAACACAAAATAAGGGTCTGATTGGTTTCACTTACATCATTCCCAACAAAACAGTTTTATTAAAACTCGTCGTCAGTTCATTGGGGTGTGTGCACATCGCAGAAAGTTGCGTCCCATCGCCATATTGCATACACCAGCGTTATATTATCTGAGTTACTAACCGTGACAGCCAGTACCATTGTCAACAGACGGACTCATTACACTATCTTCAGTATTGTTCACAAAAGAAATTAAAAATATACGTTTGACATGACAGGACAACGTCAAAGGACTTTTTTTTGCGGTTGTTGGCAACATTTGGGCAGCGTTGGTAGAAATTTGGTTGCAAATAAAAGAAAAATGCTGCAGTATTTTTGTAGTTGCAATATCAGATACTACATTTAGTATTTAAGGTTTTAGAGTCTGGGTGAAGACGGGTTGAAGAAGAAATAGATTACTAGAAACATTTTGAATAATGTTTATAAACTTGTCTCTATATTGTAAAAGTCTGATCGCAGAAAGTACCCATCTCAAAGGTACGAGTGATGGGTTCAAAAATAATGATTGGTGTCGAAATATAAAAGAATAAAGAGCCTTTCAGATTTCTAATTTCCCACTAAGGACGTCACCAAAGGTCTACAGAAAGTGCCGAGTCACCTTCACCAAGCGGTTTCGACTCAAGAAATGAGTAAATTGCAATATAAGAGGCAATATAGCAGACGGGTTTGGCACAATTCCAACCTGACATTAAATTATGATGTCTTTAAGTGGCGATATCGAGACTTGAATTTCAAAGGTTTAAATTGTATTTCCAATATGTGGATTGTACTGTGTAATTGTTTGAGCAGTCGAGCGATTAATATTGAAAAAAGTCTGAAGAGGGTATTTGACAATTTTGACAGTTTTTTTTAGCTTGACATTATTTTGAAGTTTCAATCGAGCTACGACCGACGATTGTATTTAATTTATAAATCGTGTGTTCTAAGGATTAAATATAGATTTAGAGAAACTGAACCATGACTCATGGTTCAGTTTCTCTAACTTGCAAGTATCGGGACATTCACTCATGGTCCACGAGTGAATGTCCCGATACTTGCAGGTCAAGAAAAACTTATGGACTCTATTGGTAACGTTATTCTCGCTGGCAGTAATTCGTTTTCCATCGAAACGCTAAGAATAATGATTATTTAGAAAGAAAGAAAAATAGGTTTATTTGTCACAGAAACACGTGCATACAAAAAAGATAATTAGCTCTAATAATTAAGAAAAAAACACACAAACAAACAATTAAAAACAACAACACAACAAACAATTATGTTATATTTATAGGAATATGTCAAAACACCAGCTAGGTATCTAAGACCATCATCATCATGCCACAATAACAATATCATCAAACAAAATACATGTTTTGCAAGAAAGCCTCGGCAAGTATTGCACAGGCCGTTGCTCCTGCGCATCGCTTCGTTGCTCACCCTCGTCACGGTGTGCAAGTATGTTAGTACAATTTACGTTTTTTTCTTGGAGATAAAGTGTATGCTCGTGTTGATAAGCAGTGAAAACGCGTGAAGACAAATCTTAAAATTCTGTCAAATGTTGGCGCACTCTGCCTTTACACCAACGTGCAATCTGACCAGCTTCGAGCAAACATTGGGACAACAATGCCATTGTAGAATAGTTGATTCAAATTAGTAGTAGACTAGACTACAAGACTAGACCTAGAACTATCTAAATTTTTTCTTCAGTCTGTATTAGAAGTTCCTATCAGTGCACTGCACATTTTAATTTCTCTAACTTCAGTATTACAATAAACTTTCTTACATTATTATTTCTTGTAATTATTATACATTGTCACATAATTCGCATGCCACGTACCCATTTGACCGGAGATCCGTTTATTAATTCGAAGTTATTCAT
Organism: Brachylomia viminalis; assembly: GCA_937001585.2. Taxonomy (NCBI): domain Eukaryota; kingdom Metazoa; phylum Arthropoda; class Insecta; order Lepidoptera; family Noctuidae; genus Brachylomia; species Brachylomia viminalis. Next base: position 4,968,871 of record OW443299.2, on the reverse strand, counting down.
TTAGAATATTTAAACACGCACCTTCCGGCACGTGCTCTCGAGTTAATCACACGTTGTGCGTAAGAAAGAGACAAGAATACTCAACCCCTCCATTTTTCACAGGAGTAAGGGAGATGGATATAGGACATCTGTATCGGAATCATCGGGTGTGACCGACTCGTGCGCAGTCTAATAAGCTGCTGATGATAGCAGCGATAGCGGGTAACTGTCGGTGTTTGGCGCTATATTGTTCTTAGGCCATTGTGTTTGGTTTTGTTCTTTTTACGTTTCGTGTGTAGTGCATTTGCTTGCATAATAATATGAAGAATATCGATATAAATTCACGTAAGTGACGTGTTTCTCATAGTTAGAGAGGGCTGAAATTTGCCGAGATAAACTTTAGAAAATAATAATAAGTCTTAAATAATGATGACTCACTGCCTGAGTATTATACTCGTATATATTAAACTTTGTTTCTATAGTCATCGGTCAGAAAATCTATGAAATATACGAGAATTTATTTATTTATTTAACCATTTATGTACACACTTATATAAACAGACAAGAAGAAAAGAACAGAAAAATAGGTACAAAGGTGATGCATATTTCTAATGAAATCTCTTCCAGCATTAAACAGCAGTTCTCTTAGCAGCATTTATAGTGCCTAAGGAAGAGTCACGACCAAACAAATGGTGGATTATGAACACTCGTTAACTTACCAAGACAAGAAAATCTATCTTTAAGGACTATTCACCAATGATCCGTCTCAAAGAATTGAATGTCTATCAAGCTACATCCTCACAATACCGAGTATAGGCCTTTTTTGCGGAAAGAATCATCGCCTCCCGACGCGCGACGTGATCGAACTCCAAATGAACGGATGTGGATCTACATAAATGATACATAAGTAAGTAGGTAGTGTTATTATGTACAAGGATGTCATTAGCTATACCTAATGTTTTCTTACATGAGAAAGACACGGTTTATGGCGTTAATAAATTGATTACGCAGACCTTAATAGAAAGTGGCACGTGTCACATACTTCATTATTATTGAGGAATAACGATGAAAATATTTGTGACAATTACCCAAAGTTTTGCACACCGAAGCGAGAATTTTGTAGTGAGTTTAACCTAAGCGTTTATTTCAATTAAACCAATTACAGGCACTTTTGAAATGTCAAGACGTCGGTCAGTCAGAAAGATAAGATAGTAGATAGGTTAACCTAAGGAGAAGAACGGACAAGAAACTCCATGGACACTCTTCTAAATCTTAATATTGATACAGTTCATTTTTTAATTCGTTGCCCACTTGGAATTTCTCCTGTATTGTAGGTGCGTTTACAAACATTTAAACTCACTTACACAAACAGCCAGACCCGGAACAACTACTTATAAGTCATACAAATATTTGTTCCGTGCGGGAATCGAACCCGCGACACGCAGCGCAGCAGTCAACCGTGCCGTCGAATCATTCAAGTTGTAATTATACATGTGAGAACGGCGGCGGCGAATGGTGTGCATGCACGTAAAACGCATCCATAGCCAAACAAAGCTATTCCTAGCACTATTCATGTTAATCCTAGTACATGTGCAACCCACATTAATGGTCACTTATAAAAACCCGATATCTGCAATTTTCAATGTAGATATATAACCCATTTATTCATTGCACACAAAAGATACAATACAAAAGCACAATTAAATTATAATAAGTTACATGACTACAAAGAGAGCAGTGGTGGCCCAGTGGTATCGGCCGCGACTCACGAGTTGTAGGTCGTAGGTTTGAACCCAATCTGGCGCTTTACTCGTTTATTGTGTAAATTATTTCATCACTACTGCTCTCAAAATGGTGAGGGAAAACATCGTGAGGAAACTGGCATGTCCTAGAACCAAAAATTCGAAGACATGTGATATCTATCAACCCGCACTGGGCCCGCGTGGTGGATTATGGCTCATTCCCTCTCACCGAGAGGAGGCCTGTGTCCCAGCAGTGGGAACATTATAGGCTGATGATGATGATGATGAATATAAAAACAAGGTGCCAACATACAAAAAATAAAAAATTCAAACATAATTTAAGAAATTAAGTGACACTATGACATACTTCAAATTAGAATAAAGAATATACAAAGTGCGGCGTGCGTCTCAAGGTTACACCAAATGGGAGTCTAGGTCAGCATGTGTCAGGCAAATGTACCTGACACTGATATTCTGCTGGATGCCTGCAGTGAAATACGGACGTCGAGCAGACGAGATAGATTGGTGTTGTGACGAAGTGTAGTAAATGTACCCGACACTGATATTCTGCTGGATGCCTGCAGTGACATACGGACGTCGAGCAGACGAGATAGATTGGTGTTGTGACGAAGTGTAGTAAATGTATCTGACGCTGATATTCTGCTGGATGCCTGCAGTGACATACGGACGTCGAGCAGACGAGATAGATTGGTGTTGTGACGAAGTGTAGTAAATGTACCCGACACTGATATTCTGCTGGATGACTGCAGTGACATACGGACGTCGAGCAGACGAGATAGATTGGTGTTGTGACGAAGTGTAGTAAATGTATCTGACGCTGATATTTAGCTGGATGCTGCCAGTGACATACGGATATCGAGCGGACGAGATAGATTGGTGTTGTGACGAAGTGTAGTAAGTGTAGTTCTTACAAGACCCATAATAGCTTTAATTAATGTGACTACCAATTAACTTTAAGCCTTTCTAGCATCTGTCCGCGACTTCGTTCGCATGGAAGTAGTAATACACAACAATATACCAAAAATAACAGCCACATTTTTACAAAACTTCCCTGTCTGTATACTACGTTTGTAATTTTGGTCTCAGCAGCCAATATACACGGTGACATTTGAATCACAGTTTTGCTAGAACAAACGTTGTTCAGACCATGGTCTACAACCATTCTATAGAAGAATACGAACAAATTGTAATATTGCTCATTCTCATAGCAAATAGCGTGATAATTTATAGCCTTGAGACTAACCAGACTTATATGGAATATCTATGCAAAATTTGAACAAAAATTACATTTTAAAAAAATATGTACAGTTTTGACTTCGCTACGATTTTATAAAGTATATTTTATAGATATAGATTTTACCCAACCACAATTCTTTAAAAGGGCGCACACAACTTAAAAGGAAGTGAAGGCATTATCTCATCACACTTCACTCTGGTGGAACAAGGAACTGCACCGTACTGGAAGCCTTACACACTGTGCTTCTTCCGGAGCACTCGGATGCGGTGGAATTTGTGGTTGTTTTATTAATAAACTGCTGTGAACCTCGTATGCATTATCTTATTTAGGATGAACGGAGTAAAACTGGTTGATTTAATATTATAATAAAGGGTAATTTAAATTAATCATGTGATAAGTGTGTGTGTGATATTCTCTATTAATAATCACAATTTTGGTTCAATATTAACGTTTTGGAGGACCATTTAGAAAACATTGAGAACAACTACCACTGCGTTGTTTTAGCCATCCAAAACTCAGAACAATTGGCACACAGTAAAGCCAACCGGCGGGAATCACTGTGGAAATGCGTTACTATAATCTATTAAATCTACGGCTTGCCCAATATACATAATATAGAGCTATGACAAACAGGGTGTAAAGTTCGCTCATAACTCCATAGAAAAGGGAGGATCCAACGATCAGACAGGTGTCGTGACTAGAGACCAACTGCCCGACGATTGATGTCCCGAACGTTGTATATCTGCTGGTTGCGCGGTAAACTCTGCTTGCGCGATGCAGGATTTTGCGTGACGTCAGTGTGACGTAGTTCGCATGTGGCTTTGTAGATACTGCTCCACAATAAGAAGGTATCTACATCAGTTTTATAAAAAGTTTCCTCACGCCATGCTCATCCTACCAGCTATAATTAATACCATGATAAATAAAAATAATAAAAACATTTCATTGCATACTATGGCCGCACGAGTCACGACCTGGCTCCCTTGTTTTTTCTGCATTATTTAACAAAAGCAGCGCTCGTATGGCACGCGACTAAGACATGTGTTCACGGTCTGCTTACCCACACTTAAGGACAAAGGTGTTTGATTATAAAAACAGGATTCCCGCTCTTGTGCACATGCCTTTTTTGTCTATAAGGGGCGAAGACGTAGGAAGAAACGAGCAGTTTTATGAGGTTGTAAAGGTATTGTAAAGGTCAGTTTCTGATTTATGCAATGACCAAAGGAAAAACATGACTTCAGGTCTGATTTTTCCGGACCTATATTGACGAGTAACTTTATGGTTTCTGGAAGTCATCGGAGTGGAAAAGAAACCTAATTAGGTTAGCAATTACTGATATGTCAAGAGCTAGTTAGAGATTATCTAAAGGTAAATTAGCTTTCAAAAGGTATTTTTTAAACGTAAATAATTGAATTTCGAAATAAAAGTTATGCAAACTGTACCGTGTGACATATGAAATGAAAGGGTTTGCTGTGTGGGTCTCAAATATTATTTTTTTATAATTTTAAAATAAACAAATATGAAAATTTATCCCCCTCCCCCCGCCCCTTATCTCCAAAACTACGGTGCCTACAGTTCTCTAAAAAATACAGAAATTCGATCGTTGTTGTGCGTACAAACGTACATTTGCAGTTGGAATGTAAAGGTGAATATGTTTTTCAACTACAATATCCAGTTTGTTCTTGGGATCTGGGGACATGGTAGTACCTCCTCCAAGACGAGCCAAAAACAAAAAGCAGAGGCCCTACCTATCTTTTCTCGAAGCATTTCGCTGTATTTTCATAACCTCATAGCTTCAGGCTGCAAAGGATAATGCTAAAGAGTCAAATTCTCATGATAAAATGAAGTTAGCAGTCTTATATAAAACACACTAAGTTTAAATTGTCTAACATTTATATTTTGGATTTTATTAATAAGTATCTAAAATACATTGATTTCGTCACTGACTGACTCACTTTCCGAAGTCCTAGGAAGCTGAAATTAGGTATCCAGGCTAAAACCTCTAGGGTACTTCCCGAAGTCCTAGAAAGCTAAAATTTTGTATGCAAGCTAAGATTTACACTAAAACATCAGAAAATGAAGAATTGTAACTTTCACCCACCAAACCCCTTAAAGGGCGCAAGTCTGTATTTCTTACGGATAATAGGTAAACTTACTTCCATTTGCTATGTAAGCTAGATTGGCCTGTACAACATAAACAACGAAGAAGAAACTCTTTTTGGCTATGAAGAAAGTAACTGCTGGCGTGCAAGAAATGCCTTTTTTACCCGACTATGCTAGAAGTAAGGGTTATGATTTAAACATGTCTGTGTAATATCAGTACAATATCAACGCTATTTAAAAAAAATTAAGCACCCTACAAAAAGAAATGAAATCCCACCAAAAACATCATGTAAAGTAGGTTGCCAAAGGGCACGCCACGATAGCGGCGGTAAGACCCCTCTTTGAGGAGTGGCTAGAGAGGCGTCACGGCGTCCTCACCTACCGCCTGACGCAGGTCCTCACCGGACACGGATGTTTCGGGAGGTTCCTGCACATCATCAGGCGGGAGGAAACGCCCGGGTGTCACCACTGCGATGATCGCCCCGAGGACACGGTGGAGCATACGATGGGGGCCTGCCCTGCATGGGCGGAGCACCGCCGTGTCCTCGTAGAGGCGATCGGCAGCGGCGGCGACCTCTCACGCCCGGCCCTGGTTCAAGCCATGGTCCGGGGCGAGGGGGAGTGGGAGGCAGTCGCCTCCTTCTGCGAAGCAGTCATGCTAGCTAAAGAGGTGGCGGGACGGGAGAGGGAGAGAGTCTCCCGTCCAAGCCGCCGCGGTGGACGCTCCGGGCGTCGGGAGCCGCGTGACGACTCCCGGCCACCGTAGGCGCGGGCCTGCGGGCGGTGGGTAATGGGTAGCTCACCGTCTGATCAGGACCAGGCCCGTGCTGGAAGGCGCGTACGTGTTCCACGCGCGCCTCAAAGAGATGTCAGCATCGAAGAGGGGGCCCACTAGGGCCCAAGCCTGCCGGGAAAGCGGGATCATCCAAAAGGGGTACCGCTGACCCGGAACATAAAGGGCCAAGGAAGGAACACGGGTGGGTTTTAGTCAGTAAGAGTCTGACACTCCCTTCCGCTCCACCCAGAGCGGGAGGGGTCATTTGATGATTTCCCATCCTCAAAAAAAAAAAAAAAAGTAGGTTGCCAAGAATTATGGGGGTCACACTGAAAGTTTATAGAATAGGCCAATAAGAAAAGCAGCCGATGAAACATTTATTTAAATTTCGAACTAAGAACTCTTTGAGAATCTGTAGATGTGTAATGAATTCATACGAGTATGTCATTTGTTTTTACAAATTGGCGGCAATATTGACAACATGGTTGGCGCAGTGGTTAAGCGATTGACTGCTGCGCTGCGTGTCGCAGGTTCGATTCCCGCACGGAACAAATATTTTTATGACCTACGAGTAGTTGTTCCCGGTCTGGCTGTTTGTATATACACGAGAAATTCCTAGTGTGGGGCAGAGTTTAAAAAAAAAATACTTTTCAATCAATCAAATTATTTATTTCGGGTTGCATAGACCCATATATAAATACCTTAACCTAAGTATACATATTATTATCAACAATAAGTGTTAGTAAATAAAACTCATGCTTATGTACATATGTACGCGTATGTACACTTCACTAGCACTGCACTACGTCTTTGTGCTGTCGTGTGTACTTTTGTGCGTCGAAATGGATTTGACTAGAGAACATTCATCAAGAAGTCATTTAGTAACAATTGTATTGTCCTAGAAGACAAAAATACTGTTACTGCAGATTGGTATGTCAGTCATTGTTTACCAGTTGTCTTGAAAAATGTTAGACAGCAGCGCCCAAGAACCAGGATACTCCTACACCACGACAACGCTCCAGCTCACTCCGCCAGATGGACTGTCGAATATTTTTCTATCGAAAGTGTTGAGTTAGTAAGTCATCCTCCTTACTGTCCTGACCTGGCCCTTGTGACTTTTATTTATTTCCAAAAATAAAAGATAAACTAAGAGGAATTCGTTTTATGAACCCTGAAGATGCCGTGGCTGCGTTTGAAAAGGGCGTGGAAGAAATCGCCAAAGAAGAATCACTGCTTCAGTCAATGATTACTTCGCATGTGAGCATGCACCGTGCTTAGAAAGGAACGGAGACTACTTCGAAAATCAATCAAAATATTAACAGACTTCTACATCATTCCGTTTATTATTTTCTCAAAACTTTCAGTGTGAACCACGTACATAACGCTTTCACTATTAAAAATGGTCAAAATGTATGGCTTGGCCATTCCATTGAAGTATTGTATGACACACAGTGACAGTTTATATACACAGTGACACCGGTACCTGTAGGTTACCGTCGATTACTGTTAGTAGTGGTACTAACACTACTATTGATACGCCTTGTAGTTTAAACTATTAGGTGCGACAACGGGTCAGCCGCATATGTTGAATGTTGTACATCAAAATATGCAGGGTCTGTCCGGCAAAGAGTTAGAGTTAAGTTTATTTATGGAGAACTATGATGTTCAGGTGCTATGTTTGACTGAACACTGGTTGAAAGAACATGAAGTAGTGTTTATCAATGATGATAATTTTACCATTCAAAGTGCATTTGTAAGGAAAAGTGCTATTCGCGGTGGATCTTTAGTTCTTGTTTCAAACAAGTTGAAATGTAAACAACGTTCTGATTTAGTTAATCTTTCCATCGAGCGCACTATTGAGTTGTCTTGTGTTGAACTCGAGCGATATGTTATAATTTGCGTTTATCGACCCCCCTCTGGGGATTTTATTCGTTTCGAATCGGTAATGGAGGATTCACTGAATAAATTAAAATCAAGTAATAAAAGTATAATTTTATGTGGTGATTTTAATATTAATGTTTTAGAGGTTACTCCACTAAGTATTAGACTTCTTAATCTGTTTAGGTCCTTTAATTTAATTAACTTGTATTTTGAACCTACTAGGATAACAGCATCTTCATCGACTTGTATTGATAATATTTTTAGTGATTGCGATGCCAAAAATAAATTAGTGTTAAGTGACTTACCGTCTGACCACTTTGGATTATTAGCTAGCTTCCCTATGCCAATACATAAAAAGCCACATAAAATAGAATGCAGGCCTTATACAGCTAGTCGTTGCAACAAGTTTAAAAATAATATAGCCCTTAGAATTAAACCGTCGATTGTAGAACATGATAATCCTAATATAATCTATGGAGCCCTTTTTGATGTTGTGCAAAAAGAATACCAATCTACTTTCAAGGCCAAAACTATTAATATTAATGGCACCTCCGCTGGCTTCAACCAATGGGCTACTCCAGGTATTTATAAAAGTAGAGCGAGACTATACGAGTTATATGGTTTGAAAAATTACAGGTTTGATACTCCTTTCCTAGAGTATGTCAAAAATTATTCAAAATTATTTAAAAAGATTTGTGTTTTTGCTAAATCTAAATTTTTAAGCGATACAATTAAAAATTCGAATAACAAAGTAAAAACCACCTGGAAAATTATTAACAATGAAACGGGTAAGTCGGTTAAACAAGAAAAACAATTAGAGATTATGGTCGACAACAAATTAGTTAATACAGCAGCTGACGTAGCTGAAGCATTTAATGAGTTTTTTGCCAACATACCTATAACTACGACTCGCTCCTTAAATTCGTCCCCATCTGAAGCTGAAAACCTTTTGCATAATAGTGTACCTAAATGTAGTCGCTTATTTAGCTTCGAACATGTAACACCTCGTGATGTAATTAGTGTTTTTAACACACTCAAGTCAAAAAACACTGGTGATTACTGGGGCATCTCAATTAAACTTGTAAGTAATATAATCGACATCGTAGCCCCCTATCTAGCTGTTACTTTTAATAAATGTGTTGATTTAGGAACTTTTCCTGACCTCATGAAGAGTAGTAAAGTTATACCATTATTTAAATCGGGTAATAAAAATAACGTTGGCAATTTTAGGCCTATTTCTATCTTACCTGCATTTAGTAAAATATTTGAAAAATGAATACTCAAGCAGTTGCTAAGACATTTTAATTTAAATAGCCTCCTTCATGATGAACAATATGGCTTTACAAAAGGTCGTTCGACTACAGATGCGGGTGTTGCTCTGCTGAAACACATATTTAGCGCATGGGAGAGCTCGCAAAATGCTATTGGAGTTTTCTGTGATCTCTCCAAAGCCTTTGATTGCGTGCACCATGACACGCTTTTGCGTAAATTAATTCATTACGGTATTCAAAACGAAGCTCTTAACGTATTAGATTCATATTTACATAATAGGCACCAATGTGTAGATGTTAATGGTGTGAAATCTTCCTGGCTACCAGTTCAGTTAGGTGTACCTCAAGGCTCTATACTGGGCCCATTTTTATTCTTGGTGTGTATAAATGACTTACCATTCTATTTAAAGGGCATCTGTGACGTTGTACTATTTGCTGATGATACCTCTCTTATCTTTAAAGTAGACAGGAATAGACAAAATTTTGACGACGTAAACAGTGCACTATCAATGGTTACAGATTGGTTTACCACAAATAACCTAGTCCTCAATGCCAAGAAAACGAAATGTGTAAAGTTCGCCTTACCGAATGTTAGAAATCTAGGACCCAACATCGTCTTAGATAAAGAGGTACTTGAAACTGTAGACTCGGCAGTATTTCTGGGCATAACAGTTGATGCCAAGCTTCAGTGGGGATCACATATATCATGCCTAGCGGGAAGGCTCAGTTCGGCCGCCTATGCCGTCAGGAAAGTAAGACAATACACTGACGTTGATACAGCTCGGCTAGTCTATTTCAGTTATTTTCATAGCGTCATGTCCTACGGCATTCTGCTGTGGGGCAAAGCCGCTGATATTCAAAATATATTTGTTCTTCAAAAACGAGCTGTACGAGCAATTTACCAGCTAGGTGCTAGAGTTACTCTGAGAGATTTTTTTAAAGAGATTGGTATTCTCACGGTGGCCTCACAATTCATCTTCGCCAACATCTTATATATTAGGCAAAATATACACTTATACACAAAAAACAGTGATATTCATAATATTAACACTAGAAACAAGGAGAAACTACGTGCTCCCTTTCACCGGCTTCATAAGGTCCATAACTCATTTGTTGGGCTTGGTATAAACTTTTATAACAAGCTTCCCTCTTCTTTGTTAGAATTGCCTTTTAATGCGTTTAAAGCTAAAGTAAAATCCAACCTTTGATCAAAGGCATACTATCCAATCAACGATTACTTAAACGATAAAAATAGTTGGTCGCTGTGATTAACTCAAGACAATGTTTATGTTCTTTCTCCAAAATTAGCTTACCTATACTGACAAGTTATACGAGTTCATATAATTGTTTATTTTATTTGACTATATTTATTAGTCACCTTAGTTTAATTTAATTTTTATTTATTATTGACATAATCTACTCATTTCAATGTTTTTTAATGAGTTGTATTGCAATATATGGTTAGCTAGCGACCTCGACAGTTCATCATATTATTCTTTTGAGCAACCGGCAGCAAGTTCGTCATGCTCCCTTAGATGTCAATGCTTGCGGTAGCGTCGGGGGTCGGGTTGCCTCCTTCCCTCAAATGTGGCGAGGGGGGTAATGGCTGATCTTTGCGTTATGCTCGTGAACGGGTGCTGCTTGTGGTGACAGGTCAGTTTGCTGACTATGGTTTTGTTATTGTTATTAGAAATTAATGTTTCTTTATTTTACTTCGAAGGTCCTAGTTTATCATTTGTGGCTACTAGTTACAGCTATATAGGTACATATAAACATAATGCAGCATTGCATATGTAAGCGGGCACGCCCTTTATGCCAGGAGGCTTTTTATTATGTATTAAGTTCTGTTTGCGTTTTTGTTTTTATTATTTATTTATGCTTGAGTATAGTTTTAAATATTGGCGTGTGCTAGCTGACATATGGCAAATAATTTTAATATTTTTGTGTTTCGTAATGTTAATTTATTTATTACTATATGTATAGAATCCAGTTCTTCTAACTGAACAGACAGCAGTGCTGCTGGGGAGTTTGTTCCGCCATTTCTTCTTCCCAGCTAAAGCACTAGGAAGTGGTGAAGGGTGGGCGTTTTGGGGGGACTGTCTTATGTGATTTTGACGTTCAAAAAGTGCTGATTCTCAGCCTAATTTGAATAAATGACTTTTGATTTTGATTTTGATTTTGACACAACATTAAAAATCAGTGACTTAATTTCTTAATCTAAGTCCATAGTACCTAGTGCCTGTCGTCTATGTGGCGGTCTTGAAACGGCCAAGCCGTAGATTTTGACCATGATGTAAGGTTTGTAGAGTTAGGGGCTTGACTCTACACTAGATCTGATAATTTTTCAACGGTGAAAGCGTTATGTAAGTCTTGGCAACCTACTTTACATGAAATGTTTTTGGTGTGTAACATAATTATTTATCGAAAGGAACCCTCTCTACGCGAGTTCAACTCGCACTTGTCCGGTCTTTTTTTTGATAATTAATACACTCTAACGTTATTTCCACCTGTTGTTAGAAATGCAGAGACATTGTTATCGATTAATACGTTTGTGGTATTACACAAAACTCATAATTTTTAATTGTAGATATAAAAATAAGCATATAAAAAAAAACTTCTTTTATTTTACAAACCGATTGATTTGGTGTACATGTTGATTGAGTGATTGGGCCAAATTATCTGAAATTTCTACGAAGTCTCTCAAAACATTCTAGTCGTACAACTTTACACAAATCCTCACTTCCTTTATAAAATCGTTCATGAACTCGAACCGGGTCGAAGGCGGAACCATTAAATACACATCCAAAGAATCTTCAGTATCTAATTCCAAAGAATAATATAGAGTTTTCCGATGAGGAACATCGTGAAAGTGACTTGCTTAATGTTAATAGGGGTTCGACACTCCAATGTCAGTCGTGCCTTTGAATTTTTAAAGCCACTAAGTTAAAACTTTCTTATGCATCGACCACCACTTTAAAGATACTTTACAGATTCCGTTTGCGGCTTTATTTTCGTGTTAGGGACGCAGCTAACTTACGCGACGCGTCTTTAAGAATTCAACCGAAAGCCTATTTCGAGAGACCACAAAAGGATTTTCCCATTCGAAATAATGTTAGCCGTAACTTTTGTCAGGTTTTTCAGATAGGATAAAATAAGTCTCCGAAGGTTTTATGTGAAATAAACTATTTGTTACTAGCTTAGCTACGAAATAATGTAATGATTATGGTAATACTGTGTTAGTTCGATTCTAGTTTTCTTTTTCTAAAATTTAATGTCTATTCTTTTATAATTCTATATTCTTTTAATAAATAAATAAAATAAATCAATGTAAAAAAACTGTCTCGTCAATTAAATTTTCCGATGAATTTTTTTAAATAAATTATTGTTAATATATCTACCACATTACACGTACAATATCATAATATGAAAATCTACATCTGTTCCAATTTATCCATCCATACATCAAAGTAAGGCCCCACTTCCAAAGTAACTCCCTACAGGAGACGAGTGACGAACTCTTTGGAACATATTCTCCATGATTTGCATCCCACGTGACAATGTTTCTACGTCAATCTCAGTTTGTACGTCGTCTAAAGTTGCATCGCTGTGGTTGTAATAACTTATGAGCTAGCTGAGTAATGCGAAATGAGTATTCTATGATTAATGAGGCTTTAGAAAAATTTGGCTGTGTTACGACGCAGCTCAATATACTAACGTTTTCTTTTATTGGCATAAAAGTACTTTGTTTGCCCATCATCATCATCAGCTCACAACAGTCCACTGCTGGACATAGGCCTCTCCAACTGCATGCCATCCATCTCGGTTCTTGGCAACTCTAATCCAGCTGCTACCAGCGACCCAGTGAAGATCGGCGCTCCATCTAACCACCTAGCATAAGGGGGTGCTGCGTTACGTTTCCGATTTGCGGTCTTTACTCAAAAACACGTCCACCCCGTACTTGGCGTCTATTATTATATCAAAGATCTTTTTGTGCTCAAGTCAGTATTACAACAGGCAGCTAAAATGATAATAAAAATGGACTGAGAGTGGAACAGTCAAGAAGATGACGGTTCCACTCTCAGTTCACCTACATAGACTATATTATTACTAGCTATTGCTCGCGTTTTCATCTGCGATCTAGGATGAAAAGAAGCCTATGTCCTCTACATGTAGCAAATTTCATCCAAATCCATTCAATCGTTTTCGCGCGAAAACGTAACAAACAAACTTACTTTCGCATTTATAATATTAGTTAGGATTAGGATTATCAATTTAGCTATCTGTCATAATGCTGACTTCAGCAGAAAAAGTTATTTTGATATAATAATGGAGGCAAAGCTTGACATAGTAGAAGACAGAAAAGTAGGCACGTTTCCGTTCGTGAAAATAAGAACAATACGATGCAAATTGATCTGTGCTAACAGTTAGAGCAGCAGAGGCCAAACAACAATATTATTGTCGTTTCCCGTTTCCAAAAACTAATATTTTTTTCGCAACAGCCATTCCAGCAATTGACTGGCACGTGGAGCCTGCTGACGTACGAGTTTTATTTTTAATTGGGTCTCAATCAAAAGTTGGTCCTAGTTTAACAATGGAACCGTAATACAATCAAAAGTTTGTTCAAGTGTACCAGTCCGCTCAATGACACGTGATACAGACCTCGAAAAACGTTTATACGGTAGGATATGGTATTTTTTATTGATGTCGGAAATATCCCTGGTGATTATGGCTTCAGGATTCCTTGTTTTTATTTTGATGACTCTAACTGCATACTGCTGCTTGTCAGATCAATGGGCCAAAATTACGACCCAGTGGGTCCAATTGAATGGCAGGCGACATTGCTACAGGTCTTTACGGAGATAGCGGGACGAGAGCTATGGAAGGAGAGAAGGAAGCCGTTTGCCCTGTAACAGGAAAATACGAGCTAAAAAACTACAGAAATCGTCTACTTTAGTGAATTTGTTTTAGTTTTGAGGTAGATTCGGCTGAACATCCGTTGATTAACAGGGACTAGTGAAAATACTTGAATAACTATTACAGCAATGAGAATTTTCTCATTAAGACCGGTATAAGTGACGACACGTTTGGTGTAGTGGCTAAGTGTAGTCAGCGAAACCAAATGGTCCTGGGTTCGAATCCCGGTAGGGGCAAATGTTTGTATGATGAATATGGACATTTGTACCCGAGTCATGGATGTATATTTATAATATGTATGTATATACAAAAAAAAAATGTATTTAAGTAGTGTATCAACCATCTGGTATCCATAACACAAGCCTTAAGTGCTTAACTTGGAACTAAATGGTGTTGTGTGCAATGTCAGACGATATTTATTTATATAATTATTTATTAAGTACTTTGAAGTCGAGGTTCAGCGTTTTGAGTTGTTGTTTTTATTTTGTTTTCACTTTGTGTGTTGACATACAATGTATTGATTTTTTTTCATATTTTGTTTTTTTTTTCTCTTCTTATTGACATTGATTTATATTGCTATTTATTATAAATGTATTTGTGTTATCAAAAGTGTGATTCTTTGTAACTGTTTGTTTATTGTCCAGGCTTATTTAACGTAATTATTATTCAAAGTCAAAGCATTTATTTCAAATAGGCACATAAAAGGCACTTTTGAACGTCAACAAGGCACTTTTGAACGTATCGAGACTTGACTGGCTTGATTACATAATTACAAACATTTGTACGCCCTCTGGCATAATATAGCGTACTCTTTATATACCATATTAAATACCATTAATAATGTACCTATGTTAAACCATTGAATAAATGACGTATGACTTTATACGAGGTCAAATTAAATTTACCTATTGGTACTCCGCAGACGTGAGGGGTTAAAAAATGTTTTTCTGGACTCAGACTAAAGATTTAGATTTCAAGTTTTATCCATTAATCTTAAATCCGGTTTCTGGCTATTATACTATTTGACCTGATCTCCTTAGGGAAATTATGATGTCTCATCATAATGTGAGAGGGATGCAGCTGCCCATCCACGCGATATCCCTTTTTTTTTTTTTTTTGAGGATGGGAAATCATCTAATGACCCCTCCCGCTCTGGGTGGAGCGGAAGGGAGTGTCAGACTCTTACTGACTAAAACCCACCCGTGTTCCTTCCTTGGCCCTTTATGTTCCGGGTCAGCGGTACCCCTTATGGATGATCCCGCTTTCCCGGCAGGCTTGGGCCCTAGTGGGCCCCCTCTTCGATGCTGACATCTCTTTGAGGCGCGCGTGGAACACGTACGCGCCGTCCGGCACGGGCCTGATCCTGATCGGACGGTGAGCTACCCATTACTCACCGCCCGCAGGCCCGCGCCTACGGTGGCCGGGAGTCGTCACGCGGCTCCCGACGCCCGGAGCGTCCACCGCGGCGGCTTGGACGGGAGACTCTCTCCCTCTCCCGTCCCGCCACCTCCTTCGCTAGCATGACTGCTTCGCAGAAGGAGGCGACTGCCTCCCACTCCCCCTCGCCCCGGACCATGGCTTGAACCAAGGCCGGGCGTGAGAGGTCGCCGCCGCTGCCGATCGCCTTTACGAGGACACGGCGGTGCTCCGCCCATGCAGGGCAGGCCCCCACCGTATGCTCCACCGTGTCCTCGGGGCGATCATCGCAGTGGTGACACCCGGGCGTTTCCTCCCGCCTGATGATGTGCAGGAACCTCCCGAAGCTTCCGTGTCCGGTGAGGACCTGCGTCAGGCGGTAGGTGAGGACGCCGTGACGCCTCTCTAGCCACTCCTCAAAGAGGGGTCTTACCGCCGCTATCGTGGCGTGCCCTGCGCTGGGTTGCGACAGTCGCTCTTTCCATGCCGCCATGAGATCGCGCCGGAGGTCCGTCCGCTCCGCCGCGATTTGCCGCGGAAGCGGGGTTTCCCCCCGGCGTAGTGCCTCCGCGCGCCACTCATACAGGCGCGCGAGGACTATCGCCTCCAGATCCCACGGCGGCAGTCCGGCAAGGAGGCTTGCCGCCTCGCCCGAGAACGCGATATCCCTTAGTTGCTTCTAACGATTTCCGTGGGGAGTCATAGGGTGACGTAATCTTTTATGAGAAACAAGTTAGATTGATATTTTTGACGAACAATGTTCTTAAATTGTCTATGCTCATTGGAATACTTCTGAGAAAGAAAGAAAATATGATATTTATATGAAGCAACCGCTGCTCGACCTGCATATAATATAGGTACCAAAAATGGGAGGTATTGGTATTCAGTTCATGAGATGAGTTCGTGACTCCATAAGATGAGGTTTCAATGCAGACATCCTACATAAGACTTCATTCCTCCATAATGTCTAATTTTAACACGCATCAGTACCGTGTCTCCACGCTCTATTTCCCTTCTAAAGTAGGCTACTAACAGTATTTACGACTGTATCAGCGTCGTTAGGATGCGTTTTAGCTACTCATTTAATAGTTCCATCATACCCACTCTTTCCATCGTTTATCAGCCTAATATTTCTTAGCTATGCTCTGTTTTTATGTAGTTATTCTTTATCCTAATATCTTTAATTTTCTCTTTTCATATCAGTTATCTCAACATCAAGTACGATTTCTCCATGCATTCTATGTTTTATTTTCAGGCTGACGTCATTTTAAGTTATAACATTTCCCGGCTCATAACCAGTATTCACGTGTAACATTTAAATTTATGTAAAAGGAAGGCGTTGGATTCAAAACACCTAAATTATTATCTTAATTAAATTGTAATTTACTTATCCGTACACGCAAAAACCTACTAATCTAATTCACGAAATTTTTCATAACTCACAATAATTGTGTGACGAACCGGCACTTACCACGGAATAAAAAAACAAACATCATTATATTCTGCACTAAACGACCTGTAGACCGACCTGTTCTGTAGTACCTACATACATTAATTAGTAGTGGTGGTATTTAAAAGCAAGGCGTACCTATATTGTTCGTGTAAGCGATGCCAATGATTAAAGGTTGGCAGAAGACTCATGTTGCCAAATATGCACGATGGAGAACATTAAATGAGCTGACAAGTAGACCCTAGCTGTGTTTTTCTTCAAAGAATTAGGCTTAACGTTTGCTGTAGATGACTTACAGGAAATCCAAAAAATCGTCAGCGGTATCATTTGTTCTTACAACGACAGTCTTCCGTTGTGAAACGTCGTATTTTTGTTTTCGTTAGTAATTCTAATCATTTCCAATAATGATTTTAAAAGTGACGCAGTTAGATTTTTGTCCACTACCTTTTAGTCGGTAATTACAAATTGTAATATTTTTGCGTATTTGAGCTTCCTGTCAAGGTGAAGGTGGAATGAGGAAGGAATGAGGTGTTCCTTCTGTATGTATTTAATCTTTGGCAATATGCAGTGAAGCGAACTAAGCTCAAGGCATCTGCCGCACGCGACATGATGTTAATGTAAAACTCAATTAATGTTTAAGTTTATTCCACTGCTGGAATGAATACAATTCTGAAACAATTAAAATTGATGCCTGCCTTTGACTTGTTGAAATTTACTTGCGAAGGGACGGGGTGTTTGTTTAAATTATAGTCCTAGTTTGTTATTCTGTCTGATTTGGGTAAAAGGAAAGTACATTTGTTTTAGATAAAACATTCTTAAACTCTCACACTGTTCTGCTCTTCGTCTCTTTGAATTTAAGCAGTGATTAAACTAGTATATTGTTGTAGCTTGCAACCAAGTACATACTAATTCCATGCTTGAAACGGTCAAGTGCATTGAGCCATAGATGATTAATACGCTTCATAATAAGGATACGCCGCGTACGCATTCGACCTCATACTCGGAACAAACAAAGGAAAAGGAAACTCATTTGTCTAAGAAACTACTACCTATTCATTATGTGCCTTGAAGATTTCAGGGCCATACACAATAAATTAAAGCCAAGTACTGAAACCAATCCTTCGTTCTATTGGCGAAATCCTTCCTAAAATAACCGAGCTTGAAAATAGGGTTTCTGATCGTAGTGCTTTTATTATTTAGGATCATTTTCTCATAAGCAAACACTTAAAACCCACGAAAACAGAGGTGGTAGGTGGTTCATTTTTCACCGGTAATCACGCGGCTGACTGCAAAGATTTAGATAAAACTTTTGATCGCAAAAACGAGGTTTCCCATCAACGAAAATGGCTTTCACATTTCCTTCCTTATTCCGAAATCATACGGTAACACAAAATTCCATGTCCCAGATACACTACAATGATTTATCATTATAGGCGATAACACTTACACGGTTCACAGATCGAGGCGTTCCCGGTATTCGGAATCCAATTATTTAGAATCCCACCTGTAGAAGCCGTTTCTACGTTCCTGAATTCGCGATATTCGCGTAAGTAAGTGAATTTTTCGGTAAGTCAACATCTTAATCGTACTTCACGCTTCCACCAGGCTTTGATTGCGACCCGAATGAATAAATTAATGCATACCTCTGGTGGAGGCGCCCGCATTCTTGGTAGATTGAGAAATTGGAATTGTTTTGTTTTTAATTGTGGCATTTTTATATGGTGTAAGGAATGGTGTAAGGAATTAGAACAGAATATTTGCTCATCGAAAAAAGCACAGGATAACTAAAAGCCAAACAAAAGCCAGTCAATTGTCAGTTAGTGATATCGTGATAGAAGTATAATTTTTATTACTTGTAGTCGTCAAATACGGCACGGCACGGTTGGCGCAGTGGTTAAGCGATTGATTGCTGCGTTACGTGTCGCGAGTTCGATCCCCGCACGGAACAAATATTTGTATGACCTGCAAATAGTTGTTCCGGGTCTGGCTGTTTGTATATGTGACTTTAAATGATTGTAAACGCACCCACGATACAGGATAAATTCCTAGTGTGGGGCAAAGTTTTATTAAAAAAAAAAAAAAAAGTCATCGAAAGGTAAACAAAGCTCATGGCATATTTTTATAGTTAACTATTAATAAAAAACCAGCCACGTGTGAGTCAGACTCGCACACTAAGGGTTCCGTACCACAAGACAAAGAACGCCGAAAAAACATATTTCTTGTATAAAGTAAACAATTAAAACCTTTAATTGTTTACTTTATTTTATTTTGCAATAGAAATACACACTCTGTAAACATTTCAATTGCCTACCTATTACGGTTCTGAGATACAGCCCGATGACAGACAGACGGATAGGTGGACAGCGGAGGCTTAGTAAAAGGGTTCCGTTGGCATTCAAAATCAAATCAATCGCAATATCCACTATCAAAAATATCATGGTGCTGTAGAGACCTACTATAAAATAAGTGCTATGTATCAACCATAAGTGCGGGTCAATGACTCGGCAAAAAACAACATACTGTTCATTATTGTTTGGTAAATAAAAAAAGAATCGGTTCTTTCAAAGCCTCGCATTAGGGATGGTTTGCCTATCATTCAAATGTCACAATGACAGCTGTGTTATGTCAAAGAAATAATATGGTTGCCGGAATGCCAGTCATAAATTAACATAATACGGCACGACTGAAAATTTATTAAAACTCCAATAACGAACAAGCTACTTTTGATATTATTTTTAAGTTGCAACTTTAATTTATTAAATAGTAACTAAATATCCAAACTTTAATTGGTTGCGATCAAGTAAGAAGGTTTGACAGCTTCATGAACGTTTTCCCGATTTTTGTCGTAATATTAATATTAGTCACAGTCTCAAAAACGGCGAAGGAATACATCGTGAGGAAACAAAATGTCCTCGTAGAATAAAAAAATCGCTCTCACAGAGAGGAGGCTTGTACCCCAGCTATGGGATCCTTATAGGCTGATTATGCTTATGCCATTAATATTAATAAAAATACCTAATATTTTATAATAATAATCATTTTTGGACTCGGTTGCCTTTACTTCAGTCGGTCAGTTTTGTCGTTTGCCAAACTGTCGTTAATACATATTATGTTACAATCATATGTTGACCGTCATCAAATGATCAAGACTTGAGGTCAATTCTAATTTAATAAATTAGGTACATTGACGATGTTGGTATGACTGCCTCATTGATCTAGGAGTCGAAAGCACTACCAGCTGAGCATGAGGTCCTGGGTTCGATTCTCGGGTCGAGCAAAGTGTTATTAGGTCTGGAATTTCTCTGTGCCTGCCCGGAGTCAGGATTTGTGCCCGGTTGATGGCAATAGCCTCGCCCTCAATCACATCGGACTTTTAAACATGACGGGCGAAATGCGGGTGTACTGTAGGTGCTCTTCACCCTTCTCCTCTCTCATTATGATGTTTATGTTACATTGACGATGTTAAATATCAAACAATTAATAACCAAATATTTATAATCCACAGAAACGCTCCATCCAGTTAATAGTCCCATTATTTTCCACTAAAACCTTTTTATTATTAAAATTCCAAACATGGCCGGCACATAATTCCTCGTTCTCTGTTTGAAATTAAATAGTTTTCATATTATCATGACGCGATACGGACGACACGACTGCACTACGAATGAATAATACATCCGATAATTGGTGCTTCCTATTTCGTTCCACATTTAAATTTTATATTACTTCGATAACTGCGGATCAAAACTTGAAGCTGAACACCGTGTTCGTTGTGTATTCGATGCAGTGTTTTTGTTATGGTTTTATTAACGTTATTAGTTTCGGTATCTCACCAAGAATAGTGTTACGTTGCTTTGTTGTTTTTACACAGATATCTTACTATATTATTTAGGAACGGCATTAATGCTAATAACATTTAAAGATAAAAGACATTGGAGAAAAGCTGCCTATAATCGAGAAGTAAAATTTATACATAGTTAATTGTCTTGAGGAGGAAGAGAAAATAGTGCAGAGTCAAAGTGAATAGTTAGTGCGTGACTGTTCTATTCTTTGTATGTTTTTATGGAGAGCAGTGGTGGCACAGTGGTAACGGTCGCGACTTACGAGTTGCAGGTCGTAGGTTCAAACCCAGACAGGCGCTTTACTTTGTGAAAATTATTTCATCACCACTGATCTCAAAACGGTGAAGGAAAACATCGTGAGGAAAACCCGAGAAACCAAAATTCGAAGACATGTGACATCAATCAACCCGCATTGGGCCCGCGTGCTGGATTACGGCCCACTCCCTCTCAACGATATGAGGCCTTTGTCCCAGCAGTGGGAACAATATAGGCTGATTATGTGTGTTTTTAAGCTCCAACATAGCCTACAAATGAATGGTCTAATAGTGAATTAAGTGATTTGATTTTGTAGAACTTAAACCTATACAGGATGACTGGATTTGGACCCGTCATAGCAAGAGGAGGAGGTCATTTACTAATTATGGAACCTTACTTTCCCTAGCTAAAGTTTTATAGTTTGGGAGATATGTAAATGTTTATACTTAATTGAGATTTTTCCAAAATTTGACCTTCAAGCATTCATAACTTCAGTTTTTTTTTCATTATTATGTGCGAATTTGCTATGGCGGCTCCAGATCTAGTCACCCTGTATATATAAGTCGAAAAATAGTGTGAACAGTCTGTTGGAAAGGTTAGTCACGTAACACTGAATAGTGAACCACGTTTTGTCGATCAGGGGCGTTGACAGCGAATCAATAATTCACGGGTCAGCAGCACCGCATGCACTATTGTGGTTCACCTACTCCTGGCCCACGGTTTAACAAGCATGTTTAATTTAGTCATTAGTGTTAATTGACAGTTTAATACGTCGATATAACACCCGGAGGCTCGAATTAACTGCGGATTTACACAGGGTTAAATTAAATTAGCTAGTGAAACTCCGCAAACGTGATCCATATCTAAGGAAGATAAAACAACAACAAAAAAACAAAATAATTTCTAAATTTCATGTACTGTGTTTCTCTTTCTTACTTGTGGTTATGTACAAACACGCTGTGAATGTGTGCATGAGGACGACTACCGTCAGCACATAACACACATACGCATACACTTTTTACTACAATTGGACAAACAACAGGCCCTGCAGTCTCGACATAGTTAGCAATCGTTTTCGGTTGCTAAGTCCGAACAATCCAGATGTAAATGTTTGGTAGTCTCGACACTCAAATTTATCGGTTGTTACCTACCGGTACCTACCTAAAATACCAGTAACAACCGATAAATTTGAGTGTGGAGACCACCAAATATCGTTACATCTGGATTGTTAGGACTTAGCAACCGAAAACTATTGCTAACTATGTCGAGACTGCAGGGCCAGGAGAACATGTAAATATTGTAATAAACATTTTTACAAAAAGAAAACGACTTTCAAAAAAAAAAAACATTACAAAGTGAAAAATTATTTTAATGTCGGAAGTCGATGTCTTTGGTTCTGCATTTTAGTTTTTTCCACCAACTTCCGAAATTAAAGTAATTTTTCACTTTATAGTTATGTTTATAGGTATGTTTTTATTGGTTTTAAAAAATGTGTAACTTAACTTATACCTAATTAGCACAACGAAGTAGTTGAACTAATCGAGGAAGAGCGAGGTTTATCCCATCACAAGTATCTTCGGATTACTTTCTGGGAAGCCCCGGCAACTTAATTGTAAAAAAACATTTTTTTTTATAGTTTTTTTTTGGAAGGCGGTTGATTTTTTTGTAATTTTTTTTTCACTTTTTAGTTATTGTACATACCCCACACCAATTCGAAAACGATCGTCTTACACATCCACTCCGTTTGAAGGCGGTTTTTTTTATTAAAAAAATATTTGTTGTTGATTTTTTTAAATCCATTCGACTGATTACGATAAAATTTAAATGAGACCACGTGAAAAGTATACCCCTTGAAACAAAAAAAGAATTTTCCAAATCGGTTCAGGCGTCATTGAGTAATCTGTGAAAATACAGAAAAACAAAAGATTCCGTCGAATTGAGAACCTCCTCCTTTTTTGAAGTAAACTATTCACTTAGAAGGTTTATTATTATTAACATTCAAGTCCCTTGTAAATGCCAATGAGCTTATATTGGCTGTTTACCAGATCGTTTCTCAGAATGCTGTTGGAAATTACTAGAAATATTACTTACCTAATTACCTACCTACAGAAAAAATATATAAATGTACGAACAGAAGCGATATCACTAGATCAGCTATACGGCTAGAGCTTCCATTAAAATTGTACTGACCTTTCACGCCAAGCTCTAATTTACCTTTCTCTATGATGTTGCATTTTATTTTCTACATCGTAGCACTTTTCCGACAAACTGTACCCTTGCAGCTAATAGGCATATAAAAAAGCGGGCGAGTTGGTACTAGGGATGAGTATTGACAAAGCCGTTGCATTGTACCGTTTGACCAATACCTACTCAAGAATTCTAAATCTACAAGATGACTTTCATTTCAGACTGTGAAAAGCATGGTGGTCACCATATCACCACGTTTGACACGCTAATAGGTACCTACCTACTATTATTTAATTTTGACCTAGTACTGCTATAATAATAGAACACATTTACGACGGCTAAGTAAATATGGAGATGGACTAAGCTTAGTCGACCACTTAAGAGCGTGTATACCTTATGAGTGGCAACGTCGCAATTTAGTGTCATATTTCGTGGTTTTCCATTTTTATCATTTAATCGGAGCTATATTTTAAAAATCTGTTTAATTAACTTTTTAGAATTACGTGAAAGTGTTTAAAAAGTAAGTAACCGTAATGCTTACAGTTATTTTACAATGAAAATAACGCCCTGCAAGTTTCCAATGTATTATTTGCATATAAATAGAACTGTAAACGCAACGATTTCTTACCTTTTACACAGTTTTCACATAATTCTAAAAAGTTAAACAGATATTTAAAATATAGCTCCGATTAAATGATAAAAATTGAAAACCATGAAATATGACACTAAATTGCGACGTTGCCACTCATAAGGTATAAACGCTCTTAAAGGCACCACATCTGAAAATGTGTCTAAAGACATCTCAGACACTCTTCGACAATGTTTTAGAACACAACAAGAGCTTAAATATATTCGCCCATTTGCAAAAAGGGTGACATAACTAAAAAATCTGCAATTTTGAGATAAGTATACAGGTGAACGCAGAAAATTTGATTATTTTTGCTATTTGCTATAAAAACGACATTACACTAAAGCCTACAAATGAGGGAGCTAGAAAGATGTGACTATAATATACTTCGTCGCACTTTTAGTGCTACTTTTACTCTTTTAAATCATCATACCCAAAAATTGCTCTTTTTGAATTACGTCAAGCTTTTCGCAAATGAACGATAATGTGTATTCTTTATTTATTTATTTACATAGCTTATTACAATACAAGCATCTATACCAATATTATATAGAGGTAAAATTTGTGAACTCGTATGTAGGATCCGATTCCGATTCAATAATGGGAAGCTGGGTGAAGCGTCAAGTTGCCCGCGAAATTCAAATTTTAATAAGTTCTTTGCAATTTGCACGTCAGTGTCAAGTTGTTTATTGAACAAAATAAATAATTCGTGACCGTAACAAGTATGTATTTAGAGAATTATAATCATTAAAGTCATCAGCCCTCTAAGTTCATAAAATAATGATAAATGATTGATAAATAAATGATAAATGATTTTATTTCTGTAAGTAGGTTTGAACAAACACTTTTACACGTCAATCGTATTTTAAAAACTAGATGAGGTCGGCATTTCTTATCTGACTACTATGAGAAGAAAGACCGAAACAAACTCAGAGGTCACAGTCTCTTTTAAAGTTCAGACAAAATCTTGGTCAGATCATGTGAAGGCTATGTAGATCGGTGTCTGAAATAGTATTTTGAGGAAAGAACACACACACAGATTGAGTGGACCTGTCCAGTCAGTGCACGCAATTGTCAGCAATCGTGCAGCTCAACTTAGACTTTAGCGGTGTTATTACAAAATAAGATTTTTCTTTAGACATGGTTTAAACCATCGAGGCTGTTTTTGATATAAGAACCTAACATAAATCAAAATACAGTTCCTTTTACAAAACTGACAACTTAGTCCGGTCTCAGGTTGTCAATTTTGTACTAAGAGCTTTACTAAAGTCAGCATAAAGTTCGAAATACAAAAACTGGCTCGACGTTTTAGGCCCGGGCTATAGTTAGATCGTGTTTTGTAATAATACCGAAGGAGTTCAACGATTCGACGAACAATACCAAAGAAAGGATATTTGAGTAGGCCGCATAAATTACTCATATAATCCTATTACTATATCCATACATACATATAATCCTATTGAATGACAATTTCATAAAATATCAATCAAGAGTATGGAAGTTGTATAGCTGACTCTATGATAATAATTCTGTAAAGCCATGTTTGTTACGGTCGCGAATCATATTGTTATCAACATACAACCCGACACTGACCTGAAAATTGCAAAAAAATTAAGAAAGTTTGAATATTTCGCGGGCAACCTGACGCTTCTCTCTTATGTATTGCTGAGTATCATACAAAGACATTAAATTATAATAATCAATTTAATCTCTTTGGTATCATAGGATACATTTTACGCTAAAACAAGAAATTTCACGAGAATGAACTCGCGGGTAGATGCTAAACTAATATTATAAAGAGAAAAGATTAGATTTTTTGTATGTTGGTTTATTACGCTTTCACTCTAAAAGAGCTGAACGCATTTGGATGAAATCTGGCACATGGGTAGATCATGACCAGGAGAAGAACACAGACTTACTTTTCATTATGTATCGCAGATGAAATCGCGGGCAACAGGTAGTAAAAAATAAACCACATGAATAGCTTGTGAATATGGCCACTATCGCTTTAATTACTAAAACCGGAAGCTTTCTAAGTGCGCTAAGTTACCTAGTCCAATCGCACAGCACCTGATATTTGATCGATACCAGCCAGCGTTGTTAACAAACGACCAATGGCTTTGACAATATTGATCCTTAGGGTCAGTGAGCTGTTACATTTGTTTACTTTTTACTAAACATACTACACTAATGACTAAACAGATTTACCTAACTATCGTTTGTGAGATGACTAAAATATATAATTTATAATAGTAATACGCTTCTAACACTCTTGTAATAACAAAAGCATGTGTGCAAGTTAATAATTATGTCCGAAAATGCCAATTGTTATATTTTAGTTAGAACTTACACGATCAGCTGACTTGGCAGCCGCTGAATAATGTGGCTACAGACAAAGAAACATGAAAAAAAATCCAGATAAATATTTGTGTTGCAAAAATAACACTGAATAAAACAGCGCGAGCTGCGCTTTCGGACAAAAAACTGGGCCGAATTTTTGCACATTGAAAACAAACAAAACTCTTTAAAACGTAGGAAAATATAAAACAACCATTACGTACATTGTAAAACGATGGACAACTTCACCAACCACCACATTATCCCGGCCAAAGCCCACCAATGTTGGTCCAAACACCAACCAATAAATATATCACTGCGTTTGCGCCTCGTAACGCGCGAAAACCAAAAACAAAACCGGTACAAACGTGTATAAACTGCTTATAAACTAGTATCTTTATATTCCGTAAAGAGAATATATTACAAAGTTTGGAGCTCTCGAACTAAACGCGCGTAAAGTTTTAAACCGCGTTCCCAACGTGTGTGGGGTTCGAACCCGGGTTGGAAACTAACCGACGAAGCCAACTGGCGTCCGGTGGCAAGCGGACCATATCGGAAGCACTCGGTATTGTGTAGGTATTGGGTAATTTATTCTAATACTTCACGGAAGTACATACTGTTGCTTGCGATTATGTTCTTTAAGTGTTTTATGAGTTTTAGGTTTTTAATATTTTTTCTTACATATATCTTCTTCTATCTTATACATATACAAAGTGGCGTATACCTTATCACATTAAATTATACCACGTATACCCCATGGTATACTTAGACGATATACAAAATTTTAATGAAATCCATTCACTAAAAAAATCTGCTGTTCCATACATTTTGTCGAGCGACGTGTAACAAAATGTAAAGCACAGCTGATTTGTTATTTGTTTTTTGTTTGGTACACTTCAGGGGCGATTTAAAAAAAATAAAACATAGTAACGCATACCATGGCATTAGCTAGTACATAATATTTAAGATGTTCCTTATTTATCTAAAATGCAGATAACGCAAAAAAAAATCGATTCCTGGTGTTTATTTTATAAACATCCAAAACAATCATCTCTGAAAAATTATCTCCAGAACTCTCCAGTACTCGCTTACAGTTACAAAACATTACTTATAAGTACCTTCACTCCCGAAACTGCCTTCACAAAAAGTACTACCAAAATTCCTTCAAGTTTCGCCGTCCGTATGTCACAGCGGAGCGTCTAGTAGGCCCCTTCCGGCTGCTATCAGTACCTCACCCATCGCCTTACGTTCATTTACATCGCCAACTTAGTATGCGAATAATGTACGCCGCTTGTATAACATTTCTAAGTGAGTTAAGACCTCTGCGTTAATTTTATCTTTAGTCTACAGCCGCGATTTGAATTCGAACCTCCATTTTGGGGGTATATTTTGCCGGGTTTCTCGAGAAAGTAGGGATGCACGTGGGTCGTTTTAGCTTACGGTTTTGAAGGAAATAGAATTACCAGCCTATTTTCGCACAGTAAGGATTTTTGCTCTTATTAAACAGAAGGTCGGATGACAGACGATGACCAACCATCTGTCTTCTTTTTCGAGTTTAGCAAAAGCTCAGTTACTCCTAAAAAACTTTCGTCAATAGAGTAACTATATACCAAACCAGAAAAAATACGGTTAGATTTAATCCTATAAGTCTAAAAGTAATAATAATAATAAAATGAGACAACATCCACACAAGGTCTTCAGGTCCCGAACTAGGTAGAGCCTGTACTACGGTAACCTGATGACTGATATACATACTTATATACATATACACACCCAGACACAGGTCAAACAGACATATTCATGCACACAAATGTTTGACTTGTCCGAGGATCGAACCCGGGACCAGCGGCTCAGAAGGCAGGGTCGCTACCAACTGCACCAACCGGTCAGTCAAAGTATTAAAAACGAAAATAAATCAGCACGATTTTCAAAACCAATTTTAAAGCTAGTAACAACACCGAAGAGTTTACTAAAAGTTTTTGAAAACAATTGCTTATAAAACATTCAGCTGCGTCTATCTCGAAGTAAATTAAATATAAATGAGTCTCGGAGTTTCTCAGTTAAACAGGCCAAGAATTCTCATAGTTAAACTTGTATTAATTGTTGAGTACTTAGTTCTTGCGAGACTCGACGTCAAGGTATCGTTTCGCTTTCTATTATTAAGCATTCTCGAAATACTAAATTGGAAGTTTCCGAAATTACAGCGGTGTCCTATAAGATGCTGCCATAGGAACGATTGGAGATTAATTTAATAAGGATTCTGAATATTAACTTAATGGAAACTCTATTTCTGGAATCGTTAGGTTTGGTACGAACTTTGGCGTCACGTTTTGAATAATAAAGACAACTGACTAAAATCCTAAAATTATGTCTGAAGACAGAACAGATAGTTATACTCGACGCTTTAATTTGAAGTGCCTATCATTTAAAGCGCTACAGAAACATAGGACACCGTAAAACGCTCGGTTTTTTGTCGCACAGTTAGGCGTATTGGTACATATTACAAGCCAGAAATTGAGTATATTGTCAAATGTTCAAAGAAAAGACTTATTCAAAAATATTGTATAAAAATAAATTAGTATCGTGATAAAGAAATCGTAAAACGAAGCTCAATTCATCGCATTGTTCTTAAAATTTTGAGCATTCATCATCATATTTATGTAACGATAATGAAGGGAATTCAATCAACTAAAGAAATACCCAAATAATATTACACTGAGCTGTGCCTTTATTTTTTAATTTAATTGAAACTGCAAAATTTGGTGGTCATTCGATTCAACTGACATCAAACGCATCGCTGTTTTGAACCTTATTTGTTGCCGCGATGCGATATTGTCAATTAGCTAAAAAATTGCTTCTTACTGCGCCTTAAGGTGCCTTAGCAAATGTCTAAAGCACAGATAGAAATACTTTGATAACAGTGACAGTTGGATCTCGGTTTCTCAGTGTCGGTTGGATTCTTTTACAAAAAAAATCCCTCTCATTTTCTCCCCATCTAAAAATATATAATATCAATAAACATTCTGGTACCTGAGGTGACCTTCCTCTTTCATTATAATACCAATTTTAACCACGGAAAGCTCTTCATTCCTACTTAACCATTTCATGGCAAAAACAAATCAATCACGATTAAGTTAAACAGTACCTAACATAATCAATTATGGATCCAGCGAGTTACATATTAGACTACCATTTAGAGCCCCAGAAAAGCTAACACAAAAACACATTCACGTTTATCGCCCAAACAGAGGCAGACAATGATTTGATTCAATAAAGTCACACCGGACGCGGCGATCCCATAAATATTAATTAAACGACTTTTATGTTATTTATTGAATGGACTATTGAACAAGGATTCCTTTATCTTGTCATTTATTAGATTTGTGAGCGATAATGATTGAGACAAGACGTGGGGGAGTTTATTGACTATGAGAGAGGATTTTGGGTTGTACTAATATATATAGCTCCCGACGTAAAATGAAATCGGTAAGATTTTTTCAGGCTACAATTGCGGTAAAGGCAAATAAGAGATAACGAATAAAATAAAACGTAGGTAAAAAGGAGGAGGCGGAACGCGTGAGGGAGAGGCAAAATTTGCGCCCTCACGCCCCTAGCCGCCGCAGGAAACGCCCTGGGCGTCGGGAATCGCAGGCCGATTCCCGGCCACCGTAGGCGCGGGCTTGCGAACGGCGAGCAATGGGCAGCTTGCCGTTCGATAAGGACCAGGCCCAGGTCGACGGCGCGTTGTGTTCCACGCGCGCCTCAAATAGATGTCAGCACCAATGACGGGGTTTGCTAGGACCGATGCCTGCTAGGGTTGCGGAAAAGACCAAGAGGGTTACCGTGGCCCCTGGCACAGGCAACTGAAGGAACACGGGTGGGTTTTAGTCAGTAAGAGTCTGACACGCCCTCCTGCTCTGCCCAGAGCGGGAGAAGTTATTTGATGATTTCCCACCCACAAAAAAAAAAAAAAGGCCTGACTGTTTATAATACAACAAATATTCATCAAGCAATTCTTCTGATATCATCATCTGCCTAGCCCTTTTCCAGCTATATTTGGGTTGGCTTCCAGTCTAACCAGATGCAGCTGAATACCAGTATTTTACATGGAGCGACTGCCTATCTGACTTCCATAACCCAGTTACTGGGTAATACGATAAACCTTGGTAAGACTGGTTGTCAGATTTTCGGGCTTTTGACGACCCGTAACGACTGTCAAAGGTCCAAGAATGACAGCCGGGATTAACGGCATAACGTGCTTTCCGAGCCACGGAGGGGTCTTGGTATGTAAAGATGGTCACCCATCCTCGGACCAACCGCGGCAAGCGTAGCTTAACCTGATCGATCGACCCGTGCGGCTTTTATTACTTAGTCTTAATTCTCAATCTTAAATAATATGTTCTTAATTCTTGTTTCTGACAGGCGGTGGTTATAAGCTTTTTCCGTCATCATTATTAAGTGCTTTGTAAACGCCAGGATTACAAAAGACTGACCCTTAAATACACACTTCTTTCCTTGCTTCTTAGTATGACTGAACCAGTCTTGGTTTCCGTACGTCCTTTTCGGGTAACCACTGAAAAGGAGCACTGTGCTGTGGGCCCCCATAGCACAGCATCGTGCTGAGTGGAAGACTTCTTGTCACAGTCATGACGTGCAGCTGTCGACTATTTCTGGTTTGTGCTCGTGATTATAGATCTATTTTGTTTTTATTTTTCTTGAGCTAATTATCTTTTTTGTATGCACGTGTGTCTGTGACAAAGAAAACTATTTTTCTTTCTATGATCAAGAAAGATTAAAGAAGTTTGGTGAATGAGTTGTCATTCCACCTGATACTAGGGATTCACACTATTGATAGCTCTCGTCACTTATGTTCTCACGATGAGATTTGTATAGAATGGACCGGCAGAAGTTGGCTTTCCCAGATCCCTGTCATTTTGATTGCACTAGATGACCGGAGGGCCTAAACGCAACGTTTCGTTTTTCTACAACACCTTTCCACAGGATTGATAGAATCTTTTCGGTTGCTTAATTCATCAACGTCTGCCTTGCTCTTTCCCAACTGTGTCTTTCAGTCTCAGCAGATGCAGCTGAATACCAGTATTTTACATGGAGCGACTGCCTTTCTGACCTCCACAAACCAGTTACTGGGTAATACAATACCCCTTGGTAAAGACTGGTTGTCAGACTTTAGGGCTTTTGACGACCCGTAACGACTCTCAAAGATCCAAGAATGACAGCCGGGACCAACGGCTTAACGTGCTTTCCGAAGCACGGAGAGGGGTCTTGGTATGTAAAGATGGTCACCGATCCACAGACCAACTGCGGAAAGCGTAGCTTAACCTCATCGATCGACCTATGCGGCTTCTATAACTTAGCTTAGCTTAAATCTCAAACCAATAAATACATTTTGACTTTTCTGTAATCGTTATCGCTGATAGAATGTCACTTTGACTATGCCCTCTGCTAACTCTTTAACATTTGTACATGTAAACTTTGAGAGGTGTGTCTGCCCTTTTTTTTTTTTTTGGTGGGAAGTCATCAAATAACTTCTCCCGCTCTGGGCAGAGCAAGAGGGTGGGTGTAACATTGTGAAAACAACAAAACACCAATACAAAAAATTCCCACTTGATTTGACATAATTATTGTGTGTTTGTCATGGTGTGTCTAACAAAAAAGCTCGAAGCTCTGGTCGTGGGTGACCGGTGTGACGTGCCGGAAGCGGGCCGTGTGCGGACTTCCGGTCCGCTCGGCCGGAACGCCCGCCGCATTCCGATAGGGTGGCGTTATAAACTTATGTGATTACTGGGTTTAGAGTGTGATATGTGATACTGTTTTTGAGTTTTAGTTTTGGTAATTAAACGTTATTTTGGGCTTACATACAGTCACACAGATATTAATTAATTTACTATATTATTCGTTTATGTATATGTATATCCCTAAGTATAAATAAATATTAATTATTTCAACATTTTCGTTATTGCATACACCACTGTTTGTATCTGCATCACCCAAAGGTTGACTCGAGAAAACGCCTATGGCTTTAAGTCCGCCTCTGTACGTTTGTGTGCTTAAAGTTTGAATAAATAAAAAAAATATTCAGTTCATAAGAGTGGGGATGATACAATTAAGTTAAGTGTCAAATTAACCAAAATTGTAACTTAAGTGGTTTCCGTTTTTATACGGAAATAACTGTTTTCCTCGTCTTGATTGTAGCAATTTGTAACAGGTTTTAGACATCAATATGATTTGAGCGTCAAAAATATTGTATGTACGTTTTTATACGTCTTTGCCACTATAAATAACTAAATAAAATTATTTAAAATAACTATGTTCTACAAAAATTCACAAAGATATTCAATAATGTCAAGGGCTCCCATATATCTGTGGTGTAAATTGAATCTTTCTCGGAAGGATCGTGTCTACGCCATTGCAAAAGAATAGGTACCTCTTCATTATAAATAAGTGACTACAAGTTTTATTTTACACTGTTTTACATATAAATTGAACCATTGATAACAAAACAGTAAAACAAATTGTTTGACTCAATTTAAACCGGTTTTGTTACGCTTTCTTTACAATACGTGGTCGTTGCACCGCCATACACCACACTGTAACGCAATACACTTGAGGCCGATATAAGTTAAAAGTTATATTGCTTGGAAACTGTTTCGATAGCAGCAATACTAGCGTATCAGAGTGTTATTTTATAAAATTGGAATTGAAAAGTGTTATCGAAAATTGTTTAATTGTTGCGGTTTCATTTGTAACTGGGACATTTTAGTGGCATTCCATAGTTGTACGTGTAAAATGTATTTGCGAATGAGTTGTTAATTAATATTGATAGCATAGTTTGTGGGTAAATAAAATAAATAAATGCTGGTCGTTTAATTGAGAGGTTGTACCATTTGAGTAGGTGGCCGTCACTGTTGTTGTTATTTACTTAATGCATGCATAACTCCATGAAATTTAATATTAATCTATTGTCCACATATTTTGTAGAAACTGTTTTGTGGAAACCAGCAAAACATTTTAACCACCATTTTGCAGATTTGTAGGTACAGTCTATCCAAACATTTATTTTGAACATAAAAACTTGGTTTCGCTTGGTTTTTCTGGCCAAATGTGTACTTTACACAAACAATGAGTATGCTAGACACCGTAACTTATGTTCTGCACTGATTCATTTATTTTGTTGTTCTTTAATATGCACACACATGATCTTATTGCATTCTGTTGACATCGTAACCACAAACTTCTAAGTTTCAGTAATATTTATTTTTATGATTGCTTCTTTGGTCTAGTCTCGGGTAAGGCAAAGTGTTATTTTGTTTTTCCATCAGCACGCGTAACGTAACCACTAAAGAAATGGGCTTTGTCGACGGAAGAATAGACAAAATTACAAATTGTAGAAACATTTCATTAGAAAGCTGTCAACAATCTGTCATTTTGTCTATTCTTCCGTCGACAAAACCTGTTTCTTTGGTGATCATGCTACGCGTGCTGGATGTTCTCAGAAGTAGACTGGAGTCTAGATTTGTTGGCGGACAGGCTTGCCCCCTGTTACATGAGACTTAAAAACATATCTGGTGAAATGTGAGTGTACTAGGTAAACCTCGGCCTAAACCTTCCGGGAAGACAGTCGAGATTTTAGTTTATATTAGGATAAAGAGGTACGAGGAACATGGTGTAAAGTTCACTCACACCTCCATAGAAAAGGGAGGATCCTCCGACCAGACGGGTGTCGTGTCTGGTGGGCAACTGCCCGACGATTGATGTCGGGAAGTTGTATAATAATATGCTAGTCGCGCGGTAAACTCTGCTTGCGCGATGCAGGATTTACGTGACGTCAGTATGACGCTCAGCTCGCTTGAGGCGATATAGATAACGCTACAAGGACGACTCAGGGTTTTATCAGTTTCCACCGCTTTATGGAGTTTTTACTCATTCAGAAAACAGACTTCTAGGAAAGACAAATTGTTCCTAAAAGTAGCAAATGACCGGTAAATGCAGGCAATGTTCACTTAAATTATAGTTAATCCATAAGAGTTTCTTCATGCTTCCTTGTGTCTTGCGGTCTTGCGGTAACTGGTCGCATTTTATAACAGGCTCGTTTTTCTTGGTAGAATGTGTTTTTATTAAAGGAATAAAAAGAAAAGGTTTTCATTAGTAGCTGATTATTGGGGATTCAAGACCACCGGTAGCCCAGCCTAACTAGACCAGTGGCCTTGAATCCCAAATAATCAGCTACTTTAATTGACAATTCATTTGTGTCATACCTAGAGTAGATTTGTTTTTATTGCACATTATACTCTGCACACTTGGCGAATGAGAGTTAGACCGAATAATGAGTAACATTTTGACCGTCATGACATAATTACTACAGAATGGGTGTATCTTATTTTTCCTTTAGTTTCTCTCAAACGTTTTTCATTTATTTCATTGAGCCTGTTACATATACATAATATACAGTGAAAGAGAGCAGGGGTGGCCCAATGGTAACAGCCCCGACCTACGAGTTGTAAGGCGTGAGTTCGAATCCAGACAGGTGCTTTACTTTGTGTAAATAATTTCATCACCACTGCTCTCAAAACGGTGAAGGAAAACACCAAGAGGAAACCAGCTTGTCCTAGAACCAAACATTCGAAGACATGTGACATCTCCCAACTCTCACTGGGCCGCGTGGTGGATTACAGCCCCCTCCCTCTCGATGAAAAGAGCATGAAATGCTGCAGTGAAAGGACCTTTGTTCTAACCGGGTGTCCCACGACACCTCTCGACTTATTTTAATTCATTGTTATAACGAACTATTCACTGTAACAGCAAGTAAGTTTGTCAATTATCAAACTTGTCAGTCATTTTAATTTACATTCCGCTAATAAATCAAGAACAGAAAGATTACTTAGTCTGAACTTAAGTGTTAATATTTTAGAAATTACGCATCATACATAACCTTTGATTAAGACATTTCAGTGAACTTCATCATTTAAAACTGTTCAACTGCTCCAAAGTTTTTTCATTTTACTATGTTTTATCTTAAAATAAATATTTAAGATTTAATCATGAATAATGTAGCTCTGAGGTGCCTAGACTCGTTAAGAAGGACTAGGTTTGGGTTTAAAAACACGGCAGGCACATTTTTTTGACTGTACCTGGGCTATGTCAGATTAATTGTACTACCAAATTAAATTGTCCGTATAATCAAATCACAACTGTCATTCTTTGACTGTTGTATGAAACGGCTATAAGACGGCGGGTTACAAATAATTTCCTCGACAATGTTGCTGTAGTTGTACCTACGATAGACTTTTACTATCAATAAAATGGTCACACTTAGTAATCAATAGCTTACAAATATTATAATAATATTATTATAATTATATTCAAATACCTAAGTTAAAATGACGAATAATATTCCCTAAATAAATAGTCATAACAGGATTACTTAAAAAAAATGTGTTCTGTAAATAAAAGTTGCCACCAATTTTCTCTTTCAAATATTTTCCCTCTTTCAGCATAAAACCCCTATTTAAATGCAAGCGAAAGTGAACTATATTGACAAAGTGCTAGGTGAATGTCCGGGCGACACAATTTTCCTCAGTCGATGCATATTTAGTTCTATGTATACGGGCTTTATCGGTTCACTTCTGTATTTGATGAGTAACTTTTATGTACTATGATTAACTTGGAAGATTATGTTTGTTTTCAATTTGTTGTTATGCGATCGGTTGTTTATTTTTTAATTGGGTGCTATTTTTCACTGAAGCAGATGCAATTTTAATTGAAGCAGGTGGTGGCCTTGTGGTAACGATCCTGACTTACGAGTTGTCGGTCGTGGGTTCGAACCCAGACAGGTGATTTACTTGGTGTAAATAATTTCATCACCACTGCTCTCAAAACAGTGAAGGAAAACCTCGTGAGGAAACTGGCATGTCTTAGAACCAAAAATTCGAAGACATGTGGCCTCTACCAAGTCACACTGGCAGCCAGATTATTACAACCCACTTGAAGAGAGGAGCCCTGTGTCACAGCAGTGGGAACATTATAGGCTGATTATGCATTTTTTTATTGGATTGTCTAATTTGTGTGTGGTGAATAACTAACTTAGGAAAATAAATCAATCGTGTCATGACATAATTATGACGCGGCGTTAGTTATCGAATTCAATCACGTTCTCTTTATGTAATGAATATTTATGTAAGATTTATTGCGAAACGATACTTAGGTACCTACTAAATTTTAATCGGTTGGTGGTTTGCGTAAACTCCATTCTTTTCTAAATCAAAACTCCTAGCGCTTTCGTAATAGCTTTTTTTTTTGAGAGTGGAAAGTCATCAAATAACTACTCCCGCTCTGGGCGGAGAGGGAGGGCGTGTCAGACTCTTACTGACTAAAACCCACCCGTGTTCCTTCAGTTGCCTGTGCCAGGGGCCACGGTAACCTTTTCGGACTTTGCCGCAACCCTGACAGGCATCGGCCCTAGCGGACCCCGTCATTGGTGCTGACATCTCTTTGAGGCGCGCGTGGAACACAACGCGCCGTCGACCCGGGTCTGGTCCTTATCGGACGGCGAGCTACCCATTACTCACCGTCCGCAGCGCCGTCCACAGGCCCGCGCCTACGGTGGCCGGGAATCGGCCTGGGATTCCCGACGCCCAGGGCGTTTCCTGCGGCGTCTAGGGGCGTGAGGGCGCGAATTCAGACCTTTTCCTCACGCGTTCCTTCCGCCACCACCTTCGCGAGCATTACTGCTTCGCAGAAGGAGGTGATGGTTCCCGTAACCACCGTAACTCCGTACCATGGCCTGGACCAGGGCCGGACGCGAGAGATCGCCACCGCCAGAAAGCCACAAATCGCCTGCACGAGGACACGGTGGTGCTCTGCCCAAGCTGCGCAGGCCTCCACCGTATGCTCCACCGAGTCCTCCGGGCGATCCACACAATGGTGACACCCGGGCGTTTCGTCCCGCCTTATCCGGAACAGAAACCTCCCGAAGCAACCGTGTCCGGTGAGGACCTGCGTCAGGCGGAAGGTGAGGACGCTGTGGTGCCTCTCTAGCCACTTCTCAACTTCGTCATAGCCTGAGACGATTATATTAATAAACATTTCCACACATACCCTGAAAATAATCTCATTTATTATTTACTAAATGAATATAACTTTAGAAGATAAAATTTGCTTAAACATAAGAGCAAGTCAAATACACGAGTTTTAATAGATGACATTATGTGCTATAACCCCGTAATAAGCAACTCTACAGCAATTAATTAACTAACAGCTTCCATAATGCTTTCACCGGTGCCGAGAAGTTTCATCTTACGAATAATAAAATAAACCTACATAGACAAAGTACGTTAGTTAAAGAGTTACATTTTAATAGATTTGGTAGGTACTGCTCTTTTGGTCAGGGTGGAATGAGAGGTATGCTCTCTCTCCCTCTCCGCCGCCTCCTTTGCATGCATCACCTCCTCGCAAAAGGAGGCAACAGCATGCCACGCGTTTTCACTTCCGACCATAGATTGAACCAGGCTGGAAGCAAAGGTAGGTGCCAACTATAAGGGCCCTACGCCCTTATATTACCGGGTCGAATAAATAAAAGGCGAATTTAGTATTGAACGTGTAATTATTCCAAAAACTATGATACTGATGATATCAGTATCATAGTTTCATCATCATGACTGAATCACGACGCGCACTGTCAGCTCTGCTTCTAAATATGAAATACATGCCATCAACTTACAAAATATTATTCGCTGAGGGCGGTTATCAAAGCCAACTGGATAAAACGTGTACAGTAAAAAGTATTTCAATAAAACTTGAACATTTTTAATTCGTGCACATCATTCGAGCACCATACGATATTTCCCCTATTATATC
Organism: Brachylomia viminalis; assembly: GCA_937001585.2. Taxonomy (NCBI): domain Eukaryota; kingdom Metazoa; phylum Arthropoda; class Insecta; order Lepidoptera; family Noctuidae; genus Brachylomia; species Brachylomia viminalis. The sequence continues at coordinate 4,930,959 of OW443299.2, read as the reverse complement.
CACGTTCTATGCCGCCGCAACTAAAAGGGACGTTTATTTTTATTTAGTTCAGTGATACATTTTTTGAGTCGCATGTGTACCGCCAGGTCGTTATAAAAATATTTGTGTAAAATTTTAAATGTTTTATTTATTTTTAACAGTTTTGAGTTTTTCCGTTATTCGTGGAATGCGTTTGTTATTTAACTTGTTTTTGTAGTTCTATTGTTTTGGCTGTAGTTACCCATCCACGAACTGACCGTGGCAAGCGCAGCTTAACCTCCGATCGACCTGTGAAGCTGTTATTATTTAGCCACGAGCCCCTCGCCTTTAGTAATCTCTATTGGCATGCAGTAAATAATTGGTACATGTTTGTCGTGAATGTTGTAAAAGAGTAAGCATTAAATACATCCATGATCCAATAAAAAAATGTAATCATCGATCACTTTATCAGGCTTGGTCATTTTGGAATCATTTCTATGACACATTATATATTTATTCATTCTCGTTCAATGAATATTTCATCAGACACACACATACAAACAACATAAATGATAAATTACTTATTTACACGTCAATCAATTTTTTCTTAAACTAGATGAGGTCAGCGTTTCCTATCTGACTACTCTGAGAAGAAAGGCCGAAACCAACTCAGAGGTCACAGTCTCTTTTAAAATCCAGACAAAATCTTGGTCAGATCCTGTGAAGACTATGTAGATCGGTGTCTGAAATGGTATTTTGAGGAAAGAACCACACAGATTGAGTGGACCTGTCCAGTCAGTGCACGCAATTGTCAGCAATCGTGCAGCTCAACTCAGAACTTATGGAGCACAACGATTTGACGAACAATACCAAAGAAAGGACCTTTGGGTAAAGCATGAATTACTCAAACTGCCAGGTCATGATTAAACTAACTGAGAAAAATACAAAAAAGCAATGACCGAAATAGTTCTCACATTCACAATAATTGAAATAATACTAAAATACTTTATAAAGTAAATACCTACTCATGTCATTGTATTACATAAAATTCATCAATTTCAATGTGTTTATAAAAATCCGGACATAATCTTTGAGGAACATGTAGATTGGTGTCTGAAATGGTCTTTCGAGGAAAGAACCACCCACACAGATTGAGTGGACCTGTCCAGTCAGTGCAAGCATTTGTAAGTAACCGTGCAGCTCAACTCAGAACTTAAGTAGCTCAACGATCATAACTTAACATCATGCCTGTATTCCCCAAAGGATTAGGCAGAGGTTCACTACTGAGAAATTCTAGATGGGAAACCCAATAGCACTTTGCCATACCCGGGAATCACACCCAGGACCTTATGTTCAGCTGTAGCGCTTGCGTTCACTAAGGCAACGTGGTAATCCATCATAAAATCACGAACAATTTGCAATAAACGATTTGAGATTTGAACTAATTAAATAGAGGTTAGGTATTATTACTTTGTTCTGTAGCGGTATCTACATCGCCACGTGCGGCCTGCGCGTCAAACTGACATCACGCAAATCAAGCATGGCACAAGCAGAACTTACCGCGCGACTATCATATATACAACTTCCTGACATCAATCATCGGGCAGTTCCCCACCAGACACGACCCCCGTCTGGTCGGAGGATCCTCCCTTTTCTATGGAGGTATGAACGAACTTTACACCATGTTCCTCGTACTTCTATAGTTCTACCAATAAACGTTGGTTAATTGACATGAAAACCACATTTTCATTGCACTTACGGAACAACTACTGGGAACCGATCGTGGGACGTCGCAGTCGCTAATAGCGTGTGATTACAGTGTTTGCTGTTTCATAGCGTATGAACACCATAATGACTCACAATTCAAGAGTCTAGTGAAAGCTTCGCCCTGGATGTTTCGTTTGCACTTTGTAGAATTATTATGACCATACCTTGGTGGGTAGATACCTATAGAAACTAATAGGTTATTATTTTTAAATAATAATAATATTTTTTTGACTGACCGGTTGGTGCAGTTGGTAGCGACCCTGCCTTCTGAGCCGCTGGTCCCGGGTTCGATTCCTGGACAAGTCAAACATTTGTGTGCATGAACATGTCTGTTTGACCTGTGTCTGGGTGTTTTTATGTATTTAAGTATGTAATCAGTCATCAGGTTACCGTAGTACAGGTTCTACCTAGTTCGGGACCTGAAGATCTTGTGTGGGTGTTGTCTCATATTATTATTATTCCGTTTATTTTTATTTATTTATTAAATATTTGCCATGGTGATTTTTACTGAGTTTACACAAAATAGACAAGTTGTGTTATTTCTATATTCTCTGTAAAAGGCTTGAAGAAATATTGTTTTGTTTTCGTTCGTTTTCATAAACCAGTAACAGATTTAATCTAGCACAAACCCATTCAAAAATACGCTACAAAATTCAAACCCGTCAACCACAGTGTTTGTAGTTGGAAAACGTAGTGCAGATATGAACAATTCGCGTGTGGTTCCTTTAATGTTTCCTCTACATGTAATATGTATCAAGTAGACACTGTAGTGCACTGTGTATCATAACTCAATTGAATAGCGTTGTTGTGTTGGGTGCACGTTGTAACTCTCTAGATAGCTGTTTATTCGTTTTAAGATCTTAATGGAGCATTTTAGTCTGTTGTTTTAGAATAATATAAATCAATTTGTAATTTTGTTTAGTTACAGCTTTTTGTGATGATATGAAAAGAAATGGCCAGTGGAGAAGGTTCATAGAAGAGCTGACAATCAGCCGATCTATTCTGTAAAAATGTCAATAGTGTTAATTCCTAGCATCAGGTGGAATGACACCTCACTTCAAACTAACTATTTTCTTTTATTTTTTTGGGGTGGAAACTCCTCATGGATGTCCGCCGCCCTGGGGCGGGCGGCGGGGTCTGTCAGGCTCTTACTGACTAAAAACCACCCCAGTGTTCCATCTCACACCAACGCTGGGGGTCGCGGGAACGTACGATCCTTCCGCAACACTTCAAACTAACCTCACCTAAGTTTCCACAGTGAGATTTTTATAGACCGGCTGGACTTCATTTGAGATGTTCTATCCATATACTCCTGTATAAAAGGAAACCGTGACTGACTGATCTACCAACACACAGCTCAAACCACTGAACGGATTGTGCTGAAATTTGGCACACGGATCTGGGGGCACGGTAGTGCCCCCGCCAAGACGAGCCAAGCGAAGCGCAAGGGCACTACCCTCGAAGTGATTCGTCGTTTTTTTGAACCCTCATAGAGTTGGTTTCCGATGTACCAGATAGTTCATATTCTCAGGATATGATGTCAATAATAGACTTATTTTTATACAAAGTCTCAATTGAATAGCTCTAATACTTTAGATTTTATTGATATCTAAAATACACCGATATCGTCACTGACACACTCACTGATACACTGACACACAGATGATCATCAAAATGTGTGGCTACTTCCTGAAGTGCTAGAAAGCTGAATTTGGTATGTAATCTAAGTTTAGTATACAATCAACAAAAAAAAATCATAAACTTATAACTTTCGCCCCCCATCCCCTAAAGTGGGGGGGTGGAAGTGTGTATCAGACTTCAAAATGTTAGGGTACTTCCTGAAGTGCTAGAAAGCCGAAATTTGGTACGTAAACAAAGTTCAGTCTACAAAAAAATACTGCCGTGCCCCCAGATAAACTTATAACTTTAGCCCCCCATCCCCTAAAATGGGGGGGGGGGTGGAAGTTTGAATGAGACTTTCACCAATTTTATGAATTAGGACATGATAGTTTACACGGGACTGTAGACAGTAACTAAAAAACCTATTAATAAGTAGGTACTTATATATTTTTATGTAGAATTTGTGAAGTTAGGGTCGGTAGAGTTAGGCCGTGTAGATTCAGAAGTTTGGCGCTACATGAGATCTGATATCTTCTTCACAGGGCAAACCTTATGTGGTCGTCTTGGCAACATTTTACATGAAATGTGTGTTGGTGGGATAGTTATTATGACGTAGGCATCCGCTAAGAATGTTTTTTTTGGAAATTCGACCTTTAAGGGGGTGAAAATGGGGCAATTACTTTGTATGAAAAATCATATTTCTGAGTTAATAAACTTGAAACTTGGCACGAATACATATCTAAGTAAATTATAATTAATGTAATTTTTTATTTTCCATCGGGAGATTGGGGGGTGGCAAATTTTATATGGAATAATTTTAACTTGCGGTCCAAATAACCCGAAACTAAGTACCTACAATATACTCAAGATCAAAAATAAACAATAACGTGTATCAGTGTTTATCGAAAATCGTCCCTCGAAGAGGCACTGGGGTTATTAAACTTCTAAGGGGAGGATTTAACTGCGTGGCTAGATTAACTCAAAAATTGGTATGAATATAATCTTTAGTTCCGTATAGTCGTTAGTAAAATTCCACCCCTGTAGGGGGAAAAGAGGAGATACAGTTTATATGAAAAATCTTATTCCTTTGGTTAATAAACTTGGCAATAATTTCCTCGTAAATAATAAAGATTGGCACTGTAAGTTTTTTTAAGCACTTCACAGAGGATTTAGAGGGTGTCAAAGTTAGTAAGTAAAGGCACTGTTGGGTTAACTCGAAACTTAGTACTAATATTTAAAACAAAAAATAAAAAGTACGTAATTCATGGTTTTTCAAAAATCCACTCCTAACGGGGTGGAAAAGGGTAATAAAGATTGGATTTTACTGCTTGCTTCAATTAACTCTAAACTGGGAATAAATAATGATAAATCCTACAATGGAAATGCACCAAACGCTTTTTTTTAAACCAGTCCAGCCGATCTATTCTGTAACAATTTCGCCGTGAAAACTTAGGTGAAGTGAGATTTCACTCCACGTGATACTAGGGATTGACACTGTTAACAGCTCACTCCACGCTCACTTCACCCAAGTTTTCACGGTGAGATGGTTACAGAATAACATTGATGTCGTGGTGAAAAGGGAGGACAAACTGTTTATTTGGAAAATCTTATTCCAATGATCTATCAAGTTAAAAATGGGCTCGAATACTTATTTATCTAAATCTATACTTTATACTTATAATTAATATAATAAAGCTAAGGAAGTTTTTTTTTCGTTTGAACGCGCTAATTTCTGGAACTACCAGTCCGCTTTGAAAAATTCTTTTTGCATTTGAAAGCCCGATTTTTGAGGAAGGCTATAGACTATTTGACATCTCGCTACGACCGTAAGGAGCTGAGCAAAAGGAAAAAAGGCAGAAAGAACGCTAATTAAAAAGGAAGTAATAGCGTGGCGCGATGCGATTCGACGGGGTGGGTCGAGAGAACAAGAAATTTCACGAGGACGAGGTCGCGGGCACTAGCTAGTATTAGATAAACGCCTAAACAAGAGTCAATAGGTGGGAACCTGTTGAGGCTTGTTTAAGCGTATTTTCTGAAGCAAAAATATCAGAGGGGCAATTCCCGTATTTTTAAAACCGTTCGCATTCTAATCTCAGTCTCAATCTGTCAAAATTACAATCAATTTACATAAATTTTTGACAGGTTTTTGACATTGATTGTCGCTGAAATGAGATTGCGACTTGAATTTGAACGTTTTTTAAGTACGAGAATTGGCCTACTGATTTATCGACAAAATCCTGCCCACTGTGTTCCAAAATAAGCAGTCATAGTGACCTCTGCGCACAGCCCTGCCACCGATGCGACACGGAGCTGTGGAGGTGTTGAAGTTTTGGACCAACAAAATGTGAAATTCTGTCGTGCCAACGACAAAAGATGAATTTTGTACCGTTATTACTTCTTCACCAAAATAAAAGCCAGTCAGTTCCTAGTGAAGTTTCTAGACAAGCAAATCATAACGAATGAGCGAACCTTTCCTGTATATTTAACTCATTCCTTTCTATTGAAAATCAGACTATATACTTAATGCATGAAAATTCGTCACCTTCGATGTCAAACATCATTATGTTATCGCGTTTCTATCCAGCGCTTCGCTCAAAGGCCGCGCCTTATACGGTAGATATTAAAAAAATCCTTTATATCCGCTCCCACGGCTTCAGATGAGAAAAGCGATGACTTTTAACGTAATGCCTTTTAGCTCAGGGCGCATACATGCGGTTTTAGAAAAATAGGCAGAATATCCATTGCTAGCAAAGCGCAATGAGAAACTTAGGTAAAGTTTACTTAGACTGCAGTTAAGTCGTAATAATGTTTTTTCCAGACTCACTGTCATTATGGAGTTACCTTGGCTTACCTTGAAGTCTTTAAATAGACTCCCGACCCAGGTCAGGCGAAAAAAGGAAAACTTGCTCAAGTGGAGGGAGATTCACAGATGACTCCACCCTTTTTTTTTAGGGTGGGATATCATCAAATAATTTCTCCGTGTGGGAGGGCGTGTCAGACTCTTACTGACTAACACCCACCCGTGTTCCTTCAGTTGACTGTGCCAGGGGCCACGGTAACCCTTTCGGACTTTCCTGCAACCCTGGAGATGATTCCACCCTGGAGTGTCAATGTGGTGCTGTTCTACAAGCGATGGGTCACATAACCTGTTGTCTGCTCGTTACAGGAGCTGATGGACGCTACTGAAGATGTCAAACTCGTAGCTTAATTCTAGGCCGACTGTATTTTTAACCGACGAAAAAAAACGGAGGAGGTTCTCCAGTCGACGCGTATTTTTTTTTTTTTATGTATGACCACGCATAACTTTTTACAGGGTAGTTAGATTTTGATAATTCTTTTTTTATTGGAAAGGGTAAGCTCCGAAGTTGGTCCCATATAAATTTGGATAAAATATTCCAACCCTAAGTGAAGGAAAACAGGGGATGATTGAGTGTTTGATCATTCTTTTTTTTTTGGATAGGGTATACCTTGAAGTTTGTCCCTTATAAATTTGGAAAAAAAAATCCTATACTAAGGGTGGGAAAATAGAGGTGGGGGTAAAAATTTAAAAAAAATTGGAGTTGGTGCCAAGCAATATAAGATACCTAAATGAGGATAAGGATGTAGTAATTAGCAGATTATAGCCACAAAAAATTATAAAATAATAACTTTTTAACAAAAAAATTAAACCGCCGAAAAAACTAAAATCAATAAAAGCACCAAAAAGTTAAAAATAATACTATAATTATCCTACCTATATTAATAAACCTAATCTAACCTACGATTAACCTATACGAAAATTTAAAAAAATTTTGGAGTCGGTGCCAAGCAGTATAATATAAAATAGCAATATAAAATACTCTGGAATTACCAGTCAGTCGTTTCATTACTTAGCTTGGCACCGACTCCAATTTTTTTTTTAATTTTAGTATAGGTTAATCGTAGGTTAGATTAGGTTTATTAATATAGGTAGGATATAGTATTATTTTTAACTTTTTAGTGCTTTTATTGTTTTTAGTTTTTTCGGCGGTTTAATTTTTTTGTTAAAAAGTTTTTTGATTGCCATCGACACGCAAAGATGAAGATCAACTGCATCACCTGTTGAAGCCGATAATCGTCTAGGTAAGCAGGCTAAAGGTTGCATTCTTAAGTAAGTAAGTCTTTATTTGCCTTAAACATGGTATAAAAGGTGTTACAGTTTGGTAATATAATATAGTCCACATGTTTAGCTATACAACATCGTGTATCAATTGCATGCAAAATACTTAGAATTAATTAGTAAGTAGAAATAAAATGTCAAAGCTATAAAACATTCTCCACAATACAATCATCATAACATAAATATTATTTAATGTCAGAAATTAATCTCCACGAACAAAATCAAAAAGTGACAATATAAGAAAACATTATAAAAGTAAAAATTATTCGCAACAGTTCCATAACATTACATAACATAACTTAAAGTAAAAAAAAAGGAAATCAATAAAATCAATAATTATAAAATTAAAAATGTCAATATTATAAACATTATCGACGATCCAGTATGTCATTATTTGTGAATTATAATTTAATGTCAAAAAAATCCTTAATGTCATAAAAATTATGTTCATTCAGCCATTTAAAGAGTCTGTTTTTAAAAGAATTAATATTAAATAATAATTTAATTTCTTTTGGAATTTTATTATAAATGCGTACACACATCACCAGAAAACTTTTAGAGTACTTGGCTGATTTAGGAGTATCCTGCAATACAAGTCTACATGGATCCCTATTACGAGAGTATATTTGATCGACTTTCTTGAATAATTCCTTATTATTATATACAAAATTACATATCTCGTAGATGTACAGTGAAGGAAGTGGTAATAAACCAAGCCTTTTAAAATGCGGTTTACAGGACTCGTCAGTACGGATCCCACAAATGGCTCTGATGCATTTCTTTTGCGCGATAAACACTCTGTTTTTATCTGTACTGTTACCCCAAAAAATAAGTCCATATCGCAAAATCGATTCTATGTAAGCATGGTAGGTTATAATGGCGGTTTTTTTATTCGTCACATTCTTGACTTGCCTGAGAGCATAAACGAACTTATTAGACTTGTTGCACAAATTATCTACATGTATTTTCCAATTTAAATCTTGGTCTATGAGTATACCCAGAAATTTTGTATGTGAAACTTCTTTTAATCGATCAATATTAAGTTTGAAATTGTATTTGGCATGTTTAGATTTATTAAATTGTACGTACATAGATTTATCTAGATTGATTTTTTATTTATTTACCTGTAGCCATTCTAAAATGTTGTCAATAGTATTATTTATGTTACATACAACATGTTTTTTGTTGTTAAGGAGAGTACCATGGGGCAGCCTACTATGGCTGCTAGTACTGCTACTATAACAAAATTAAACCCAAACCCACTATTTTCCATGCTGGGAATTTTAATTTAATTTTCAATTACTTAGCGGCGGGTAATTTTTTTTCCGTGCCTTTAATTGCTTCGTTTTACTGTCAGTATTCAAGCTAACCTGTCTTTTTTATTTGCACTTATTTCTGTGACTATAAAATATTTTTCTTTCTTTTATTAATACAATATATAACCTCCTTATGCATTTTCTTACACGATGATTGCTAATGCAAGCTGGACCTTCTGTTCTCCCTTCTCCCTCATGGTTATATACAGCAATTACGTCGTCGGCTGAAAGCCTTCCCGTACTTACCTTATGTTATTGATTTCTGCACGTTAATGGAGTGAAGTGACCCAATTTTATTATTTTTCTCTCGATGTTCATGGCTTTTGGGATTTTCTAATTTGCTTAATGTGATTCGGAAGTAATCTGAAGTCAATGTACGTCTGATGAATGTGACTTGAGGTAAGAAAATGTTTATATTTATGTACTTAATTGCAATAGTACCCATGATTACAATGCGCAAGGAGGAAAATGGAAGTTTACACCATTGCGTGAATTGCCAATAGAATAACACTTAAGAAAAGAATAACTTTATTTAGGCCCTTTTACAAAGTAATACATTTAAAAACTTATAAATACTTAGTAGTACCAAGTTCTTAACTTAAATACTTATCTACTTATAAGAAAGCTAGTTTAATCTACACGTTTTCAATTACCTATGAAACGTGCGTTGGTACTGACATTATAACTTGTGGCGACCTGCCTGAGCTAGGTTAATAAAAACCAAAAAAAAAGAACAAATAAGAATCGAACTATTAGCTTTGACTTAAAAAGAGTTTTAGATAATAACTATCATTGCATTAATCATTAACGGCCCACTAGTAGACATCGTTTCATAAACCACATGAAGCTAAAGGTCCAAGGAAAGATCCATGTAATTAATCACTGCGGTTTGATTAGTAGGTAATCACATAGTGACACTTGAAGAAGTGTTTGCCGAAAATGACACAAATGTAAAAAAAAATTTTTTTACAATACGTCACAACCTGACTTTGTTGCGGTCATTGGGGTTGGTTTTAGCCTATTTATACAAACACATTTCAAACAATTACGCACAGTCCACCAATTTTGCAACCACGACCGCAACTTCATGTATATTTTTAGGTAGGTACAGCACACAACGCTAGAGTATTAATTCACTTCAGAGTGTAAGTTTACCCAACTAAATACAGTCACTAAGTTGCAATAGCCCCTAAGTTTCGGCCTGCATCTGTGATTGTTCCACAATAGGCCAGAGCTATGCCACGTCCCGAAATAATCCCGTCTCTGGACTGTTGTGCATCTTTACGGCAGTTCTCTCAAGTTCTATTTGCAGGTTGTGTCCGGCATCCTTAATGTGGTCCTATTCTGGTGGGTTTTGATTTAAATATCGACAATTTGAAACATTCTTTCTATGGTGACATTATTGTGCGTAGCATTTTCTTGTCTTGGTGAAAAGTGGATAATGAAGAAGTCTTGATCAGCGACACAAAGTGCAATTGGATAAAGATTGGTTGCGTATGACGTTGATCTGCCTTCAGGTCAGTTAATCAATTAACTCAGCCTATCGCAGTCCAGTGCTGGACGTAGTTCCGAACTTCATTTATGATTTTATGCTTCAAAGAATCTCCGAGCATAGCCTTCAGGTATTGTGATGAGATAAATTAGTAGGTGTTACTATAGACAATAACATATCATTCTGAAATACTTTGGAAATTTAAAAAAGTCCCAGTAATTAATTAAGTAATTATATGTCTGATTAGATTTTAAGCATACAAAACTTGATACCAGAATTGATAAAAATCTGAAGAACACTTATTAAGTTTACAAAATAAAATTGGAACCTTCTAACTATATCATGTTGGTTAAATCATAACTATTCTATTATGCATAAAAAACCCGCCCAAAATAATCACACATTTCACTTAAACGGGGAAGAAATATTTCAGCTTTACCATAATAACTAGAATAGGGCCGTATATCTAAAATTCTGCGGTGCTTATACTGGTTGGGGCAAATGCAAAGTCAGTGTTGAGTCTGAACGATAAATTATTTTTACTAGACCGGTGATGTCATAAACGGGGCTGTGCGTTTTGCATACAAACTTTTTTGTTTTTGTTGAAATAAAGAAAAAAATACCATGAAAATATATCCTAAAAGTTTATTATGCATGAGCAGTTGTTTTGAATTTTTATATGAAGTTTATCGTGATTATTAAGCCGCAGGTGAGCTGCAGTAAGTGTGTAGTTTGTTTTTAGCACTCTTTTTGCATTAGCATGAAACATACAACGCATGAATCCTCAAATGTGACTCAATTTGTCCCTCTGAAGGATAAAATTCGAAACGAGGTGATCCGCCAGAGAACCAAGGTAACCGACATAGCCCAAAGACTAATCAAGCTGAAGTGGCATTGGGCTGGTCACATCTCTCGCAGAACAGACAATCGTTGGGGAAAACGAGTTCTAGAGTGGAGACCACCTTTAGGCAAACGTAGCGTGAGACGCCCGCCGGCCAGGTGGAGTGACGACTTGTGAAAGGCGACTGGCTGAGACTGGATGAGGAGAGCCGAAGTTCGGGCTCAGTGGCGTTCACTAGGAGAGGCCTACGTCCAGCAGTTGACGAATATAGGCTGATGATGATGATGATGAACTCAATTTGTAATCGACCTTGAGACTCATACAGTCTGTGTCAGTTTAAGATTGATTGTAGCGACAGAACGCTTAACATTTAGTTACATAAGTTTTAGTTCAGATTCGGTAAGAAGGGAAGAGAAAGGAAGGAAAAGAAAGGGAAGGGAAGGTTCGGTTCAGTAAGTTTACTGGTTTTTTTAACACATTATAATCGTCCTCTGCCCAGCCTTTATCCTACTATCGGTCGGAATGTATAAGGTTATAAGGGTCGGCTTTCAGTCTAACTGGATATAGTTGAACACATTGTAGTATGGCTTATTTATAAGGGCTCGGAGCGTTTGGTCATAGAAAGAAAGAAAAATAGATTTATTTGTCACAGAAACACGTGCATACAAAAAAGATAATTAGCTCTAATAATTAAGAACAAAAAAAGTAAAAATAACAAAGAGATCTCTAATCACGAGCACAAACCAGAAATAGTCGACAGCTGCACGTCATGACTGTGACAAGAAGGCTTCCACTCAGCATGATGCTGTGCTATGGGGCACAGCACAGCGCTGATTTTCAGTGGTTACCCGAAAAGGAAAGTAAATGAAAAGTACGAAAAGTGTACGAAAGTATCATTTCGTTTGGTTAGGGGCGCTTCCTCTTTTACCTTTACAATTTATTAAGTGTTATCATAGAGCAACACGGACCGGAGTCCGCCGGTGCCGGTGGTCCGTGTTGCTCTATGAGTGTTATTTACTTCATATTCTTTTTTTTTAAATAAATCCTCCTCTTTTCCTATCTGCCTTGCATAGACTCTAAAATTCCCACTCGTATCTATTTGCTGAATCATCCTCCAAGCCTTTCCCCTACGTAGCTTTGTAAGGGTCGTCGGTCTATTCCCGTGCAGCTGTATATCACATGCGTTATCTATTAAAGTAAACAAGCTATTACGGTGGCCCGAAACGCCAACAAACTGCATATTTGCAGCGTATGAAATTCTGCTCGGAGAGGTGTATAAGCATATAAGTTCGTATACATTGGTGGGTATGCCTTTGTTAGTGTTTCAGAATTCATATGGGAAAGGGTCAGTGGATTATGAATATTTACTTCTTTTGTTAGTGTACCTTTGGTTAGGGTGGGTTGCACCAAGAGCTACGTTATAGTTTCCGTCAAAGTTAGTTTTAAGAGTAACATTAACAACGACCATAAAATTGGTCTACCTATGTCGCACAATACTGTTAAATGTAAAAGTTAAAGTTAAAAGGGTGACAAATGACAAGCCGTCTTATTACCCCAAAATTTAAGTGGGTAAGTTTTTTGACACGGGCAACACTTCGAGCTTGTTGTCATTACGCTTTCAAAATTAACAAAGTTCAAACTTATTTTATGTTACACAAACGCAATAAAAAAAAAAAAATAAAATAAATAATATATAATATAAAATAAATTTGCAGCAGAATAATTTGTAATTTAAATAAATTACAAATTATTCTGCTGCAAAATATTTTAAGTAAACAAAGTTACGTTAAAATATATTAGTAATTGGCTCCACAACTTCAATACAAAGCGGCAAGGTATTGCTTTCATAGTTTTTAAAATATTATTTCTTCGGTTCTTGGTTCCTCTGTAATAAAACTACAACGTTAGGTCTTACCCAGTAGACTAAAGGCTCCTTCAAATAGGCGCGACACGCGATGCGAAACGCACGCGACACAAAGGCATCGCTAGTCCCCCGACGTGAGGTGCCTTTGTGTCGCATCGCATCCCGCGACTGTTAAAATGAGCCTTTATGCAAATTCATGTTATTATTACTTAAATACCCATGTTTTATAATACCCATATCCACTACTTAAAACGAGTAAACTTCCAAATAATTAAACTGCAATCTATTCATATTTTGTTAAAAAAAAAAAAAAAAGTTTATTTCATATCATTTTGGCTTACATTGCATGTCGAGGAGTCTCCATTTAGGCATAGCAATGCCTGTAGTTGAAGGCTCCGCTCTTCCCTTACATTATAAATTACAAACAGGTAAATAACAAAAGGAGAAAAAAATAAAATAAAAAATAAAACTAAAGACAGAAAGATAATACGAGCAATAAATCTGTTGTTTATATTATTTTAGTAATTTAAATTGATTAAGTTATTAATAATATAATTTCAGAGAAAGAAGTGTTAAGCCTTGCAAAAACACCTGTTTGATGACAAAAACAGACGGGACTAGCACCAAAACTAAAAATCACAAGCATGGGACGACATTGAAAATAAATTCAATGCCCCGCTCAAAAAACATTATGACACAAATCGTAACTACAGACAGCCCTTAACCGCCCGAAGTTGAGCGGTTTATGTTATCGTTATTTGTAACGTCGTTTTAACTATTGTTAAAATGGTGCAATCCGTATTTCGCTTAACCTGAGATTTGACGGCTGACAAAGCATTAAATGATAAATGTATTTATTTCAGTAAATAGGTTTGAACAAACACTTTTACACGTCAATCATATTTCAAAAACTAGATGAGGTCGGCATTTCCTATCTGACTACTCTGAGAAGAAAGGCCGAAACAAACTCAGAGGTCACAGTATCTTTTAAAGTCCAGACAAAACCTTGGTCACATTATGTGAACGCCATGTAGATCGGTGTCTGAAATGGTCTTTTGAGGAAAGAATCACACAGATTGATTGGACCTGTCCAGTCAGTGCACGCAATTGTCAGCAATCGTGCAGCTCAACTAAGACTTGAGGAGCTCAACGATTCGACGAACAATACCAAAGAAAGGACATTTGAGTCGGCCGCATAAATTACTCATTGGTAATCGTTAAAGTTACTTGGTGTAATATACCTACTCTTGAGTTCACTTATTTTTGTTAAAAAACCGTCTTGTAGAATACGGATTTTAATTTCACTACGCTACTTTTCCCTTATGAATAGTTGAGATATTCTATCAGGTCAAACCGTACTTACGTACCTACATACTGTTTACAAAAACAAAATGACTAAAATGTTTTTTCTTTATAGAAACTTAATCAAAGCAAAAACCACTCCCAGACAAACTTAATAGGTAACCGTAAAAAAAAAAAAAACCTGATTGCGTAATTCGAAATCTATAAAAAAAATATCTTTCAATCTAGAATTAGTAACTCGAACCAAATACGGCTGGGGGACATGCAACGATCCCAATGTTTACCTTTGACCGGAGTAAAAGGTACAATTTATTTAACAATGTATAAGCACGCAACCCCTGTAACAGGTCTAGCTGCCGCTCATGATTTTTTATGGTTTCAAATTTAATCAGCGTCGCGTTCCATGTCATGTGGCAGGCACGTGCTTTTGAGTTAGGGTTATTACACATCGAATTTTGCGCAAATTCTTTGTAGGTAGGTATATTAAAAATTTTAGACGATGATGTTGGCTTTTTAAAGCCAATATGCTGTTCGATTTAACAACTCTCTAAGTTCATTATATTCCTATTAAATTACGTTTTCATAAAGTCATATTTGAGGCCAATTTTAACTTAAGGAGTTATAAATAAATAAATAAATATCGTCTGACATTGCACACAGCACCATCTAGTTCCAAGTTAAGCACTTAACACTTAAGGCTTGTGTTATGGATACCAGATGGTTGATACACTACTTAAATACCTTTTTTTTTTTTTCGTAAATACATACATATTATAAATATACATCCATGACTCGGGTACAAATGTCCATATTCATCATACAAACATTTGCCCCTACCGGGATTCGAACCCAGGACCATTTGGTTTCGCTGACTACACTTAGCCACTGTAGCCACTACACCAAACGTGTCGTCAAAGGAGTTCTGTTGTATTGTTGTATTCTGTAAAGTCATATTTGTTACGGTCGCGAATCATATTTTAATCAACAAACGATCTGACACTGACCTGCAAATTGCAAAAAAAAAAACGTAAGTAAATTTTGCGGGCTACCTTATCGTGTCTCAAATATGTCAACAGGACGGGTCTTTAGCATTATATTATATATAAAACTTTCGGATGAAATTCTCTAAATGATTATAAGAACTGCATCAAAATCCGTTGCCTAGTTTAGAAGGTCGGCGAACGACAGGCAGACACGAAAAGTGACTTTACGTTGTTCATTTGTGTTCCCATAGTCTCTCGTGTTACTTAGTTTAGTTTATCAGTAGAATAAATTTGTTCTACCGGTATAAGGTCTGTTTTGATAAAGCGAGCTGTTTGAGTGCTCATTTAGTAAGTTGCCAACAAATAACGATAAGATTATTAAGCAATTTATGTTTTACAGTGAAAAAACAATCACCTTATGTGTGAGCTTGAATAAGTGCAATGATTAGTAACGACTAAGGGCTGCTTTCGTCAATTCAAATTAAATTAAATTTCAGTTATTTCTGGTACCACATTACCCATACTATAGAACATCTTTAAATTATCTTATAATAAATACACAATCACACATCAATTAATACAAACGAATAAATACAGTAATAATACAACATCCACACAAATTAGATCAATGAAATTAAAATTCATTTTCAATCAGAATTAATTCATATTCACTACAGCCGAGCTATTCTGTAACAATCTCACCGTGATAACTTAGGTGAAGTGAGCTTGAAGTTAGTGGTCGATAGTGTCAATCCCTAGAATCAGGTTGAATGATAGCTTACATCACCTAAGTTATCACGGTGAGATTGTTACAGAATCGACCGGCTGTAGTCTCTTACGAGCGACACATATAACTTGATCAATGAAACTAAACGCGATCAGTACATTTAAACTGCATTTAAGAACTTCCAGTGTCAATATTCCACAACAATGATGACACTGACAGCTCTTGAACGCGGTTTAGATGTTCTGATCGCGTTCAGTTTCATTGGTGAAATTTTCCCTTAGTGAAGTATGGGAGAAGAAACATAGTGACAAGGGACACACTACACGATAATGATGATGGTTAGCTGTGCGTTATCTGTTGATCATGAAGGGCAGTTATAGAATGAACTTTCATAGATTATGTTTTCATTCATATTCCACAATAATGATGACACTGACAGCTCTTGAACGCGGTTTAGATGTTCTGATCGCGTTCAGTTTCATTACTGAAATTCACTCTTAGTGAAGTATGGGAGAAGATAACATGGTGACAAGGGACCAGTGCAAGATAATGATGATAGTTAGCTGTGTGTTATCTGTGGATCATGAAGGGTAGTTATAGAATGAACATTCTTAGATCATGTTTTCATTCATATTCTATAACAATGATGACACTGACAGCTCTTGAACGCGGTTTAGATGTTCTGATCGCGTTCAGTTTCATTGGTGAAATTCGCCCTAGATCATGTTTCAGCTACTAGATCATGTTTTCATTCACATTGTCAACTTGGGACTTCTATAATTTACTTTCTTTACTTCTTACTGGCTTTACTAGAAACATTTTTAAACCAGCACATATAACAATAACATTAAAACCAAGTGTAAACTCACCTTAAAGCTGCCGTCTCGCGATTTTTAAACACATGTTGCGGAAGCGACGTGATCCTGACAGATTTCCGATATCATGTTATAATCGACACCGATTACTTCTCGAAGCCCCGCGATACGCAATACCGTATGTCGTCACCAGATATTCAATATTTTTCACGGAAAAGAGATATTTTTTTCATTTCCCACCCTTGTGTTTTTTTTGTGTATTTGATTTCCTAGTTCCGATCGCATTTTAAATAGGGCTTATTAAAATGAGTCGTGTGATCTAAGAGATATAAAAGGCTTATATCAATCCACGTGTCAGATTAAATCTACTTTCTACCTATGTATACCTACAATACTTAAAAACTTTAATTAATTCATACATTGAGAAACAACGCACCCGTTGGAGGAAAAGCATGAACTGATGCACAAGTCAAAGTCAAAGCATTTATTTCAAATAGGCACATAAAGGGCACTTTTGAATGTCAACATTTACTTTTAAATAGAATTGATTCTAGTCGCCCCTTCCAAAAGGTAGTTTCGTATGGAGAAGAATGGGCAAGAAACTCCACTGTTACTCGTTTAAAGTGTGTTAAAATATTTTGTATAGATTAATTATATGTGAATACGATGTACCTATAATAAAAATTACCCTACCACAGTAGGTAAAAAGAATTTAATAAATGTAGCAATGATAAATAAGTTAATTAAGTGATAGATACATGGTGTTCATATTTACAAACATTGTAAAACTATACGATTTCCCAAATTATGTAAACAAGTAATATGTCAGTGTGTGAGTTAAAGTAATCACAGAATGTAAATCAATGTCATAAAAATAATAAACTATACAATTAAAGTAGCAACAAGTTAAATTTTTTCTACACCCTAGATTGTCCTATGGAGCTGGACCAGCATGTTTCCAAGCATTCTTATCTTGGATATAATCCTCTAATTTGTAATATGCTTGTTTACACAGTGAACTTTTTCTATGAGTTTTAAATTTTCTTTCATTTAATTGCAATATATGACAAGGTATTTAACACAGTACCCCATAAAAGATGTATGTACTTTAGCTAATCTGAAAAATGGTTGATCTATTTTATCTTTATTTCTTGTATTAAAATTATGTCTATCACTTATTTTATTAAAAAGATGCAGATTTTTTCTTACATGCATAATATTTTCATAAATGAATTGGCAAGGTACCGTCATAATATTAATCCTTTTAAATAGTTCCCTGAGAGATTTGTGGTGACGTAGATTATAAATGGCTCTGACAGCTCTCTTTTGCAAAATAAAGATAGATTCAAAAGCAAGATCCAGATCAAGAGCTCCTTAATAAAAACATAATTGCTGCTTAATTGCTGTTTGTGTATGTGAGTTTAAATGTTTGTAAACGCACCCATAATGTTTTTTTTTTATAAAAAAGTTGCCCCCATTTTTTTTTTTTTTGAGGGCTGATATCATCAAATAACTTCTCCCGCTCTGGGCAGAGCAGGAGGGCGTGTCAGACTCTTACTGACTAAAACCCACCCGTGTTCCTTCAGTTGCCTGTGCCAGGGGCCACGGAATCCCTCTCGGACTTTCCCGCAACCCTGGCAAATTCATGTAACTCTTGGGATTATATATAGTTACAGAGGTAATATGCATTGATAAATAAATACGATAAGCATACACAAACATTTTTGAAATAAACATCGACACTGAAAAAGTTGTAGGTACACTTCCATGAACCAGAAATTTTAGTACGAGAATATAATCTCAAATGTTGTTGTTGCTAATTGGATCTAACTCAGTCTAGGCCTCACAGCCCAAATATGAAGCGACACAACGTAACTCAGTTTACGCAAAGCCTACCTGCCGTATTTACCTTGCTCCACTAATATAATCACAACATAACCGGCCGCAGCACAATATGGCGAAACGTCCCTTGTTGATGTAGTGGACGTCTAGGCCTCGTCCGGGGTGAACGCGCGGAGACTAGGGCGGTAGCGGACGCGGTAGCGGGTGCGGTAGGGGGTGCGGTAGCAGGTGCGGTAGCGGGTCCGAGTTGTTGTAGCGGGTAACAGAGGCTCGTGTTTCCACAGGGTAAAACAAATGACGATCGCTCGTTAGCTAGGTCGCTGATGCATGTCGCGCTAAACGCTGATTTATGCTTTCTGCATTAGATAAGTAACGAGTTACGTGTAAGTCCTTTGACGTGTAAGCGTTACAGTTCTGAATGAAAATTTCACTCTTTTGGACTGCTGTTTGGACACATAGCTTTATACTTGAACTAAACTCGCTACTTAACTAGGGCAATGTAAATCAGCCATAAGCGTCCGCCGTACTACGCTATGGACGCAAAAGGCGGTTACATAATTATTGATATTCCGCGTCTGCCTTAGCACCCTGAACGAAGCCTAGCAAGCTAAATTGTACAGAACCCATTGACGTGGCTGGACCTTTAGTTTGCAGTCATTCAGGTGTCTCCTACGACTGCCTGACGGTTTATTTGTGCTGTTTCAAGAGACTTCGAGCTGTGCAGTCAAAATATTGTTTTCCATTACGTGCATAGTGTTGTCCTGCTTCTTCAGTTCAGCATTTTTCTTTTACTGGCTTCTTGGACTCAAGAAATGTCGACTCGCATTTTTGATCGAATAATAAAGGTTTTCAGGTTCTTAGGTTTTGCGAATATTGGTAAAATATTACCTACTTATGTAGAATACCGTACGCAAAATATGCGCTTGGACAAGGAGTTGCAGACACCAGCTCGATATACAATACAATACATAGTCAGAAGAAAGAGGGTGGGATCGTGACTAAGTAATAACAGCCGCACGTGTCAATCGATCAGGTTAAGCTACGCATGCCGCGGTCGGTCCGTGGATGGGTGGCCATCTTTATATACCGAGATCCCTCCATGCCTTGGAAAGCACGTTAAGCTGTTGGTCCCGGCTGTCATACGTGGATCTGTGACAGTCGTTGCGGGTAGTCGGAAGCCAGAAAGTCCGACAACCAGTCTTACCAAAGGGTAACGAGTTACCCAGTAACTAGGTCGTGGAGGTCAGATAGGCAGTCGCTCCATGTATAATACTGGTATTCAGCTGTATCCGGCTAGACTGATGAAGACATAGTCAAAAGAAAGAGAAGAAGGAATAAGTGGCACATGCTTGAGAAGTATTTATAGTTGAATACTATAATGAAACTGCTGGCATTGCATGGAAGATTCGTGTTTAGGTCAAAGTGGGTAATTTTAGTACGAAAACGATTAGAATAACGACTGTTAAGTGAGGAGCTTGCATAATTAGTATTGGAACATTAGTCCCCTTAGAATTCTGCCGTCCCCTTAGGAAAAACGATCATGAAGATATAGGCAGAAACTTTCCTCCGGCACTTAGTCCCAAACGATCTTATCTGACGACCCAACTTTAATACACAGAAGGGCCCTCCATTTTCATAATTAACATTTATTTCCTACGCCTAAGGAAAGCTTAGCAACCAGCTTGTATTACTATTTCGCCCTCGATTCCCTGACAAGCGTACGATTCAGTAATAAAACGTAGGGAACTGTGGGCCTAGCCCGAACGCGCGGATTATACTTAACGAAAATTCGATACTACAACGTTTTTAAAATTGAAAATACTCATTTTGCATATTATATAAATTTACTTAGTTTTAAGACTTCAAATCATTTCAATTGGTGATACTCATAATTATACGAACAAAAAAGTCGGAAAGATTATCGCTAGCAAAAAACTGTGTCACTCAAGTCGACCAGCTAGCTGTACGCGCACACATTCCCACTCCACGGCCGGCCACGGTCGGCCACTACGCGCGCAAACGGCAACACTCACACAAAATATATTCACACCTAAACGGGACTCAGTTGTCTTAATGGAGTTCCGTCCGACTGTTTTCTACATTGACTGATTGGTCTTCCATGGGTGATGATGATACTATTGGGCTTGTAGCAATTTTTTCAGCAAAACACTATAGGATCTACCCACCCGGTCAGATGATGGTGGTGAAGCGTGGGTGACGATGGCGGGAATCCCAAGCCGATTTTAGGCCACCGTAGGTTCGGGCTTGCGGACGGCGAGCAATGGGTAGCTCGCCGTCCGATAAGAACCAGGCCCGGGTCGACGGCGCGTGCCTCAAAGAGATGTCAGCAACAATGACGGGGTCCGCTAGGGCCGATGCCTGCCAGGGTAGCGGGAAAGTCAGAAAGGGTTACCGTGGGCCCTGGCACAGGCAACTGGTAAACGGGTGGGTATTAGTCAGTAAGAAACCAGCTCCGCTCTGAGCAGGAGAAGTAATTTGATGATTTCCCACCATAAAAAAGGGTGGTCAGATGCCAGACTTACCAAGGGGAATCGTATTACTCAGTTACTGGATTGTGGAGGTCAGATAAGCAGTCGCTCCATTTGAAATACTGGTATTCAGTGAAAGCCGACGTCAAACATACCAAACTGGGAATAGGCTAGGCAGAGGACGACGCTTTAGGATACTTGTATTTTGGTTTAAAAAATCGTTCATTTTACGTTACATTTACGTCGTTCGTTCGTGCTAGGGCTTCTGAACCAGTTGCCTTGGGGCAGCTGTAAACAAGTTTGCTAATGGCCACTTAAACTTTGCGAAATCGCCACACTTGGAGGAAAGTCAGTTCGGATAAAAAAATATGTCTTATACAACGTGTTTCTGAGGTGAATGGTCAGAAGTTGTTTTTAACAGATTCGTTTTGGTTGTTGTGATTTAGTAGGTAACTGAAGTTTCGTCGAGTGTCCGCTGTTTTTGACATTGATACATTTGTTTTGTTTTTGTATACGGCGTGGCGTATATTAAACAAAATTGTTGTATTTGATTAATGACTGTAAAACACCAGACAGGCTTGTACCTAATAGATTTTCAAAATATAATACTTAGTTTGTCTTCTGAAATAATCAACAGCTTATGCTTTTGACAACCTGAAATCACTACTTTTAACAGAAAGAAGTGCTCAAATACTAGCAATCCAATAATACATTAGAGCTTCACTCTCATAGGTATATTGATCGCAAGCAAGTATGAGCTTCATCTTGAGATCAATCGCAATCACAAAAGCTCCTGAACTTTGATCGGCATAGTTCGCAAGAAATTCAGCCAGAGCCCTGAGCCAAGCGTTGGCACCTCTAAAAACTATTTGTAATATATTAAATTCTCTCTAAGGCACACACACTTTGAAACACACACGAAAATTACACATTATTTCATCATATTAAGACACATTATTTGTTGATCAACCCAACCGACCTGAAGCTATAACTATTGATAAATGATTTTATTTCTGTATGTAGGTTTGAACATTGTATGTACTGTATTTATATTATATTCGATTTTGCCCCCGTCTGTGCCGATTAAAGGAGTGATCATTCTTTTCGATGCAAAATCGGTTTGAGTCGGTCAGAAAGAGCTTTGTGTCCATGCAATATAAGCCAAAAAAGACATCATACGCCTTGTCTCGGTTCGCCCTTTAAGTATCTATACTTATTTACATATACAATGACACTAATATGTACTGTATAGTATTATATTATTTAAAATTATTGTGAATGTGAGGAAAATGTGTTTTTTTGTTCCAGTTTTAATCATGTTCTGGCAGTTTGAGTAGCTGATGCGGCCTACCCAAATGTCCTTTCTTTGGTATTGTTCGTCGAATCGTTGAGCTCCTTAAGTTCTGAGTTGAGCTGCACGGTTACTGACAAATGCGTGCACTGACTGGACAGGTCCACTCAATCTGTGTGGTTCTTTCCCCAAAAGACCATTTCAGACACAACTCTACATGGTCCTCAAAGATTATTATAATATTATTCTAATTATTGTGAATGTGAGAACTATGTCGGTCATTGGTTTTTTTATATTTATTTTTGTATTTTTCTCAGCGAAATCATGATCTGGCAGTTTGAGTAATTTATGCGGCCTACTCAAATGTCCTTTCTTTGGTATTGTTCGTCGAATCGTTGAGCTCCTTGAGTCTAAGTTGAGCTGCACGATTACTGACAATTGCGTGCACTGGCTGGACAGGTCCACTCATTCTGTGTGGTTCTTTCCTTAAAAGACCATTGCAGACACCGATCTACATAGCCTTCACATGATCTGACCAAGATTTTGTCTGGACTTTAAAAGAGACTGTGACCTCTGAGTTTGTTTCGGCCTTTCTTCTCAGAGTAGTCAGATAGGAAACGCGACCTCATCTAGTTTTAAAAAAAAAATATGATTGACGTGTAAAAGTGTTTGTTCAAACCTACTTACAGAAATAAAATCATTTATCATTATATATATTTACGTTTGGTGTAGTGGCTACAGTGGCTAAGTGTAGTCAGCGAAACCAAATGGTCCTGGGTTCGAATCCCGGTAGGGGCAAATGTTTGTATGATGAATATGGACATTTGTACCCGAGTCATGGATGTATATTTATAATATGTATGTATTTACGAAAAAAAAAAAAATTATTTAAGTAGTGTATCAACCATCTGGTATCCATAACACAAGCCTTAATTAAGTGCTTAACTTGGAACTAGATGGTGCTGTGTGCAATGTCAGACTATATTTATTTATTTATTTATTTATCATTTATGTCTGGAGGCTTTTATTTAGGTATTAAGTTCTGTTTAAGTTTTTATTGTTTATTTCTGCTTGAGTATATTTTTTAATGTTTTTGTTGGTAGGTACATTGTTACGAAGTGTGCTAGCTGACTTATGGCAAATAATTTAATTTAATGTTTTGTGTTTCGTAATGTTAATTATTTACTATTGTATAGAATCCAGTTCTTGTAATTGAACAGATA
Organism: Brachylomia viminalis; assembly: GCA_937001585.2. Classification (NCBI taxonomy): domain Eukaryota; kingdom Metazoa; phylum Arthropoda; class Insecta; order Lepidoptera; family Noctuidae; genus Brachylomia; species Brachylomia viminalis. Next base: position 4,907,291 of record OW443299.2, on the reverse strand, counting down.
GCTGTGCTGCTGGAGAGATTGTTGCGCCACTTCTTTTTCCCAGCTAAAACACTAGGAAGTGGTGAAAGGCGGGCGTTTTGGGTGACTGTCTTATGTTATATTGACGTTCAAAAAGTGCAGTGCGAATAAATGACTTGATTTTGATTTTGGACGACACGACTCTACATTGCGTCGAACTAACTGCCGATTCCACGTCTATAAGTGTGGCCACTCGTTAATGTCGACCCAAGCGTATATCTCGCCTAACCGAAAAAACCATAGAACGTCACAAATATGATGCAATCGTAGTTTAAATGCTCATTGGAGAGTGCAACACAAACTAACGTATTTTTCCCTGACGTGTTGTTTTTCGGTAAAACAATTTTTCAATTCCATGTAAAATTTTTTTTTGGCTCCAAACGTATGTATTTGTATGTACAGTTGTACCTACCACAGAGAATAACAAGTTACTGCAGGGTAATTCTGCAATCGAACAACATTCATTGCGTTATATACTACACTCGAGAGCAATGAATCCGGGTCACTTAAAGAATGTTAAAAATCTCGGAAACTAAAAATGATAGGTTAATGCAATAAACTGTATTTAATAGACAATGTAATACTCCTTAAATGAAAGTAAAAAAAAAATACATTTTATTAACACAAAATTACATAAAGAAAAAAACTGCTGATCTCTCCTTAAAACAAAAATAGGAAACATGAAATTTTTGAACTTTATTACGATTTTCTTGAATTTTAATACTTCGTATTGCCTCCTCGTGCTTCCATTACTGCGTTTACGCGGTTTGGCATGCTGTACACCAAGTTCCTTATACGATTTTGGGGAATATTCTCCCATTCCTCTGTGAGAGCAATTTTGAGCTCACGAAGCGTGATTGGGGGAGGGTTTCGTTGTTTTACGCATCTGCCTAGCTCGTCCCAAGCATGCTCAATCGGGTTGATATCCGGGCTGCGCGCTGGCCACTCCATACGAGTAATGTTCATCTCTTGAAGGTAGTCATTCACAATCCTACCTGTATGAGGTCGGGCATTGTCATGCATAAATATAGCATCCTCACCTAAATTGACCATAAATGGACCAACGTGATCATTGAGGATTTCTTCCACATATCTTACGCTAGTTAAAGAGCCGTTTTCTATGATCACCAGCTCTGTGCGACTTTCAGAAGAAATTCCGGCCCACACAAGTACAGACCCACCACCGTAGGCTACTTTTTCTTCGATGCATGCTTGCTTGAATCTTTCCCCTGGTCTTCGATACACTCTGTGTCTTCCATCGTGCTTGTAGAGCATAAATTTTGATTCGTCGGAGAACATAACTTTTGACCAATCTTCAATACTCCAATTTACGTGGCTCTGGGCATATCTTAGTCTTGAAATACGATGCCCACGCTCCAGTTTAGGGCCGTTTGCAGGTCTAAGGGGTTTTAAGTTAGATTCAGCAAGCCGACGTCTTACTGTCCATGCACTTGGGTTACTTCCTCCGAGGCGTCGAAACTGATTGGTGAGTTCAGTTCCTGTGAGAAAGCGATTTCGAAGCATGGTGTTCACCAAGTATCGGTCTTCTCGTGCTGTGGTACACCTGGTTCTGCCCGTTCCTGGTCTGCGTAGGTTAGAACCAGTTTCTTCGTAACGTCGGAGAACTCTTTGTACTGTTGACAGCGACACACCGACAGTCCTGGCTGTATCGCGCTGACTCCGGCCGGTTTCCAGCATTGTAAGTATTCTGGTGCATTCTTCAGGCGTAAGCGACATAATTTCAGCTTGAATAATGAATATAGAGCACTATCAACATGGTTTATGTACCCACATAAATGACAGATTACAAACAAAAGCAAAACCAAATGCTGTAATTTCGTAGTTCCATCTTCGAAAGTGGCCCTTTTTCAAATTTGATTTTTTTATGATATAACTTTACAATAACTAAGAAGTTTTAATACCTTCATTTAAGGAGTATTACATTGTCTATTAAATACAATTTATTGCATTAACCTAGCATTTTCAGTTTCCGAGATTTTTAGGATTCTTTAAGTGACCCGGATTCATTGCTCTCGAGTGTATTACGTTGTTGAACAGACGAATTTTTCAAACATATGAAGCAATGGATAAGCAATTTCATTAAAAATCTATCGGATTGTGATTGAAAGTGAGTTACGAAATTGGGATGCTGGTTTCTATCCATAATTCTATGACAAGGCCTGCATACATGATAATGGATTTAAAAGACAGTTAACGAAGCCGAGAGTCACTTGTACTCCCAGACATTTTAATCTTTTTTCTGTACCAGACATTACCTGGAAACCTGCTGGTTACGGAGATATTGAAGGTCAAAATTCCAACTTGAACTGACTTTTTTTTTACGAAGATAAGTTATTTTTTTTTGAGACAACATCCACACAAGGTCTACAGGTCCCGAACTAGGTAGAACCTGTACTACGGTAACCTGATGACTGATATACATATACACACCCAGACACAGGTCAAACAGACATGTTCATGCACACAAATGTATGACTTGTCCGGGGATCGAACCCGGGACCAGCGGCTCAAATGGCAGGGTCACTACCAACTGCACCAACCGGTCTGTCTTTTTATAACACCACTTTAAATACCCTCGCGACACCTGCACCGTTGCACGCACCCATAAGCACAACGTTTTGCGTGTGTTACATTGCGCACTACTGCATTATTTTAAACACCAAAAATAAAAGTCGTTTCCGAGCAATTATTTTTGTGCAATGTTACTTAGTTTGATGCACAGAATATGTAGTTGACGGCTATGTGATGGGTCTTTATACACTCTGTCTATACCAGTTTTTGATCAAAATTCTATTAATTGCGAATCTAGCCGGCACGTTATATTAATCTGCACAAAGTATATATACTCTTTGGTAAATTCTAAGTATATTGTATAAAACACCCCTTTAGTCGACGCTTTGTTCTCGAGGGACGTGTGAATTATTTCTGAGACGTGAACCTTAAGTTACGAAGACCGTAGAAATAAAAGGAGGAAATTAAAAACATTTAAGACATTGCTAGAGCATTTATACCCTAAAGCATTTATACATAAACCATCAAGCAATTATCGTCATCTGCATATTTTCTTTGTAAATAGCATCTCGCAGGTCAACCTAGGAGGTGATCGGCTGCTTAGCCGGGCTTACAAAACTGATAAATTAGGCGACTACACGCTAAGGGCACATCCTGAGGGGTACGGACCTCAGCTTAGGGCGCCGCTGGGGGAGGGCAGCGAGGGACAGGCTGGATCGGAATTATTATTAGGGGACGAATTTAAAACTAACTAAACTACAGGCTCAGCGGCGCGGGCTGGTTCGAGCAAGGGACGTGGATTTGGGCATCGCGGCGGGCTTTGGCGGCTAGGACTGAAGAACGGCGGTCTATTTCTGTGTTTTATGACAGTGCTGGTGGCCTTACTACTCTCCTAGCGGAGAGTAGTGGCGTCGTTGGGGATAATTAAGGTATGCCTCAAGCAACCGTTTTTATCCGGGGATTGGTGTACTGTATGACACAGTCAAAGAAACGCTTTGCAAGTCGTTTCATGAACTGCTGGATGGTGGGCATTTTAAGGTCAAGGTGAAGTCACATTACGGACATAGAAGGGGGCTCCCGTAACCTTTTCTGAGGAAACGGTTCTGGGGGGTCTGCGCCATATGAAGTGGCGTGCCTTTGCGTGTGCAACGACGCAGGCATAGGTCATGATTTTATTTATTTATTTTTTTACTTTGATGGTCGGATGGATGACTGTGGTGTAGATGCGCAATTTGCACTTTAGTGACAATTTACTGCGGGTGGTCGGTTAGTATGAAGTGAAACCTACCCAGAGGGAAAGAGGCGCGCGAACGTGCCATCTTACTAAACTTAAATCTTACTTTGGGTGCCAGAGTTCATCGAAAACACTCTTTCCTTAGTTGTAACGCTGGTGTTTAGATAAGTGTTTTTGTATAACAAAAGGTAATAAAAAAATCTTTTTTTTTTTCTTTATGTGCTCACTGAAGATAAGGTGGTGTTCAAGGATTACACCAAGGTATGTAGCTCGCTTTCCCCAAGGGGTCGGCTTGCCGTACACAGTGAACGGGCTAGGATCATCTGCATGCTATTTCCAATAAGTAATATTTAAGTAATGAGAATATTTGCACAAGCATAATTAGCCGATAATGTTCCACCTGCTGGGCTATAGGCCTCCTCTCTGTGAGAAGGAGTGGGTCATAATCCACCACGCAGGCCCAGTATGGGTAGCAGGTGTTACATATCTTCGAATTTTTGGTTCTAGAACATAATTATTTTCCTCACGATGTTTTCCTTCACCGTTTTGAGAGCAGTAGTGATGAAATAATTTACACATAGTAAAGTCCATGCTTGGGATCGAACCCACAACCAAACTCGTAAGTCGCGACTGTTTCTACTGGTCGTAGATTCGAACCCAGACAGGCGCTTTACTTTGGGTAAATTATTTCAGCACCACTACTCTCAAAACGTTGAATGAAAACATCATGAGGAAACCGGCATGTCCTAGAATCAAAAATTCTAAGATATAAAGGCTGTTGATAATAAAGAATGTTATTATCATTATCACGATTTTAAAGAGGCGTTGTGTTTAACGAATGTTCACCTAACCATGAAATATTCTGACATAATTGGGCCTCCACAAAGTACATTATCGAAACATACGAATCTCAATACAAACAAAATTCGCACCCTCCATAATTAGTTTTCGTAGCTCCATGCTCGTTGTACATTCAGGGCAGTCCTTTATACGAAACGACTTATATCTCTTTATTTATGCATAAACTGTGATAAGCTTTGTTAGCCGCGGATTTAGTAAATATTAACAACAATGGCGTTACTGCCCGCTTGTGGGTAGTAACAGTGAGTTTGGTGACATACATACATAGAACATAATTACATATTATGTGTATACTAGCCCTTTACTTACTTTACGTACCTAATGTGGATGTAGTAAGAGATGACGAAGCTTTCGGATCAGACGAATGAGTAAAATTGAGCCCTTTCCTCTTTTTAGACCTTCTTCATTTATTACAAAATTAACCATAAATGGTGTCATTTGCTGACGATACTTCCTTAATTTTTAAGGACGTGCTACAAATTTTTACGGTGTAAATAACGCTCTACTGCAGGTCCAAAATTGGTTCACTGCTAATAATTTATTAGGAATAAAATTAACAAACGATAAGTGCATAAGATTTTCTTTACCAAATGTAAAAGTAGTAATTGTGACATAGTATTGAATCAAGAGAAACTAGAATTCGAAAAACCTGTTTTCCTGGGGATCACGCTTGACTCAAGGCTACAATATTATCCTCATTTAACAACACTTGCAGGCTAAGTTCAGTAACATATGCCGTAAGAAAAATCCGTCAATTCACTGATGTAGATACCGCGAGGATAGTCTTTTAAGTTACTTTCATAGTATCGTGTCTTACAGTATTTTACTCTGCTGCAGACATCGAGTCTATATTTTTGTGTAGAAAACAGCCATTAGAGCCATATATAATCTGCGCAGGCACGACTCTTTTAGGGAACTGTTTAAGGATATAAACATCATGACGGTGACTTGTTAATATACTAATGAAAGCGTTACGTACGTAAAAAAAATTACAACTTTTTTGTAAAAGAGGTGAAAGGCATAATTTCAAAATGTTACAATAAAATACCTCGCCACATATTTGAATGAGATAAAATTCAAATATTGTGTAAAACGCACACTATGCAAGCAGACATATTATAAGTTTGCGGATTACATTGCTGATTAAAATGCTTGGCTCAATGCTGGTCTTACTAATTGATTAACATTTGAAAATACTGTTGGAGCTGCAGAAAATTTTAAGACTATCTTTGCATTGTATTAACTCAATCTCCTTTGTATCATAAAGTTACATAGCACAGCCAGGTGTGAGTGAGTGTGTCTTTGAGTAATCGGGGAACAAACATAAAAAATAAAAAAAATCCGACGAATTGAGAACCTCCTCCTTTTTTGAAGTCGCTTAAAAATAGAAAAACTAACGCTTAAGTATATAGGAGCTTCTTAAATTAGTATGCCTACATACTTACTGAAGTTTTAATCTCGGTCTATAATATTCTGAAACGAGACATAAAAGTAACAAAACTTCAGAAACCTAAGTACGAGCAAAAAACTCGCCAATTACGACGATTTTGTTTGTCGACACCTAATTTAGTTAACTAGAGTCCCTTGGCGCCGTAATTAGAAAGATGTGTGAGCGACCCAAACGTAACTTATTCATATTTGAAGGCTATTTCCAGTCTCATAATTAACGTCAGCTAAGTTTTTGCTAGAAAGCTGAATTTTTCTTTTTATACTCTTGAGTCTAAATGGTAATTTTAACCTTGGTTTTTTGAGATAGGACTCATTTTAGCTCGGTATGTCGGGATGCGTAATAACCATGTAGAATTGTAATGAATGTCTAGTTATTTATCGGTATATAAACCTTACCATTGGAGGAGGCCTTTACCTGCAGAGGGGTTCTTACAGAATATTTTTATTAAAAATAGATATACTATAACTACGAAAATTAACGTATCCGAAATTCTTTACTTAAAACTGAAACTACCTACTATCCACTAAACATTAAATTACAAAAATATTTTTTCTTGATACTAACAAACTTAATCATTTATAAACTAGCAATTTCTGGAAGAAATAAAAGGCTTTTTATTTATTTATTATTATTAAACCTTACCATACTTTTGTATGTTTTACAGATAAGGATAAATAATTAAATTTAAATGAGCTTTGTATTATAGTATATTGTCTTTGTAACGAAACTGCCGGTCGATGACCCTAAATGTTGTGTACTAGGTACTCTGGCTCCCAAAAGGATCTTTTCCCCTGATACCTGGCACTGTCACTAAGTTGACAAGCTAAAACCCAGCCATTATAGTAGAGCATGCATTTAATCGAACTTCTAATAAGTAATATCCATTTTGCAACACTCTTATAATGTAATGATTTTTGTGAAGCTAAAATCATTTATATTTCGGGGTCCTAGTAGTATTAAATGGCCAGGTTGCTGCTACCAACTTGGGTGTTGGTCGTGCTTGGTCACAGTTCTAACCTAACCTAACGCATCTGGTCGGGGTGCTCTAGCTTAGTTAATGGGACCAACGTGGCTCGACCGTGGTTGGTCACAGTTCTAACCTAACCTAATGCGTCTGTTTGGGGTGCTCTAGCTCAGTTAATGGGACCAACACGGCTCACCCGTGGTTGGTCACAGTTTTAACCTAATCCTTTCAAAGATAATTATTTAAAAAAAAAAAATTTGGTCGGGGTACCCTTGCTTAGTTACTGCGACAAACACTGAGGAAAGGCCAGAAAGTTTAAAAATAGGCAAAATTATTAAAAGTGTGCTTCATTAGAAGCGCAAAAAGTTTTTCGAAGTTCATTAATGTAAAAAAGTGTCCATCATTAGAATGTCAATATTTTTTTAAAGGATCAGTTAAATATTTCCCTTAAGTACAAACTCAGTAGACACCTAAATAAGTAGGATGTCTTAGATATGTAAATGATTGGTCTCGCTGCGGTCGAGCGCAGCGAAACCAATCATTTACATATCTAAGACATCAAAATCATTCAAATCATCATTCATTCAATCAATCATTCATTTATCTAAGTAGGATGTACCAAATATATATTTATATATATACCGTCAGTAAAGTTATTCTATCAGAAAAATCCTTTGAATTTTTGAATCCAATTTTTGCATCCCACAAAGAAAACTCCCGACGGACAGAACACTGACTTTTGACACATTTAATTATTCAGAACTTCGTCTTACTTAAGTACGGTTGAACAATAGCGAAGGGTTCCGCTATGACTAAAATATTAAATGCGAGCACAGTGCTATAAACATGGGAAATTTGCTGCGTTACGCCGACAGCCGAGCTCTCCAACTTTTCATTGGCATTTTATTAGCTTCAATACACTTTTAAGAGCTGTTTATTTCGTTTTATTGCTGACGAGATTCTGAGATGTCAGCTTTTTTATGGGTGTGATTGTTGTGTCTGGTAGTTTGTTAATTTTATTAATAAATGTTATAAAATGTGACCTTGTTCATTAGTTCTCGTCTTAAATATTTAACATTATTATTACACATTATTTTAACATTCTTATTCGCCCTAAGAAATCATCAAGAATTTTATCAGTATCTGCCTATCATATCTGCCTGGCATAGCCCTTTTCCAGCTATGTTGGGGTCAGCTACCAATTTAACCGGATGCGGCGAAATCATCAGGAATGTTAACAAAATTAAAACTTTGTCCTACTACATACTGATGCATAATATTCAAGGGTATATTTTAAAAGCTAGTGATAAAATAATCAGTGAACGATTTTTAAATCAAAAATATGAGACAGATCTGACACTGACGCTTCGACAGCACTTAAAGCCAGTCTTTGATTCCAAGCTATAAAACAAAATAATATAGCAGTTCCACAAGGATTTACCCAGTTTAAAATATGGGCAGTACTGTGTTAAATCTTGACATTGGTGCGTGCGTAAATCTCACAGTCAGCCCGCTGGGCGTGGGGCAAATAAAACCGGGGCTAATAGCGCCTTAAAGTTTTCTTTATGCGATCCCCCGGGGTGAGCTCCAGAAATCATTTTTCCAAACCAAGTTGTTAGAACTTTATATCTGCAGTAGTTTTATATTCAGAATTATTATCTGTTTATAACGTCAGTAGTTTTATTGAACACAACATAACAACACGCCTGCATTCCGCTAAGGACAAGGCAGAGGCGTACATATAGTACACCCTCATTCCGCCAGAAATGTTTAAGTCCCGTGTAAAAGGTGGCGACGGGCGAGCCTATTGCCGCCAACTGGGCAGAAATCCAAGTACCAGGTTGCTTCTGAGAAATTCTACATGGAAAAATACTGTAACACTTTTCCCTATCCGGGAATCGAACCCAAGACCTCATGCTCAGTAGACTAGTAGCACTTGCGACCATTAGGCCAAGGTAGTATTTATTTGGTAATGAAATATGTGGGTTTTATGGGACGAGCTTACCCACTTCAGAGGCTAGCACATTCCGGGTGACTTACATTAAAAATGAAGAGAAATGACGAACAGTAGGTCTATATTGAAGCTAATTCACGAACCTTATTCTTCGTTTGTTCCATTTGTTATCATAAGGATTGTCTGAGGCAAACAATATTCATTAAACCAAAAATCAAAATCTAAAGTCATTTATTTAAAATAGGCTGAGAATCAACACTTTTTGAACGTCCAAATTATGGAAGACAGTCCCCAAAGTACCCCGCCCCCACCACTTCCTAATGTTTTAGCTGGGAAAAAGAAGTGGCGCAACAACGTCCCCAGCAGCACAGCTGTCTGTTCAGTTCAATTACATTCATCAAGCATGCCCATTCTGACTGTATATTGAACTCCACACAATTAAAACGGGTTTTAAAAGAAGCATAAATTATTATAAACCGTATGTCACAAGTCGCCTGTGTGCATTTGTAAAGACTAACAATTGTTTATTCAAATAACAAACAATGGGTAAAATACGAGAATTATAAATAACCTCAATGTTTGTCAAAAACAATAATATGTTTGCTTCCACATCTTATCGATTCAGCCATTACAATAACAGCAAAGTAATTAATAATTATTTACGCTAAAACAGATTTTAGCGAGATTTGACCTCAAACGTGTTTTTTGGGGACTCAATCTCGTTAGTGAGTTTTCTGAAGACCTTCACGTGTCGTGTTCGGTTCGATGGGCGCACGTATTTATAGGCATAGGTCGGTGTATTGCCATGAACGTATGAATCTGGGGCTTATTGTATTCAAGGCAATAAAGTGTTTCAGGGACTTTCAAATGAATTTTATCATAAACCTAAAGTAAAATACCTACAAGGGCGCGGAATTTAAAACTATCATCATCGATCGCTGTTATTATTCTAGAAACATCTTGCATCTAGCATAATTAGCCTATTATTTTCCTACTGCTGGGACACAGGCCTCCTCTCTGTGAGAGCGACGGCCATAATCCACCACGCGGGCCCAATGAGGGTCGGTTGATGCCATAATGATGTATTTGAATTTTTGGTTCTAGGACATTTCCTCACGATGTTTTTTTTCACCGTTTTGAGAGCAGTGGTGATGAAATAATTTACACAAAGTAAAGTACCTGACTGGGTTCAAACCCACGACCTACAACTCGTAAGTTACGGCCGTTACCAGTAGGCCACCACTGCTCCTCAATCAATCTTGCATTTACCATCGCCATTAATTATTATTGTAAAATAGAATAGAATAGTAAACTAGGATAAATAAAGAATCTTTAAATCGAAAATGCAGCTCATAAAAAAGATACATTAACCCGTTGGAACCCACGAAGGATTACCCATCCAGCAGATTTACAGCCAAATTGCCTTATGTTCAGCAACTATAAAACATTTAGCACCATTGTGGGGGCCCTATTGCCATAATACCAATTTAATGTTGGCTGTGGCTGCAACCATTCTTGGTACGTGAAAAGCCATTACATGAAAATTCGAATGTATGTTTTCAGTATTAACTGATTTGTTCACGAATTTAAGTGTGTTTTCTGGCCAAAAATGTAATGCGTTTAAAACCGTCCGTGTTTTTGCAAATCCTCGGCGAAATGCGGATTTTAGCGGTTCGCGTTCGTGTACCCGTTTTTGGTTTTAGGCTTATTGTGCGGGTTTAAAATGTAACTGTTTGTATTTCAGGGAAAATTGTTGTGTTGTTTATCTAGTGACCAGTTTGATAGCATAAGAAAGTTACCTAATGATATATTATAGCAATCCATCTCAAACAACTGAAGTCATAAAACGGTCTGTTTTTAAAGGTCATGAATCCTGTTAGCATGGTTTATCCGAACATAGATAATAAAAATAAAAAAATTTCAATGATAACGATTGGTCAGTCTAGAGCTAGTAGGCAAATCATTTGTAAATAGAAAAAAAATCTCTATTTTTTTGCCAATTATTCCAGCTTACAATAACGATTTCCTTGACTCTAATGAATATTTCTCCTACATACGTACATTGAACCTGTTTAACCCTTTCTAGATCCCACAAGGGAAGAGATCGTAAAAATACATACAGATCAATATTATGACTTTATCTGTACGGTTCAATGTCTAACCATAAATGCTTAGGCTGAAAACACACCATCCAAAAATATCTGTTCGTATAATATTTTTTTTTTTTTTACGTTGATACACTATGACAGTATGCCGTGTTATTGCCCTTTCAACCAACTGTCAAAGTATCATAGCTGTGATTCGAAAATACGGACAATTTTAGTTGGTAGTCAACTTGATAAATAATCAATTCCCCTGATCGTACAACCAAATATAGATACTCGTCCAAATCATTTTGCTGATTAGCTTTCATTTCTGTGTCTAATGGGTTTGTATAGTAATAATGCCATTGGGTAAGTCTTCTTTTAGTGTTCCAGTAATCGTACTCGTCATCAGTATATAATTATATGGTCATTGATATGATGATGCTCGTATCGTGCCTCAAAATGGATCTGGTCGCATAACAGTCAACTAATGGAGGTGGATGGACCACGACGACATCGGAGAAATGACGTCGTTAGAAAGTAGGGCTACTGCGAATAATTATGTGTCGCTTTTAGAAGAGCTGATGCTGCCTACTATGCGCGTTGTGTATCCTGCACCAGATTTCCCACAGATTGATTACGTCCAGGATAATGCACCGCCCCGGTCTACGATGGCGTGGTTCAACGGGCACCGTGACATTCGTCTTATTGAATGGCCTGCTCGGTCAGCAGATATGATGCTGATTGAAAATCTGTGAGGCATAATGGTTCATCGTTAGGATTGTCAGAACGAAAGAAGCCTGAAGCTCTTAGATCTCATAGTGCACGGGTATTGGATGATATGAGATGGACTGATTTATGCGCCAGCCTTGACGCATCTACGGGAGATAAACTACGTGACGTCATAGCTGCTGATGGAGGCTTTACTACTAAAACAATGAATTGTTAATAGAAATCAAATAATAAATTTCCTTAAAAAAATTAAGATGTTCTGAATATATATTTGATTATTTCTTCTTACTTTTGAATTTTTGTAACAAGTTCTCTAATCTAAATTTTCTATATCTATCCTAGATGACGTGTAAATAAAAACAATATGTGCTCTATACCTAATCAAATCACGTATCATCGACCTTATGACATAGATGCGTGCATGCAATTATAAACCTTAAGGTGGTAAGCATTTTCAAACCGCGACTGTACAAAAGCCCATGGTGTATCATGTCATCTTGCTCATTGTGACCAATGCTCGTATCTTCTCTGTGAGCGTCAAGCATTGAGTACCCTAGAATGTGAATGTTACTATAATATTATTAAATGCGAGTTTACCCAACGTTTGTATCAAGCCTTACTCTTTTATTACACGGTGCGTCAGGCAATACAAATCCAGCCTGGAGGCACAGAGCTAACAATTCTTGAAGGCACGTTGTGTAAATCTATATAATTCGAGCCAAGGACCACACTGGCTCTTCGATTGTCTATAAAACGTTTCACTTTGTGATACTGAAATCTTATTCTGAATTTATCGCGTTATCCATAATTAATATTATAAATTCTAAAGTTACTCTATCTGTCTGTCTGTATGTTACCTTTTCACGCCTAAACCACTGAAAAAAATTCGATAACATTCGATGGCATCCTGTGCAAGGGAAGGGTATAGGCAACTTTTTGTCTCAAAAATAATCCTAAAGTTAAGGGGTACCGCTGACCCGGAACATAAAGGGCGAAGGAAGGAACACGGGTGGGTTTTAGTCAGTAAGAGTCTGACACTCCCTTCCGCTCCACCCAGAGCGGGAGGGGTCATTTGACGATTTCCCATCCTCAAAAAAAAAAAAGGGGGTGATATAGGGGATGAAAGTTTGTCTAGGAAACTAAGCCTTTCATAAGTAAGTTCGTTAGTTTGCCACTTGTAAAATTCTGGTTAAAAACACTTCCTCTCTCCTTCAACACCATCATTACATAAATAGTTTCCTTGCTTTTGTTTCATGTTTAGAATAATAATTGAGAATTGTATACAGGGTGAAATTGAATTCATGGGCAATATTTTAAAGGGTCATTGTACTCATCATTATGAAGAACTTTTACTATGGGACCAAACCTGAAATAAAAAATTTGCTGTTCCCTACATTTATGTTTGGATAACCCTTCAAAATGTAGGGAACAGCTGATTTTTTTTCTGTGATTACATATTTGGTCCCATAGTAAAAGTTCTTCATAACGATGAGTACAATGACCCCTTAAAATATTGTCCATGAATTCAATTTCACCCTGTACAAATACAAATATTTTTATTGGAAAAAAAACTTATAACCGTTTTTGTGCACGTTAATACTGCGTTACTTTAGCACTTTCCCGTGGTATGAATCCCGACATTCACGCGAGTGAGGCCGCGGGTAGAAGCTAGTGTTACTATATTAGTAGTTATTGCTGGTTTTTGTTGAATAGAAAATAAAACATGTTTTTGAGGATTATATATTTCAATACTTGTAGTTTATAAATAAATATTATATCGCATTTTTTTGCAAAAAACATCGCTCCTCTTATTTACTTTATAGTCGTACATGTCCATTTACGCTGAAATTATTCTCTTATCGTGTTTTACATTTTGACAATATTTATTTTTCGATTGAAACCATAAATCATTTGTATTTTCCCAATTGTCCATATTTATGTTAAACTATATTAACACAAACGAATAAAATTCCGGCGTAGCACTAAAACAATTTCGCCCAATTGAACAGCAGAAAATATTTTTCGCGCCCTCTTTATCAAAGTCGCAGAAAGGAGGTAATATAAATAAAATACGCCAACAAAAACATGCCAGGAACAGGCAAAAATCATAAATATTTTACGTGGGAGTACTCTCCCTGGAGACAGTTTCGGGACATCGTGGTCATTAGAAAAGTTTTAGTGGCCATTACAAGCTGTTTTATATTACCGCCGAGCGCTTCTCGTGTGGGTTTAGTTAGGGTCCGTCCTAGGATTGTTGCTCGCTACGGTCCCTAGTTTGTTGCTTCGGTGGCTAAGGGGTCCCTAATTTGATTGGTCCATGTTTTTGCTTTTTCTATGACCGCTGGAACTGTCTGGTTTTCTTTTGGTCCTTAGAGCTTGCTATTTCATGGGTAATTGAATTCATTGCTTTTTTTTACTTCTATTGATCGAAGTAAAACTTTATTTGGCTTATTATTATTTAAGTAAATATTGTTCCAAGCAGTAAGTATAACAGAAATTCCGCTACTAAATGTGTGTTTATTAACACCAATTTATACTTCCTCTAAAAACACAAATGAGAAAAAAGAACACTTTTTTAAATGTCTTGTTGACTGTTCTGCTGTCCTATTATTGGAGCAAAGTAGAGAATTGGCGTTGAAGTAATAATAAGTATTTTAATGTGCATTGTCTTAATATATAACTTTTATCTGTCTGGCATACCTAATTACTCTGAGCCCCATGAGACAAAAGCTATAGAAATACTTGCGTTAATGCAAGCTCTAGCCTATTTTAGGTGAAGAAAACGAGACGCCTTAAATAAACCTTTCGCACTAACACAAGAATAGGTTTTAATTAGGCTAAACGTTTTCCTGGGCCAGTGATAATTATTTCAGTCGGCTGGTACTAAGATATTAAGGTTTGGTCGAATTCACTCTCTGAGAATAGAATGCTTTTAACCTATCAGCAGTAATAGACTAGGATAGATTTAGCGTCGGTTTTTATGTCAGAGTGTGGTTACCTTCAGAGTATTTCGTAAGGAATGGTTTTTGGTGGTGGTAAATGGCGGGTGAAGTCTAACTGCCGCACTCAGAGACGTCACTTGAAACTAATCGATCATTAACTTTGATAACCACCATATCTTGGCACATGTCACCAAGATTGAAACGTTTTCAATCTGACATACTTTTGACTGACAGCGTTCCAGTTTATACTGGTAATTTAAAGTAAATGATTGATTAATTTTAAGTAACGACTCTGTACATGACAGTACATTATTCTGGACGCCCCACGCCCCTGCGTTGAAATTTTTCGTCGGTTATTTTAAAAATATCCGCTGTTTCCTACAAAAGTGCAATACATATGCGGTCAAATTGTAAGGAACAGATTTTTTTTTAAATTAACCGACGAATAATTTCAACACTGGGGTCCAGAATCATGTAGGTACTGAATCCACGGTAACTGGTTGCACTTCGATGTCCACGCCACCCTGTAGACTTAAATCATTACTTCTCTTGTCAAATTATGTTTATTCTTACATGGATTGATCCTTCACTTTTGATACAAATCTAACTAGTTAGGTCACCTATATAAGTAGTCAAGCGTGCACTGACTGGACAGGTATACTCAATCTGTGTGGTTCTTTCCTCAAAAGATCATTTCAGACACCAATCTACATGGTTCTCAAAGATTATATCCGGATTTTTATATACACATTGACGTCGATGAATTTTTATTTATACTATGAAATGAGTATTTACTTTGTAAAGTATTATAATATTATTAATGTGAGAACTATGTCGGTCATTGCTTTTTTTGTATTTTTCTCAGCTAATTTAATCATGATCTGGCAGTGTGAGTAATTTATGCGGCCTACTCAAATGTCCATTCCTTGGTATTGTTCGTCGAATCGTTGAGCTCCTTAAGTTCTGAGTTGAGCTGCACGATTTCTGACAATTGCGTGCACTGACTGGACAGGTCCACTCAATCTGTGTGGATCTTTCCTCAAAAGACCATTTCAGACACCGATCTACATAGCCTTCACTTGATTTAACCAAGATTCTGTCCGGACTTTAAAAGAGACTGTGAACTGTGAAGTCTGAGTTTGATTCGGGCTTTCTTCTCAGAGAAGTCAACCTCATCTAGTTTTCAAGATATAATTGACGTGTAAAAGTGTTTGTACAAAACTACTAACAGAAATAAAATCATTTATCGTTTAAGCTATCGAGAACACGAAAATCTTTAAATCTCCAAGTTCAGACTAACATACAAAAATACTCGCCACGTATTATCCTGAATGTAAAACGTAAATCCTGAGCTGTCGCCTGTGGGACACAAAATTTGGACTAAAACCAAATCCTACCAGTGTACCTCCTGTGCAACCCGTTTAATCCGACACGTGGGCACCTGAGTGCATTTAGATAAATCGAATCTTTGAGTCTCCGCTCTGCTTTAATTTCTAATTACGAAGTGCACTAGGAAATTCTACATTAATGAGGTTCTGGGATTTGGGTTCGGACGACGAATCTAGGTTAGCAGGTTTTACTTTTTGAATGGATGTTCAAATAGTTGCAGGATATTTTTTTTATGAGCTTCAATGATGTAGGTTTATAAATGGTAAAGGTTTTATGGATAGGATATTCTATTCCAAAATGTACTTCTGAATAACGATTGGTTCATTCTCTTCTAAGTATGGTAGGTATACGTACTGTGTGTTTTTAAAACAATAAATCTGCCTGCCTTTTGGGAAATACAAATATAATGTCAAGCATACCTAATAGAATTCAGCCAATAATAAAGAAATAAAATAAAAACTGTTTGTTTATTATTACAAAGGTCAAGTACATTGCACTGTATACAGATTAGAGTTCTTAATTTAGTATTCTATAGTTATGTTCAATAGGTTCAACCCTGTCCCCTAAACTAGGCTAGGTCTGTATCTTAGGGGGCAAAATAATAAATACATATCCCGTATTTTTACTCTTATTGTCATATTTATAGCTTAAATTAATTAATTATAATTAATTAGACTGACCGGTTGGTGCAGTTGGTAGCGACCTTGCCTTCTGAGCCGCTGGACCCGGGTTCGATCCCCGGACAAGTCAAACATTTGTGTGCATGAACATGTCTGTTGGACCTGTGTCTGGGTGTGTATATGTATATAAGTATGTATATCAGTCATCAGGTTACGGTAGTACAGGCTCTACCTAGTTCGGGACTTAAAGACCTTGTGTGGATGTTGTCTCATATTTATTTATTAAATCACCTCACTGAAAATACATATATTATACACAAATCGTTTTGACAGCCTTAATATAAATAGACGTTTTCGTAACTAAACTACGAAACCGATTTCAGCAAATAATGTCCATCAATTTGTGAACATTCGCAGATGTTTGGATATCCTCTAAGTTGTGAGTATCCGGGATGGCTACTCCTATGGAGGTCTGACCTTATTTCTGAAATAAACGTTCTATAGGGACATATTACTGTAATTATTATTTTGTGATGTTGATTTAAGAACTTTGGCCATATTTAATTTACCTAAACATACGTAGGCGGTTGTGTTTATGTAGTCTAATTTACGAGGCAGGCAATAACGGTTCTCTTCATACTAATATTACACGATTTTGAGTAGAATATTCTAAACACAACAACAATATTCAAAATTCTATTACATGGGATAAAATGGGGTTGTATTATTTATGTACACCTCTGTCTAATCTTTCGGGGAATACAGGCGTGATGTTTATTTATTTATTTTATACTTTAAGCACACAAACGTACAGAGGCGGACTTAATGCCATAGGCATTTTCTACCAGTCAACCTTTGGGTGATGCAGAGACAAACAGTGGTAGGTGCAATTCATAATGAAAATTTAGGAATAAATATTTTTTAATATAAAGATACGCATAAAGACATAACATATCATAACCATAAGACTAAGTATAAATATTATATATATATATAGCAAGACCCCTCCGTGCCTCGGAAAGCACGTTAAGTTTAAGTCGTTGCCCCGGCTGTCATTCGTGGATCTTTGACAGTCGTTACGGGTCGACAGAAGCCTGAAAGTCTGACAACCAGACTTACGTATCGTATTACCCAGTAACTGGGTTATTTTTATTTTATTTTATTTGTTAGGAATAACAAACAGCAGTATATTACACAGTAGGCATACAATATAAAACTTGCAATAAAAGTAACAAATACACTACTCAAGACGTTATCCACAGATTACAATACAGAATAGCTAGCTGTTAGCAGAGCAAGTTAAAAAAACACTTAAAAAAAAAAACACTTATTAACTATATACTAGGGCTATCTCTTAAAATAGTTGTAATCTCACTCTTAAATACAGCTTTGCTGAGAAACATAATATCAGTAGAGCCAAACTGTTTATTATAGGTGTCAACCAAGCGATGTAACGGTGAGCGAGTGCCTGAGTTCGTTCTACAAAACGAAGTAGCAAATAGGCGTCTCGAACGAACCTCTCGACCGATTACAGTACGAGGGATCAGGTAGCACAAACTGTTCACAAGATCAGTACAATCAAATTTATTACGGCATATACTAAACAGAGTCATCATTTCAAGTAGGGTGCGACGGGATTGTAGGGTTATGAGGTTATATTTTTCTAGTAATAATTCATAGGACATTTTGGTTTTATAGCATCTGTGATGCATGGAACGGAGGTACTTACGTTGAACCAACACAATGATCTCAATGTACTTTTTGTAATAAGGGTTCCAAATGGGTACTGCGTATTCAAGTTGTGGCCTTATTATTGATCTGTATAGATGCAAGTAGGTAGAAGGCCGATGAAATTCTCTAGACGCTCTCATTACGAAACCAAACATTTTATAAGCCTTATTGACTATGTTGTCCACATGGGTGTCAAGATGGAGCTTTGAGTCAAGATTTACGCCTAGGTCACGGAGGGATGAAACCTTGTTTAGGGTAGTGTTTCCAAGAAAGTAATTGAAATTCAGCACATGTTTTTTCTTAGTAAACGTAATGCTGTAACATTTAGAGATACTAAGATGAAGCTTATTAACAGTGCAGTATTCCGAGAAACAGTCAAGATCCTTCTGAAATTCTAAACAGTCGGTTGGAACGGTAATATTTTTGTAAATTTTTAAATCGTCCGCGTATAGTAGGAACTTTGAACTCTTAAAGCAATCTTTGATGTCGTTGATGAATAAGATAAACAGAAGGGGCCCTAAAATGGTTGTGGAGGTCAGATAGGCAGTCGCTCCATGTAAAATACTGGTATTCAGCTGCATCCGGTTAGACTGGAAGCCGACCCCAAGATAGTTGGGAAAAGGCTACGCAGATGACGATATATACCTAATTATATATAAATATAAGCACAAATAAATGTACATACATACAAGAATATACTAAAAATAAATAAGACAAACAATCAGAAAACATTGCCATCGTGATGATACTGCCGTTTCTTGCGAATGTGCTCGCGAATGTTTCTGTTACATTAGTCTACATTAGTTAGGGCCGGTTTTATGATCCGTAGTTAACTCAACCATTAGATACAAATAACAAAAATGCGCCATGGTTACTATTTTTAACTAATTAATAATAATATTAATAATAATCTTTATTTTTTCCACACTAATGAAAAAAAAAACAGTACAGGAATTATAATAAATGCAGTGGACTGGAGCCTAAACTAGGTCAGCCCTGTATTTCAGGACTCCAGGTCTTCCTCCCGCGGCGAGTAAGTTGGTACAATTTATAGCTGAATGACAAGTGTGTGTGTATGCGTGCGTTTGTGTGTGTGCGTGTGTGTAAGGGTGTGTACGTGTGTGTTAGGGTCATAGCGTAATGTTAGATACACTAAAACCTTTCTCAAGGATTAGGCTATCAAATGCATAATTTTTCAAATCCGACTGGTAGTTCCAGAGATTAGCGCGTTCAGACAAACAAACATACAAACTTTTCAGCTTTATTATATTATACAGGGTTATATTTTGTAATACGACGGCAATCCATTAAAAGGATGTAGTGGAAGGTCATTTGCAAACCAATGACCCCTTATGACCTCTATGCAAATGTCAACCATTTTCCAGTAATTTGATATTATAGAATGTTTTTGAAGTTATCGGGTTTCTTATTGTAAGTATCTCGTTGGATAGCTGAGAAGTTGTACATCTTTTTGTAATGTTCTGTCGATAAACTATATACATGTTTTTTTTTTGCAGAAATCAACCACTTCAAATAACCTGCTGAAAATTATGAAAATTGTGTGCTCTGGTTTAAAAAATATTAAAGATAATTGTAATTTTATGACTGATTTATTATGTATTGGAGTAGAAGCAGATAATAATAATTAAAAAAAACAAGCTTTGTTTTTCAATAAATTTTCAAACTTTTATAGCGCCAAAAAATATAAAATGCCAAATTACTCGGAAATATGGGTCATTAGGTTGCAAATGATCTCTCCTTTATCCTTTTAATGGATTGCCGACATATTACCAATAACCCTGTATATTAATAAGTATAGATTGAAGAAAAGAAACGAGCTAAAACAAAAGCAGGAAGAATAAAAAGAAGTGCCAACTATTTAATCACGATACAACCCGAGAAGAAGGGCACAAAAAACGACAAATTTAAGTCACCGTTTACAATTAAAGTCGATATAAATCTGGCCATTGACGGGTTTTCGAGTGTTATCAATTATAAGAGCCAGTCGGCTGTTTGAGCTTCCACTTACTATTTCTACCACCGTCGGCAGGAATTTTTAATTTAAAACAAAGTTCTATATTGGGAAGTAATTCGTATTTGATTCTTAAGAATTCGTTGAAAGCCTTTTCTATTGTGAAAGGATTTGCGATACGGGATACGGACAATTTTGATTTAAAACGACATAACTGATAGGGATTTAATTAAATAAGACAATAGATTATTGAGAATTCATTTGATTAATGAAAACGGTGATATTTTATGTGTGTGTTCGTAGCTATAGTTAAATTGTGTGATAGATTTATCTGCGAGAAACTACACGGTAATTACAAAATGGTAATTATAGTGATTGTCTTGTAAGTATCAAGTGAAAAGTCTAGGGAAAGAACGATTTTATAACTTTGAAAATTTATAATTGCTTATAAAAGTGACACACCAGACAAATGCTGTCTAACGTACAATCACTGCTTTTATACATATAAAATTATGTTTTAACATAAAAAAAAACATATAGTTATAATGTTATTTAAGATTTTCTTGATTATGTCCAAAATATAAAATTTTGTAATTATCAAAGTCTTACTGAAGGTTTTGGAATGATCCAAGTCACCTCATTTAATTGTGGTAGGTTCTAGGTATCTTGAGCATTTTTTGAACAAAACAATTTTTTTCATAAGTGAAAACAAACAGAAGCCTATTTAAAACGAACGGTAATAACTTAACATCTAACTTAACAAATATACTACCCACTATATTTTCCACAGATTACAACTTAGATATTAAATTTACAAACTGTTGGCAAACGTAGGAGCTGTAGCCAGGGCAAAATTTAAAGAACTATAATATTTTTTTAAGTTTTACGGCTAAGAAATAATAGGTAGATTTCACTAAATCGCTCATTATACGTGCTGACTAAGCGGTTTAGCGAGTGAGTGCACACCAGCATTGGATATACAGAAGCAATTTAAAATAATATAAATACAAATATTTTCTTTGGATATACAAATACAAATATTTTTATTGGAACAAAAACATATAACAATTTTTGTGTATATTAATACTGAGTTAGTTTAGTAACTGTGTCGCAGTTATTAGCGCCCACCCCAGGAGCGAAAGACAACTGAGTTCCATAACAAAAATTTTGGTTATACTTATAGGTGGAAACTAGACATAAACCTTTAATAATAATAAAACTAGAACTAGACTATTTATTATTATATAAATTATTATTATCATACCTAGTTTGTCTTACCAATACTTCATCTATACCAGTCACTTTTGCAAACAATCAATAGGATCCACAAATCACGCTTCATAGCCGGATCCGTTGCATTTGAAGTGGATCCCATTCACTATTCAGATCAGTTTGAGATTCAGGTAGAAATGTATCATTCACTATTACTGGCGCTATTTATTCATCTAGAGCTATTCTGAGCTATACTGGGATATCTATCAAAGGATGGGACAGAGGAAAATGGCACAAAAGATAAAAGTAAAGAGAGATTATGCTTCTTTCTGGGTTATTACGAACTGGGAGATGATTAGGAAATAGGTACTCCTTGGTATTGGTGAATTTGAGTTAGCTCGGAATCTTATTTTGCTGTTAACGTTTGGTACTGGCTTCTAGTTTGCGTGGTCATGACTTTGTCAGGGAGAGTCTGTTATGAGCGGTGGTGGCCCAGTGGTAACGGCCCCGACTTACGAGTTGTAGGTCGTGGGTTCGAACCCAGGCAGGCTTTACTTTGTGTAAATAATTTCATCACCACTGTTCTCAAAACGGTGAAATAACCAAAAAAAAAATCGAAGACATGTGACATTTACCAACCCGCACTGGGCCCGCGTGGTGGATAAAGCCCACTCCCTCTCGAATAGAGGAGGCCTGTGACCCAGTAGTGGGAACATATAGGCTGATTATGATGATAACTTTGTCGCTATCGGAACATGTACTAAAGTATTTCTAAATAGCAGATACCAAACATGGGCTAGGAACTGTGAAACATTAACCTACAATTTAATCATCATCATCAGCTTATATTCGTCCACTGCTGGACGTTGGCCTCTCCTAGTGAAGGCCACTGAGACCGATCTTCTGCTCTCCTCATCCAGTCTCTGCCAGCCGCCTTTCTCAAGTCGTCACTCCACCTGGCCGGCGGGCGTCCTACACCACGTTTGCCTAAACGCGGTCTGCACTCTAAAACTCGTTTTCTCCAACGTTTGTCTGTTCTGCGAGCCCATTGCCACTTCAGCTTGCTTAGTCTTTGGGATATGTCGGTACA
Source organism: Brachylomia viminalis (assembly GCA_937001585.2). Classification (NCBI taxonomy): domain Eukaryota; kingdom Metazoa; phylum Arthropoda; class Insecta; order Lepidoptera; family Noctuidae; genus Brachylomia; species Brachylomia viminalis. The sequence goes on along the minus strand of OW443299.2, from coordinate 4,884,506 downwards.
ACCTACAATTTACATAAACATAAAATCATGCCTTATTTCCTGAAGGGTTGGGCAGAGGTGTACTTATAGTTCTCCCAAATTTCGCCAATTTTGTTTAAGTCATATGTAATAGGAGGCGAGCCTATAGCCATAAACCGGGCACAAATCCAAGCTCCGAGCTGTTACTGAGAAATTCCAGATAGAAAAACCCAATAACACTTTGCCCGACCTGGGACTCGAACCTAGCACCTCATGCTCGCAGTAGCACTTGCAACTACTATACCAACGAGGCAGTAATATATAACTTGTAAATGAATTAATCAGATCTCATGTTGAGCCAGTCAATGTACTAATTTGTTTTAATCTACGAACATCAATTTACCGTAGCAAACGTAATTTCTCACCAAGTTCGTCCCTAGTTGAGAATTTGTTGAAAATGTCCCGTTGTTTTCGCCTTGTTGGGCGTTATCTCTGGACTTGTGGTGGATGCAGCGACGCTTGACCGCTTTCATTTGTGACACTCCATCGGGTCCTGCTGCCCTAGTACATGTAGTGTTGGTGTATGGTTGAACATTGATAAGATTGATCGAGATGCTTGGCTACCTAAGCAAGATGAAACGGTAGATGAATGATTTACGAAACGAGACTGAGTATATGGAAATTAAAATAGTCTGTTACCGAACGAAACTTTTGTTTAAGTATTTTATTATAGTGGCGATACGGGAAGTAGCCGCTGACCTCAAACACTTTTTTCTGTGTCGATCTTGACTGACTGACTGGCCATAATTAATACAATTATTCATCGTTCGCACCAAGAAAAGTATTTAGGTCTACGATTAGATGATAAACTCTCTTGAAAGGCCCATATTGCTTATGTAAGGTTAAAACCGAAAACCGGGAACCGGGATTCTGAAAAGAGCGGCAGGATGCATTCCACATAGATTACGAATTGCTATATACAACTCTCTGGTGAAATCACATCTGGAGTATTTAATTGAAATATGGGGGAGTGCTGTGAAGTCGAATCTTAAGGATTGACGTCACGGTTGGCGCAGTGGTTCATGACTGCTATTTTATCCGGACTGATATTTGTTCCGGGTGTGGCTGTTTGTGTATGTGAGTTTCATTGCTTATAAACGCACCCACGATTCAGTAGAAATTGCTAGTAAGAGGCAACCTTTTAAAAAAAAATAATAAAAAAAATACAAATTTCACAAAACAAAGGGACAAAAGCATTATTTAAGTATAATCGGTTGACAGAGTCACGTACACTATACCGTAACACAAAGATATTTAATATAACACAAACATACACTTACACAATGTGGATACTAGTACGAAAAATAATGACTGGTGAATTAAACCCTGTTATAAAACTTGTTAAAAAATTATATTACCTTATACTTAAGAAACACTAACCAGATTAAATTGCGAAGAAATAGGACTAACTATGGTAAAAAGACTATCATATATGAAGGAGCACGACTATATAACAATCTGGCAAATAATATTAAGGATAGCAAATCGCTTGCAGTGTTTAAATCAAAATTTAAAAAATACATTTGAGACAACGTATAATAGAATTGCTTTACATTTAGAATTGATTTACATTCATTATTTTTACTTTCGCTAACTATTAAGTGAACTGTATTGTTATTTATGAGTAAATAAATTCGTTAACCTGATCTTTAAATATTTTATCTTCGTGATTTCCACTTAATAATTTAAATGATCAGCAGTGCGATTCTGTAGCCATCTCAACGTGAAAACTTAGGTGAAGTGAGCGTCGAGTGACCTGTCAGTATCGTCCCACTGATGCTAGGGATTGACCAAGCATTAAATTTACAATCATAATCGAGATTTTAATAATATTTTTTATGGAAATTCTATTGATAATTTTATATTATTTCATAGCTAGTACCTACTCGTAAGTGTCTAAAAAACAAACAACATTGAGTTTCTAACCGAATTTCTGTTTTGCAATTTTATTTTAAAACCCCGAAAATATGTAGTAATGTTTAGCGAATTAACTACATACTAGCTTTGAAATAATATAAAACCATTAATAGAATTCGGCTATAAAATATTATTAAAATCTCGATTATGATTGTAAATGTAACGTTCGTCAATCCCTAGAATCAGTGGGATGACACTGACAGCTCACTCCACGCAAGTCTTCGCGGTGAGATTTTTACAGAATCGACCGGCTGACCCTATAAAGGATTATGTACGTATTCAATAATGTTGATTGTGAAGTTTTGTATTTGTCGTGAGGGAGAGGCAAAATTCGCGCCCTATCGCCCCTAGCCGCCGCAGGAGACGCCCTCGGCGTCGGGAATCGCAGGCGGAATCCCGGCCACCGCAGGCGTGGGCTTGCGAACGGCGAGCAATGGGCAGCTCGCCGTTCGATAAGTACCAGGCCTGGGTCGACGGTGCGTTGTGTTCCACGCGCGCCTCAAAGAGATGTCAGCACCAATGACGGGGTCCGCTAGGGCCGATGCCTGCTAGGGTTGCGGGAAAGTCCGAGAGGGATACCGTGGCCCCTGGCACAGGCAACTGAAGGAACACGGGTGGGTTTTAGTCAGTAAGAGTCTGACACGCCCTCCTGCTCTGCCCTGAGCGGGAGAAGTTATTTGATGGTTTCCCACACACAAAAAAAAAGAAAAAAAGCTCACTTCAGCTAAGTTTTGACGATGAGATTTACAGTTCGGATCAGCTGGTTTATGTTGACATAATGTGATCAGACTCATTTGAGCTTGTTTTAAATTACTATTTTAAATTATAATCACTATAAAGTACTCAGTAGGTTCATTTTGAATTCATTACGTGCCTTGTGCAGTTGTGCATCTTTCACACATCTGAATGGAAGCAAAATAAATCAGTTTCCAAATCTACAGACGTATAAGTAATAAATATATAATTTGCAGCACCCTGGTCCAGCACATTGAGACAAATTATGTCTATCTAACTGCTTTTCCTAGACTGTGTGTATAACATTAGAGGCAGGCTGCAAGACAGGTCACAAGACGGTCTGCGTTGTTGATTACCCCAAGCGTCCTCCACTGACCCGCATAACAAGATGACTCGCTTTGTGTCTGAGTCTGATCACTAATTAGATTCTGCAATAATAATTATATTGTTATGTAGGTAGGAAGTTACTGTACACCAAGACAGTTGCACAAAATGCCGTGGGATTTATCACAAATTCTGTTTCTGAAGTTAATTTAAATGGCTTTGGCGTAGATAATTGGATAATAAATATTAAGGGGACTACATGACCTAAACGCAAGTTTTATAATGCATAAAAGTATATGGTCCACTGCAGTAAACGAAATCAGAAAAAATATATGATATTCTTCAGGATATATGCTAGTTATAGAGTGTGTTGAAAACATAATACAACTAATTTGGTACGATAGAAAAAAGTCACGAAGATACCTCTAAACATTTATTTTAATGATTAAAAACTATACTATTATATATGCAATCATTCTGTTTTTTTTTTGTCCGATTGTTCTTCAAGCAACATATATATTAACGTGATAGTGTTTTAATTTTTTAGTCCAATCAATAGATTTTTTTTTGTGATTATAGAATTGCTTCATATTTTGCAATAAATTACCAGCTTTGTGTCATCGCGCTTCTCTTTCTTTTCTATGCAGTCCGACAGTGACCGCGCTTTAGCTGTTGTAAGCCCCTAATGAAGACGCTAGTTAACAATTTTTACGAAACGGAAACCACAGTGTTGCGAAATAGACCCACTTAAGTTGTTGATTACTTTGTTAGTTCTTTAATACCCTAAAATCATGTATGTAAATTCATTAAGACACACAAGTCTCAAATAGGTAGGTACTTACCGACAAAGTTAGCCAAAATCTCAAATGTCCTTTAATAAAACACCTTGAAACTTTACCCCAAAAAGCAGCACTTTCAACACTGAAAGTAAACCAACAGTCGAAAGAAACTCAAAGTTGCTGTCTGCATTACGCGTGTTATGTAAATCATGGCAAGTTAGTAAGGGTTTCTTCTGTGGAACTTGTTGAAAGCATCGGTGAACTGGGCTTCTTAAAAATTCAGAACGCTAAGAGTGATACTCCGCTGTGGTGTTTGACGATCAATCTTTGGATGTGGCATGTTTTAAGTTGACACCTATATTTAACAATCTGTACCTATAGAATTGACATTAAAAAATGATTACTGTTTTATTTTATTACGAAATTTTCTAAGTGGACTGTATGAGGGGCGGTTCTGTGATACAAGTAGTTGTTGGTGGTGTGGGAAAATGATGACGGTATCTGCTTGGTGAGCTATGGTGGAGACACGGTGTGATAGGTTTCCTTAGCCACGTGGCGGCGGCGCTTCCAGGATGTCCCGTACGGACGACAATCTGCACTTTCCACAACACACAGACGCGCACTTGCACAGTTTAATAACAATCTTCGTTCTTCGCGGTGGAATTTGAGTCCTTTTCGACTTTGGGTTTATTTTAACTTACAGGCGTCGATGTCGGTTGAGAAACTAGTGCCAGTTTCCAATGGCGGCAGCGTTTTTGCCATCGCGAATCTTCCTTCTTGCTCTCGCTCAGGCATTTCAAGGATTGCGGAAGGGAGAGGAAAAGCGGAAGGATTTTTTTGTTACACATATACTAATTAGAGTTGCCAGTAATTAGGCATGGGACATAAACCTAAATAAATTATGACGTTAACAAACAATATGAAACTGAAGGACATTTACAAGTTTCCACAGATAAAAACTGTGACTTTATGTGTCAATGGCTGTCGCAGAAAAGCACCGAACCCCATTTTTAGGTCATGGCTAATAAATGGTTGCCAAAATAAAAGTGTTTAAATCTGTAACATTTGGCTGACAAACTAAAAGAAAAAAACGACTTTATTCTTGAAAGTGGATACTTTGCAGTTCACACAATATTTTATGAAGCAGCAGCATTTTCGAAGATATCTACTTAACATACATTTTCAAGTTAGGTACACAATAATAACACCATCTCATTGCATACTTCCATAGGTACTTCATTCTCCAGTATAAAGCTTGTGTATTAAACATTAAAATTTTATTACCATTGATATCTGACCATTGTTAATTAACCATTGTAAAAGTACAGTCGCCGTCACATCAGTTTATACGAAAATGTAAAATTTCTCCAAATGTTTTTAAACCTTAAAATATTGAAGGTTAAGTTTAAAATCGAAGTAGACAATTTGACAGTTTGTGGTATCTTGACCTGCTGCTGTGTGTGCAGGCTCCAAATAAAAAAGTAAGCCATACATCCATTAAAACACTTCGATAGCACATCCAACAGTCGCGGTACTATTCTGACTTCACAACTTCAACTCACGTTCACTTTATCACGTGGAAACTTTTCACTTTCCACACGCGATTGACGCACACAGATAGATGGATACTCACTCAGCACTCGAGTTATTTCAACTCGCCAACTAAGTTTCGAGAGACGTTTACAGAATAAGTATTTTAAATTTCGCTGCCGATGGACGTCTTTTGCTGTTTTATTTGAAGGGAGTGGTGCGATTTTGTTATACTTTATAGCGGCTTGACGCGATGACGGTTGGACAATCAGTTTTTAAGTTAAGTTGAAGAAATCCAGAATACTACTGACTACTTTCCTGATATTTGTAAGTTTGTATAGGCCTATATTTTCTAAGAGGTAAGAAATCAGTCATCTGTATGGTGTTGGTATGACTGAAAATCGTACCTACTAAACGGACATAAATATCTTTGACTTTTATCTTTTTTCTATCTATGGTAAAATATCATTTTTTTTTCTACATTAAAAAGTCCAAACCACTAACTTCCATAAAACATAATTTCCAACAAAACTTTTATTAAAAAATCTCTTCAAATTCCCAGCAAAAGCGTAGCGCAAAACCTAAAAGAAGACAAGTGGAAACTACACGAAGTTGGCAGACAGTCCGTGCGTTGGCCCGAACTTCATGACGTAACATACTGCTTCGAAAACAGCGCTCAGTAAAATTAAACGAAAAACTGACCGATTCACTGCGAACTTTTAAGTCCGTACATAACAGTTTCGGACGTACGAGTAAGTATTAGAATTTCGTTTCGTCCAATGAATTAGTGAGAAAAAATCAAATTAGAAATGTTGGTAATCTTATTAGTATGTTGTCTGTTGCTGTTTAAAGGTTTTCGTTTTGTTTACGAGTTAATAATGGACTTGTGATTTTACAGTTGTAATTTTTTTTTGCATTTGTTTTTTGTGAAGGGTAATACTAATGTGCTTGTGACAAGTTTTTTTACGAAAGCGCTATAGGAATGTAATCAGAAGCCCGAATTGAATAGAATACTCTTTATTATGTACACCAAAATATAGATACAAATGTAGAAATTTTACATAGGGTGACACATTGGGCGGCCTTATCGCAGTGAGTAAGTAAGTCTGGCAATCAGTCTCACCACAGGGTATCGTATTACCCAGTAACTAGGTTATGGTATGTTGTACTGGGTTATATGAAGATAAGTATATATTTTATGTATGTAAGTATTTATTGTATATGTAAATGGTACACCACTGAATACCTGCAGTATTGTCTCTCCTTCTCCCTCTAATCCATCCAAAGGTTGTCGGTAAAAGATCGATTTTAACGATAAGACCGCCCATTGTGTCACATTTATACATTGATAACTGTAATATTTATGGTGTACATAATAAAGAGTATGTAGTGGTATCTATATCGCCACATGCGAACTACGCATCACACTGACGTCACGAAAATCCTGCATCGCGCAAGCAGAGTTTACCGCGCAACTAGCATTTAAACAACGTCACGACATCAATCGTCGGGCAGTTGCCCACCAGACACGACATCCGTCTGGTCGGAGGATCCTCCCTTTACTATGAGTATGGGTGAACTTTACACCCTGCTCCTCGTACCTCTATAAGTATTCTAATAGATTATTAAGCAGTCACTCCATGTAAAATACTCATATACAGCTGGGTGCGGTTAGACTGGAAGCCGACCCCAACATAGAAAAGGCTAGGCAGATGGATTTTTCAGCGGTGAATTTCAACTTTTTTAAGGCACAGATATTTTAGCGTATGTTGTCTTGAGGCATCTTAGAATATTAGAATATTGACTTGCAGCTTCCAACCATTTATAGCTAACTACTCGTTTTTGCCCGCGACTTCGTTCACGTGAAAGTCGTAAGACACCACAATTTACTAAAATACCAGCCACATTTTTATAAAACTTTCCTATGTACTACGTTTGTAGATTTGGTCTCAGCAGCCAATATATGAAGAGTTAGGACTGGTGACGAGGAAAGAAAAGAAAGAAAGATAGGTTTATTCATCACAAAAAGCGTGCATACAAAAAAAAATATTAGCTCTAATAATTAAGAAAAAATAAAAACAAAAAAGATCTATAATCACGAGCATAAAACAGAAATAGTCGCCAGTTGTACGTTATGACTGTGACAAGAAGGCCGACGTCACGGTGGTGACGAGGGAGCAAGCGACGTTTAGTTCTCCATGTCCATAGGTCGACACCCGCAGCCTTGAATAGTAATTTCCCATTGCTTGCGAAGTTTTTCAATTTAGTGAATTAATGAACGCCAGCGTTCCTGTATAAACTACCTAATGACACATTACTGATACACTGACTGATGATTTCTTACAGATTATTCCTGACGAACAGCTGTCACTAAAATGATTATAACAGTAGAATATATACACACGGGATTTCTCATTAAGTCACGATAGATATTTATTTTTATTATATATCCAAAGATCACAGAAGAGGCCTTTACTTTATGTTTTTCTGTGTACGTTTTACGAACCATCATAATTAAATACAAAGAATAACAAAATGTAAAAAAGATCTATCACAAAAAAAAAAAAACTATTGTTGGGAGTCTAATATAGGTTTGCAAAACAGTCGTCGAACCGCTAAGCTATTTGCATTAAAGCTGCTATTATTTGCTATTATTTTTTTTTGTTTTTTTGCTTTAAAGTTGACTAAAATAGCCGTTCTTATATTATGTCATGATGGACTGCATGTCTCCTTAAAGGTAAAGCGGGATAATAATCATTTAAAAGGTTAAATCTGTAACTATCTGCTATATTCGTTCCCTGTTTAGCCCAGTGTTGGAATGAATGCTTCATACGTTCGAAAAATTTGTATGCTCAGCAACGTAAATAACGCAATGAATGTCTTTGAATTGATAAAATGAAAGCCATTCCTACCGTTAATGTGTGACGCAATTAAACTGCAGTTTCTAAAGATTCACCTACGCATCTACTACTTGTACCTATCCCTAAGTAAAAAAACATTAATTTTCTTATTCTATTACTCCTAGTAACGCTAGTTCACAAGTGCCAGCTAACATCTCGTCTAGATGATAAGCAACTTGCAACATAATACTCTATCTCACAATTAGTGGACCTCGGGGTGTAATGTACTAACATTACAGCTTTCATTGTTTTATCAAAGGGAACATTTGCACCGACTTAGAACTTTGACCTTTATTTTTTAGATGAAATTGTTCTTTGTCAAGTTATAAAAGAATGTACCGTCTCTTGTATTGTTGGGATTACGTGTTTGAAATATTCATTTGGTGGCAGTATTATTTTTAATATTTTAATTAAGAATTGACCGGAACAAAGACGTTTTGAAGTATACCGCTAACAAGAGCATCAAAGTATTTACGCAAACATTGTCTTCAAGCGTCGAGTCGCGATGCCTCATTTCATATGTCACGCAATACGTCATATCGACATCATTTCCTAGTGCCTGAAATGTTACGACTAGCCGGGGGCTAATTATAAGTCTCATTCAAAACAATAAGAGTACAATACAAAACATAAAGTATAAAAAGATGAGTAGGAGCTTCGGGTCGGCTTGGGCATGGAAACAGGACCATGATGTAGCGGCAGGTAACGGTGGAGCTGGACGAGGATGCGGTGACCACGCCAAACAGATCAGGTGGACCGTCGTGGCGGAGGTCGTGTCGCGGACCGTCATGAAGGAGGTCGTGTCGCCATTGACTCACGTGATTGGAATATCAGCACCGCCTCGTCTGAGGCATCACCTCACGCTAGGTACGAGGAATTTCCCGGCACGTGTGACGAGCACCCCAGCGTCGGAGACCTCCCGGTCCAGGAGTGGCAGGCTGCGGCGCCCCACGCTACGCTATTTGAGACCATATCACACACAAAACTTGAAGGATTCACTAGGAATGAAACATTCACTCTCCGAAAATAACTGAATTTATTATTCTTTTTGGGTAATACAAATCACAGACACTCAGTTAAGAACTGCATTAAATACTGATTCAAGTCTACTTAAAACAGCTTCATAGACTGATTCAAGTCTGCTTAAGACTGCGCTGAAGACTGATTCAAGCCTGCTCAAGAGTGCGCTAAAGACTGATTCAAGTCTGCTTCAGACTGCGCTAAAGACTGATTGAAGTCTGCGTAAGACTGCTCTAAAGACTGATTCAAGTCTGCTTAAGACTGCGCTAAAGACTGATTCAAGCCTGCTCAAGAGTGTGGTAAAGACTGATTCAAGTCTGCTTAAGACTGCGCTGAAGACTGATTCAAGCCTGCTCAAGAGTGCGCTAAAGACTGATTCAAGTCTGCCTCAGACTGCGCTAAAGACTGATTCAAGTCTGCTTAATACTGCGCTAAAGACTGATTGAAGTCTGCGTTTTGTTTCGGCCTTTCTTCTCAGAGTAGTCAGATAGGAAACGCCGACCTCATCTAGTTTAAAAAAAAATATGATTGACGTGTACAAGTGTTTGTTCAAACCTACTTACAGAAATAAAATCATTTATCATTTAAGACTGCTCTAAAGACTGATTCAAGTCTGCTTAAGACTGCTCTAAAGACTGATTCAAGTCTGCTTAAGACTGCGCTAATGACTGAATCAGGACTGATTAAAGACTGACTAACTATTGATTATAGTCTGCGTAAAGACTGAGCAAACTTTGATAAAAGACTGACATGTCAATTTACGACCAAAATGTCATAGTATAAAAATATTCTAATACTTTATAAATGGAGGAAATTAATAATATGAAATAGACATTTGGATGTAAAAAAACTCAAAAGTAACTAGAGGTTTGTTTTTCAGCGGTATCAGTGTTCAAGTGAGTATCATACGATTTCACACTTAAAAACATAGATTTAGGTACTGAATTATAGCAAGAATTTTTGGGCACAACAGCTCTCTAAATGTTAAATAATTATACATAGAATAAAATATGTGGTTTTGGTGTAGCAAATTAAAAGCAACCCTCACGAGAAAAAAAAAAAGAAAATACGTTCGTACCTGGTTCGACTCTGCCGTACCTACTGTCAATACTACAGTGCAGGATGAAGCAGTTTCACAACCTTTGCGAAAGCTCACAAAAAAACCGCATAGCAATCAACAAATAAAAAGATCCCTAAAACGAAACGAACTATTTAAAACACTATCCGCATCATTTTAACACTGCTTCAAATAAACCACGCAAAGTTCGGTCATTCCCAACATTTTTGGAATTACGCAAAACGCTCGCGATGACTTATTGCCCTTTTGGGTATTTGTTTCATATACAAAACAGAGCCTATTAGCGAAAACAGGCCTTTTATTGAGCTATTACGTAAATTAACCCTACATATGACCTTTATGTATTGTTATGTGGTACATTATAAATGGATATTCGTATCCTTAAATCTCCATTATCATATTTGTGCTGGTGAAATTGCTGGCTTTTCAAGATTAATAGCTAAAAAGGTCTATGGTTAGTGGTCAAAGTGGAATAGGTTGATTTCGAAACGCATTGGTCCTAAGTACTATTTACAGAGCGATTTACGGCTGAAATAAAACGATCCTTGAACGAAAATGAAAGTTCTCAACGAAGTTCAAAAAATACGTATGAAAAAGGAAGGTACAATACAAAACTCCAAACTTTAGTTTCGGGCCCTTAAGTACTTTATCGGACTTCCGCAAAAAACGAAAAGGGAATCCGACCTCTGCGATCAAATTAACACGACTTCTCAAAAAGTTGCTGTAATTATAAAACGTAAGAAAATAAGTATACCAAAAACTTTTCTAGGCTAAGTGGGATAACGCTGTTTATTCACTGGTCGACAAAAATATGCGAATAAACATTTTTGAAGCGCGTACGACGGATTGAATAGAATTGTCAAGTTCTCTATTAGTACCTACCAATTTCAAATCCATAAATGTTACTTTTGCTCAGAACATAGGATAAGATAAGATATATTTATTTTTATAAACATGGTATATACATACAAGAGCATGCAAGATACATACATTACATTATATTCCAATCATGTTTAGCCTTATAATATATTGGCGTACAAATATTTTAGTCACATTAATATTTTTAATTAATAGAAATTATAATGCTAACTGGCCAAAAAAAGATTGGTTGTTTATATTTGGGTTGTTTATTAGTTAGGTCATTACTTGGGAGAATTCTTGAGAGGTTATTTATGAAATACATTAGCATACTACTCGTAAATCGCAAAACTAGCAGAGCATCGACTGTATTTCACGACCTTTTTCCCAATTTTCGTCGTTTTTGTCGTCCAGTGAATACGTAGCCAAATTTTAACGGAAAACAGAAACAAGGGCAGGTAGCTGTTTCTTTGACGACTTCTATTCAATCGCTATTTCCTCGCTAACAATTTTTTTACAAAGTGGATCTGAGCAGTCATTAAAACTTTTTGACGGGCCCCACTTTAATTGTTATGGATATCTTGTTAAAACTGAAATGTAGACAATAAGGTACTTTGTTTTTGGAAGTTTTGGGACTTCACGTCTCTCGTTCCCGTGTAGTATTGACGAAATTCTCCGAATTATTAGATTAGGCGGTGTATTTTGTTGTTTATCAGAAGTTTCAATGCAGAGTACCATTTTTATTTTACTTTAAACATTCTGTTTTACTTACTTTATTGTAAAGAAAAAATGTTTTATATTTCTTAGTTTAAGTTAGATCAATGAAGTAATGTTAGTTTAAGCATAAGTACATATAAGTAGCTCCATCTATAATGCAACATAACTGTATTGTTATCTGTGTTACAATAAAATATATTCAGTCTGTGGCAACCACACCAACGTGTTTCATTAAGGGCCGGTTGTTTCAATCAGTTAACGATCACGTAAGATGCTTAACGTTCGTCAAATACAAAGCGTTGTTTCACTGCATAAAAAACCCATTGGAAAAGCTATCAGGGTTACCAGTAAAAAGCAATACATTTTCCCAAAAAAATGGTTTAGAGATCTTTATGATAAGGTAACATTTCGCTGTTCATGTCAAATTTTGAAGTGAAGTGACAAACTGACAACTAAGACGTTAACCAGTGGGTTTGGCACCGGTTAATGTAATCGTTAATTTTTAACGGACGTTAAGGCCTTATTTTTGTGAAACAACGGTTTTTTTGGTTTGACGATAGTTAGCGCCATTTTTGACGAATACGCGTGTGTTAGGTGGACGTGAAACAGCTCGCCCTAAGTAATCTTACAGGAAGACCATTTTCAGAGAATCACGATAGCTCGGAATAAATGAATAGTGTAGAACCACTTCAATCTGATAAAGCAACATCACAGCAAAAATAAAACTGACCACAACAAACCCCAAGTATTTCTACACAGAACATACACCAGCAATTCCCTTAAAAGCAAACTATGTAATAAAACATGCGTTGACGCGGTCTGACAAAGTGCAGCCGCATCGTATGTTGGGAGACAAAGTGTCGCCATTACTGCGTCGTGCTACTAGCGTCCCAGGCTAGTGTTAGGAGATTAGTTTTTGTACAAGCACGTGATATTTTATAGAAAATAATTAAAGTAAATGATACCTGCTGGGATGAGTAATGCGACTTTCAAGTTAAAATACATAAATGGCAATATAGAAGAAGTGGCTGATCAAAGATAAAAGATCATGGTCATAAGATTGATAAAGAGTAGGGACATTATGAGTGGGTTTATTCGAAAATGTTAAAGAAGTGTTTATTAAAGAAACGACGAAATTTAGAGACAATAAAAAAAGAAGATATTTAATTTTGTGTATCAATGTGGTTGCAAAGGCTGAATGAAGTATATTGCTGAAAAGATGCTCGTTTAATACGGAAACAGTTTGGTCATTACGTACTAATTAAATAGGGAATAAATACTGTATATAAATAAATAGTTTTCTTCTTCAGTATCCTAACACGATCACTATGTACGGCAAGCCGATCCTTTGGGAGAAGCAAGCTAAATACCTAGATGTAATCCTTGATCACCTTAGCTTCAGTGAGCACATAAAGATGGCTCGTTTGCGTGCCTTTTTCGCTCTTAGTAGGCTTCAATTCATTCTAACCATCCGCAGCAAACTGTCACTATAGTGCAAATTGCGCCTCTACACCGCAGTCATCCGCCCCATCATGACCTATGCCTGTGTCGTATTTGCACATACAAAGCCACGTCATCTTCATAAGATGCAGACCATCCAGAACCGTTTCCTGAGAAAGGTTACGGGAGCCCCCTTCTATGTCCGTTGTGTGAACCTTCACCTTGGCCTTAAAATGCCCACCATCCAGCAGTTTAAACGCCTTGCAAAGCGTTTCTTTGACTGTGGCATAAAGCACACCAATCCCCTGATAAAAGCGGCCGCCCGCTGCACTCCCTCCCGCATAAGTAAGGTTACCTCAATTATCCCCGACGACGCCTCTCCTCCAGGAGAGTAGTAAGGCCACCAGTACTCTCAGAAAATCACAGAAACAGACCGCCAACCTACCGTATTCACCGCCAAGGCCCGCTGTGACGCCCCAATTCACGTCCCTTGCTCGAGCTAGCTCAAACCGCACGTCACAGTATCGACATGAAACCTAAGGCTTGAGACGTGAACATAGTTTTAAATGTATCTTAGGGCTAAATTCAGCGAAGTTCAAGGAATTGATTTCTCGTCAAACTGAGAGGATGAATTAATCTCAATGGAAATGATAATGCTGTTGGTACTTACACACACCTATATTAGTTAAATCAATGGTAATAGAGTTAAATCAAGTCAGACAAAGTAGTAAATTAAGCATGTACCTATAGTAATTATTATGGTACTAAGTAACTTTAAGATTCACCAGATGAGGAGAGCAGTGGATTGTGTGTTGAACGAGCATTATGACAAAGGTTATGGTTATAAGCCCAATAAAATCATTGCTTTCAACAATCGATTAAGAAAAGCATTTGAAAGTGAATACAAATAACGAAGATAGAAACAAACTTATTTATCTATCTATCATTTACAGTCCAAATTTAACTCAAGACCAATCTAAGAGCTAAGAGAAACTGTTTCCGTCAGTAATACAGGCGCAAAACGACTCTGCCCAAAGGAATATTTAGCGAGACGTTCCTTGAATTCTGACATCCACTTGAAGTAACAATATGCGTATAAAATAAGGTTTCTAAAGCCCTGTATTCATAGGAAACAATGTTACAAACAGTTGCGAAGCATTGTTTCTTGCAAAATCAAATCTTGTTGGCAACAATGTTGCGATTCATTAGTATACAATGCATATGAAACATTAACAACATATGACCAGCAATCACAGAGCACGGAGACGCTTCGGCGGCCAGTAAGAGGCTGCATTGTCAACGTTTTCCATACAAACCAAGCGTTTCACCGTTTACTCGCAGTACAACACAAATGACGTATAGGAGCTGACGGCTAGTAACAGAAGTTGTGCGCTTAACACACTTTCGGCTCTATGAATTTTGTAAGAACTGCCATCCCTAGTCGCTACTAGCGCGGCAATTCCGTGCTCTGTGCCAGAAATGCTGCAACATTCCATGTTGGCAACAACATGTTTACTACAATACAAAAACACGTTGTTGAAACAATGTTGCGCAACTTTATTTTCCAACGAGTACCGGCTTAAGGTTTCTAATAAGAGTGATAACGGAAAACGTATCTCATATCGTATTTGCGAGCCAATATGTCTAAATTGCTAGGGATGGGGTTGGTATAGGACATTTTACTGTATCATGATCACTTGGGAAAAAAACACAGTTTTTTGTAAACATGAGTTTCTTTCATTGCAGCGTATTTTCTGTGTAGGTTTGACCGAGTAAAAAGAAAATAGCTTTATATGATTTTGTTATATAATGAAGATTTGAAATAAGGCTTGTGAAATATCGATGTTTTTTTTTCAGAAACAATAGTGTTTTGCAAGGGTGAAAGCCCCATTCTGTATGAGGATTTTATGTTCATAACATAATAGATTCTTTACATAATTATGGAGTTGCCGTTTTACAATACTGGCCATTTGAAACATAATTTATGTATGGCTGGCAATACATTCTAAATTTTATTCTAATGAATTTTATTAAAAAAATATGGCATTCTATTTTCAAATTCAGTCATTTGTTTATTGATTAGTGTTTTGTTTTCACTACATTTGTATCTTTTTCATCAATATGGGCACGATAAAAATACGAGCAATTATGGAATACGAGTTCCGTCGCGGTAGCAATGCCTCACAAACGGCTCGCAGCATTAATTACGTGTACGGAGGGAATACTACAAACGAACACACGACTCGTTATTGGTTTGAACGCTTTCAACATGGAAATTTTGATCTAAAAAATGAACCTCGTGGTCGCTCGATGACTAAAGTCAACAACGACGAATTGAAGGCGATGGTGGAAGCTGACGATACTCAATTTTCGGCAGCAGCAGCTGTCAACGTTAGCATCAAAACAATATTAGTCCATTTGCGTCAAATTGGCAAGTGTAAAAACTTATTAAATTGAAGATAGCATGGGTGCATATTTTGATTGATAGGAATCAAAAATATTTATATAAAAATAATTATAACTTTCTGTATACTAAACAGCAATTTCATAGAAAAGACCTAATATTATCGCGCCAGTATGCCGCAAAAGGTTGAGCAGAGGTGTGCATAGTATATCCACATTTCGCCAGTTATGTTTAAAGTTATTTTCATAGAAGGTCATTTTAATCCCTCAAAAGTTGTTTTAGTCACGAAACTTCCGCGACACTTGGGTAGAGCTAAATGCATCTAAGACTTTAACAAGGGATGTTCCTTAATTAGCCAGCTTAAAGAAAATTTCCACACTTGAATTTGTAAGCCACTGCCTGCATCTCTCCTTTGGTTAAATTTGCAACTAGTCATAATTAGCTTAGAAACTTATTTAGGAACTCGACTTAGTTCGTTAAGCGGGGTCTTAAGTGATTCTCTAATTAGAATTGTACAATTAGCGTAGCAAAGGCAGATTCTACAATTTAGTTGTTATTATAGTAAATTATTCACTTGTGATGTTCATTTTTAATTTATCATCATCTACTTTGCCTTTCCTAACTATATTTGGGGTTGGCTTGGCTTCCAGTCTAACCGATAGCAGCTGAATACCAGTATTTACTTTATCATAACTGAAACTAACCCTCAGTGGAGAAACTTTGTTATCCATGCAAGAGTAACCACATTTTAAATTATCATTTTAGTATAATTATAAATAGGTATCTTTTACAATGCTTAAAACTACGAACTATTTACACTAGGTACTAAATTTGATGACTATTAAGCACAGATTTTTTATAGTAATATAACTTTTACCTGAAGAATAAATCTGACAGTTTGACATAATATTTTCTGTACAAAAGCTGTCAAACCGCCATAATTATTCCTCAGATAAGAGTTATCTGGCTATTGAAAAAGCAGCCCTTACCGTCAGCCTTAACTATACAAATAAATACAAAAACAAAAGAACACTTAAGTGTCAAAGTACTCGTCCGCATCGCTGTCATCCGGAAACGTGCCCAGAAGACTGGTAGCATTGCCACGTTGAATGGAGATACTCATTCTCTAGCCAGAGAAGGAGCCAGCCCTATGGTCACGTGAACTGTCGACCAGTCGGCGAGAAATTTCCTTAAAAAGTAGACGGCTACTCGGGCCTCGTGACCGAGCGTTTCGACCCCAAACGGCTCAAAACTGTAGCCTAAAACGGCGCAAATACGGGTAGTATTTGCGCCGTTTTAGATCTCAGCAGCCGCAACTGCGACGCCGGCACACCAAGGCAACAATTCCCATCGTCACGTACCATTCCGTTTGGATTTAATACCGCTGGTACGCCGGCGGTGACAAGGGCTCGACAAATAACATTGTTGATGCTGGCATGCCGTTTTATGCGACCTTCAGCAGGACAAGCCATGGTACGCAAGACTGTCAACAACTTAACCGCAGTGACACCGAAGAGGAGCAACACAAGATGCGCCTAAGTGGAGACACGTAACGAGCCGAAACGATGAGTCAGCTATCATAATCCCTTTGGTGGATTTAGGATCGAAGTTAGTGTGTTTCTAATAAATTGGTCTTCTTTTTCTAAAAGTTGTGGATACTTCCGGAGATGGAAAGTGTGAAGGCTATATGTAAATTTTGGTCAAAAGCAACTGTATCGAACGAGCGTGAAGGCCGATTGAATGTTAATTTTGAAAAGTGTTTCCGAGACATCATTGAAATTTTGTATTTTCTCCTCAATGAACGTTGGAAAGGATTAATTTATGGGAACTATATTTTCTATCACCAAAATTTATATTTGTCATCAAGTGGTATCACCTAATAAATAGATCTATCGCCACGAAATATTTTCGTTCTCAGATAAACAAAAATTGTTCCCAGGTTGATATCTCAGGATTTTAGGTGATTTATTGTGGAACTGATTTTGCATTGTTTGGTGACTACATTTTGGTGACAGATCTTACTATTTGGAGGACAAACCTTATTATTTAAGAAACACAAAACTAATTAAATTGGTAATAGCTTAAATGATACCCGAGACAAATTACCAGGAGAAACTGGATGCAATCTGGACTTTAGGGCACCCCGACTCGGACAGGTTAGGTTAGAAGGGGATGGCGGGGTCGAGAGACCCCGCCATCCCCTTCGTGGTTATTTTTTTATAAACCACCCAGAAGTAGGAGCCCCGCGAAGCGGGGCTCCGTCGACCAAGCCCTACCGTCGACATATTATGTATATCAATCGATCCGTGGTGAATAAGAAAACTACTACTATTGGTGATCTCTTTAAATTAGTTTGCTTAAATACTTATTAGGACACGCCTATTATAATACATACAAAAACATTTATTTGGTACTAGACCTTATATCTCAGGATTTTAGGTGATTTATTGTGGAACTGATTTTGCATTGTTTGGTGACTACATTTTGGTGACAGATCTACTATTTGGAGGACAAACCCTATTATTTAAGAAACACAAAACTAATTAAATTGGTAATAGCTTAAATGATACCCTTAATTTATTTCCGTTATTTTTATATTTGGTGCTATTGTTTTAAATTTTGCTATGGTACTCTGTCTGTTAGTGGTTTGGTAAATTTCACATTTTGTAAGGTTAATGTTTTGCTACGCCCCAGAAACCGCTTTTTTTTTCTTTAAAAATAGTAAAACCTTTCTTCTTAGGGTTCCGTCATCCAAATACCATACGTTGAAGTTAGAATTTAGTTGTCGAATTATTGGTTATATTGACAAACTAAAAATGACTGGCCCAAGAGGGTCACTCTGTTGACATCCAACGGCTGATTTCAAAAGATTGTCTTTATAAAGTAATTTAGAGGGTTGCCTGTAACATTGATAGAGAAAACTGTAAATTTTGGATATTTATTTTTGAACTTCTGTCAACAAGGTGTCTCTGCTTACCGAATTGAAAGTATTCGAGGGCGGGTCAATAAGTCCGTGACTTTTTTAATGCAACACAGGTTTTTGGATAAAAAATCATTTAATTTTTCACTTTGAGCTCTATACACTTTGCGCTTATCCAATTTTTATCCTTTCCATAAAATAAGATTTGTCAAGGTCATCAAAATAGGTATTTATTTGTGAGATGATTTCATCGTTGGAGTCAAATCTCTTTCCGCTGAGCCATTTCTTTAGGTTTGGGAACGAGAAATAGCCACTCGGGGCTAAATCCGAAAAATAGGGTGGATGAGGGAGCAATTCGTTGCTCAATTCGTGGATTTTTGTCATGGATACTGCACACGTGTGCACCCTTGCATTGTCCTGGTGGAAAATAACTTTTTTCTTCGCCAAATGCGGTCGTTTTTTTTCAAATCCTCATTCAATCAACCCAATAAGTTGGCATAATATTCACCATTGATTGTTTTACCCGTTTGAAGATAGTAAATGTGGATTATACCGCTTGCATCCCAAAAAACCGCACTTTGAAAGCACTTTGAGAGTTCTCTCGGACGGTGACAACGCACTTAACTAGAAACCACGGATGGTCTCTCGCCGTGACACGAGAAACTCTTTTTAAAACTGGAGTTAATGTTTTTAATTTTGCAGGGATTTTCCAAAAGGATTGAGCATTGAGATTTTGTTTGACACACTGTAGGGTTTGTGTTTCTTGCCCAAATGTACCTTCAAGCGTCGTTCACCGTTAAAAAGCGTACTTGGGGACACTGAAGACAATCTCACTAGGGCATCAAGCGATGTGGTAGGTTAACTGGCGCTTCGTACGGCGTCACTACTATCGTCATTGTTCAACATTAATAAACACAATTACAACATTCTTCCTTATTAATAACACACAATATTACTAGAATCTAAAATAAAATAAACACAATAAAATTACATATAAAATTGACACAGCTTGACTGAAGCACGACGACAGCGGCGCAGTCACGCTAGCGCGCCGCCTGGCCGCCGCGCTCCGCGCCGCGGCGTATGACATTATGGCGAAGCCCTGGCAACCGATGCCGTGAGACAGCGCCGCGTCCGCGTTGATGGTTTTAAATTAGAGCAATTTTTTTAATCTTTACAAAGCTCTTGACTATCCGCGACAATGCCACTAGCAGGACTTGAACATTAAAGCTAGGAGGTTTTCTGGAAAATAATATCGGTACGGCGAGTTTCCCGAGTAAATAATTTTGACTTGCACTGATTATATGCATGATTGTGCGTTAGTTCAATGGAGTTTCGGTTTAGTTTGTAGCAATTATTATGCAAAAATTATTTACCAACAAAAATAGTTATTATTAGTTAGCGCACATCATCATCCTAAGTAAGTTAACATTTTTGCATACCTAATGGTAGAATGTACTTTTTTTTTATTTAGTGACAAAACCTTCAAAAGGCGCCCGGCCTCCGGGGTAAGGGTTACGGGAGTGTGGGATTCTTACCTCACTAAAACCACCCCTGTGGCCACCGTCAGCACATGGAGGGGTGTCCCGGTTCCTCTTAAAAGACCAACTCCAGTACCCCCCCTGTGCAACGCCTGTCTGGCACATCGCTGGGAATAGTAGAATGTGGAACCAAACATATTTTTTTATGTTATTACAAAATTGTTAGTAAGTCGTTGCCCGGAATGTTACCATTTTATAAATATTATGTTTATATAAACACATAGAACTAGGTATTTTATATTTGTTTAATTTTTAATTTTGTTATTTTTTATCATATCGTATGCTGCAGCGATTGACGTCATCACGTCAACACCGGCTATCGCTGAAAACCAGCGCTGGGGCTCTCTCTCGTATAGAGTCGTAGCATGAGGCCCGGACTCCAACAAAGCGAAGATAAGCAAAGCGGAGAGAAGAGGAGATGCTTAACAGCTAGGGCCTATCCACCAAAGTTGTGCGGAGGTGCATACTTGCTAGACCGGAGAAAGAAAGAAAGAAAAGAAAGAAAATGCGCAGAAATGTGCAGAAATGTGTACTGACTAGAGCGGAGCTGATCTGCGTGCGGCGGGTTGTGCGACGCGGTGAAACTAGCGGTGCCGCTCGCCACACGCCGCTCACATCTCCTCTCGTCTCCGCTGCGCGCCGTTGCCAGCTTACGAGGTACAGCTCACATCTCTATTTTGTTCGCGCTAAGCAAGTATGAGACATCTCCCCTCTGCTCAACCGTATCCACTGAAGCTAAGCGGAGACGAGTTATGTAAATATTGATATCCTATTGGTTGTTTCCAACACATCTCTTCTCCTCTCGTCTCGTCTCCGCTTTGGTGGAGTCCGGACCTTATGCTGAGCGATGGCCGTTTTGCGTGGATGTGACGCATATTTCCCCCAATTTGTTATTTTTCGTGTTAGTGTGTCTTCTCTGCTTCATGTTTACCGCAAATAAACGTAATTTCTTTTTTCTTTTATTTTTATGCAACAATCATTTTCTAGTCTCATTATTGAAGAAAAACAAAGTACCTACTGATTACACCCCTTATCAGCGACATTGCACCTAATACACAATCAAATAACTCCAACAAAAAGCCTGATCTTTGATCATAATGGGATACAAATTCCGTTTCCAACGCATCAAGCGTGTAATAACAGCTAATTTTCAATGTGCCCGCAAACTATTTGCATAATTAATTCTAACACAACGGCAACGCTCCGCGCCGGAGTGAAATATTAAAATTGCTTGGTATACCCTTCATTTAAATTTCTAAATCGTCGGGAAGGATTAGAATGAATGGCCTGCGGTGTCGGATGTATTCAAGCGACCGTGTTATTTTTATTTCAATATCTGTATCATATTGTTTCATAGCGTTATTGGGGTATCAACAAAGCCTCATTGTTGGGCCGCAAATGGGCCGCATTATGCCGTCATTATTAATTGTTATATCAAATAATGGAATTATGTTATTCAGGGCAATTCGTAAAAGTAGCGTTATGTAGCGTAAAGTGCGAATTCGTGTGGTTTGGTTTATGGGCGAACATTAAACATCGCTGGGCAGGTCACTAATCCTAAAATAGCGTTTCTCTGTATTCCTTTTATTAAGCATTCGATTTGGTAATGTACCGACAAATTAATTACATGAGCAATTGTGCATGTACACATTATTTTGCCGATAACCCATACTTAATTACCAATTATGTTGGGGTCGGCTTCCAGTCTAACCAGATGCAGCTGGATACCAGTATTTTACATGGAGCGACTGCCTATCTGATCTCCAAAACCCAGTTACTGGGTAGTACGATACCTCTTGGTAAGAGTAGTTGTCAAACTTTCGGGCTTCTGACGACCCGTAACGACTGCCAAAGATCTACGAAAGACAGACAGCATTTTCTTTCCGAGGTACGAAGGGGTCTAGGTATGTAAAGGTGGTCACCCATCCACGGACTAACCGCGACAAACGCTGCTTAACCTGATCGATAGACCCGTGCGGCTGTGATTACTCAGCTACAAGCCCCATTAATTACCTACTTACAAGATATTGAGATTGGCTGTTTCATTGAATTGGTGATCCACATCGGTTTAAAGAAATTTATTTCTCAAAAAGAACATACATAGTTCACTTAAATATGAGAAACTAAACAAAATATCTTAAGTAATAAACATAATTGTCGTTCAATCTATCGAGTACGTACTAGTAATGATAATTATATTATTGTTGGTTAGCCAAATACAACTTTAACCTATTCTTAAAAATGTTCACTGATGAAGAGTCTCTTATTTGTTTCGGTAAATTATTATAAAGCTGCGCTCCCTCAAACTGAATAGTTCTTCTTCCGTACAAAGTCCTAACCGAACGCAGTTCTATACTATCCGTATTCCTAGTGTTGTAGTGGTGAGTTTTGTGTTTGAAGGTGATTTGTGAGTGTATTGTGTTTGTTAAAATTTTCTTAATTAGTATGCATGTGTGGTAAATATATAATTTTCTAAGATTAAA
The DNA here is from genome assembly GCA_937001585.2 of Brachylomia viminalis. Classification (NCBI taxonomy): domain Eukaryota; kingdom Metazoa; phylum Arthropoda; class Insecta; order Lepidoptera; family Noctuidae; genus Brachylomia; species Brachylomia viminalis. Next base: position 4,861,842 of record OW443299.2, on the reverse strand, counting down.
TAGTTTAGTTTTAGCATAAAGGTCTTTCGTAGGTGTTAGGTAATTGTAATTAAAAAGAACTTTGATTGTTTTGTTTTGCGTTACTTGTAGGTCATGAAGATGTGTAATAGCGGCCTGTCCCCACACTTGAATTAAATAGTCTAGATAGAACATGCGTATATTATTATAATTATGTGGTTAATTGTCTGTTCTTAGACTTATTCTTCTACGTTATCATGCTACTGTTATGGTATGTAATCTAATTTTAATTATATTTAAAGTGTTCTTAGAAAAAAGGGTAACCTTATTACCCGACTGCGCCAGAAGGAGTTTTATGATTTTCGAGTGTATGTAAGTATATTTCTTTGTCACGCTCTGTAGCCTAAACGGCCAGATGAATTTTAGTTTGAGAGGTGTCGTTAGATTCGTCTTAATTGTGAGAGTGACACTGGGTATATCAAAAAAACTAAAAAAAAAAATCCTATTTTTGGCGCCAAATGAATTATGTCTCCAAACATTTTATTTCCTCAAAACCTTGGTGGGTTATGAAAATGAGGGTTTTATAAATGAGTAACAAAAATATATGCAACTAATGTTTAAATGTAATTCGGAATGAGAAATGCTAAATTAGTAAAACTAAAAAGTTTGAGATAAAGAAAATTATTAAAAACAGAAACAACTCATTTTCATTTTAAAAGAGTATTAATTATACGAATCGGCAGACGCGTAAAAGTAATTAAAAAATATATTTTTAAATTAAATTTTCAATACAGACCGGAGAAATATAAAAACGGGAAAGTTTCAAAGGCTAGTATTATCATTTACGAGGCTTCGTACGTCAAAGTAATTAAAACTTTTGAATAAAAATTCTGAATTAATAAGCTTTGAAGGAACTGCCAACAACTTATTTGAGGTTGCACTAATTAAATGTTCCCAGCATTAGAATGCAATTAAAATGTCATTAAGTAGTTTTGCAAGTTTATGAGTACGTACGTAGAATAGTTGATAGTTTCGTAGATGCTCGTTAATGTCTATGGAAGTGACAGTATAACTTTCCTTGCTGATAATATTTCAAGTTACTTTTTAATTTAATGTTATAAAATGGTCTCATGCATGATTTTCATTTAGCATGCAGCAACCCAAGCACATAAATATAGAGTACAAGCCTGCCTTTCACCAATCACACATCATCTTTATTACATAGTATAAAATAAAGTCGCTTTTTATGTATGTACCTATGTATGCTTAGATCTTCTAAGCTTCTCTTTTAAACGATGTAACGGATTTTGATGCGGTTTTCATTAATAGACAGAGTGATTTTTGACGAAGGTTTTCGTTTGTAATACATGCATATTATAGTAGAGAAAAGCCGGGAATTTCAAAGATTTGTAATGTGAAACACCCGCTAGGTTTAGCGGGCGTTTCGGGAGTCTCGTAAGGTTTTACGAGATAGTTCAAAATAATGTACTACGGAGTTGTATATTTTAGAACGATCTACAAAAAAGTCCGCGATGGTATAATTATGTCTATCTGGATAAAACACAAAACCATTTTTAACTTTTACATAATATCACAAAAAAAAATAATGGGTTATACCTATATGAAGCTATTTTAAATAATACATTATTATTCCTTATCTAATTGAATACATTAGAAGTATTTAATTAAAAGTAAAAGATTTTTTATGCATTTAAATAATGTAAGGTTTTAATTTTTGAATATATTTATTTTAATGTAATAAGTAGTATCTCCTATTTTTTTATTTAAATGTACCTAACATAGTTTTTAAGTCGTTACTAACAAATATTATGGACCAAAATGTCTGAAATAAAAAGATTTATTTTTTATTTTTTATTATGTACATCAAAATTGCTCTTTACATCATATCAATATAGTGAATATCATAAAAGATATCAGAGATTTAAAATGCGGGGGCAGAGTGGCTGTTCGGGCCGTACGTCCGTCCCGAGTGACAGCGGCGTTTAGCGCAGCGGCAGCAGCGGGTTTTAAACGGCGCCACGGATTGATGCGGTTTTCACCATCAGTTAGATATTTTTTCACGGAAGGTTTACGTTATATTTTCATGCGTAAACCAGTGAACGGATTTCGCAAGATTATGGCAAGGAGATAGATAAACAACCGGTAGCACGTTCCTGTGGGATAATTTCCGACATCCATGCGGGTGAAGCCGCGGGTAGAAGCTAATCGACTATAACAGATTGCATTGTACTGTGCAAAAAAGATGATCAAAATGATCACCTACACTTGTTTGTACACGGGGGACTCTGGTGTGGGATAAGATGGGGTGGAAGATTTGACGCACAGTCATTATGTCTGCTTAATACTGCGATCATCAACCAAATGGATAATCTTAAAATTAAAAGACCAAATGTGCTTAAGCTGGTTCGATATAATAATAATAATAATTGTTTATTGATCAAGAAGGTACAGATGGTGCGAAAAAGAGCTTAAACTAGTAACAGCAAGATAGTTTTACAAGTTTTATGAACTATATTATATGATTGAACAAATTTATGAAGTACATGGTACATCTGTTGACAATATACGTTTCCCTGTCTCTTAAACTAGGGTATACCTGTATCTTAAGAGACAGAATATGGTTGCGGAGTGGCTGTACTTCACACTTGCTTCGTTGTGGTGGATGTTTTTATGCAAACACAAAGGAAACAGCACCCCTATTGGTGGGCGAATATATTGGATACCCGATACCCAGCCTTCCAGCAGCTGAATTTCAGATGACCTTATAGTCCACCTGCGAAATTGAATCGCGTAGTATATTTTTAGTTGAAGTTCAAACTTTATATCATCCTTCCATTTCCCCGGTTATCTGATTCTGTGAAATTGGTTTATCTCCGTCAGATACAACCTATAGGTTTTCATGGCATTGGATGTGTAGGCGGACTAACATTACAATTTTATGTCTTTGCGAAAACTGCCTGAAGCTTTAAAAAACAGGGCGTTTTATTTTATAGACTATCAAAGTTCAGAGGCGCTTTTTTACTCTCACTATATTTTATATGCGTTATATTAAAAATATTTTCACCTCAAATAAGGTGGTTTTGCCGTTTAAATACAGTGAGCAAAATTTGATTTTGCTGCGAGCATGAGACAATAGTATATTATGCAATTAGTGAATAAAGGACGGATTTAAAGCGAGGGCCATAGATGAATCACGAGCGTAGCGAGTGATTCAAGTATTAGAATCCTGAGCGACGCGAGTGATTCATGGCCCTCGATATAAATCCGTTTTATTCAAGAGTTGCATACTATACTTTATACCATGACTACGAGAAAAAGAAAGATTTAAGCGAAAATAAACATTTAATAAAGAAAAAGGAAGCTTAAATTAATTAAAATGCACATTAAAATTGGAACAATTACTAAAATTAAGAGTAATTTACTTGTTATTATTATTAGGATGGTCAACTTGTGTAGCGATATAACAGTGAGTAAAAGTGCTTTTTATTCACTGTTTTCAGTGAATAAAATAAGCATTTTAGAGGGGGAATGGTATAAAGTAACTTTTAACTAGTATTTATTTTTAAATGCCGAGAACAGTGCTGGGTCTACTCACAAAATTTGAAATATTTGAACTTCACTTTTTTCTGTGACTTTCACTTCGATACGAAAAAACGAGAGATAGAAATAAGTCGATCCAGAGTTCGATTTTTAAATGCTATACAACGTGGCGCAACAATGGTGACTTTAATTTAATACACGGGTAGGGCTAGTGCCCATTAACCATATAAATATTGATAGGTTAAAATAATACGTAAACTGAAAAAAAAAAATTTTCAAACAAACTAAATAATAAAAAAGTCATTAAAATTGGGATCACCCTTGCAAAAATTCATTCATGAAATTACTTACCTAGCTCGCTTACGTTAACTCGGAGCGGCAATGTGTCGGTTCGCGGGCTGGCAACCGCGCATCGCGTCTTGTACCTACTCGTGATCGGTCCGATTCTTTGACGGCATATTATCAAAGAAACCGAGCGGCGCAAGTGGTACAAACACTTATCACATCACCCTCTCTTGTTACTATTAGTAATAACTGTCATCACTAATCACTGCCATCACGATCATAAGTTTACACAAGCACTAATAGCACAAATAAATGCGTCCGTATCGCAAGAGGTGTAAACGTACCTACTAGATAAGAAAACGAAAACCAATCAAAGTGTCTTTATCGCAGTACCATGATCTAATTACTATCCTAATTACACAAAAAGAAATAAATAAAACAATAGCTAAGAGTCTTTTTCGCGACGTAATTATGCGCACTAGTGTAAATAAGTGCGTCAAGGACACGGGTTCGACTAGCACTAGAAAAGCAAAAAAAGAATTCGTGTTCGGTGCGGCGGGTGGGTGGAAGGGAGAGCGCGCGTCGCCTGCGCTGCTCGCCAACAAAGGAAATTTCCTTAAATTCGCCTACTCTATGCATTTGTTTCATCCTAATAGTATTGCTTATTCGTTTTAATTTCATTGATGCGAAGTTATGATCCGTGACCGAGGGAAATGACCGCTGCGCGACAGTTCTTTAAGTACAGGTTGCTCTAAGATGCTATTTCCTAAATTCTTTAATAAATCTGTAAATAATAACGTTTAATGGAAATAAAAAATTGTCATGAAACGAAAATGTGAAAACGTATATGTGTGTTAAATTAAGGTCACCATTGCAGCGCCACGCTGTATATATAATAGGCCCAAAAAAGAAACAAACAATAGAATGTTCGGATACACATTTAACCGTAAAATTGCAAATCATCTGTTAAGCTTTTAAATGTAATAATTTTTTTGATACTGTTTGTTTTACAAATAAATAACGAAGGTATTTGGATTTCTTCGTTATCAGGATGGTCAGACATGATGGGTAACCGAAATAATAGTCAAAACACTAAGTACAGTCGTCTATTAATGCACTAAAGTTCTCTAATTAAAAAATATCACTTGATTAGGCAGATTTTATCAGATGACAATATGGAAACGTGGTGAATTCGATATAGGATGGCAGGACCACCATTCGCAAGTGCGTCTCCATACAGAGTCGGTTCAGTGAGCTCTCACTTTTAACATTAAACGTTCACAAACTTCAGAAATATTATAAGTCAACAAACAAGCGACAGTCACATTTCCTCGACCTCACCCTGGTGCACAACTTGACGTTTGCGGTTAGTAATAATTAGATGAAGTTACTAATAATCAAAAATAAAGATGGCGGAACAGGTTTGACGCTGCGACTTAGACATGTGGTTTAATATTTACCATGTTATTTTTTTTTTCCCTTTAGGTAATACGTTCTCGCTGCTGAGGTGAAAAGTTGTATGGTGTTACATGTGCCCAAAGTTATTTGCATCTCGTGTCTTTGAATCCCTTACTGCGCTCAGGGTTCCTGAAAGAATCCTTAGCTTACTCAGGATTCAAAATCAACACTCGCAGCAAAAAACAACTTTGCTCTCTTGATGTACAAATAACTATTATTTAAGTCATAGATATAAATACCACCATTGAATTAGATTTATGTTGCGTTAGACTGAAAAACAAATCCAAGATAATGTTGGAAAAGAAATAGTCGATGATGATGACCATTATTTATACAAGGTGTTGTTTTGCATCCTCGTCAAATTCGAGGAGGTAACTATGCTAATGATTCTCGACACGAATCAATAATAAAATAAGTAGGTATTTATTTTTATTTTTTGTATTTTTCGGAAATCGGCATGTGTAGGGCCCGTGTGGTAACCCTGTAACTGCGCTGTAACTGTAACGCATGCACACAGCGACATAGCCGTACGACACTGCCTACCGCATACGCAACGGGGCGATTTTGTTCTTTGAAAGTGGAGTATTCTGAAATACTGTCAAACTTAAATACCTTTAAAAACAAGTATGTATTAATTATTGAGCAGGATCGTAATTTTATTTGATTATTTATGTCTTTCATAACAGCCTCCTGAAATTTGACGAGGATGCAAAACAACACGTTGTATAGTGAATTCCAAGTTTTCATTTGTGAATAAGGATGCAGTAAGCCTGTAGATTGACCACTAATGAACCACGAACGCGGTGCAACGACCACGTTATTGGCATAATCTATCAAATTCAAACATAACATTAATGAGAATTCCGAATATATTGTGCTAGAATAATTAATTATATATTTGGTAATCAACGTGTTAGTTTCGACAATGAGTAGGAACAGTCTATCCTGCTTCTAACTGTGGGTGAGGTCACGTTTCCAAGAGAGTATCATGAGAATTGGATCAGTATCCTTAATGGATACATTATTACTTCCTGTATTGCTTTTCCGAACTTGGTCAAAAAGGTCTATTCCCACATCGTGGCCTATTGAATTAGTAGGTTGTTGAATCCGAAGCCCATTCCTAGCCTATTTTATGAAGCCTGTCTTTCAAATACCCAAAGTTTATAAATAAATTGACTTGAGACAAGTCCACGGAAACAAAAACCCTTCTTCTCATATTTATTATATTACAAAAGAAATTGTTGATTTGAAATTGCCCATTCTGTGATGATAAATCATGTACTTTTATTCTCATAATAAACCTACGACTCGACTAACTGACGTAAAGAGTTACATAACATTTTATAACGAATCTTCTCTCCTATACAATCTTAAAAATTAATCTCATCAACACTAATCCCTTTAAGACACAACGTATAGAATTCATTCCCGACTCCACGTCACACCAGGTTGTCACACCAGTGTGACGACGAGTATTTTTTTTTCTTCGTCGTCACGCCGCCCGTTTTACTACACCTTTTGTATTACAACATTAGAATACTACTACTTATAGTACTTATGATAGATAAATCCCCCATCTACCTATCCTATCTAACGCATAATGGTCGAAGTATTGTTTTACTTACTTAATTTTGATTAAAATAAAATTAATCGAACTAACGAACGATTAATCTGATGATTTTTGATATTGAATACTTCAACTATGTATGAAATACCTAATGGACAACTCGCCTACAGTTTATTAATACTTTGTATTTTAGCCATTTTTGGCACTCGCCAGGCGCTGCTGCGGCACGCTCGCTTTGCTCGCTCGGCTCGTGCGTAGGGGGTCGCTGCTCTTGCCTAACCTTACCTTTTTGCTAGTAAATATATTATGATAGAAAAAAATAATAGTCAGATGGGAACAAACAGTCCGAAAAGTAATATAAGTATTTTAAGAGGTGCCTAGGTACCTCACTATTATTTATAAAAGGTGTTGTAAAACCAACGGTGAAAAAAATACTCGTCGTCACACTGGTGTGACAACCTGGTGTGACGTGGAGCCGGTCGCTATAGAATTACCTACCGACGTTAAAAATAAAGAATCAACCCGACTCTTTTACACGCAATTACACTCACCAAGTCGCCACCGAAATTCGAACAAAGCATAAAATACTGCAAAGGTACAAGTGACCACATATCTGCCTCGGACACTTTCAATGATAAAAAGGAAAATCACTCGAAACTTAAGCAATGCCCCAAACAGACTATAAATCTACGAGGAAACATCACTGAAAATCGCAAGCTGTGTATCTTAAGTAGTAATAAAAACAATAAGATATTATCAATTGCAGAAGATTCATTCCCTAATTATGAAATTTGCCACTACATAACGCCTAACTGTGGAATAAAGAAACTTCTTGATAATATTGAACAAAAGTTAAAAAACTATACAATGTACGACTACTGCCTAATTTTAATTGGCGAAGAGGATTTTCGACGAACTAAAAACTATGTCGAATTAACAATTTATATTCGTGAAACTCTTTTAAAAATACAGCACACAAATGTTGTAATTTGCGCCCCTACATTCAAATTGAACGACTATTCAACGATGTTTAACGGAAGAATAGAGACATTTAACAGCCTTCTGTACCTAGATGCATGTAATCATAACTTTGCATACTTGTTCGATTCAAACTATTATCTTTGCTATGATTTCGAAATGTTTTGGAAGAAAAGTGGGTCAGTAAACAATCACGGAATGTCAAATATATTTGTAAATCTTAGTTTAGCGATAAACGAATTTGGATATTGTGATAACTGGAATACAAACCACTCAATTGACGCGGAACTTGGAGGGTCCCCACCCAAAGGCACTTCAGTTCATGCGAATGAGTTTTTTCTTTTATAACCACATGTATCTGTTGCATCAAAACATAGCAGGGCTTCTTAATAAATCGGACTCATTAACAGTACATATCCAGGAATTGATTGAAAAGCATGTAGATGTAGATGTGATCTGTATAACTGAACATTTTGTAATGGCTGGTCACGAAAGCTTAATAAATATACCTAACTTTAAGATAGCTGCGTGTTATGCAAGAAAATCACAAAAACGTGGAGGTTCCTGCATTCTTATTAAGAATAGCTTTGAATACAAAGAACTAAAGATCACATCAAAGTTTTCCGTTACGGGGGTTATAGAATGTTGCGCTCTAGAACTAATTAAGCAAAATATTATAATTATATGCATATATCGTCCACCCAGTATGTCTAACATAAGCCTCTTCTATGATAACCTGGATGCTCTACTAAAGTCATTGTGTACTAATTCTAATAAAAAGGTGATTTTGTGTGGGGACTTTAACATAGATGTAATTAAAAGAAATAGATTTACTTTGGACTTTGAATCCCTACTTCATAATTACAATCTTAAATTGGAAATACATCAACCTACACGACTAATGAGCAAAACGTGCCTAGATAACATAGCTCATAACTCTAAGCAAAAATGCAATAGCGAGATTCTCGATCTTGCTTTATCTGACCATACAGCTCAACTACTGAAAATCACGGTTAAAAAAACATGTATTATTAAATCTTGGCGGGTACAAAAACGCAATATCACAAAGGAAAATTTAATCAAATTTAAAAAATATCTACAGTGTCTTACTTTTTCAGACGTATTTGGTACTGAAAACGCTAATGAAGCTTATGATAATTTCAGAGACATTTTTTGTTTATTGTACGATCTTTGCTTTCCGACAAAATGGGTTACCGTTAAACCAGACACAAAAATTAAGTGGATATCTCGGGGTATAAGAATTTGTAGTCGGAAGCAAAGAAATTTACTGTGGAAATACAGACTATCTCCTACGCCTAAAAATAAATATATTTTCAAAACTTATGCACAGAAACTCAAAAAAATTATTAGACTCACCCAAAAAGCTCAAAATAACTATATTATAAATAATGCAGAGAATAAGACCAAAGCAGCATGGCAAATTATTAATAAAACTAAATTCATTAAAGATCCGATTTTACAAATCAAAACACAAAATTCGATAATTAAGGACCCTCAAGAAATTGCGGAATCTTTCAATAATTTCTTTGTTGACCAGGTTCAAGATGTATCTAACGGAAACCCGGAATCAGATAAAACCACTAGGATAGTTAATAACCCTAACTCAATGTTCATGCCGCCAGTTGTTCCACAGGATATAGCTAGAGCAATAAAAACATTAAAAAATAAAAAAAGTCATGGCTATGATGGCGTAACAACCTCCGTGGTCAAATTTGTGTCTGATATAATAGCTGGTCCTCTAAGTCACATTATGAATACAAGTATTAGCTCAGGTACCTTCCCCAATAGTCTTAAAAAAGTAATCATAAAACCACTCCACAAAAAAAATTGCAAAGAAGACATGACTAATTATAGGCCAGTAGCCTTAATTCCAGTGTTTTCCAAAGTTCTTGAAAAAATTATGTATGAGACAGTTTATAAATTCCTAACAAAACATGAAATCTTGTGTGACGAACAAAAGGGGTTCAGAAAAAATAAAAATATCAATATGGCAATATATGATTTATTGAATAACGTAATGCCAAGTGTGGACCATAAAATGCCTGTATGCGCCATATATACAGATATGACGAAAGCATTCGATTACGTAAACCATGACACTCTAATAAATAAACTTTACACGTACGGGATAAGAGGAAATGTCTTAGATCTAATAAAGTCTTACCTTACTAATCGAATGCAATACACTGAAATATCCAGGATATGTGTGAAAACAAAAAGAGAACATAAATATCTATCCGGCTACAGAGAAGTCAAATTTGGCGTACCACAGGGCAGTGTGCTTGGACCGTTGTTGTTTCTTTTATATATCAACGACTTGCCTCGCCATATTCAACAACCTGTGGTTTTGTTTGCGGATGACAGTACGGCGATAGTAAAATGCGACACTAAAATTAATTACGAAAATGATATTAATAATACATTAAAAAGCATAATAAATTGGCTTAAGGAAAATAATCTAATCATAAATATTCGGAAAACAAAAGTTATGCATTTTCATCAGCGTGTAAGAGCAGAAAATTGTGAGGTTGAATTTAATGGACAAAGAGTAGACTCGACAAATGATACAAAATTCCTAGGTATACTAATTGACAATAAATTGACCTGGAAACCGCATGCAGAGGAGGTATGTAAGAAGCTAAGCAAGTCAGCGTACGTACTTTATAACCTAGCAAAAAAAGTAAGCATTCGCACCGTGCTGGAAGCCTATCATGGTCTAGCTGTGTCAGTTTTGAGATTTGGCGTTATATTCTGGGGTAACTGTTCTGAGAGGGAGAGGATATTCAGGGTCCAAAAACGTTGCATAAGATCAATGACTAGTCTTCAAAATACCGACAGTTGTGCACCTGTGTTCAAGTCTCTAAAGTTACTCACCTTTCCGTCTCTGTATATCCTTGAAGTGGCTATATTTGTTAGAACAAACTTACACCTTTTTACCCATATGGACGAGATTAGAAAACGTCCGGGATCTGTTAGATCGCAATACAAAAATCTAATGTATACAGGTAGATACAAAACAGCTTTGTTAAGAAAAAGCTTACTCTCAATGGGGCCAGTCATTTATAATAAAATACCTCATGCCTACAAAGAAGAATCATTTAGCTTATTTAAAAAGAGGCTTACATCCTTACTTATAGATAAATGCTACTATTCTATACAAGATTTTTTGAATGATAAGAGTATATAATGTTATTTTGATTTATTCTATGTTAATTGAATGATAAGACTTTATTGTGATAAGTGTATAATTTATGTCATTATATTTGAATGTTTATGATGTTTTATTTTGATTTTATTTGTGTAATTATCGTGTTAAATACGAAAAATAATCAATTTTAATCAATTATTTGTTAATTATAGAAGAAATATTGTTGTTGTTTATATTATGTTGGAGAGAATGTAAGCGGGTCTGTATTTTAATTTATTATTTCATTTTATTTCTTTGTTATTATTTCATTTTATTTATTGATAGTTAATTGAGTATATTTATTATATTATATTGAGAATACTTACTTTACTTTTTGCATGCCGTAAGGTAGAGTGTGTTGAAACCGTTTTACAATGCTACCATCATATTTTGTACACATATTCTTTGCAAAATAAATTATTTCTGATTTCTGATTTCTGACTCAGCGTTAGTCTATTTCTCTCGCGTTTAATTTAGTGAGAAGGCCCTTTCAGTTCGTCAGACGGTTTAAATAGACCAAATTACTAGGTAGATACAGTGCAGCAAGATTAGCAGTAATTAAGAAACTATTAAATAAGCTGCGCTTTCGGTAGGAGGACTACGTAGCAAGATAAGGGGATTTTGTCCTGAAAATTACGGTTTTTGTTCCGTATCCTTAAAGGAGATAGACGTGAAAGACGAAACACAACTTACGATTGCCTCGTAATATTCAAAGATGTTTTTTGCGATGTTCAAATATTCTTATTTTTGTTTAGGTTTTTTTTTATGACAGAATTTCTTTAAACTTTGCCATTTCCCTTACGACATACAGTTTCACTATAACATCATTGTTGAAGTCCCTTTATTGGTTTTAAAGAAGAACTCTCACAAAGAGAGCCACTATGCTATTACAATACAAGTTTGCTTACCTTGTGAAACCGTAGCATTTGTTGACTACGCCGTAGCAACGATATCACTGACGTAGCAGTTCGTAGCCCGCCTACGCTTAGCTGTTTGATTTACCAATCCAGTAATTTGACTTTAATATCCTTTTATTATTAATTACTTAAATAATTATTATACCTGTATTCTCGGGCAAGCGAGGGGTAATAACAGTGGTATAGCAACAAGTTTCCGATTAAAATTAAATCACGGAATAGTTATTGAGAATTTCATAATTGGCAGGTATCTCCAATGTTTGATTGGACAGGTAATTACATAAACTAAAGTACCTGTCAGTTTCCAAACATTTCATCAGATTTAAAAGAGAGGCACATACAGAGTCAAACAACACTAGAGCGAGAGAGAGAAGAGATTACAAAAAAAAATACAAAGCAAAATTGTGTTTGTGTGAGAGAAAAAGAAACACGTAGAGAAAAGACAAAGTGAGACCTAAACCTTTATTTCGTATGATCACAATTACTATCCCTTCAGTATACACTATATAACTTTTGAAAAGTAATTTCGGCTATTCAAGTAAATATGCTTAAACTTTGCACATGGCTACCCTATCCGACTGCATAAAGGCAAGCAACTGCAAACGGAATTGCAGTCGCTTTGTGCTTCCAAGTAATGGGTACGTACAAGTACATACTTGTATGTATGTATAATTTGGTAGATGTTCAGATGTTCTTTGAACTTTATTTACGTATCTGTGGTGGATAGAAGTGAAAATGTTGAATTTGAAAAATATTTAACGTTTTTCAATATGAAAATAACACATTATTATGTATAACTGTGCCCTAACTAAATTATTATGTTTTAAACTAAAACGTAGCTGCATGCATAGCCAGATGATATATTAAGTTAATTCATTATACAATACGTAAAAAAAAAACACAATTTTTTTGAGGTAGTGTCGTGGAAGTGCGTTTCGGAGCACGCACAATCAAATGAAGGGTTCTGAAGTTGTCATGAGTTTATCTTAAGAACAAACTTATCATTGTAGTTGAAAATAAGCTCTTGTAACTAATAATTATGTCACACGATACAGTATGCAAAACTTTTTTATTTTATTTTCATAATCGCCTCTCAAAAGCGACCCCCATATTCAGAATTCATTTATTTTCGTTACACGTCCGTGTTTGGTTCACAGAAATCTAAATATTTACCAAATTTAGACTTAATCGGTCCATTAGATTCAGAGCAAATTAGCTGTCACAGACGGACAGAGCGACACACGAGTGATCCTATAAGGATACTGTTTTTTCATTCGGGTGTGAGTCCCGTACATCCCAATGAAAAAATGCTATATGTCATCAGCCCCCTAATAAAAAGAAAGACAGAGAGGTGCTGTTAAATTTTATAATGTAAGATGATACTTCAATGTAACGAAGCAACAACTTCTTGTCTAGTGCTAAAAAAACATTAATGAGACTACAAGCTTACCCCTGGACAATATTTTTAACAACATATAATACATGCTAACAAGTACAAAAAGATTCGTGTCACTATCAAGTTCACAACCCTAAGACTATCTGACGAATGCGTCACTATAGTAGTTTCTATATAATGTAAGTAAACCAAACTTAAAAGGTTTGGTGCCGTTAGCACATAATGAGTCCCCGACACTAACACTAGGACGTCTTAAAACGTAATGGGAGAAAGGCACTTACTACCTTTTAGAATGTAGTTGATCTCGTGAATAAATTCTACCCAAGTTAAAAGTGGTCATATATGTAGAGGCATGAGGAACAGGTTGTAAAGTTCACTCATACTCTATGGAAAAGGGAAGATCCTCCGACCAGACGGGTGCCGTGTCTGGTGTGCAACTGCCCGAAGATTGAGGTCGGGTCGTTGTGTAATATATTAATAATAATATGAGACAACATCCACACAAGGTCTTCAGGTCCCGGACTAGGTAGAGCCTGTACTACGGTTACCTTATATACACACCCAGACATAGGTCAAACATACATGTTCATGCACACAAATGTTTGACTTATCCGGGGATCGAACCCGGGCCCAGCGGCTCAGAAGGCAGGGTCGCTACCAACTGCACCAACCGGTCAGTCATATTTATGCTAGTTGCGCGGTAAACTCTGGTTGCGCGATGCAGGATTTTGCGGGACGTCAGTGTGATGCGTGGTCCGCATGTGGTGATGTAGATACCGCTACAGTCAGTTTTTTGGTAGTCTATTTAGTAAATTTATGAAACCTCTCTCCAAGGTACTCCCGAACTCCCCCATGACGTTCAGTGATTATTTATAGCTTAGGACCCAGACATTTTTTATGGTTTTCCTATACTTTGGCCAGCCTGTATACTATAATTACTAATAACACACGGAAGCGACTGCATACATAAATTATAATACCTATAAAAAATATCATATATATATCTTAAATATCATGAGCGAATCGAATAATCATGGTACACAAAGTCAACAAGCGATTCCCTTATTTTCTATAGAAATTACATGCTCGTTCGTAGGTTTCTAAACTGTATGTTAAGCTACAGCACGTTAAAACATTTACGGGCTTATCGATCGAATTTAATCATTTATTTACCTCTAGGTAAGGGTTTCGTAGAACAGCTAAAGTGATATCACTAAATGATATCGTTGGAAAGGTCACTCATTCTGGAATACGGCTATAAAATAAAAAGATAATGTGCGTGACACGAATACGCTAGAAAATACATCCAACTCAATATAGCAAACTCTGAAAAGTTGTTGTATTAAAATAAAAACTAGTAGGTAGGACAGACTTCTTACATAACAATGAACTCTGACAAGGAGTTTTTTAAGACACTGCTTAAAACTAAATATTGATTAGCGACTGTTTAACCATACATTTTTGACGTTTAACATCCCTTAATTATAAGCAACGTTGTTAAATTAAGGGGTAAATATTTGTTTTCATTACATTTGTGAGCTTTGTAGCTAATTAATATTCAAAACAAAGTCACCAAACCATTAATTATTTCCATTCCCTCTGGTTACGTAAATATTTGACAAGACCACTTTCTTCAAAAAATATATTATTATTTGCTGTTCTCTCATCGTGTACCTTTTGACTGAAAAATACATTCTTAATGTTTAAAGTCTACTCATCTTTCAAACAGAAATACAACAGTAAGACAAATACTTTTACCGCAACAATTTTAAAAGCCGATTTTTACCGATGACAAGAAGCGATGCAAGTACTGACTCAGCCTTGTACTTGACTGGGAACGTAAAAGTACATGAGCCGTTCAGAACAAACGGCCTGAATATACGACACCGAGACGTTTTATCTTCTCCAAGAGTTATTGCGATCTCTTTCTTTATATGGGTTTCAGAACGAGATGGCACGAGGTATCAAATCTTCAGGTGTTTGATGTAGGTATGTTTGTAACTCGGAGTGGAAGGAAGCATTTTTAGGTCGCTCGTGATAGACACTAGTTATTTGTCAGAGTGTGTGGTGATGGAAGTGGAGTGCATTATGATCATATTTCTTGTTGGTAGGAGTAAAGCAAAACTGTGTTGAATATGAATGCATTTTATTTTAGGGTCCTTGACTTCTGCTAAAAAAGAGATAGATACTTTTACCTAAAAGATTATCTTAGTGTATCTCATGTACTTATATCTTATATATTCTTACTATATATTATATATACTTATGTCCGTACGTACCTTTGTAACAAATGAGCTCAAAATAATCGGCTGACTTATGAAACTTCACTTTTCATTATCATTGTTTCGACTGTAAAACGTAAATCGGGTAAAAACTACTTCACGAATTGACTTTTAAATACAAATCAACGAGACCGCTTCATAAACTAGCCATCAACTAGTTAATTGAGACCGGAAAGCAAAAATTTCCAGTTTTAATATTATATTTGAGTACTAGTTAATTCTCAAAGGCTTTCAACATTAGCGTTTTTGCATAAAAACATGTTACATACTCTTTTAACCCTCTATAGAGTAATGGTGGGAAAAATAATATCGATAGCGGATAAACGGTTTGCTGATATTTTTGACATGGATAAAATAATAATGTCTACTTGTTTAAAGACTACATTACAGTTAAAAACAAACATGACTCTTGACTGTGGCTGATCATAAACGAAAAATGCTAGGAATATTTCAAATACCCACCCAAATAACTGTACCTACCTAATAATAATTTGAAATGTACATAAAAATATATGAAAATATGTAAATATGTATGAAAATAAATAAACGAAATAATAATTTATAATTTATTTCTCTCAAACAGGTACATATTTGGTACATGTTATCTAGGTTACAGGCTGATACAAACCTTTGTGAGAACTGGAGACTATACTGGGATTTGGGTTTTGGACAGATCTCCAGGTTCACTCCCTTAAAATTACAAATTAAATTGCACTTAGGTACGTATTTACATTACAACGCTAAAAGCTCCAAGTACTGAGAGGAAGGGAAATTAATATTCAAAACAAAAGAAGATGTGCTATGTGTGTCTTTGGAGATTGTTGTGTGTCCGTGAGTGCAACATAGTTCCTCGCACCCAGCACCCGCGAAGGGCACTGGGCGCGAGCACCTACTTGCCCGAGAGTGTGTGTGTGTGTGTGTGTATGTGTGTGTATGGTTAACAGGTGAAACGCGATCAAATATTAATTTGAGTAGGTGAATATTCCCAGTAGGCGAAATTATTTTAAAATATTTAGTATATTTTCAGTCTCTGCATAAATAAGTCAGCCTATGTAAAATATATGGATACCTGTGTTTAAGTATAGTTACGAAACAAAATATTAAAGTGAAATTGCACAAAGGACGGTGTTAACTCTTAAGCCTGAATAATACTTGAGCACACAATCGGGAATTAACTTTTACGAATTACCTACATGAAAGTGGCTGTGGCAAATTGCAAAAAAATTTATATTTAGGCAAATGTATTTCGAATTTTAAACATAACTGGCCAAATGTGGGTGTACTTTAGCTGCGCCTCTGCCCAACCCTTTCGGGATTTACAGTTGTAACGCTATGTTATGTTTTATTTTGAATGTTACATACTATTTCAGCTATCTTTAACATAACCAAAATTGAAGTATGATTGCATAAATCCTGAGCAATGTTGCTAGTAAGACTGAAGTCTACCTGATGGGGGGCACCTGTTGTTGCCATTTGTCTCCCGAAAATGGCATATTAGATATAGAATTGCTTAAGTTGTATTGTATTATTATTATTGTGTTTGATTTGTGTGCTTGGGTCTTAATTAATTATACTAACGTAGTTTAAGTCATACTTACACGTTATGGGTAATGTGCCTGAATTAAAGATAAATATATAATATAATATGGGACAACATCCACACAAGGTCTTCAGGTCCCGAACTAGGCAGAGCCTGTACTACGGTAACATGATGACTGTTATACATACTTATATACATATACACACCCAGACACAGGTTAAACAGACATGTTCCATGCACACAAATGTTTGACTTTTCCGGGGATCGAACCCGGAACCAGCGGCTCAGAAGGCAGGGTCATAAATAATAATAATTTTCGTATATTCGAATGAATAAAACCAACACGCACATCCCTAGCAGTCCGGTCTTATTAGAGTCACGCAAATAACTTCATTGGTATACCGAATGTAGTACACTAGCGACATAAGCGTGTTGAAAAAAACTAATTTCACATAATTACTGGCGCGATATTATTGTATTCCTGTTGCAGTGTTTACGTATAATGACTTAAGCAAGTCCTGGTACAGGTAGCGACAAAGTTGGTTAATATTTTGCGAAATTTCAGAAAAGATAAATATGAATGAAAATTTTTATAAAAATAATTAAACAGAAATTAATATAATGGAACTAGTTTTATCCTGCTCCTGTCGCTGGTCTGCTGGAAGACATTTCTAATGAAATAAGCAGTACCTTTGTACTCTTCTACCTTCAGATATTTTTCTCTTTTTAGTGTTTTGTGTATACTTTTAGGTAATAATGTACCACCACCAATATGCTTTTTCTCATAGTTCTTAATTCGATTATTTTTATATTAGTTTTACTTCTAATTTTCATGTCCCATTTTAATTGTAATGTAAAATGATGGCCTGAAACACAGGTTTGAATAAACCTAGATCGGGTGGGTCGCTAATTTAAACTAATTCCGAACCATTATTAATTGCATCAGTAATAAAAATAAAAATAAAGTTTAGATTTAGTTTATTAATAGGCAATTAGAATTGCGTAGGATAGTTACTACTGTTTGGCTAAATGTACACTTTTTGTAAACGTTTTTATTATTAAATAAATAATTATTATTATTAAATTATAATACAGGGTGACAGGGAGATAGGCGCACAAACTGTAACCATGGACTCAGCACATGATTCTAGACTACAATTTAGACTAAAATTCGTGGGTTATTAAATAAAAATCAACTGTTTCTTAGAAAAGTACAATACCGGTAAAACGGGGTGAATAGGGATGCAGGGGTAAACCGGCCATGGTACGGAGCGAGAGGGCTTGGGATGCCGTCACCTCCTTCTGCGAAGCAGTAATGTTCGCGAAGGAGGAGGCGGAACGCGTGATGGAGAGACAAAATTTGCGCCCTCACGCCCCTAGCCGCCGCAGGAGACGCCCTGGGCGTCGGGAATCGCAGGCCGATTCCCGGCCACCGTAGGCGCGGGCTTGCGAACGGCGAGCAATGGGCAGCTCGCCGTTCGATAAGGACCAGGCCCGGGTCGACGGCGCGTTGTGTTCCACGCGCGACTCAAAGAGATGTCAGCACCAATGACGGGGTCCGCTAGGGCCGATGCCTGCTAGGGTTGCGCGAAAGTCCGAGAGGGATACCGTGGCCCCTGGCACAGGCAACTGAAGGAACATGGGTGGGTTTTAGTCAGTAAGAGTCTGACACGCCCTCCTGCTCTGCCCAGAGTGGGAGAAGTTATTTCATGATTTCCCACCCACAAAAAAAAAAAAATGGGGTAAATCGGCAAGAAACTTTCAAATGGATTTTAACGTTGAAATAATATAGTTTGTTGCCAACAAAGGCACTTAATCTTTAATTATAATACAGTAAACACATTAGAGTCCTTTTTAGCAACAAACTATATTATTTCAATGTTCACTTTAAAGTATTTCCCTTTTAAAGTTTCGCCCCGTTCATCTCTAATCACCCCGTTTCACGGTACTAGGTCAAAATTAATGGAACAGCATTTTTTTTTAAATAACTGACGAAAACTTTCAACGCAGGGTGGTTCAAAATCAGGTACTGAATCCATGATGACAGGTTGCGGGTCGGTATGCTACGCTGTATAAATAAATAAACTGGAAAATTTTGAACTAATTGGTATTCTTTCTGCTCTTGAATTTATTAATGAACAACTTCTACTATCAGGACCAACGCAAACCAAAACCGCGAAGAAAAAAAAAACAGTTTTTTACATTTTGATAGGACAGGTAAGAAATATTTTTGAATGAAATAGTACCTAGGTATAACAGTACTTACACCACTGAAAGAACGCCAATTTTTTCTCTAACTGTACTGTGATAAGTATCAACTTGGCTTGAACAAACATAAAATATATTTTTCAGTACTTCTTGCACGTAACTTTGAGCGTTGCACTTAGCAAGCTGTTGTGATAAAAATATGAATAATAAAGAGCTGCTTAAGAAGTGGGGTTTCAAGATAAACGTGGAATGTTTTCTTGTTACGTAAGAAGTTTTCAAAGAATTCTTTTTAACAGTTTAAGTATCAAAACTAGTACGGTCATGATTGAGTATATCTATGTACCTGTTTTATATACCAATTTAATCTTGTAGGTTATCTTCTGCTTAGAAAAACAACCACACATTTAGACATTGGTGTTTTAGGAAGTTTTTATCAAAAGCATCTCACACTATCCATCCTCCCCAAATCACACATATCCACCTATCTGCCCTAATACTAACCTACTTATAGAAATAAAATCATTTATAGGCAAAACGTACCTTAGAAATACCTTTCACAAAATTCAAGCAACAAAATTTTTTACTACCCAAGATAAACAAACAAGCAAACATAAATACGATCGGTACAGGTGGGTCCTACTCAGCAACATCCCAACATTCGAACATCGGCACATCCGTAGATCCGTACTCGCCAATAAAAAGCACGCGCTCACCAATATTTGTGACATGCTGATACCGTACGTCGTATTTCACTGCTACGAATCCGTAATGTGCGGCTCCCATGCGACCCTTGTGGATTCCTTGGTTTATGGGGGCTGGAAGTGGCACAGGTTTTGATGTTGAAGTTTTCTTATAAAATATTTTCGAACTGTTTTGCACATGGACTGAGATACAAATCTTAGGTAAGATAATATTAATATTTAACTAGTGATATTCATTCTGTGTTACAATATATTTATGATTTTAAGACAAAATGCTGCAATTTTTGGAATGCAGTTCTTTAACGCGGCCTTTGGTAGGAGTAAACTGAATACCTGAAAAAGTGAGTTTCAAAAAGTTACTTGAGACCATTCATATTATGGTCTCAAGTAACTCGTGGTCTTTTAATAACGGCTCTGTTTTAATACATAATATACAGCGAAAGGAGCTTTGTTCCAATCTGGTGTCCCATGACACCTCCCAACTTTTATTTTTGTGATAAACTACGTCTCTAAAACCGTAAACTCCTCTAGCACATTCGTCATCAACTACTAACTGACAAAACTCTTTCATTTCTTTTCGAAATACAAAGTAGATATTTCTTTGTATTTAACACTCTCTAAACCTTCAATCTTTTGTAAGTAACCTCGCTAAAACTACGGAAACAAAGCTATGAGCTTTATTGAATCGCTTTAAGTTTTGTACAAATACTTTTTATACATACTTTAAAAACTAGATGAGGTCGGCGTTTCCTATCTAACTACTCTGAGAAGAAAGGCCGAAACAAACTCAGAGGTTACAGTCTCTTTTAAAGTCCAGACATAATCTTGGTCAGATCATGTGAAGACCATGTAGATTGGTGCCTGAAACGGTCTTTTGAGGAAAAACCACACAGATTGAGTGGACCTGTCCATTCAGTGCACGAATTTGTCAGTAATCGTGCAGCTCAACTCAGAACTTAAGGAGCACAACGATTTGACGATCAATACCAAAGAACGGACATTTGGCTAGGCCGCATAAATTACTCAATATAAACAACATTTCATACAAATAGAACTATCAAAGTAAAGTCCAGTTGTTTATTAAAATTCACCATATTTTTGTCATATCCAGCGATTTTCGCGCCAAAGTCCCATGTGAGCGGAAAAATTAATAAAATCGAAATCGTATCTGACATCGAATTAAGCTAATGCTCCTCGACGCCAGGCTTTAACCGTTCGTAATTAATATGCACGGAAAATATATGGAAAACCAGTAAAAACCGCCTCCCCAGTAACAGGCCGTAGGTAAGCTTTTAAATTAATTAATATCAATTTCATGGCGTGTTTTCGATGGTGCATAATAGGGACTGACTTACGAATTAATATGAAATTTATAATTTACATGGAATCGGTGAAGTATTGGTGTGTGTTATCTGTTCAGATGACGAAGCGGTAGTTAATTTTTTAAGCCTCGGATGATTAATAAGGAATTATTTCTGATATTTTGATTACTTTGAAATTCGTTAAATGCGGTGTTAACCGTTTCTGCGAAATATAAAATGTAATTTTATAATATGAAAAATCGATGGCCAGTTTAATCAATTTAGTTGTAAATTAATAATGAAACGAAGTGGACAACTTCGACTAAGATGTTTAAGTGTCCTTTGATGTCGTCCGTATCGTCAAAGACATTTGATCCCACCGGAAATACGAAGAAATACATAAGTGTTTATTTCTGCACTTCATGGACCAGGACCGGTTCCTGTTTCGCTCCTAATTTAAAAGAAACCGCAACCATCAGTAAAAAAACACTTGAGTTGCCCTTTCCAATACTAGCTCAACAAACCGAACACTTAATAATCACTCTCCCATCGCTAATAAAAGCCCTTATAAATCTGAAACGTTCGAACGTAAACAATAACATCATCCAAGTACACAAACTAAACAAACAGCACTTAATTGCTTAACAAGCAATATCATTCTATCACAAGCTCTCAGATAGCTTTACTCTTATAGATTTATACGATTAATTAACATCTGTTATCGGCGTTTTTCTTCAGTTACTCCCTTAATGGAGGCTTGTAGAAAAGGTCGACTGGCGTTAAATTGAATTCGCCCATTTTCCTTTCGTTATTCTCGCTGAAATTTTAATTTGAAATAGTTTTGATGCCAGTGCAAGTTGGGTAATTTGAGGTTAAATTCTTTTGAGATCGTAAATGTTTGGGTTCGGGATGAAATTGTTGCGTTTTTTGAAGTTAATTTTGTAAAAAATGCAATGATATTTGGAAGGAACAGTAATTATTTGCAATCACCTTGAATGAACACAATACACAAAATACTTCAGGAAAACCTTTTAGGGATAGAACACAATATTTACTGTAGTCAAGGGCTAAATAATGAAACACGCGAATATGGTAGGCATAGCTGAATACGATTCAATTGGTAAACATAAAATAAATATCGATTTTGATGAAGACAACCCACCAAAAAACGCAGAACACATTACCAAAACCGATTCCGTCAATCAATCCACCAAAACTCTTATCTAAATCTATAAAAAAGCCACCAATAAAATTTCAATACGAGCCCACGAGTGCAGTAGAAGTATGGAACGTCTGAATTTCCCATATTTTACGGGCTCATAAAGTTGGGTTCCGACGGGTCGAAAAGGCGTGCTCACTTCATCGCCACAATTCTAGAGAGCTGGCACAATTAGCCGGTTGCTTTGCATAAAACACACCCGTGTGTAGGACGTGGGCTAAACGGAAGAACAAGCGGTTAATTTGAATTTTTATTCGTTTTTAACACGAAATTGGGTTAGATGTAGCCATGTAGGTAGAGGAAATAAAGATGGCGGCTTGAGAAAAAAGTTAATGAGGTTATTTTTTGGTTTTATTCGTGACATTCAAGGTGTGATTGAATTAACTGAAAACCTCTTACGGGGTGCTTTTACTACGTATTCATTATAATTATATCAACAACTTTTACTATCAAACCAATCCCGAAATCGCTAACAAAAATAACTGCTCCATTCCTTTATATTCGCATATCTCGACAAAAGGTAGGGAACAGCTGATTTTTTTTCGCGATTTCAGTTTTGATCGGTTTTGGTTGGTTTTGGTTTTGGTAAAGTACCTGAAGAGGTATAGTTACTTCAATTACATCTCGTATCTATATAATTATTAGAAATAAGTACGTTTCGAAAATTAATTTAACACAAGCTGGAAAGTACACCCCATAAGCGCACCCCATACGTTTGTGTAACACAATTTATTTATTCAGTACTAACGTTCAAGATTTATTATAATGTACTGTTTTCATTACATCATGTTTTTGTTTGATACTAGCAACTCGGCCCTGCTTCGCAGGCTTTTTATAACTTGACAAATCATCAGGTTTTTTTTTTAATTCTAACTTTGTAGTTTAATATGAATGTGTTACACGTAAATAACAACGCATAAGGTACGCTTTTGGATTTTTAAGATTTTCACACAAAAATAGAACTTCTAAAATAAGAGAATGATAAAAAACTAAAAAAAATATACGATTTACATTTGCCATGCCATGCCATATTGCCATGTAAACTTCCACCGAAAATTGGTTTAAACGAGATCTAGTGAGTAGTTTTTTTTTAATACTTCAAAAATCGTAAACTGCGATTTACCTTTCATTCATTCAATCAACTCAAATACAAAAATAATAAAAAAAACATTTACTATGAAACCCTTCATAGGCGAGTCCGACTCGCACTTGGCCGCTATTTTGTTATTAGAAACCTTACGGAATAAATTTCCTATGACGGTGAAAACCGCATCAAAATTCGTTACATACTTTATAAGAACAAAGTGGTCACACAGACAGATATAAAAAGCGACTTAATTTATAATAAGTAGACACCCTTGCCATAGGACAACATAGGGCAAATTTTACGGTTGTGACTAAATTTATGTAAGTGAAATAATATCTTTCGATACTTGAATCAATAAGGTTATATTTTTGTCTAATAATGTTATATTTCTCTCTAGTTTCCTTTGTTTTCTTGACACACAAGAAAATCTCAAACAAAGACAGTATGTATTCCACGACCTCTGTAGCCTTTAATGTCTAAAAAATAAGGCATGTATTTATCAAACCTCAAATAATTCCAATTTTTCTTTTCTAAAAATATTATTGAATATATAGATAGTGATTGTGCTTATTTTTGTGAACCTCAAATAGGTAATTTCTTTTTTGGGGTCCTATAAATACGAAATAGCCAAGTAACTGCGGCCAACTTGGATGTAGCGCTCGCTCAGTTCGCGAGCGGTTGGTCTAACTTAACCTGTTTGGTCGGAGAACCCTAGCTTTATTACTGCGACCAAATGTGAGAAAAGGCCAGAAAGTAAAAAAAATGGCCAATTATTAATAAAAGCTTGCATCATTAGAAGTGCAAAAAGTTTTTAAGAGGTTTATTAATTTTAAAAAAGTGTCCATCAGCAGAAGGTCAATAAGTTTTTAGAGGGTAAGTTAAATATTTCCCAAAAAAAAAAGCTCATGTACGTAAGAACCAAATGTCCTCAATAAACTTGTACCAAACTTTCACGTGCACTGATTCACGTTGATTGTAAAGCCTTTGCCGTCACGCAATCCTGAGAATATAGAGCTATCTCAAACAGTACATATAGTTAGACATTTTATGTCTTGTAGGGCCGTGAAATGTGACGATTCGGTCTATCTTTAAACGTGTGGAGTAGGTGGAATTTAAGGTAGGTACGTTTGTATGCATCCGTTTAAAGAAGTGTTTTGTAAAGAAAACATTTCTTCGACAACATTTTCGCTGTTTAACAACTGTGTCCAACAGCTAAAGTAAAGGGAGAATGTTGTAGAAAGTAAGTGATTCAAGATGTCCACTAACGATTGATCATCGTCTGCCAAACTAAAACTCAAAACTCAAAGCATTTATTTCAAATAAACCAATTACAGTCACTTTTGAATTGTCAAGGGGTCGGTCAATCAGAAAAATTAAGCTTGTTGCCCATTCCAAAGCTTAGTAGGTACCGATGGAGAAGAACGGGCAAGAAACTCCATGGACGCTCTTTTAAATTATATTGTTACATAAACATTTACATCATTAATGTTCAATTTATAATTATATGTGAGAACAGTCCAGAGTACAGCAAATATAAATTTAAACAAAACAATCCAGAAATAAAATAATTAAAATAAGCCGTGGTAGCTAAGAGATGATCAGTCCCAACTGACGGCGCCCGTTCACGAACATGACGCATGGATCAGCACCATTCAGCTCAACCATTTTGAAGGGAGCTAAATGATCCAACACACGCGGCACAGTCAGACATTTGAGTGAGCATGACATACTCTCAGCCGCCAGGGCACATTCAAGTCAGTGAAATACGAACCCAAGAAGTTTTGTAGTAGGTACATAGTGCTCACGCATGTGCTTTGGTGCAAACCTTTACCTAACTATGATGGGGTTGGCTTCCAGTCTATCTGGATGCAGCTGAATACCAGTATTTGACCTCCACAAACCAATGACTGGGTATCACGATACCCCTTGGTAAGACTGGTTGTCAGACTTTCTGGCTTCTGAGTACCCCTTACTACTTTCAAAGACCACCATGACCACAAAAGGTTGATCATTTGAGATTTAACATACTTTTTCTTTTTTTTTTAAATCTTATTTTATTTTAGGGTTTTTATCAGAGATATGACAACCCCATCATACCCTTTTATAAAGTAACTACTGTTTTACAATATTATTCTGCTTAATCAGCTTATTATCCATTAAAATAACTTAGCATCTATTAAAAGCAAGGAAGACATACTTAATCAGTAAATTAAGTTGATGTGTTTAGCTTTATTCTTGTGAGTATAACTTTGTCGAAATCATGATTTCATTCAAATGAAGAATGCGAACTATGACTGCTGAAAAGATTTATGGTTAACAATTACACAATTTTTCAAAGAAAAATCTGACGCAAGTAGATATTTTACATTATATTTTATAGTTTCTGATCCCGTACTTGAGCTTAACTTAGCAACAACCCGAGGGCAAGGCGAAGAAATAAATAAAGATTAAATATAAAGCTTCTTCAATTTAATACAAGATAGGTATTGATTTCGTAGCTCTCATCAAGGATATTCAAGTCAAATCTCAATAAAAACCATTCAGTCGTTTAAGTGATTTTATCTTGACATAAATCAACTGCTTACCATCGTAAAATACTGGGAAGATCGAAGACGTTAGCTTAAAATCATTATGTATGTTTACGTTATTATCAACATACACGACATTTACTATAACCCATCTTAAATTATGATTCAAGCTTTTGCGTGATGTAACTTTGACTTGACGACACGGTTGGCGCAGTGGTTAAGCGATTGACTGCTGCGTTACGTGTCGCGGGTTCGATCCCCGCACGGAACAAATATTTGTATGACCTGCAAGTAGTTGTTCCGGGTCTGGCCGTTTGTGTATGTGAGTTTAAATGTTTGTAAACGCACCCACGATACAGGAGAAATTCCTAGTGTGGGGCAACGTTTTTTAAACAAAAAAAAAAAAAAAAAAAAAAAAAAAAAAAAAAAAAAAAAAAAAAAAAAAAACTTTGATCGGAACGCAGACATCCACTCATTTTGCCAACCCATTATTATCCGCAATACATTTTACATAATGTCGAACATTAAAATTGGAATTCCCCTAAGACAATGTTCTAAATGTAAGGAGTAATCAAAAAGTTGTTAAGCAAATCGAACATCACGATACCGTAAAGCGAAACCACGGAGAACAGAAGGTCGTGAAACTAAACGGCATCTTAACATGCAAATATTATCAATACAGTCAATAACAATCGAAAATTTTATGTCCCGTAAAATAAGCCAATACAATGATAAAATGTGGTGCTTGACGACTTTACAGCCCTTGCTGTATCTAATTTTGTTACAACATACATGCAACTTTTCTTCGGATATGTAAGGGTGAAATATTCGGAAGGAGCTCCGGCTGTGAATGGAACGACTGCTCGTAAAGTGTTCCGAACGATTAAACGCCTCTGACCCGATGGTTGCTGTAAAAGCGATTTTGTTATAAGCGCCAATTTGAAGAATGTCGTGTTACGTTGTTGGATTTTTACATAGTTAGTTAGGTATAAACTGCATTCTAGCATTGTACTTGATTTGGTTTACCAGGTGTTCTAGATTCTAAAGAAACCAATCAATACAAATCCTTCGTGTTAAAATCATTTTTAAACGTGGTAGAATTTCAGTACCTACTTAATCGTAATTGCCCATTTTACCACCTCCGAATAATTTCCGGGACAATTAATTGCCATAATATAAGGTTCTGCATATTTTTTAATTTACCTGGTGGAGAATAGTATCAACAAGCCCTGAGAATGCAAAAACTAAATGAAAATAATCTAGATTTTACACAGCATGATTTTCTCTTACTGAATAAGATTCCAAATGTAGTAGTAACATTTGCAGGTAAGTTCGGATTACGGCTCCATAAATCGAGGGGTTGGGCCCAAGACATAATACTTGTAGGTACAGTAAATCACCTTGCAGATTGTGTGTGAAATTTCGGCGTCAGGAATGGGTTTCTTGGTACTGTATTAGAATCTTTGCTTTCTGGTTGCTTTGCTTGGGCATAATTTTCAACGTTGGGAAACAATTTTACCAAACTCAGTTATTTGAAAAGGTTAACGGGATATTTAATAACAGATTGTTGTGGAACTGGCTTTAAACTGCAATACATATAATATACTCACGTAAGTCCCTGAGCATTTTGAGTACATTTTCAAAAACCATTTTTATGATTAAGCCAGTCATGGACAAATATTTGGTTTCTATAATTAAATCTTTGACACAGTAGCATTGGACCTGGGAAATCACATAAATACACAATATATGTAGTTACTAAGTAAAACGTACTCCTAGAAGCATTAGCTCGTCTATTACGCCGTCTACCTCTTCCCTTCCAAGTTTTATTCAAACTCGTAACTCCTATCACAAATACCCCTTTTCTCTCGCAGAGGACTATTCTTTCACCATGTGTGAAAATTTAATGAGCACGAATAAAATAAAATGGACACTCCTTTTAGTGGTTCTTGGTAGTGGATCATTTTGTTTCTTTTATATTCTGTAAGTGCACCGCGGTTTCACTCTCGCATACCGCAAAGCGAATTGTGAAAATAGTCGAAGTAGTGTTTTGTTAAAAAATATCTTTTTGCAAGAATATTATCGTTTTGAAAATAATATTTGCATAGTTGTTCTAGTTGAAGAGACAAGAGAGCTTAGGAAAAGTGATGTGTCAGCGATAACGATGAAGCTACCGAAAAGTTTATGGCAATACTGTTGAAACTCAGGCTTTGGAAGCGATATCCCAAAATGTTAGAACCTATTAAATTATGCTACGACTGCATGCATAGCCGTCATGACTTTCTTGATTCCATAAATCTCTGGATAGATAAGAGTGATGTTAGCAATTACAGACCTACATATTTACTGCCAAACAGTGGGCACTTGGGCAGTAAAAACTGGTACCTAAGGTCTAGGTATAGCAACAAAAATCTAGGTCATCTTGACGACTAGATCTAAAACAGCGAGGTAGTACAAACAACAACTCTATTTATTTTTATGTCCTTTGCCTGTAAACTAGATTGCGTAACAACTTAACTGAATATGACGTTTCTAGAACATTGACATGTTTAATAAAAGCTGCATTATTCTTTTAATTTGATTTTGTTTTCCCTGTAGGAGATGAAAGTTACATAAATTTCCTGTTTTTTTAGTTAACTGAATAAAAGCTAGAATTCATTTTCCGAAACAAAAATGAAAGATTTTCTTGTCTTTTGTTTTTGATTTTCTGCTTAAGGCTTATTTATGCCTTCTCTGTATGAAAAAAAGAGGCATTTGCCCTTCGGTGGGACAATAATATGCTAGCATTTTATATTTTGTATAAGCCCAATTTATTCTCCCAACGACACTGCCACTGAACACATATATTTTTTAGATCAGAGTAGTGCAGCATCGAAACTTCACTGAAAATTCTTACAACCCAAAAACCAGTTTGGAAAATCCAAACATATCCAAACTTTGAACTTAAACTTTAATACACGTAACATTTTGACACAAATTTTCAATTTAATATTCTTGCGAAGTATCGTAAAGGCAATATAAGTAGAATGTACGTCAAATGTCTGCCCGCTTCCCATTGGGCGGAGCTGCAAGCGAGTCTTTTGCTCATATTTTATTTTACAAAAATATTTCAAACCAAAATCGTGTTTCTAACGAGACAACGCTGCTTTGAGTTTTGTAGAATTTTGTGCACTTGAGTTATAGCCATAAAACAGGTCGTTTTAATCTTTCTTTATTATTTATTCTCTTTATCCTCTAATTCTTGTTTAAAAGATAACTAAATCTCTATGGATTTCTAATATAAGCATGGGTCTGTTTGGAGTGATATGACTTCTTATTATTTTGTTCTATTGGTTGTTGGTTGAGACCCAGCAGTTGACTACTAGGCTGATGATACAAAGACCCACAACACCTAAGTGTACGATAGTGAACCGAAAAACGATAACTATTTTGAATTGGAAAATGTTCCTTGCGCGATTCAGAATCTTTGCGTTCATAGTTTGCTAGTATCTCGCTAGATGGCGCAATTTTAACGTTTTTTCGCCTTTATCGTTATAGAGATTGTTACACGGCCATCTGCGGTTCCCGGAGTATGATGTGGCTGCGATGGCACGGATATAAACTGCTCGTATCTTTAGTGTGGTGCTAAAGTATATTGCGCTGTATTTTCGCTTGTCTGAGCTAAAATGGCGTCTGCTAAGATGTTATGCTGCTGTTTGGAGCTAAATAAGGTGATTACTTTTTTAATATTCTGGTTTTCAGACTTAAGTGTGGTTTAACACTTAAATTTAATTGGGTATTAAGTTAAAAGGCGGTGCTCCAAAAATGACTCGACCATCTGATCTGAATTAGTTAGCAGAAGAAAGTATAATAATTCATCGCTTATATCATATAATCGTACCCTTTTTTTTTAGTTTGCGAAATCATCAAATAACTTTAAGCGAGAGGGCGTGTCAGACCCTTACTGACTAAAGCGCACCCGTGTTCCTTCAGTTGCCTGTGGGACTCTCCCGCAACCCTGACAGGCATCGGCCCTAGCGGACTCTGTCATTGGTGCTACAAAAGAATATCATCATACCCAAGGTTTTATTTTTTGTTTTGTTTTGCTATTCTGCAGAGCCTTTATAACTGCCAAGCAGTTGAACACTTGTTGTCTGGTTGATAAGCATGACAGTAATATGACTTTAATAGGTTTATAATTGTTAAGGTGTGGTTAACCTAAAATCTTTAGCTTGACGTGATTGTTAAAAATGAAAATGCTGTAAATAGGTAGCTTGATTTTATGTAAACATTAATTTAATTGGCTTTTTTTAATGCATTTTTTTTTAAATTTTATTCGGGAAACATACAGCTATAATACACAGTGTTCTTAAACAATATGAAACTGAAGGCCATTTACAAGTTTCCACAGATAAACACCAAAATTAAAAAACGAGAAAAAAAAACGAATCTTAGCTAAGAGTCAGGATATATAAAATTGAGAAGGATTTTTTGCATTTTGATTTTCCCGTACCTACTGTTTAACTTCTGGGAAAGAGTTTTCCCCAAAGGCTTCCCAAACTTCATTATGAGTTTAAGCTTATTTCAGCCGCAGCAATCACTAAAAAAACGTAAAAATTAAAAACTTTACCTAATAGAAAAAAAATACCAATGAAGCACCATCAACATAATGCACAGCGTAAACAAGACAACGTGCCAACAACTACCCCGTGAGCAGCACTAGTTTAAACAAACTTGTTCGACTAATTGTTTTATAATTGCCGATGTGTGCATGTCTTTGAGCGGCGACGGAAAGTGCTCAAATGGAATGATAAACAGAAACGGTTTAGTCTTTGTTGCTACTGTGTTTTGTTTTTGTACGTAAAATGCAATTTGGTGTTGCAGGTTAAATGCTGCAGTCATTGTCTGTATTATTTTGGACTTTTGGAGTTTTTTTTTTTGACTTGGTTAGCAGTTTCAATAACTACAAATGGCGGCACTGTACGATGGCTTATGAATTAAATCAAATCATTTATTTGCATAACACAGCTTCACAGGATGTTACAAAAGGCTCATAAGGTAGGTACACTGTATTATAACAATGTGAGGTGTACAGATATATTAGGAACATTATGACACAATTATTCTTAATCAGTTTTCTTATTAATAACATTGTCATTGAAAATATACATAGATAGTAATTACATAGAAAATAATTTCGTTACACATTGACTGCACGTTTTTATGAATTTTCCTTAGTATTGCCTGATATGTAGGGAAATAGACGTCATACAAAATTTGGTACGGGCCACATTAATGACGTAGGTACCGCTGGAACTATAATTTATCGAATGGATATGCTTTATTTGTATCATTTGTAAACTGTCACAGCGCCATCATACAGTGCCGCTGGTTAAGAAAGTTATACCTATAAAGTCTTATTACAAAACAAGGTTTTTCTTTAAATATGGTTTAAACCATCGAGCCTGTTTTTGAAACAAGAACTTTACCGAAATCGAAATAAAGTTCCTTTTACAAAACTGACAACTTAGTCCGGTCTAAGGTTGTCAATTTTGTATTAAGAACTTTATTAAAGCCGGCATAATGTTCGAAATACAAAAACTGGCTCGAAGGTTTAGGCTCGGGCTAAAGTTAGATCGTGTTTTGTAATAAGACTGTATGAGTCGCCAGTATTTTCTATTCGGGATATTGCCTTTCTGTATGCACCTATATCAGTATGCGCCTGACATGTCACTGGCTGTCTGCTAATAATGACACTTCTTGAGTCTTCTTTCTCGATTTGGCACGAAATTAAGAACTGTCCAGCATCTAGGAGTCTAGTCCCTCATCACTAAATGCGTAGTTTCGACTAAAGTTACGGGCATTTCATAAGATTAGTTCGGTTTCCGAGCTTAGAATTAATGACAACTCAATGTGACAGTTGACCTAGGCCCGATGTGTTTTTGCTCGACCGAGAAATTTAATAAGACACTTGTTTTGACAGATCAACTACTTGTAGATGGGCCCGTATCTCGAGAGTACAGGCCCTGGTCCAGGTCGTATTGAAAAGAAGTTTACTGTAGCTTGAGGTTGTAAATTAAACCAACTCATATAGCTACACAGGAACACGTGTCAATTTCAAGGCATTTGTAGTGCGTATTCCGACGTGTTACCTCAACCTGGTGTTGGAAGAAAGCTTTTGGCCGCAGGACGTGGTGTTCCGTCGCTTCCGCGGACCTATTCCACACGACAGCACAAAGACTAGAGTACTAGTGAAGTGTTACTAACATAGGCATAAGTTTTATTTACTAACACTTATTGTTGATAATAATATGTATACTTAGGTTAAGGTATTTATCTATCCGCTGGAGTGGATGAGGTGACCAAAGTCGCCGCATAGAAAGTGGCGCCGCACGCTAGCGTCCACTCGCGTAACCTTTTAATTAATCGAAATCCGATAAACTTTATTCAATTTTTCATTTTTAAAAGATCTGTGGCACACTGTATCCGATTGCTTAGTCGATTTCGTGCTTAAAAGCCGCGTATTCAGATGTATGACAAAACTACAAGCGTTCAACCAAAAAAATCAAATAATTAAAAAAATATGGCGTCTTGTCAGTGACGTACGGACTCGCGCGTGTTTTGTTTACATGATAAATAATTTGTGTTTTAAGTGGGTTTTCAAGTGTTTGAAGTGCTATGGCCTGTTAAGTGTGTGATAAATATTATAGTGAAGTGAATTACTGCAGGATTTCAAGGTCGGTGAGTGAAAAAATAGTACGTAATTTCGGTTTTATTCCACAACCGGCGCTGACCGATTCATGTTTATTGTTATTACGTGTATGTGTTTTCAGATCCTTATTTTAGTACAGTGTGTTATTCTAATACCACTACTTTTATAACAAAGTTGAAGCATTAAATAAGCTTTCCACAGGTACCAATATTTTTATTCTACGTATCAGATTTATATTTATAAAACAACATTTTGTTTCCATTGTCTTGGCGGCCATTGTTATTTTTTTGCCGTCGGCAAATTTTTTCAACTTTGCACGCTCGTAAATAGTACATATTGTACTAATGCTATGTGGTTTTATTAGTGTTTTGCGTTAAGTATATACACATAATGTATTTAAAACCTTAAACAATATAGGTCAACGCTCGTTTTTTCGAACTATAACCATTTATTTGAAAACAAAGTTACGTAAATACTATCGTACGTACGTATCGTACGTAGTGTCTACGTAAATACTATCCTATTTCAAACGAAACTCCGCTATCTTAAAGCCCCGTTCCTTACCATAACAAAAAACACAAGTGTTAGCACCATTCAAACAAACCCAAGTCGTAAAAATGCTTTATTTACATTATCGGGCGGCCGAGCGGCGCCCCGCCGCGCCGCGCGCGCCGGTGACGCATCTGGCATTCATCTGGCTCGATTATTTTTCCCGCGCTCTGCGTCCGAGCGGATATGGGTCTATGCAACCCGTAATAAATAATTTGATTTGATTTGATTTGATAACATCAAGCCTTGTTTCCCTGAAGAGTTGGGCAGAGGTGTACCAATAGTATACCCACATTTCGCCAGTTATGTTTCAGTCCACAGTAATAGGAGGCGAGCCTATTGCCATCAACCGGACACGAATCTAGACTCCAGGCTGCTACTGCGAAATTTCTGATAGAAAAATCCAACAACACTGCTCGACTTGGGAATCGACCCAGGACCTCATTCTCCTCGGAGAAGGAAGCGTCGAGGAGGCAACTGCCTTGGCGAAAACTGAAACCCACTTACCAGTCAAGGTAGGTCGACCTTTGGGGTCTCGGGCGCACAGAGTGGGGACTCTGTCTGAGTGATCCCAGGGAAGACGGTGGCACAGTGGTCACGTGCTGCCATGCATAGCCACTTATTTATTGTTTACAACGCTAGTCTTTAAATTTACCAAATTGTCTCACTGTGTATCTGTGGAGAACGTGGTTGATTTCACATTTGTATCATTTCTGTATCCTATCTTTCTGTTTTTCTTAATGTGTAATTGTTTGTTTTCCCTAATAAATAAAATAAAATAAAAAATAAAATAGCGAGGCTCAGGGGAGGCCCTTTTACAGTCTCCCCAGGAATGTGTGCAACGCCTGTAAGGCACAGGCGTTGCAACGGGGGGTTCCGGAATTGGTATTTTAAGAGTAACCGCGAGCCCCTCTATTTGTTGATGGTGATAACCAGGGTGGTTTTCGTGAGGTGAAAATTCCACACTCCCCGACCTCCCTCTTCGGAGGTCAGGTGCCTTTTGAAGGTTTCCCCCCGAAAACAAAACAAAAAAAAATTACCTCATTCTTAGCAGTAGCGTTTGTGACATAATATTTATTAATGAAAAGCGTTCTAATATCAGTGGTTGTGTCAGTTCGAGTAAGTTAGTTGATCTTTGCCAAACTAACATAATTTCTAATAACCAGAAATCCTTTGACACGAGTTACACGGGTCAATTATTACTAAAATAAAGAGCACTCGAGTGTTCCGGACTTGAAAGTGAAAGCGCTAAATTATATTTGCTGTGGAGGGAAACTAAAATGAATCACTTTGTTTGAAATTATACTTCATGCTTGTTTTGCTAAGCAGGACGTGGAAAGAGCTTTAATTACTTGTGTTCAGTTGACGATTAAATGATATTTAAGTTAATTTAAATAGAAATTGCGTTTTGATTTTCGTGGAATATTACCTATATTCGTCGCTGTAGTTTTGAAAGATCAGCAGTGCTATTCTGTAACCATCTCACCGTGAAAGTAAACGTAGGTGAAGTGAGCGTGGAGTGAGCTGTCAACAGTGACAATCCCTGTATTAGGTGGAATGAAAGCTCACTTCAAACTTTTTATTATATCACCTAAGTTTTCACGGTTTTTTTATATTTTTTTTTATTAAAGATGGGTTTGCTCTTGACTCTAGTCTAGGTCAGTGGTGACAGAGACAGAGTCGGCGGTGGAGTGAGTTTACCCAGAAGAAGCCTGTTCACTCTCACTTTGAAGAAGTTAGGGTTATAAGCAATTAAATGAGAGAAAATTTAAAACTCATATAAAAAGTTCACTGTGTAAACAAGCATATTACAAATTAGAGGATTATATCCAAGATAAGAATGCTTGGAAACATGCTGGTCCCAACTCCATAGGACAATCTAGGGTATTGACAAAATTAAACTTGTTGCTACTTTAATTGTACAGTTTATTATTTTTATGACCTTGATTTATATTCTGTAATTACTTTAACTCACACACTGACATATTACTTGTTTACATAATTTGGGAAATCGTATACTTTTACAATGTTTGTCAATATGTGAACACTATGTATCTATCACTTGATTAACTTATTTATCATTGCTACATTAATTAAATTCCTTTTACCTATTGTTGTAGGGTAATTTTTATTATAGGTGCATCGTCTTCACATATAATTATATAATTAATGTATACAAAATATTGTAACACATTTAAAAAGAGTAACCGGTGGAGTTTCTTGCCCATTCTTCTCCATACGAAACTACCTTTTGGAAGGGGCGACTAGAATCAATTCTATTTAAATGTTAATGTTGACGGTCAAAAGTGCCTTTTATGTGCCTATTTGAAATAAATCCTTTGACTTTGACTTTAAGCGTTCGGAAACACAGACGCAGGTAGAGAGTAATAGCATTGCAGGATTGATCATGATATAAATGATAAATGATTTTATTTCTGTAAGTAGGTTTGAACAAACACTTTTACACGTCAATCATATTTTTTTTAAACTAGATGGGGTCGGCGTTTCCTATCTGACTACTCTGAGAAGAAAGGCCGAAACAAACTCAGAGGTCACAGTTCTAGGTTAAGCATGTAAGTTTTAGCCACGGTCACATAATTAAGGCCGTCCCATGGTGCAGATTGTTTCTGCTCCGTGGGCCGTCCAAATACAGAGCATTTTCTGACCCCTTAGTGACAAATACTGGTGAAAATGACAGATTTACATGACGGCCATTCTAACATGCCGGAACCGCTCTTCTAGGAAATTCGAACAGCTGTACCGAGGTCTTTTGCGATAAAACCAAGTGTGTTCGCTTTCGTAATATGAGCGGTCACTTGAGCGAGTTAAGTGAGTTTGGAAGTAAATTTTACACAGCAGCATAATAAGTACCTAGGTAGGTACCTACTGATGATACCACACGGAACTAGAAATATGCTTAGGTAGGATATTCACGATTGACGTGAAACCATTAGTAAGTCATTGCAATGTAACTCTTATCACGGTAAGGTAAGGTATAAATTAGAATGATTGCCGAGAGTTTTTATCAAACTCACGGCAATCATTCGAATTTATACTTTATTACATTGAGACAAGATTTACATTGCAATGACTTACCTAATGGTTTTACTTCATTTAAATTTGATTGAAACCTTAGCAGCGAAATATGAACCGTGTACAAGGATCAACGACTTTTGACTACGTTAATTCGTCATGAAACCCAGATTAAATTACTCAGATCATATTATGATCTGAGTTAAATTATTTTTAGATACAAAGCAAAACATGCAAGCATAATTCAAAACATTATTTCTTTTCATTTGAGTTATCAGAGTAGATACCTACCTATCCACTTAGGTACTAACCTACTCATTGAAAACGTCGGTTATTCGTATATATTTACATAGCGATCCCAAAATACTTGTGACGATACCTATTCAAGACCCACACGTACTTAAAAAGCTTTACATGAAAACTGTTAACTAATAGTCTACCTACAACGTTTTTAATATTTTCAGTTTACAGATAAAAAGCGGTTTAAAGAAATATGAATTCTGTCAAGTGGGTAGGCCAGTATATAAATAAATTTGTACATTTTAATCCAATGATATTATTTCGCAACTGTTTTCCCAGAAAGAGTAGGCAGAGACACCTCTGCCATAATTGAAAATATGGATGCTCTAGATACTAGTACTTAAGCCACACTTAAGTACACTCACGAGCATATAAACACTTTACGATAACGTCATTTACGATAAGTCCAAATGCTATTTTCACGTGAAATAACGATTGCAACTCAAACTCAAAGCATTTATTTCAATTAAACCATTTACAGGCACTTTTGAATTGTCAAGTGGTCGGTCAATCAGAAATATGGAGCTAGTTGCCCATTCCAAAGCGTAGTAGGTACCTATGGAGAAGAACGGGACGGAACGGTTGTTTTGATAGTTTATTTTTTTATCATTGTTAAACATCGCTCAAAATCAATCCTTTCCTTTCCTTTCAATTAAAGCACCTGCCATCTAATCTCTTCACCACCCTTGGTTGACTGGTAGAGAATGCCTAAGACATTAAGTCCGCCTTTGTACCTTTTGTGCGAAAAGTTATAAATAAATACATAATAAATAAACGGGCAAGAAACTCCATGGACACTCTTTTAAATTATTTTGTTACATAAACATTAGTTAGAATAGAATAGACATTTATTTTGCAAATATGGGTAATATATAATAGGTGATAAGATACATTAAAGTTCAGCCATATTTCACCATTTGGCATGCAAACATTTGTTTATCATTTACCTACTTAAAATAAACCAAAAGCCAGAATAATATTGAATTAAAACAATTATATGTGAGAATGATGTAAATAAGACGTTCACGTTGAGTGTCCAGAGTACAGCTAATAGAAATTTAAACAAAACAATCCATAAATAAAATAATTATATTTTAATTATTTTATTTATGGATTGTTTTGTTTAGCTAGCCGTGGTAGCTAAAAGATGACCAGTCCCGACTGACGGCGCCCGCTCACGAACATGACGCATGGATCAGCACCATTCAGCTCAACCATTTTGAAGGGAGCTAAATGATACAACACACGCGCCACCGTCAGCGAGACATTTGAGTGAGCATGACATCTATTAGTCGCCAGCGCACATTCAAGTCAATGAAAGGCATTACCCGCTAAATAGTAGCTCGATAGTACATAGTAAGTACTTAATACAAAGGAGATTGAGTTTATACAATGCAAAGATAGTCTTACAATCTTCTGCAGCTCCAACAGTATTTTCAAATGTTAATCAAATTGCTGTGGTTGTGGAGCAGGATCAGCATTGAGCCAGGCATTTTTATCAGCGATATATGCCCCCAACTTATATTATGCCTGTCTGCATGGTGTGCATTTTATACGAAATTTGAATTTCGTCTCATTCAGTTGAAGTACGTGGGGAGGTTTTTTATTGTAACATTTTAAACAGTAGTACCCCATGAAAGATGGGTCTACTTTAGCCAGTCTAAAACCTGGTTGAACTAAAGAAGAAGTAAAGACCTATTTCTTTACTTCTAGTACTATAATTAGGTATGTCTTTCACCTCTTATACTAAAAATATGTATTTTTTTTCTGACGTACATGATGTTTTCATAGATATATTGACAAGGTACCGTCATGATATTAATAACATTAAACAGAGGCCTTAGAGAATCGCGCCGGCGCGGCGGCGGAGTTTATATATGGATCTAATGGCTCTTTTCTGCAGAATAAAAATAGACTTGACGTCTGCAGCCCGTCCCCAAGACATGATACTATGAAAGTAACTAAAACAGACTAGCCTCGCGGTATCTACATCAGTGAATTGACAGATTTTTCTGACAGCATTTGCTGCTGGACGTAGCCGTCCCGCCAGAGATGTTAAATGAGGACCCCATTGTAGCCATGAGTCAAGCGTGATCCCCAGGAAAACAGTTTTACCGACGAATTCTAGTTTCTATTGATTCATTTCTATCTCACAACCACTACTTTTGACATTTATTTTGGTAAAAAAAAATCTTATATGTTTAGTTTTTTTTTCTTTTTAATACAACATTATTAGCAGTAAACCAATTTTGTACCTGCAGTAGGGGTTATTAACGTCGTCAAAATTTGTAACACCTCATTCTACCTTAAAAATTAAGGAACTATAAGAAAATACAATTCATTCTTATCTAATAGCACTGTTTATAAAATACTATGTTTGTTACACCATACTCGTACAATCACTCTTGAATCTTACGTAAGTGTCAGATATTTATGCTCGTGACAGTCACATCTGCTGTTAATCGCCATCTGCCTAGTTTTTAACCCAAATATTTTGGGGTCGGCTTCTAATCAAACCGGATGCAGCTGAGTACCAGTATTTTACATAGAGCGACTGTCTATCTGACCTCCAGAGTCCAGTTACTGGGTAAAAGGATACACCTTGATAAGACTGCCAAACTTTCCGGATTCTGACGACCCGTAACGTCTGTCAAAGATCCACAAATGACAGGATTAACGACCGAACGTGCTTTCCGAGGCACTAAGGGGTCTTTGTATGTAAAGATGGTCACCCATCCACGGAACAACCACGATAACTGTATCTTAACCTGACCGATCGACCTGTGCGGCTGTTTTTACTTAGCCACTAGCCTCATCACCTTCTGTTAATAAGTCCCAATTAATAGGGCGAGCTAATTACCTTGACCAGGGCAAATAACTGCTGATACTTTAGTGGAGAAAAACCCATCTATAATATTTTTCCCTACCTGAGTATCAAACTCAGGACTCAACGCTCAGCATTCAAGTTTTTTTTTTTTTGTGTCGGAAGTCATCAAATAACTTCGGCCGCTCTGGTTGGAGCGGGAGGGCGTGTCAGACTCTTACTGACTAAAACTCACCCGTGTTCCTTTAGTTGCCTGTGCCAGGAGCCACGGTAACCCTTTCGGACTTTCCCGCAACCCTGGCAGGCATCGCCCCTAGTGGACCCCGTCTTTGGTGCTGACATCTCTTTGAGACGCACGTGAAACACAACGCGCCGTCGATCCGGGCCTGGTCCTTATCGGACGGCGAGCTGCCCATTGCTCGCTATCCGCAAGCCCGTCCCTACGGTGGCCGGGAATCGGCTTGTGATTCCCGACGCCCAGCATTCAGGCTTGCGATCACCAAACTAACGAGGCACTCAAGACAATCCAAGTCCATTAACAATTCCTAGAATGTACACCCCAAATTTTGTTAAAATAATATTTTAGTAGAACAAACCTTCAAAATATAGTCGAAACCTGATACTTCAAACACGTGACTGGTCTAACGAAAAATTATTTGCCAAAAATGTGACTCTTCTATAGAGGGTTACTTGTAATTCGACGTATATCCGTCAGGAGCTGATAGAGGGGCCAAAGTGTAACAAATTGAACCCCCCATATCGACTGTTGCAACAAACACTATCGAAACTGCAAAAAAACGATTTTTGCTTTTCTACATAATTGAAAAGAGAATTTAAAACTATGTCGGATCAATCAAAAATAATAATTAAAAAGTCATTATTAAAGAAGTTTTTAATTGCACAAAATCGATACAGGACATGTTGCGCGACGAACATCTTTGGAAGTGGTACTTACAATGATGTTCCGTGCGAGCGTGTTGCGCGAGCGCCCCGAACCTACCAGAATCGTCAGTGTTCGCCGCATTGTGACGGAGTGTGGTCTCGTTAGGCGTTAGTTTTGTTTAGTTATGACTTAATAACGTTTCGTGTTTAATATTTGTTATTATTATTGTTCTTAAGATTTTGTTAAAATGGTTAGTCGGGGTAGGCAACTCGTTAATTTGATTCAAACAAATGAAAAACCCATTGAAGTTTCAACAAGTGAAACAAACTACGTTATGTATTATCCTGGTAAGTTGTGCAAATTTTCTAAATAATGGTAGTACAAGTAATAAAACTGTCTCTTGCGTATTTTTATGTGCTTGTTACAACAATAGTGTTTTGTTTGATTTGATAATTATAGTACTTTTATTGCATTATTATTACAGCCATTATTACACCTGGCCGTAATTCGAGGTTAACAAGTAACATTATTGAAAGTGGTAGTTTCGATAATGTTCGATCATTGTGATGAAAAACACATCTGCATGTTTATCGAAAGTGGTAGTTTCGATAATATTCGTAAAATTTTGATAATATGAATAGTTTTGTAACTATCGAAACTGTCAATTTCGATGTTTTTTTTGGTTAGTTAATATATTGAATCTACCACATTCGATGTTGTTTTACGTTTTTAGATGAATTTGGTTGGTAGATACGATTAGTAAAGTGTTTTTATTTTTAAATATTTATACAAATACAAATATACAAAAAAATATATTTTATACAAATATTATTGCTTTTTATAATGTTTTTTTTTATTATTATTTTAGAATCACCTGTGCCACCTAACGAAATTAATGATGAGGAATGGAAGGTTCTTAATAATTTGCTCGTTGGTAACAAAGATACTGACTCACATAACAAAGTAAGTGAATCCAACATAATAATCGAAATGTCAGAGGAGGAAAAAGAGAATGACTGTCTACCAAATGACTGGAGCACAGTTATACTCGGTAGTGATGAAGCTACGCCTGTCCCATCGCCTTCTTCTCAGAATGACTTTTGCACTGAAACAGGACAGTCTGAGGAACTTGGCAACATTTTGAGTGTGAATTCGTTGATAACTGAATCTGAAAATGAAAATCTTTCTCCGAATGTGTCTTCCACGCCTAAACGTAAATCTACTTTCAAAACTGATCCTGGTAGAAAACGAAAGCGACACATTGAGCAATGGACAGATGTTCGAAGAAAGTTACTAACAAATTACGGTAAGCGTTATGTTTCAAAAAGAGGAAAGAATGTTGCAGCTAAGAGCTTAAAACAAGCGTGTTCCTGTAAGCTCAATTGTTCAGATAAATTTACAGATGATATCCGAACAACAATTTTGAATCAGTACTGGCAACTAGCAGATCACACAAAACAATGGGAGTACATAAACAAATTTACTAAAAGAGTAGAAAAAAACAGGAAAACCACCGAAGGACCGTCTAGGCGTAATTAGACTACTAAATACTACCTACCTTTGCCTGTTGATAGTTCCAAATATGAAAATCACCAAGTTTGTTTAAAAATGTTTTGTGCTACTCTTTCCATAACAGACCAAATAATTCGCACTGCACATAACAAACTAGATGCTTGTGGTATTACCAGTACTGACAATAGAGGGAAACACACAAACCACGTAAAAAAAAATGATAAGGAAATGATTCGAAGTGTGTGCGACCATGTTAAATCTTTCCAACCTGTTGAGTCTCACTATACTAGAAAAAATACCAGCAAATTGTATTTGGACAACTCTTTGAGTTTTAATAAAATGTTCTCAATGTATAAAGATTGGTCAGAGCTGCATAAGTATAGCAACACAGCAGAAACCGAACGGCAATACCGGAATATAGTAAATGCTCAAATGAACATTGCCTTCTTTATGCCCAAAAAAGACTTGTGCGATAAGTGCCATTCATTTTCCAATGAAATTAACCTGACTGAAGAACAAATATTTGCTCATGATAAACACATTTCGGATAAGGAGACTGCCCGTAAATATAAATCCAAAGATAAAGATGAAGCGACACAAAGTTCTTCTAAGATCGTATGTGCAATATACGATTTTCAAAAATTGCTCAATTGCCCTGCTGGAGAAATATCTGTATTTTATTACAAGCGAAAACTGTCACTTATGCATTTCACTGTTTTTGACTGTGGTAATAAAGAAGCATTTTGTTATATGTGGCCAGAAAATGTAGCCAAGAGGGGTGCAAATGAGGTGGGCAGTTGTTTACTGGATTTTATTGAAAAAAAAGTGGCGACTAATGCAGAAGAAATAAGGTTCTGGTCTGACAATTGCACTGGACAAAATCGGAATAGAGTGGTATATAGCCTTTACATGTATGCTAGCAGGAAATACAATATCAATATTGTACACCGATTTTTAGAGTCTGGCCATACCCAACAAGAAGCTGACAGTGTACACGCCCTGATAGAACGATCAGCTAAAGGGAAGATAGACAGGGATTTCATTAGAAATAAGCATCGCCTTTGTACCTATTGTTCTGTTATTTTCTTCTTGTCTGTTTATATAAGTGTGTACATAAATGGTTAAATAAATAAATAAATAAATAAGATTATTTACACACCAGACCAGTGGTACGCTTTGGTTCGCTGGGCTAAAACCAATGATGTCCCATACAATGTAACAAGAATGTTATATGATTTAAAGAACTTATTAATTAACAGAAACTATAAGAAGAACATTTTAAATCAGGTTGTAAAGTGGAATAAAATAAAAGAAATCTGTATAAATAAATGTGACCCTAACGCTATTTTATACAAGTATGATTTGGATTCCGATTATTTAACATTGAATACGTTAGTTCAGACCCGGCGCAACCGGCAATCTGTAGCTGATATTGCCAGTGATGTGTTGAAACCACTTTATTGGAATAGTTTACCGATTACAGAGGCAAAATACAAAGATTTAGTATCTTTGTGTGAAGCTGGACTTATACCAAAACAGTATCATGATTTTTTTAAGAACATTAGCACAGTACATGAGAATTTGCCAGAAAGTGAAGATGATGATTAGATTAGATGTTTTTGATTGGACCCAATGGGCTGTGATTAGTTTTTAATAGTCATTATTACGTTTGATCTTATTCCAATTATTTTAGTGCAATGAAGAAGTCTGAAATTATTCGATTTTAAGTTTTTTGTTAAGTAGGTACATAAGAGTTTTTGTTCTTTTTTGTTTTAAATTTATATTTTTTTTGGTGCAATGAAGAAGTCTAAAATTATC
Source organism: Brachylomia viminalis (assembly GCA_937001585.2). Lineage (NCBI taxonomy): Eukaryota > Metazoa > Arthropoda > Insecta > Lepidoptera > Noctuidae > Brachylomia > Brachylomia viminalis. The sequence continues at coordinate 4,818,038 of OW443299.2, read as the reverse complement.
CCATTTTAAGTTTTTGTTACATGAGAGTTTTTGTTTTTCATAAGTACTTATATATTTTTTTAATTAATGAAAAATGCATTTTTATTTATTAAATCGGATGAACACAGATCTAAGGGAGTGCCAAGTAAGATATCGAAAGAGCAATTTTTTTTTCTATACCTTATAACTTTCTTAGAACAGTAACGAAAGTACCATATTCGATACTCACATGTGTTAGAACCACGTAGAACACTATCGAATTTGGCACTTTCGATGAAATTCTGACTATTATAAGCGTAAAACATTATCGAAAGTGAAATATTTTGAAAAGAATATGAATTATTAAATTTGTTGTCAAGGAAAAAAAAACTGCATAATATTTACTATTTAATCCATACGTAACATTAGTGAAGTTAATAATACCAAATCTTTTGCAACGAATTACAAGTTTGAATTGCTCTCCTTCAAAGTACGTTATTTGAAGTTTCGATAGTGTTTGTTGCGGCAGTCGATATGTATGGCCGAAATTCAATAGTTTTGGAGATATTTGAATTTTAAGGGTTTTTTTTATATTTACCCAAAGTTTTATATTTAATTTCAAATTTAATAAAAAGAACTACATTTTGAATATGTACCTACCATTAAAAAATATATATTATAGCTGGCACTTCAATTAAGCTATGAGCGTATCATAATTAAATGTACATAAGTAATGTAATGCCAACAAAATAATTAGAATGATGAGCGATTTAATAATAATATCTTATCAATATTTCATAATCCTTTATAATATAATCCTTTTTTTCATAATTTTAGTAATTTGTTTGTTCTAGTTATTTTGTTTTTGCAAAAACAAAAAACAACGATTTTTGTTGCTATTCGTGTCTGGCTGTGTGACCGCATCGTTCTTCTAAACTACGCAACGGATTTTGATGCGGTTCTCAAAATTATTTAGAGAATTTATTCCGAAAGGTTTAAGTGTAGTAATACATTCATATTAATCCAAAATATAACAAAGAAAATCTCGATGTTTTGTCAAGTCGTAAAAACCGTACAAATCAGAGGCGGTTCGCTAGTCGAGGCATCTCTTGGATGTTCGGGGAATATATTTTGAATTGTAGCTTAGCAACAAGGTATTGTTATGGTACCTACAAACTTTGGGCTTAGTAATTAGGAAAGTCAAACAGTTACTGTATTAACACCAACTATTAATATAGTTGGTTATGTCAGAAATACTGACTTAGGTAGGTAAAGTCAGGGAAATTAATTGCTACGCAAATTGACTACCAACTTAAATTGTCCGTATATTCAAATCACAAAAGTCACTGTCACTGTTGAATTCCTGAGTTCGATTCCTGGGCCAGGCAAAGTTTTATGGGGTTTTCCATTAGGAATTTGTAAGTAGTAGCCTTTTTTTTTTTTTTGTTTTTTTTTTTTTGTGGGTGGGAAATCATCAAATAACTTCTCCCGCTCTGGGCAGAGCAGGAGGACGTGTCAGACTCTTACTGACTAAAACCCACCCGTGTTCCTTCAGTTGCCTGTGCCAGGGGCCACGGTAACCCTCTTGGACTTTTCCGCAACCCTAGCAGGCATCGGTCCTAGCAAACCCCGTCATTGGTGCTGACATCTCTTTGAGGCGCGCGTGGAACACAACGCGCCATCGACCCGGGCCTGGTCCTTATCGAACGGCGAGCTGCCCATTACTCGCCGTTCGCAAGCCCGCGCCTACGTAAGTAGTAGCCTGGAGTTTGGCTTTGTGCCCCTGCCCGGTTGATGGTAATAGGTTCGCTCTCTATTTTGCCACCAACCAGGCACCAATCCAGACTCATGTTATACGGGGGAGACCCACATTGCTATTCTGTAAAAATCTCACCGTGAAAACTTAAGTGAAGTGAGCGTGGAGTGAGCTGTCAGTGTCATCCCACTGATGCTAGGGATTGACCAAGCATTACACTTACAATCATAATCGAGATTATAATAATATCTTTAATGCTTATTGTATTCATAATTTTATATTATTTCAAAGCTAGTATGTAACATCACTATTTAGAGATTTTTAAATAAAATGGAAAAAACAGAAATTCAGTCAAAAACTATTTAAATGCGTGCCGAACAAATTTTTGAACTTCAAACAATTAGGACCTTTTTTAAATTATTGCGGTTTTTTTATGTTTGGCCTTTTACAATATCTTGTTTTGCCGCCTTTAAGTTAAAATCTAAGATGGCAGCTGCGAAAGTTTTCAAATTAATCGTCATGGATGTCGTTTTCATGGATTACGAGGGTGCTAAAGCCGATAGTGAGGTCCAAATCTCGATTATGATGGTAAGTGTAGGTAATGCTTGGTCAAGTGGGATGACACTGACAGCTACTTCCACGCTCACTTCACCTTCATACACATTTTTGGAATGTTCTGTCGATCAAGTATATCCATGTTTTTTTGCAGAAATCAACCACTTAAGGACTGATTTTTCAATAGTCAGACAACTCGAAAAAAACTTGTCATAAAGCTATACAATTTAATATTCATATTTTCTATATAAAAGCTGTCAAACGGCAATATTAACTCTCCAGATAAGTGATATCTGACTATCGAAAAATCAGTAACCTGCTCAAAATTATGAAAATTGTGTGTTCTCATTTAAAAAATATTAAAAATAATCGTCATATTATGGTTGATTATTATGTATAAAAAAGAAGTAATGAAGTGAAGAAGAATTATGTAATTGAAGCAGAAAATAATAATTAAAAAAATATACATGCTTTGTTTTTTTTTTAATATTTTTATTTAATACCGCCAAAAAATGTAGAATGCCAAATTACTCGGAAATGGTTGACGCTTGGATAGGGGTCAAATGACCGCTATTCAACCAAATGGTTGCAAATGACCTCCCCTACACCCCTTTGACGGATTGGCGACGTATTACCAATAACCCTGTATGTTATTTAACATTTTCTTGCTGCGATCTATTAAATATTCTGTACCTACCCACTGGCTAAAATTGGTTTCCTTTTACTCCTGAAGAACACCAATTAAATTAACAGAAGAAACGAATCATTTCGTTATTTGTATGCCAAATTAATTTCACGGTAGCTCATTGACAAAGCATTTTGTAACCGTTTATTGAAAATATACCAAAGTAATGAAATTACTATAATAATGAATAATACAATATGAGAAATAAGCGACAATCTCCGGGCAGCGTTTATTATTTTGATGTTTTATTAATACCTACTGTTAAGTCTGCTTATAAATACGGCATTAAAATTCATTACGATTTTACTGTCAAAGTTAAATACTTACGAAAGAGGTAAATTATCAGTTTTCAAGAACAAATACCGTGTTTATTTTATTCATATATATTATACTGTGGTGCTTGACGTTAAAATAATAGTATTTGAATAGTAATTTGAACTGTCAGAGCGTTTAATATTGGGGCCTGAGGCCAATTCGCCAAACTATTACCGTATTATTAGCCAAAAAATCAACATGTCGCGAATCTTTCAAACATACCAACATTCACTCTAATACTGAATATTTTCCATCCCCACCAATTTGGGGGAGCAAACCTAAATTACCATACACCCATAAATACCGCTCGTTAAAAAAGAGAAAAGCCAAAATTATTGAAACATTTACACTGTTGAGATACCGAAAAAAATATGCTGTGTCGGGGGAATAATTCGCGGTAAGTTGGCCCATTAACTTTTATCTCGCGGGGAGGTAGGGCCCACAGGAAGTGGGGAGAGAGGGGATAAAATGTTGATACATGCCCCTCGCTGCGATGACCCGTAATGGACGAAAATGTTTTAGACGTCCGTTTCTAGGTTGATCTGGCTAATCATAGAACGTTAAACCTGTTACAGCTAAACGGCGTTTAATGACGTTATGGCAACCTAACCAAATATCATGGTTGAGGTTATTTTGTATTTTTTTTTTTTTTTAATATTTAGGGCGTTTTATAGTAGTTACCAATTGAAATGTATTGCAAATATACGTCCACATTCTATTTTACATACGAGCCATTCAATGGCCTTTACAATGAAGTGGAAAATTACTTTGCCATTCATAGCGTGGGAAAAGAACGAATTAATATTTTACACCAACTGATCAGTGATCACATAACCTACTCGTTTATAATGCACTAGACAGCCAATGTACGCAGCCAGCCACAACCGCTACGTTAGCCAAGCCCGGAGTAATTAATACGCGTATAACTTATCAAAATGTGCGAAAATTACGCTAATGGAAAGACTAGTTGAATAATAATGGCGCTCCTCTCGCCAAAAAGTAACGCCAATTGGTTTGATATAGCTACTTTGCTCCAGAGACCGATTTACAGAATTACTTAGGTAGGTTTTATAAGATTAAAATTCTGTTTGACATTTCTTATGAGGTGGAATGAAATAGCATCTATGAGTGACGTTACGATACATTAGCTGAAGCACCCTGGGCTGTCATCTCCGCAACTGATTTTTTACAGATGGAAACTATATTATCTCAGAAACCAATAGATTTATCTAAGAAAGTGAACAAGAATAAAGGCACCGCTCCACAGCTTGCCCGCGGCTAAACTACACACGTGCACTTAGCTAAGCTTTGTATGAAAACGTGCGCGCGATCGTCTGCTGTGACTCTCAGCCAGGTGGTGGCTGCTTGGGTAGCAAACAAATGAACCACGCATGGAAAACCTCTCCGTGCACATCCTACGCAGCACTGGACGGTCGACTCAACAGTTCAAAACCCCTGTACAGATCTCAAAAGTTCAAAAATCGCTGCCTGAACTATACTGTACATAAAGGACAACACCGCCATAGCTACTATGGAATATAATATTCATGAATTTAACATAAATAAGTAATGTCCTTCCACCATGGATAACCTACCTATTTCCTACTACTATCAACCCTACCCCAGAAAAACAAATGCACCCGAGCACTATTCCGTCCAAAACGTTCCCACACTCCGAACCACCGAACTGTACGCTAAATAGCGAGTCCCTACTATAAAGAACAGTATACATACACCAGCGTTTCCTCCACAATCAGTTGTTTCCCCTTATCTCCCCGTTAATATCCTCCGCTCGAGTATAGTTCCGGCCGTTCGAAGCCTGATTATCCTGTGTCGTGTGTGTTTGCCTCTAGTTTAGAGATGTGTTGATTGTGTAAGAACTGTAACAGATTCTGTGGTATGGTCTAGTCAGATTTTAGAGTGTTGTCCTGTCGGTAGGATTTGAACAAAGATTTAAATATCTATCTTTTTAATGGTGTTTTCAAAATCAGTCAATTATGTCCGACTACAAGGCAGTAATTAGTCTTTTCCACATTTATTTAATAGCGATTACTTTCCAATTGTTCAGGAGAAGAGCCGCTTGAATTGGTTCATGAGTGTTGCTTTATCCTGCTTCTTCCAAAAATTCCGCTGTAATTAGACGACCAAGTCTCGCAAGGGTCATTTCTGTAATTTAGGGTAAGGGGTTGCAAATATCTCCCAATCCAAACTAATATTATGAGCGCGAAAGAAAGTTTGCTTGTTTGTTTCGCTTTCACACTTAAACGGCTAAACGGATTTGGATGAAATTTGGCGCGCATATAGACGAAATCCTGAGTGAGGACATAGGCTACCTTTAATCCTGGATCGTAGACGAAGTCACGAGCAACAGCTAGTCTATTAATAAACAGCAAGACTGCTTTCGTAACTAGCGACTGTCAACTCGGAATGTTATGTCAGTTCATAGGGTTTTGTCTCCATCAATTGTCAGATTCATGTCTGCAAATGCTGTTATTGCGGTGATCAACATTGCACAGTCGAAAAAGGTATTTAGTATACATTAACCTGAACTACAAATAATACATTAACCAAACAAAACAATAACTAGCAAATAGGTACTTTTAATGAATGTTGTAAGTGTGCTGAGCTGAGTAAATAATATTTCTTTTAAGTCTCTTAATTATGAAAAGTGAATATTGGCAGTGCAGTGGAAAGATGAATATTTTTGCTTGTATATCAAATACCTTGTTAGCCTATAGGTACATAACTATATTTAAATAGACTGAGTGCGCAAAAAACTAGTCATAAATTGCAGTCCTTCAGTTAGGAATATAATTTGAGTGAAAACAGAAACCATAAATTACACTTTCTTACATTCCTTAATGTGTTATGGAGATCCTAATGGATATTTTATTTTAGTAGTAAGGATATTTTTTTGCTTGCTGTTTCAAAATGAACATTAACTTTGAAATATGTGTTCAAAAACACCTTACGTCAACAATTTTATTAAGCAAAAATATGAATTCAGTGCTTTTATCTAAAGTGTCTTTTTTATTAAGTATAATAATGAATACCTAACGGTAATGTAAATCTTAAGCTTTTTTTGTTATAATACTATAATTGTCTTCCAATGAAAATCAATAAACTTGTTCGCATAATGCCTTTTCTTTTTAGTTGTTTTATAAACTCAGTAAGCTTAGTTTTTGTAAAATGTTTCGAGGTAAACGACCTTTTAACGGACTATTAATTCGACGGCTTTTTCAATACCTATACTTTCTAGGTTGTACAAACGAAGGTACATGTCCATTATACAAAACCATTGTGAAATCTAATACCTCCGATTCATTAAATCCAACCAAAACCGAACCAATTCAAAAAATCTAAATGGACAAAAGAACGATAATTCCCTTCATTACCGAGTGTCAGTTTATTAAACCCCAAGTAAAAATCTGGTCCGAACAAAAAGGTGAAAGGCAGAAATAAGGGGAAATTCGTATTTCGCCCCTAAATCATGGCGAGACAAGGTTAATGGGGTTGAAACCCCACGGCCTCGGGACCGGCACGTAGCTTAGACGAAATTTAATAAATTTCCTCTCTATTACGATTCTTCAGGCATATTATGAACTTAGCCCTGTTTACTTTTTATATTTAGTGGATGTAATTTAATTGAACTAAAATTGGGAAGCGCACGGTTAAAGCAGTTTGTTGAGATAATATTTTTTGGAAGGACGAAACATTTGGTTTCTCTTAAATATTCAGGGTAGGATTCTCGGAGGCGTTTAATTATTAATTTTCACTCGACAGCATAAAGTGCTAAGTGGGGCTAACACTTGTCTATAATCAAATACGATTTTATTTTGTTGTAAATAAATAATATACATATTAAAAATTGAAGTCACTTTCGTGTCTGTCTGTGTGTATTTTAAACTACGCAACGAATTTGGATGTGGTTTTCAACATCGTTTAGATTCCGAAAGTTTTATGTGTATGTAGGATCAGGAGTGCCGAGCGGTATCTCGTTAGGGTTTGGAGTTCCCATTTTATTAGGAAAAATAAGACTGTATAAACAATCACAAGGTTTTTATTTTTAGTACTTGGTACACAGGTAAACCGACAGTTTTGTCGGGAGCAAGGGCTCTTTATTGAGTCGAATCCGAAGATCGACTGACTCGTAGACAGAGTGCACGCTATTTTATAGAACGATGCCCCCACCTTGTAATCCCTCCACGACAACTCTGTCCGATGACGCACGGAAGTACGTCACGTGTTTACTTGGTACAAAACACTATAATGCGCTAAATCTAATAAGACTTAGGTACATTATAAAGCAATCAAATAATACAAGAATAATTGTTGTAAATAAACAATGATGATTTAACAAAGTAAATCATTTTAAAATCAAAGTAACAGGTCATCAAATGTTTTAACAAAACCATCGGTTACAATTAGTATCGAAATAAGTTGCCAAAATCAATTACTGCATACCCAATAAATTATGTTTCGATTTACTAGACAATAATTGATAGTGAAAATCATTTTAATTAATAATAAGAAAAACAAATCATAACAAATTGTGTTAACTACCCACAATTTTAATTGACAACCAACTCCGACATGTATAATGCGTTCATATTAAGCTTTCATTAGAATATGGGAATCTCGATGTTTTGTCAAGTCGTAATAACTGTGCGAAGAAGGGGCGGGTCGCTAGTATATAATGAAACAATGTTAAAAATATCCACTCAGAGTAATTTTCTGTACCGGTACTTATCCTGTTTGTTTTAGGTAACATGTCATTTTAGTACGTAGGAGGTTAGAGTTTGTATTTGATTACAATAGGTACGTCAAATGTTTTAGATTGACATTTTAATTAAGTCTTCGTATTCAAATCAGTGCTTACGTACTTTGTGTTCGTACATACTCGTGGAGGGGTACCTACATTATTTTCCAAAGCTTTGAATGGAAATAAAGACTTCATGAATCACTATGGTTAGTATTCCGAAATATTTAGATGACCCACAAAATTACAGCAGAGAATTAGAACAGTCCCATAAGTATAAAGTTTGACATGGTAGGTAGACTAATACACTTTATTATACACTGTAACGGTATCAATATGCGAACATGCGAACTACGCATCGCACTGACGTCACGAAAAATCCTGCATCGCGCAAGCAGAGTTTACCGCGCAACTAGCACATATACAACGTCCCGACTTTAATCGTCGGGCAGTTGCACACGAGATACGACACCCGTCTGGTCGGATGATCCTCCCTTTACTATGGAGGATGAGTGAACTTTACACCCTGTTCCTCGTACGTTCTATAATGGTGACTCCGACGTGATCCAGTTCGCATGTGGCGATGTAGATACCGTTACAACACCATACAATTACAGATACACAACAGTTTAATGTATAGAATCGGTTGATTAATTATTGGTGAACAAGGGCCTAAGTATCTTAAAGACCAACCCATAAAGGTATTCACCACTAAAGCAGTGTTCAATAACCCACAATCATTGCGTTTTTCACAAAGTTAATGAAACTGCACCCTGACATCGAAAAATGACCGCGCATTTAATGGAGCCCGCTCGCTTCAGAATTGAGTTATTAAAATGCTCTTTGAAATGTAATAACGATTTCTGATACCCATTAATGGTTAGTTTACACGGTCGGTTCACGGAAAGTAGGGACCATTTAGATTTGAGTGTTTACTGGGAAAAGGATAATAATAGGTCTGTTTTTTTTAAAATTTGTGATTGTATTGACATGAAAATTTATAGAGTTTTATTCATAGAGAGATTTATAAATTTATAGAGTAGATTAATGTGAAATTAATGTAAAGTTGGAATTTGTTGTTACATTGGTAATTAAAACTACATTACTTTACCTCGTAACTGTGAGAATTTCTATTTTTTTATATATAATAATATGTTCATTTATTTTAGTATTGTGTATTTGTTTATGTATATGTTTTTTGTTTTTCATTATATTTAATATTCTAGTTAAAGACGTCACAAAACCAAATTCTTATTTATGTTTTTTTTTTGACGTCATAAAACTAGAATCTTCTCTTCTCGTTCTCACACACTATTGTCTAAATTTCTTTTTAATTTCTGTTTTCGCGGGTGCTGGAAGAAATTTCTTAAAAAAGAAGCAGTACCTTTGTACTCAATACAAATATATCGTATCTGTATCTATTTTACTGTGTGTAATTGTTAAGCAAAATTACACTCCCTACGTCAATTTGCAGCGTTAAAACCATTTCATACAACTGTCAAAGAATGACAGATGTGATTTGAATATACACACGACTCATTTCCCCTGAATTTACTTTACCTCATTTTAAGCATCATTAACTTAGATAGTTGCCAAAAATATTAAGATTAGTACGACCAGACACTACCTGCCACATTATAGCCTCGTCAATATCTTCTGCACTGTCTCAACTAACATTCCTAATTCCTGATCCCTCATCGTTAACTTGGATGTGAAGCCGAACCCCTACATTCGTATGAATTAGACTTCAAAGTGCAAGTCGAACCACTCAACACAGAAGATCATTAAGTACATATGCCTTGTGAATACGAGCCCCCTTCGCCGTCCGCTGCAATTACTCTTCAACTAAAATCAAAGGGGCTATTTATTACCAGCAGGACTGTAATCATTCTGCTTCTATGTGCGCTGTGTGGTCTGCACTCGGTTAATAAAGGCTCCGTTCCACGGTTCTACTTTGCATGGTTTTGAGTTTTGCTAGTCGAGTGGAAGACTGATTGGTATTGTATGAGTAATCAGTACTAAAAAATTACCTATCTTTTTTAGTTACCTTTTATTATCGACAAAGTAATTACGATGTTACCTTCACTTTATCAATGTTGCGTAACACTAAAATGAAGAGATACGATAGAAACGTCAAACAGTTTATGGTTGCACTGACGTTTAATTTTTACTTAACTTATGCAACGTTTAATGAAAAGGAAACATTATGTTTAATTTGATAAAATCTTATGCCATTAAAATAAGGTAATGTGACGTGTTCTTCGCGAGGAATTTATTGAAAAAGGATCTGGAAATGGACATTAGAAAGAAATGTAACACAATACTGAAGAGTGTTGAAATTTATCGTGAATGCAACCCTAACTAAATATTTACCTAAGATTAATAACCGTATACGGCTAGAAATCAGGCGGCACTAACAAATGATTCACTCCCCATTGCCGTGTACGGTAGCAGGTTAATTACAATTGCCGTAATGCGAATCTTAACGGATGATTTAGCAAGTGAGTTGGGTCAAATGGACCGCCCGCCGGTTTTTACGACCGGCGGTGAATGAGTTAATAAATTGCAAAATGTATCGTGATTTTAAATAGCTGTGACATTATTTTTATGTCGTGTGTTTATTGTTTTTTAATTTGGGTATTTTATTTGGTGGATATTCATTTCGTGTTCTATTACTTTTTTTAAATAAACTAAGGAAATGTAAGTACAAAAGTTATTGGAGTTGAAATCAATTTCAGAGATCTGAAAGGTAATTATATAGAGACATTATGTTGATTACACGAGGCTTCTTTGTAAATGTCCAAGTTGGATCTCTTTTCATACGAATGGGTAATAATATTGCTCATATTATGAGTTTCGAACACAAGTTTGCTCATTGCGTGGAATCGAATTCAAATGTTTAAGTTTATGTTCTCTAATGATAGTTTCCTTCACCGTAATTCCTCAAATGCTATGATCTGCAAAAATCTTTACTTAAAGTTCTGCCTAATCACATTTAAGCATAACTGAACAAGTCGCTTTATATCTAAACTTGAAAGGAAATCGATACCTTCTTGTAGTAGTTCACATACTTGTACAGTGTGAGCGCATTGTGGGTCGAAAGACATTAAACTTGCATCTGTTTGTGGTTGTATAGACGTCAGGCCGCGAAACTTCCGCCAGTGTGTTATGGAAACATACTGTAAATTGATGTGAGAGGTACTGCGGTTTTTGATTTCAATAAATTTCTCGGGACTTTAGTTGGCCTGACTTGAGGCAACACTGGCCCATAAAGCATAGATACCTTAACCAAAACGTACATAGTTTTATTATATTCAAACTTGTGTTTATAAATAAGGCTTAAGACTATGTTTTTAGCCGTTCATTTTGCACTAGATTTGTGCTGTCCTGTGGAACTTGTCCGCGGAAGCGACGGAACACCACGTCCTGAGGCTGAAGCTCAGAACAATCTTCAAATGTCCTAAAGCGCCTTCTATGCTTTAGTTATTGTTCTGAGGGCTGAAGTCTTTTTCTATGACAAATACCAATAGCGTTACGTATTTGAACTCTTGATCAGGCTTTGGTCATCACGCTCCCACATCAATGTTGCTTGTTTATTACCAGGTTTCGGTTTGTGGGTTTGTAAAACCCATAAACTAATAAAATAAAGAACCAAAAAAAAAACCAAAAAATATATATATACAATATGTAACAAAAACCCTGTTGTTCCTTTTACCTACGTTTTAAGAATCGGTCTAAATACGTAATAAAGCAAGTCATTTATAAAAAACTGTTCAAAAAAATTATTAAAATAAATATTTAATAATTAATATTTGTAATGTTTAACTGATTTCTTACCTCTGCAATTCTGCATGAAGCGATGACGCGAACCAGAAAAAAATAGAACGTACCCGCCCACTCTTTGATCTGTGCCGCCGGCCGGTACACCGGCGCCACTTACCTACATATTTTGCTACAAAAGTTCGTGACCTTGTCAGCTGTTGTTTTTCACTTTAACGAATGAATGTTTGAAAATGTTGGTTTACACGGTATTTTGCACAATTGATAATTGTTAAAACTACATTTAACACTTCACTACATTAAAAAAAAACAAAGTCGCCGCGTCTGTCACATAAAACCTTATGTTTATTTGAATGCATTAATTTATTATGATGTCTATTTGACGACTCGGAGATGCTCTTCGATATGACCACCTTTGTTGCAACGCCTACGTACGCTCCGCAGAACGGAGGTATCGGACTTGATGTGGTCAAATGCTGCTACTATCTGTGAACGCATTTCGAACTCCGTATCGCACGTGTTTTTGAACAGCTGTTGCTTTACACTGCCCCAGAGGAAAGAATCTAAAGGCGTCAGATCAGTGATCTTGCAAGTCCAACATTTGCTCCTCGGTGTCAATGTCTCCAGTCCTCGGTCTGCCTCTTCCTGCGTCAGCTCGATGTTGCTCTCGTCCGGGCACACTTCCGGTATTGTACGTACGTGCAAACGTTAGAATGCAATCACCGATGGTAATGGTAGACTCGCTAAACGTTCTTGGTAGAGTCTGCGTGCTCATCAGCATATTCAAATATTCTACGTTAGAATAGGACATGGTAAACGTAAACAAATCACAAGTCACTCACTACGTAGGTCAACAATAACATCCGTTCAAAACTAGGTTGCGCGGGAGACTAAAGGATAAATGAAGTGATTCGCCGGGCGGCGCCGGCGGGTGGCGGGGTCGCGGGGTAGGTAGGCACGCACGTGCGCCGCGGTAGCTTTTGGCGGCATCTTCTATCGGTTCAAAGAAAGTCGCCGAACTCGTAGGCTATTTAGCGAAACAAAGATGTACTTGTAAAATCAGATACTCTAAACATTTTTTTGAATGTGCCGATTTTAATAGTTATTTGGTATTGACCTCTCGACTGGCCAATGCTCATTTTTTTTAAATTATAATTTCATCAATGTTGTTCTTGTAGGTAAATGTATACGTCCCTAAAAGGAACAACAGGGTTTTTGTTACATATTGTATATATATAAAGATAAATAATTAAATCTATGAAACGAAAGTGAACGTACTTGTATCGGAACGTATATTATATGTCACAGTGACAGCTATTTGAATTCGTGGAGTCGTCGAGAGTGTGGATTTTTGACCCAGTTTAGACATTTCTGTAAATAATGTCGAAATCATGATAAATCGTGCAATTTTCATGTTGTAGAATATGAGATTGTTGTGGAGTTGTCTTATTTCTGTGCAGATTGCTGGTTTTTTTTTTAACAACTGCCTCTAAAAGTATGTGGGAGAACTGTGTCCATTGCCTGACTAGATGGGGACATGGACGGAGATATATGCCCCCAGCCTGACAATACTTTTATTATTACATGAACCTGTAAAATACCACGAAATTGAGAACTTACTCCAACTTTTTTGTATTCCCTTGCATGGAAAATTTCAAGCGAAACCAAAACTTGAAATTTTTTGATTGAATAAATGTATTATCACAAAACTTTTTTCTTTCTAATAAAGTCAAAGTCAAAGCATTTATTTCAAATAGGCACATAAAAGGCACTTTTGAATGTCAACATTTACATTAAAGTAGAATTGATTCTAGTCGTCCCTTCCATAAGGTAGTTTTGTATGGATAAGAGTGGGCAAGAAAATCCACCATTACTCTTTTAAAATGTGTTACAATATTTTTTATCAATCAATCAATCATTCAAATTATTTATTTCGGGTTGCATAGACCCATAGATAAATACCTTAACCTAAGTAGACATATTATTATCAACAATAAGTGTTAGTAAATAATACTTAAGCCTATGTTAGTAACACTTCACTAGCACTGCACTACGTCTTTGTGCTGTCGTGTGGGATACCTATCCCACGCTTCCGTCGCTTCCGCGGACCTCCGCGGAAGCGACGGAACACCACGTCCTGCGGCCAAAAGCTTTCTTCCAACACCAGGTTGTGGTAGCACGTCGGAATACGCACTACAAATACCTTGAAATTGACATTGCGGCGCGACTCTAACAGCTGCACCTTCGCCGTGTAGTTCAGCTTTCGGCGCACGTACTCAACGATGTCATCTGCCTCAGTGGTGTAGTGGAGGCGCGAGATATACACCACATATATACTTTAATTATATAATTATATGTGAAGACGATGCACCTATAATAAAATTACCCTACCACGATAGGTAAAAATAATTAAAAAATGTAGCAATGACAAATAAGATGTCATGTGATAGACAAATGTCATAAAAATAATAAACTATACAATGAAAGTAGCTACGAGTTTGATTTTGTCTACTAGATTGTTCTATGGAGCTGGACCAGCATGTTTCCAAGCATTCTTATCTTAATGCTTATTTAAAAAGTGAACTTTTTATATGAGTTTTGAATTTTCTTTCATTTAATTGCAATAAATTACAAGGTATTTTGTTGTAACATTTAACACAGTACCCTAAGTAAGATGTGTGTACTTTAGCTAAGTAAGATGTGTGTACTTTAGCTAATCTGAAAAATGGTTGATCTATTTTATCTTTGTTTCTAGTATTAAAATTATGTCTATCACTTATTTTATTAAAAGATGCAGATTTTTTCTTTTTAATCTTAGGTTAAGTAAAAATATTTTGTGACGTTTTTTTTTTTTTGAGGATTGGAATTCATCAAATAACTTCTCCCGCTCTGGGCGGCGCGAAAGGGCGTGTCAGACTCTTACTCACTAAAACCCACCCGTTTTCATTCAGTTGCCTGTGCCAGGGGCCACGGTAACCCTTTCGGACTTTCCCGCAACCCTGGCAGGCATCGGCCCCAGCGGATCCCGTCATTGGTGCTGACATCTCTTTAAGTTGCGCGTGGAACACAACGCGCCGTCAACCCGGGCCTGGTCCTTATCGGACGGCAAGCCGCCCATTGTTCGCCGCCCGCAAGCCCGCACCTACGGTGGCCGGGAATTGGCTTGTGATTCCCGACGCTCAGGGCGTCTCCAGCGGCGGCTAGGGCGTGAGGGCGCAAATTTTGCCTCTCCCTCATGCGTTCCGCCACCTCCTTCGCGAGCATTACTGCTTCGCAGAAAGAGGTGACGGCTTACCAAGCCCTCTCGCTCCGTATTATGGCCTGGACCAGGGCTAGACGCGAAAGATCGCCACCGCCAATCACCTCCACGAGGACACGGCGGTGCTCCGCCCAAGCAGGACAGACCTCCACCGTGTCTTCCGGGTGATCCACACAATGGTGACAGTCGGGCGTTTTCTCCAGCCTTATCCGTAACAGGAACCTCCCGAAACAACCGTGTCCGGTGAGGAGCTGCGTCAGGCGGAAGGTGAGGACGCCGTGGCGCTTCTCTAGCCACTCCTCAATGAGGGGACTTATTTTCACCACGGAAAATACTTTCTTTACATAAAAATATTATGAACCCCCGGAAAGTTTGTTTAATTTCTTTATAGAATCTCGTCTCGTTGGCCTTACTTTAGGTATAATAACGGCATTTTTTAAGAAGGTAACTTATTTATCCACTCTATCCAAAAACAAATGACGATAGGAAATACCACATGAATCTTGGTTGTAGAAGCCCTATTGTTGAGTTCAAATTAATGGGTGGACATAGTTTATCTTACGGCACCTATCCTCAAATCCTTGTTGATTGAATGAGACAACAGGGCTACCTCGACTATTTGCAGGGCAGGTCAACGTGACATTAATAGTTGCACCGCACAACGTTCAAAATCGCTTGACACTTCACACAACACCCGACTTTTTGACATTTTTGCTCAGAATAAAATATTGGTCTGCTTGAGTGCATGGTTCGTTCCTGCCATTAATATAGCCCCGTGTGTTTCTTTTAAGACGCGATGGGGCCGAAGTTTTGTTAGTGTCATCCAGAGAGAAATTTAGAAATTTAGTAGCTCTCCCCTATTGCTTTGGGCTGTATTGCTCAGAACTACAGTCTCAGGAGTCAAATTTGATATTTTATTTATGAGCGTTAACTTTTACTGTATATATTTTAAAATGTATTTTAACAACTGATCAACTTTTGAAAATTCTTTTATCATTGTAAGTAATGGTGTTTTAAATTTTGTAAGTTTGTAGTTTTGGAGTATTTCTACTGCGCCCCGCGGTTTCACCCGCATAAGTCTTGATTGCTTAATGATATCGGGATAAATAGTATCGTATGTTTTAATTTAGGTCATGGTCTACAAATGTGCCAAATTTCATCCAAATCCGTTAAGCCGTTCTAGCGTGAAACCGTAACAAACAAACAAACATAAAAAATCAAATCTTTTCTCTTTATAATCTTAGTTGTTTAATAGGAGTATTTATGCAGATTAAAGACTCAATAAACTGTGCATTTCTATAACTTCCCTATCAAACGAACATCGTTTTGTCTAATTATTAAAATCATTTTAATTTCACTGAACCAATTTGAATAGAAACATAATTGTTGGTGAATCCTGTTCATAACCCATATTTGTCTGAGTAAATATTTGGAAATACAGAATTCGCCTACTGTGGGCGTAAAACCGAGATCTATGGTTTCACAATATTTGACTTTCTGATTAAGACTATGAATACTAATAAGTAAATTATAATGTTTAAGCCAAAGTATAATGAATTTGAATGTCGAGGTTGTGGCTTTAAGCAAGTACCAACGTGACTTTTTAAATTAATATGTACTTTGTAAGTTTAACCCGGACAACGGTGAAGGAAAAACATCATGACGAATCGAAGGTGATTAAAGTTTCAAGTGTGCTATCATTCCACCTGATGCTAGGCTTGGCACTATTGACAACTCACTTCAAGCTCACCTAAGTTTTCATAGTGAGATTTTCACAGAATAGATCGACAGGACTTATAACTAATAAGACTCCGCCATAAGACTGTTAAATATTATTTCAGATGAGGTAGATATATTTCACTGCAGCCTGATGAGGTTCACAGTAGTAGCACTAAGGTGCAATGAGAATCTTTAGAGATCATGATTGTAAATTGTGGGTATTTTTATTTATATTTTCAATGTATGTATATTGTTCTTTTTCCTAAAAAAAAAGTAAATAGTAAAGTAGTTAGTATAGTAAATAGTATGTATGTGTATAGGACTTATTTATGTATTTGTGTACGTTGTTTTGATAGTTTATTTTTTTTTATCATTGTTAAACATCGCTCAAAATCAATCCTTTCAATTAAAGCACCTGCCATCCAATCTCTTCACCACCCTTGGTTGACTGGTAGAGAATGCCTAAGGCATTAAGTCCGCCTTTGTACCTTTTGTGCGAAAAGTTATAAATAAATAAATAATTGTATTTTTGTAAGTGAGTTATAGGTATGTGTATCTTGGTAGTAACATCGCATTGGCGTTATAGCTGTTAAGGTGTTATTTGCATAATTTTAAATAAAAAAAAATCATTATAAGTCTGAAATCACCAACCCGCTTTGAGCAAGCGTGATGATCAATGCTCATGCCTTCTCTGCATGAGAAGATGCCTTGCCCTGCAGTGGGACTATAATTAGACTAGTATTTAAGGCGACATTAACTGCCCGCGCCCTTGAGCGAGTGGAAGGAGTTTGCGTCGCGCCCCGCGACTAAAGTCAGACAAAGTCAGCGATACACTGCCGCCCATCGCCCGCCAGAGCCCCGCTTCAACGCGCACCAAGATTATTCGAAAAAACAACCCACCTTGATTTATCAAACACAATACAAATAAAAGCCGTATACTAAAATATGGGTCATTAAATTGTCTTTTATATGATTAAAGTTTCATGTAAATACGCCCCATAGTTTTTGCGTGATTATCGTTTTTTTGTCCACGTTAGACAATACTTTACAAATTAATTACACTATGTTATTAAAATATAATTTCACATTTTCACATATCAAATTATAAGTAAAATTGTCTAGTATAACATATATTTTTTTCAAAGAAATAAGTCTAGAAGTTTAGACGTGATGTTCAATATAAAATCATTAAAAGTCGTTTATCTGCGCCTTAAGATGAATTACGGAGATGAAAATGTGAGCATTATCATTGTAATTGAATTTCTGCAGTTTGGATCTGTTTGCTTTGCCACATAGTAAGTTTAAACTCATGTTACTTAATATATTGAAAAATTAATGTGAAACTTTTGTTCCGCTTAAATGCGGCATCTTTAGCGGCTTTGTTTTGTTGGTACTTTAATATTAATTTTCCTCTTATTTATTGTTTACAACGCTAGTCTTTAAATTTACCAAATTGTCTCACTGTGTATCTGTGGAGAACGTGGTTGATTTCACATTTGTATCATTTCTGTATCCTATCTTTCTGTATTTCTTAATGTGTAATTGTTTGTTTTCCATAATAAATAAAATAAAATAAAATTACTGACAAGACAGCTGAGCTTACCAGTCTACTGCTGCACAAAGGGATCTATAAAATGGTAGGTATATTGACTCTCCTATTTTAACTTGCGACGTGCAATGATCCTTGGTTTTTTGCAAAGAATGATACTAGGCATCTTCTTTTCTAAAATATTACAAATAATGATAACGTAAACATTGCCCAAGAGAAAAACCTCAGCATAAAAATATCAGTACCAACCTACATCAAACCCACTTAATAAGTAACAGTAATATTTTATTTCAAAGTTTCCTTTACCGCTTAACAGTTTCGACACGAAAACCTACCTCGAGGCGTCTTTTATAATTATTATACCTTTGAAATAATATAGACGGAGATTGCAAGAGGAAACTGGGTCGCTTTGGCACTCCTGCACTACTCATATAATTTTACGGTCTAGTCTTAATGTTGAATGGAAACAGAGTTTTGAAACTGGTATTTGAATGGCTATTATTTTAAAGTATTTTCTGTTAGTAGATTTTGCAGCTTCTGTAGTGAAACCATCTGGCTTTAAAGTCACTTCGTTTGAAATAAGTGTAATTTATGTACTCTATGATATAATTATTTTAGGGCAACATACCTCCATAAACGACCAGTAATGTTGCCACAGACGGAACTCTGGCCTCTGCTCTCTGCGTGAGCCGTTACCCACCTTGTGGACATAGTGTGAATTGGTCGAGTTCAGAGTAATTTAAAAGTAAACAATATGCCACATATTTATTGTCTATGGTTTATTCTGTGTTTATAAATATTTAATGTTTTGTTAAAGTTTTTCGGAACGAAATCAAGTAAAAGTCTTAAAACATTGTTGACACATCTCGCAAAAATTGTCATACTCGCCAACACAAACAAGTAACCAATTCCGACATTATTTACTTATCCCCAACAAAAATCACACAACGGAAGCTCTTATGAAATAATAAATAATGTAAGAAAACCAAATATAAACCACGTACCCTAATATCCAGAGAGTATTGTTGTTTGCACATCACTGTGAACGAAATAAAAATGAATAATATAAAAATAAACAAAAGCAAGTACTCACATAATGTGGAGTCGTCGCACAGTACATTATATCCTTAGCAGTGGGCCGCGAAAATGGCGGAAATAGGATTACACTTGGGAATAATTATTCCAACCCTATCACCCTGGATTTTTAAAATTAAAATCAAAGCTTTTGACAAAGTTTTTGTTTTTCCATTTAAAACAAATGCAATAAAAGACCATCTGTTTTATTATAGTATACAACGTGTAACTGAATAAACACAAGTCCTAAAAGTAGTTAGTTCATAATGGACAATTCAATCGATTGCAGTCAAATCAAAATCAAAAGTCATTTATTCAAACTAGGCTGAGAATCAGCACTTTTTGAACGTCATAATCACATAAGACAGTCCCCCAAAACGCCCGCTTTCTCCACTTTCTAGTGCTTTAGCTGGGAAGAAGAAGTGGCGGAACAAACTTCCCAGCAGCACTGCTGTCTGTTCAGTTAGATGAACTGGATTCTATATAGTATTAAGTAATTAACATTACGAAACACAAAAACATTAACATTATTTGCCATAAATATGTCAGCTAGCACACGCCAATATTAAAAACTATACTCAAGCAGAAATAAATACTAAAAACGTATACAGAACTTAATACATAATAAAAAGCAGTAACTATTAAATTTTTGTGGGACAAAAAAAAAATTGGAACTTGAGAGGGCGCAGCGTTCTCTGAAAGAAAAAAGAAAGAAAGAAAATGCGTTTATTTGCGGTAAACATGACGCAAAAAATAATACAAAAAATATGAAAAGGTTGGGGGAAACATGCGACACATCCACGCAAAACGGCTATCGCTCAGCATTATGCCGCGACCCTATGCAAGACAGAGCCCCAGCGCTGGTTTTCAGCTGCTTAAGGTTATGCTCTTTAAACCCAAAGCCTTTACCTAACCTCTGACCTGCTGTCAGTAAGGAAACTTTACCTACGCCATCTCATTCTGAGGAAGCACAAATCCCTTCCGTATGATCCCACAAATCCTAGTATTACTAGCAGGAGAAGCTACTTAGTCGCTCCTACTGTCCCAGTCAGATCTGTTTTTGCTAAGAGACAGTATGATAGGCAATCTTCCCATCTATACAACCTGCTGAATAAAGAGCTACACATCTATCCCCTGAAACTCCGTGACTGTAAACTAGCTGTGACTGAATGGCTTAAGAATAAAACCTACGACGAGATGGAGGCTTTGGTATCATCGCTTCCATAATCTATCCTATAAATAATTGGACTGCGGTAGTGATGTTGTTAGTGGAGGAAGTTGTGCCTGGCTTCTTTCGATCCCAAGACATTGTCGCAGGGCTAACCTAAACCTAAACCTAATCGTAAACCGAAACCTTAAAACTAATAAGATACAAATACAAAAATACAAAATACAAAATATTTATTTATGCTTCAGGTTTACAAAAAGGGTCATTTGTGTTTGGAGCCTCCTAAAGATAAACTCAACTTAAAATATCTAATACGCACAATGAAAACACACTCACACACACAAACACACGCGCTTACACACACACCCTACAACTCGCTCGCATACATCACACTAGCGCTTTATTTTATACTTAGATTTTATTTTTTCTTTGTCTTAGTTTTTGTTTTACAATTGCATAACCGTTATAATGTTAAGCGGAGGGGCGGAGTCACATAACACAAGCATCCTCTTGCTTAAAAGGTGATCTCCAACTCATGTGTGTAAAAGCATTTTTATGTAATTGCAATAAACATTTTTATTTATTTATTTATTATAGGTACTTATTTTTTTTAAATTTTATGTATTTTGCAATATTGATTGCAACACGAACCAAAGAAAATTAAATCTTATTTCAAGGCAACAAGACTCAATTTTAAATGCATAAAGTAATGCTAAGGTCAACACGATTTTCTTAATAATAATAGTTAGATAATAAAAAAAGTTTTGGTCATTGTATTAAGCTTTTAACTCAATACTAGAATTGAGGTGTAGGTATGAGGTCTTGCGTTAATTATGTCACACGTTGTATACTCTGAATGTGGGTGCCATATTGCAATCTATGAAAATGTATTATCCATCTCTACTAACGTAAAATAATTGAATAATTGTTAATATACTTTATGTTATTTTATAAATATTCGATTTAGTTGGATAAATATGTAAAATAAAAAAAACGTTTAGAAATATTGAATAACCTCATGATATCTATTAAATAACTATAAACCCAATAGGTACTAGAAATGTTTTCGATAGTAATTATATTAGTTATATTATATTTGTTTAACAAACTCGCAATCCAGTATACCTACTGACTGGATGCTTGTTTTGTTAAATCTATTTATTATGTTGCCGTGCCCTAACCGGGTTTCATGTTGGAACTTACTTACATGTAACAACTGAATGTACACATGAATGCAATAAAGAATTTGAGTTTGAGTTTGAGTTACTATGCTTCTGGTTGGTTTATAGAAAATTAGCGTTTCTTTTTTGTCTCATAACCCTTTTGACACTAAGAGATCATCCACAAACACTGAATTTAGGACTATCAATGAATAGACGATTTGTTAAAATATTTTCTATGCATAACATAAAATGTTTGTTATTGTTTTTAAAGTTTTTATTTTAATTGTTTAAAGAGTGTAACTGTCTTGCACGAACAATTCACCCTCTAGTGACTTTAAAGTTTTAATTATTAATGGTAATCTGTGAACACCGCTGTGGGCTACATTATTATTTATGTTACTTTATTCGTTTGTAATATTGCTTAATGTAGCTTTTTGTTGTTCCTATAAAATAAAATAAAAGTTAAGCGATTGACTGCTGCGTTACGTGTCGCGGGATCGATCCCCGCACGAAACAATTATTTGTAAGGTAGAAGTACCTATTCCCGTTAGTGTCCCAGTACCCGGTAACATGTCGATTTTTGTGTTATTGCACTTTTCTACCAATAATTTATTAAAGTTTGCGAATGGCTATACAATCTTGGTAATATTCAGTACAATTTTAATGGCAACATTGACCAAAAAGGTTTATGGCGTCAAAACTGTGCGATCGAAAAGTTTGCACAAGGAAAATTTTAGGTAAGTTCAAAGTTCTGTCAGTGAACTACCAAACCACCACGTCCCATTGATCTGCTAGCCACACTGCGACGGACAACGTTAAGGTAAGAGTGTTAATTTTCTAAAATATTTGAGTGTATTATGTAGCGATATAAATTATAAATTGAGGTGAATCTAATTGGAAAGTAAATATTTTTGCATGTCACATCTATTGGTACTCACAAACCCCTACTTGACCTAGTACCCGTTAAAAATCTTACTTTTTTACCGGATATTGGTACACGATCAACCCGGTAATACACGTTGCACCGAAACCCGTTATTGTATACTTATTGCTTTGAAATAAGTCTCATTTTCCTTTGACTTAATAGAATGTAGGTACTATGTTCCTTGTTTGTATTGTAACCACGTGGCTTTGATTGCTTTTTTTGTTTTTCTGTATGATTTCCCAATGTTTGCACATCTCGCGTTACTGCTCTGTTATTTTGTGTGCTGCTTGTTATATATAACAATCAGCACAAAAAATAATATATTATTTTTTCAGCTCACCATGACATGACGATAGTCAAAAAAGGGGCCTCAATTTCAGCTGCTGCCATGCAGTTCGCGGTCGACGTTGGATGACAAAATACGCGGCTGCTATTCTGTCGAATGCTCCAAGGGACCGGCTACAGTTTGGACGAAAGAAGAAGAACATTTAAATAACTGGATTATTTTTATAGCAGATAGTGGGTTTCCCGTAACTAAGGCGCAGTTATTGGATAGCGTGAGTTTACTGGAAAAAAAGATGAAGCGAGATAACCCATTTCAAAATGACAGACCAGGTCATCACTGGTTTGAATCATTCATAAAGCGACACCCTGAAGTAGGTCAACGAGTGGCCCAACATTTGACACAAATCCGTGCATTCATCAAAGAAACCCATTTAAGAACATGATTTAAAGAAGTGGAAGATTATTTTATAATGACACATCTCGAAGAAGCAACTAGAGATCCACGTAGGATTTTTAGTTGCGATGAAAGCGCTTTCTTTTTGTCACCGTCTGATAACAGAGTTCTGACAAAACGAGGCGCAAAAAACGATTACAAAGTTATTCCCAGCGGTGAAAAAGAGTTCGTGACCGTCTTGGTTACGTACAGCAAACGCAGCAGGTAAATTGGCACCTCCGATGGTGTTGTTCAAGCTGCAATCAATGCCACACAAAATTTCAAAAACTGCACCGAAGGACTGGGAATTAGAATTTACGCCAAAGGGTTGGATAGCAGGAGAGTGATTTTATGAGTGTACATGGCAAATCAACTCAGCCAGTCACAGTCCACTGCTGGACATAGGCCTCTCCCAGGCTGCGCCACAACACCCTGTCCTCCACCTTCCGCATCCGGTCTGTCCCAGCCACTTTCTTGAGGTCGTCGGTCCATCTAGCTGGGGGGCACCCCATGCTACGCTTGCCGATACGCGGTATTCACTCCAGGACTCGTCTGCTCCACCGGCCATCGGTCCTTCGACAAACATGGCCAGCCCACTGCCACTTCAACATGCTTACTCTGCAAGCTATGTCGGTAACTCCGGTTCTTTTCCAGACAATTTCATTTCTGATTTTATCTTTCAAAGAAACTCCGAGCATAGCCCGCTCCATAGCGCGCTGAGCAACCTTGAATTTGTGGACCAGCCCAACCGTCAGTGTCCACGTTTCGGCACCGTACGTCATAACGGGCAGGATGCACTGGTTGAAGACCTTAATCCTTAATTTAAAAAAAAAATACATTGCGGGATTGGGGACGAGAAGACTTGACAAAGTTTCCCAAACGCTGCCCAACCCAATCGGATCCTTCTGCCCGCTTCTTTCTCAATGTTGTGTCTACCGAGCTGGATGACTTGCCCTAGGTAGTCATACTCCTTCACAACTTCGAGAAGCGACCCTTCGATGTGAATTGGAATCGGCAAGACGTGGGAATTGTACATAACTTTCGACTTGTCCAAATTCATGCAGAGGCCAACCCGCCCCGGGAGGCTCCATTCAGGCTGTGCAGCATCTGGTCTAACTGTTCCAGGGAATTTGCCATTATGACGATGTCATCGGCAAAGCAAACGTGTGAGATGTACCCAGTCCAGTCCAGTCCAGCGTCTTGAAAGCGTCCTCCAACGCAGTGGTAAATAGTTTCGGGGATATCACATCCCCCTGTTGTGACAGGCGGATGTGCTCTGAGCAGTTGCATGGGGCTGGTCTTCTGATCTTAGATCTGGACAGTCATCGTGACATGGCAAATGTCTTCTTAAAATCACTCGAGCGGATACTTAAAGGTGAAACTAAAATGTTCTTCAAATAATTTCAAAGAGTACTTTAAAAAAGAAGTGATTCATCATAATGCTTACTACTTACTTATTATAATCTGTTTAAAAACTTAAGTTTAAACAAATAACTGATGTTATCTTTAAACCTATAATTTTTATAAGTTTCATTAAAAAAAAATCACAACTAATATGTCTTTTCTTTGGATAAGCCCTTTTTTATTTATTTTACAGAAATACAAATTTAGTATTTCTGTGAACTTTAACGTACAGCAACAGAGTTCAAATTCGCGGTGAAAATTACCGGATTCGGGGACAATTTAACGTTTACTAGTACAAATCTACCGGGTACTGGTACAATTGGCCCTTTATTTAATTTTTTTGTATTATCGTTAATGAACATTTATACTAATTCAAAAAGAGAATATTACACTAAAACTAGATAAAATTATCTATCTAGTCATGTAAAATTTATTTTTGTAAATCTACTAGTTTTAGCATAGCAGACCAGCAAAGTCAGTAAAGTTCAGAACTTCACGGTTA
The DNA here is from genome assembly GCA_937001585.2 of Brachylomia viminalis. Lineage (NCBI taxonomy): Eukaryota > Metazoa > Arthropoda > Insecta > Lepidoptera > Noctuidae > Brachylomia > Brachylomia viminalis. Next base: position 4,792,749 of record OW443299.2, on the reverse strand, counting down.
CTGGGCCGTTTACCTTATGACCTGCAAGTAATTGTTCCGGGTCTGGCTGTTTGTGTATGTGAGTTTAAATGTTTGTAAACGCACCCACGATACAGGAGAAATTCCTAGTGTGAGGCAACGTTTAAAAAAAAAATTGTTTGCCATCGGCCAATGGCCTGATGGCCGAAAGCCTCGATCAACATCTTTCGAGGCTCTCGTTAGGCGGTTGGATCAAGGGCCTGATTCAGAAGGCAGTATACTCCTCGATACGGCTCGTATCTTGAGGGGGTTCCTGTCTCTGGAGCCCTAACCACCGGTAGCTTGGACCCTGCTCCTGATACCGGCAGACTAGTATTTTTATATTTTTTTATGTTTTTTATAAAAAAAAATAAAAAAATATTTACTATATTAAATAGTTACTATTTTAGGACAACCTCAATTGAATTGAAGGTGGCCCGCGACCGAACTAAAACGTAAAGCAACCCGCCAATCTACTGGCCCTTAGCTAAGTAAAGAAACACAAAGCAACAAACAAGCAGTACATTTTGCCCGCCGTCAAAAACAACTTTTATAAAATAAATTGTATTATTCCATTCGGTGTGAGTCGCTATCTCCGAGATATTATGTGGTTACAAATAATATACACGTAGTAAAAAGCTATACGCCACAAGAAAGGGAAATATGACTGTTATAGATATTTACAAAGATATTTTTTCCAGTAAAGTTAAGATGTTAGGAATCTTAACGTGATTATGTATCAAAGAGAACGAGTGCCTATAGTCTTTATCATTTTATGATCTGTATAGTACTCCACAATATTGCTCAAAGAAAATAAATGCTCTCATGAGATACGAGTACATTGGTTACATTTTTTTGCTTATTATTTTATAAATGTATCTAATATACTACTCGAGATTCTCTAGACATGAAATGCTTTTTAAGAGGTTCATAGTTCTGTTATAAAGTCTTCAACTCGACCTGTCGTTGTCCTTTGCTAAAGCAAAGTTCTTCTTAAGCCATTAATTACTATGCATAAACAACGTTTATTGCACTTCATTTTAAACATCCTCCTAAATTTAAATTATTGCGATACAGAGGGACTTATTTATTCTACAAATTAACGAATGGAATACCTAACTTTTAATTTCCTTGACAGATATTTTCTAACTAAACCACCTCTACAAAGGCCACACACAAACCCTTACGGACCAGTTTAACTCCACAGCAACACACACACACACACACACAAACATTCGTCACAAACTTTGAAACCCATTCAATATACGCTACTATAAATATTTTGTAAAACGTGTCAAACCCACTAAAGTACACTGTCCTTCAAGATACAGGATTTTCCTAGTTTCAAGGGCTGGGATCATACTGATCTGTAAGAACCATACCCATCCCTGGTTTAAACAACACCGATGTTACCTAGGCTAAGTATTTTGGTAAATAAATGATTACTTACTTACTAATTTACATTTTGTGATTACTTTAACTCACACACTAACATATTACTTGTTTACATAATTTGGGAAATCGTATACTTTTACAATGTTTGTAAATATGTGAAAACCATGTATCTATCACTTAATTAACTTATTTATCATTGCTACGTTTATTAAATTCTTTTTACCTATTGTGGTAGGGTAATTTTTATTATAGGTGCATCGTCTTCACATGTAATTATATAATTAATGTATACAAAATATTGTAACACATTTTAAAAGAGTAACGATGGAGTTTCTTGCCCATTCTTCTCCATACGAAACTACCTTTTGGAATGGGCGACTAGAATCAATTCTATTTAAATGTAAATGTTGACGTTCAAAAGTGCCTTTTATGTGCCTATTTGAAATAAATGCTTTGACTTTGACTAATAAAATGTCCTATTTATTGAACACGTAATCAAGCATCTACTGAAGCAATCAGGTCATTGCGTTGGTGGAGAACTGGAAATAGCCCCAATATGTTTATAGTATGGCAAAAGGTCATTAGCAAAACTGTAGCGAACTGATGTTGATTAAAGCTAGCTAAAGTATGCGAAGCCTACAACCAGGGCATGCCAAGACAAGTAACAAAAGACAAGTTAAAAATTAAAACCGCTTCGAAAAAATTTAGACTATGAAATAACTGTTTTTTTTTATTGTAATCCTTATAAAATGCACTAAAAGACAAGATGTTGGAATATCTTAAACAATAGAACGATCTGCCCAGTCCCATCATCCTCTTCTTAGAGAGTCGATGGCAAATATTGTTCGAAAATAACTAAAAATTTTGTTTTAAATTAAAGTTATATTTCACTTTGTAGTGTTTTTTTTTTTGAAGTCGGTTGTTCTTTTTGTAAAAAAGTTTTTTATTTTTCACTTTTTAGTTAAAGTACCTACACCACACCAATTCGAAAACGATTGCCTTACACGTTCACGTCCGTTTGAAGGCGGTTTTTTTTATTTAAAAATAATTTAATGTTTTTTATTTTAAAAATCGCTCGACCGATTTCGATAAAATTTAAATGAGACCACCTTTGAAGGTCCACGTTACAGGGAACTACACTAGAAAAAGCTATCACAGATCTAACCAAGTACAATTTCGCTAAAGGACAGGTGCATGTTGCTCTAAGTTTTGTTAAAACCTTGGAAGGAATAGCGTTGTTTGACTTAGATTCAAACAAATTATTGAGTAGGCCACACAACGAAAGAGCAATGTTAGAGATGACGCGATTACGCAACTTAAATTCAGTGTCAAATTGACGCATCAGCATGCCTAGTAGGTAGTGGTATTCCTATGTAAAACTTCAATCTTATTTAGGTATTATTTTTGTACGAACTGAACATTTTGGCATATTGAACCGTATGAAGTAAGCCCCAAAAAAAGGTAACCGCTGTGAATCGTTGAGGAATCCCCACGAATGTCTATGGTCTCCATCATCAAACCTGTAATGGCACATAGAACCCATATGTGTACAAATTACTCATCAATAAAAATTAATTTTAATTTTGACGGCACGGTTGGCGCAGTGGTTAAGCGATTGACTGCAGCGTTACGTGTCGCAGGTTCGATCCCCGCACGGAACAAATATTTGTATGACCTGCAAGTAGTTGTTCCGGGTCTAGCTGTTTGTGTATGTGAGTTTAAATGTTTGTAAACGCACCCACGATACAGGAGAAATTCCTAGTGTGGGGCAACGTTTTTAAAAAAAAATAAAAAAAATAATTAAGTTCAAATACAAGGTAGCTACTGTAAAACGTTGAGGAGTTCCCTTGACTGTCCTTCGTCTATATCGTCAGACCGCTAATGACAGTCACAACCCATCTAAGTGTAAAGTTCTCATCAATACAAATTAATCAAGCCCAAACACCAGGTAATTGCTGTAAATCGTTGCGGAGTTCCCTCGACTATCTTTTGGCTCCATCATCAGATCGACTCCAGACCTTCATTAAATAGTAGTGCTTTAAAATACTTAATGAAAAAAATTAACAAACGCACTAGTTGCCACTACAATTTTCGAATGTTCCCCTCGATTTCTCTGTCATCAGCAGATCCTGGTATCCTTATCATGGTACCACCCTTGAAATATATCATATCCAAAAAAAAAAAAAAAAATCAGTTCATAAACGACGAAGTTATTCGCGAACACATAATATAAAAAAATATATATACGGTCGAATTGAGAAACCTCCTCCTTTTTTGAAGTCGGTTAAAAAAGGCACCCGATGCCGCGGGGCAGAGTGCTGCTCCAAACTAATTAGACCCAGGGGCTGTATTGTATTACCAGTTTATAAACCTTTGTTATTGCACTGCTGTGAGAGATGAATCGTCTCAATAGAAACAATAGCGAATTGCTGCAAAACAAAAGACTGAAAATTAAATCTGCAGACGTCTTCCGTCGCAAGCAAAGACAGAATAGTTTAATAAAACACACACACGCTCAGTACGAAGCAATTAAGGCTTAAGATGATATTAAGTAGAACGCGCTTCAGAGCTCTTAAATTATTTTGTAGTATATTTCTCACGCTCACCAAGAAACGACTTGATACCATCTCTCCGTCTGTACACATCCATTGCTGTTCAAATTCTTAATCGTTCTTCTATCTCTTCGGTAACAAAGCGATGCACATTTAACAAGAGATTCGTTCTAATCTGAGATAATCAGAAGGTAAATCGTCTAGTTAGAATCTACATTTAGGTAGAGGATTGTTCTAGAAACTTGTCTGAACTCGGACAACGTTAGCTTAAATTAATTTTAATTCAATCCTTCTTGTTAGTAGTTTAGTGCAAGATGCATCTGCTTAGGTGAAGTTTAGACTCATTTGGAGAAAGCTGAGTTTGTTATCTAAAGTAGAAGTAAATAGGATTTTAGAACAGTCTAGACGGGATGCTAGTTTTCCATAAAGACATGATTATAACGAGAACGGTAAAGTTTAATGAAAAATTATTGTCTTAACGTGCTATTGACTAGCGTTGGGGTGAGTTTGATAGTTTTGCCCAGGTATAGTTCCTCAGTAGAATGTTTTGCATTCGATTTAATTTACCGTCCTTTCGTGTGAGTCAAGGAAAGTTTTATAATTAATGGTAGTGGAAAAGAGCTGTAGCTTCTATCTATACATATATTATAAATTAAAGTTGCGTTTCGTGTTTGTCTGTGTCATGTGTGATCGCGTTCTTCTTCAAACTACGCAATGGATTTTGATGCAGTTTGCACTATCATTTAGAGAATTTATTTCCGGAAGGTTTATTTGTATGACACATTAATAAACAATAATTATAATAAAGAAATCTTGATTTTTTGTCACGTCGTAAATACTGTGTGAAGCAGGCATCGCCAGTTTTTAATAAATTGCTTCAGAGAGCAGAATATTGTTGTCAACTTTTATCGACTGATTAACTCTAAATAGCAATTATGGTAAGAGACAAATATATCTTTGGTATGTCCCACACTGGGCCCGCGTGGTAGATTACAGCCCACTCCCTCTCGAAGAGAGCAGGTTTGTGTCCCAACAGTGGGACCATTATAGGCTGATTATGATGATAATCATGTCCTTTACCATTCCAGTAGGTACCTACTTTCCCAAGTTCAACAATTATTAATTATCTGTATAATAAACATGTAAAACAATATCAATTTTATTAAAATTCCCTAAAACTATTAAATGAACATTCCCATAAAGAGAATACTCGTGTGAACGGTACAAGCCGTGAGGCAGCATATGTGAAAATTAAAACGAGGGGTGAGTCTAACGTGTGTTTCACACGCCACCAGTAACGGGGTCGAGTGGCACCCGACAAATATGTGCAAAGGGAAAAGTGGATAAGTGACAGGCCAGTTTTTGGAGATATTTGTGGAAGATTTTCTTCTTGTATTATGTTATTTTCACGTATAATGTGTAGTATTATTAGTTATACGATAGCTAGTAACGCTAAGAACATTTTGTGATATAAAAAAATATTACTTTAGCTGTCGCGTTTTAGCATGGCAATAGCGGTCATTGCCCTTTCCTTAATATATCTCCTTAGGAACTCAAACAATAAACTATGTATGGTTTTTCGTTATACGTTGAAGTTCACGATAGATTCAGGACGTTAACGGACTTTATTTCAGCGTTTGAAATAAAAAATGCTAGAAAATTCAGGTGGGTCCATGACCGCTATTGCCATGTTAAAACGTAACAATTATAGCTCCCTTATTCTATGCAAGTTTGGTACTAATCTACTACCAAGGAGTTTTAATCTTGAACAGTTCTATACAATTTCTATAGTATTCTGATATGAACAGTCCACTGATGGGCCGATTGAAACACACACATACACTTTTCTCAATGCCAACTTGAACAATTAATGTAAAAGTCAAAGTGACAAGTCACATCTTATTATTTATTAAAGAACACCAACAGCACATACATTCAAAATTATTATTATAACTTAGGTATCCGATTTATTTCTCTAGTTACTGTAAACTCTACCTTAAGTACTCTATTACACCTTGCGTGGGATGATATTAGATTTATTCCAGCTTATAGGTACTATAAGTAGATAACTAATACCCTAATACGGTCTGCGGTCTTTCATTAATTCTAGATAAATAGGGATTAAGGATTAACTTAATTCTTAGAAATCTTTTTACAAATCGATCTCGTAAAACGAAGCCTCTTTAATACAATTATGACACCATTACTGGTAGGTACTCGTAGGTTTTCCAGTCAGAAATTCAACAGTAAGAGTCCGGAGTCTCAGTTTACATGGAGCTCAAACATAACTGTCGATAACTGATAGGTGTAAAATATAACTCTGCTTACATCTTCGGGTATACGGGCGTTTTGTTATTGTTATGTGGAAATAACAGTGACAATCGACCATGGGGATCGTTTTTCGTCAATTTCCCCATCTATTGTCGTCCAATGTCGTCACTAATCATCGCATAACAATCCTTTTTCACAACCTGATAGTTTTGCACCATAGATTATCATAAAATACCAATAAAAAGTAACGAATGCCTACATGTTTCGTTACCCCTTGCCGCTCAACTAAATATTTATTATTTACGATGTCGTTAACTAGTAAAAGTTGTAAATTACGTCGATTATGATCTTCGGGAAGGCTATAAAATTTTGGGTTATTTAATTAATAGTTAGTACTTGATAATATAGGAGGTAGATCGGTGGCTAGGTTCGCTGTTTGGCTGTGTGACGTCTTTTTTTTTTTTTTTTTTTTTTTTATCAGCCGAGAACTTGATGATAATAATATGGATGATCACATTAATTGGATCCATCAGCATAGACTATAAACAATAGTCTGTACCATTGACAAGTGATGTTGGAGCGTCGGGCGTGTGTCAATGATTCATGTACATACATAATTATGGGTTTTTTTTTCTTATTATTATTTCCTTTTTGTATTCCCCTAGTAGGATTTATAGATGTCCGTAGGTGTGTCCATGGCATCACAGCGGGCCCTATCAGAATACCAGCGCTGCGGTATTTATTATTTTAATATTGCAGCATTATGCTGAGATAGGAGCCTTTTTGGTCTCGCACAGGCCTTTTATTTTATATTTTCTTGTTATTGTTAGAATTTAATGTTAATTTTGTTAGTTTTAAATACTCTTATAATTTGTTTACTGTTTGTATTGCGTCTGCGTGTCCCCAATAAAATATTTTTCTTTCTTTCATTCATTCATTTGCTCAGTATATAACTGCCGCGTTGGTCTAGTGGTCGCAAGCGGTACTCCTGAGCATGAGGTCCTAGGTTTGACCAGGAAGTCTGGCAATAATTCCTTTTACACATGTTTCTTCCCTGGTACCTCATTAATGGCATCACTATGTAAATGTCTATTGTCTGCTCCTAAATTACGATGTTCATTTTTTTTCTGTTTAACATTCTTCTTTGACATAATCCAGATTTGTTATAGTTGTAATGCCAATCATGTCATTTGGTTTAAATAGGCTTTTTTTATTTACCGTATAAAGAGATTGTTCGTATTTATTGAATGTGAGAATGTTGTAGGCTTATCTTGTAAACTTAAGATTTGTAGACCATTTTCTATCTTGTTATGTAGCCTACACTGTCTTCTCATACCTATAAACACTGTTATTTGAAAACATTGTAATAAACAATGATTTTTACAAGAGTAACCGTGGAGTTTCTTGCCGGCTCTTCTCCATAGGAAACGACCAATTGGATCCGTGCACCTAGCTTCTGACGTTTCTGTGCCCATGTAGGTTTATGTGAAGTAAAATATTTTGATTCCCAAGTCGAGCAAAGGGTTATTGGGTTTTTCCATCTGCAATTTCTCAGTAGCAGCCCAGAGCCCATCTCAATTTGTGCCCGGTTTATTGCAATAGGCTCGCCCCCTAGGACATGGAAGTAAAACATAGCTGGTAAAATACTAGTGTATTATAGGTGCACCCCTGCCTAATCCTTGGGGGAATCTAGGCGTGATGTTATGTTGTGTTATTTTTGTGCTCAGTAAGCATATGAAATATCTGAAACCTTTTCATACTAATGCTGGTGAGTATGACAGAGCAATGTAAGTACTACTTTGTTCTCAATAGAGGATCAATTGATACATTTTCTTCTGCGTCTACCTACTTCTAAATTGAAAGACTGTTCTTTTGCGTTGAGAAATTTTCATATTTACCTTCACCCATGGTACGACGGAGGGTTATTGGTATCCAACCAGCTTAATAATCCCTGGTTACTATCTTTAACACAATCTGAAGATGCTTCAAAATTTCCAGCTGAACGCACCGGAGGACCGCATTGTCTAGGAAATACTTTTGTCACAATCCTTCGTGACTTAGTGCTAGCTTACGACAGAAATCAGATACAGCATGCTGGCTCGAGTACTCCTTATCAATGCCAGGCCAGAAAAATTCTACCTTAGCCTCTTGAGATTCAATCAAGATTCTCTAAAACCCTACATCTCCAATTAGAACCTAGTTAGTCAACAAAGTTACCCGAAATCCTTTGTAAGGTCCTAACGCCTTGCCAAAGTCTTGAGAGTTCGGAACTTGCAATCTGTTTGTTTCTGGTCGAAGGATTGAGTAAGCGAATTTGACGTTCTATTCACATAAGTCCGTCGATAAATGTTTTGTGACCAAATTATGTTGAGAACAAGTTAGGAAGTTGGAAAGCAGTTCGTTGTTTTTTATGAATTGATATGAGTTCGTATGGAATTGTTCGGCTTATTGATGTTGGATAGCTATAGTATTATTGGCAGTATTTTATATTGAAATAAAAGTAACATGAAGTATTGTTTCGTAACAGATTATATTGCTTATTGCTTTATTGTTTTCTATTTTGCGAATTCCGTTTATATAACATAATAGGACGCTTGTATTACCCCAAAGGATTAGGCAGAAGCGTACTGCTCAAGTCCCATGTAACGGGTGAGCCTGTTGCCAACAACCGGGCACAAATCCAGACTCCGGCCTGCAACTGAGAAATTCCTGATGAAAAAACTCAAAAACACTTGTCCTAGGCATGGAACCCAAGAGATCATGCTCAGTCGTAGCCCTAGTGACGACTAGACCAACGATGCATTCCGTCCGTCCGTAATTCTGACTTCGTTTATAGTAAAGTGGAGTAACTTTACAAATAGCACGTATGTCTATTTCCTTTTACATTTCTGTTTAGTATATTCTATCACATTTAAATTAAATTATATTATTTTTATTTAAGTGTGACCTTCGTAAAGTACGCTGTACTGGTACAGCGTTGTAACTATTGTTTGCTTCACCGGACGACGTCATTACGTCAGCGCCGGCTGTCGCTGAAAACCAGCACTGGGCCTCTGTATTGCATAGGATCGCAGCATAATGCTGAGCGATAGCCGTTTTGCGTGGATTTGACGCATGTGTCCGCCAACCTTTTCTTATACTTATTTTGTGTTTATGTTATTTTTTGCATCATGTTTACCGCAAATAAACGCATTTTCTTTCTTTCTTTTCTTTCTAAATCGTAGTAAAATTAAAACCTCCCCTTAAAAGTCCATTCGTTCAAAACTCCATTGCTTTAAATTTCACACTATCGCTACTGCTTACATCCAGTGAAAGCTTTCAAGCGATTGAATTTCACCGTCCGACATTTCGCTTCAGGCCATATGTTCCGACTTGTGACTTTCCTATTCAATTTTATTTATCCCTGAAGCTATATCGATACTAGGTGAAGCGATATCGATACATAAGTGAAGCGATAAATATGGCTATTTTATCAATCTGATTTGTAAGAACGAATTTGGGGAGTGTAGCTCCCCCTTGCTTGATTTGTCGTTATCAATTTGAGATGAAAATTATGTGTATTTAAATAATAATATGAGTCTAGACATAATATTATATTGATGAAAATTACAGCAACGGAACTAAAACTTGCGGTTAAAAACTAACCTTTGAAATAAACAGGTGCATTTAACTTTTACAATGCATGCATGATATCATATATATATATATATATATATATATATATCATAATTATATAGATATATTACATAGTAAACTCATATCTATCGTGTAATTTAAAAATGGAACGATCTTTTAATCCGAAACATGGCAAACAAGGAGGTAACTTATCAAAGGTTTTATTTAAATTTCGAACTGGCTTGCAAATAGAAAGCTGTTTATTGAAAAAAAAAACAAATGAACACTATATCGCGGGAATAGTTATTTATCCAACATGTGAGGAAAGTTCGTTTTTCCTATGAGTTTTGATTTTGAGTCTTGAGCGAACAAAGAATTCAAAAATAGAATCACGAGCGCAGCGAGTGATTATAAATTTCAATCCTGAGTAAGCGAAAGACTCAACAAAACGAATAGCAAATGAACTTGCTCACATACAAAACAAAACAAACAAACATACAAAACAAACAAAACTTTACATACATACAACAACTTTAACAAAACTTTACTTTGCATACAAAACTTTTCACCACTCCCAGCAAGAAAGTATTCAGTCGTCATAGGTAAATAAATTAAATAGTCACAAAGCAAATAATTAAAAATTAATCAATAAAATTATTTATTTTTTTAAATATCTTTAAAACTTAACATAAAAAAATCAGACAAGGTTAGTTTCTGAACGGGATCATTACTTTCCTCACTGTTCAAACAGTGAGGAAAAACCAACTTTCCTCACTGTTTTCGTGGAGGAAAGACACTTTTTTCGTGCGGGAGTGGTGAAAAAATTATTGTTGTTCGTCATTGATTTTGAAAAGTAATTGTATTTTAATTTCCGCGCATTATTTGAGAAAAGTACTATACAAGCCTTGGCCACAACTAGCCATTGATGGACTTACGTATACGTTACGTGTTTACACGTTCGTCCATCAATGCCTATTTTGCTGGCCGCTTTATTAATGTACTATATATACAGAACAGTTATGTCACCTTTGTTCTAATAATTATATCAATCTGCCTAGCCTCCTCCCAACTAAGTTGGGGTCGGCTTCCAGTCTAACCGGATCCGGCTAAATACCAGTATTTTACATGGAGCGACTGCTCACAACTTTGGGTGAGACGATACCCATTGTTCTAATATAAACACAGTACCTATAACCTTTCACCATAACTTATTACAAGTAGGTACCGTGGTGTTAAATTACAACTAAACAGCTTATTTTCACTACACGTAATGTACTAGTTAATAAAATGAAAAAAATATTATGAAAACAAGCATAAAACTTCGCAGCACTATCAGGAGGACATAAATTACCGCGCGACGTGGAAACATGGACTGCCAAGCATTCGCCACCATGACTGGGGATTGATTAATACTGCCTACTTTTGTAGAGTCACACGGCTTTTAAGTGCGTTAAAAACATTACATTTGGGTTAGTGGATAAAGCTTCTGTGTCATGTAGGTATGTTTAAAAAAAAGTCTTTGTCATCAACGTATGTATTAGGACTTTTTTTTTCTTGTCCCTCGTGTCTTCATGGGATTGAAAAGAGGCAAATTGATAAAAAAAAATATTTTGATATAGGGACCAAAAAGTTCATATTGTAACACAAAAAGAGAAGAAAGTAGTCGAAGACAGTATTATGTTGCTAATTTTTAATTGCTAAGTTTTCTTTACTGGTTTTTTTTAAAGTTTGTTTTAATTAACAAGCGCTTCTCGCCATCAAACTATACAGTTTGGCGAGTAAAATTGTAAAAACAAAAATTATAAATGTTTAAACTAAAAAAAAATTGCTTTAGAGCAGTAAATATTTATAGTTATAGATACAAACAAATTATGATTTACGAGAAAGCGCACCGAAATTTTACCTGGAGTCAGCCTCAGTTAAGGTACGAGAGCCATATTACATCATAGGACAGAATCGCGCATTATAGAAAGTCTTTGATCATTAGACAATATTTTGGCTGAATAATATTGATGGCACAAAGCTCCGGCGCGACGGCGGCATATCTACCAACAATACCGTCAACCACCTATCACTACGTAACGTTGAGGGATGAACAGAAAGGATATTGAGCGCATTTAATGTCATCGTGTGCATAAGGTACCTAGACGTTTTCTATTAGATGTTTCTGTAGTGTAGGCAAGTTCGTTTTTCCTATGAGTTTTGATTTTGAGTCTTGAGCGAACAAAGAATTCAAAAATAGAATCACGAGCGCAGCGAGTGATTATAAATTTCAATCCTGAGTAAGCGAAAGACTCAACAAAACGAATAGCAAATGAACTTGCTCACATACAAAACAAAACAAACAAACATACAAAACAAACAAAACTTTACATACATACAACAACTTTAACAAAACTTTACTTTGCATACAAAACTTTTCACCACTCCCAGCAAGAAAGTATTCAGTCGTCATAGGTAAATAAATTAAATAGTCACAAAGCAAATAATTAAAAATTAATCAATAAAATTATTTATTTTTTTAAATATCTTTAAAACTTAACATAAAAAAATCAGACAAGGTTAGTTTCTGAACGGGATCATTACTTTCCTCACTGTTCAAACAGTGAGGAAAAACCAACTTTCCTCACTGTTTTCGTGGAGGAAAGACACTTTTTTCGTGCGGGAGTGGTGAAAAAATTATTGTTGTTCGTCATTGATTTTGAAAAGTAATTGTATTTTAATTTCCGCGCATTATTTGAGAAAAGTACTATACAAGCCTTGGCCACAACTAGCCATTGATGGACTTACGTATACGTTACGTGTTTACACGTTCGTCCATCAATGCCTATTTTGCTGGCCGCTTTATTAATGTACTATATATACAGAACAGTTATGTCACCTTTGTTCTAATAATTATATCAATCTGCCTAGCCTCCTCCCAACTAAGTTGGGGTCGGCTTCCAGTCTAACCGGATCCGGCTAAATACCAGTATTTTACATGGAGCGACTGCTCACAACTTTGGGTGAGACGATACCCATTGTTCTAATATAAACACAGTACCTATAACCTTTCACCATAACTTATTACAAGTAGGTACCGTGGTGTTAAATTACAACTAAACAGCTTATTTTCACTACACGTAATGTACTAGTTAATAAAATGAAAAAAATATTATGAAAACAAGCATAAAACTTCGCAGCACTATCAGGAGGACATAAATTACCGCGCGACGTGGAAACATGGACTGCCAAGCATTCGCCACCATGACTGGGGATTGATTAATACTGCCTACTTTTGTAGAGTCACACGGCTTTTAAGTGCGTTAAAAACATTACATTTGGGTTAGTGGATAAAGCTTCTGTGTCATGTAGGTATGTTTAAAAAAAAGTCTTTGTCATCAACGTATGTATTAGGACTTTTTTTTTCTTGTCCCTCGTGTCTTCATGGGATTGAAAAGAGGCAAATTGATAAAAAAATATATTTTGATATAGGGACCAAAAAGTTCATATTGTAACACAAAAAGAGAAGAAAGTAGTCGAAGACAGTATTATGTTGCTAATTTTTAATTGCTAAGTTTTCTTTACTGGTTTTTTTTAAAGTTTGTTTTAATTAACAAGCGCTTCTCGCCATCAAACTATACAGTTTGGCGAGTAAAATTGTAAAAACAAAAATTATAAATGTTTAAACTAAAAAAAAATTGCTTTAGAGCAGTAAATATTTATAGTTATAGATACAAACAAATTATGATTTACGAGAAAGCGCACCGAAATTTTACCTGGAGTCAGCCTCAGTTAAGGTACGAGAGCCATATTACATCATAGGACAGAATCGCGCATTATAGAAAGTCTTTGATCATTAGACAATATTTTGGCTGAATAATATTGATGGCACAAAGCTCCGGCGCGACGGCGGCATATCTACCAACAATACCGTCAACCACCTATCACTACGTAACGTTGAGGGATGAACAGAAAGGATATTGAGCGCATTTAATGTCATCGTGTGCATAAGGTACCTAGACGTTTTCTATTAGATGTTTCTGTAGTGTAGGCAACTATAGGATTTACATGATTAAGAGGATTATTAGGATATACAAGATGGGTTTACGGTAAATAATTTGGTACTAAATGGAAAGAAAACCAAATGCATTAAATTTAAATTACCAAATGTTAGAAGTAGCGAATGTGACATCATATTGAATGGAGAAAAACTGGAGTTTATTAATCACACGGTTTTCCTAGGAATCACGCTAGACGAGAAATTACAATGGGAACCTCATATTATAACATCTCTTGCGGGGCGGCTAAGCTCGGCCGCTTATGCCGATAGAAAGATAAGACAGTTAACAGATGTAGAAACCGGGCCTTTGGTCTATTTTAGCTACTTCCACAGCATTATGTCGTATGGCATTTTACTGTGAGGTCGGGTTGCTGATTGAATCCATCTTTGTTTTGCAAAAGAGAGCTGTCAGAGCCATTTATAATCTACGTCACCGCAAATCTCTCAGGGAACTATTTAAAAAGATTAATATAGTGACGGTACCGGGCCAATTCATTTATGAAAATATTATGTATGTAAGAAAAAATCTGCATCTTTTTAATAAAATAAGTGTTAAACATAATTTTAATACTAGAAACAAAGATAAAATAGGTAAACCATTTTTCAGATTAGCTAAAGTACATACATCTTTTATGGGGTACTGTGTTAAATGTTATATACCTTGTCATATATTGCAATTCAATGAAAGTAAATTTAAAACTCATATAAAAAGTTCACTTTGTAAACAAGCATATTACAAATTAGAGGATTATATCCAAGATAAGAATGCTTGGAAACATGCTGGTCTAGCTCCTTATGACAATCTAGAGTCTAGACAAAATCAAACTCGTTGCTACTTTAACTCACACACTAATAAATTACTTGTTTAAATAATTTGTTAGATCGTATATTTTTACAATGTTTGTAAATATGTGAGCACTATGTATCAATCACAAAATTAACTTATTTGACATTGCCACATTTTTTAATTTATTTTACCTATTGTTGTATTTATTTTTGGTAATTTTATTATCAGGCAGCAAGACCTATAATAGGTCTTCACATTAAAGTTATATAATTGATGTATACCAAATATTGTAACACATTTAAAAGAGTAACAGTGCAGTTTCTTGCCCATTCCTCTCCACACGAAACTACCTTTTGGAAGGTATAGAATCAAATCTATTAACTAGAATCAATTCTATTTTAATGTAAATGTTGACGTTCAAAAGTGCCTGTTTGAATTAAATGCTTTGACTTTGACTTTACTTAATAGTTATGTAAACATTGTCTCACACACAAGTGGTCAGATAGCTGTCACTAATATCAACTGTCGGTCATTACAAATGGCGGCAGGTGAGAGGTGAAGTGTACCCTGGATTAGGACATGGATGTGATGGTGAGCCTGTTACTCCTGTGAGTAAATCATGATAAGAACCCTGCTACAGCAATTAACAGACACTACAATATCTATAGGGTTATTTGTAACACGTCGGCAATCCATAAAGGGGATGTAGGGAAGGTCATTTGCAACATTATGACGCCTATGCAAATATCAAAAAAATCCTGTAATTTGACATATTTTATTTGAAGATATCTGATAATTATCTAATTGTATCTCGTTGCAAAGCTCAGAAATTGTACATAGTTTTGGAATGTTCTGTCGATAAAGTATAATTAACCATGTGTTTTTTGCGGAAATCTAAGTCTGCGACCTGCTCAAAAATTGTGTGAACAACATGAAAATTGTTTGCTCTGATTTAAACAATATTAAAGATAATTGTCATTTTGTGGATGGTTATTATGTATTGAAGTAGAAGCAGATAATAATAATTAAAAAAAACAAGCAATGTCTTTTTATAATACATTTTCAAACTTGTATACCGCCAAAAAATATAAAATGTCAAATTATTTGGAAATGGTTGACATTTGCTTAGTGGTCATAGGGGTCATTTGGTTGCAACTGACCTCCCCTACATCCCCTTAATGGATTGCCGACATATTAATAATAACACTGTATACATAGTATAAAATAAAGTCGCTGGTCGTGTCTGTCTATTTAAATCTTCAATGCAATTTTCGGCATAATTAAGAGAATTTATTCTGAGTGGTTTATATTTATATGTACCGTTTTATATATGGATATAGCACAGAAATCTCGATGCTGGGAAAAGTGTTTACGGTAGTAGAATATCTAGTCTTTTATAAAATCAGAAGAAAGTTAGCAACGTAACGAAACGTCGCCAAAAATGTTACAATACGCTACAGCTGGCATAGCCATCAGAACAAAATCAAATACAAGATTGCGGAGAAATATTGTCGATGTTCAAGACGTTTAAATGGTGCTTGAAACACGCGGCACATTTTCACAAACAGCTCTTCACAAAGAAAAATTCAAGCCAATGATAAATACCCTAACATAAATAATACGTTTGATAACAAGCATCCGCCAAAAAGCAATAAGGCTAAAAAACAAATTTTGCTTAATTCGTTCGCCAAGTGCAATTTGAAGGGAAAACGGTGAAAAGTTTCCGAAATAACGCCTTTGCTCCGCCATTCGTCTCCCGCGCCGCCGCCGCCGTCACGTTCCTTATTTTATTGTTCCCAGAAAACTTCTTCAGAAATTTTTCTTTGTAAACAATGTCTATAGATAAATAACATACAAAAATCAACCTTATAGCAACAATAATTTCTCTTAACTATTATTATACATACACAGGATCATTGGTTGCAGGAGACGCCCTGGGCGTCGGGAATCGCAAGCTGATTCCCGGCCACCATAGGCGCAGGCTTGCGAACGGCGAGCAATGGGCCGCTCGCCATTCGATAAGGACCAGGCCCGGGTCAATGGCGCGTTGTGTTCCACGCGCGCCCCAAAGAGATGTCAGCATCAATGACGGGGACCGCTAAGTCCGATGCCTGCCAAAGTTGCGGGAAAGTCCGAGAGGGATAGCGTGGCCCCTGGCACAGGCAACTGAAGGAACACGGGTGGGTTTTAGTCAGTAAGAGTCTGACACGCCCTCCCGCTCTGCCCAGAGCAGAAGAAGCTATTTGATGATTTCCCACCATCAAAAAAAAAAGGTTCGTTGGTAGCATAGGGGTCATAAGGTGTCATTTGGTTGCAAATGACCTCAGCTACATGGATCCCCTACATGGATCTACATAATCCTTAATGGATAGCCGACGTATTACAAATAACCCTGTATATTTTTGTTATAATAATTATATTATAATGAAACAAATTGGATGTTTTGTATGTTTGTTTGTTACACTTTCACGCTTAAAAGGCTGAACGGATTTGAATGAAATTTGACACATGGGTAGACCATAACCTGTATTAGGACATAGGATCCTTTTTATCGCGACATTTTCACGGAATCTAGACTTATGTGAGTGAAACCGCGGAACGCAGCTAGTTCTCTTTAAAGTGGTGTTAACTGGAGATATTTTTTTGAAAATAAATTATACATAATTTTACCAAATACATATTGTTGTAAGTATACTTAGTAAGAAGTCATAGAATACTATCAAGAATATGGTCCACAACGCCATTCACCAACACCTAAAGTGAGTTAAATCTATAACTTTCAGGCCCATTAGATATATAATTTTCTTTCCATGGCCTCAAGAAAATGCCCAAAATGCTTAAGACTGCGCCGAGCGAACACGGCGCGCGGATAATAGGTATTTACTGCGGCGCGCTAGTCGTGTGCGTCGTCACGCACACAATGACAAGTTCGCTCGGTGCCCGCTTGAGTTGCATGGCAGAAGTTGATAACTCAGGATTTTTACAATTTGAGTGACTGAGTGTAACTTAGGGTTTTAAAAAAATTGAGTGTATTGAGTGACTTGAAAAGACGAATACTGTTTATTTAGACGGTTCTGTGTAGGTACATAAATCCGATTAATAAAACTAATCCTATTAATATTAGGTATAAACGTGAAAGTTTGTTTAGATGAATGTTTGTTACTCTTTCACACGAAAACTACTTTTTATCCCGGTTTTCCCGTGGGATAATTTTCGAGTAATATCGGGTGAAACCGCTGGTAACACTATATATAAATTTGTTTGTACTTTAGTAATACACAATCCGTTCTCTTACTATTTATCGATTGCGATGAAATTTTTGCGTTGTGGAGTATACGCCCTGGAACTACACTGCGTAAGTAGGTTGGCTAGGTGAGTAAGTTGGTAATATATGAGTAGGTTGTTATAATAAAACCAACCTGTATTAAAAAATCTATAATTACTAAGGTTCTTCACCAATGTATAGGCAAGGTTCTTCACCAACGTGTTGGCGAGGCTCTTCGTTGGTGTGCGTTTCCTAAAAAGTAATATAGTTATTGTATTTAAATAAAATGATTAAGTTGACGTAATTATCAGACGTACCTATGACTAAAAAAACCATACTTGCGAGCAATAAACTGGATTCAACTTCTGCTTGGCTTGATACAATTTAATTTTTTTATATTTTTATGCAATGAACTATGGGTTGTGATATATCATTTTAAATGTAATTTTACTAACTTTCAACCACTTTTGATATCATAACGAAAAATTGTTTACTTTTGTCATGGAACGTAAAAACGAAAGATATACATTTTCGGAACGAAATATAAATTGTTTGGAACTCCTATAAAAACTGGACGTTTATGCAAATTTCTCATCAGTCCAATATTTCACGTCACTGGGAATACTCAAGTTATAAAAAAATGGAAACCACACCTACATAAGCCCCAGAAGCAAAATAAGGTCTGAAACAACCAGCGATTACGTGATTCCAGAGTATTGCCCTCAAGATAGTTTAAAGAATACTTAATGACTAAGTCACTCACTTGGGCAAAATATTTGAGTATTTAGTTGCCAGCAAACATTGGCAACAAAATAAAAACGATAATAAAAATTTAACTTACGGCGTTGGAAGAATTTCCAGTTTCATTTTCTTTGTTTGCATCAGTAATGGATCTACAAAAAAAAATATTCATAATTATATCTTGTAATGACCAAAGTTTTCAATAAAGCAAATTCGCAATTTTAAGAAAAATATTGTTCCATCGTCGTGGAGTAATTACACCCTAAAAACCTATTACATGATACCCATATCGAATGTTTGACAAAAACTAGCATCCGCCATCTTGGATTTTAAAATTAATGTCAGATTTGCAATCGCCACCCCCAAAAACCTATTACACGATACCCATATCGAATGTTTGACAAAAACTAGCATCCGCCATCTTGGATTTTAAACATAATGTCAGATTTGCAATCGCCACCCCCAAAAACCTATTACACGATACCCATATCGAATGATTGAGAAAAACTTGTATCCGCCATCTTGGATTTTAAAATTAATGTCAGATTTGCAATCGCCACCCCCAAAAACCTATTACACGATACCCATATCGAATGTTTGACAAAAACTAGCATCCGCCATCTTGGATTTTAAAATTAATGTCAGATTTGCAATCGCCACCCCCAAAAACATATTACATGAGACCCATATCGAATGTTTGAGAAAAAATTTAAGAAAAGATTACATCCGCCATTATGTTGGGTAAAAGGAAATAATATAACAAAAAAATAGAAATACGTACTTTCTGAGAGAACAGTTTTTTTTTCGGAAATTAGCGCCAACTTTCTTCTTGTAATATCTTTCCTTATGCTTTCCCATTTTACTAAAACAAAAATACTTACATAAAAAAAAATGTTACAAAAAAATGTACTGAAAAGTAAAAAAAAAAAATAAACAGTAAATATTAGATAATATGCACAAAGTCATTATCAACTCAAAAAAACAAAAAATATGACTTACCTTATTCAACCGTTTGCGTTTGCGTTTGGCAAGGTATAAGTACACAATAGATCGCGAAGTATCGTTAGCGGCGTGTCGCTCCCCGATGAGACGTGACCACTCTCCGAGCTCTCGTGGACGACTGAACTTTCGACCGGTGGACGTTGCGTATGATTCAAAACAGCGCGCGCAGCGACTTTATTTTAAACAAAATAATGTCTAAAATAACCAAGCGACATTTTCGAAAATGTTAAAACGACAAATTGTAGTATGATTATTAAAGATTGATATGAATTAAAGTTTGTGAAAAAATTCAACGGTTTACTATCAAAAATCAACTAAATACGATCATGCTATTTTAAGATTTTTGTCCATCTTTACGTAATTTTGTTATTTAAACTAGACAATAATTATAATTTTTGCCAACGAAGAATTGTTAACACATTCATTGTGGTGCTCAAAACATATTTTTTATGGTAATTATGGTAATAGTATTGATGATATCCCTTTAACCGTGGCGGCCGTTTCGTATGATTTTGCTCTACGCAGCCTTAACAAATACATTCCATTTCTATATTAAAACATTTCTAAGTCGAAGCATTAATAAGTTGAAATTCCATATTAGGTAACTGCGTACCATGATTGATTTACTTTTCACATTGGTTTCAACAAACTAAACCAACAGAGAGAGCCCTTGAACCAATTAGAAAAGCTCGCTATGAAGTTGTTTTTCTGTTATTGACAGTGCTATTACTCCAAAAGGAGAAGTTTATGAATAATTATGTAGTTAGGACAATATTAAAAAAATCTCAAACTTCGTGTTTTATCATCTAGAAAGAAAAGGGAGAAATATTGTTTATTTTGCACAAACAAGACGTACATTACAAAAAAATATACAAAATAATAATAGTAATAAAAAGTAGTCAAAAGCTGTTGAAAACATTAAAAGTTTGACAATGTTTTTTTTTTTAAAACGTTGTCCCACGTATGGAATTTGTCCTGTATCGTGGGAGCGTTTATAAACATTTAAACTCACATATACAAACAGCCAGACCCGGAACAACTATCTGCAGGTCATACAAATATTTGTTCCCTGCGGGAATCGAACCCGCGACACGCAGCGCAGCAGTCAATCGCTTAACCACTGCGCCAACCGTGCCGTTAGTTGTCCACTGCTTATCCATTTGTCGTTTGTTATCCATTGCTTGATTGGTGTTAGGGCAGATCAAAATAATAATAATACACATTGCGTAATGCGCTGGCAAATGACAACAACAAACAAACAAAACCAAACCTAATGCCCATTGCAGAGTGGAAATGATCTACCTTGTAACAAACAACAATTACAAGCAAGATATCATATAGCCGTGCACCGCATCTGTGTAAAAACAGGTAATTGCTCAGCAAAATCCTGTGACTTCGGACGAGCTTATCGTCAATAGCGCTGATTTTCAGCAACTACCTCTATATAAAGAGCGGAGTCTCCTAATACAGGCATTTTTTGCTTAAAAGGAGGCTCCAATCACTAATGTCTTGTTTTATTATGGTTGCGAAATAAACAATTTTTAATTTTTTAATTTAATTTTTAATAAAAAGTGCTTTATTTTGCTCGAAAAACAGATCATGCCTAGAGCAAAAACACCTAGTAAAATCAAAGCAGTAGGTTTACATAGCGTTGTTACGAAACTATAAAAAAATCCAGTGTTTAAAAAAAGTTAAAACCATGCAAGGTAAACACCAGATTTCAACCGTCATCTTCCATAATAACAGTGTCACACACAATTTTTCAAACTTTCAGCTAAGTGTCGAATGCGCTAACCGTAACCGGATCACCCGAACCGCCACGCAAGCATGACGCGGTACAAAAAGCTATCAGAGCTAATTGTGTGCCAACCAAAAGAAAATTTCGATGGAAAGAACTGATCGGCCTCCTCGATAAGCACCCATTATAGTAAACTTGGAGTGTTCCACAGAAACTTGGTGCATACGCCCATATATTTAACAAGTCTTAACGAGTTCGTTTTTTTATTTTATTTTCGCGTGATTGTATTTAGGTATGGGTTTTCGACAAGCTTACACCAATTTCGTTTGAGTAATAACCGTAATTTTGGAAAGAACAACGGTTTTCGACTGTTAAATTAGTTTTATTAGGTTATATTTTGAGTCGTCAGAAAATGAGTTTGGATAAAGTGCTGGGTCCATTTTATGATAATGTCTTATTTGTAAAGGAAATGGTTTGAAGGTTGTTTGGTCAAGGTTAATCTAAGCCTTGAAAAATAAGGTAATTTAATAGGAACAAGATAAAACAGTCGTAGTTATAGTCCAATAACTAATGCTACGGTTCCGTCATGTTATAACGGCTCTCGTGAAAATCTGTAATTTTCACTAGTATTTGACATTCAGGTGCCAAAAAACGCTCTTTAATTGGAGAACCAATATTGGGTGCCCTTTCACCGGTTTCTTAAGAAAACAACGCTTTAAGGATGAATCATAATTACTGAGGTATACAGTTCAATAATAATAAATTGATTTTGGATTTTTAATGAAAAAAATTAATTCACCAAACTGTGAGGTGTGTGGCTCACTGGAAGATGCTATACATTTACCGACGGAGTGTGTCAGATATCAGTCTGCAAGAGACGATCTAGGTAAAGAGCTCAAGATAAATATGAACAATGTTTGTATGTTCCATAATATTTTGTCGACACCTAACTCCGGAACTGCTTATAGTTTAGTTACGTTTGTATTATACACTCGAGAGCAATGAATCCGGGTCACTTAAAGAATCCTAAAAATCTCGGAAACTGAAAATGCTAGGTTAATGCAATAAATTGTATTTAATAGACAATGTAATACTCCTTAAATGAAGGTATTAAAACTTCTTAGTTATTGTAAAGTTATATCATAAAAAAATCAAATTTGAAAAAGGGCCACTTTCGAAGATGGAACTACGAAATTACAGCATTTGGTTTTGCTTTTGTTTGTAATCTGTCATTTATGTGGGTACATAAACCATGTTGATAGTGCTCTATATTCATTATTCAAGCTGAAATTATGTCGCTTACGCCTGAAGAATGCACCAGAATACTTACAATGCTGGAAACCGGCCGGAGTCAGCGCGATACAGCCAGGACTGTCGGTGTGTCGCTGTCAACAGTACAAAGAGTTCTCCGACGTTACGAAGAAACTGGTTCTAACCTACGCAGACCGGGAACGGGCAGAACCAGGTGTACCACAGCACGAGAAGACCGATACTTGGTGATCACCATGCTTCGAAATCGCTTTCTCACAGGAACTGAACTCACCAATCAGTTTCGACGCCTCGGAGGAAGTAACCCAAGTGCATGGACAGTAAGACGTCGGCTTGCTGAATCTAACTTAAAACCCCTTAGACCTGCAAACGGCCCTAAACTGGAGCGTGGGCATCGTATTTCAAGACTAAGATATGCCCAGAGCCACGTAAATTGGAGTATTGAAGATTGGTCAAAAGTTATGTTCTCCGACGAATCAAAATTTATGCTCTACAAGCACGATGGAAGACACAGAGTGTATCGAAGACCAGGGGAAAGATTCAAGCAAGCATGCATCGAAGAAAAAGTAGCCTACGGTGGTGGGTCTGTACTTGTGTGGGCCGGAATTTCTTCTGAAAGTCGCACAGAGCTGGTGATCATAGAAAACGGCTCTTTAACTAGCGTAAGATATGTGGAAGAAATCCTCAATGATCACGTTGGTCCATTTATGGTCAATTTAGGTGAGGATGCTATATTTATGCATGACAATGCCCGACCTCATACAGGTAGGATTGTGAATGACTACCTTCAAGAGATGAACATTACTCGTATGGAGTGGCCAGCGCGCAGCCCGGATATCAACCCGATCGAGCATGCTTGGGACGAGCTAGGCAGATGCGTAAAACAACGAAACCCTCCCCCAATCACGCTTCGTGAGCTCAAAATTGCTCTCACAGAGGAATGGGAGAATATTCCCCAAAATCGTATAAGGAACTTGGTGTACAGCATGCCAAACCGCGTAAACGCAGTAATGGAAGCACGAGGAGGCAATACGAAGTATTAAAATTCAAGAAAATCGTAATAAAGTTCAAAAATTTCATGTTTCCTATTTTTGTTTTAAGGAGAGATCAGCAGTTTTTTTCTTTATGTAATTTTGTGTTAATAAAATGTATTTTTTTTTACTTTCATTTAAGGAGTATTACATTGTCTATTAAATACAATTTATTGCATTAACCTATCATTTTTAGTTTCCGAGATTTTTAACATTCTTTAAGTGACCCGGATTCATTGCTCTCGAGTGTATTACGTTTTGCGTTATAAGGTCCGATAGATTCGTTTATTATTAGTATTATGACGTTATAAGGTCCGAAGGACTGGCATGTACAATTGTATAAAAGAAATGCTATGAATTGTAATGCTATGTTATGTTTTATTTTGAATGTTGCATACTATGTATTTCAGCTATCTTTAACATAACCAAAATTGAAGTATGATTGCATAAATCCTGAGCAATGTTGCTAGTAAGACAGAAGTCTACCTGATGGGGGGCACCTGTGCGCAGTGCATCTGTTGTTGCCAGGTGTCCTCTCACACTCGGCCTTGGTTCAAGCCATGGTCCGGGGCGAGGGGGAGTGGGAGGCAGTCGCCTCCTTCTGCGAAGCAGTCATGCTAGCGAAGGAGGTGGCGGGACGGGAGAGGGAGAGAGTCTCCCGTCCAAGCCGCCGCGGTGGACGCTCCGGGCGTCGGGAGCCGCGTGACGACTCCCGGCCACCGTAGGCGCGGGCCTGCGGGCGGTGAGTAATGGGTAGCTCACCGTCCGATCAGGACCAGGCCCGTGCTGGACGGCGCGTACGTGTTCCACGCGCGCCTCAAAGAGATGTCAGCATCATAGAGGGGGTCCACTAGGGCCCAAGCCTGCCGGGAAAGCGGGATCATCCAAAAGGGGTACCGCTGACCCGGGACATAAAGGGCCAAGGAAGGAACACGGGTGGGTTTTAGTCAGTAAGAGTCTGACACTCCCTTCCGCTCCACCCAGAGCGGGAGGAGTCATTTGATGATTTCCCATCCTCAAAAAAAAAAAAAAAAATCATCATGCCAATAAATCAAAAACGAATTACTGATAAAACTTCTTGCCAACTTTCTAGCCTAATTTGCGTATTTTCACGCCAACTTATACAAATTAGTTTGTATAACTAGGTACTTGAAATACATAATTAGGTTTTGTCCGTCTACGCTACGCTACAATTTAACACATAATAAACAGTTATAAACCAAAACTTGGCTAGATTTCTTAAGTGATTTTTCAAATACACTCTTTCTTCGTTGCTGGTAAAGGGAGACTAAAAGTCTTCCACCAAAATTTACAACAACTTTACTGTACTGTCTACGATTACCATGACATCCGCCAGCTATGGTTAGAGTATGTAATGTTCACTCAAATGTTTCGCTAATTCCCCAAAATGGTTGAGCTGATTGGTGCTGATCAAAGCGTCGTGTTCGTGCACGGGCGCCGTCAGTAATTGAGACTGGTCTTCTCTTAGCTGCCACGGGTTGTTTCAATTATTCATTTTCTTTTCTTTTGTTTTTTTTTTTGTTGTACTCTGGACGCTTTTAACGTGCACGTATTTTTTACATGGTTTTATCAAAAATTGTTACAATCTAATTTACAAGAGTGTCCATGGAGTTTTGGGCCCGTTCTTCTCAATCTATGCTAACTATACTTCGGGATGGGCAACTAACTTCATATTTCTAACTGGCTGACTTCTTGTTGTTCAAAAGTGCCTGTAAATTGTTTAATTGAAATTAATGCTTGGAGTTGATTTGAGTATGTAAGTTAGATTTGTTATCACTCTAAGCTCTAGTGATGCTGCATATATCTGCGACAACCATACTTTTTTTTTCGGAAATATTCCCCAATTTACTCAAAATATAACGTTAATTATTATATAGCCTTACACACCCAGGAACTGAATCAGTAATGATTGACATTTTAATTATTAAACGAAAGTAATTATCACGGAAAGATGGTCGCGTGACACTGTGATTGATGACTTTACTATTTGTTGTCATCGCGAGGACATCATTTTGTTTTGATATTCAGTAAGTTGGAGTGTCGTTATCGACCTTTGTTATTAGTTTGGGGATGTGGCTCTATGCTGTGAACATGTGTGAGTGTGATGTTTAGCTTAGTGTGTAATGTTGGAAGATATTGACATCTGCTTACCTACGTTGATCTGGAATGATAAGTTTTACTGTCAACTTTTGGTTATTTTTCTACTGATTATTATATATGTATTGTTGAATAGGTAGTTAATTTCATTAAGATACTCTTAAGCCTAATTCAGGAAGATCAATTCTATTATCGATAGCGAGCAGCAATATCTTGATTACAATGAATAGGTCTATAAAACGTGGATAACACTTTGTTGATCTTTAGTTTTTTCTTAAAAGTAAAATAACCTTTGTCTTAAAATTCCAAATAGATTTGAAACACACAAATTGGCACAAATAGAACTGTGTTTTAAAACATTTTCTTCAGAAATCAGACACAAACTATTAGAAACAGCAACAAACAGTGCAGTATATTCTCAGGAAATATTACGTCTCCACTCCAAAGTAGATTTGCGTGAATTCATGAAGCCTTCTTCAAATGGAAGAAGGCAAACAACAATAACAAACGATATTTCCTCCGTAGTCGCGTGCAATGGTGGCGCGAATCTGTTTTCTCTCAATGATTTGTCTCCAAAACGTACCGAATCTCTGCTGGGCGCCAGCCAAATGTGCAATTTGAACAAAGATATCTACATCATCAATACTTCCTTTATCTTATACTTCATAAAGTTCATTGTCTATTGTTTTATCGGCAGCAACAAGTTTGTAAGTATGTAGCTTGAATTCCGTTGTGCTGCTAGGCTAGTGGCAGTTGGGCCACTCGACTCTACCGTGATCCTTCCATGAAAATTATATTTTATTATTGTCATAATATCTGTTTTGATGGTCTTTGTTGATGCACACTTGTTTTTGTGTATTTGAAATTAAAGTACATAGTTGTGATTGCATATTATATTGAAGGGGACTAATGGAATAGGGATAACGAGAAAATAGAGATACTTTGAATGCCAACAAATTTGAAGTCCCGTAAGACGAGGAATTAAGATAAATGGACACATAGATAAACCAATGTGTCCATTAATCTTGAAGCCTGGTTTTTTTGATTTTCATCGACTTTTCAATCAACATTATGGGGGTCACATTGAAAGTTTTTAGAATAGGCCAGTAAGAAAAGCAGCCGATGAAAAATCTATTTAAATTTCGAATTAGGAAATCTTTCGGAATCTGTCATATTATGTTTTTACGAATTGGCGGCAATTTAAAAAGTGTCTGTTGTGCGCCGAAATAAATTTGACTAGAGAATTTTCGTTCAATAATTTATTACGATTTTCGTTGCGGTATTACATAACAACGATGTTACAATAGACTTCGATTAGCATTTCACGACGAAGGCCCATCCCGTGCCACTGTTTATATCTCGTTTGATTAGTTTAAACGTGGTCGAAGCAAACTCACTGATGATTCGCGAGAAGGACGTCCGTCTACGGTGACTACTGAAAATAACGTGAGTGCTGTGCGGCTAATAATAGAAGCTGATAGAAGGGTGACATATCAACAGATATAGTCAGCTTTAGGCATTGGTATGAGTCAAGTTCAAAAAGTCTTACATATACATTTAGGCGTCGGAAAACTTTGTACTAGATGGAGACCTCATAATTTGATAGAAGATCGAAAACGCCGTCGTTTGGATTGGTGCCGCTCAGTACTCGAAAAGTATGACAGAGGTGACTCGAATGCTGTATATGACTTTGTCACAGGTGATGAAAGCTGGATATATTATTATGATCCCGAAACCACAAGACAATCTGCGCAATGGATGTTTCCATTCGAAGATTTGCCGACAAAAGTATAGAAGGGCAGAGGTCAAGGGAAAAAAATGATTGCCTCATTCATTGGACGGACAGGTCTTTTCGCAACAATTGTCCTAGAAGATAATAATACTGTTACTGCAGATTGATATGTCAGTCATTGTTTACCAGTTGTCTTGGAAAATGTTAGACAGTAGCGCCCAAGAACCAGGGTCCTCCTCCACCGCGACAATGCTCCAGCTTACTCCACCAGACGGACTATCGAATATTTGTGTGTCGAAAGCGTGGAGTTATTAAGTCATCCTTCTTACAGTCTTGACTTGGGTGGTACCTTGTGACTTGTATTTGTTTCCAAAAATAACGGATAAAGTTAGAGGAATTCGTTTTATGAACCCTGAAGATGAAAAAGGCTGCGTTTGAAAAAGGCGTGGAAGAAATCCCTAAAGAAGAGTGGGCCCACTGCTTCAGCCAACGCTTCCATCTAATGTGTCGGTGTTTTGAAAGGAACGGAGACTACTTCGAAGAGCAATAAAAATATTAACAGGGTTCTACATCATTTCGTTATTTATTTTCTAAAAACTTTCAGTGTGACCCACGTATTATACCTATTGTCATTTGCAATGCATCAGACCAATTTTAGACCACAACCAATTCAATTTCCTTTGCTCTCTTACATAACAGAAAATGTATAACTCCGATAATGTTGGCATAATAATCAAATTATCTCCATTCGGATGCAATCGCGTCTTTTTGTGCACTCAGTCTTTCAAAGCAATGGAAGTTATAATACAGTGCACGCCTCTTGAGCGGGTCTTGTCTGCATAAAATTAAAATGGCGACCCGTCGGCTACACCACACAGGCTTCTTGCTTCTTTGCAACGATGGCTGATGTCATTAATTAATGGAAATAAAATTTACTTGAGTGCCTCTTTTGCGATTCCTTTTCAGCCCCCGACGGAAAAAGAGGGGTGTTATAAGTTTGACGTGTGTATCTGTGTGTCTGTCTTTTTATTTATTTGTTTGGAAGGTGACTTGATCAAGAGTGTTCTAAGCTATGATTCAAGAAAATCAGTTCAACCGTTTTTTATTGAATAAACATATTAAGCTTCCTTTAGCGGCTCTGTTTTGTGAAGATAAAGGCTGGATTTTCTGATGTGCAAATCAACTACAGGAATGCTATGAGAAATTAAAGGGTAAACTAGCTAGCTAGGTAGCTTATTACTGACTGTCACAGTTATCCCAAAAGGTTTAAAAAATTGGTACGCTGTTCAATTACTGTAGGATTTGTAAAAACAATAAAGTTCAATGTATTACAAAATATCCTTGCTTCCCCCATTATTGCTGTTTTATTGGGCACTTCGCTTGCTTTAAAGTTCTCGTTGAAATAGAACATAAAACACCGCAGGCTGTATTTCACACGTCATTAACAAAGTTGTCGTTTTTAAAGCTATTTACTATGTGTTCAACATGCAACTGAAAAAGCACTAATGAGCCTATTCGAATTCTTTCATCGCATTACGAGGAAAAATGAAGTCATTTCATGAGGAGGCGAAGGGAGTGAACCGAACCACCCTGCATTTTTGCACGACCACAAAATATCTAGTATTTCAGAACACCATGTCTAATATAAAGTTGGGCATCATTTGACTGTACGAAGTTGCCTCTAAATGTTTGAAAGGGGAACCCATTTCAGTCGAAATGCAGCTTAATTAAAGTTTAGCCGTGCTGTTGAGAGGGAATGGCCCGCCCTCATAATTTATTCCTGCGGGATATAATTTGGCCGGATTTAGTAACAAACGCGCCAACGAAAACGTTTAGGGTTTATCCAGATTTCTATATAAACATGTTTTAAAGGGCTCGGAAGTATCCATCGATCGAAAATAAATTGAAAGTTGTTGTACATAAAGTTTAAATTTCAGTAGTCTGTGGCTATACAGCCTTTATTTTTGCTTGGAAACGATCCGCATTTTTCACAATTACTTGGACGTTTCCACGTAAATCTATCTTCTTTGTCTCGCGGTTGGATTTCATTTAAGGAACAAATCGCGGCATTGACTCCTTTTGTATTAAATTTGGAGCTATCTCTGACTATTACTCTTAGCTTTAACTCTTGAGTCATTTACCATTGGAAGCTCTGTTAATTGATTTTGTAAGTATTTTCGGTGAAAGAAAGTAGGGTAGAAGAAGCCAAGGCGTTTATGTTAAACTATTAATATAATCACGCTTGTGCAGGGTGCGTGTTTGCATATAAAACACTTTAATGGCGGTAACACTAAAGCTTACACTTCGCTTATACCAAAACAAAATACGTACCATGCAGAATAATGAATATGAAAGTATGTGAAGAAGAAGGTCGTGGTACATATTTTGCGTAAAATTAATGAAAGAAGACTCACCGTAGGTATTGACCCTCCAAATAAACCAACCAACACGAGATACAGTAGGTTACCTACGTTACTCAACAAATGTAGCCAAATAATAACTGAATTGGAAATAGCCGTCTATTCCATGTTATTCACTATTGTTATATTAATAAAATCATAAAGAGATGACAAAAAGAAAAAAAATTATTGTGATAAGGCGCCTTAGCGACGAATTCTTATTTCATTTATAATTCTTAATTTTCCTTTATAATTTCTTCAATATAGTCTGCATACGTGTATAAACTGCTTCAATACAATGACCTACCTCCTAGAAGTCGATTTGTGCAGTGCAGTAAGACAAGATACGTTAGAGTTATACTAGTCTCTAGTAATCTTGGTCTGTAAACTATTGATCTTAAAAGAAGCCAGCTATGTCAATTTGGCCATCGGTACCAAAAACAGGGCATTACTATTAAGTGCCTAACTTAGGAGTATTCTCTTTGCTCGCCTTGAACACTGGTTTCGTGGTAGTCTTACGCCCGGTATCTGAAATGAAAATCAACACAAATATTAGCTAACAATTTGTCAAGCACGTGTAAACTGTTGTGATTGGTTGACTGAATTATGTACAGCCCATCGGATCACTTGACTTGCGTTTAATTTTGATACTTCGATTATTTTCGTTCCAGAATCTGGATGTTAATGGTCTCCGAAACGATCAATTGCTATCGTGGGCGAACAAAAAAAGTCGGACTGATTCTCGCTAACAAAAAACTGTGTCACTCAAGTCGGCCAGCTCGCTGTACGTACGCACACATTCACACATTAGTCGGCCGACGCACGACGAAGGTCGGCCGTTACGCGCGCAAACGGCAACACTCACACATAAATATATTCACACATAAACGGGACTGAGTTTTGTCTTTGCGGAGTTCCGTCCAACTTTTTTGTTCGCCCATGATAGCAATTGAATGAATTGCTTCAGTTGCATTTGGTATACGATTGATTTGCGCATCAATGTATATCAGTCACGTAAATATTGCCAATTGCGATTGATTGTTTCGACCCTCCCTTTGCAGTACCAATTATATTGGCTGCTCACTGACTGGTTTATCATTCAACGGACTATCGATTAAGTAAGCTACAACTATACTATCTGGATTAGTATCCTCAAAATAATCAGAAATCTTAAGCCTATAGTATCAATAATGATAGTATCTAACCCGCTGTACTAGTTGGCTCACTAAATAGGCTGAATAGTGCCAAACACCCTAAATATTTCTGAATCAAGGACCAGTAAAACAGTCTGTCTAATTCGGTATAGCTAGAAGTTTTCAAATAACAATTAAGTCGGAGTACTATCATGATTACGGCCAGAGGCCAAGAACAAAAGATAGTTGATAACTTGTTAAGACTTAGAAATGAATTTAGAATTATTTGTAGTGGAACGGAACAGAAAGTGATTGTTTGGCTAGTGACGTGCATGAGCAGATAATGTTCTTAGCGAAATTGGGATGAACTTCATATAATTATATGTGAAGTGTTTTTAATGAAGCAAAGTAGAACTATTTTTAGTTTGATAACATTATTAGATTACTAATTTCTTTTCCTAAAACTAGAAACAGTTCGTCGAGTTTCCTTGACTATCCAGTACACTGGATTTAATGATAGATTTTTTTATAAAATGACGTCAGAGCATTTTATAAAATCCATAAAGAAATCCGTTCGGAGTAATGAACCCTCAGTACGTCTCATGAATTGTTAGCAGAATTTTTATTACTTCAGACAGACATCTTTAATTAACGAGTTAATAAAAAAATATAATTGCCATAAAAAGAAGTAGAATTTCTAAGAAAATAATAATGCGCAGATTTTATTTTTTTGAGTTCTCTCTTTTTGGTTTTCAAAGGCGTACTAAAATGGCATCATTGATTTTTTGGCATTGTTCTTGAGTTTTTGAAGCATTAAACTGAGTACAATGTAGATTTAGATAAATTTGAGCAGATTGACACACAAGAACGCCAATATGCTGACTTGTTAAACGACTAAGAAAAAATGACAGTGACTGAAATTTACGGATGATTTGAGATAGATAGTCAATATGCTTATCAATAAGTTCCCAGGCTTGGCATATATCATACAGGGTCATACTTTGTAGCCAAAGGTGCGACAGATTTGTGCTCTTTTACAAACGGTACCCTTATTGAAACCTAGTGACAACCGTAAGAAGCGTCGCCAGACGGATTTTACAAAGCCGATATGAAAGGTTACAATCCGGTCTCAGAAAATGTACAATATACTCGTACATACCAAAGTGGGAAGCCTTTCTCAAATCGGAGATTATTATGATATGTGGATATGATAGCCCAAAAGTCTGGCAACCAGTCATACCAAGGGGTTTCGTATTACCCAGTAACTGGGTTGTGGAGGTCAAATAGGCAGTCACTCTATGTAAAAATACTGGTACTTAGCTTCAAACGGTTAGACTGGAAGCTGATCCCAATAAGTTGGGAAAAGGTTAGGCAGATGATAGATATGATAGGTTTAAAAGTGATCATAATGTCTTCTAGGCACTTATTCTTCTTCACTTGTACTGGCACGAACTCCACGACGTGTACCTCTAATATTACTGGTCATCAAGGTGGTGGCGAGGCAGACTGCCCAGGGTCGTCAGACATACAGTGTGGCGATTGTAATCACATTAGTTGAAACCACGTATTCTTTATTACGCATTTTAAACATACACGATTAAAATAAATAATAATAATTAACATTCTAGCCGTGGGACCTTTTGTTCGTTTTTAGTGTTTAACAACAATAAACTTAATTTGTGATTGTTTGGTAACAATATTAAGGTTGGTGTTGAATTGGTGATACCATCGCATCGCCCGGCGCGTGTCTAGTGCCTTATTAACAAGTGTGGTTTATTTCATGCCAATTTTTACTCTATATATATTTCGTTTGAAAAATTCAGTTTTCTATTTTCAGTAAAATGGTTTATTTTATTATTTTAACAGACCGATACCAACTTGTAATAACCGCTGTACTATTTAATGTGATAACCTAATCTCTTCAAAGTGAGAGTGAACAGGCTTCTTCTGGGTAAGCTCACTCCATCGTCGACTCTGTCTCTGTCACCACTGACCTAGACTAGAGTCATGAGCAAACCCATCTTTAATAAAAAATAAACCTAATTACCACCAAAGAACCAGATGATAAAGACGTCTTCTATGAACAACACTATGTTACACATTTATAATACTTCACCACAATTTTGGCACAATCCATTTATTATAAAACCCTCATAACGAGTTAGTTATGGTACGGAGTTAAAAAAAAAACTATCACCGACAAGGGACGGCACTAAATTTGGCGAGTGAAATTAAATTATTCGCATATGTTGTATATGATATAAGGGGCCCGTCCGGAGTGCCCCTAATTTAACTGTTTATATTCATAGCGCCAACTCCATGTTGTATCGCTGAAGAGGCTTTGTTCATCTCATGAACGACAAATTTGTGGGTGAAAATTTTGACCAACATGGGACTTTCATAGCCGCTCCATGTTTGTTTATTTTTTTTCTGTTTCTACGAGTAAGTTTTGTTGATGGTTTCGTTAAATTGCGAAAATTCTAATCGAAAGTTTTGAAGGCAACAGGCTATGGATAGCTTTTCACAAACCGGCGGGTGCTAACTATTTTTATATTTTAATTGGTTTGAAATTATAATAGGTAAAATTATATTAACATACCCTGAAAGGAAAAAAATGTACTTCTAGCCATAACAAGGAAATTTTCAGCGAGAAACATAATATTCTGTCCATTTTACAAAATTTTAAAATACAACCTTCAACATTAATGTAGGTCAACCAAATAATTAAAATTCAGACCGTAAAGGAAAACACCGCGAGGAACCCATGCATTAATAACAAATTCTCATCGTGCTTTGTGCTTGGAAGTAGGGATGTTGGACGTGTTCTGATGGGTCGGGATACATAGGTATTATACGAGTACCTACATGGGTTAATCCAATATTTATTTATTTACAATATGATCATTTATGCTTATCTAATAAGTTTTACAAGACATCTGTGTCTGAACTAGATAATTTAATATCTGTATCTCAGACAACAGCGCTCTTCCTTATAAATATGACATTTAAAAGCTAACAAGTACTATGCGGCTCTAACAATATAAAAATTAATGCAAAAAAGAAAAACAAAACAGATTTATAAAAATATGGTGATGTAGAATATGTACCTGTGGAGATTTTCATCGAGGTAACTAATGTTGTTTTATAGTATGGCCAGTTCTTATTAAAAGAAGATGAAGCAATATTGATCAGACATAATACGTATCCATAAAACAAAAACAAAATGACTGTCGATCATCAGAATTATTTCAGCTAAAAGACGTCTGCTGCTGGTTATAGACCTTCCCCTAAGTATCAATATTATGAACGTACAACAAGAATACTAATTCTTAGAGTCAAAACCAACTCCAATATTATATTTACTAATCCCAATTACAAGGAGTTCGTGGATGACAAATAAAATAATTTAAGTTCGTTCCTCCCAGATTGACTACTTGACACTTTACACTTTGTTAAAACACAATTTTGACTTAAATTAAACAAGTTTCTTATGAATTGATGGTGTAAATCCTTTCATTAAATTCTTCGGCCACAACGTTTTATAGGATCTGTAGGTCGGATTCACGAAATAAAACTAATTAAAATGAAGGGTAACTGAAATCCTTTTGCGGATTCACGTCGAAATTTGGAAAATGGAACCGGATATTCTTTACGTCATAATGGAAAGGAAGCCGGATTGTGACCATTAAACATTTACAGAATGTAAGTAATTAAGAAAAATATAAGATCAGAAGAGGCAGACCAAGCAAAATCACTTCTTGCTAGTCATTATACAGGGTCAAATTAAATTAGCCAGCGAAGCTCCGCAAACGTGATTTTTATCGATATCTAAACACGACCAAATGAAAATTAAAAGAGTTGATGTTTTTTTTTTGTCGTCAACGACCGCTGTCAGTGTTGTTACACGAAGTAGGAATTGAAAAAATATGTTTTGAAAAAATATCGTGTTTAGATATCGATATCAATATTTCAAGTGAATACCCTAAACGCGGTCGAAGACTCCACAAAAAAAAAGCTTATTAATATTTTTTCGTTTTATCATTCATCATTTAGACTTCGATACCTATCACGTCTGTGAAGTTTCGCTAGCTTATTTAATTTGACCCTGTATATGTCTCTAAAAAAATGGTTTATTATTTGAACAAGACATGTAAACCTTAACAACTAGTGATTGGAGACTCCTTTTAAGCAGATATGGCCTGTGTTAGGAGACTTCGCTCTTCCAAAACTTAAATAAGTGTCATTTACTTGTTTTTTGAAAATGTAGGTAAAGGAAATTATAATTAAATTAAAAAAAAAGACAGATTTAAAACTAAACATGCAGCACGCAGCAGGCATGCGAGTCTGTGAGGGAGAGTGAGGGTGTGTGAATCTGAACGTGAGAGTGTGTGTATGTAGCATATAACATAAATTATTATGACTAGAAAAAAGTGAACATTGAGATGGCAGCTGATTGAGATGTATGAAAGAAGATGAAGACGTTCTTCGTCGAATCGTTGAGCTCCTTAAGTTCTGAGTTGACGTGCATAATTTACTAACGCGTGCACTGACTGGACAGGTTCACGTAATCTGTGTTGTTCTTTCCTCAAAATACCATTTCAGACACCAATCTACATTGTCTTTACATGATCTGACCATAATTATGTCTGGACTTTAAAAGAGACTGAGACCTCTGAGTTTGTTTCGGCCTTTTTTCTCAGAGTAGTCAGAAAGGAAACGCCGACCTCATCTAGTTTTTAAAATATGATTGACGCGTAAAAGTGTTGGTACAAACCTACTTACAGAAATAAAATCATTTATCATTTATTCGATCGATCGTGAGAGAGAGAGATCGATGTGATTACTTTTTGTTTATATTTTAGCAGTAGCTAAGTATAACATAAAATCATCTTCCTGACTTACATATAAAAATTACCATATAAAAATCTGTTCATCTAAAAAACTGGTAATTACTCGTATTATGTTTTGCACGCTTGTAGACTTTCAATCAGCATATTACAGCATATTATTGTATTGTTCCAAACTTTACGCTTTACCTTAACATTTTGTGCGGGGTCCTCTGGTACACACATAGTTTATAACCTGAATTAACTTGGTAGTACATTCCCGTGGGATATTTTCCGATATCCACACAGGCGAAGTTGCGGGAAAAAGCTAGTACCTATACAATGTAATAATAAAGTTAGTATTTTGATAGAATATATAAGTGAAACAAAAGCTTAATGTTATAATTCAAAAACCATGGGAACCACTTCAGAGCATTCCTAAGCAAAGTTTCAGTGGTTATGATATGGGCGAAGTGATGGACTTAAAGCGACAAAAATAAAACTATCATTTTAATTACTTACTTACAGGTTATAACATAAAGTAATCTTCATGTAACGATATATTAAGGCTACGTAAATAAATGATCTCATTCCCTGTTCCCTGATAATTTCCACATAAAGACTTTGAAAGTGGAAAACTGTAGGTGTTGTTCAAGATGATGAAAGGTTTGATAAAAGGTTCAACATAACTCTTTTCAATCAGTGGGCTTAGTAAATTCTCATACTTAACAATCAAGTATCCAAAGAAACGTAGTAAATGCTCTCACACCAAACATAGTCACAAAATCGCGTCGAAAATGTAGGGCATGGGGAAAAAATGGGGACAGAAAGTGAAAAATATGATACACAAAAAAATATTGATTGACAAATTGTCTCATCGAGTGTGGAGTGTCGCACTACAAGAGTGACGTTTTCAATCTCCGGATGGTTTTTCCTGGGAAACGTTCATACGGATGTTTTTACGGCATGTTGGGTATGACGATCGGATTTGGAAGCTTCCTTGAGTTTAGATGTTTTGTCGGGTTTATTCTTGTTTCTCTCTGCTGTAGCAGTGGCAGAAATATTTATTTGGAATTTAGGTGCTAGTTTTTTTTTTACAAAACTGCTACTAATAAATTGTCCGCATGCAAAAGCTGAATGGTAATGTATTGTATTAAGCACGAGCCTCTTTGTTTAAAATAAATTACATATGGCGAAATAATAAATGATGCCAGAATAGATTACCTAGATGACAGGATGAATTTCAAATTAGCATTTTTTTATTATTTGGTTTTGGCTAATAAGAATCTCCTTATGAATTAGCTATCCCTCAACTTGTACTACACGATGTAACAGGATTCCACCAGCTAGAACCAGTTCAAACCGGCCTTCAACTATTTTGCAAACCACCCCTTTGATCGAGTTTCCGACTCCTACATTCCATTGGTTTATAACTGTTGGCGATTTCGTGATAATAAGAACAAACTTTCATTATGAGCTTCGACAACTGGAGCTCGGAATTCTGTAATGCTGTTTATTTCTCAGCATTAAAAGTTTGTCTTTAATGTGGATTAAATTAATGTTAAAGAGAAGAAGATAGGAAGGTAGGCCGCACGCCAGTGGTAACAAACTAGTACAAGCTGGCCTCTTATTCTATTGAAACTCAGTATTACGCTAGCCAGCACTTGGTCAAAGTGTAACTTACCACTGCCGTGCAGCCTACTGTACATAATTATGTTGTTATATTGTGCCATTTTGGCTTGACAAAAGTTGATAGTCAAGCTCATTTCGACATGTTCATATAGTTTTGTGATTTGGTTCAATGACATGTTAATACTGCTCTTTTATGCTGATGAATGAAAAGATACTGGAAGATAGGAGAACACTGTTAGAATTAAAGTAAGCAGGGCACAGTTTCGCTGGCATCTGCAGCGTGACACACCCTCTGCGGTCTACTTCACACCAAGCTGAACCAGGAGTACTGCGGTACTACCAAGGTTCATAAACGAATTAGTGAACCATAAACCTATCTACCCCCTTTATTTTATTACGAGCTTTGTTCCGCTTTAGAGGCAATAAATGAGCAGATTTTGGATTTTATTTTTATTAGGTATAAATATAAATAAATAGAAAAAATAAAGTATTTTAATGATTCTTTATTGGCCATGAATTTTGGTGCATGGGTTGCACTCTTCAGTGAAGCACCTTGTGATAGATGACATTTTTCGTTTTATTATCAGGCGCAAAAATACAAACGGACAAAACGGGGACAAATAACGCTGATGGTCTTCCGACCAGTGAACATGCCACATATATTTGACCATGGGAAGAACATGGATTTTCTAGATTCAGACCACCAACTTTCAAGGAATGGCCTTATGATTCGTTAATGGTCATGGCGAATGCAAGGCTGATCGGAAATTGAAGTCGTTTAAACTCAAACGGCATATCGGTTGGGATCATCGGAATCCTCGGAATGAGAACTTCCTCACCTTCGAATTTTCTTTTGAGTATCGTGGCGTAAATAACATTGTTCATCAATTTACTTACCACCAAACGCGTTCCGTTGCACAGTTTTGGTTAGTTTTATGTTTCGAAGCATGATTACTACGGAGCCAACCTTTAGTCATAAACTGTGCGGTGGTAAGCCAGGCATATCCAAGGAGTTTAAAACTTCAATTGGATAGTTGGTGGCTTCATCTTCATTTGTTACACAGTCAATAGATTTGAATGAATGCAGTGTACCCATGATCTTATTCTGAATTATTTAGTTTGAGTCATCTACGTCTTTATTCTTAGCCGCCAAAATGGCTCGCTCACTAAACCATTCATTATTTTTGCCGTTAGTAATGATGTTTGGGAATACTTTGTTGATGAGTTCGTCTTTCGATGAGACAAAGTAACATACATTCGGAGGAAATGAAATCAATTCGCTCGATTAATCGACAGGTACTCGATCATTACCGATAGTCAGCAATTGCACAGATAAATCTTCAGCAGATGTATCGTTCAGCAATGCAACTCTCATGTTTGTTGTCAGCTGAAGTTTCTTCACGTAGCG
Source organism: Brachylomia viminalis (assembly GCA_937001585.2). Taxonomy (NCBI): domain Eukaryota; kingdom Metazoa; phylum Arthropoda; class Insecta; order Lepidoptera; family Noctuidae; genus Brachylomia; species Brachylomia viminalis. Next base: position 4,753,796 of record OW443299.2, on the reverse strand, counting down.
CCATAGATTCGATGATTTGAGGCAAGCGTTTATTTCGTCGACAGCAGTTGATCTTCGAATTACTGGCAGTGTTTGACGAAAATCGCCAGGCAGTAAAATCATTGCGCCTCCAAAACATCTCGAGTCATTGCGTAGATCTTTCAGTGTTCGGTTAAGTGCTTCCAATGCACGTTTATGCGCCATTGTGCAGATCATCGTCCCAGATGATGATTTTCGATGCTGATAAAACTTTGGCCATTGCGGAGAGTTTTGCAATATTAAATTTTGGTTCTTCAATAGTTTGAAGATTTAACGGTCATTTTAATGCTGAATAAGCCGTTTGGCATCCTTCTAACAATATAGCTGCTATTCCAGAAGAAGCAACTGCAAATACAATGTTGGATCTCGCACGAACAGTGACTAAATCTACTATCAGGACAGAAGGAATGTCTTACCAGTTCCACCAGGGGCATCCAGTAAATATAAACTACCGTTTCCATCATCAATTGCATTCATTAATGTATCATAAACTTCATTTTTTTGCGGATTTAACAGGGGTACATTCGTTTTAACTACTAAATCTAATTTCTGATGATCTTGTTCACGTTCCCGTCCAATTCTCGATTAAATGCGTCATTCATTTCACGATTTGGCGCTGGCATTCCTAACCTCACTAATAAACTACTGCACATGAGGTAACACATGTCTTCGATCAAGAGCAAAGCCTGATTATGTATTTCCTCTTTCATCTCAAGATCGCGATTTCTTGAACTGACACGAATTTGATGTAAAATGTCTTGTTTGATTGGGGATTGATGACGCCACACGGTCCATGAATCATATTTGTCATTACAACATCATGTGGGTCTGGATCGGCTTCGTGATCGGGAATCTTGGCACATATGATATCATCTATTTGGTCTGGTTGAATTCTTTCCACTAACCAAATAATAATGTGTGCGTGCGGCAGGCCTCGTTTTTGCCATTCGATTGAATACATCCAGCATCGAGTATCTCCAAAGACGCGTAGTTTAACAATGTAGTTCATCAGAGACCGCATTTTTTGCCTGAATACACGTGCTGTGATGTCGTGTTGATTACTTGATGTTTGTCCGGGAAGCAGCAATTGAACAATTTCTATCCATTTTGGATTACAGGTAAAAATAATAAAGAGATCTGGCCGACCGTAATCACAAACATATGTCATTGCATCTTGCGCATATTCATGCATATGACGCGGACTACCTATTACGTCGCTGGCAGAATAGTTAATCGACCAATAGTAGCTGCATTTCCTTTAGTACTAATTGCATCACGTAAATGAATATACGCGGAACGCAGTTTGACTTGGTTCAACCGAATAAAAGTTAAGCGCTCCGTTTCTATATATTTTTTTAAGTATTCCATGTCCGTCTCCTGGGTCTAAGGTACCTCCCCACCAATTTTCAGTCTAATCGGTTTAGCCGTTCTTGAGTTACAAATAGTGTAACTGACACGGCTTTCTTTTATAAACAGGGTGGCCGGGGAGTTGACGTTCAAACGTAAAATTTAGATACTTTATGATGAAAATTAAGATTTGATTGAACCCAAAATCTACATATATATATAATAATATTTCATGTCGACAACTTAACGTGGTCTTATTTATCATATCACCACTATGAAAACCATATCCGTCACATTGGCGAAGATGTTATGATTGTGTAAGTAACTGTTACATCACACCTAAATTTCAAGCATTTATGTTTAAAAATACCATTTCAGACACTACTCTACATGGTCCTCACACGATCTCACCGAGATTATGACTGGACTTAAAAAGAGACTGTGACCCCGTGAGTTTATTTCGTGTTTCTTTGCAGAGTAATCGGATAGGAAACACCGACCTCATATAGTTTTTTAAATATTCTTGACACAAACAATACAGAAAAATAACATTTATTTAAAAATTCAATAAAACGAACACATACCTACAAAAACAAACATATATTAAATTAAAGCCCGTAAAAATGCCAACAATTATTTGTTTTAATTGAACCATCACAGCGCCAACACGTCAACCCCCACGATAATTGGCTAAGTGGGCCAGTGTATTAGATCCCGTGGTTGTGGTCACGCGAGCTGGGGGCTTATGCCTTGTGTCAATGAGGTTTTTTGACTTGAGTGGGGGGAGGGGGGGGGCTTTCGTTTGGGTGGAGTGTGAAAAGAATAAGATACTTATACTTAAGTAACTTAGGGATTAACAGGCAGGTGAAGAGGAATGATGGTGGTGTTTAAGGTATGACAGCAGGGCTAAGCACCTCCCTGGGCGTCGGGAATCGCAGGCCGATTCCCGGACCACCGTAGGCGCGGGCTTGCGAACGGCGAGCAATGGGCAGCTCGCCGTTCGATAAGGACCAGGCCCGGGTCGACGGCGCGGTGTGTTCCACGCGCGCCTCAAAGAGATGTCAGCACCAATGACGGGGTTTGCTAGGACCGATGCCTGCTAGGGTTGCGGAAAAGTCCAAAAGGGTTACCGTGGCCCCTGGCACAGGCAACTGAAGGAACACGGGTGGGTTTTAGTCAGTAAGAGTCTGACACGCCCTCCTGCTCTGCCCAGAGCGGGAGAAGTTATTTGATGATTTCCCACCCACAAAAAAAAAAAAGGGCTAAGCACCTATTGTATATTGTGTCTTTACTTTTTATACATAGAACACTGCGGAATGTAATATCCAGTCGAACGATTGATAACTCGGTTGATTGATTAATTCAAATCATGAATGTCATTCTTTAGCTGTCGCATGGCATGGTAATTACACTGCAAAATGGCGTAGTGTGTCAATCTGTTCAACATTCAAGTTTTCTGACGGTACATGATGGTTAACTATCAATGCCATTTATTAAGGATGAGATTGCGATTTAGGAGGTTCACTATGGAGCTATATCTCCAAACTCGTTCATATATGAGGTCAATGATTTTGTCATAAACGTTTTGGTGGTAGGCGACTAACTAGGTAGGTAAAGTGGGCGTTCCGATCAAATTCTTGAAATAACTAAGTACAAAATATGTCCCTACGAGGTTAGTTATACGTTTCCAGATACTAGGCTGTGATCATTTTGGATTGCCTATAATTTTCGTTTTTACAGTCGTAAATATGAAACCTTCACAAATTGATATAATTGACACGTTAAATCTATTTCAGTCTAAGTGGTTTAATTTTTGTTGTCAAAATCGTATTTGTGTGTTACTTATTCTCGATGGGCTGGAATTGTATGAATAATTATGGTTTCTGATATAACTGAAAGACAATTGACCCAAGAGAAATTTTATGCATTAGCGAACATAACAAATTTTACCCCTCCTGGGTTCTACAATTTTAGAAGACAGCTTTTTTCCTATCATCGACAAAAAAAAAAACCACTAAATTTCGGACAGACTCTCCAAAATTAACATTTGTCATTCACCCTGAGTAGATACTGCTACTTTGGCCCAAATTTTACATGTTTTTACGTACTTCCCCTTTATGGAAGCAGCCACATCTGGTGGTCAAAATTGACACGTCCATTTTAAATGTGGCCTTGGTCGATCGAGCGTGGTTCCAAGCTACACTACCCATTCATTTTGGTGGGCTCAGCGTCCGCAAAATTACCAGTATTATCTTCTTAGTTCCTGTCCTCTGTCCACAGCACTGAAAAGTAGACCGGGGAAATTTTAGCCCCCTCCCTGGTAGACTCTGAAGTAAGTAGTTGGGCTTAACTGTTGCGGTGAACGCCTGGACAGCGGCTTGCTCGGATACAGATCAGCCCGGGAACCCATCTTCCCTGAGACAGTGGGAAGATGCCGCCACTCTGCAGGTCTACCAATACTGCTGAGTGTGCCCGCCTGCTGGCTGTGGGAGAACAGAAGTCGGGCCTCTGGTTTCAGGCGCTACTGTCATCTAACATAGGCACTTTTCTGGGTGACGCCACTTTCCAGCTCGCTACGTGTCTGCGTCTGGGCGCTCCATGAGAGGATTCGCATCGCTGCCAGTTCGGTGAAGCTGTCGGCTGCCTCGGACGCTATGGCTTATCTTTCAGTAGGAGCGCAGGCCTGATAGCACGGCACGCCAGCATAAATGACATCATCCGTCGTGCTTTGTCACCGGGGTGCCAGCTGTTTTAGAACCCAACCGACTGTTTTAGAGACCAGGTGGAATTAATGCCCTGGAAGTAAGGCAAGCCTATGATAAGGGATGCAACATGTGTCAACACCCTTACGCCATCCCATCTTCCTAGAACGGCGGGCTGTGCAGGTGCGGAAAACCTCAAACGGCGAAAATATTCCAATCTTATCAGCACGTTAAGCCGTTGGTCCTGCGCCTGATCTCTCTCCGGTCATGTCGGCCTGCCATCCCATCGATTATGAAAGTGAGGGAAGAGAGAGTGCGCCTGTCTGCACACACACTTGTGCACTATAATATCTCCTGCGCTGAAGGCTAGTCTCCGTTGAGTTTGGCCGCCATGGCCGAAGTACGATCTGGAAGACTAAATTAATATTATTTTTCTGTTAGCTTATAAATTAGGTAAATATTATTTTGCCTTAAAAAAAATGATTAATTATTAAAAATACCTATAAATTTTTCATGTCAGTCATTTTTTTTTTCAAAGACAAATACTTTAAGAGTTTTATGATTGAGTAAAAAAATACATACATCATTGTAACCATTTTTCTCTGTAACTGTTATTGCAAACAAGTCCGAAAAAAGGATTTTTTTATCTGCTTGTTTAATCTGATGTTTCTCAGGGGTAGGTAAGCAGCAATTTAGTATCACTTCTCGGGGCCATGATTTAATTATTTATCACATATCTACTTCTATTAGCTATAACTTATTCTTAAATCTTCAAAAGATTTAAACTCCAACACATTATTAAAAATTTTGTGAGTAAATCAGTATCGAAACATACCTCACTCAAAAAGAAACATATTTTTCGTCTGGTCGTAATTTAATATCATTACCTACAATCAGAAAATAACTTTCTACGCAATAATAATGTAATGAAAAATACCCCCTTCACTGGTTCATATTTCTAAACCAAATGAATGTATAAAAAAGTGGCCAAGTGCGAGTCGGACCCGCACACGAAGAGTTCCGTACCACCGTATAATATTTAACAACACATTTTTTTAAATACTTTAGTAAAAGAGTTCTCTCAATATTAAACTTTACATTCTTTTTATAATTTTTTGTTATAGCGGACATAGTAATACATACTCTGTGAACATTTTAAGGGTCTACCTATTACGGTTCAAAAGATACAGCCCTGTGACAGACGGACCGATGGACAGCGGAGCCTTTATAATAGCGTCCCGTTGGCAGCCATTGAGTAAGGGACCCTAATAACAAAAATCGACATCGTGCACTTGCGTGCTGCCATACCATGAATAAAATTGTAAGTTCAATGTTTAAAGAAAATTCTTATTTCTTATGTAAAGGTAATTTAAGTGTAATAAAGTTAGGCTGTGTAGACCTTCATGCTTAACCTTTATAAGCTTGATATTATTATGTATTGCGATGAAGTTCTGAAATGATTTATGTTTTAATCGCAGTGGTCACGGGATTAAAGTGTTTTATTAAAGATTTTTTTTTAATTAATTTAAAGTCTAGAAAATATCAGCTTTTAAAGAATTATGGGAAAACAAGGGCTCACATTCTCTTTGACAGCAAAATGTTCGATTTCATATTTTTCTGAAAAAATCGCCCAGTTTGTTTTCAGCACATTGTTGAAGACAAAATACATTGACGAATTGAAAATTTACAGGTAAATAATTTTACTATGACAACGGCGAGTTTTTTTGATGTAAATTATATTATAATTGAATTACGCCTACAATTCTATTTTCCGAACGCTATAAATACATAATATAAATCAATAAAAAGGCTGCTCTTTGTATACATTCGGTCATGAACGCACGCCCGAGTCAATACACCTTACCACTCAATTATGACGAAGTGAGAAGGTAACGAAACGTAATTTATTTACTATTCAACGGAGGGCGATTCTGAATATGTAAATTTATTGTGGCACGAATAATTTATTGTTAAATAATCGCTGAGCCTAAAGAAGCGGGTGCTTGCGTGACGGTTAAGTTGGGTGGTGGGTTGGATATAAGCGGTAGCGAGGGCGCCATAGCGTTTGCTGCACACTAAAAACACACAGCACACTGCTCACCTAAGTTTTCACGAGTTTTTTTTATAGAATAGAGACCAAAAACTCGTGATAACATAGGTGAAGTGAGCTATCAACAGTTTTACTCCCTAGCACTGCAGTGCGATTCTGTAACCACCTCACCATGAAAACTTAGGTGAAGTGAGCGTGGTGGAGTGAGCTGTCAGTGTCATCCCACTGATGCTAGGGATTGACCAAGCATTACATTTAAAATCATAATCGATATTTTAATAATATTTTTTCTGCAAATTGATAATTTTATATAATTTCAAAGCTAGTATATAAGTGTCTAAAAAAAACAACATTGAGTTACTAACTGAACTTCTGTTTTCCTAATTTATTTTAAAACCCCGCAAATTGTTATGTTTAGCCACTTAACTACATACTAGCTTTGAAATAATCAGCTGAATTTGTATTTTTTTTTCGTAAAATCTCGATTTTGACTGTAAATGTAACAACCTTGGTCAATCCCTACCATCCGTGGGATGACACTGACAGCTCACTCCACGCAAGTGACATTTATACAGAATCAACCTGCTGTTGAATTTTTTTATTTTTTTTTTTAAAATCTCGATTATGACTGTAAATGTAACAACGTTGGTCAATCCCTACCATCCGTGGGATGACACTGACAGCTCACTCCACGCAAGTGAGATTTATACAGAATCGACCGGCTGTTGAAATGACAGCTCACTTCACTTCAACCAAGTTGTCACGGTGAGATTTGTACAGAATAGACTGGCTGTTCTCTAACACTTCTTGATGGATTATGTGAAAGATGGTATGGCTAGAACGTGCGGTGACTCATGAGAGGACGACTTATATAAAGTGCAGTATGGAAGAAAAAGTCATGTTGCGCCGATCCCAATAAACTAGATAAGGGCGAGAGAATTATGACATTCGTGGTGGATTCAAAATATTGGTACCTCTTTATGTTGTAGATAGGTGTTTCAGACTAAATCCACTTCGTGTTTTTCCAACCTCAAGCCTGTGGCACTCGCATATATTCTTTGACTTCCTTGGTAGGTATTTACCAGCCTGATATTTAGGTGGACCCCATCACACAATTGCTGCCATTTCGTCATATAATAGTCGTAACTTGACCTCATGTAGAACATAAATAAGAGCCCTTCCACATTGATCCCGCACAACAAAACAAATTAGATATTGTACAAAACGCAGTATCTAAAAACGCAAAGCAATTACACTTAAATGCATTTATTGCGAAACTAAAGACCGCAAACGAAATAAAATTAATTAATTACCACAGCCGGTCGGTGCTTCATACTGACCGCTCGCAATTCATCACTTAGGCCCATTCGATAGCCACTGTTGCCTTAAAACGGCCTACAAATGTACACCAATTAACAAATAATTGCTGCTATAGATAACCGACTATAACTTATGGCTTGCTTCCTTAATATCGCTTCTGAATAACGCGTACGAACAAAATATTAAGGTATAATTATAACGCTTTAAAATATATTGATTGAAAGGTAATCACGGGGTTGGTGTGGTTTCAAACAGTATGTTATAATCCCACATAATATTTTATGTATTGGTTTACACTTCATTTTACTACATATTTTTTTTTGTATTTGAACTCCAAACGAATTGAAAAAGCAAAAATTAATAGGTAGTACTTCTTCGCAACTTTTTATGTCCGTTTAAATATGAACGGTACAACCCATGCCGATTTCAGCTCCGGTGCCTGTTTTGGTTTTCTACAACTACCTATAGGTTACGGGTGAGATTTCTCCTCTGCTGGTCTACAAAGTCATAAACATTTTGTTTTACCAAACGCCTCCAAACGGGTCTGTTGCATTTCGGTTTTAGACCTAAGGGTATCAAATGCTGACTTGGTTACCTGAGAAGATAGCTCGCGTCATTGTATGTTTAGTTCATATCCAACGTCGGCTCTAGACGTGAAATCACTAATGGCTTGTTCATATAACTCCCGTGCCTCTCGATTCTGCAAATTCGACAAGTCAAGATGAAAAGACGATAGGTTCAATAGTTCGACGGGGTCTTTGCAGTCGCAGTGCTAATTTTCTGATGATAAGTCTATGATCAGTCCAGCCATTGGCTCCACGCGTCACTCCAGTCACACGAACCTGACCAAAATCACGCTGTCGAACTATTGCGTAGTCAATAAGATGCCAATGTTTTGAACTCGAATGCATCCAGGTGGTTTTATACTTGGAGGTCTGCCCGGCTTGGGCGGAGCACCGCCGTGTCCTCGTGGAGGCGATTAGCGGTGGCGATTTCTCGCGTCCGGCCCTGGTCCAGGCCATGGCACGGAGCGAGAGGGCTTGGGAAGCCGTCACCTCCTTCTGCGAAGCAGTAATGTTCGCGAAGGAGGAGGCGGAACGCGTGAGGGAGAGGCAAAATTCGCGCCCTCACGCCCCTAGCCGCCGCAGGAGACGCCCTGGGTGTCGGGAATCGCAGGCCGATTCCCGGCGACCGTAGGCGTGGGCTTGCGAACGGTGAGCAATGGACAGCTCGCCGTTCGATAAGGACCAGGCCCGGGTCGACGGCGCGTTGTGTTCCACGCGCGTCTCAAAGTGATGTCAGCACCAATGACGGGGTCCGCTAAGGCCGTTGCCTGCTAGGGTTGCGGGGAAGTCCGAGGGGGATACCGTGGCCCCTGGCACAGGCAACTGAAGGAACATGGGTGGGTTTTAGTCAGTAAGAGTCTGACACGCCCTCCCATTCTGCCCAGAGCGGGAGAAGTTATTTGATGATTTCCCACCCTCAAAAAAAAAAAATGGTGTTTTTATACTATGCCATGCCCGACGAGCACTTTCGGCCACGTCTCACGATCTCGGCCTACTAGGGTATTGAAGTCCCTGAGCAGCAGGATTTCCTCCCGAGATGGTACCTTTGTTAGCGTTCGAGTGACCTCTTCATAATACTTATTCTTAACTTCATCGCTATCGTCCATCGTTAGTTAAATCAATCAGTCAGTCAGTCAGCTATGTCAATCTACGAAATAAAGCTTAAAATGCGTAAAAACGTGATTATTGTGATACTCAAATTGGGGAACGAAACTGACTCTTCTAAATATAGATTACTCGGTGATCTAGCTAGGAGAGCATCGATTCATCCAACATTTCGGTGTACCTACACCATGTAATTCCTCTCATGTACTTCAAAGCTTTTATGTACCTAAATACATTATTATATTAAATATGGACTCTTCTTGCCAGTCGAATATTATCGCTTAGCAAACCATAATATTTTTTTCATACTTGTTCCCTCCTGCTGCCTAAAAGCGGAAAATTAACACTGTTACAGAGTTTACTCGGTAACATTCGGTAAACTTTGGATCTTTTAAGATCCAAAACTTTATAAAACAAATCTCCTTAATTAAAAGGGTTTAATAGGTAAAGTAAACTAAGCTCGCTGATTTAAAGGGAAACATATTTTTACCTCGATCGTTCTTTACAAATCGTAAAAGCCTTCATAAAAATCGCTTAGAGGGCCCTTTGTAAACTTTGAGGCGCTTATTATATGATATTGCTTAATACCGTAACAAGCAAACAAGTTAATGTTAAACTTCCACCACAATTATAACTATTATTCGTGTAGGTTGGTTTTGCCTTAACCACAGTTAGTGAGGGTTTGTAAAATTTTACCAGTCTGTAAAGTTATGTGTCCTTTTTACAAAACCTTTTCTCTAAGTAAGAAGGTATGTATTTGCCTCATGAATTTGGTACATATAGCCACACAACACAGAATCACCGCACCGGCAGCGACTAGAGACGGAAGAAAAAATATAATTCGTGGCACCGAAAGCGCGTTGGGCGCATAATTTTACGGACCGTCAGTTGCTATTCAGTTCAGTTGCTTCTTGTGTGTTGTAGTGCGAGTCGACAGTGACACGATCGGTTTGTATGGAAACCGTTGACAATACCATTTCCAGCAGCAGTCACCGAGACGTCTGAGGTACAGCAGAAGACTCATGTGTTTGCCTTTGTGTTTTGTACGATCTGTCTTATTATCAAGTTACCTTTTGCCTTCATCGCCAGTATTACAATAAGGCCTATAAAATGCAATTGCTAAGGCTTGCAATGATGCATAAACTTAGATTAAATTTCATCACCAGTTTTTCAAAAGTACTCTTACTTTTCGATTTATTCTTTCCAAATATAGCCTTAGATTAGAATGGTATGTAATAAATTAGTTTATGAGCTTTGACTTCAGCACCTCCAGTTACTTTCCATAGTCACAAACAAGAATTGAAAGAGTAGGTACCTACTATAAGTACTATCGAGGAAGTTCATATCTATGCCCCTTTAGGACTATTTTTCCCTGTAGCGCTCGGGCGCTAACAGTAACTAACGTAAAACAGATGCGGTCATCGTGTTCACGGGATTTTGTTCTAAAACTGCTTAGATATGAACTTCCTCGATAGTACACTTGCTTGACCGTTGAGGAATCCCATCGCGTGACTGCTACGTTAAATAATTTCTTAAAGCTCAAATATTAAGCAAGCCAGTACGTACTAATCATATTAATTAGGTTAAAATATAAACCTTACAAAATGAAATCGTTATGCAAAAAAATAAAGCCAAGTAATGAGTTTTGGGTTCAGATATAATTAAACCGACCTTTTGTAGCTTTTATATTATTATATTCTGAACACGTTTCACAATAATAATATCGGTACAATTCCGCTTTGAAAGATTTGCTCCAACTGAAACACTTGCTTGAACACACATCGGAATCAAAAGTTGAAATTAATTAATAGCGTCATAATGATTGTTCGCGTTTTTCTTTTTAAATGGTTCATTAATGGTTGCTTCTTCTGGTTACAGGGAAATAAGGGACTTATTTATTATATTTTCAAAAGATTTTACGTATTTCTGTTCTAGTGAAATTCATAATTTTAAATTGATTGAAAAATAAATTGGCTATTTAGATAGCATGTATTGACGGCGCATTGCTAGCGCCATTTGTTGAGAGATACTTCGGAACGAGATTTGACAACTGGCAGTCTGGCGGAGTGTCGTCGAGGCGATGGTCAGCGCGGCCATGTTGAATGTCAGTTGTTGTTTTTCGGAACATCAACGACGAGGGCACCACGTATCCGAAGGATCACTTTAGTTCCGAGTAATCTTGCCCCTTTTTGTTTCAAAAATAATTGAAATCAATTGATTAAGTGATTTCCTAATTACTAGTGAACAAATTTTAGTGAGATTCAATAAGGAAGATATTTTGTGCGATTAAATTACTTCTGACTGTGACTCGAGTGATTCTTTGTTGGTTCCTACCCACATTACCACTTATTGAAGACAGGGCCGAATCTAATGATGACGGGCATATATTCATGTATATATATATATATATTGAATATTTACAAAATATAAAGTAACAGACTTAAAATAATATTAATAATATGTACATGTATATAAAAAAGAAGGAAAAGAATCATAGGATTCATAGGGCGTCGAAAAATTCGTCCGCATCGCTGTCAACAGGAAACGTGCCCAAAAGACTTTTGGCCAACAAACAAGCCAGCCCTCTGATCACGTGAAGAGTCGACCAACCGCTTGGCGGTGTCGCGAAAAACTAAGTGGGCACTCGGACCCCATGGCCCTAGTGTTTCAACTCCAAATGGCTCGAACATATAATTCCTAATAAGATTGAAATATTTTCGCCGTTTGAGGTTTTCCGCACCCTCAGCAGCCGTCCCAACACAGCCCACCGTTCTAGGAAGATGGGATGGTCCAAGGGTGTCGACACATGTTGCATCCCACACCAAAGGCCTGCCTAACTTCCGGGGTATTATAGTAATTCCGTCTGTTCTCATCCCATCGTCGAGTACCAAGCCGATGCAATGGGTTCTAACAACGCTGGCACCCCGGCGGTGACAAAAGCATGGTGGATGATGTCATTAATGCTAGCGTGCCATGATATCCGGCCTGCGCTCTTCTTGCAAGATAGGCCATAGTGTCCGAGGCAGTCGACAGATTCACCACGCTGGAAGTGATGCCCGTAAGGAGTGCCCAGACGAAGACAAAAGAAGAAAAGAAGAAGTAAGTAGGAAAACTAACTAAAAATAAATGTAAAGATGATTATAATAAGTTATTTAAAATGTGCTAAATTCTCCCTATCAGCTTATAACATTAAATACCTACTCCTGGTTAACAGTCATGGCAGCTGAAAACGTCACTCGCAAGTTATCTATAACCACATTACTAGGATGGTATCAGTAGGTAAATTTGATGTACAGTCACGAGCACTGATACACTTAGCAAAATTTAAAAGCGAATTTCTCGCGGAATATTGATTGCAACTTCGAAATAATACCTATTTCATATCATAGGTTCTAAAATACTATGTTCGTAACAACATAAAATTACAATAAATATAGTAGGAGAAAATCACATTCAGAAGTTGCTAAGTATACAGGGTGTTTGGCGTATGGACCGACACAATGTTTCCAGGGATTTGGGGGGTCATTAGCTAGGTTCTACCCATACACCCTTTGTCCCAATTTTTTTTTAACGAATTTAGAAGTTGTAAAATTTCATACAAAAATAAACTTTGGAAGCTTGTAAGGAATTTTCTTGAAACCAGTTGTATCACTGCCACTACACCCACAAACAAAAAACTTACTATTTCGAATAAAAGGAAATATTTTGGGTGTTTTTTTCATTAAAAAAAAAATCATATGTAACCAACCGTGACGTTTGGGACAAAGGGTGTATGGGTAGAACCTAGCTAATGACCTCCCAAATCCCTGGAAAATATGTGTCGGTCCATGCGCCATACACCCTGTATACATATTGGTGCTCGTGACAGTACCCAGAATAAGAAATTATTCTGGCGACCGAACGCTTGATGAAAACGTACCATACCTTCTCAACTAATTGCCTACTGTTATAAGAAGACAAGAAATAAAAGATAAGTTTGCCAAATTACCTAAGCAGATCTTTTTCAGTAGTTTGTAAGCGATGTCATAATTGTTACTTCATAATTAATATATAATATTATGTTTGTTACTATATAATTGCAATAAGTTGAAATTAAGTGCTTGCACTATTAAACCATATTATTTTGTAATGCTGTTTGTCCTGTTCCCGCAGACAAACCTTGAAAACGGTTTTGCGGGGCATAGATCTGAAGTTAAGTTTTTTTAAAGAACTTTGTAAAGATAAATAAAAAAAAAGTGTTGTCATCCAGCATAGTGTCTATGTTAGGTGACAATAAAAAAATGACACACTTCTCGCACAGCACATTGCACAGTTATAGATTTAAAATTCTAATATTATCGAGCAAAATGTATCTTATTTCGTACCCAAACTCAAACATAATAAAATAGAATTGTAATTTTCATAAATTTTTAGTTTTAACAGCAATGCGTGGTGTTTCAGCTTGGTTTTAAAGGTACAAATTCGTACCGCAACACACCCAAACTGCAAAACCAGTAAAGCGTTTTCACCCATTCGATAAAATGAGATTACGGAGTTTTCGGAGTTTTCTCATCTGGAAAATTTCCTCAAACATCGTCCCCTGTATACACGTCCGTTAATAATGGACACTGGTCATTGTACTCGGAAGGGTCATCTCGGTGACAACGGCGTCGACGAAATTCACTTCAACACAAGGAACCTTAAAACTCACACACAGAAACTGTATACGGGACAATTACACACACACGGACTAAGAATAGGACTCGCAATCATAAAATGTGCAGACAGGTACACAGAAGGCTATCTAACAAGCCAAAACAGGCACACGCCTACATAGATGCGCAGATACCGTGTGCGGCAATCTTGGTCTATCTTGGTCGAATGCCAGCCGCACGTACGCGAAGCATGTCTATCTAAGTGTGCGTGCATTTTCGCTCTTCGTATGGAGCCGACCTTCTGTGGTAACTTATTTTGTGTTACAATTCTCGCATAGATTCCAACAGGTTGTGTTAGTGTGAGTTTCTGAGAGCATGTCAGTGTTGTCCAAATATTTCTGAATGACCAGCCTCCTTCCTTCTCCAGTCGCCAAATTGTAGGAGCGCAGGCACACCCATTGTGTTACAAACACTCATTTTTATTATTATTCGGCCGCCATTTAATTTTCTCGGTCCGCGTTCGGATGTTTTAAGTGTCGTACGACTTTTTTTCCCACGGACCGCTACGGACATCAGCGTTAACTTTTATTTCGGGTCTGTTTTGGTGATTTTTAGGGAGGACTGCCTGCTTTTAGCAGTACTTTACGCTGTAATGCCTATTATCTGACGCTTTAGTGTTTGTATGAGGGTTATAATCTTTGCAAGGTGGCTGCAACAGAATGAATGATAGTGGACGTGGAACAAGTTTACTGGCGTACAAACAATTGACATGGTCTAATGTCTATCAGAAGATTTCTAAAGGTTGATGATGATAATGGTACTACTATGTATTGTCTCTGCATCACCCTAAGGTAGACTGGTAGAAAATGCCCAAGGCATTAAGTCCGCCTTTGTACAGTTTTTACTTGTGCATAAAGTTTTAATAAATAAAATAATGGTGGTATTAATAATAATAATATGAGACAACATCCACACAAGGTCTTCAGGTCCCGAACTAGGTAGAGAGCCTGTACCTGTACTTATATACATATACAAACCCAGACACAGGTCAAACAGGCATGTTCAGGCACACAATAATGTTTGACTTGTCCGGGGATCGAACCCGGGACCAGCGGCTCAGAAGACAGTGTCGCTACCAACTGCGCCAACCGGAAGCTATTTTAGGGGCACTAGATACATTACGTTACCAGAAGGTCGGCTCGTTCGTTGGCCAAAGAATTAGCACTGCTATTCAACGTGGCGATACTGCTAGTCTTCTCGGCACGTTTCCGGATGACAGCGATGCGAACGAGTACTCCGACGCCCAAGTGACAACAAAAAAAGGTTTTTTTATTTTATTTATATGTATATTTAGTAGTTAGTCACTTAATAGTACCCAGTGTAAATAGTTAGTAGTGTTTTATCTCGTATAATTAATTATTTTAATTAATATAATAAATTACGCATACATTTTAGGGAACTTGAGGAAATATTCACACTAAGGATTCACCTCCACGCAAAATGCATTGACAAACTGGCAAGAAGTTTGTTTTGTTTGTAGCTACAACGTTAAAGCCTAATTTACACGATGCAATTTAATAATCCCCCCACCCCACCCCCGCCCTGCCTTCTGAGCCGCTGGTTCCGGGTTCGATCCCCGGACAAGTCAAACATTTGTGTGCATGAACATGTCTGTTTGACCTGTGTCTGGGTGTGTATATGTATATAAGTATGTATATCAGTCATCAGGTTACCGTAGTACAGGCTCTGCCTAGTTCGGGACCTGAAGACCTTGTGTGGATGTTGTCCCATATTATTATTATTAATTGCCAGTTGCATACCATGCATCAATTGGAGCAACAATAATGTTTAGACAATGGAGTTCATTTGTTGCTTCAATTTGATTGTATTCTACTATAAAATTGAAGCAACCAATTGAAGTATTCTAATCATCTAAATCAGGTTTTAGGTACTGCTTCACATATAGGTCCTTGTGTTCTTTTGAAGATCTTAAAGCTCGAAACCAGTCAGCTCAATATTCTTCAACAGACAAGTCCAATTTGATTACCCAGATTAATCCAAGCTAGTGCTCAAGAGGCCGTCAATTTGAGTGCACTAAGTGTCTCGGACATTCGGACGTGGAGTACAAACGAGGGACTCGGCAAGTAGGGCGATGCCACAATGGGCCCACCCGATGACGTCACAGACAATAGACGAGACGCAGTTTGACCCTGTTGATCCTCCTTGAAAAATGAGGCAGGAAATAAACTCGAAACACAATAGCTTCCACTATGAAAGGAATTATTTCGTAAGTACTATTGCGTTAAATATTAAGATTGAAGAAGTTAATGCGATTTGTTGTTGTGTGAAAAAGAATATGAGCGTGGTTTTCTTTTGCTCGCTAGGTATTAGCGAGTTATTGTGCTTAGTTGGTATGGGTGGAAAGATAAAGTGACAATACAGGATTTTTATAGAAATAAAGTCTTGTTTCTTTTTTTCTTTGTATTTTCTATGCCTTTTCTATATTCCATATCTACTGAATAAAACGTAGGTACCGAATTAATTCCTTCAACTACGGCTATTTTCATTCTCTGAATGCAAACACTGGTGGACAAAACAAAAAACAGCATCTTTCCTGTTTGTCTACTAACACAAAGATTTTAAATTTCATCAATCGTTCGAAAAACTCCGTTTTCAGTTACCTTTTCGCTGATCAAACAAAACCCTTATTATCCTAATGTATTACCCAAATATATAATCTTCAAACAGGTCCAAAGGACATTACATGACCAACGAAAACAGACTAATAAACATAATATTTTACTAGAAGGTCTTTCAGCTGTCTTTTGGTAACAGATTTTTTATTACACAAAGGATATTTTCTACATTCGTTTCCTCTATTTTCGAAGCATCAGCAGTGACAATATCAATGTATAGTATTTTTTCTTGTGTTAGCATTTTATATGAATATCTTCATCATATAATACTGGTATATCGTCTTGAAGTACATACACCAGAATACACACATACATATGCCAGACATATGCCAGAATAGTTTAGAAATCAGAAACCGTAGCAAAAACGGTCGTATTTCCTGTTGTGATTGGTAGTATCTTGTCTTTATTATTACGATGGTTATGATCCTTCTTTTTTGCTTGTTGTATGATATCTACGATATAATATTTAACCGAATATAAAAAAAGGAATTAAATTATGTGGCATTGCTAGATAAATTTCATTTATTCACGCATTCATGCAAACATAGAGATATAAGTATTTATTTCTTTACACACATTATCTTTACATGCACATCATTATTACATGCGCATACATAAATGCATTATCCTAGCAAATTCTCATGTCAAATCCACAACTGCTACAACTTCACAAACTTTCTCACGCTTCTTCATAATGGCGCAATGTAAACTAAATTTCAATATAGATAAAATTACGTAAAAAAAATACAAATTTTACCCAACTGTCCCTAATCCCCAGTTTGGTGTGAAAGCTGAGGTTGTGGAGGTGTCATCGTAACGGGATAATCCTATCGATTCACGCCGAGCCCCTTCCACTTTATGGCTTCCGTATCAATTTCAATAGTGCCTAATCTATCTCTAGTATTTTGGTTGGCATTATATCGATTAATTAGTTTTCATTGTGCTGTGGGTAGGTGTTCTGAGTATTGGTTGAGAATAGGCCACCTTGACTTGCCCTGAACTTGTCAAAAGGGACGATTTAGGGCCCGTACCCACTGGTGGCACAGCGTGGCAAGAGAGACCGTTTCGAAGAATTTCGTAGGTTATCATTAAAAAAAAAATGTTTCATAGAAAAGTGAGATACCTACGCGGTAAAAATGTAAAGAACAGTTTTTATTTTTTAAATATTCGACTGTATATTTCAACGCAGGGGGTTCAGAATCATACGTACTGAAGTCATGGTTAGATTTCATAATTATTTCAACAGAAGTTGATTTGAAAACAATTGAGAAGAATAAGATAAGGAGGGGAAGAAAAGATAAGTCTGGACTCACACATTCTGAATTCAGAGTCGGAATTCATACTTTGAATTCCGGCAAGCTGCCTCACACATACGAGTATATTAAAAATTCAGATAAATCATTAGTCTCGTGTTTCTCGACAATCGAATATTTGTCTATCGAAAGTGTGGAGTTAGTAAGTCATCCTCCTTACATTCCTAACCTGGCACCTTGTGACTTTTATATATTTCCAAAAATAAAAGATAACTACACTACTAAAGATAACCTAGAGGAATTCATTTTATGAACCCTGAAGATGCCGTGGCTGCGTTTAAAAAAGGCGTGGAAGAAATCCCTAAAGAAGAGTGGGCCTCGTGTCTCGTGTTTCAGGAAAACGTCTTGGTTAAGGAAGAGGAATTAATTTTCATCGAACTACTTTTAGCTTTAAAGTTTATATTACAAAAGAAAAGAAACGCAAACGTAATCCGGAATTCAGAACGCTCGTCAGTGTCATTCTTACAGATCGATCTAAGACAATCATAATCTGAAAAAATCTGAATGTGTGTGGAGCCCATAGATATAACTGTCTTTAATATTTCTGTGGTGGAGCCTATTTAAACTGTATGCAATTCCGGGTTTTCTTAATTAATATTATGTGATTATCTCGAAGTTGTGAAGGAGTATGTGTACCTTTTTTTTTTTTTTTTGTTTCCGGGGTGGAAAGCCTCATGGATGTCCGCCGCCCTGGGGCGGGCGGCGGGGTCTGTCAGACCCTTACTGACTAAAAACCACCCCGGTGTTCCATTTCACACCTACGCCGGGGGTCGTGGAAACCTACGATCCTTCCGCAACCCCCGACTGGTGCCGGCCCGCCACTGCGGGCCTCTTCGGGTCTGGGGGGGGAGTGAGGTGTTTGACTGCCCCCGCAACGTTTAAGAGGGGCGCGCGTGGAACACTACGCGCCAGCACCTCGGGTCCTTTTGTGTGGGGGGCGACGGACGCCCCCTAGTCCGTCGCCCCTGGACCCATTTAGGGGGGCTGGAAGAGGGCGTTGTCCGCCCTCCGCCGATGCCCGGTGCGCCTTCTGCGGGCCGGGTGAGTGGACGAGATCTCCCTCTCCCTTTCCGCAGCCTCCTTCTGCGAGACGACTGTCTCACAGTGAGTATGTGTACCTAGGACAATTCATATGGCTTATCCGGATCCAGTTGGGGTGGGCAGCGTTTGGAAAATTTCGTCTAGTCTTTTCGTCGCCTATCCCGCAATGTTTGAAGATTAAGGACTTCAACCAATGCGTCCTGCCTGTTAACATGGACGGTGCCGAAACGTGGATCCTGATAGTCAGGCTGGTCCACAAATTCAAGGTCGCCCAGCGTGCTATGGAGCGGGCTATGCTCGGAGTTTCTTTATAAGATGAAATCAGAAATTAAATTATCTGGAAAAGAAGCGGAACTACCGCCATAGTTTGCAGAGTAAGCAAACTGAAGTGGCAGTGGACTGGCCATGTTTGTCGAAGGACCAATGGCCAGTGGAGCAGACGAGTCCTGGAATGGAGACCGCGTTTTGGCAAGCGTGGCGTGGGATGCCCCCTAGCTAGATGGTCCGACGATCTTAAGAAGGTGGCTGGGACTGAATAGGCGCGGAAGCCGGAAGACAGGCAGTTGTGGCGCAGCCTGGGAAGGGCTTATATCCAGCAATGGACTGCGATAGGCTAAGTTGATTGATTAAAAAGGCACACCATCTGCCCAAAAGTACCATAACTAAACTAAACAACACACACCAAACGATATTTTTTTCAGAACAAATATAATCAGACTAGCTCAGAACAAAACCAACTCACACAACACATTAATAAACATTTAGTCCCAACAAATTTACTATTGTACGGGGCCACGAATTTAGCTGACGACGACGCGAGAGAGTTCATTAAACTTGAATGTGTGAGACTGGGGCTACGTCTCTGCAGTTTTGCTTGAATACTGATATGCTACCGGGTTATTTTCGTCAGTTACGAGTAGTTGCTTTAAGATTTTGTGTGAGAAATCTAGTGTTGATAATGTTTATAGGCTTTTTGTTACAGTTTTGAAGAAAACTGTGAAAGCTGTTGGTTTGGCAATGCACATAAAGTGAATAATAAGATCTCAAATCTCAAATCGTTTATTGCAATCCATAATGTACAATTACAGGTTGTAGAAAGAAAAATAATAGAAAAAGTTATGGACCCTGTCGGGCACAGCAAATTATTAAATAAGTAGAGAGAGGAAGAGCGCTTTATTCATTTTCTTTGTTATTAACTTAGAATTACCTACCTACCTATTATTACCTATGTATTTATATCTCCATTCATTCATCTATTCTATTAATATTTTATACGCAGGTATATCTATTCATTTATCATTTATTTAATTATATTTAATATTGCTTATTTATTTACTCGCTTAATTTTTTGTTATTATTATTAATGTAGTATATTTATTAGGTAGGTATTGTTTTATATTTATTTTGTTATTTTACTTATTAAAATAAATATCAATTATTCATTGTTATGTATTATTATTATGGAATTTATTCGTTAGATATTCTTGTACTGTGTAATAGCTTTTTTTAATTAAGTACTGCTTTAGTTTATTTAAAAATAAACTGATTTTATTTTGTTGTTTTATGTCTTCTTGTAATTTATTATATATTTTTATTGACATTGAATATGGACTAGATGAATGTAATTTAAGGCGGGACGGGGGCAAATTTGGTCTATTTTTATGGCGAAAATAATAATTTGTTTGTATGTCTCCCCGTGTGCTGTAAGAATCTGGATATTTACGGACTGATTCTAAGACACAATTCTAAGATATAAATACCAACTAAGATGCGAATCTTGTGTTTTTTAAAGAAAGGTTTGCAACTATCTGTTGGTTCTATATTGGTAATTATTCGTATTAGCTTTTTTGGAGGGTAAATAAGGAGGGGGCGTCTGTGCTATTTCCCCATAAGATGATGCCATAGTTAAACCAAGCGTGGGCATACGCGTAGTATGTGACTAGTCTATAGACTAAGATGATAAATAATAACACGTTTGATCACGATTCAGCTTCTTTGCATCATACAAGTCAACATAGGTATAGACAAGTTCGGGCGAAATTTGTCTCTTTGTAGGCAAACATACATTTTTCGAATATAATTATGCTTTACAACATAACATAGGTAGCCTACAGCGGCGGTAGCCAGGTAGTATCATCATCTTGACCTGGTGCACATATTTTTTACACGTTCTAGCACAAAACTCACAAACTCATAGATGATCAAACTTTTTTCGTTTGCAAACTTGTCTGCACGTGCGTCGATGGCGGCACAACGAAATGTCACCATTTTAAATATTACATTTTCTGTGTACAGTATATAGTATTATTGTCCTCTCATTTATTTATTTTTAAATTTTAATAAATAAATCCGAGGTAATTGAATTCTACCCCATTAACATGATTTTCGCCGTATACATTCTGGCTATCCAATTATGGACGAACAAAAATTGTTCGTGCATGAATCCAACAAATGATTATGTTTGTGGATGAATGGACGAACATTATATTGGCATTTCAGAAGTACAATGAGAGGAATTTATAAAAGTGTATCTTTTTAGGTTATACGATTTTCTATTTTCTCGTTTATATAAGTGCATAGTATATGAACTATAATTATTGTAATTGGTTTTCAACCGTTTGAGTTAAAATAAATAAGTAAAACAATTTATTGTTTCATAAACAAAACCGAAATCCCTTCCCGGTAATTATAATAACGACTAAAACCTTATTTATTTATTTATTTATATATTCTTTATTGTACACCACAAAAAACATAACAACAAAAATACCAAAACCTTCACCATAATGTGGCCTACATTTTCCACGCATACACACTGTCCGTCAGTACTCAAACGCTTATCTCTTAGCCAAACGCGCCCAAGTTATAAATGATCACCGGTTGTCCAAACATTATGCGACGCCACGCGCCGGTCAAGCCGAATAATTAATGATTACGTAGTCGCCGGCGCTGCTCCGCGTTGGCAAAAATCGACTTTGAACATAATCGAGTGTTTGTTTATGAAATGTTTTATGATTTCGTGTTATGGTGTTTTGAGTTTTGTACCAAAGGCTGCAGACGGAACCTTTGACTGACCGGTTGGCGCAGTTGGTAGCGACCCTGCCTTCTGGGCCGCTGGTCCCGGGTTCGATCCCCGGACAAGTCAAACATTTGTGTGCATGAACATGTCTATTTGACCTGATTCTGGGTGTGTATATGTATATAAGTATGTATATCAGTCATCAGGTTACCGTAGTACAGGCTCTGCCTAGTGCGGGACCTAAAGACCTTGTGTGGATGTTGTCCCGTATAAAAAAAAAATATAAACCTTATTGCTAAGCCTCTCTATCTGTTTGTCTGTCTGTCGCTGTGTCTGTTACCTTGCAATTTAGACCAAGGTATGAAAGATGAATTATAAATGTTGTGTCTACTGTTTTCGTTTATCGTTTACACCTAAAACCAAGTTATACAGACTAGTTGCATACAAAACTCTTAGAAAACATACACGTACAAAGACACAATTTTTAACGATACATGTCAGAAACAAAGACAATACAAACATGACATGTATTTGACAAGTCTTTAACAAGGGTTGTTTAAAACAAATATCACAACTTGTAAATGGGTGTAAACTCGGGGTAACAAGACTGTGTCTTAGGAAGCCAGTTAAATCACAGAATACGAGTACTTAAAGCCGCTATCGTGACAAGTGACAAGTGTTCTTATCAAGTTCTTTTGTCACTCCATTCGTGCTGTGATGTGTGTGTGTGCTTCGATGTTTTTCATAAGAAAGATAATAGATTTAACCAAGAGTACGATAGAAAACATAACTGCAAGGCGCAAGCTTAAAATAGCAGCTTGAAAAAGAATATTAAAATAGATAAAAAATAGAAGCTCAATAAAGCAGAATATTGTAAGGAGACCTGTTCGATTCGTGTCCAGCATTCGATATTTAAAAATCTAATTGACTACAGACTACAGGACTTGATTCTAGACCCCCTAGGACAGGAGTTCCCAATCTTGTTTATTATGCGACTCCTTTTACAAGTTGTTATTTTTTTGTGACTGCCTTGTAGAAGAAGATACCTGCCTGTAGCTCTATAGTCTAGCAGCTACTCATTTAAATAATCCAGCTAGACTCTAGCTAGATTATTTTATACAAAGAAACCTCCAAAGAATATAATAAACTTATTAAATTTTATTGACTTACTAAAAATATTATTTACTAGGCTAGGAAAAACAGTAGGTACAATTAATGAGTAAATTAATAATATAGTTTGTTGTAAAGTCGTTAATTTTATTATAATACAGTAAACAACATTAGAGTCCATTTTTACTAACAAACTGTATTATTTCAACCTTAAATCCATATTAAAGTTTCGTCCCGATTCACCCCTGCATCCATATTCACCCCGTTTTACCGGCGGCACTTGATCAAAATGTATATTTATTTGAAAAAAAAAAAAAACAATGAGAGCTGAAATTAATAATAAACTAACTTATCACTCGGTTAAACCCCGATAAAAGACGCCTGTTTCTATAATTACTCTTAAAATAGATTCTAATCAATAATTCGAATAGACAAAAAGCAGCACGCGTGAAACTAAATAATTTATTCAACAGTAATTTATAATTCATGTTGATACTGATAGGCCATAATTGGCTGTCTGTATGTTGTCGAATCTGTCTTCACTGTTACATATTAATCGAGCTATTTAAAGCTAAAACGGGCTATTTTGTTTGTATTTCCGTAACAATGGGATTTAAATTATTTAGTCAATTGAATGTTCGTTTGGACTGGAATAAAATGGAATATGTCAGTGGTTTTCGAATGGTTTGTGTGGTATTCAATGTTAAATGAGTAAACCCCCATTTACATGATGCGAGTTACTTGCCCGAAGCATACAATAAAATTGATAAACAAATGAATTACATCGTCTAAACACCCTATAGGCGGTCTAACCTAAATTGTTGCTTCAAATTATGGTATGCCCCAGGCAATTAAATCGCACCGTGTGAAGAGGAGCCTTCACACGGTGCGATTGCATACGGGCGCGACGTGACAGCGTAACGCGATTCTAGTAGAACAATTTCTATGAAAAGTTCATGGAAATTGATCTACCAGAATCGCGTCGCACCGTCGCGTCGCATCTGTCTGCAGGAGCCTTAAATCACGCTTAAGGATAAGTAGCTATGTTGTTTTTTATATGGAACAAAACAGGCAATCGTTACCTAAAGACAGTTTTTTTTTGCAAGCGTATGTGTGGGCAAAGATCGCAGACTCCGGCAAAGTTGTTAACGCCGCCTACAGACCAAGATGTTTGCCAATGCGTCACCCACATAAGAAGATTTTTTTTTGCATATTGAGAATTCCACATTGCATTATCAGCCTCCTATCTTCGAGTGGGAGTGGGTTGTAATGACGCGTACCACCACGCGGGCCCAGTGCGGGTTGGGAGATGAAATGAAAAGTTTATTTCTGTAAGTAGATCTTTTAGACACTTTTACACGTCAATATTTTAAAACTAGATGGCGCCGGCTTTTCCTTGCTGACTGATCCCTGAGAAAAATGCCGAAACAAACTAATAGGTCATGATCTCTTTTAAAGTCCAAACATTGTATTATTAAGATTTTAAGTGAGTCTAACAATGCAGGGCCTTGTCTGGGACGGCCTTTTGCAGAAAGAGCCATTGCAGCGTTGAGTTGATGATGTCACGTCATGTCTTCGAATTTTTGGTTCTAGAACATGTCGGTTTTCTTACGATGTTTTCCTTCACCGTTTTGAGAGCAGTCGTGATGAAATGATTTAAACAAAATAAAGCGCCAGGTGCCTGGGTTCGTACCCTCGGCCTACAACTCAAAACTCGGGGCCGTTACCACTGGGCCAACATTGCTGAGACACATTATAAGGTTCAAACTGAAAAGATTCCCAATTTTTGTTTAAACAACAGCGACCACATCCCTATCTGAAATCATTACTTTCCATCAAACAAACATGAAGCTATTACTAATACCAATAATAATCCCAAGCAATGAAATATCATCTAGTATCCGTTTCCGACAATCAGGCCAAAATGCGGGCCAATTACGAGCTCAGGTGTTGGCTGTTCCATGCGTTGGCTGTATGCCAGAATTTGGCATCGGATAAACAATTCTGTTTTCCAAAATGTACCTACTATTAGGGTACGTGACGTGTACTAAGTATGCTTTATGCTGATGTAATCTGCAAGCTAAGAGATGCCGTCAAGTTAGGTGTCTGCCACTTTTGGGATCATACTTCAGGCGCGGTAAAAAGCAACTTTTTATGTAATTTACAATATCGCACCGCGGAAACAAATAAGGTTCAAAACAGCGATGCGTTGAATTGACTGATCTGTTAGTCGTATTGAATGACCACCAATTAAAAGTATTTTGCAGTTTGAATGAAGTTTGAATATATATTTTTTTACTTATAATTATTTTTATTTTTTTTTATTTATTAATTCACGGCTCAGTGGAACAGTTTTTAGGTATTTTTTTAGTTGATTAAATTCCCTTTATTATCATTATATAAAATAAGATAGTTTACGCTCAACATTTTGAGAATTATGCGACGAAATCAAATTTTTTGATGTCTTTTTTACTAATGTTTTATGTTATACTATTTTATTTTTATGAAATATTTTTGAATAAATCTTTTCTTTCAACATTTGCCCAATACACTCAAATTTTTTGTAGGTTTTAATATGTAGCAATACGTCTAACTGTGCGACAAAAAACTGAGCATTTTCAGTGTCCTACTTTTGGGCAGCGCAGCGTCTTAAACAGGATATTAAGTACGTCTCCTTGTCTAAGCTAAGAGTCTAGATGATGGTAGGTGTTGTATTTAATAGAGGAAATAATAATCGGAATAATAAAATAAAAAATAATGTGCTATCCAGATCCTTCAGATTTAAAATAGTCAACGTTTCTACAGTTAAACTTAACATCTAAACAAATGAAGTTCCAGTGTGTCCTGCTGTCTGCCTGCTACAGGAGCTGATGAAAGGTGATAAAGTTGCCAAGCTCGTAGCCAAATTCAGGGCTGACTTAATATAGCCTTAATATTGCTATCAACACGCTAAGATGAAGAACAAGTGAACAAAAAAATCATGCTTGTGTTCTAAGCTTCTATACAATAGATCGTACTCAAATTCACAAATCCTTTTGCAAAAATCTTTCTCTTACGAGAAATTTACACGCAAAGACTAAGAAAATACTTCAAGGTAGGTACGTTTCCTTTTGAATGCAAGAGGTCCGTCAAAGGACAAAGGTTAATCCGTCAGTCTGGACGTAGAAGTTTGTCCAACAAGCGTCGTGTACAAAGCTTTCACAAAGCTTCATGCACCTACGATATTTACATCCTACAAAGGATTTCTCCAAATCCAAAGTTTAATGAAAAAAGTGTAGTCTAAAGAAACTGAAAAAAGTATTGCAATACTTGCTTGTAAATGTATGTTCTGATTTAACTGTGCTTTTGTGTGTTGTGTTTTGCCTTTTGTGTACACTAAATAAATTATTTATCAATGTTTCTATCTATCTTAAAGTAGCCTTAATAAAACGATCGCAAATTAAACATAAAATAGTGAATAACGCGTTAATAAATCGCGAAGAGCAGCGGTGGCCCAGTGGTAACGACCTCGACATACGAGTTGTAGATCGTGGGTTCGAACCCAGGCAGGCGCTTTACTTTGTGTAAATAATTTCATCAAGACTGAACTCAAAGCAATCAAGAAAAACATCGTGAGGAAACCGGCATGTCCTAGAATCAATAATTCGAAGACATGTGACATCTACCAACCCGCACGAGCCCACATGGTAGAATCCAGCCCACTCCCTCTCGAAGAAAGGAGCCCTGTGCCCAAGCAGTGGAAGCATTATAGGCTGATTATGCTAAGTCGCGACGTGCACGGACCACCAATACTAGAGCTGTGACAGTATGGCTACTCATTGGAGATGTGAGTTTGCAACACGTTTATTTTTGAAAAGCGTCGAGGTCGGTAGGCCATAGTCTAAATTCTCAATCTAAGTCATGAAACAAATGAATACGCTTAATTATAAGTAGACTGACCAAAAAAGGTTCCAACAAAACAAAAAAATAATGGTGTAAAACCTTTTTTGATCAATAATTATTTAGACATAAACATTTCACCTAAACATAGGAGCTTTTATCCTCAAATTAAGGAAAATACAGACCTTATCGCAATATTTAGTCGGCTTACCCTAATCAGACCTCGTTTTGCCTTTATATAGTTGTTAGGCATTAGGTTACCGGTCAAGATAACCAAACGCAAACATTTTCAATAATCACTGACATCAGAGTCCTAATGGCGGGAGCAATGAGATTAAGTACTCAGAAACATACTACCGCAGATATTGGTAGTAGCCGTTGATATAAGAATCTTATGAGCTCTATTGGTACTGCAGGACCTACAATAGAGTCATGTTAAATGAATGTGGTTGTGACAATCATGAATTAGAAAAGACCAGTACACAATTGTTATCTATTGGTTAGTTTTTTTAGATAACTGAGAAAGAAATGGAACCAGTTTTTGACCTGACTTATCAAAGACACAGGGAAAGGGGCAAGGAAAATCATCAACAGGTATTTTGTAGATTGAATTTATTTATTGCACAATGTACACACAGCATGTGGGCTATGGCTTGGCTTAACTTATGAAAACATAACCCTGTTAGGGCACATTTGAGGTACAGCTAGGTTGTAGCTTTCTCGCGTTTTGTAACATATGAAATACCTTAGAATTTCCACAAATCTTGACACATCTGCAGTGCCCCACCCCCACCCACTCACGATTCATGACTTTCTTTTCCAACCACCTGCAATGAAAAAGTCTCAACTATCTAAAACACCTGTCTATTTTCAGAGTACCTGAAACCTTATGACGTAGGCAGCCGACCTACATTTTAACGTGTCGCGGCGTGTTCGTTCAGAGACCGGAAACGTACGTATCCTTGCGAAGGTGCGGATGTTTGGCGTCGCGCCAGCCAGTTCGGATCCGGTCCGTCAGATTATTGCGTTTTAAACGGAACGTTTTGTATTAGGTTCGCACTTGCTGGAGATTTTGACCTGTGATATTTGAGATGGGGTTGGGGGGAGGTTTTATTGAAAACGGTTGCTAGGTGTTTTCATTTAATTCAATTTTATTCAAGGTTGTGACAGCACCACCTCTTCTTTAGTCTTTGGTGGTAACTTATCATTCAACTGTTACTTTTAATAACAGCTCTGTCTTCTGCTGGGCATTTCCGAGTTTTGATAACAACTGGTAATAGCGCCCACAGACCTTTGGAGGTACCTGTGTACATTACAAAACAAATATCAAACATTACAAACCAAAACAATGTTTATTTTTTATTAATATTAATTAATAATTACATAAAAATAAATGATTTCTGATTAATCAACTGTCTTAGATGTCTGAATGCCTAGGAGCACCTGACTTCTTCAATAATATAAGAAATCACTTACATATTATCAAACGCATTATAATTTCAACCGATCTTTTAAACAAAATCGTGTCAAACTAAAATCCAAAGACCACACAAAGTAGGTTGTGTCCGCCCAGGTAACAAAAGGTAATTCACGTTCAACTAGCAATATTTCTGTCCAACCATAAACGATCGACATAATCGTCCCCGTGTTGTTAGCGCCTGCAACTACAAATTAATTGGCTATAACGGAAAAAATACTGTTATTGGTGACGCGACCTTTTATATACAAAAAGTAGTAACTACCTTCAGGCAAAAAGTATGACAAAAATCTAAATTGCGGGGGCAATGCGGGTTTTAGAATAATATACGTTGTGTAGGGTTATAATGTGGGTTTAGTTGGCAGGACATAAAGGCAGCTATATTGTCTGGTGCAGGTTGTAAAAGTCAGGAAATGAATCGCCCGTAATGGTCCTTTAGAGATGTGTCGCTTACGGCGCATTATTGAAATGGGCCCGAACTCAGCATTGGGAAGAGAAAATGTAATTTGTGATGCTGTTCACCATTTTTACATTATTATGACTTGAGTTGGTTTATTTGATATGGGATTAAAAATACCTCATTAGAGTGTATCGTTTATGTAGTAACAGTATACATAATGAAATGAAATTGAAAATAAAATAACTATACTAAATAGTTATTTTATTTTTAATTTCAATTGATGAGTTAATAAAAAACAACACAATTACGTATCTTATAGGAATTTAAATGTTATTACATCATTTTATGCTACACTCAAAACGGTATTTTTACTTTTGGTCATTAAGTAAAACTCTATAGTCAGAAAACTATCATGATATTAAAGTACGCCTACCGGCGAAACCAGAAAGGGGCTGAAAACGAAGCAAATCTTAGAAATATCTCGGAAATACGCCGTGATAAAACGAGATGAAATATTGTAACTATGAAAATTAATCAAATCCCCAAACCTCTGTAATTTGTTTGCCAAACGAAGCAAATTTAATACAAATGATTTTAGGAAAGCATTGTTTAAAATATTGGTGTAATTACCGGTCTAAACGGTTGGCAACAGACGGCATGGGGACTTTGGAATGACGCCAAGCACACACACTTCTGTTACGTACTTATTCATTACCATTGATTTAATTTGAGTATTTTCTATTGATTTTTGGAAAACTCTTAGTACAGTTGTTTAAATTATTCGTTCTTTCGTCAGTACGTCGTCATTAGTTAAGATTGTGTTTCCTAGGAAAGTGGTTCCGTCATAACTTATAACGGCCGTCATGAAAATCGACCAATTTTCGCCACCATTTGACATTTGGATGACAGTTGCCGAGAATCGAGTTAAATGGCGTGCAATTGGAGAAGCCTGTGTCCAGCAGTGGACTGCTGTAGGCTGAAGACGATAATGATGATGACACTTAGGTGTCAAAAAACGCTCTGTATTTGAACAATCGTTGTTGTGTGACCGTTCACCACTTTCTTAGGAAATCAATGCTTTAGTGAAATGGATTGGTAATTGAAATCAAGTTTTTTTTTCTTTTAATGTTACATTTCTACTTTTATATCTGTCATTTTTATAGTGTACATAATAATTCTATTCTATTATATTTTCGAAAATCCTTAACTTTCAAAGTCTCAGTAGTCTTGAGATGATACAGTAGACTAAAATAATAGGGTTTTTAGTTTTGACATTACCTTGGCGTACTCTGTAAATTGTAAAACACTGTGTCTGTGACAGCTATATACAGGATTTCTTTTAACCAGGCCGCAAACTGTTACTCGTCTGTTTCTCGTCGGTTATCAAAAAAAAAAACAGCTGTTTCATAGAAAAGTGTAATTAATACCTACGCGGTAAAAATGTATGGAACACCCAAGTTTTTTATTTAATAAGCGATGAAAAATTTCTACGCTAGGGGTCTACAATCATATACTGATTTCATGGCTACAGTTTGCGCACTGGTAATTTTTTTTCCTGGATTTTAACTTTAGAGAACACGATAAAATATTAAGAACTAAGCTACATTAAGAACCCCTCAGTCATTATCTTCTCTTGCCGTGAATTCGTATTGTACCTAAACACAAGGAATTGATAAAAATAAATGCCAGAAAGTACCTACCTATTTCATCTTAAGGAAACATAATTCTAAGTAAACTTAAAGATAAGTACACTTAAAGTAAACCGGTGCAGTATAAACAGAGCATTATTGCACCAAGTTTTAATAGTAACAAGTTCGTAGCTCACAAGTATCATAATAATTCACTTCCTTTGGCTAACTCTTATAACTTGCTGGCTTTTACCGCTTTGCGTGTGAGGTGAGATACCTATTACCCACTTTGGGAAACAAACTACATACCTTCTTCAAGGTAGTATTTTTATGTATGAATTTTCTTGCCAATAAATAATACATAGGTACTTAGGCTGAAATTTTATTCATTCATTTACTTTACTAACCCGCACTGGGCCCGCGATGTGGACGGCCCACTCCCTCTCACCGAGAGGAGGCCTGTGTCCCAGCAGTGGGAACATTATAGGCTGATGATGAGGATGATTGGTTTTAAAACTCATTAATTGATACAAAATAAAAAGCCATACAATACTAATACTATTGGCGTTTTGGTTGATTTTTGTATTTGGCTTTTTGATAATAAAGATTATATCATAATTTTTATGTCTCCTATAATATAGAGATGGTAAGTATACCAATTGTAGTCTGATGAAAGTAATTGTGTGTTTTTTGGGGGGTTTTACAGTGTCCGTCCATCTGTCTGTCAGCGGGTTTTAAAGTTAAACTCAAACTCAAAGCATTTATTTCAATTAAACCATTTACAGGCTCTTTTGAATTGTCAAGTGGTTGGTCAGTCAGAAATATGATGCTAGTTGCCCATTCCAAAGCGTAATAGGTACCTATGGAGAAGAACGGGCAAGAAACTCCATGGACACTCTTTTAAATTATATTGTTACATAAATATTAGTTACATCATTAATGTTGAATATAGGTATAATTATATGTGAGAACGATGTAAATAAGACGTACACATTGAGTGTCCAGTGTACAGCAAATATAAATTTAAACAAAACAATCCATAATAAAATAATTAAAATAAGCCGTGGTGGCTAAGAGATGACCAGTCCCAACTGACAGCGCCCGTTCACGAACATGACGCATGGATCAGCACCATAAGAAGGGGTCTCCATACAAGAAACAGTGAGCAAAGGTGGCCCAGTGGTAACGGTCGCGACTTACGAGTTGTAAGTCGTAGGTTCGATCCCAGACAGGCGCTTTACTTTGTGTAAATTATTTCATCACCACTGCTCTCAAAACGGTAAAATAAAACATCGTAAGAAAACCGGCATGTCCTAGAACCAAAAATTCGAAGACGTGTGAAATCTACCAACTGCGCTGGGCCCGTGTGGTGGATTATGGCCCACTCCCTCTCACAGAGAGGAGGTCTGTGGTTATGCTATACAATAAACGTGTTTTTTCGGCGTTTTGCCTTGTGGTACGGAACCCCTTGCATGCAAGTCCGACTTGCAATTGGCCGATTTTTATACATGCATTTTCACATGCAAAATATGCGTGCATTTAGCGAATGAATTCTTTTCTTTCCAGAAAGTTCGATACAAAAAACACAACCTACTTTAACAAAGCGCAAATCATTAGACAGGAACTAAATAATTTTAATGAAAACCCAGGTACTACATATAGCCTGTTTATTACAATTACCAGACTACCTAGTATCATAAATATTAAACTAACATAGGTAACACAAATTCAATATTGAAGTTATACACAATCAAGCCGGCCGTACACAAATAACGTACATTTTAAACCGAACTATGGGCTAATAGGTTCAGTAATATTTGATCTAAATTAACTTGAATATCGCTCATTGCATAGAATTAAACTTGGTGGCATAGATTAAGTTGGAAGGTTTGAAGTAGATTGAAGACGCGTTACTTCTTTGAGCTTTGGAAAGATGATCCGAGAACGAGTTAAAGATTATAAAATAGAATACTAGATCATGCATGTTTTATTGTATTGAAAAATGCTTCAGATAATACATGTACCTACTCTATAAGATTGAAGTTGTATCTATGATGAATAAGGTACTAAAATAATAATCCAAGACATTGTTAAAATGTAAACACATGTGGGTGCCAATTATCTTTGAACAGAACTGGTCAATATAAATATATTGACTGGTATAACTGACCACCTTAACTTTAGCTAAATGTCACTTTTTTAGAATTTCTGCACTAATTGATTCTAGAACAAGCACACACACATACAAACAATTATAATGTATCACAAATGTAACACGTCTCTCCCGATTAAAGCCAGTAAGTCTCTCTTAGTTTTGGCATGTCAAAGGCGTCGAGGTGCGAAGTACTCTTAAGATCTAGGGCAGGTGAATCTGCAAATCTCCTGTACTAATAACGGACTTTGGAATACGGCCAAGTAAGCCGATGTAGTTTGGATAAGTCGGACCAAAGAATACGGATGTTTTACAAGAATGTTGTTTTGGAATCTGTGTTGTGCTCTGTGGGAAATATAGGTTAGATTTTGAATAATGAAAATGTAAAATTTTAAAGAGTTTATTATAACCGGAAGAAGAATGATATTTAATACTATTAAATAGTTTCTCCCATGTGACGCGCGTGGAACGCCTCCCAGCCCGACGATATTAAGAAGGTAAATGGGACAGACTGGATAAGAAATGCGGAGGACAGGGTGTTGTTGCGCAGGCTGAGAGAGGTATTATGTTCAGCAGTGGGCTGCGATAGGCTCATTTGATTGATTTACTTTCTCTCTCACTACCTTCACCATAATTCTGCAAGTTTGAGGTATCTTAATAAGGATATAGATAGATATTTAAAAAGTTACGTATCCTCTTGAAGCTTATTTTGCAACCGAGTACTTAGAAGAAAAATCTGCCAATCTATTTTGTTAAAATCTCACCGTGAAAAGTCAGATGAAGTGAGATGTCATTAGTGTCAATAACTAGCATCAGATGGAATAACAGCTTCACTTCAAGCTCACTTCACTTTTGTAATCACGATGAGACTCTTACAGAATAGACCGGCAGATATAGAACATTTTAAACGCTTCACAAAAGGCATTTAAAAAGAAAAAAATACGTCTCTAGTACCGATATTCTTACTTACAACCAGTAAGTTTAGTAGCTGCAACTTCATTCTACAGCCGAACTAAAAACAATACTCCACATTTTTCTACAATTCATTCTAGACGCCTGCCAAGTTTAGTGAATAATGACCAAGGCTATCTCTTCACGATCGTTCATTGAAGCAATTTATGCAAAGGCTAGACATTTATGGGCCAGTAAAATGATAATATGGAATGATAAGTATCTCTGCCTAGGCTACAACAAAATAGAAGACTAAATAAATTATTGTTTCATAAATGATAAATGATTTTATTTCTGTAAGTAGCTTTGTACACACACTTTTACACGTCAATCATATTTTAAAAACTAGATGAAGTCGGCGTTTCCTATCTGACTACTCTGAGAAGAAAGGCCGAAACAAACTCAGAGGTCACAGTCTCTTTTAAAGTCCAGACATAATCTTGGTCAGTTCATGTGAAGACCATGTAGATTGGTGTCTGAAACGGTCTTTTGAGGAAAAACCATACAGATTGAGCGGACCTGTCCAGTCAGTGCACGCATTTTTCAGTTATCTTGCCGCTCAACTCAGAACTTAAGGAGCACAACGATTCGACGAACAATGCCAAAGAAAGGACATTTGGGTAGGCCGCACAAATTACTCAAGCTGCCAGATCGTGAAACTATATAAGAAATAAAAAAAAAGTAATAAACCACATCATCTTCACATTCACAATAATTAAAATAATATAATACTTTACAAAGTAAATACTCATGTCATTGTATGTATAAGTGTATGTAAAAGTTCGGACATAATCTTTGAGGACTATGTAGATTGGTGTCTGAAATGGTCTTCTGAGGAAAGAACCACGCAGATTAAGAGGACCTGTCCAGTCAGTGCACGAATTTGTCAGGAACAACTTCAGGAGCTCAACGATTCAACGAACAATACCAAAGAAAGAACATTTGGGTAGGCCGCATAAACTACTTAAACTGCCAGATCATGATTAAAACTGAAACAATGACCCACATAGTCCTCACATTCACAATAATTAAAATAATAAATTGTACTTCTCACGGTAAGTATTCGTTCGTTCATTCGGGCTGTAACTGTCCCTTTGCGAGGAAAAGGTATCTTCTCATTCAGAGACGACATGAGCATTCATCAACACGTTAGTCACAATTCTTTGTTGCTTTAAGAACATGCTAGCCCTTATGGCCAATACAAGTGGCAGTCACTTTCAAAGTGTATCGTATTTCTAGAACAACTTTCAACAGGATTAACATTTCGATACTAGGTAATGTCTATCCAATACATTTTTGACTTTTCCATCATTGTTATCGGTGATAGAATGTCACTTTGTTTAGGCCCTCAGGTTTCCTTAAAACTAAAAGTGCTTACGATAAACACTAAAGGACAATGCTCATACGGAAGGTTCAGTAAAAAAATAAACACTGTATCAATTCTGATCCATACATTTCAAAACCCTTACCTATCTCTGCCACTTCCAGGCTTAATCTAGGCCAGTATTCCGAAATACATATATTGCGTAGCTCATTAAAACTTTAATTAAGTTTCGCTCGGGATTCGAACGTATAATCCTCGGCGCGAACGGCTCAAGATATAACTGAGGGTGCCAAATATGGCACTCCATTAACCGCGTGTAACCCGTAGTAGCCATTAAGAGTTACGTTAATAGTCTATTTGTATGGGATTTTTCCAACTTCTCTTAATGTTTGGCGTTTAATGAGTTTTTCGGTACATAGTGCTGGGATATGGGTGCTTAATGATAAAAATGTGTTTATTTAGGGACAGATTTTTTGTTTTCTGTTAGGGTGTGAAACTTTTTAGTAGACAACAACATTTCAAATTGATATTCGAACATGTGTTGCAGTTGCTAAGACATTTTAATTTAAATAGCCTCCTTCATGATGTACAATATGGCTTTACAAAAGGTCGTTCGACTACAGATGCGGGTGTTGCTCTGCTGAAACACACATTTAGCGCATGGGAGAGCTCGCAAAATGCTATTGGAGTTTTCTGTGATCTCTCCAAAGCCTTTGATTGCGTGCACCATGACACGCTTTTGCGTAAACTAATTCATTACGGTATTCAAAACGAAGGTCTTAACGTATTAGATTCATATTTACATAATAGGCACCAATGTGTAGATGTTAATGGTGTGAAATCTTCCGGGCTACCAGTTCAGTTAGGTGTACCTCAAGGCTCCATACTGGGCCCATTTTTATTCTTGGTGTATATAAATGACTTACCATTCTATTTAAAGGGCATATGTGACGTTGTACTATTTGCTGATGATACCTCTCTTATCTTTAAAGTAGACAGGAATAGACAAAATTTTGACGACGTAAACAGTGCACTATCAATGGTTACAGATTGGTTTACCACAAATAACCTAGTTCTCAATGCCAAGAAAACGAAATGTGTAAAGTTCGCCTTACCGAATGTTAGAAATCTAGGACCCAACATCGTCTTAGATAAAGAGGTACTTGAAACTGTAGACTCGGCAGTATTTCTGGGCATGACAGTTGATGCCAAGCTTCAGTGGGGATCACATATATCATGCCTAGCGGGAAGGCTCAGTTCGGCCGCCTATGCCGTCAGGAAAGTAAGACAATACACTGACGTTGATACAGCTCGGCTAGTCTATTTCAGTTATTTTCATAGCGTCATGTCCTACGGCATTCTGCTGTGGGGCAAAGCCGCTGATATTCAAAATATATTTGTTCTTCAAAAACGAGCTGTACGAGCAATTTACCAGCTAGGTGCTAGAGTTACTCTGAGAGATTTTTTTAAAGAGATTGGTATTCTCACGGTGGCCTCACAATTCATCTTCGCCAACATCTTATATATATTAGGCAAAATATACACTTATACACAAAAAACAGTCCTATTCATAATATTAACACTAGAAATAAGGAGAAACTACGTGCTCCCTTTCACCGGCTTCATAAGGTCCATAACTCATTTGTTGGGCTTGGTATAAACTTTTATAACAAGCTTCCCTCTTCTTTCTTAGAATTGCCTTTTAATGCGTTTAAAGCTAAAGTAAAATCCAACCTTTGTTCAAAGGCATACTATTCAATCAACGATTACTTAAACGATAAAAATAGTTGGTCGCTGTGATTATTAACTCAAGACAATGTTTATGTTCTTTCTCCAAAATTAGCTTACCTACTGACAAGTTATACGAGTTCATATAATTGTTTATTTTATTTGACTATATTTATTAGTCACCTTAGTTTAATTTAATTTTTATTTATTATTGACATAATCTACTCATTTCAATGTTTTTTAATGAGTTGTATTGCAATATATGGTTAGCTAGCGACCTCGACAGTTCATCATATTATTCTTTTGAGTAACCGGCAGCAAGTTCGTCATGCTTCCCTTAGATGTCAATGCTTGCGGTAGCGTCGGGGGTCGGGTTGCCTCCTTCCCTCAAATATGGCGAGGGGGGTAATGGCTGATCTTTGCGTTATGCTCGTGAACGGGTGCTGCTTGTGGTGACAGGTCAGCTTGCTGACTATGGTTTTGTTATTGTTATTAGAAATTAATGTTTCTTTATTTTACTTCGAAGGTCCTAGTTTATCATTAGTGGCTACTAGTTACAGCTATATACATATAAACATAATGCAGCATTGCATATGTAAGCGGGCACGCCCTTTATGCCAGGAGGCTTTTTATTATGTATTAAGTTCTGTTTGCGTTTTTGTTTTTATTATTTATTTATGCTTGAGTATAGTTTTAAATATTGGCGTGTGCTAGCTGACATATGGCAAATAATTTTAATATTTTTGTGTTTCGTAATGTTAATTTATTTATTACTATATGTATAGAATCCAGTTCTTCTAACTGAACAGACAGCAGTGCTGCTGGGGAGTGTGTTCCGCCACTTCTTCTTCCCAGCTAAAGCACTAGGAAGTGGTCAAGGGTGGGCGTTTTGGGGGGACTGTCTTATGTGATTTTGACGTTCAAAAAGTGCTGATTCTCAGCCTAATTTGAATAAATGACTTTTGATTTTGATTTTGTGTGTTTTTATAATGACTTGTGTCATTCACTTGAAATAAAAATTTATCTGTGCAAACAACGTTTTTTACTTCCATTTTATTTCATCAAAATAGGGTCACTACTGCTTTGGACTGTGTGAGGTTAGGTATACAATTTTGTCCTGACGTGTGCCGTCGAAAATTAGATGACATTTTTCTGAAATCTATCTACTTACTTGTTTTTTTTTTTCAGATGAATTTATTATTCTAACACGAAATTTAAGCGGAAATAATTTTTGACTTTACAAAGTCGTAACTTTGTATATCAAAACGGTAGAAAGATCAGCTTGGATGACCTTTGGATAAGCGATTTTGCTAGTCACATGTTTTTAGTTGCTTACAATAATATTTACATGATATCAATGTAGAGGTAATAAATTCACCATCAATCCGTCAATTATTAATGCTGCACGATTACTGACAATTGCGTGCACTGACTGGACAGGTCCACTCAATCTGTGTCGTTCTTTCCTCAAAAGACCATTCCGATCTACATAGCCTTCACATGATCTGACCAAGATTATGTCTGGACTTTAAAAGAGACTGTGACCTCTGAGTTTGTTTCGGCCTTTCTTCTCAGAGTAGTCAGATAGGAAACGCCGACCTCAACTAGTTTAAAAAAAAATATGATTGACGTGTTATGTGTTTGTTCAAACCTACTTACAGAAATAAAATCATTTATCATTTATCATTAATGGTGCTAACGGGACCTTAATACTAAGACTCCGCTGTCCATCGGCCTGTCTGTCACAGGGCTGCAACTTTTAAACCTTAATAGGTAGACACTTTAAATTTTGACGGAGTGTGTACTACAACGGCCGCTGTAAGAGCGAAATGATAAAACTAGTAGGTACTCTTCGCGTGCGAGTCCAGGGCCTGCAGTCTCGACATAGTTAGCAATCGTTTTCGGTTGCTAAGTCCTAACAATCCAGATGAAATGATATTTGGTGGTCTCCACACTCAAATTTATCGTTTGTTACTGGTACTTTAGGTAGGTACCGGTAGGTAACAACCGATAAATTTGAGTGTCGAGACTACCAAACATTTACATCAACATTTACATCTGGATTGTTAGGACTTAGCAACCGAAAACTATTGCTAACTATGTCGAGACTGCAGGGCCTGCTCGCACTTGGCCGCTTTTTTTCTTATTTGCCAAAAACGTTTTGCGGAGACATAGTTATGGAATGTATGTACGAGTAAAATGTAATATGATGTCGAAGTAAAGCTGTGACGTCATATAATGTCAGGAAATTATTGTGTACTTCATCGTCAGTATCATAGCACTTCGAACATGTTGGGGAGAATTGAAAGATGCGTATTATTTTCTTCGTTTTAGCGTTTTTTGGTTTATTATTTGGTATTGTTGCCAGATTGCTTTATTTTGCGGATTGGGATTGTACAGACGACAGCACATCAGGTTATACGAAACTGCCAAATTTCTCAAAATAATTTTAAACTTTAAAATGTTATAAGTTAAGTTCAAAATCGAACGAGAAAACTTGACCTGTCGCTGTGTGTACCTAAAATGTCTGTTAATTCTTCTGTTCTTGTAAATAGCCTTAACTTTTAGTGCACCTAGCGGTGTGGAATTATTTTTACTCAGACGTAACATTTTCGTTCGTTAGGCACAGTCAGAAACTCATTTTTAAAATGCTAAACTAGGTGAAAGCCTGTTCCCTTTTACAGTTTTAGTTTGAAACCCACAAAGTGGTCCTTTGATCAATCATATTTCGGAACTAAATTTCAGTTTCCTATAAGAGCGGTGGCTGTCAAATAATGGCTGCAGTGAAGATCTTTATGAAAATGATGGCACCGGGGTTTGACTTTACGGTGTCAAAATACGCTCTGTAGGTAAACAAATCAACTTACTTCTATAAATAACGTTTCAGTGACGCCATTCGACGATAAATTGCGGACGCTATGTGGCGGCCACAGCCTGCAGTCTTCGGAAACCCTTCATGTCCAATATTTTCAATTCAATTATTTCAAAAATAAAATAAGAAGATAGCCTTCTCAGATGAAAATTCACAACCATCTTAGAAAGCAAAACAATAGTAGGCATTCGCACCGTATTATTATAGGGTCCCGTAATAAATAAGGCCAGCGGCAATTTGCCTCAACCGTCTGTTTGTTTGTCCGGCCCTTAATTCAAAGTAACACAGTTTGCACAACAGTGGCGCGTGTATTTGTGTTTGCAATTTACTGTACAACGTAGGTAGATAATATCTAGCTATTCAGGTGTAAGCTTCTAGGAAAATGTGAAGGGCCCTCGTTATTAAAATAATGTTGGCGACCCCTGGGTTTATGATGAAGAGCGAAATCAGGGTGGGATAATTATTTGATATGCCGTTTTTTTGGACAGGTTGTGCAAAACGAGCGTGTTGCCATAATTACACGTTTTCTGCAAGTGATTTAAAAGCTCACGATTTGTGTTCTCGTTCTTATGTCTACCGTTGTTTTTTTAGTAAGCTGACCATATACAAAGTTCAGTAAAAAAACATTGGACCCATGTTTTCCTTTTCCCGTAAAAGGTTGCCTCCCGAAAGTGTGTAGTCATTTTTGGGTATCCATTCGGAGGATAAAAGTAAAAGAAGTAGCATATTTTCGTGTCGCTACCGATTTTTCTTCTCTTCCAATAATTTGTGTATTTTACCCCAAGCGTTCTTCCATTGACCCAAACCCCGCCATTTCATCTCCATCAATCAGCTTCGTTAAAAACCTATTGTTGCTTGAACAAAATGAAGCATTCCTTGCGGTGGCGAGTTAAAAGCAACATTATATTGTAACATTTTATGCAAATGAATGTTCGCTCAGCTTTCAGCCTTTCGAGGCACTTTGCAGGGAAATGTACAATAAAATGGGGCTGCCACAGCTTTGCAAGGATTATACAGAGGCGGCCTAGAACGGCGTGTTTTTATCCGTCGCCGCGGCTTTTGTGCTATCTGTCCGAGTCGTTAGCGGTTTAATGGATCCAAGGGTATTGTAATGGCTTATTAATAAGCAGAATTGACTTCCGTGTCTTGACATCCAAGAGAAAAGAGCTAGTAAAGTCGGCTGAATGAACTAAAAGCTTTTATTCAACAATTTGTCAGTTGTTCTCTATTTGCATTGTGCAAATATACGCATACCACGATATTATTTTGAAGCCAGATATTGCTCAAAGCTAACTGCAAACCGTGAGCGGACATAATCTGGGATTAACTAATGCAGAATAGCCTAGCACAGATCAGTGGCTTCATCAGCTTAGCCGATATGCAGGTATTTTGCAGGTGTTCAAGCTATGTTGGCAGCTGGAAGTAGGGATAATGTACTCTATGCATAAAATAATATAAGTAAATATGCCGAATAGACGTAAATATCCAGTTCCCTAAGGGCTACCGTCGCATCACTCATTCCGATCACGCACGAATATATTGTCATGTAATCTTAATAAAGAATGCTTGATTCGTTGTTCGAAAGCATCCGCGAATACCAAATAGTGTGCCACATACTATAGCAGCGGATGTTTCCAGCAATTTGGAGGGATGTGCCCTTAATACACAGCCGGAACACATCAACGCTATACCAGAAGACTCCACGCTTGCAAGGCGGAAGCATCCAAGGTTTCGGGTCTCGTCACCTTACGAACTACTCCCAGTTTCTACAATACAAATAAGACGTGATCTTTCATCAAAACCAGATTCTCTTTATCCCAAAAACACACTTACAAACTGTAATACTCCTACAATTCGAAAGTCCTCCTTATTATGATATCAAAATACACTAGCGAACTGAAATAAAAACATCCAACAGTCGGAAAGTTTAACTCCTTAAACTCGACGAAAAGAACAAAAGATATCCAGTAATTGACACCCGTCATAAAATAAAAAGGCGTAGGACGGCAAACTTTGGTTCCGAATCACGCAAAGTCCGAGTCGAAACGCTTGAAGTAGAGGGAAGTTTTGACTCGGAGTGACAAACTGGCCGCAAAGTTGGAGTGTTCCGAACACCCGTTAGGTAGGCGGCCGTTGTGATTGTGTTGTAGAATTTGTACTGAGTATGGAATACCAAACAAGTTTTAGGTTTATATACGTCATAAATGTCGCGGTTGTTCTTATTTGTAGTATTGACCAAATAAAGAACATCAAAGTGCAGTGTAGACTAAGCGATTCTAAAACCGGAGTCTAATTTTGTTATATCTTTCGATGGCTCAAAGCGACATTGCTTCCTAAAATCCCAAATGCCCAATTTTTACACGCCGCAGTGGCGTGTAATTTAATTTTATACGAAGCGTTCAGCTCACACGATCCACTGAATCGAATTACAGTCAAGCCAACAAATAATGTAGGTTTCAGCATTGACACAACAAACCAGTTTATTTGGTCATTGCCAGGCTTTGCCAGGAGTCCTAAATGTATAGGAATTTGAAACAATTGAATTGATTTTGACAGCGAATCAACGAGCCGGGGTTGATTTGCCAA
The DNA here is from genome assembly GCA_937001585.2 of Brachylomia viminalis. Taxonomy (NCBI): domain Eukaryota; kingdom Metazoa; phylum Arthropoda; class Insecta; order Lepidoptera; family Noctuidae; genus Brachylomia; species Brachylomia viminalis. The sequence goes on along the minus strand of OW443299.2, from coordinate 4,711,879 downwards.
AACATGCAGTTAACTAAAAATCTACTTGAAATTCTGTATAATGTTTACTTTAAAGTTAAATAATGGAATAGGTCTGAGTCGTAAGGACTTTAGAGCTTCTTGGCAGGACACACAAAACTACGAGTAAAATATGGAAGGATTAGAAATGATGATTAATAAGCTGTTAAGGTTCTCCAAATGACATTAACATAGATATAAAATAGCTATACAGCGCGATTTACACCCACGACTTTACACATTTCAAACCTAACTCCAAAGTGTGACTCAGCATCTAATTTGATTGAAATGTGGGTCGCAGTACCTACGCCATAAGCGTTGTCGAATCACGCGGTCACCTAGGACCGACTTTGATTGATACCCATTAAATAACAAAATTGTTTCCTCCAATTGATTCGTAAGACGTGCAGGATGATAACCATTATGCTATTATGAGATATATTTTTCACTTTCGTTTTACATGTGAAGATGTCTCGGTAACCAACGTGACAATTGCGCCATGCACGATTTCTTGAGACTTTTATTTCCATCAATTCAAATATATTAAAACGTTCATGATAATAGTTCTAAATAGTCAATAAATAATACTGCAACAGTAATTCGAAGGCATAAAAAAATCAAACAAACCAAAAACGAAAACAAAATCAGTAGCATTTGGTTAAACAAACAGGCGTTTTATACCCAAACTCTAAAACACCAAAACTTGGATATCAGATACGCATGTGTCCCAAACTATTTGATTCGATTAGACCAAACATAGGAACACATCGAGGGCGTAAAATCCGCAAAATGGCATCGAACCTCAAAGTTTGAATCCTCCGCATTCCATTTGATCAGATTTCACTCCCATTCGTGGCCTTTGCATACATCCGCAGGATTTACTAAGGCCGTGACCCAACATACGACATCGGAGTTTGTGGTCGCTTTGTCAGTTCAAAAAAACTGTTTGGTCGTGAATTGAGGTCGTGAACTACTCTAACTTGTGAATATGTTTCTCGTAACGCAATGTATCTTGTCATCTAGAATGGAGGACATTTGGCATCGCTCGGTGTGGAGTTTTCAATTTGTGTAATGACTGCACTTCGTTATGTATTGTGATAGGCATTTGGATGGATTTTATTGAAGTTTTTTATTGCGTTGTTGCATTGAACATTGACCTGACTACGGTAGTTTAGAGTTTTGGCTAGAATGCACAATCACATTGCTTGAAGCAATTTGCCAGAACTCATAACAATATCGCATAGATACTTGTTACCATTTCTACACCTAGACAATTTAATTTTATGATAATAAAAATAATCAATAATAAATAATAATAATTTTGATATAATCATAAAATTAAAGCTGCAGTTGCTTCTACGCACATTTCAGCATAGTGGTTTATTAACAGTAATTTCTATTTATCCAGTACTTCCTTGCATAGATACTTGTCTGCTTGCAAAGATTTACGAGAAACAAAATGGACCAAGTGTAATCGTGATTTTAATCTGTCGAGACATCGCCAGCACAGCAAATATTCAAAAGCGAAAACCAACATAGCATTTTTATCGTCTGATTTTTAAATAAATTCAACAAAATTTTAGTTGGAGCGTGACTTGGCATGCAAAATGTCTGTATAGCTATATTATTTTACCGCTGAACAGTCAAGTTTTTTACAGACCTAAGAGCAATAGAAAATAATCGTTTCGGCATATTTTTACATATATTTATTGGTTGAAATGGAAAACGATAAAAAGCTTTTAACGAACACGATTTTGCTCTGTCAACTTTATTAGTGACGTCACCAAATCTCTTAACGAATGTCAGCATTCAACAGTTTTGTTCACTTTAAAAAGTATACTTTAAAAGAGTTTATACTGATGCAACTTCCCTTTCTAGAAAGGCAATTTCAAATAATACTTGTGAAATATGCCAACAACTCTTTTAAAGTCATCACGGAACCATTAACTTGTTTTACTGTAACTCTACCGTTAAAGTACCTTAATACTAGTCTTTGCCCGGAGACTGACAACTATGAACTCTTAATCACCCTGATGAAAAAATTGATGGTTCAATTGTTTGCTCGTATTCTAACGTTGCACTATCTGGTAGCTGTTTGGAAGCAGCACTGTATATCGTCCTTATCGTAGGAGCACAATATTAGTAATTTATAGGAGGCATTGTGTTTCAGGGTCCGAAACGGCATCGATATTCCTCGGCGTTTCGACGCAACTTAACGCGTTGGTACTGTTGAGGCTTAAAGTTCGTTATTCTGAAGTATCTTCGCTGTCCAGTGGCAAATAATGTGGACAAATAGCAAGCGAACCTTCGGCGTTATTACAGCTTATCCGAACTACTACGAACCTGGCCCGTTTTCAATGGTTTTTGGTATCGTTGCCGTTTTGAGATAAATCTGCATTCTTTTTTTGAGAGCTTTGCCATGTGTAAATTTGGAGATAGTTTAGATTAGCTTCAAAAAGTTACAGCTGAATCTACTGAAGTTTCGAAAGCTCTTAAAATCTATTACGTCTACAAGAGCATTTCTATGAACGGTGAATTCCAGGCTCTCAATTATTCTGGTAATAAAGAGCTTCTCTAAATCAAGCGCTTTCGTGATGCATAACGTGGTCCCATATTCTCTTGCATTTTCTCAGTTAATATATCTTTTAAACGACTTTCTTTGCTGCCCGCTGCGGCGGGGTATAAATCGCATACCACTTTTTACATCGTTATTTCGTCCCTCCGCTAGATTTAAGAGACTCTATTAACAGAAAGTGTCTTATAAAAATATTACAACATTTTTTATAGGACACATAATTTTTAAGACAAAACGCGTGTACGTTTTGCCTTTGTTTTTAAGGCAAACATGGGTAATGTTTAACAATTTATATTCCGTAATACGGTATGCTAGGTATAATATTTTAGCGGTTAGTAATCATGATAGCTGTGAAATATTAGTGTTGTTCTTTATCGTATTAGCATTTTATTAAACGTATTGAAGGGAAGTAGAATGGTTTGGTAATTTATAGCACTATTCGAATCTGATAATACTTTCCTTGGGTTACACATTGAATACCAATGTCTGATTCTAATTTCCGAATACTTGATTCTATGGAATTGCTTGACACAATACTCTAGGTGATGGAATGAAGTACCCATTGAGTGAGTGTGATGACACGTGCTTATCGCTTTATGTTAAACCAAATTCTAATGATTAATATTAACAGTTAATTAATAAACATAACTTAACATCACATCACGCCTATGAGGAAGAATGAAGAATGAAGGTGAACACGAAAGACAAAGACGAATAATTTAATTCAATTTAATTCATTTATTGCATCAAATATGGTAGGTACATGAAGTTTCTTATATAAAATATTTAGTAACACACATTTGGCCAATATTTTGCATGCAATAGTAGGTACCATTAACCGGGGTTACTTTGAATTGCGGGATGACTTTGATCAAAACTTCCATTTCGTATAAAATCGCGAATTGCGTTAAACGAAACGCAATTTGGTAATTTTTTTTTCGATGTTACCAACACTGAAGAACTGTCATATCCTTTTCTGAGGACACGCGGAGACTTCGTCAACGATTTTAATTAAAAAAGAGATGCTAATTATTTGATGACTTTTACTAGATCAAAGTTACCCCATACGACAAAAACGTCAATATTTATTATTCCCGTTGGCAGATTTTGGTTTTTTAAATTGAATTGGCATTGTTATTGGAGTTACTTTTTAATCATCATCATCATTAATCACGCAATAAAATCGGGGGTATCAAAGTAACCCCATCCTACGTTTAACTTTGATCAGCCAATTTTTATTTTTTTTCTCAATTTCAAGCCATATTTTTTCACTTATCATTACAGGAATCGAGAGTGATAAAAAAACCGATTATTAGACATTTTTGTATTTTTTTATACCCACTAATTTAAAAGATATGGACTTTCAAAGTTCAATATTGATCAAAGTAGCCCCGGTTTACGGTACACGTTCTTACATTTAAGATATTAATTACTATGTATACATTTTGACAATTTATGTATCTACTAACCAGCTAATTATATCTGTGCTTTGCGTTTGTGCGGTTGGAGCAGTTGGTAGCGACCCTGCCTTCTGAGCCGCTGGTCCCGGGGTTTGACTTGTCCGGGGATAGAAGACAAGTCAAACATTTGTGTGCATGAACATGTCTGTTTGACCTGTGTCTGGGTGTGTATATGTAGTATGTATATCAGTCATCAGGTTACCGTAGTACAGGCTCTGCCTAGTTCAGGACCTGATGACCTTGTGTGGATGTTGTCTCATATTATTACTATTATATTATGTATAGAATTTACAGGGACACTTAAGAAAGAACTCAGCTATCGAATAAAAACTTTCTTGTAACAACGACATCCGCAACGTAACACAAAAATTATTGAAGGGTAGTTGAGTAATTTGACCTAGGCAAAGCATTGTAAACTAAGGGAGCCATGTAAACGCAGCTCCGCCGAAAAAGTTCTAACTTTGGAACGGGCATTTCAAAATCTAAATGTGTAATTTTCCTTTTATTTGTGTCCGAAATAATCTATAACTGAACTAAAAAAAAAAACAAAAGAAAAAGGAAAGACGTTCTTAATGCAATCAATTGGGATGAGTTTCGGCATTATGCACTTATAATGTCGACGGTTAATTATTTATAAAGAAAAAACGAGCTCAAAAGTATTTTGTCAACCGACGTTCACTTGATCCGATATAATTTTTAGATTACCCAGTAATGACTACCTTTAGTGTAGCCCATTTATTCACATGACTTGCAAAATGTGTCAACGTGGGCATTATAATATTCATGCCATTGATTATTCCAGATACTTTTTTTCGCGTTTTTCGGGTATATTTTAACATCATGTCATTGTGGGTATAAAAATACGAGCTTCATAGCAGTTTTATGGAATAAAGAATTTCGTTATTTCTGTTTTGTTATTATGAATAATTAGCTTCTACTCGCAGCTTCGTCAGCGTGAAATTTGTTGTTTTAACAAAAAACAAATATCCTTCTAAAGTGTCACTTATTCACATTACAATCTAGTTTATTCGCTAATAGGTCATTTAAGTATAACTTAAACTTTTAAGTAAGTATACCATTAAGAAATCGTTCAATAGCGTGTTTTATTTACTTTATGTTAAGGGAATACACTTAATTCAGGTGTTCTTTAGTCAGCACTTGTGCTGTAGTTTAAATTCATTCACACTGCACTAAATTAACTCAAAAGGTTTTAGTTGGATATAAAATGTTTTATCCTATGATACTAGGATATACAGTAGCTTACCATTCGTGAAAGAAAATTTCGGAATTAGATCACTAGTTCCGAAGATTACCCGATATACAAACGCACAAATTTTACCTGTGTTTAATAACCCAAACTTAATAATAGAAAGTATTATTAAGTTTGGGTTATTAAACATTTTATATAGGCATGTAGGTATTTGATAATATATTTATTTAAACGTATTTCTGTTGAATACAGGTCGCCTAATTATAGTGCGTTGCAATGAGCGATCAAGAACGAAATTGCCATGCCCCGCGTCATGTCACTTTTGTTCGGTGAACCGGAACGCGTGGTCGCGCCAACAGAGGACGCCTTCCAGTTTTCCGAACAAAAGTGAAACATGAAAACGTTGATCGGTTTTGGTTAGGACGCTGCCTTATACACCATTGCAGTTTATCAAAAAGAAGTTGATTGGACTACTTACCCATGTTTATTTATTTAACAACTTAAACAAAGTCATCCGTTTATTTTTAAATGTAGGGACTTACCACAACTTTCCTCTGCATCGTGGCGTGGGTGCGATTACAAACAAAAAATATGTCATATACCTACTCAAACTCCCAGATATCCGAAACAACACTATGTGGGCGATATACAATGTTTGTTCCCTGTTTTATACCCACGGTTGGTGTAGCAATGACCTATTATCTGGGAACTAGGGTATGTGACTTACGTTGGTCTAGTTGTCCAAAAGCGCGACCGCTGCGCTGAGAGTCTTTTGTTTAATCCCCGAGTCAGGCAAAGTGGTATAGGATTTTTCTTTTGGATAAACCCAACGCAGACTGAATTTCGGATCATTCTGTGTCCGGTTAGTGACAATGGGCTTTCGATTGGGAATAACAGCATAATGGGGACACTAGGTCGATTTCGCCGTGCGGCTGAATGTAGTTGCTTTGTATTCTAAGTGCTTACTGTTTGTTTTATTTTATTTTGTTATAAGTAGTACCAATCATTGAACCTGACTTGGTTTCCGTACGTCCTTTTCGGGTAACCATTGAAAATCAGCGCTGTGCTGTGGGTCCCCCATAGCACAGCATCATGCTGAGTGGAAGCCTTCTTGTCACAGTCATGATGTGCAGATGTCGACGATTTCTGTTTTGTGCTCATGGTTAGAGATCTCTTTGTTTTTTTTTTACTTTTTTTTTCTTAATTATAAGAGCTAATTATCTTTTTGTATGCACGTGTTTTTGTGACAGATAAATCTATTTCTCTTTCTTTCTTTTCTTTCGCCTCACAAGCCAAATAGCCACCCCATTTACACAGCTCGATAAAAATCGCAGGTGACTTTACTCATTTATTATAGTGTTAGAAAAATAACGGTTTTCCCTTTCGTTATTTTAATATAAACGTATAATAAACTCCGTTATTTCAAGATAAATACAAAGCGATGTAAATAATCTATTTAGGTACCATTTATACCTATTTAAATTTTAAAATAACTCTAAAATGCAGCTCATTTCAGCAATATTACACAATAACTGTCGTTATTTGGCGGTCACTTAATCTAAAGTTATAAAGTCTAAAGTTATAATTCATGAAATTGTTCTTTTTGCATCAAAATGTCGATCTTCATGCAGCGGCCGATCGCCATTTTCATTTCGAGGATTTTCACTGTCGATTTTAGTCACCCGCCGCATGCTACCAGTCGCCGCACGACAAAAGACGAAACCTACTCTACTTTGGAACTTGCGATTTTAGTCAACTATGGCCTAGACGAATTGCCGCATGTTTTTCGCCATGTAGTGAAAATCATGCGACCTTTATTCACCTGTGTAAAGCCCGGATATACACCTCTGTTTACCCATTCCGGGAGTACAGGCGTGATGGACTACATTACAAAACCAAGCATATTTTATTTTAATAATAAATTAATTATTTTGGAAAATAAACGGTTACACATTACAATGTTATCGTCTAAAACTTAAAACTAAAAAAGGAGTATAAATGTATAACCAACAACATTTTCCACATAATATAAAAAAATAGATAAATATTGACATGACAAGTTCACCAATCCCAAAATAAACACATCACCCATATTGATTGATATCCCAAAACTAGATATTGATCAAAGCTTATTTCGAATTAAATACTTCTGGTTAATGATGTCAAATTTAATTAGCATTTACTACATGTTAGCCGAGAACAAAGAAATACCGGTTACGTAATACGTAATGTATAATCATTGCTAACATTTGCCCTCCTGTTGGGATGTCTGAACGTGTTAGGAGAAATAATCTGTTTGTTTGCCTATAATAAGGTAACAAGGGATTTTCTTTTTTGTAGAAAGGTTTTATGGCATCACATAATCAGCCTATAATGTTCCCACTGCTGGGACACAGGCCTCCTCTCTTAATACTATATATAATCAGCCAATAATGTTCCCACTGCTGGGACACAGGCCTCCTCTCTTAATACTATATATAATCAGCCTATGATGATCCCACTGCTGGGACACAGGTCTCCTCTCTTTTTGAGAGGGAGTGGGTCGTAATCCACCACGAGGGCCCAGTTCGGGTTGGTGGATGACACTTGTTCTCGAATTTTGGTTCTAGGTCATGCCGGTTTCCTCACGATATTTTCCTTCACCGTTTTGAGAGCAGTGGCAATGAAATAATTTACACAAAGTAAAGTGCCTGCTTGGGATCGAACCCACGACCTACAACTCGTATGTTGCGGATATTACCACTAGGCCAAATATTAATAAAGCAGCTATTAACAGCAGTGGCTCTTAATATCTGCTTTATGTAATGAATATTTTAAATTTGCTAATTGAAACTTTCAATAAACAATTTGAAACTAGCTCTGTGTTATAACAAGTCTAAACATTCCGGACCCAAGCACACCTTTATAATTTACTAAATAAATCCGAGGTACACTATCCTATTTTGAAGCAAAAATAAAGTAACCTTGGATTGAAAGGTCTAAAATCGTCAATATCTAGTTAGGGAACGTGATGGAATATGCTCCCAGACTGATATTATTCAACATAATATGTGGTCAAGTTTGTCAAGAAATAGGTATCTCCTAATTTGCACCACTACACCCAATTCTCCGACTTCCGCATTCAGTCATTCCAAACCAACTTTTGAAAAACCTCCATGATTATTTTCATACCTACAAAAAATCATTTACTACAAAACCTCGCCTCCACAAAACAACTCATGTGACCACAATTTACTTGGACATTAGGAACAGTCTATTAAGGTCAGGACATTATCCTTGTAAATCACAGGACGGTCCAGAACTAATAACATTAAACTCTGCTGCCTCATAAAAAAGATGGCTGTGTTATTACTGGCCTGTGGGTGTACTTGTTCGGGTTGAGATTTGGTATAATAGATATTACTTACAAAGAGATTCGTATATTTATTTATTTATTATGGCAACCCAACGACTAGTTCACAAAAACATTAACAGAGAGCATATTATTTTATTATAACATAAATACTACAGCGAGCTTGTCACTTAAAGGTATGCAACAGCACTTTAACATAAAGCGTACGCTGAAAGAACATTACATCAACTCGATTATAACTTAGTTGTTAATAGCGCGTTGATCAAATCTCAGGCCATGGCATGCTAAGACAGACCCCAGAGGTCTAATTGTGTGCCTTGTTTATATGTGTAAGGAACTTGTAACTATAAAAAAAAAAAAAAAAAAAAAAAAACTTACCGACATAGTGTGCCTATTTATGAATAATTTGATAAAAATAATAATAAAATTAAATCAATTTATTTCAATCATTTTATTCAATCAATGAATCAAGTTAAAGTAAATAATAATAGTAGGTAATTAAAAAGTTAAGATGTAACAATAAAATGCAGAACAATATATATTATTATGAATGATGGAATTCAACAAGAATCAATTGTCAGCAATTACCAATTACAAGTTGCCGTAAAAGATTATAGAAGAAGAGTATACTTTGGTCGCGTGGTTTCTATAAAGAAGACACTAGTGTCTTCCTTTCTTCCTGAGGTGAAAGAGGTATCTATGTTACTTTAAGGCTTTCCTTGGTCACGTGGTTTCTTGCAAAAAAGAAGCTTGTCGCTCTTCTTGTTGATATCGCATAAGACAACTGAGGGCTCTTGCTATGAGAGATTTAGTATAAGTAACACAAAGCAATTTTACAACTATGGTGAATAAGGCATCGTCTACCCGTAGAGGTGACATTTTGTTCAGCTATTGCTGATAACGAAATGGAAGCATCAGTAGAAGACACATGGGGTTAAGAGTACCTACAAGTAGCAGTATCTATTTCATGTGTTGAAAATAGCAGAAACCAGCAGACTAAAAAGATGTTTGATTTCATCGATTTTAAGCCATTCACGTTACTCTGAAGTTGCAAACATTGCAAAGATACTGTCCTCCTATTTCTATAAATAAGAGTCCAAATTTGGACAGGATCGTTCGACTGGCTTTTAGACCCCCGAACGAGAGTCAGAGTCATTCGTCAGAGTATTTCAAGCATAGATTTAGATTTTAGATTTATTATGATTTCATGTTAGTATATTTGATATCTAATACTTAATGAAGCATGGTTTAATTAAAAGCATGAGTGGTAACGGCTGCCCTTTTAAATATGATATTAATTGTAGAAATTATAATTTTGTTCTTTGTATCATTTTACTAACGTGGTATTAATATTATTTGGTCCTTTAACCTAAATTGAACGTGAGAATACAAAATTTTAAAATTTTGCAGCGTGTATCAGAAGCGTCACTTCTATCCCCCAGCTTCGCACTAGGGAGAGGTAAAAGGCATTTTCGGGGGACTATCTCAAGTAATTTTGACGTTCAAAAAATACTGATTCTCAGCCTAGTTTGAATTGAGAAAACTGTGGTCAAGTTTGAGGGTGTGGTCAAATTTTGAAATTTGGAAATTGACAGACATGCTTATGCTTATTTTAAGTTAAAAAAGAACTGTACCTACAAAGATAGACTATTGACAGACAGATAAGGATTAAGACCATCCTTATGCTTACAAGAAATATAAAATAATAAAGACACCTAACTAATCTTCACAAAAGCTATTTAATAGCCTGTTAATGTTTAGCACTTACAGTAATGCTACGTTAGACAAGAAATATTGCCTATTTTTGGGAGCGAATTGCCGTTGGTCACAGATGGGTTTTATAACATGGCCGGTCCAATGTTCCGTGCCTACGTTGGAAGTAAGGTCCTTATTGCAATTGTAGGCTATTTATATCTCTGAATTATTGTTATTGTTATCACCTTGGTATTGTTTTACAAGGGCACTGACCGTGAGAAGTTTCGGGTACGGGTATAAGGGTGTGGAGATAGTTATGTGAAAAGTTTTGCATACGAATTCTTGTTATAGTATGATTTGAACAAGCATTTGTTTCATGAGGATTTCTATGATGTTGATGATTGCGTTAGGTGTTTGTTGGTTGAGTAATATTATCTTTCTTTGACATGCATGTAAAATTTAATTTAATTAACATTTATTCATTTAATTGACATTTATTTAACATAACTTACTTTTTAATTAATGTTTACTCTGCAATTTTTTTAATGATATAACACAAAAATTTACTATTTGTACACCAATTTTATTGGTAGAACATAGAGTTCTACTACAATAATATGTATATTTAAGACCTTTTATGTATATATACCTATGTTCACAAATAAAGATTGATTGATTGATTGACTCTTATTAATAGTTTGATGCATGGCACCATCAAGAGGCAAGTGGCCAGTAGATAATAAGTGGTTTACTGTTTTCTAATCTGTCATGATTTCCAAATATTAATGAGATTTGTAGTGGTTTTAAATACTAAATATAAAATTGAAAGTACGTGATTTGCCTCAAATGATGTTTGTATCAGTATAGTCATGAAGTTTAAAAGTATCTCATTTGACAGTTACCGTAAAAGTACTGGTTTTATAACAAAACGGGATGGAAATATGATGTTTGGATCAACGCCTAGTTTCTAAGTTAGTTCTCTTAGAGTTTCGAAATCAAAAGGTTGTCTACAAGGAGTCTATAATTATTGATATTACATTAAATAGTTGGTCAAATATTGCTATATACAAGTATATACATATATTGCTATAGGCAGGTCTGTATGTGTGCAAGAATTTAAATACAGAAATGTTTATACTGGAAAAGGTGTGTTCATTTCAAATCAAGAAAACCATCGATTAAATTTGTCGTCATAGGTAAAACACAACTAACACTAGATCTGGCAATTGATCTAAAAAAAATCATACTTAAAACTTGTATACGACCATTACCGAACACGATTTTGGTCTTCTGCTAATTTGTTATAAAATTAAATACGATCTTTTCATTTATTTGGTAATTGGATTTAGTATTGTGTTATTAAATGCTTTCAGAAAGATACGGAATTGATAAAATCTCCTAGGGGATTTTCAACCTTATCAAGTATTGGTTGACTGACTATTTAATAAGAATCTATCAGATTTGTTATTGACAGGGCACACCATATGTGACGTTATTGAGGGCACTCCAATATGAGGGTGTTCGCCAGCCAAGCGTGACGCGGCGGACAAAACAGTGCGTGGAAATAACTGAGGGTACCTCCTGTTTACAAATGTTAATCAGTTTTACTGGTTTTATAAGTTGATTATCAACATTTTGTATATGAATGTTTAAGGCTCTTCTTAACAGTGCCCAAAAGACGATGAGGAACTAGGATCAATGTTGAAGTAAGAAGATCCATAATCAACCTATAACGTTCTCATTACTACGACACAGGCCTCCTCTCAGTGAGAGGGATTGTCTGTAAGAAGATCAAGAAGAAAGCATTAATTTATTGTGACAGGATTTTAGAATTCCGCTTGCTTACTTTGCAGCTTAATTGACAGAGTCCGTTGGCAAGGCTCTGTCAATCTTGTGTCTTTCCATTAATAGACAACCAGTCGAATACCGTGCGATTTAAGAAGTTGAAAATCTAGCATACCCGACAAAACGTTCAGCCTTCAAGGCCTTGGCCTTCAACAGAATTTCCAACTGAATAACTGTTTTATCTTGCACGTATAAACAATATTATATATATTTTATACACCGGGAGAGATTTCTTTAAAAATAAGCATCATATTTGTATGTATTTTTTTTGTTCCTTTCTTCTTGTCTGTTTATATGTGTGTGCAGAGTTTGTTAAATAAATAGTCTCCGTTTTGAGAAGGGTTTTTTTCCACAGAACAGATAAAGAGGTTAGAAGGGCCTTGTGGGCGGGGCAGGCACGCCGCACTTATGAGCAAACGCTCAAAAGTCAACCGAAATTTGTTTCACGGGCTAACAGTCGCGCTCATATTGTGACAACGTACGACGCTCCGTGAAAAACAAAGAATTATGCCGTCTTGCGCTATTATAACGTGTCGGAAAAGAAGACAGGTGTGTAGTGTAGCCCGGGAAGGGATTTCTTTTCACCGGTAAGTCCAAAAACCTTAAAATACAAGTGATATTTGTAATTATTACTATAGTATTATGTAGTTTATAGATAAAAACGATACAATCGCAACAGTAGTTGCAAAATTATACATTGCTTGCAATGCATGGGTAGCATCTTGTACTAGATCAGTGATCGCGCAATGTATTGCGTTCACTGCGAACGTCGCGTACGCCTAGCCAAAGCTGAAATTCGGCGAAATCCATGCTTATCGATAGTGTTGTACCAAGTTGTAAATAATGTCGATATTAAGTATGGGTGTTTGATACAGCTGATTATTATCAGTAATATTATAATTAAAATAACTTTGTTTACTATCACCAATTATTGTTTATAGTGCGTTTTTAATTTAGTTTCTGAGTAGGTTTTCAATCTCCGGAATATTAACAAACATTATGTTGACAGCAAAGATTTTGCGCAGCTTCGTCGGAACTGAATTATTTAGCAACATTAGTAATCATCAGGTTGGATTATATCCTACTGCAAACCATGTTACAGACCTAACTAAGGCTATTATTGGAAAATATATTAATTTAAGATTGCACTTTATTTTGAAAAAATCGAATTTAAAAGATAGCAAAGCGCATGTTACTTAATAAATTCGTATTATTTCAGGGACAATAATAAAATCAGCATTTAAATTGAGTTTAAATTATTGTTCAATTTTAAAATATTCTAGTATTTTTTAAGTGAAAACTTCTTTAGGCGCGTTGAGCACTTTTTTTGGTGAACAAAATCATGGAACTCGCGTCATCGTCACCGAACGCTTTCCATGAGCTATATGTATACTATGTATATATGTGTACTTTTTGGGTGAACAAAAAGCGTGAAACTCGCGTCATTGTCACCGCACGCTTCCCATGAGCTATATGTATACTGTGTATATATGTACATAGATATATCTCCTTGCGTTATACATTATATATATATATATATATAAATATATTAGCAAAAAACCAAAGAAAATTTGAATTTCGCGGCTATGTTAGATGTTCCCCCTTAATTTGACAGTATTAAGGAAAAATTTAAATCTTCATTAAAAGAGGTGAAAGACACAATTAAAGGACTAGAAATAGGGACCAATTAGTTCAACCGGGTTTCAGACTGGCTAAAGTATGTAGATTCATCCTTCATGGGGTACTGTTTAAAATGTTACAATAAAATACCTCCCCACATATTCCAACTGAATGAAACGAAATTTAAATCTTGTCTAAAACGCACACTATACAGCCAAGCATATTATAAGTTGGGGGATTATATCGCTGACAAAAATGCTTGGCTCAGCGCTGGTCCTGCTCTACAAGAGCGCCTAAACGAATCGATTAGCATTCGAAAATATTGTGAGCTGACGAAGGTTGTACAATCTATCTTTGCATTGTATAAATTCAATTTCTTAGTATTGTATAATTGCATAGCACGTGTGAGCACTATGTACCTACTATAAAACTTACTGGGTTCGTCTTTCATTGACTTGAATGTGGCACAGGTAATTTCTTAGCTGCCACGGCTTATTTGAATTGCTGAATGGTTTTTATCTTTTTATTACGGACACTTTTAACGTGCACGTCTTTCTACATCGTTCTCACATGTATTATTTCAACATGAATGATGTAACCACTTTTTTGTAACAATATTTCGATTTAAAAGAGTGTCCATGGAGTGTCTTGCCCGTTCTTCTCCATAGGTACCTACTACGCTTTGGAATGGGCAACTAGCTTCATCTTTCTGACTGACCGAACCCTTGACAATTCAAAAGTGCCTGTAGTTGGTTTATTTGAAATAAATGCTTTGAGTTTGAATTAGTTATATGTATTTAGGAAGTCCACACTAATTGTCCCCCTCTTCCCGGAAATATAGAGAAAAATTGCTAACTTATAAATTACAGTAATTTTATCGATATAAGTAATCGACCTTTTGGTCGCCGTAACATGCGTGAGAAATAAATTACCTTTTGCGCGTGAGTGAGTGTACGTCAAACGCAGTGTTTGTATTAGTGTGACAACCAATAGCAAACTCACTATCTAAGTGCGTGTGGTTTATTTGTGTGTGTAATACGCGTACGTATTGGTCTCTTGCTTGTAGTGGAGTTAAGGAGTGGGAGACAAGCGGCGACACGCGTTCTAATACAAATCAGGAACTATTTCCTTTCTAACCTGTTTTATCTGTTCTGTGGTTTTTTCAGTTCGACGGTGGTAAAATGTGGAAGTGATGATTTAGCAGTATTAATTACTATTTATAGAAAACAACATAATGAAATTACTATCATTTTGTGACATATTTAAATGCAACTATTTTGTTTTATGAACATTGCAACATGTCCCAACAAAGCGTACGAATATAGGTACCTATGGTTTATCGCACCCAAAAAATAATAACAAAATCTATCTGCTCATATCATAAAACCAAAAGCCCATTCAGTTTAATTTCCATGAAAACAGTACACCGGTTTTTACAACACTTTTCGAAATATATCATTTCGGATAATATATCAGTGATATTACGCGGAAACATTTTATGGACGCATTACGTAATGGGGTCCGACAATATTTTATTCTAATACATAAATGTCTGTGCTGGCTAGTTTGAAACGGTATGTATGCGGTTCGTATTCAGAAGTCTTATGGTGATGCCTGTTTTTACCTGCGTGTATTTTGTTTTTATTATTCATTATTGTATTTTTTAAATATAGGTCCTATTACCGATGGTTGAAGTTGCTGTTTTACTATACTGGCCATTTGAAACGTAATTTATGTATGGGTGACAGTAAATTTTAAATTCAAAACAGTATTATTAAAAAAATATGGAATTCTATTTTCAAATTAAGTCATTTGTTTATTGATTAGTGTTTTGTTTTCACTACATTTGCATTGAAATATTACCACTGCGCTGGCAGAGATGCATTGATAGGATGGGTGCACATTTTGATTGATAGAAGAAAAAATATATTTAGGTATATAAAAATACTTTAACTTATAGAGGGTACGAGGAACAGGGTGTAAAGTTCACTCATACTTCCATAGAAAAGGGAGGATCCTCCGACCAGACGGTTGTCGTGTCTGGTGGGCAACTGCCCAACGATTGATGTCGGGACGTTGTATATATGCTAGTCACGCGGTAAACTTTGCTTGCGCGATGCAGTATTTTTGTGACGTCAATGTGATGCGTAGTTCGCAAGTGGCGATGTAGATACCGCTACATTACTCCCCTCCGGAGACCGGAGGTCGATAGTGGGCTGAGTCGTGTATCTTGCGATGCTTGCCAGTGCCAGTTGAGGTTCCAGTAGGTCGGAACCGGGTGCCGCATAGTTCACGGTGAGTCGGAACTGTCTGCGATGATTCCCCAGTGAGTCGGGGTGGCGTGGCGCTGCGTTATGCTCCAGTGCGTCGGATGTGGTACAGCGCTGGGTTGAGGCTGACTGCTGGCGTCGCCCAGGAGAGGTATGAAGGGCTCTGCTTGTGGACCGGCCGAAAGTGCAGTGTGCTGTGCCAAGGTTGCTGATGAGGCAGGATTTTCGTGACGTCAGCGTGATGCGTAGTTTGCATGTGGCGATGTAGATACCGCTACAAACTTTCTGTATACTAAACGGCAATTTCATAGGTAAAGACCTAAAATTACCGGGTCTAAAAATCATGATCATGTAAACTGCTATGACATGTGAAGGCCAATTCCCGTAATTAAAAACGTTCATAATCTAGTCGCAATCTCATCAGCTACAATCAATGTCAAAAACATCTCAAATACATATTTGAGAAGTTTTTAACATGGGAAATTAGTGGTATTTTTGGCATATTGAGACTGAGATTAGACTGGGAACGTTCTTAAAATGTGTATGGAAGACTAAAATAACATATTACAGCAAAACGTAAAACGTATTTATCAGTAAACAAGGGTTGAGCAACGCAATTTGCAGATGTTCCACAGAGTAACGTCAACTGCAGTGGGGAGGTAATTGATTAGACATTGCACAACCTGTATTTTTGGACTGGACCTTATTTTTGGCCCACGCTCGCTTTTGATTTAGTAAGGGCGAATGTTTCGGTCTGCCCGATTGAATTTAACTTTAAGCATATTAACCCCATAACAGTAATAAAAGCTTTTAAGCAAATCAAGATCAAATTGACTGAAGATCTTTGGGGAATGTCCATTAAAGTCTGTACATCCATAATTGACACTATAGCGCCTTACTTAGCCTTCATATTTAATTTTTGTGTGGATCAAGGAGTCTTCCCGGATTTAATGAAATACAGTAAGGTAATACCACTTTTCAAATCCGGGGACAGCAAAGACACCAATAATTATAGACCCGTATCCGTGTTGCCAGTTTTCAGCAAGGTATTTGAAAAGGTAATGCTTAATCAAATGCTCATTCATTTTAACACAAATAAAATCTTACACAATCAACAGTATGGTTTCACCAAGGGACGTTGTACGACTGACGCTGGGGTCACCTTATTAAAACACATATTTACGGCGTGGGAAGAGGCCCAAGACGCCATAGGAATCTTTTGTGACCTCTCCAAGGCATTTGATTGCGTCGATCACGAAACCTTGCTCTTGAAACTTGAGCATTATGGACTTGGAATACTTGCGCTCAGTCTAGTAAAATCTTATTTAAAGGATAGGCAGCAGCAAGTTCAAATAAATGGTGTCAATTCACTTAGTTTAAAAGTAGAAATGGGAGTTCCACAAGGCTCGATATTGGGTCCTTTCCTCTTTTTAGTGTATATTAATGATCTACTCCATTTATTAAAAAATCAACCACAAATGGTGTTATTTGCTGACGATACTTCTTTAATTTTTAAGGTAGAAAGAAGTGCTACAAATTTTGACGACGTTAATAACGCCCTAATGCAGGTCCATAATTGGTTCACTGCTAATAATTTAGTATTAAATGGGAAAAAAACTAAGTGTATACGATTTTCTTTACCTAATGTCAAAAGTTGTGATTGTGAGATAGTATTGAATCAAGAGAAACTAGAATTCGTCGATAACCAAACCCCAACTTGTAAGTGACCACGAATGGTTTTAAGAACACTTGCAAGCGAAGAATGGATGACAATTACCAGTGGGTAAAAGTTCGTGTGTATGTATGTGTGTATATATATGTTTCAGTATAAAGAAGTGTTGTAAAGGTTGAGGTGGATGAGGTGATGAGAATAAAAGCTTACCAAATAAAAATCACTTGAGCAAGTTGGTTTTAGAATTTTGAGATGGGTCTGAAAAAGTTTAAAGAGGGAGGGGTTAGTAAAAATTGGGCGCCAGATTGTAACGTTACATTTTCCCGGGAGGGGGGAAATGTAAGGTCAAGGAGGGAACTGTCACCAGAACTGGAGGAGTCCCGGCTTAAAAGAAAAAGCAAAAGAAGAAATGGTAAAATAATATAATTGAGGTAGAATATAAAGTCAGGGAAACCGGGTATAAGTTGAAGGTCCAAGCATTTCTTCTAGAGAGGCTCGCAGGATGTAAAAGGAGGGTCCTTGAGTCAGACCACGTCACCGACCTCGGAGGGGCAGGCCGTGGTAGAGGAGGCAGGCAGAGGGCTGAGATCTACCAGCCGTCGGCGTCACTAGTTTATTGTAGACCACGACGTAATCTTCTTGCGTCAGTATCCAGAACTGACGCCAAGGGTAGCCATCGCCGGTCTAGGTATTTTCCAAGATAGTCTGGTGTAGAAGGACGCGTAGATTTGTTCAAGCACAGCTCACACTATCACACTCACTCACACTTTTTCCTGGGGATCACGCTCGACTCGAGGCTTCAATGGGGTTCTCATTTAACATCTCTGGCGGGACGGCTAAGTTCAGCAGCATATGCTGTCAGAAAAATCCGTCAATTTACCGATGTAGATACCGCGAGGTTAGTCTATTTTAGTTACTTTCATAGTATCATGTCTTACGGTATTTTACTTTGGGGACGGGCTGCAGACGTCGATTCTATTTTTATTCTGCAGAAAAGAGCCATCAGAGCCATATATAATCTCCGCAGGCGCGATTCTCTAAGGGAACTGTTTAAGGTTATTAAGATCTTGACGGTACCTTGTCAATATATCTATGAAAACATCATGTACGTAAGAAAAAATGTACATCTTTTTACTAAAAGAGGTGATAGACATAATTATAGTATCAGAAATAGGGACCTATTAGTTCAACCAGGTTTCAAACTGGCTAAAGTGGACTCATCTTTCATGGGGTACTGTTTAAAATGTTACAATAAAATACCTCCCCACATACTTCAACTGAATGAGACGAAATTCAAAGTTTGTATAAAACGCACACTATGCAGCCAGGCATATTATAAGTTGGGGGATTATATCGCTGATAAAAATGCCTGGCTCAATGCTGGTCCTGCTCCACAACCACAACTAATTGATTAACATTTGAAAATACTGTTGGAGCTGCTGAAGATTGTAAGACTACCTTTGCTTTGTATAAACTCAATCTCCTTTGTATTATATAATTGCATAGGACAAGTGTGAGTACTATGTACTATCGAGCTACCATTTACCGGGTAATGTCTTTCATTGTGAGGACTATGTGTGTTTTTGTTGCAGTTTTAATCATGTTCTGGCAGTTTGAGTAGCTGATGCGGCCTACCCAAATGTCCTTTCTTTGGTATTGTTCGTCGAATCGTTGAGCTCCTTATGTTCTGAGTTGAGCTGCACGGTTACTGACAAATGCGTGCACTGACTGGACAGGTCCACTCAATCTGTGTGGTTCTTTCCTCAAAAGACCATTTCAGACACAAATCTACATGGTCCTCAAAGATTATTATAATATTATTCTAATTATTGTGAATGTGAGAACTATGTCGGTCATTGATTTATTTATATTTATTTTTGTATTTTTCTCAACGTAATCATGATCTGGCAGTTTGAGTAATTTATGCGGCCTACTCAAATGTCCTTTCTTTGGTATTGTTCGTCGAATCGTTGAGCTCCTTGAGTCTAAGTTGAGCTGCACGATTACTGACAATTGCGTGCACTGACTGGACAGGTCCACTCAATCTGTGTGGTTCTTTCCTCAAAAGACCATTGCAGACACCGATCTACATAGCTTTCACATGACCTGACCAAGATTTTGTCTGGACTTTAAAAGAGACTGTGACCTCTGAGTTTGTTTCGGCCTTTCTTCTCAGAGTAGTCAGATAGGAAACGCCGACCCCATCTAGTTTAAAAAAAAAATATGATTGACGTGTAAAAGTGTTTGTTCAAACCTACTTACAGAAATAAAATCATTTATCATTTATTTATCATTGACTTGAATGTGTCCTGGCGGCTGATAGATGTCATGCTCACTCAAATGTCTCGCTGACGGTGGCGCGTGTGTTGGATCATTTAGCTCCCTTCAAAATGGTTGAGCTGAATGGTGCTGATCCATGCGTCATGTTCGTGAACGGGCGCTGTCAGTTGGGACTGGTCATCTCTTAGCCACCACGGCTTATTTTTAATTATTTTATTATGGATTGTTTTGTTTGAATTTATATTTGCTGTACACTGGACACTCAATGTGTACGTCTTATTTACATCGTTCTCACATATAATTATACCTATATACAAGATTAATGATGTAACTAATATTTATGTAACAATATAATTTAAAAGAGTGTCCATGGAGTTTCTTGCCCGTTCTTCTCTATAGGTACCTACTACGCTTTGGAATGGGCAACTAGCTTCATATTTCTGACTGACCGACCACTTGACAATTCAAAAGTGCCTGTAAATGGTTTAATTGAAATAAATGCTTTGAGTTTGAGTTTGGACTTCATTCGTAACGGATATAAAAACTTATCGCTGACGTAACCAAGGATCACATAACAAAACTTTAATTTTCAGTCCTAAAAATCCAAAGTCGCATTTCATTACTGTGAAAATTTTATTTTTTACTGTTTGTGTGTTTGTAAACCATGCAGTACAGTTAGTATTGCTGTTAGTACTTTGTCAGTTTGGATTTTTTTCTCTCAACTGATTGCGTATTGAAGTAATCTCGTGCGTAAACGCGCTTAACGATCAGTCGGTAGTTTGTGCCGATTTTGGTGCGTAAAAACGATTTTAATAACTTTTTATTGTTATAAACGTTGCCCCACACTATGAATTTCTCCCGTATTGTGGGTATGTTTACAGACATTTAAACTCACATACACAAACAGCCAGACCCTTTTTTTTTTGAGGGTGGAAAATCTTCAAAATAACTTCTTCCGTTCTGGGTGGAGCAGGAGGGCGTGTCAGACTCTTACTGATTAAAACCCACCCGTGTTCCTTCAGTTGTCTGCGCTAGGGGCCACGATATTCCTTTCGGATTTTCCCGCAACCCCGGCAGGCATCGGCCCTAGCGGACCCCGTCATTGTTTCTGACATCTCTTTGAGGAGCGCCTGGAACACAACGTACCGTCGACCCGGGCCTGGTCCTTATCGGACGGCGAGCTACCAATTGCTCGCCGTCCGCATGGAGGCATGCGGACGGCGAGCAATTGGCCTACAGTGGCCGGGAATCGGCTTGCGATTCCCGCCGCCCAGGGCGTCTCCTGCGGCGGCTAGGGGCGTGAGGGCGCGAATTTTACCTCTCCCTCACGCGTTCCGCCTCTTCCTTTGCGAGCATTACTGCTTCGCAGAAGAAGGTGACGGCTTCCCAAGCCCTCTCGCTCCGTATCATGGCCTGGACCGGGGCCGGACGCGAGAGATCGCCACCCCCAATTATTATTATTATTGTTTATTGTTAATTAAAACGGTAATCGTCCAATCGCCTCCACGAGGACACGGCGGTGCTCCGCCCAAGCAGGGCAGACCTCCACCGTGTGGATCGCCTGGAGGACACGTTGGAGCCAACGTGTCCTCCGGGCGATCCACACTATGGTGACACCCAGGCGTTTCCTCCCGCCTTATCCGGAACAGGAACCTCCCGAAACAACCGTGCCCAGTGAGGACCTGCGTCAGGCGGAAGGTAAGGATGCCATGGCGCCTCTCTAGCCACTGCTCAAAGAGGGGACTTATCGCCGCAATTGTGGCGTGCCTAGCGCTGGGTTGCGACAATCGCACTCTCCATGCCGCCCTGAGATCCCGCCGGAGCTCTGTCTGCCGTTTTGTGACTTTTCACGGTAGCGGAGTTACGCCCTGGAGTTTCACCTCCTCGCCTCCTCGCCAGACCCGGAACACCTACTTGTAGGTTATACAAATATTTATTCCGTGCGGGAATCCAACTGCGACAGTCAATCGCTTAACTGCGATGACACTGCGGCAACCGTGCCGTCAAATTGTAAGTTTATTGTAGCTTATTGAACCCTTTCTTTTCCTTTTATTTCCGGCTTTATGTAATCGATTTGCTATATATCTGTGGAGGCTTGTTATTAGCAACTTGATGATATGTTGTTGTTACCTATTTATTTTAATTAGTCTGTAAGCCTTCATAGAAGTAATAAAATAAATATAAATATAAACATTTCTGTATTTCAATTCTTGCACACACACAAATCTGGTATAGGTACCTATAGTAATATTGTACTCAACATAATATCAATATAGACTTCTTAAAGACAACCTTTTGATTTCGAAACTCGAAGAGAACTAACTTAGAAAACTAGGCGATGATCCAAACATCATATTTCCATTCCGTTTCGTTATAAAACCAGTACTTTTTCGGTACCTGTCAAATGAGATACTTTTAAACCTCATGACTACACTGATACAAACACCATTTGAGGCAAATCACGTACTTTCAGTTTTATATTTAGTATTTAAAATCACTACAGATCTTATTAATATTAGGAAATCATGACAATCGGCCATCCGACACTGTGTTGCCTCCATATACACACAACAATCATAAACACATTTAAAAAAAAATGACAGTATGATATATGTGCACTTATATGTTTATCACACTAATGATAGAATCGTTTATTTATTTATTTATTTATCCTCCTACTGGAACGCCATTACAGCAATTACACCAATCGTTAAATTGTTATGGTTTCTGGAAAGTGAAAGGTTGTGGATTTGATCTTTATTGTACATACATCTTGAACATATCCATGTCTTGAACCAACATCATTATTTTTATTCTGGTTGCTCAATGAAAATCTTTGGCATATATTTGAATCGAACTTCAAATATGACAAAAGGACATAAAAACATTTATTTAAAAAAACATGCATCATTAGAAGCATGAACAGTTTTTAGAGACTCATTTATTTAAAAAAAATGGGCCGGGTGTGTGTCGGACCACGCACAATGAGGGGTTCCGTAGTTGGAATAAATTTATACCAAAAACAAATCTAACATTGTAGTTGAAAAGAAAGTTCTCCCATACATCACCATCAATTCTCCAACTGCAATTAATGTAACTTTGTAATGGCATTTTTTTATTATGTGATAAAACTACAAATTTACGATTTTATTGTGTTGTGAGACCTTGCTTCTGATCTTGATTGTAGGCCAAAGGGAAGTACACTATAGATTCTGATATACACGGTGACATTTGAATCACAGTTTTGCTAGAACAAACGTTGTTCAGACCATTAGTAATTAAATAAATTTAAACCAAACCTGGTCGTTTTTTATAAAATGGTTATCCTTACTAAACGCAAAACGTATGTGCAGCAACATGCCTACACACACACTAATGCAATGTTAGCAGCCGACGCGACACGCACATTCGAGCGTCCGCCAGCTGACCATAGCTGTAGGCATTCAATTTTAGCGGCGCGCGCGCCTACGCTGAGTGCCTAGTTTTAATGTAGGCATTAGATACCTACCTATGGCCGTATGAACGATAATTAAATTACCGAACATTAGCTAGATGTGATATTGATAAGCGATATCACCGTGTAAAATTATTTTTTTCTATCAAACTTTGAATTTAGTCTCTACGCACCGCGCCGCGCGCCGCTGCTTGCCGTTTCTATCTACCTACCTATCTTTCGAGATTGCACCCCCGCGAATCCCGCGATCCCTCTGATAAGTTCGTTGTGTTTAGGTAGGTCTAGTTTATTGTTTGAACTACAAAAATACAGGCTTTGAATTTAGTCTCTACGCACCGCGCCGCGCGCCGCTGCTTGCCATTTTTATCTACCTACCTATCTTTCGAGATTGCACCCCCGCAAATCACGCGATCCCTCTGATAAGTTCGTTTGTTTAGGTAGGTCCAGTTTATTGTTTGAACTACAAAAATACAGGCTTTGAATTTAGTCTCTACGCACCGCGCCGCGCGCCGCTGCTTGCCGTTTTTATCTACCTACCTATCTTTTGAGATTGCACACCCGCGAATACCGCGATCCCTCTGATAAGTTCGTTTGTTTAGGTAGGTCCAGTTTATTGTTTGTACTACAAAAATATGCAAAGACGGCGTGTTTAAAAGATTATAATAACAATGTTTACAGTGATTATAATACAATCGTATTGATAGGAAGTAGGTACTTACAGAACTGGACTATTTACACTTAACACTTAGGTTATTAATTTGCACTATTTCTGCGATCCACTTTCATTAAAGTTTCAAAATGACCGCCGCCTTGACCAATGCACAATTATTAGCACGCTTTCTTAAATTGTATTTCAATTTTGTAAGCACTTCAGTATCACTTTTCACCGTCACAAATGCTTGTTGAATTTTTGTTTTTAGCTCCTCGACACTTGTAGATTGACTGACATACACGAGCGATTTTATGCGACCCCACAAAAAAAAGTCTAGCGGTGTTAAGTCTGGCGATCTGGTAGGCCACGGCACAGGTCCTCCGCGACCTATCCAGCGACTGCCATACTCCGCATCCAGATGCCGTCGAACGGTCCACGTGAAATGCGCGGGAGCACCGTCTTGCTGGTAATACATGTCACTCGCCACACGTACATGTGGCTGCAGTCGAACTGGGGTGCTGTTTCTCTCGAGCTGTCCTCTGGATGTTCATCGAAATGGTCGAGAATACGCTCTTGCAGACGAGTAGTCCGCACATTCGTCACTCTGTCCAAAGCCGTATTAGGAAGGAACGTCCCAGAGTCCCTCAGTCGCTGAGTTGCAGCCAGCATCGTCCTGGCGCTCACACTGCAGCCAAAACGGTCATTGAACTCCCGACAAGCTAACGCGACATTATCAAGACAGCGAGCCAGGGTTCTCACCATCTCCGTGTATTGTATGTTGGTGTACCGGAAAGCCATCGAGCACGGAATCAAAAATGTCACGGAAGTAAACTGGAGAACAACTACACTAGGTCGCTACCGGCGGATGACTAGCTTTTAATGTTAGGTACTCATGTTATTCGGCGGTAGCGGCGGCGTGTATGTCGGCATTTCGCAGAAACGTCAAAGAGGTTGCCGACAAATGCTTTATTTCTTTACAATAAGTTTCAAATTTCTTCAAATTCAATAATTTTATTTTGTAATAATGCCTAAAATCTGTTTGTGTGTGTGTGCCCGGCTACTCTGATGACCGCACTAAGTTTGGTTGTGCATTCAAACAAGCCTTACACATTGGAGATAAAGTTGAAATTCCTTTAAATTACCTATTTAATTTGACGCACACTACTTTTATTGTAAAATGCATTGATATTATTTACGTGTGTGTATTACGACCTGTGAGCGAAATACAAATAATGTCGTGCGTTTAAGTAGCCTTTATTGCTCTGAGTTAAGGTTCAATTTCCTTGAATTAAGGATTGTATTAATTTGTCATGATACTGTGTTTCTAATTTAAGTCATTAAAAAGATTTTTCCGTCAAAATTTAACACCTATTTTTGATGACGGAAATCGATTCAGAAGCCGATTCTGAACAAACTACTTTCAGAAATTGCGTTTATTCTGTTACACGTTGTATTTTAATTTATTCTTATCTAATACAATAATTTCTTTTTTTTATTTTGTTTAAATTTACAAATTAATATTAGTACCTATAAGCCTGAAAATTTTCTTTATTTGTTACTCTTTTCGATAAATTAATGTTTTGAAATTAATAACATTCCGTTTTTTGTTAGTATTTTTATGTAACACATTATTTTACTACGTCTATGATATTAAAAATAAAAAAGTGACATTTGTTTTGTATTTTTCGGTTCTTCATAACTCGTGAAGAGGCAACATTGAAAGCGCGCTGATAGTGTAAGATTTTGTCAACCAGTCAAAAAATAAGGCTCAAATAGTTTTGAAGCAAGACCTGTCAAACCTTGGCCGAAATTGAGCAATTTATGTCTCATTCCATAGAACCAAAATTGAAAATATTTATTTCCAGGCAAACTATCAGTTTTAGACAAAAATGTTTCATCATCATCTTCCTGCCCTTATCCCATTTTACTTGGGGTCGGCGCAACACGTTTTCTTCTTCCATTCTTCCCTGTTAGACGTCAAGGCATCATCTACTCCCTTTTCACTCATATCATTTCTCACACAATCCATCCATCTTTTCTTTAGACAAAAATGTTTAATGACAATTATTTGTAAGAATGACGAAACCTATCGATAAATAAAAAAAATTGGAATTTGTACAAAAAAAACCCTATGTCCTTCTTATAGCAGTTTCGACCCACCGTGCGACGGACGGACAGACGTGTAAGGGTTTAATTTTTTCTTTTTGAGGTACGGAAACCTTAAAAATTGGCGACCTGACATAACATGGAGATTTTTTTATTATGTCTATGTTAAATATTAATGTATTATACAGATAAACCGGGAATAAATTCTCTAAATGATGGTGAAAACCGTATAAAAATCCATTGCGCAGCTTCGAAAAACAACGAGCTCTTTAATTTGCAATATGTGTATAGAAGAACGTACATCATTAGAAGGTCAATAAGTTTTTAGAGGATCAATAAAATTCCAAAAATCTTTTGCCGCCCCTGGCTAAAATCTTCATAACGCTTTTCCATTATTAGTGCAGAGTCCATTTAAATGTATCACCATGCTCATCTACACGTAAAAAACCAATACGAAACCGTGAATACCAATAAGTTGAAAAACCAAAACAAAACAATACCTGACCGACACACGATCCAATAAACCTCAATATCCATATAAAAACGAATGTCACCCATCAGAAAAATTGCGATGAGCACATAAAACGATGCGGCGATAACACAAATGACAGGTTACACGATATATTAATACCATACACACAGCCCTATACAAGGTGTAACAGAATAAACGCAAATACTGAAAATAGTTTGCACTTACTTCACTACTGAATCCATTTCAGAAACTGTTAATACAGGCTTTTTTTTTCAAAAATTATGTATTTTGCAATACTGACCGCTGATTGAGGCAAAGAAAATTAAATTTTATTGCATGGCAATAAGACTTAATTTTAAATGCATAAAGTAATTTTAGGGTCAACACGATTTTCTTATTATTAATAGATAGATAAAAAAAATGCATTTGATAAATTGATTAATTTTGTATTAAAAATGTTAAAATTCATGGTCTTCCTTTCATTTCACTATGTTATTTAGCAAAAAATAATCCTTATGATGAAGCCTTTCGATCGGTATGATAAAGCTACAGGGTGATTATTTTTCTCATTTCCGGTTCAACCATGTAATTATTGAAATATCAATGAATGCAATTTAAATTGTTTTTTAAATTCAAATAATGTCTTATTTCAGTAAAACGTTCAATCTACAATATTCAAGGTACTTTCCCTCCTCGTGGCATATCCGTGGGACGCCCTGTATACGTTGAAATTGAGAAAATTGTACTACACTGTAAGGCGTGAATTGGAAATATTTTCACTTTAATTTAGAAGTGGGAATAGAAGTCGGGAAATGTGAATTTATTTGTACGGTGGAATCGTAGTTATGACTTCTGGAATAGAAGTAAAGAATTTCCTTTTCATTTTGTAGTCTACATAAACATTTCAATCAAGCAAGATGGAGCAATAAGTTAAAAAATAAGACGGAGTTTTGTTATACTTCGACCTACAAATTATTTTGATCTGCCACTGGGTTTTCCCTTAGGCAAATACATTTAAGTGTCTTTTTATAACTAATTTCTATACAAACTTCATGCGCTATTTAATCATTCGGGGATGAATTAAAAAAAAAACCTTACTTATTGCCCACCTTAATTAACTAAGGAACCCTTATGCAAAATTACTTACATTCTGTTTGACCCAGTGGTTTAGATAGTGCGTTGTCTATCAATAAACGAAATAAGGATTTTTAAGTATAGATGTATAAACCTCCTATCAATTGAACAACGCAACAACATTCGTTTGTTAAAACAAACTCATCAGGCCCTGCAGTCTCGACATAGTTAGCAATCGTTTTCGGTTGCTAAGTCCTAACAATCCAGATGTAAATGTTGATGTAAATGTTTGGTAGTCTCGACACTCCAATTTATCGGTTGTTACCTACCGGTACCTACCTAAAATACCAGTAATAACCGATAAATTTGAGTGTGGAGACCACCAAATACCGTTACATCTGGATTGTTAGGACTTAGCAACCGAAAACGATTGCTAACTATGTCGAGACTGCAGGGCCTGAATGGACTTCATCTGTGAAGTTACGTATCGATACGTAGTGAAAACCTAGTTAAAATACTTAGTGTAGAATATTTATTACGTCACTACTAAGTTATTATTTAAATCACAGTAGATAAACCGTTAAAGACCGAAATAGAACCTTGGTACCTAACGAGCAACGGTTCAGCCGTTTGGGAGCCGTGAAGCAGCAAACGGACACACAGGCACACATACACACAAGTTGTTAAACTCATAACACCCCTCTATTTCAATTGGGCGTTAAAAGTAGACATAATCATTTTATACTTTTCAAGTTTTAAGAACTGGATACTGGTTTTTAATCGGTTTCTTAAACGGTTTTTAAACGATTTTATTTAGTATGCCCTGTTTGTTTTTTGGGTCACAGGACATTGGGCATATTTGACCCGGTTCATGAAAGACTGCGTATAAAAACCAAATTTGTTTTTCATTAATGAGCTTGGCCTCATTTTTAATTATATATTTTTAAATGGCCGGAAAAAAAAGAACATATTGTTACGAGCACTTGCGTCCAAATGATATGTACTTCATAGAAATGTATCGACACCAACATTTGGTCGAGAATAAAATATTAATCAGAAGCCGAATTAAATCGAGACACGTTCGAATGAGCCATAATTTTAATACAAGAAATAAAGATAAAATTGATCAACCATTTTTCAGATTAGCTAAAGTACATACATCTTTTATGGGGTACTGTGTTAAATGCTACAACAAAATAGGTACCTTGTAATATATTGCAATTAATTGAAAGAAAATTTAAAACTCATATAAAAAGTTCACTGTGTAAACAAGCATAATTATTACAAATTAGAGGATTATATCCAAGATAAAAATGCTTGGAAACATGCTGGTCCAGCTCCACAGGACAATCTAGGGTCTTGACAAAATTAAAACTTGTTGCTACTTTAATTGTATGGTTTGTTATTTTTATGACATTGGTTTACATTCTGTGGCTACTTTAACTCACACACTGACATATTAATTGGTTACATAATTTGGGAAATCGTATACTTTTACAATGTTTGTAAATATGTGAACACCATGTATCTATCATTTAATTAACTTATTTATCATTGCTACGTTTATTAAATTCTTTTTACCTATTTTGGTAGGGTAATTTTTATTATAGGTGCATCGTCTTCACATATAATTATATAATTAATGTATACAAAGTATTGTAACACATTTTAAAAGAGTAACGATGGAGTTTCTTGCCCATTCTTCTCCATACGAAACTACCTTTTGGAAGGGGCGACTAGAATCAATTCTATTTAAATGTAAATGTTGACGTTCAAAAGTGCCTTTTATGTGCCTATTTGAAATAAATGCTTTGACTTTGACTTTGAGACAATACTATACGTACATTTTAATAGACCCAACACGGATCGGAAGAGAAAGAATTCAGCAATATTACTGCACGTGTATACACGGCCGCCGCGCGCCGCACCGTTGCGCGTTGGAAGTTGCGCGCACATGTCTCTAGCATTGTGTACTTTTTGTCATGGGCCAGGCGCCAAGAAGTAATTGACGCACCTGCGGTCTTTTTAGATGACGTCACAATTGATTTTGATCAAGCAGAATAAAAAAATTAATTATGTAGAGTTGTTTTTTTTTATCTCCGTTTCAATAGTTCAGTTATACTTCAGAGTAACAAAACTCGAACAACGACTATAGTTAACGTCAATAATATTTATAAGAATATAGATATTATTATTGACATACGCCACGTATTCTCTTCATACGTTATTTTCCAAAGTATCTCTTCCAACGCTCTTATAATTCATCACCATTGGTCAAAACCTTTTCGTTTCAATCTTTTATACATTTTATATGTGATACATCTCCAGCAATCTTTTTTCTTAGCTATTACTATATTAAATAGCTGTTTTTGGTCTCTAAAACCATCCAGAGATTTCTATAAAGCCTATCCTAGGTCTCAGCTCTAGCAATCACCACTACTGTGCTTACCTGCCTGACGTCAATCCTCCTACAAGTATTAATTTTCTACATTATTTTTCTTCTTTTTTTTGAGACTGCCACCGTCTACAAGAATGCGACCGTTACTATCGTGTTATAGAGATCGTTATCTGCATAGTCTGCTCTATTTTGTTTGTGTACGCCGTGGGTCAAATGTCCGAACAAAATGCGCAATGTCCTATAGTAGGTACTTAATTGAGATTTTCCCCTTTCTTGTTGACAGACTGATCTGATATTTGGTACACACCTTTCATATTTCATATTTGTTTCGATCCCCTTATTAAGTGTAATGGGTATCACATGAAAGGGCTTTACAAGTAGAATACAGTGCATGGCGGATCATAGAGTTTGGACAGTCTAAGTGTAATAAGTGTAGGCTTCAACCGTCCACAAAATGCCACGCAGCACTGCAGACCACGCAGTTGTGTATTCAGGCTCGGGTTGCGTTCTGCCAGGGTTGCGGGAAAGTCCAAGAGGGATACCGTGGCCCTGGCACAGGCAACTGAAGGAACACGGGTGGGTTTTAGTCAGTAAGAGTCTGACACGCCCTCCCGCTCTGCCCAGAGCGGGAGAAGTTATTTGATGATTTCCTACCCCCTAAAAAAAAAAAAAAACCGCCTCGAAATTGTTTGATTTTATTTTTGAGTCTGATCACTACCCTACATTGATGTGTGATGACTGGTACCTAGAACCTACATAATTTTTTTTTGAGACAGTAGTTTAACATTTCGATGTGCTACGCCTTCAAACACATTTTAAGTTCTTAACGGAAAACTGAACTAAAATAACTATTAAATTACAAAACAAATACAACAAAGAACATACATAACAACAAAAATAATACATAGGAACATTATTTGTCATTGTGATCTTGTTCTCGTAATTCTAATTATCTTCATTCATCATCATCATCATCATTCTTCATTTAATTTCGTTGTATAGATATTAAGTATGTACGTATTTATGTATCTTTTATTTAGTATATGTATATATCTGTGTATCTATTTTAGTGTATTGTACTAATACTTAATATTTGCACCAACGACAGCCCCATTTTATGTCCAGACAACGACCTTTACGAATTTACTGTCCATTCCCAGGTTGCCTGGAAGAGATCGCAGAAAGCGATAACGCCGCCCATTGTATGTTAGGTAGTGTTCAAATTATTTATTCTAGTTATATATTATGTGGTGTACAATAAAGAATATATAAATAAATAATAAATACAAAACAAATTGCTATAAAAATGCGAACTAAAAGTTTCATCTGGTTTAAGTAAAAACATTTATCAGAATTATTCACAAGTAGTTCCCATAACGAACAGTCATTCAGGTCACTACCAAACAAATAATAAAATCCTCACACTTTTTCGTAGTTCATAAAGTTCCGGAATCGAGTATCAACCCCCAAAGTCGTGTATAAGTCTCCGCCGCGCCGGGTTTGAAGTTAAAACTCCTTGTATCAAGACGGCCTAGCACGAAACCGGCGAAACTTCGCCCATCTTCGCCGACTTTAATACGAGTTTCGGACGTTATCGTTGTAAAATCGAAACGTGTTTTACTTTCTTTATTGTGTCTACACAAGGTATACACTGAAGCATTTTCTATTAGAACTATAATTACAGTGCATCATTGTAATTCTAAAATAACTTTACTGTCCCGAAATCACAATTCAAACCGGTGGGTTAGCAAAAAACGAATCACCAGCATTTATTATTAACAAGAACGAAACTGTTCAATTAAACTCGTTTGGACAGTAGCAGCCAATCAACAAAGTACGACTGCCACTAATTATGTAACATTTAATGACAACAATAAAAATACAAATAGCCGTCGGGCCATTCAGACGAAAATTGACTAAGCACGGCACGTGGTGCCCGCTCTTGGAGGGAAATAGCTTTGAGGATACAAAACATTTGATATCGTCCCTCCCCTCACCCTTGGAGCCTTTAACGGCGTGTTCAGTTCAGTCGAACGGGACGCTCCGACGAGAGCGGCTGCCTCGTCTGAGAACACGGACGTCACGAACTTTCTGTTACGTCACACGTACGGCTCGAGGGTGAAATTCTGATCGTAGATAATAGTGTCCCTTCTTAGGGTAATACATGAATTGGTTCTGTGGGATGGTGATTCTATAAAAGTGCGATGGTGCGTTGTCGAGGTGTGAAGCGAGTGACCATCATGCATGCCTGCACCACCCTTCTGTGGTTGGTCACCTGTTTCAACGGTAAGTTTTGGTACCCACAGGGTCAAACTGTACAAAAAGGGGTTGCGGAGTAATTCGACGCGGTTCGGTGGTTTCGCCCGTTCGAAGTTTTAACCTTATTATTCTATTTTTGAACAAAGTTTCGGTAGTCATAATGATGCTGTCGTTTAAAACGTATGTTTCGTAATTTAATTGTTTTTTTGTTAAATCGCTGAGGGAATTTAAAACTCGTTCAGAACTTAATTCGATAAAAACGTTGGGCGTTCTGAATAATCGTTGGACCGGATATGTTTTCAGAGTTATGTGAATTCAATGATCGTCCAAAGCATGGACAATTAAATTCTGTTTGCAGTGTACCGTTTACATGAAAGGTTTATGTCCGTTTACTCGGTAATTGAAAACTTGTTTATCGAGCTTTTCATTTGATGGCTGTCTTTTATGGGCCATTTCGTGTACGCATAATTATTTAGTTTATTGAATGTAGCATGCTGTTATGATTTCATATTTATGAACAGCCATTAGAGAGTTGATACGGAATAGTTATGACGATTATAAAACTGATAACCGTTTTTGGATTTGACTTCAATTTTCTTGATGAAACGTTCTCTAAGAAAACTAAATTGTTTTTTTTTTAATTTACTTTGACACAATTGGGAGCTACATGCCATAGATTGCAGCCATGTTCTTACTTTTAGATTCAATAGCAACATAAGTCTGTTCAATCTAAATAAAATTGTTTCCAGTCTTAATCTGAATTTCAGTGATATGTATATACCTATAGGTAGATGATTTCACTGCTTCCATCTCCATTTTTGAAGAACTCATTTAAAAGTCATCAGTTTCAAATGGCTAATTCGCACTGAAATAACTTGTAGATTAAGGAGTTGGTCAAATTATGAGCTTTATGGTAGCGATTGGTTGGAAAAATTGAGCTTTGAGCTTTATGACGAAAACTCACTAAGTACCCTATGTAAGTAAAAAGTGACTGCGAGTAAGAACCTAAAAATATCATGACAAATATTATGGAAATTAATTCTACATTTTGTTTAAAAAAAATAGGTAGGTACGTAAATAGGTACCTTTCTTACTAAGACTGAATGCTATTTCATTAAGTTGAATACGGTGAAGCTTTTTTATGTGTCTTGAAACTATGATGTGTAAGTTTTTCAGGCTTTCATGGTTTTGAAGCATTACACAGTTTCTTGGTGAGAGTATGTTTGACAGGATTAGGGAAATACCAGAAGGTAGTTTTACGATACGAAATAATTATTGTAGTAACAAAGGTACGTCAAGTAAAAATACCTTTAGTTACAACCAAACAATTACACTAAATGACAATAATATGTAAATGACTAAGTAACTTATATATTTTTTTAAAGTATACTTATATTATTTATCAATGTTGTTCAAATTGAAACAGATCGCTGTATAAAAATAAAGAAAATGATATCAACCACTCAAATAATTATGTGTAACTTATGGTTATAATCTAAAATAATAAAAGCACTCAAACAAAATTGGACGCGATAGAGTTCAACTGAAAATATGAACGAGTAGAAGTAAGTAGTTACATACATTGATATATTACAGGTGTATCTATTACTTAATTATATTATAATATCTGACCCAACTAACGTTGGCCTATCCAAATTTCAATAATTTATACAAAAATCCCATATAATATAATCTATGGGATTTTTGTATGAATTATTGAAGTTTGAGTTTTAGAACGTTGAGTTTTTTCCGAATTTGAAAATATTCCTGGAAACTTTGCTAATTGTTATTTTCATATAAACCTAATTCGGACATCACAAACATTTTAAAACAAGAAATATCGATATCGGTCCAGCCGTTACACATAAATAGATTTAATAACTCACAAAAAGAACCAACCCACACCACCATTTTGTCATATTCCAAAGTAATTTTAGTTATTTTTGATAGTAATTCTATTTAAGCAAGAAAAAATAGTTTTTGATATAGGTACATATTGAACTATTTTCCACACCTGAAATCACCTATCTAGCCTCCGCTATGGAATTCGTACCCCGAGCCCTAAGACACAGACGAACTGTCTAGATTGGGGCTCACTGGTAAATACTACTTTGTAACCTAGCTACAGCTACGTTAATATTACCTAGAGGTAATATTATAAGCTACTCATATCGTCTCAAGTTGGTGTCAACCCTAAAACCTGCTTACTGGCGATAGCCTGAACAATAAATGAACTATTTCCTATTTTTATTTTTGTTGGATAGTGATACGTACGGTACGTTACCTACCCCATTTGAAACATTGCATTAGTTTCAAGCAAATAACTGACATTGCGAGAGATTGTAAGTTGATTCCTTTTGCCATAACTAAGCCCAGATAGTGTTTTTAATTAATAACATTATTTTAGAATAAAAAGAGTTCAAT
Organism: Brachylomia viminalis; assembly: GCA_937001585.2. Taxonomy (NCBI): domain Eukaryota; kingdom Metazoa; phylum Arthropoda; class Insecta; order Lepidoptera; family Noctuidae; genus Brachylomia; species Brachylomia viminalis. The sequence goes on along the minus strand of OW443299.2, from coordinate 4,677,064 downwards.
TTTGCTTATGAGCCTAAACCTCCGTATCATTGGGAAATTAATTAAACTCATAGGAAGGTTGTACCTACAGGATATGATAACCTGTTTTAGTTGGTAACCAACAAAATTGTGACTCGTCAAAAGGTATTTATAAAGTCAGTTTCATTTAATTTCGTTTTGAATACCTCAGTATGACGGATGTCATGTGAATGTACCCGGGTGGGTATAGGTTAATACCGAATAGAATAAAATATCAACGACACATAAGTACGAGTAGGTTTTTATTTAAATGAATACAGAAATGAAAATCGCTGAAAGTAATAAAATTACTAGTAAATTATTCCGTTATAAAAGTACCTACCTGATAAAAACATGAAATTAAATTAAGGCGAAATATTACTTCGTCGTTTTTTAATATTGTGAATACTAAATTGAAGCTCAAACTATATTAACATTATTTACTTCGATATTGCTCTCGAGTTTTCACTTTAAATATTCATGTTTTTTTTTTGATAATAAATATCGTGGATATTGAAATTGAGCGCTCCAAAACTCTAAAGAGCTCGGCCATTACCTTTTCTTTCGTTGTTCTCTTTGAAATTAGTTGCCAACTTTTTTTCGGTGAAATTGATACGATCTTAAAAAGGAAAAAAAAAAAGCTTTATCGATTTGAATTTGGGGAAATATGGTGAATGGAGCTGTGAGTATTTAAATATAGATACAGAAAAGGTTTTATAATCTTGTCTTTTCACAGAACATTAGATTACCTGTTAGTTATTATTTATTATCTCATCACTTACGAGTCAAACATTTATTTTTATGTCTTCGTTGCTTATTTTTATCTCGTTCTGGGTTACTAATTCATGGTGTTGCATAGGGTGTAGAAACGTCGAAGATTCAGAAGAGCTTGTTCTGTTCCTACTTACTGATTCTTACTGTTTATACTTAATGTTTTGTTTGTGGTCGAATTTTAGCCATATTTTATACTTACATATTTACCCGTATTTTACACTGTCCTTAATACTCATAGTCCTTTATATTATGACGTCGATTTGTGCTACAGTTTCGCATTTCTGATTAAAATCTCTCTTACGTTGTTTTGTATAACTGTTGAGTTAAACTGTCCCCATTTCAATTTCCAACTCCCTACTTTCTTAAATAAAACAACAGGAAAATACGTTCACAAACTACCAAAAACAAAAGGCATAATAAATCCTTAAATTTTAACTTCGCCTTTTGAACAAGTGATTTATAGTATCGCATACCGGACGTTGCTTCGCCATCGTCCCTCTTCGCCCCAAACAAACATATCGTGCTCTGTTAATCGTAGCGTACGTGCATTACCTATGCTAAGACAACGACCAGCTTACGACTCGCCATAAAGATTGGAAGACCCCAGATTAAGTCTGCATCATTGACTCACTGCTTAATTGATGTAAGTGTACCTAACATCTTGCTGAACTATCACTGTTCAATGAAACTTTTGATGTAATAATGAACTAGAGTAAAGATTATTTTTGATTGTGTGGTTGTTGGTTAGTCACCGATATGACGTTGCCGTTAAAAATGTTAAAACATTATTTTCACATTTTCATTTTGTTATTTGTATTTTGTGTTTCACTAACTGTGTCCAAATAAACGTTATTATTGCTTTCTTTCTTTTCTTTTTCTTTCAGAGTGTTGTTAACGATGATTGATTTGATTAATGAAAAAGATGACATAATTGAAATATTCGTTTATTAAGAGCAAACGATTCCGTGTTTTTCGAGTGTTAAAAATTACTCAACTTCGTTTCAGTAAAACAGAATGAGAGAATTTAATTTCCAGATTTTAGGGACCGTTTTATCAAACTGGTACCGTCCCAGATTAAGATAAATCAAATGATGTCTCGTTAGGCCAAATTGATTTAGTATCTATCGTAGAAGAAAATTAGATAAAAAGTTGGTTTATTTCGTCGACTTCTTAGTAATATTATGCTCATATTTTCATACTTCCAATAAGTAGGTTTATTACGGTGAAATTGAAATAAAATTTTGGGAGTATCGAAAGTAGTTAGCATCAATAATATAATAATGAAGTAAGCCGATGGAGTGAATTTTTCAGAATATTTTGTACTACATGTAGAACATCGTTGTTACATTACAATTTCTCGAAAATCCCCTATAATTTTCGTCTCGTCTTTTATTTATCTGATCTCGTAAATCACTGCAGTGGTTTGTAAAAAAAAGAATCTACACTTAATTTCTTCAGTAGATATATCTCACTACTTCACTGAGATTTACGGCTAATAAAATAACTTGGCTGCTTATTGCTGTAACTTTTTACTATACCTACTACTGCTATTATTAGTTTTTTTTTTTTTACTTTTTACTTAGATATATTAATGTTTCAAGTTTTATTTGCTATCGGTAGGTACTTGCCTAATTTTATTTTTTTGCAGATTATATAGTATAATGGTGGTTTTTGCATAAACTGTACTAGAGACAGCTATCATTGTTTTATTTAACACATTATAAACATAAAATGTTTGCACATTGACACTTATCTAGGTATTTTGGATAACTTGAACAACCAGTAAATTCTGCAAAAAATATTTTTGTTTTATTTATATTTTAAGACTAAATGTTTACTTAGAAAACACAATTATGCTGCAAAGTTATCAATATCAGTCATAAGCTTCAACAACTTAAGAGGGCATCACAATTTTTCTTGTATTTGAGTGTTTGAAGAGTCTCACACTCAAATACAAGAAAAAATGTGATATTTATTTAGAACACTCCCGAAAGAAATAATCAAACTTTCTCGGGCATTTTTTTTTTTTAATTTTGTGGCCATAACTAAACCGTAATCACACATCAAAACTCCCAGTTTAGATGTGTGATTATGATATAATTATGGCCACAAAATTAAAAAATAGCTTTCGAAAGTCTGATTATTTCTCACGAGAGTGTTCTAAATAAATATCTAATTTTTTCTTGTATTTCAGTGTGAGACTCTTCAAACACTAAAATACAAGAAAAATTGTGAAAGCCATCTTAATGTTTTACGCCCATATAGTTGAACTACAAAATGCGTTTGGTACCACCAAAATATTTTGATATTTTCCATCATAAAAATGTCCTATTTAATATTTAAAAGGCTTAATATTTGTAAGTTGTAAAAGTTCCATTAAACCATCTGAAAGTAGTTGGAACACACTTTTAACTCACGTTAGTTAGCTCAGGTACCCGTAAAGCGGTTGTTATTTTGAATTATGGCTTTAAATTGTTTTTACGAGACTTAGTATTTTAGTATCCATGCACTTTCTTGCAGGTTCTCCATAGAGACCTGCTTTCAAATTGACGTTAGTTTGCGTTACATTTCTACAAGGTGCACCCAATTGACTTGTGGCCGAACAATAAATCTATTGGACCACCACCTTACATTTGAGAACTTTACAAATTGAATCGATTTCAGTAACTATTGACCGCCGATTGGGCCAAAGAAAATTAAATCTTATTTCAAGGCAATATAACTCGATTTTAAATTTATAAAGTAATGCTAGGATCAACACAAGATTTCTTATTAATAACAATTAGCATTAATAAAAATAAAAAAAATGTCATTGTATTATGTTTTTTAACTCAATATTCTAATTGGGGACGTATGCTGTCTTGCGTTAATTATGTTATAATAATGTTGTATAAGCACAACGCTGGGCGATATATTCGTTAAATGTGGCGAATGGTTAGAATTATATTATAATATATAAAATATATAGCCCCTACTTCGCACGGGTTTACGACACGACTAAACAAAACATGTTTTTTTTTTAAAAAAAAACGTTGCCCCACACTAGGAATTTCTCCTGTATCGTGGGTGCACTTACAAACATACACAAACAGCCAGACCCGGAACGACTACTTGCAGGTCATACAAATATTTGTTCCGTGTGGGAATCGAACCCGCGACACGTAGCGCATCAGTCAATCACTTAACCACTGCGCCAACCGTGCCGTGTCGTGCGTATTTATTTATTAGATGCAGAATTTTTTTCAAAATGTTAGTGAAAATATCAAAATCCTTTGCGTAGTTCAGAAGAACAACGCGGTAGCACAGACATACACGAAATGCGACTTTTATTTATAATATGTATGGATTATTCGCCACATTTAATGAATATGCCAAATAAAGGACTCAATAAATCCATGTTTCGTAAAAAAGAAAGAAGAAGTCACAAGAATCTGGAGACCAGAATATGTATAACCTATCCCCATAGTTCTCTCCACGACAGGCGTTATCCCAAGTCATCTTCTCCGTAGCCTTAAATTAATAGTTTTAGAAGAACCCGTTTATATTTTATAACTCCAGAAAGCTGCCATTTTAAACACCTGTTAGGAAGTTTATGCAGTTAGATGAAGAAAACACACCCTCATCTTAAATACACACCACACGCTGCATTTACTTGGCTTTGGCCCGTAAATGTAGCTAAAACCAGCCTAAGAGCTGAGAAAACAAAACACTCTAAATAATAATAATCTGTTCGAAAAACACCGCAACGGTAATGCCTGAATATTGTTGTCGAGAGCTGTCTTACGAAATGTTATCCAAAAGTCCTGTATCACCTCAATATACATTATTTTATAAACATACCCGTTTTGGTCTACCGCCTCGACTCGTATCCATCATATAATTTGGCCAAAACCCGTAATTCAATCCTAAAAAATTACAACACCGACAAAACCGTAACATGAATAATCGAAAATCCTATAAAATTGGAAGGTTAAGTATCTATCAGTCAGTAGGTATACAGCGCCATTTTGTGAATAAAATATTAGTCGACCAGGGTTCTAAACGAGCGTCGTCCAAATCGGGTCCCATCGATCAAAGGAATTACATCTCATCTATAATGTACCACAGAGTACTGCGTAACAGTTAAATCATTGTGGAAACACACTGTTGGGACGGTTGGGATCCTTGTTGATATTACATGGCATGGATTTTGATCAGAGATGGAGTTAATAAGTTTTTGCCAACAGAAAAGTTTGAATCCCAAGTTGTATCTAGTTTAAGGACCTCGAATAAGTAATTGCCTAGGGAATAAGCAGATAATTCCACCAAGGACTGTATTAATTATGTTTTATTTAGGTATTAATACTGCCTCTAAAATTATTGGATTGCAAAACACTTCTCTTTCTAATCTCCTGATTGTAACTGAAAAATTCTTTAGAGACAAATCCACGATTATTTTGATGTGAAGACTGAACCACTTTGGTTGGGTTGACTGACAAAAAACATACTATTAAGATATGAACATAGAGTATGGTACGGTATTGGTAGGCAATGGTAACTTTAACTAGATTTTTTTTTAATTCCTTGCCAATTCCATTATATTCTGCGGAACTAAAACGACACAGCACATAACCTTACAAGTGCCAGAAGCAAAAACGCGTCCGCTCCCGCTACGCTAACCGTATGTTTCCACTTTTTCTGATCTGTCGCCGTCAGTATTTCGGGTAATGTCACTTTGTTTATACTAATAAATTCAATACCACCGTGGGTAGGTACCACGCCACCATGGTACCATGGGTGGGTAGCATCCTGAAAACAGTTGTGGAGAGTCCTTACTCCCCGATTCTGAGGCACTATGTGGGGATAATAGTCGGGTAGCTCATTCCTCACTTTGTCGATCTCTGCACATTCTGCCTCAAACACCTACTTTGTTGTTTGTTTCTTGGCTGTTTACTACTAACACTAGTTATAAGATATTTTTACTAACAAAATGGACTATATTGTTGTCCGAATCTAATATATAAATAAATAAATTACAATTTTATGTGGCGTACACACGCCATGAAACAGTCTTATAAAGAATATTACAACTTTATAATCAGTGTAATGGTCGCGTTAAATATGTACGTTATTAACATAGCCATGGAATTTGCATATGAAAAGTCGTTTTTGATAAGGTGTAGTCTTTACATACTGTTGTTGTACGAGTATGCTGTGACTATTTATAGGCAATTATAAATTCTGGATTATGATAATTATATTCAAAACGTTGTTTATTCAATACGTGCTGATTATTCTCTTAATCCGTATTAATTATGATTTATCAGAAATAGACGTGCCAGTTATTAATTGTAACTAATTACTGGAAATAATTTAAAATTACCTGCAGTATTGTCTCTCTTTCTCCCTTTAATCCATCCAAAGGTTGTCTGTAAAAGATCGATTTTAGCGATAAGACCGCCCATTGTGTCACCCTATGTAGAATTTCTACATTTATATCTGGAATTGTTATGGTGTATTGACTTTGAACGAGGTTTACGTAAGTCTCATTCCGAGAAATTCGTGATTTAAATTACTGAAACTTTTGAATTACACAACAATCCACACTACTTAAAAATAGTAGTAAATACTTACATAATTATGAAATATGGCCACATAAAACGAAGATTTGCACTGTAGGTTAGCTATTGAATTTCATTTAGTCGGTAGTTATATAGCTATTAAACTACATAGTAACTACTGGTACTTTTTAAGTACCTTTTATTTTCTTAATTAACTTCCAGAAGACTTGCAAACGTTGTACAAAATGAGTTCAAAAAGTTACAAGTACAGATCAAAACGTTTCCTTAGACAAGATTTTTTTCAATTAAGGTGCCTATAAATAATTAATCATCATTACAAAAGTATTATATTGTAAGCATCATTGTTGTTAAGATTTAAATGAATGGCTTGCCAGCACACAGATAATCCCTAAGAGGTTTTCGTTGTGTCGCTAAAACCAATTGTAAAATAGGCTAAGTGTTTTGGAAATAAATAACTTAAAATGGCCCAAGTGTTTTAATAATAATAATATTATAATAAATCGTTTATTAACCAAATAGTGTTCTTAAATTTCCTTATAACTATGATACGGAGCGAAATAAACAAGATATAAAATTATTTTGAATATTTTAACTTGTGGACCCCACACTAGGCCGAGCCTGTCTCGTGTAATCATTGAGAGTTTTAAACAATTTGAAATTTCAGAGTCGACACTTTATTGTTAATGTATTTATTACATATTGTTTTGAAAATTTTACGTAAAACGAAATCAAAAATAAAGAATTGATAAATAAAATATAATCGTGAAAACAACTGTTTGAAATAGGGTGTGTGTCGTTAGTGTAGGTATTCATTCATTAAAATTTAGCAAGGATGCGTCCAAGAGAATGATAGTAAGAATATTCAAGTAGGTTAGTAAGGATTTGGGAGGTAGTGTGAGAGTGATATGAGCGAGAAGTGTTTGTTATAAATATGTTATGACATTACTCCAACGAACGCTTTGGTTTCTGGGTAGGATTGAGCTAACAGCCATTGTTTATTTTATTTTTTTAACTTGGTTGGTCCTACAATTTATGATGTTACAGATTTTTGCAATATTATTATAAAAGAAGAAACTGAGCATAAATTCTTGATTATGTTAGGCAAAAGCGATTTTTACTACAGTAAGTGGAGTTTTTTTTTTTTGTAGATTCGCTGTTTAAGTAGTTCTTGATAAAATGGATTGTCTTGTTATTTTGTGTTGTTTTAGGACCAATTTAGGTAGGTATGTATAACTGTCGGAAATTAAGGACTGATGCTTCTTTATACACACCTGTATAACCTGACACCTGTCTGTGGGATAACGAAAGTGTTTTCTAGACATAACCTTGGAAATAAAGAAATAATTATTAACAAAATTGGTTGAATTTAATCACTTATTATTTAGAATCACGAAACATGTAGGTACTAAAATGCTAGTCAGTGACTTTTAGACAATAAAGTCGAAAAGCTACATTTTCATCAATTTCTTACACACCATTCATTTTCAATGACCCACTTAAAATATACAATTATTTATACTAAAACCCGACGAACACCCGCAAAACTTTTCTACTTCGCCACATACAATTACTTCAACAGTAGCCACGTCATGACACGGCATTAGAGCTGCTAACTGATGACCTCTACGTTTGAGGTCACTTCTTTATATATATGCTCCCATTCTTTGATTTAGGTAGAATCGATTGAGTACGAAATGATTGGGCTAATTTCCATATAATATATGGCACTAACATAATATGGTTGAACAAAAACGAAGGTACGTGACAATCTTCAGAAAATAAATACTCAATAAATAACATATTTATAATGAAATCGTTATAGTGGGCAATTAACTGAAATTATTTATTTATTACACTGGGGAAAACTTGCAGTAGTATATCAGGCATAAACAGTGTTGTCTTAAAATTAAACTTAACAAATAAACTACCTACAACATTTTCCACAGATTACTATATAATATAATAAAAAAACAAGCTGTTAGCAATCGTAAACTGTAGCAGGGCTAACTTAATGAAAAAGAAGTAAAGAAAAAAAGAAAAACAATATCCTATAAAAGAAGAAGAAGCCGTGTTGCTCCTTTATTCGAGCATGACGAATAATTGGATAAATCTCAGCATGGACAAGCCTTTCAAAGAGTTTAGACAATGCTGATGATAAAGAAATTGGACGATACATCTCTACATTATTTTTAGAACCTTACCAAATATTTTTGTGTACTGGTACGATATTTGCGAGTTTCCATGCATCCGGAAAGACTCCACACGAAATACATTTGTTAAATAGTATAAATACGGGATAGCTTACTGTACTGTAGCTATTTTTTTTAAATAACGCAGATAAGTATACCGTCCGGACCAGGTCCTTTATTCAAATACAACATTGTTAGTGCTCTAAGAATATTTTCTAAGGGGAAGTACTATTTAGATAAGTTAACATCATGATCAGCACTTGTAGGTGAAGGTACCCATGAATCAGAGCTAAATGTGGAAGGTTCTTACACAAAATGAAAAAAGGAAGAGTATAAATTAGACGCTGTAATAGGATCACTGGATACATTTTGTTTGTAGTGTATCGTGATAGGAATTCTATTTGCAAAATCAAAAGTTATTTATTCAAATTAGGCTGAGATACAGCACTTTTTGAAGGTCAAAATTACATAAGACAGTCCCCCAAAACGCTCGCTCTTCGCCACTTACTAGTGCTTTAGCTGGGAAGTTGTGGCGCAACAAACTCCTCAAAAGCACAGCTGTCTGTTCAGTTAGAAGAACTGGATTCTAGATAGTAATTAACAATACGAAACACAAACCATTAAATAAAACTATTTGCCATATGCGCACGCCAATATTATATATATATATATATAATACCATATAATAATTATATATACCAACAAAAACATTGAAGACTATACTCAAGCAGAAATAAATAATAAAAAATAAAAACGTAAACAGAACTTATACATAATAAAAGCCTCCAGGCGTAAAGGACGTGCCCGCTTACATTTGCAATACTGTATTATGTTTTAATAGGTGTAACTTAAAGCCACAAATGATAAACTAGGGCCATCATAGTCAAATAAAAAAACTGTTAATTACTAATAACAAAACTATAGTCAGCAAGATGATCTGTCACCACAAGCAACACCCGTTCACGAGCATAACGCTAAGATCAGCCACTACCCCCCTCGCCATATTTGAGGGAAGGAGGCAACCCAACCCCGGACGCTACCGCAAGCAATGACATCTATGGGAGTATGACGAACTTGCTGCCGGTTACTCAAAAGTTTATACCAAGCCCAACAAATGAGTTATGAACCTTATGAAGCCGGTGAATGGGAGCATGTAGTTAGTCCTTATTTCTACTTTCTAGTGTTAATTTTATGAATATCACAGTTTTTTGTGTATAAGTGTATATTTTGCCTATTATAAGCTGTTGCCGAAGATGAATATTATTGTGATGCCATCGTAAAAATACCAATATCTTTAAAAAAGTCTTTCAGAGTAACTCTAGCACCTAGCTGGTAAATTGCTCGTACAGCTCGTTTTTGCAGAACAAATATATTTTGAATATCAGCGACTTTGCCCCACAGCCAAATGCCGTAGGACATAACGCTATGAAAATAACTAAAATAGACTAGCCGAGCTGTATTAACGTCAGTGTATTGTCTTACTTTCCTGACGGCGTAGGCGGTCGAACTGAGCCTTCCCGCTAGGCTTGATATAGGTATGTGATCCCCACTGAAGTTTGACATCAACTGTTATGCCGAGAAATAGTGCCCAGTCTACAGTTTCAAGCACCTCTTTATCTAAGATGACGTTGGGTCCTAGATTTCTAACATTCGGTAAGGCGAACTTTACATATATCGTTTTCTTACCATTGAGAACTAGGTTATTTGTGGTAAACCAATCCGTTACCATTGACAGTGCACTGTTTACGTCGTCAAAATCTTGTCTATTCCTGTCTACTTTATATATAAGAGAGGTATCATCAGCAAACAGTACGACGTCACATATACCCTTTAAATAGAATGGTAAGTCATTGATATACACCAAGAATAAAAATGGACCCCGTATTGAACCTTGAGGTACACCTAACTGAACTGGTAGCCCGGAAGATTTCACACTATTAACGTATGCATTTTGGTGCCTATTATGTAATCAAATACAGAAAAGGTGAACTTGCAGAAGACAGCATATTTAGATTAATGATAATAACAAAAAATGCTTCCGTAATAATAGCACTTAATGTACTATTTGTGGGAGGTTTAACATGCAGCGATATTCTCGGAATGATTTTTGGGTGTGATTTTGCTGGATATGACGGCTTCCGTACGAATAGCAAAAGTGGCCGAGTCATCTGCTTCTTTGACCAAGACAGTCGCATTTCTGATCCGTATGTATCTAAATTTATTAGCTTTGAGTGCTTCACGACATCTACAAACAAATCCTTATTTAGAAGTGTTAAGTGCTCATTTATGTTGATACGACATGGTGTTCCGGAGAGGCCAATGTGATCGGATGTCAGCCCCTTGGATAGACGGTACGCACTTAGTAGATTATCGCGAAGCAAGCGGAAGGAATTAAGGTCGAGAACAGTTAATGAATAGTTTTTTTTTTTATTATTTTTTGTTATAGCGGCAATAGAAATACGCACACTGAACATTTCAACTGTCTACCTATTACGGTTCATGAGATACAGCCCGCTGACAGAGAAACGGACGGACGGAGGGACAGACAGATGGACAGCGGAGGCTTAGTAAAAAAAAAATAAGTTGTTAATTTTTTTATTATTTTTACGAAACCTTAAAAACAATAAAAATTTTAACAACTTCTTTTATTTTTGCTACGGCTTTGCCAGTCTGAAACCTGCCTAAAAAACAAAATTATTAACTCTTAGCTTACTCTAAGCTTAGCAAAAATAATAACAATAAACTTTCACCAAACCCTTTATTTTCCTATAAAACCCTTGAATAACCAAGTATTTGTGTGCCAGTCACCCACGTTACCTATCAATTTGTAGCAAGCCATTAATTTTAAAATAGCCAGATGTTGATAACTGTTATTTCACGTAAACTTTATTATTAAATACTCGGTAAGTTTTCCTTACCATTAACTAGGAAATGTATGTAAAAGTATATGAATGTCGCGGTTAGCCGCGGCCATTTTGTATTTAATATCATGTTACCACTGAATAAATGAAATGCCTATTGTAGGTTCTAACTCTGTTTCAGAACTTATTTTTGAAAATTGACCTTGTAGGTAATTACTACTTTGTAAAGTATTATATTATTTTAATTATTGTGAATGTGAAAAGTGGTTTATTACTTTTTTTTATTTTATTTCTTAGTTAGTTTCACGATCTGGCAGCTTGAGTAATTTATGCGGCCTACCCAAATGTCCTTTCTTTGGTATTGTTCGTCGAATCGTTGAGCTCCTTAAGTTCTGAGTTGAGCTGCACGGTTACTGACAAATGCGTGCACTGACTGGACAGGTCCACTCAATATGTGTGGTTCTTTCCTCAAAAGACCATTTCAGACACAAATCTACATGGTCCTCAAAGATTATTATTATAATATGATTCTAATTATTGTGAATGTGAGAACTATGTCGGTCATTGGTTTTTTTATATTTATTTTTGTATTTTTCTCAGCGTAATCATGATCTGGCAGCTTGAGTAATTTATGCGGCCTACCCAAATGTCCTTTCTTTGGTATTGTTCGTCGAATCGTTGTGCTCCTTAAGTTCTGAGTTGAGCGGCAAGATTACTGACAAATACGTGCACGGACTGGACAGGTCCGCTCAATCCAATCTGTATGGTTTTTCCTCAAAAGACCGTGTCAGACACCAATCTACATGGTCTTCACATGATCTGACCAAGATTATGTCTGGACTTTAAAAGAGACTGTGACCTCTGAGTTTGTTTTGGCCTTTCTTCTCAGAGTAGTCACATAGGAAACGCCGACCTCATCTAGTTTTTAAAATATGATTGACGTGTAAAAGTGTTTGTACAAACCTACTTACATAAATAAAATCATTTAGTATAATGTGTTAATTTTCAATTTCCCTTGAATGAGCAAAAATATTGCCTTGAGTGCCTCCTTTGGTCTAGTGTTCGCAAACGCTACGGGTGAGCTGGGTTCGATAACCAGGTCGGTCAAAGTTTTATAGGGATTTTCCGTCAGGAATCTCTCAGTCGCAGCCCGGAGTCTGGACTTGTGCCCGATAAATGGCAATAGGCTAGCATCCTCGTCAAATTTCAGTAGGCTGTTATGAAGGACATAAGTAGGTAATCAAATAAAATTACGATACCTGCTCAATAATTAATACTTATTTATTTTTTTAGATATTTAAGTTTGACAGTATTTCAGAATACGACATTTTCAAAGAACAGAATCGCCCCGTTGCGCATGCGGTAGGCGGTGTCGCACGATTACGTCGCTGTGTGCGTGCTTTACAGTTACAACGCAGTTACAGGGCGGTATCACAGAGCCCTACACATAACGATTTCCGAAAATTATAAAAAATAAATATACCTTCTTGTTTTATTATTGATTCTTGTCGAGAATCATTAGCATAGTTACCGCTTCGAATTTGACGAGGATGCAAAACGACACATTGTATAGGTATTAAACATAGCTGTCAACATGTGAATGTATTACCTATAGGTCACCTCTGCCTAGCCCTTCTTGGAAAACAGGCGTGATGTTATGATAAAACAGAAAGAATAGTAAATGAGCTACCGCAAACTTTGTTCTAGTCAGTTTTCTTATTATTTGAATACATTACTAAAAGAATTCAGTTTTATGAAATTGTGAGCAATTAGATAATTTTATTATGTTCCTATTATAAATCTTTGTAAAAAAATAATCATAACTGAGACCGAAAAAGACTGACCGGTTGGTGCAGTTGGTAGCGACCCTGCCTTCTGAGCCGCTGGTCTCGGGTTCGATCGCCGTACAAATCAAACATTTGTGTGCATGAACATGTCTTTTTGACCTGTGTCTGGGTGTGTATAAGTATGTATATCAGTCATCGTAGTATGGGTCTACCTAGTTCGGGACCTGAAGACCTTGTGTGGATGTTGACAGAAAATAAAAAAAATAACTGTATTGATATCATTTCACAGCTCCTTCACGTCGTCTAATGTTATAATTAAGAAACTCTTGGAATTTTGTCTTCCAATAATTATAATTAGATAAAATACTAAAGAGACTTTTTGTATAATTATGAAAAGACAAGACTTCTTCTCTTTATTTGAGACTGATTGGCAAGACACACGAAAAAGAAATCTCTAGTGACCTGGGACAGGGTCTAGACCTTCATAATACCACTAGGTAAGATTAATTTGATAGAAAAGAAGTGGGTGGCTACGTATAGTTTTAATTTGATCCTGATTCTTTATGAAAAAATATTAACAAACACATTGCCTGCCTGTCGGTCTAGTTAGCCTGTACTATGTTGCTGGGTAAATTTCTCCCTCTCCCTTTTCCACACACGTCATTGCGGGCCAGCCTTTTCGGTAGGAGCAGAGTTCGTCTCTTCATCTCCATTTTTGTCTGTCTTGCATTAAATGGGACCCAATCAGTGGGTATTTACCTCACAGCTCCTCGGACATGCAACAGACATGATCTAAATAAAATTCTGGTCTTAACTGCACAATCCACAAGTTTAATACAAAACAGTCTTCTTTCTTGTCTAGACCTACCAATGAAAAAAAAACCCTTAGTACTACACAATGAATTGTTCTTCACAAAATTGGCCACGGAGTTTTGCACGGTACCAAAAGTAGGCATTATAAAGACATCGGCCGGTGGCCAAGGTCAACAGCCCAGTCGTCCCTACTCAATTGACCCTGAATACCACACGAGCTATCTAAATGTAGGACCGTAGGACCATAAAATAGATAGGGAAACAGAAGATCTATTCTTGATGACGCACGATATGATGCACACCGAGCTAAAAGTAAACCAAAAACATCAAAAGAAAAAGTATTTTCGTAGCTGCGGTAGCATAAATAATATTCCGGTAAGTTTTCTACAAAAAATGCTCTTTATGTAAACATTTCAGAAACAAAAGTTTTGAATGATGACACTCACTAGAATAGTTAAATAAATACCTACCTATTGATAATCTGTAAAATTTGCTAAACGCATAAATTAACGCATTACAAAAGCTCACTTCATCATAGAGGACATCTTCTAGATTCCATTGACAGTTTCAAAATGTTGTTTACTGAATAACACTAAAGTTTCATTTTATGTTGTCTAAATAAATATCATGTAATAACGTGCGCCTTCTGTTATTTCTTTTCTCGCGAAAAAACTCAATTGTTATATATCATTTTGTACCTAATAAAGAATAGTACAGCCGGTCATTCTGTAAAAATCTCAACGTGAAGTGAACACTTAGGTGAAATGAGCGTGGAGTGAGCTGCCAGTGCCATCCCCCTGATGCTAGGGATTGACCAAGCATTACATTTACAATCATAATCGAAATTTTAATTATATTTTTTTTAATTATAGTACAGTGGATCATTTTGTATTATTTCAAAGCTAGTATTTAAGTGGCTAAACATTACTGTTTACGGGTTTTTTTTTTTAATAAAACAGCAAAACTGAAATGCAGTAAGAAACTCAAATAAATCCTTTTTTTTTCTTCCTAAACTAGCTACTAAAGAAAATGCGCATGGACATTGTTTGTTATCAGGGACCTATTGTTTAATATGGCTATTGGTCGTATTCATGGTTTTCGAGGTTGCTAAAGCCGAAAGTGAGGAAAAGTAATTGTTTAAACGTCTAAATTATTTTTAGTTTGTATACGTCGTTCGTATACTATTTTTCCTAATTTATGTAAAAGGTATTTTGTGCCGACATTTGTGTTTTTTTCTCGTTTTTAATTTTAATTTTGGTGTTTATCTGTGGAAACTTGTAAATGGCCTTCAGTTGCATATTGATTAAGTACACTGTATATTATAGCTGTAAGTTTCCCGAATAAAATAAAATAAAAATGAAAATCAAAGTTGGCTTACCGTCATCTTTGATTTTCATTTAAAATGAAACAATATTGACTTTCTGTGTTGCTGTGTTATAAAAATAAAACTCTAATTAATAATATTTAGATACTTAAATACTAGCTTTGAAATTATATTAAATGATCAACAGAAATAACATTAAAAAAATATAATTAGAATCTCGATTATGATTGTAAATGTAATGCTTGGTCAATCCCTAGCATCAGTAGGATGACACTGACAGCTCACTCCACGCTCACTTCTCCTAAGTTTTCACGGTGAGATGGTTACAGAATCGCAATGCAGATGGAACGATTTGTACAAATGATATTGGTTTCTCGAAGTAAAGAATGTTCGAAGCTTTTAACTTAATCTGATATTGTAAAATGAAAGGTTTCATTTGTTAGATAAGAACTTCTATCAAGGCTGTCTGTTTGATGTAAAACTTTAGCCATGAACTTGGCTTATTTTTGCTGTACTTCCGTTTTATTTAATTTAAAGGCGATCAAACCAAACGTTGAAGAGCTCGCCGCTTTATCGCCAGCAATCTAATTGCGTAACACACGTTCAATCACAATCTGAACGATTTGAAGGAAATTGCTAATTCATTGATTCATTTGTCATCATCGTGTTTGAAAAATTCGTCGGCTCAAAATTATGTTAAACTGTCATAATAAAAGGCCTTGCAATTGCAAAAGTGTTACCGTTACGCTATAAACCGGCAGTTTTTTTTTTCAAAGGACCTGTTTAATTTTAACTTGGTCGTGCTTCCACAGTAGATTAATCTTGGACTAGATTCGTGAGGAAGCCTGGGATATTTAGGACTGACATCACTTACACGCATTTAGCAGGCGTGGTGATCAATAATTCTTTTGAGGCTTCTGCAGTGGGACAATTAGTGGCTCCGACTATTAATACTCAAAACCTTGCATTGTAATAAAAATTACATTGTAGCTACCCGTTCAAAGCCTTTGCTTATCTTCTAATTTGAAATCCACATCAACAAATTTGCATACAATCTCTTTAAAATATTGCACTCCAAATTAACCTCCCAAAAATTCTATGTCAGGATTGAAAAAGCCTCATATTTTACGGCAACGGTCATTAATGTCAGAAGCAAGATGGCCGGTCCATAAAATATGTTATTATAATGCCGTACAGGGCCCATTTATACCAAGTACGGTCACTTTACATATCGCCGGGTATTTTAGTTATAGCAAATGAGACGGTAATGTCGTCCGTATTTTGAGGTGGCTAGCTGCTATTAGGTTCTTTATCTTATGATTCTGTATATTTTAGAAGATATTATGGCATAGGTTAAGGTATAGTTATTACGCGGGGGTCGTGCGGTCCATGGCTACATATGGGGCCCCGGTGTGGGCGCGTTCACTGCGGCGGAGAGCCGCCCACTATCTGAACGCGCCCCAAAAGGTGGTAGCCGTAAGGCTAATCCGGGGCTACCGCACGATCTCGGGCGAGGCGGCAAGCCTCCTTGCCGGACTGCCGCCGTGGGATCTGGAGGCGATAGTCCTCGCGCGCCTGTATGAGTGGCGCGCGGAGGCACTACGCTGGGGGGAAGCCCCACTTCCGCGGCGAATCGCGGCGGAGCGGACGAACCTCCGGCGCGATCTCATGGCGGCATAGAAAGAGCGACTGTTGCAACCCAGCGCATGGCACGCCACGATAGCGGCGGTAAGACCCCTCTTTGAGGAGTGGCTAGAGAGGCGTCACGGCGTCCTCACCTACCGCCTGACGCAGGTCCTCACCGGACACGGATGTTTCGGGAGGTTCCTGCACATCATCAGGTGGGAGGAAACGCCTGGGTGTCACCACTGCGATGATCGCCCCGAGGACACGGTGGAGCATACGGTGGGGGCCTGCCCTGCATGGGCGGAGCACCGCCGTGTCCTCGTAGAGGCGATCGGCAGCGGCGGCGACCTCTCACGCCCGGCCCTGGTTCAAGCCATGGTCCGGGGCGAGGGGGAGTGGGAGGCAGTCGCCTCCTTCTGCGAAGCAGTCATGTTAGCGAAGGAGGTGGCGGGACGGGAGAGGGAGAGAGTCTCCCGTCCAAGCCGCCGCGGTGGACGCTCCGGGCGTCGGGAGCCGCGTGACGACTCCCGGCCACCGTAGGCGCGGGCCTGCGGGCGGTGAGTAATGGGTAGCTCACCGTCCGAAAAGGTTCAGGCCCGTGCTGGACGGCGCGTACGTGTTCCACGCGCGCCTCAAAGAGATGTCAGCATCGAAGAGGGGGCCCACCAGGGCCCAAGCCTGCCGGGAAAGCGGGATCATCCGAAAGGGGTACCGCTGACCCGGAACATAAAGGGCCAAGGCTCTTACTGACTAAAACCCACCCGTGTTCCTAACACGGGTGGGTTTTAGTCAGTAAGAGTCTGACACTCCCTTCCGCTCCACCCAGAGCGGGAGGGGTCATTTGATGATTTCCCATCCTCAAAAAAAAAAAAAGGTATAGTTATTAAGAGGAAATAAAATACTAATAAATAAATGAATAAAAAACAGACTATCAACATTTATGGTGTGTGTACATTAAAATTGCGTCACGGCATCACGATAACATAGGGAAGTAAAATATATGGAAATATATTATGAAGACGCTTTTAAATTTCCATTCACGATAAATTTTCATCACGTTATTAGAAATTATAAAAGTGCACATTGGTTAGCCAATTCAGTGATGATGATAATCCTATATAATCTATCAATCTATACTAATAATATAGCTGAAGAGATTGTTAGTTTGTCTGAATGCGCTAATCTCTGGAACTGCCTGTCAGATTTGAAAAAAACTTTTTGCATTTGATAGCCCAGTTTTTGAGGAAGCTCATAGGCTATTTAAGACTATGCTACGATCCTTTGGAGCCGAGCAAAAAAAAAGTCAGAAATAATGCTAAGCGAAAACAAAGTACCTAATTGGGCGAGCGGGCGATGCTGTGTATCGGGGCCAAGGGATTTTACAAAACGACACGTCGTCGGCGCAGTTGGCGCAGTGGTTAAGCGATTGACTGCTGCGCTGCGTGTCGCGGGTTCGGTTCCCACACGGAACAAATATTTGTATGACCTGCAAGTAGTTGTTCCGGGTCTGGCTGTTTGTGTATGTGAGTTTAAATGTTTGTAAACGCACCCACGATACAGGAGAAATTCCTAGTGTGGGGCAACGTTTGAAAAAAACTAAATATTGCTGTTATTTTTGTACATTGCGTAGTTACGATTTTCACGCAAAAGATGTGGCGGGCAGAAGTTAGTTTTCTACAATAAAGTTGACGATTTTTCTGGAGATGGATGGCACATTCAAAATGATACAGTGACCTGTTTTTACTCCTACCACTAGATTTCCCAGATCGCTATGCACGACTAACTCCGATCCGTTCCAAATAACTGCAGTTGCATCCTTCATCCAGTTTTCCAGAATAACCATCGCAAGCATCGCATTTGGAATAGAGCACATACTGCAATGACACGCGAATTTTTACGTCCCTCACATCTGCGACAAACAGCCTCCGTTGAATAATAGAACGTTCCTTCTGATATAAGCTGAGTCATATTCTGGGATATGACATGTATAATGTATGGTTGAGTAATTATGTATGAGTGTATTGTTTCTGTTTTGTATGGAATAAGACAAAGAGTAGGCCACTTTCCACCTGTATGTGTCCTAATGTTTACTTAGGCTTAACGTTAGAAGATAGTACCTAGTCTTTTGTCGTTTTTGACTTTGGCTAGATTCCAATCTATCTTCCAATTTCGAAACACAGTGCATTGGAAATAGTCTCCACGAGTAGTGATTCTAAAAGTACCTACGTCAGATGCACCCTACACTTGTGCATTTGACACTTGTTAGCATTAAGTCCACCTCTGTACATTTATGTGCTTGAAGTATTAAATAAAAAAATATGTATTAGCTGTGCCCCGTGGTTTCACTCGTATAAGTCTTGATTTCGTAAGAATATCGAGATAAAAAGTATCCTCTGTCCTAATCCAGGTCAAGGTCAAGGCCCATGTGTACAATTTCATCCAAATCCGTTCAGCCGCTTTAGCGTGAAAGCGTAACAAACTAACATACAAAAGATCAAATCTTTTCTCTTTAAAATATTAATTTAGACTAGCCCATGGCTATCCATTGTATGAGCTAGTTTCATAATAATGTTATGAAACTAGCTAATTATCCCTGTATTGGCACTAAGAACAATTATATTATATTGTTCTTAGTGCCTATACAGGGTTAAATTAAATTAGCTAGCGAAACTCCGCAGACGTGATAGGTATCGATATACATGTATAAACATGATAAAACAAAACAGAAATTTGTTTTTTTGTCGGGTCTTCGAAGTTTAGTCACTTGAAATATCAGTTTAAAAAATCCGTTAATTTATTGTGTAAACTTCACAGACGTCGATAACTAAACACGACAAAACAAAATAAAACCGATTTTCTCAACTCATACTTTACGTAACAATACTACAAGCGGTCGTTGACTCCCATACTTCCAAAAACATAAAATCATTTTTATTTTATTTTATCGTGTTTGGATATTGATACCCATCACGCCCGCAGAGTTTCGCTAGCTAATTTAATTTGACCCTGTATGATTAAGTATATGAAAAAGCAGGTCGTGATGATTCTGACAATTTACCATTCCAACTATGTTTGTTAAACAGAGTTATTCGTAAAACACCATCAACCTCTTAAGGGGTCATTGTACTTTTCATTATGAACCACTTTTACTATGGGACCAAATATGAAATCGCGAAAAAAATATCAGCTGTTCCCTAAATTTATGTTTGCAGAACTCGTCAAAATGTAGAGGTCAGCTGATTTTTTTTCGCGATTTCACGTTTGGTCCCATAGTAAAAGATGTTCATAATGATGAGTACAATGACCCCTTAAGAGGTTGATGGTGTTTTACGAATAACCCTGTTTATCAAAAATAGTTGGAATGGTAAATTGTCAGAATCATCAACCCTGTATATTAAAGACTGGATGTTTTAAGCCAGATACGATAAAGAGGAAGCTATGTATTGCCTGGTGCAGTAGTTTATATAAAGGGCAATGTCCGACGCCGTTTATGGGCTGACACAAGCAGTTTCCATGTAAATTGGGACTGTAGCAAAACCGCAGTGTATGCACCAGCTGCGTGTCATCTTGTATCAGTAATAAAAGCGGGTTCAGAGCAAGAAATAACTGCTGCGTCTATACACGGCTTTATTGGATTTTCAGAAGCATGAATAACAATGTTGAAAAATAAACACAAAAGAAAATCATTCCTTTGGACTATTATGGGTTACCAAACTCTTTGCCTGGAATGCTGGCTGAACAGAATCTTGCTATCTTCTGTCATGTTCAAGAGAATTTACGTTAATTTTGACTGCTGATCCTAAGGGAGTCGTGAGAAAACATTGACTCCTGTCGTTACGGCTAAAATCACGATTACGCAGTTCAGTTTTTAATGAGAAGAGGTAACCACGTAAAAGGCCGTTTAGATTGTGGTGTTGTATAAAAGTTGTAGTGTGCATGCGCTCTGACCGCATGCACAGTACAATCAAATACACACATACATTACAAACCTTTATAACCCACACAGATATCAAACGTAAAAAGGGGTTACTGGATCTGTCCGAAAAAATCGCCAGAGATAACGTGACCGCCGTTTTTAATGTCGTACCGTACACCCGGCATCCGGCATGTTGTGCCGGCGTTAACGCCTCGATGGACCCGGGTCCGACTCTGTTCCGGCCGTTGCCCGGTAAAAGTTTTATGTGCTCGCTTTGTTTCCTTTTTTTATCATTTTATTTTGCGCCAAAAGTACTTTTTTAGTGTCGAATGGTTGGACTGTGTGATCGGATGTTCTGGCTCTTGTCTGTTGGGGGATATTTTTTGGTTGACAACAAACTGGCCTGAAACCCTAAAAATATCATCATAAATTCTTAAGAAGACTAAAGAAAGACTAGACTAGACTACTTAACTTAAGACTAGAGCCGATGCATTCCACCAGTTTTTATGAAAAGTCTTTTACAAGCTACTGCTTGTAAAAGACTTTCGACACGAACAACGCATTCCATAATCGTACTCGATTATGGAATGCGTTGCTCGTGTCGATAAGGAGTGCTCAATCTTTGTCCACTTTCAAAATTCTGGTTAAAAATCTCTTCCTCTCTCCTTAAACGTCATCATTACATATGGTTTCCTTGCTCTTGTTTCATGTTTATTATTGTATATTCAAATATATAAACATGTGTATAGATAAGTATATGTCTTATGTGTATGTATTTATTGTATATGTAATTGGTACATCACTGACTACCTGCAGTATTGTCTCTCCTTCTCCCTTTCATCCATCCAAAGGTTGTCTGTAAAAGATCACTTTTAGCGATAGGACCGCCCATTATGTCACCCTATGTAAAATTTCTACATTTATATCTGTAATTTTTTGGTGTACATAATACACGGCAGCAGAAGCACGACAGCTCTTGAACACGGTTTAGATGTGAGATCACGTTCAGTTTCATCGGTGTAATTCGCCCATAATAGTTTAGGGTATTGATATAAATAACGCTAACAACACAGAGACGGTAGCCAATATCTATTCAACTGCGAAGAAGGGTTAATATGTTTTTTTATCGACAAAAACAGAACGTACGACAACGCACATGACATTCTGGCCAACTGGCCGCCTGTCGTTGACAAAATAAGTCAAACGGAACCTTCAATACCCCTATTGAAGGCTCCGTTTGACTTATTTTCCCAACGGTTCCCCAACCGTCAGTGACCCACTTTGTGTTACCTACCGACAGAAGTGGACTTTTATTGGATCTACAGACTGCCATCTGTACTCACTTATAATCTAAAGTTTTTCCACAACTATTTTGCATCACTGTCAAATTCACAGTGATATATATATTTTTGTTAAAATAAGTTACTGTTAATAAGTTGCTGTTGCCCGTTATGTTGCTGCCACTGACAAGTCTGTCAAGATCACAGTGATATTTAACCCTTTGCTTAAAGTTAAGTATTAAATTAACGTTTTGTTTGATTATTATATTAGCGTTTAGCTATACATTTTTGACGTTTAAACTTCTCTTACCTTTATCCGCTCATCTGTCGATCGAGCTGATTAAATTCGTTAACAATAGAAAAAGTAATTCATATAATAATAATAATTTATATAATAATAAAAACGTTTACAAAAGTGTACATTTAGCCAAACAGTAGTAATTAACAGTAGTAAAATAAACAAAAAATAATAAAGTAAAATATCCTATAAAATTCTAATTGCCTATTAATAAACTAAATCTAAACTATTTCTAATACTGGTGTAATTCATAATGGTTCGGAATTAGTTTAAATTAGCGACCCATCCGATCTAGGTTTTCAAACCTGTGTTTCAGGCCATCACTTTACATTACAATTAAAATGGGACATGAAAATTAGAAGTAAAACTAGTATAAAAATAATCGAATTAAGAACTATGAGAAAAAGCATATTGGTAGTGGTACATTATTACCTAAAAGTATCATCAAGACAAAATATCTAGAAGTTTTTCTGTGTCTGTGTATTTGAGCGTCGCTAAATATTCTGATAACATTATACTACATTTTTTATAGCTTACACTATAGAGGCTTAGTACCTTGTTGAGCCTATTATACAGGAAAGGTCCTAAAAATAAATAAAATCGATTAGCAAACGCATGTTTTGGTTGAGGCTTTGTGCAAACAAAGTCCTTCCTTCTCTTGTGTGAAGGTACTGGGTCAAAAGGAACTGCATTGTGCTGGCGTAGTACTATGCTTAGGATGAATAATTGTCGTACTGTTAGTAGTAATTGAGTCTCATTAGCGACAGTTAAGGAGTTGTAACGCTTATTAATAAGAGGGTATGTGTCATTACGATAAGGTTGCTTTTGGTCTGCTATCGTCACAGGTTAAATATCTGTGATAAGACTGTACTGAAACATGTGTCACATAAATTAAAAAAAAATATCCACATTAGACAAATTACAAATACCGTCGATTTGACAGCCAACATGATAACGAAAACTCGTATGAAAAATACACATCGGTGAACAATAACGTATACCTGTACACATTTATATTTGGTGCCATTAGGGGTGCTAATCACCAAACATAGCCCAACACGTCACACAGTGATAAATTACACAAAATGTAACTGGTAGGTATTTATCGATTATCGATAACAAAGTGACACGTTTATTGCGACAGCCGTGTTGTCAAAGTGTTTAAATATTTGTAAATGAATAGGTGGGTTATTAGTTCTTCGGCCATTAATCACCATTTTTCCTTTTTATTTGAAGGTTATCTTGTTTGTCCCGGAAAGTTGTTAAATAAATTGATCGTTGTACGTTCGGCAGAGCTTTCAGATTCTTGTCATTAAAAATGTCAAGGTACTACATTTTATCAGTCTAACCGCAGCCAGCAGAATAACAGACCAATTAACATGAAGCGAGCCTATCTGACCTCCACAACCCAGTTACTGGGTAGCACGATACCCCTTGGTAAGACTGGTTGTCAGACTTTGGCTTCTGACGACCCGTAAAGACTGTCAAAGATCTACTAGTGACAGCCGGGACCGTTGGTTAACGTGTTTTGCGAGGCATGGAGGGGTCTAGATATGTAATGGATGGTCACCCATCCACGAACCAACCTCGGCAAGCGTAGCTTAACCTTCGATTAACCCGTGCGGCTGTTATTCAAACTCAAACTCAAAGCATTTATTTCAAATAAACCAATTACAGGCACTTTTGAAATTGTCAAGTGGGTCAGTCAGAAAGATGAAGCTAGTTGCCCATTCCAAAGCGTAGTAGGTACCTATGGAGAAGAACGGGCAAGAAACTCCATGGACACTCTTTTAAATCAAAATATTGTTACAATAAAGTGGTTACATCATTCATTTTGTAATTATACATGTGAGAACGATGTAGAAAGACGTGCACGTTAAAAGCGTCCGTAATAAAAAGATAAAAACAATTAAGGAATTAAAATAAGCCGTGGCAGCTAAGAAATGACCAGTGCCTACTGACGGCGCCCGTTCACGAACATGACGTATGGATCAGCACCATTCAGCTCAACCATTTTGAAGGGAACTCAATGGTCCAATACACACGCCACCACCAGCGACACATTTGAGTGAGCATAACATACTCTCAGCCGCCAGGGCACATTCAAGTCAATGAAAGACGAACCCAGTAAGCTTTATAGTAGGTACATAGTGCTGACACATGTGCTATGCAATTATACAATACTATATTATTTAGCCTCGGGCCTTTTTGTTCTTTCGGAAGAGTATATGGTCTTGAAAGCAATCAATAACTTATAAGTAAACATCTCATGAGTTACGTAATACCTAAGCGACTATTATATAGCGCTTTTGAAATTTTAGGTACATAGGCAGGCATATTTAGGGAGAAAGTCAGTGAGGAAACCTGCCGGTCCATTCTGTAACCATCTCACCGTGAAAACTTAGGTGAAGTGAGCTATCATTCCACCTTATGCTAGGGATCGACACTATCGACAACTCACTTCACCTAAGTTATCACGGTGAGATTGTTACAGAATAGCTCGGCTGTTATAGTTAAAATAAAGCTTAAATCGCCAACTCGTCTTGAGCAAGCGTGGTGATTAATGCTCGTGCCTTCTCTGTATGATAAGAGCTCTTTGGCCTGCAGTGGGACAATAATAGCCTGGTACTATTATTTGGAAGACGATTAGTTTATCAACATGTGAAGAAAAGGATTCAAGAAGATGAACCATATACTTAGAAATAAATATTACTTACTTATGACAGATACTGGCAAAGCGTTAATATAATCAAAGTCAAAGTCAAAGCATTTATTTCAAATAGGCACATAAAAGGCACTTTTGAACGTCAACATTTACATTTAAATAGAATTGATTCTAGTCGCCCCTTCCAAAAGGTAGTTTCGTATGGAGAAGAATGGGCAAGAAACTCCATCGTTATTCTTTTAAAATGTGTTACAATACTTTGTATACATTAATTATATAATTATATGTGAAGACGATGCACCTATAATAAAAAATTACCCTACCAAAACAGGTAAAAAGAATTTAATATACGTAGCAATGATAAATAAGTTAATTACTAGGGGTGATCCAAAAGTAATGATAATCAGTTATTTCTAGTGCACACAAAAATACAAAAAAAAATATCAGTCACTTGCTCAGTTACCCACTAGTTCAGGAAAAAAAAATCATATAAATAGGCCACGATTCCCGGGAGCTACATTCATTTGAATACGGACTGTCAAGGAGTGAACATCAAAATGGAAAAACACGAAATCAGAGCTGTCATTAAATACCTCTGCTTGAAAAAAATGTCTACCAAAGACATACACAGCGACTTGGTGGAAACATTAGGGGACTCTTCTCCTCCATATTCCACAGTTGCACGCTGGGCTAAGGAGTTTAAGCTGGGAAGAACATCGACGGAAGACGAACACCGCGAAGGACGCCCATCGACGTCTCTCACTGAAGAAAATGTGAAAAAAGTTGAAGAAGTTGTATTGGAAGATCGAAGAGTCACTATCAGGCATGTAGCTGAGGTCACAGGGCTCTCATATGGCAGCATTCAAAGAATCCTTGCAAACGAATTGCATATGAGAAAGGTCTCCGCGCGTTGGGTACCGAAAATGTTAAACGACGAGCAAAAGAAGAAACGAGTCGACATGTCAAGAGCAAATCTCGAAAAGTTCCAGGCAGACAAGGATAATTTTTTGTCACGTTTTGTGACCATGGACGAGACCTGGATCCACCATTTTGATCCTGAAACAAAACAACAATCGATGACATGGAAACGATCCGATGAACCGACGCCGAAGAAATTCAAAGTGTCAAGCTCAGCAGGGAAGGTTATGGCGTCTGTTTTTTGGGACGCTGAAGGAATAATCATGGTGGACTACTTGGAAAAGGGGGCCACTATTACAGGCTCCTACTATGCAGAACAAATAAGAAGATTGCGGGAGGCTATTAAGGAGAAAAGGCGAGGCAAACTGCGGGCTGGAGTACTGTTCCATCAAGACAACGCACCGGTTCACAAAGCTGCAATTGCCATGGCTGCCATTCAGGAAGCGGGCTTTGAGCTGGTGGAACACCCCCCCTATTCACCAGATCTAGCCCCCAGTGACTTCTATCTCTTTCCACGACTCAAGGAACACCTCCGAGGCAAGAAATTTGACGATGATAGCGACGTGATGGCCGCGGTTGAGGACTTTTTTGAGAGTCAAGATAAAGATTTTTTTTCTAAGGGAATTTTAGGTTTAGAAAAGAGATGGACTAAATGTATAGACTTGCTAGGAGACTATGTTGAGAAATAAATTTATTTTTTTATTTTATTCATTGTGTTTATTATTGATTATCATTACTTTTGGATCACCCCTCGTAAGTGATAGATACATGGTGTTCACATATTTACAAACATTGTAAAAGTATACGATTTCCCAAATTATGTAACCAACTAATATGTCAGTGTGTGAGTGTGTGACTACTTTAGTAGTCACAGAATGTAAATCAATGTCACAAAAATAACAAACCATACAATTAAAGTAGCAACAAGTTTTAATTGTGTCAAGACCCTAGATTGTCCTGTGGAGCTGGACCAGCATGTTTCCAAGCATTCTTATCTTGGATATAATCCTCTAATTTGTAATATGCTTGTTTACACAGTGAACTTTTAATATGAGTTTTAAATTTTCTTTCATTTAATTGCATATAATAAATAAAAAAAACATTTAAATACAATACAAACAACAACAACAAACAACGACAATATAAACTCCAGCCATCGCTGTAATACTTCCAAACATTAGTCTCATGCGGAAATCGAACCTAATACCGCACACCGCAAGCGGACGCGTCGGCACTGCGTCACTTACTCCGAGACACGGTTCACATATTAAATTGGTTCAAATAGTGACAAATTGTTTAACTAACGTGGCATGTCTCACAAGTAAGCGACATATCTCACAGTTGTCTTGGACTTAGTGTGGGAGTATAAACATCCGTTGTAAGACACCGTGTTTTATTTCCACGCTAATAAAGGCTATAATGGTATTGTAGTATGAACGCTTACTAGGTCTTAATACAGTAGGTAAGGGTTAGGTATTTCCTGAGAACGGAGTACGCCTGCGTATTTAATGTACATTGCCGATGCAAGGCAATGCGAGGCTTTCCTATCTGTGAGTCTGTCCCATGTCGTACCGCACTTGCGCGTCGACACTGTCGCTGAACTATGACAAAACAGAGAAAGTTATCATACCGAACTCAAAAACAATTAAACAAAGCTGCAAAAAGTGGATAGTATTAAAGAAAGAAAAGCCTTTGCAGTTATCGCAACAAATATTAAAACATGGCCACCTACTGAGAGGCGCGCAACCATGCAACGGTACAGGGGTCGTGGTTGTATTTAAAGTTGTGTTATTACATCAAACTATTATCTGTTTCGTAACATCAAAACTGATCATTCATTGACACTCACACATATGCACTCACCCCCCACACACACACACGTACACTCTCATTGAGACACAAACATACACACAAACACTTACAAACTCAATACAGGCTTCTCTTAACCGCTTTTAGTTTATTTTACTTTTATTGTGGTTACCCTATTATTTTTATTTTTGTTAATCTTTTTGCATAAGATTCTGTAACCTCTCCTACTGGGAGAAGACAATGGCTCTTGTAACACAGGTCTATCACCTAGCACAGGAGTCAGGGACTTCACACTATTTTGTAACCACTTTCTTGTGTAATAAAGATTATTACTATTACTATTAAAGGGCTCGTGGCTAAATAATAGCAGTCGCACAGGCCAATTAACGGTTAATCTACGCTTGCCTCGGTCGGTTCGTGGATGGGTAACCATCAATTACATAACGAGACTCCTCCGTGCTTCGGAAAGCACGTTAAGCCGTTGGTCCCAGCTGTCATTTATAGATCTTTGACAGTCGTTACTGGTAGTCAGCCGCCCGAAAGTCTGACAACCAGTCTTACCAAGGGTATCGTATTACCAAGGTACTGGGTTGAGGAGGTCATAAAGGCATTTGCTCCATTTTTTTTTCTTTTTTTTTTGTTTTTTTTTTTGTTTTTTTTTTTTTTTTCTTTTTTAAAAAACGTTGCCCAACACTTGGAATTTCTCCTGTATCGTGGGTGCGTTTACAAACATTAAACTCACATACACAAACAGCCAGACCCGGAACAACTACTTGCAGGTATTCAGTTGCATTTAAAATACTGGTATTCAGTTGCATCTGGTTAGACTGGAAGCCGACTAAAACATAGTCGGAAAAAGGCTAGGCAGATGATAACAATGCAATAAAAAAATATGCCATTTCATTACATAATTAATTTAAGGTATTTTTTATAACTTTGCTCTTTTATGATAGGTACCTCTGATAAATTTATTTTACCTTGATATCAAACAAAACAAACTTTTCGAGTAATCAAAGCTATTAAAATCATGTACCTAATTTCCGTCGGAATACTTGTCACAGAATTTGTTAAATTAAATTTTAGGGTTCCGTACCCAAAGGGTGCTAACGGAACCCTATTACAAAGCCTCCGCTGTCCGTCCGTCTGTCTGTCAGCGGGCTGTATTTCATGAACCGTAATAGGTAGACAGTTGAAATTTTCACAGAGTATCTATTTCTATTGCCGCTCTATCAACATATTATAATAAATATTAAACAAAGTTGAAAATTAAAGGTGGTCTCCAAACAAGAAACGAGTATTTGGTTTTTGACAGTGTTAGTTTTTAATGAACTGCTAAAGTGTCAAAGAGGATTAAGAATCGATAATATTTTCAATATATGAAAAAAAAAAACATTGTTTTATTATATGTCAATTTATGATTTGTTTATGAAGTATTGTTATTAAATTGTGTACTTGATTAATAGTAGGTACCTAATCAACATGCGCGCCTGCCGCCGCGCCGCGTACCCAGCAAGAGAGGTCATTATCCTTGTCAGGTGTTCCTAAGATAGGAAATGTTCAGGGTTTATTTTTGTTTCCATTTTAGATATTTAAAATTTATAATTTGGCAGGTCTTTGAAAACTAACCCTGTACGTCGTGTTAAATATAAATTGTACGGAACCCTCCGTGTACGAGTTCGACTCACACTTGGCTGGTTTTAAATAAATGTCGTTTGAATATTGAATATAACAGTTAAACTGTCTGAAACTTGATTTGATCAATTAAAAGTTATTTTATAAAGGTCACAAAGTATTTAATTTTGAACTTTCATGTTATTAATATAATTATTTACTTTCTTTGATGAACTTTTAATTTTACCAATTTGTGCCCTCTTCATTTTGGGATACGGACCAAAATTTATTTTATAAATTAAAATGGCTTCCTTTTCCTTGCTGATTCATATATAGATAAATTTTCACATATATTATATAGGCTAAATTGGCAACGTTTCTGAAAAAACAGAGACTGACTTTAGTGTACTTCTATGCTAAGTGAGAAAGTATAACAAGCATTTTGATACTTTTTAAGTTTCAGCAATAAGTATTGACATAAAAGCCGTAATGTCCAATAATCATTAAGTTATAGGTTAGAGTTCAAATTTGTTAGTTGGATGGAAGTAACCTCCTTCTGTGAGACCGTGATGGTTAAGAAGGAGGCCTCCGAGCGGGATCGGGAGAGGGCTGATCCTGCTCGGAGAAAGAGGCGTCGAGGGGGCAACTGCCTTGGCGCCTTACCAGTAAAGGCAGGTGGACCTCTGGGGTCGCGGGCGCACAGAGTGGGGACTCTGTCCGCCCACCGAGTGACCCCAGGGAAGACGGTGGCACAGTGGTTAAGTGCTGCCATGCATAGCGAGGCTCAGGGGAGGCCCCTTTACAGTCTCCCCAGGGATGTGCCTTACAGGCGTTGCACAGAGGGGGTTCCGGAATTAAGGGCTTTAAGAGAAACCGGGACCCCTTCTATGTGCTGATGGTGATGATCGGGGTGATTTTAGTGAGGTAAAAATCCCACACTTCCCGGTCGGGTGCCATTTGAAGGTTTCCCCCCGAAAACAATAAAAAAAAGGTTAGAGTTTGAAAGTCCGACAGTTAGTGATGGTTACTAGAAACAAGGACAATGAACAGTCGCTCCATGTTAAATACTGGTATTTAGCTGCCAGCATCCGGTTAGACTGTAAGCCAACCCCAACATATTTGGGAAAAGGGTAGGCAGATTGATTGACTAGAAACAAGGACTCTGAACATTTTGAAGTAACTTTTTATTTTTAATACTAACTTTCGCTCTATATCTATGTTTGCTCTAATTCATCGTGAATATTTCATATAAATAAAAAAGTCCTTTCTAACTCAAAACTAGTCGGACATTACAAAAACAATATAAAGTGTATAAAAGTGAGTAAAAAACAACGGAACACCAACTCTGTTAAGGCTCCCGCAAACTGGCGCGACGCGACTGTGATAGAACAATTTCTATGAACAGTTCTACAAGAGTCGCGTCGCGCTCTCACGTCACGCCTGTCTATAGGAGCCTTTATTTTCACATACCCGGATTACGAACTTAATCCTCAAATATAATCCCTTTACAAATATACATTTGATGTACAAATAATCCCAAAATAATTGAGTATCAAAAGCTATTAGAGTTTAAACAGAGTTACAGAGTGGCTCAGAATTATTGATGTTTGTTTTCCATTGTTCCCTCTGTATCATTTGTTGAAGTTGTTTTTTTGCACCGCGGTGTACGTGGGGTGACGTGAACGGATGACGTCACAGGGTATAATGATTTGTAACTCCTGTTCGGTACAATTTGTTTAACCTTTTATAACGTTGGTATGCAAACGTAGGTAGGTAATATACTTTTTGTGGTGTGAACATGAAAAATTACATGTGTGACATTTTTATAGACAAATTTATTTTTAATCCCACGGGGTAGATAGTATTCATGTATTCAAATTAACTGTTTCTATTCATCACGATAGGGGTCGGTTCTAATTAATTACACAGGAAATTCTGATTTAGAGCTTCAATTTAAAACCCAAATTCAAACACTCGATTACTCACTGCCGTTTAATTGGGCTCACATCAAACCATTCTAAGCTCGTCAGCTATAAACTCTTTTGTAGTCTGTATCGAATCCACGAATACAATATCTAGTATACCAATTGACCTACAAATACAGACTGACGAAACGAAACAATCGAGATACAAAAGCGGAACGAAGTCTACCGAATATTCCCGAAAATTGGAATTCAGAACTGTTAAATTCTCGTGGTCAACCGATTTGCAGTACGAACGTTGAGGTCCGTTCGAGACAGTACTAGATATTAATAATGTATCAAGCATTCCTACTATGAATGTTGTCTTTTCCCAAGAGATGGTACTCCAGCTATGAGAAACAGACGCTAGGGGAATGCTCGCAGCTAAATGGAACATGCTAGTTTCCAAGATTGCAAGTAGGTATATAAATTCCTTATTCTCGCGTTTAGACTGTTAAGTTGTAAGTCTTAGTTGTACCTTCTTATGAAGTTTTCAGTTCTGAAGTATAGATTTTGGATTCCATGACAAAGTTTGACTTGAATACCTACGAGTAACTGCTCTATCAGACACTTACCTAAGTAATTTTCAACCATTTTTATTTTATCAAGTTTCTCGTGGGCTGGTGGCTAAATAATAACAGCCGCACTTCTCATCTTCACGGCTAAGCATCGCTTGTTGAGGGTGGTCTGTAGATGGGTGACCATCCCATACTTACCGAGACGCCTCTGTGCCTCGGAAAGGACGTTGGTCGCGGCTGTCATTTGAAGATCTTTGACAGTCGTTACGGGCAGTCAGAAGCCGTAGCCGAAAGGGTTTCGTGTTACCCAGCTACGGAGTTGTGCAGGTCAGATAGGCAGCTGCTCCATGTAAAATACAGATATTCAGCTACATTCGGTTAGACTGAAAACCGACCCCAAAGAAGTTGCGAAAAGGCTAGGCAGATTTACTCGTTATATCAAATTGAATTATCACTAATAGTTCACTTATCACTAATAGTTTATTTATCACTACTAGTTCACTTATCACTAATAGTTTACTTATCACTATACATACTTCACTTATCATTAATACTTCACTTATCACTAATACTTCACTTATCACTAATACTTCACTTATCACTAATACTTCACTTATCACTAATAGTTCACTTATCACTAATTTATTTATTTATTTAAAATTATGCAAATAACACCTTTACAGCTATAACGCCAATGCGATGTTACTACCAAGATACACATACCGATAACTCACTTACAAAAATACAATTAGGAAAAAGAACAATTAACATACATTGAAAAAATTAATAAAAAATCCCACAATTTACAATTATGTCACTTATCACTTATGGCTGACCGGTTGGCGCAGTTGGTAGCGACCCTGCCTTCTGAGCCGCTGGTCCCGGGTTCGATTCCCGGACAAGTCAAACATTTGTGTGCATGAACATGTCTGTTTGACCTGTGTCTGGGTGTGTATATGTATATAAGTATGTATATCAGTCATCAGGTTACCGTAGTACAGGCTCTGCCTAGTTCGGGACCTGAAGACCTTGTGTGGATGTTATTCATTATTATTATTATTATCACTAATAGTTTACTTATCACTATACATACTTCACTTATCATTAATACTTCACTTATCACTAATACTTCACTTATCACTAATACTTCACTTATCACTAATACTTCACTTATCACAGTTATCACTAATACCATTAACCGGGGTTACTTTGAATTGCGGGATGACTTTGATCAAAACTTCCATTTCGTATAAAATCGCGAATTGCGTTAAACGAAACGCAATTTGGTAATTTTTTTTTCGATGTTACCAACACTGAAGAACTGTCATATCCTTTTCTGAGGACACGCGGAGACTTCGTCAACGATTTTAATTAAAAAAGGTAAATATATCTCTATTAGTAGCTTTACTAGATCAAAGTTACCCCACCCCATACGACAAAAACGTCAATATTTATTATTCCCGTTGGCAGATTTTGGTTTTTTAAATTGAATTGGCATTGTTATTGGAGTTACTTTTTAATCATCATCATCATCATCATTAATCACGCAATAAAATCGGGGGTATCAAAGTAACCCCATCCTACGTTTAACTTTGATCAGCAAATTTTTATTTTTTTCTCAATTTCAAGCCATATTTTTTCACTTATCATTACAGGAATCCAGAGTGATAAAAAACCGATTATTAGACATTTTTGGTATTTTTTTATACCCACTAATTTAAAAGATATGGACTTTCAAAGTTCAATATTGATCAAAGTAGCCCCGGTTTACGGTACTTCACTTATCACTAATACTTCAATTATCACTAATAGTTTACTTATCACCTACTTTACATAATAAGAAGTTCCAATGTCCAAAGAAATGCTCTAACCAAGTGTTAGTTTACCTAAAACTATTGAGTATTTGGGAGTTCATTAGCAGGTACTTTAATCGGATAAGATTGCTCCTTGTTTAAGTTATTTCCAGTCATGGTTATTACTGGCTTTATAATTATAGGAGAACCAAACAGCAGCCCAGTTTCGCTCAACAAAATGATTACATTATATATATATATACATATAAGTGGGTAGATCCTTGTCATGCGCGCAAAGTACCATTAGAAGCGACGGCGGAGGAAGCTGTTACATAATTTGTCGCTGAATTCTTTATTATTTTGTTGACGTCAATTAGATATTAGGCGTCTTAGCTGGGCTATATTGTGATTAATGGAATTTTAGGCACGTGTCAAATATATACTTTGTTATGTACTGAAGTAGGTTAATTTTATTAATTGTATGACTTTATAGATAATTTTATTATTAGGTAGATAAGTAGGTTTTTGTTTGACGATTACGTTTGCTAATGTAATTGATAAGCAGGTACTTAGGACTCCGCATCTGCCATGTTTTTTCTCAAGTTTAATGGGGTCGACGTCCAGAGTAACCAAATGCAGTTGAATACAAGTTTACGTGGAGCGACTGCCTATCTGACCTCCATAACCCAGTTACGACGTAACACGATACCCCTTAATAAGACTGGACTTACCTACAAACTTTTGGCTACTTAGTGCAACGATTATGCTCGAAGAGTAATTAACGAATAATACCAATGCTTGTCGTTGAACTAACTAGAGAACTCAGTTGACTTAATTAGAAAATGTGTAACCCGCAAAAAAGGAATTATACACGATGCAAAATGCGCCAAATTCTTTGCAGCTCTTCTCCGGAATTAATCAAAATAGACGGACGCTTTAATTAAAAGTTCACACGAAAATGTAGCTAAAAAGTTCCAGTGGATTAGAAATGAAAAAGTTTTGGACATGCCACAATTATGACTGAATATATTTTGTCGCAGTAAGTTTTGGGTCTGTTTTCATGAAAAGCAATATAACTGCAACAGACAAAGGAGTGCCAAGATTACAATTACCTGTTCATAATAAAATGTAGCGTCGAGATTACGACAATAAATATAAACACTGGCCATACGCACCTAAGTATTGTGAAACTATTTATGATTAAAAAAAAAACAACTAAATGATAGTGATGAGGCGACTATGGGTTTCCCAACCTTTAAGTTGCGAATTTCACCAAATTTTTATACTTCGAATAATCTTATCCTGAGAATAAGTTTTGAATTTTTGACATTCGAATAAGTCTTATCCTGAGAATAAACTTTGAATTTTTGACATTCGAATAAGTCTTATCTTGAGAATAAAATTTTAATTTTTGACATTCGAATAAGTCTTATCCTGAGAATAAACTTTGAATTTTTAACATTCGAATAAGTCTTATCTTGAGAATAAATTTTGATTTTTTGACATTCGAATAAGTCTTATCCTGAGAATAAATTTTGAATTTTTGACAGTTTTTCCATACGAACTACTGTCACTGTCAACAACTGTCAGACGTCAATTTTTTCCACGGACAAAAGATATCTGACTTTGGTAAAATCAACCCATAATGTCATCAGATATACGGAGTTAAATATATTATCGCATTATAATCTTCACCTTGTATACTATTTGAATGTATTTCTTTTCAAATTTCTTAAAAAACCATGTTATAACCACCATCGTCTTTATACATACTGTTACGGTACCCCTTTCTATATAGTTGTCAAAAGTACTATATTAAAGCTGCTGTCTGAACATCACATACATAAATAAATTACTTACCAGCTTCATTAGCTTGTAACTGAATAAATCTCTTTACAACACTGACACATTCATCTCATTATTAATAAGTTCGCTAAGATTTAATGATATTTATATGAAACCCAAAATTCTTTACGAGAGCAAATGTCATAATTATTAAACATTTCACTGAGTTATGATATTTTGATGAAAAACAAAAAAATTCACGAGATAAAGTCTCATTCTGTAACACCTATTACTAGATTATTTAATCAGTACGGTACGAAATGAACGCTTTTCATAACGTTATTTATTTACTAGTCAGCTTCTTGCTTTCACAAGCAATGAATTATGTGTGAATTAAGGTAGCCATGATTTTGAGGAATGTGAAACTTTTCAGGTTTAGTACCTTTGCGTCTTTTTCTATAGCTATTGCATTGAGAGGAACATGTAAAGCACTATAAGTTGATGTTGTTAGTGACTTAATGCCCTTTAAAATAATAATAATAACAAAGATTTATTTCCCACCGCAATATAGAAGTGCATTTATTGGGAACAAAAACAGTTACATGCTGCAGATTACAGAGAAATACTTAAACTAAGATTTAACAAACATGACATGTAACCCACAACATTGTCCACATTTTAACTAATGACTAAAATAAGTGTTGAAGACAATTGACAAAAAAAAACAAAACAATAGTTGCTACCACAATAATGCTGTGTTGCTAAGATTAGCTTAACGTAACTCAAATCAC
The DNA here is from genome assembly GCA_937001585.2 of Brachylomia viminalis. Classification (NCBI taxonomy): domain Eukaryota; kingdom Metazoa; phylum Arthropoda; class Insecta; order Lepidoptera; family Noctuidae; genus Brachylomia; species Brachylomia viminalis. Next base: position 4,640,787 of record OW443299.2, on the reverse strand, counting down.
CTCACCAGATAAAACATCAAGAGCCACTTTCTTAAATAATTGCTTAGATTAAGAAAATATATCTAGTTTCATAAAATACACGTGTTACAACAAGGTGCAACAAGGTCAAGGTGTAAGGTCAACAAGGTGCTCGTTCCCCAGCGTTGGTCCTGCATATGTATTTATGGAACAGTTGAGAGACGCACACCGCCCGTCGAATAATACAATACTCCTAGGTACTTTGAGACTCAATTTGTTTATTCATTTAGCATGGTATCGACAACAAGACATAGTAACTTTAATCATACCGTGGGAGCATGGTGCCTTCAGCTAGATGGTTAGGCCTGTATATCACGATACCAGGTCTCCACCCCTATGGAAGTAGTTAAAATGATATAGGATCATGCAATTTTGTGGTGAAAACAAACTTTTGGCCAAATTAGGTCATAAGCCGAAAGGTCAGACGAATTTTCACTCTTCTGTGAATACCGGCCTTATATAACTAATCCAGATTTAGGTAGTGTTTTATGTTTACGTTTATTTTTACTTTTTAGGTAGTCATAAAGAAGAGAGAATTCAATTTACTAGAAGTTTATTGCTGAGTAAAACCTGAATAAGCCTACACTATCTTAAATTCATCTCACATCTCTCTCTTCTTTCTTTTATTGAATGTTTTTACCTTTTTATGCACAATCAACCACCGCATTTAATGTCATGGAGAACTACGTACCACCAAATCTTTGGGTTAAAAGAAATTCTAATGGGTTAGTAACAAAGCTCTAAATAAGGCAAAAGCAATAATCTACTAAATCTCACTATTAATACTACCTTTACTTCTAATCAAGGCAAAACTTGTCAAATACACTTACCTCACGTTTGACACACTTGCACAAAATGAATCCTAATAAGTCTCCCAAACCGATTCAACATGGCGACCCTACGCTGACGCTGAATATGCTCCGCTTACATGACGTGTATGTAATTACTTAGCGAGTTGGAGCAGAGTCATGCCTTGTCATTTTAGCTCGCCCAAGCCGGGGAAAAGTGGAGTCGTTTGTATTATGAGTGTTGAATACTGATACGCTAAAGTGGTTTTTGTGCTATTTTAATTTTATATCCTTAAAATGTGCTCGGATATTGTGGTCGCAGTAGTTGTGTTGGTGTAAAGGGTTTTTTTTTAACTTTTGAACTAAATTGAATTTGTAGCATATGTGTTTTAGTTTTTCAGCGTCTAGTTTCGGTCTGTATGGTACCAAAATTTTTATTTGTTCTGGGTAATATTTTGAGTTTATTAACTATAATATTGTGTAACAACTAGGATTATTCGACATAAAGTGAGTAGAGCAACGTTACTTAAGATAAATTAGTGAAAAGAAAACACATTATCTGTAACACAAAGGAACTCAACGTGTACCTACCACAGTCTAAATATTCATAATGTTTCACTCTATATTAAAATCCAGTATATTTGTACGACCAGCAAGATATTCATCTTGGCTAGAGAAGTTAACAAGAATATTATTAATGCATTAAATCTACACTGCAGAGCTGTTTTAATGACCTACATACTTCAGTCTTCTTCGCTTACCATTAAGTACCTAATCATTGAAGACTGAATAAAAACTGTACTTAGTTGGTTTTATAATACAACATAGGTAAGAGTAGGTACTCAATTGATATAATACTAGCTTCTAACCGTGACTTTGTCGGCGTGAAATTTCTTATTTTAACATAATAAAACATAATATTAAATTAATCTATTCAATATAATCAACGTTATTTAATTTAAATATAATTTAATTAATATTTTTTTTTTCTAACTGTTTTAACTGGTTTAGCTTGCCCTGCTCCCGATACCGACGGACTACTATTTTTTTTTTTTTATATGTTTTTTTTTATTTATTATTATTATTATAAATATATATTTTTCTATACAACATGTAGCATATTTAACGCAAGACCTCGTACACCCCAATTAGAGTATTGAGTTAAAAGCTTATTACAATGACCCAAACATTTTTTTTTTCAAAGCTATCTATTATTATTTACAAAATCGTGGTGACACTATCATTACATTATGCATATAAAATTGAGTCTTTTTACCTTTTAATAATATTTAATTTTCTTTGGCTCAGTCGGCGTCCAGTATTGCAAAATAGGCCTAAAAACCTATATTAATACTTACTGTAATGTAATGTCGTATGGTATTCTGTTGTGGGGAAATGCCGCCGACATTCAGACTATCTTTGTTTTGCAGAAAAGAGCTGTTCGATCAATTTATAAATTAAGCCCGAGACACACTCTCAGAGAGAAATTTAAGGAGATTAATGTAATGACTGTGCCTTCACAGTATATTTTTGAAAATCTTTTATATGCCCATAAAAATATAAACTTGTTTAAAAAATACAGTGATATCCATAATATAAATACTAGGAACAAACACAGCTTCGTTGTACCTACAACAAGGCTCAAGAAAATAGGTGGCTCGTTCAGATGTCAATGTATACGCTTTTATAATAAACTTCCAAGCCACGTTCGTGATCTAAGCCTTAATAAATTCAAATCATTCATTAAACGTAAGTTGTGCCAGAAAGGCTTTTATACCGTTAAGGATTATATTGAGGACAAAAAGGCTTGGGATTGAGTTGTTCCAATTTTCTGCATACTGAATGTTTTCTTTTATTTCTGTTACATACACTGATAAATTGATAATTATTATAACAGAACGATCAATTATTGTGAATGTGAGGACTATGTGGGTCATTGTTTCAGTTTTAATCATGATCTGGCAGTTTAAGTAGTTCATGCGGCCTACCCAAATGTCCTTTCTTTGGTATTGTTCGTCGAATTGTTGAGCTCCTAAAGTTCTGAGTTGAGCTGCACGGTTACTGACAAATGCGTGCACTGACTGGACAGGTCCTCTTAATCTGCGTGGTTCTTTCCTCAGAAGACCATTTCAGATACTAATCTACATGGTCTTCACATGATCTGACCAAGATTATGTCTGGACTTTAAAAGAGACTGTGACCTCTGAGTTTGTTTCGGCCTTTCTTCTCAGAGTAGTCAGTTATGAAACGCCGACCTCATCTAGTTTTAAAAATATGATTGACGTGTAAAAGTGTTTGTAACAAACCTACTTACAGAAATAAAATCATTTATCATTTACTGAAATCAATTCAGTAGTCAATTACGAGCAAACTACTTTCAGGACTTGCATTTATTCTGTTAAACTGTGTATATTTTTATTATGAGAATAATATTTAAAAATGTATTTAATATAAATAACGAAATAAATAACATAATAACATTTTTTATTTTTTTTATATATCCTATGGCACTTGGCAATACTGTAGCTTCCCATTAGTAAAGGAACTTTCGGAATCGGATCAGTCGTCTCACAAAATTGAACAATCTATAAATTAACTAAAAATAATACACCGATAAGTACGTAAACAAAACCCAGCCACACACGGCCATGTTCTGGCATGTTTTTATTTTATCTTTGAGGGCTTACCTGAACAGGCCGCGGTCATCCGATAGTATGAAACGCTCAGCCTTTTAGCCTTTGAGCATGAACGGCTCGGCTTAACTTGAACTGCCCTGAGGAAAGCGAGCGTTGCGTCTTTTATACAACTTGACGTGCTGTAAAGTATTCGTTCTTTCTTTTATTTTTTTTATTGCTTGTTTTTCTGTTAACATTTCTAGTTGTATGAAATGAAGTGGCAAGGGATTGTTATCTCAGTTTTCCGAAATTCTCTAAGGGCCGGATGTTTCAAACAGTTGGTTAACGTAACATACGTAGATAAGTCAAATAATAACGATTACGTAAGATGTTTTACGTTCGTCAAATACAAAGCGTTGTTTCACTTATGGAGTGTAGAGACAAGGAGAACTATCTCTGTCTCTGAAAAGTTTCCGACAAAATGTGGTACATAAGGGTGGCGAACCTGAGGGGTCCAAACGCCTCCTGCCGGAGGCTGTACGCGGGGGTCGTGCGGTCCATGGCTACATATGGGGCCCCGGTGTGGGCGCGTTCACTGCGGCGGAGAGCCGCCCACTATCTGAACGCGCCCCAAAAGGTGGTAGCCGTAAGGCTGATCCGGGGCTACCGCACGATCTCGGGCGAGGCGGCAAGCCTCCTTGCCGGACTGCCGCCGTGGGATCTGGAGGCGATAGTCCTCGCGCGCCTGTATGAGTGGCGCGCGGAGGCACTACGCCGGGGGGAAACCCCGCTTCCGCGGCAAATCGCGGCGGAGCGGACGGACCTCCGGCGCGATCTCATGGCGGCATGGAAAGAGCGACTGTCGCAACCCAGCGCAGGGCACGCCACGATAGCGGCGGTAAGACCCCTCTTTGAGGAGTGGCTAGAGAGGCGTCACGGCGTCCTCACCTACCGCCTGACGCAGGTCCTCACCGGACACGGAAGTTTCGGGAGGTTCCTGCACATCATCAGGCGGGAGGAAACGCCCGGGTGTCACCACTGCGATGATCGCCCCGAGGACACGGTGGAGCATACGGTGGGGGCCTGCCCTGCATGGGCGGAGCAACGCCGTGTCCTCGTAGAGGCGATCGGCAGCGGCGGCGATCTCTCACGCCCGGCCTTGGTTCAAGCCATGGTCCGGGGCGAGGGGGAGTGGGAGGCAGTCGCCTCCTTCTGCGAAGCAGTCATGCTAGCGAAGGAGGTGGCGGGACGGGAGAGGGAGAGAGTCTCCCGTCCAAGCCGCCGCGGTGGACGCTCCGGGCGTCGGGAGCCGCGTGACGACTCCCGGCCACCGTAGGCGCGGGCCTGCGGGCGGTGAGTAATGGGTAGCTCACCGTCCGATCAGGACCAGGCCCGTGCTGGACGGCGCGTACGTGTTCCACGCGCGCCTCAAAGAGATGTCAGCATCATAGAGGGGGTCCACTAGGGCCCAAGCCTGCCGGGAAAGCGGGATCATCCAAAAGGGGTACCGCTGACCCGGAACATAAAGGGCCAAGGAAGGAACACGGGTGGGTTTTAGTCAGTAAAAGTCTGACACTCCCTTCCGCTCCACCCAGAGCGGGAGGAGTCATTTGATGATTTCCCATCCTCAAAAAAAAAAAAAAAAAAAAGGGTGGCGCTATAGTAGCAACCGGGTAAATTTTAAAAGCAATAATTTTAGGTTATGTTTACAAAATAATGTTGGACTACGTTAATTGTAGAGGTATGGTATACTGGACTGTCACTAAAAGTATTACACTTTCAAACTCAGCATACTTCAATCTTATAATTTTCTACTTCAGTCCGTTAACAACTGCTACATTCATACCACACCATTTGATTACGCTTGCGCCATTTTGGAGGGTTTTTGAACTATTATTTACTCTCTTTGCTGGACAATTTTTCAACTTTTTCCCCATAAGAGATAGTTTTCCTTGTCTCTACCCTCCATAGTTTCACTGCCACAAAAAGCGATTGTCAAAGTTCGGTTGCCAGTAAAGAGCAAACCTTTAAAAAAAACGGTTTGGAGGTTTTTATGTTATGGCAACATTTTGCTGTTCACGTCAAATTTTGAAGTGAAGTGACAAACTGATAACTTACAAGCAAAACACTATCAAAACACTGCTTTAAATCTTTGATAAAACTCTTGAAAACCCCTTTACACCAAAGTAAGTACCACCTAATGTGATAAGCACGATAATATTTGTTAAGCTTTCCGATTTCGATACTCCCGTGTCTCGTTATGTTTGGACTTCAAGTGGTATTTCTTTTATAACACAGAATGCGCTGTAATTTTTTTCGTTCTTTCTACACCATTTGTTTCATTAACAGATGAACTATCGTCGAATAAAGACGAAGACAACTAAAGAGGGTCCATAATGGTTTACTGTTCGCCGCAGAATGCAGATGTTTGAGTATAAAATGACGGTAACCAGTGGGTTTGGCACCGGTTAATGTAATTGTTAATTTTTACTGACGATAGAGCCATCATTTTGTGAAACCACGGTTTTTTTGCTTTAACTATAGTTTTGACGCGCCATTTTTGACGTATACGCGTGCGTTAAGTGGGCGTGAAACAACCCGCCTTTAGTGTTGGATGGTTATTTGGTTGTAATAAAATTTTCAGGTGTTTTTGATTTGGATTCATTAAAATCTACTACTAGCTTCTGTAGATATACCACGACGGTTTGCTTGCTTGGATGTTTTGGACATTTTTGTTCGTTTGAATTCTAGCGTCTTCTTCTTTGAATATATTCTGTGGCCTTTATAATAAAAAAAATACATATACAGTAATACCTAGACTAAAAACGTATCTGAAGATATGAAACTCTAGATTATTTCAAATGTATCTCTAGATTATACAAAAATGTAATGCAGGAAAATGTGACCAACGAACTCGGAGCGCAAAAGCCTTTCGCTCATAATAAAGCTCAAATCATTACAACATCGAGAACATTCCGTTCATAAGTATAAGTACCATTCATCATCACCTACTTATTTCACAACACACCTTAGAATTATGATTCAATAAGAACACTTATAAATTGCAAAGTTCCTGAAACGTTTAGCTGAAATAATTCAGGTCACGTTACGTAAGCTGCGCGGAAGCGAGAAAACGAAACGTCTTTTAAACAAGCTGTTCGTAAGAAACTATTGCACGAAAGGTTTTACTTTGTACAAAATCATATAATATATGTTTTACGGTCAATTTTAAAGTGGGTCAATAATTTGAACTTCAACTGTCGAGATATTAATTTATTGAGTAAAGCAACCAACACAACATCAATATTTTGGATGCAGCCAAACGTAAAATATAAATTATTATAATACATTACATGTATTATACACAAAATATACCTACCTAATTACAAGGTAGGCTAATAAGTGATATTTTGGAAAACCTTTCCCTTTAAGGCAGGAATTGAAAACACTTGAAACGCCTCGCATTTTTTTTTCAACATGTTCGTGGTAGCATTTACTTTGAATCACTACCAAGAAAAAATCTAAAAAACGTAGCACACTTTTGTCATTCGCAGAATCTAAAAACAATCGAATCTATATTTAGAATCCTGGCTTAGGTACATTCATGAATATTCCTTTCACTTTGTCGCCGTTAGGACAAAACGCAAAAGAAAGCAAATAACATTTTTAAGACCTTGAAAGCAGTATCTTTCAATCCTACGCATTTAATTTGAATTAATTTGTGAGGTTCCCAATCTCAAGCGGAATTGAATGTTATGTTGTTTGTGTTATGTTATAGAGTAGAGTCATCTCAACATTCCTCTTCCTTGAATTTGTATATATATATACATATATATATATTTATGTAAGTATATAGTATAGTAAATAGTATGTATGTGTATAGGACTTATTTATGTATTTGTGTACGTTGTTTTAATAGTTAATTTTTTTATCATTGTTTATTTCAAGTAGAGCACCTGCCATCTAATCTCTTCACCACCCTTGGTTGACTGGTAGAGAATGCCTAAGGCATTAAGTCCGCCTTTGTACCTTTTGTGCGAAATGTTTAAATAAATAATAAATGTTCCTAGGTTTGCAGTAGGCACCGTTACCTAAATATTTAATTTTTCAGACATCATCTTACTATGATCACCTTATCAATATATCAGACATGATTAATCATCATCTGCCTAGTATTTTTCCAATTGTGGTGGGGTCGGCCTCCAGTCTAACCAGCTGAATACCAGTATTTTACACCGAGTGAAGGCCTATCTGTCTCCACAGCCCTGATAACGGGTAATACGTTACCCCTTGGCACTCAACCAGGCATGATTATTCTAACAATATTCCCTAGAAACTGTTATCTATAGCGGTTTGCAGGTACCTTAGTCTGTGACCGAATACTTAAGGAACAAGTTTTGCTCTCCAGCTATTTTAAGCAGAAACGGGAAAGTCAGGAAGCGTTCCTATCGTAGCAACAAACTTGGTACAAATTGTGTCCTTCAAACAAAAGTACCTATCCCAGCTACTCTAAGTTTATACGAATGAACAGCGAGATATATTAGATAACATAATTTTTCAAATAAACTTACCATAATATTTTCGTTTCCCATTCTTAAATGATTTCTCCAAATAGCATAATAATGATCATTCATCTGCCGCCATCCGTATCAATTCCACATTAGCTCTAACTTTTTCAGGTTCTCAGAAAATTAAAGGTCTAGCTGAATGGCCTCCAATCCTGAAAACAAAATTCCATAGTTTAATAGGATACTGTGTATATCAACTTTTAGTGTCTTTTAGAACTCAAACAATTCTAATGTGACTTAAGAACGAAAAAGTCGTTACTAGTTATCTTAAAAAAAAGTAGAACTCAGCTTACGTCACAAACGTATTAAAACTTTCAAAATGAAGACATGAAAAATGAATTAGCTTTTCATTTCCTGTGGGATCCCTATCTCCCTAATGTTGGCTATCTGATGTTAATAATTTAGGCACTGCGGGTAAAAGGGATTGGGGCTACTCCTAACACTGATTTCTGGCAAAAGTTATTTTTGGGTAGTCTATAATGTATGAACTTATCAGGCTCCGCAATTCCTGGAAATTGAGTTCCTGAGTGGAAGGTATTGACAGATTTGTTTGGGTGAACAATTGTATTTTTAGTACGTAATAATAGTGTAGGATTTCTACGAATTACTAGTGTTGTATGCTAAACTACCTTTAGACCTTGAGAGCATGGTTCCAAGAATTGCTTTCAAAATATATAATTTCTATTATTACATAATAAAAATTACTATGATCTTATTTGAGGAAGCGTGTGCTCGCGAAATATAGAAGGGATAGGAAGGAGATTTTTTCCAAAGAATGGGGTAGAAAGCACATAGCTACAGATAGTTGACCATCACAGAGTTACACTTCATTTCAAAATTATTATCAAACCGTATCTTAAGCATGTAACGTAGTATTCCAAATATGCTTCTTCGCAATCAAAGTCTGAGCTACATTGCGACTAAAAATCGATTTCCAACCCACTTCTTGCACTATAACGACCCATTTCTCTCCGTTGAATCTTAGGTTCCGAGTCGATCGACTGAACACTTTGTGTTAATGGCACTAATGTCATTTGCAGAATGCTTTGTCATATCTGCTTGCTCATAAATGGATGCTCTACTGGAATTTGTCTCTGAAATCACTGGCGCAAGGGGATATTGTTTAATAGTCACGATTGGCAATGGATCAATGGTGATGTTAGCACATTTTAGGCACATAAGAAGATGCGTTTGCTTATTAGTTTTATTTAAATCGGTAAAGGCGACAAAATCACACTAAGAAAAGAATTGGTTATAAAAGTTCGTTGTTATTAGCGAATTAATCATGCTCAAAATAAAAGTTAATTTAACCTTCAATACCTAGTACCAAAAACAATACTTTATTTTCGTCTCTTCGTACCATAAACAGTTCTGACAACATTTTCATTTTCCGCTTCCAACCTATTTGTCTGAAGAAATGGTGCACCACACGAGAACTGTTTAACCAGCACCATAATTGCGTAACACACTATCAATTTCAATCCGAATCATTTTGAAGGATGTTGCTAATCAATTGCTTCATACGTTCGAAAAATGTGTCTGCTCAACAACGTTTAGAACGCAATTAATGTTGTTGAGCTGTCAAAATGAAAGCTATTGCTACTGGTAGTGTGGCTACGAAATTACCCCGCAGGTCAGTACTTATCAAAGTGTAGTAGAGTGACCTCGTTTGTATCAAATGTCAGGCAAGATACGTCGCGCTTTCAAGAAAATTGGCAAGGCAGTATACGTACGCTATTTTTATACGGCAACCCGCGTGTAATGTGAAATGATGTATCTTTTGTTGATGTGACGGAATACAATATGTATGAAGTGGGGTTTCGTAACTTTTTTTAGTGGAGGTTGACATTTGACGCGATTTGTCGTGAAGGTCACGTGTGTGTATCTTAGTGTTTCTTGATATTTTTTTCTTATCTTAAAGGTTCGGTGACGAATACGGTGGATATTGACGCAATATTGATAAACAGAACAAGAAAACGTTTGGCTTGTAAAGCTAACACGAAGACGAGGTGATCTTTGCCCAGCAGTGGGGCAGTAGGTACAGGTTGTTATCATAAACATAAACAAACAACATTTGAAAAAAGTTTAGAGTTGACTTAATTATCAGAGTCGTCTGTTTGGAACTTTCAGCTCCTGTTTTGAAAGCTATTTAATTTTCATCTGATAAAGTCTGCGCGGAACTAGTTGGCCGCGCCTTAGGTATGTGAGCGGAGGGACGGAGGGGCGAGGGCTGAGTACTGAGCTGAGGTACTGAGTAATTTGACAGCAAGCGCCCCCTCCCCCACCGCTCACATACCTCAGGCGCGGCCAACTAATTCCGCGCGGACTAATAGTAAAGTTCGGTTTATAACCTGGATTGACACACGCAGACGAAGTCTTGGGCAGAGGCTAGCTATAAAGTAACTCATAGGTATGAAGATATTTTATCTTTATAATCAAATTCTAATAATATTTATTATCGATGTGAAAGTTTGGATGCTTGTTACTCAATCACGCCAATTCGGCAGATCGGGTTTGGATTATTGGCACACATCGTTTATAACCTGGATTAACTTACGGAATACTTTTTATCCCGATATATTCATGGGATCGAGAATCATGCGGGTGGAAATAGAAGGAAGAAGAAGTAGAGGGAACACAGATTAAAAATACTTTATACTTTAACCTTTCTTATCAATTTCAACAAATTCAAAGATTATTTCAAACACGTAAACAAAAATACAATTAATCATTATTATTTATATCTTTGGAAGACGTAAGGTCAGTTGCAGAAGTGATCTTAGTACCGATATGTCTGTTGACGGATGTGGAACGAATAATAAAAATATATTTTATCGGTGGCTGTCATGTCAAGTCTTAAAAGGTTAGACAGATAAAGCGCAATTTGACCTGAGCCTATCTTTTATGATAGTTTGGTTTTGGAATACAACTCATTCAAAAGCGTCATTATTTTTATTATCTTATTCGTGATTTTATAATTACTTTTTGTTTAGAAAACTTATGTTTATTATAAGATACACAGGTTCACAGATTCACATTCCGCTTATCGCCTTAACCAGTAATGGTTAAGGCGATAAGTGAAATGTTACATTCAATATTTTTTATAAATTATTACATTTGTTTAATTGGGTGTATAATTATGTATATATAATTACGTATAAATATATATATTATTATTAGGTTTGTGTATATAGGTATAGTATATTAGTTATTAAAATTTGTATGTATTGCATAAGAATAATGTACGTAATTATTATGAAATTCTTAGAGTATATTTTATTATTAGATATTTAATTATATTATTATTTATGCATTCATATTTAGTTGTCTAAAGTTGATTTTCTATATCCTGTATTAAATGATTTATATTTCATAATGTTTGGTGTAAGTTTAGGAAAGTGCATAATTTTATTTTGCAATCATTTGCCATCCAAAAACTTCTTTACTGAGTAGTATGTCATATACGTTATGAGTCTACATCATCATCAGCCTACAGCAGGCCACTGCTGGACATAGGCCTCTCCAATTGCACGCCATTGCGCTCGATTCTCAGCAACTCTCATTCAGCTGCTACCAGCCACCCTGCTAATATCGTCGCTTCACCTAGCCTGAGGGCGTCCCAGCTAACGTTTGTCGATTCGCGGTCTGCACTCAACAACAGTCTACGGTCATTCGTCCTTCTGCTTTTCTGTGAGCGTTTGTCGACCACTTTCGTTCTCTGCCGGATCACCTCGTTCGGAATTTCCTTCATAGAGATTCCAAGCATAGTGTCCCGTTTGCACCACTCTACGAAGGCTCAGGACATCCTAAAGTACATACGGGTGAAGAACAACTGGACCTTGAGGATGGAGAATTGGAGGGGCGCCATGACACTAATTTCAAGTCGTTCGTGGTGCGCGTTCCTACTAACAATTTGATGACCTTCCTCAAGGAAGAGTTTTGGCCGAAAGGTGTGCTGTATCGGAGTTTCCGCGGCCGGCTACGCGACACCTCGCAGTGTAACTCGACGCCGTCACTTCGTGTGCAGTAGTCTTTACTTTTAGATATGTATTAGTTTATAGTTATTGTTATATGCTTATATATGTATTATGTTTTATGGACCTTAGTTGCCTGAAATACAGGATTACAATTATTATTATCTTTATTTCATTAACATACATATAAATTACATTTTTAAATATTTTTATAAGTAAAAAGATACCAAAAACATTTAAAAATATAAAAAATAGTAGCCCACCGGTATCGGGAACAGGGTCCAAGCTACCGGCGGTCAGGGCTTCAGAGAGAGAAACTTCCTAACAATGCGGGCCGTGTCCAGAAGTACCGCTTTCTGAATCAAGTCCTTGATCCAGCTGCCTAACGAGAGCCTCCTTAGGTGTTGGTCGAGGCTCTTGGGTATTAGCCCATTGGCTGTCACGACTATCGGCACAATGACCGCTGAGCCCACATCCCAAATGTCGACAACCTCGTGAGCCAAGTCAAGATACTTGATTTGTTTATCTTTCTCGGCTTTCACGAGGTTCTCATCATGCGGGATGGTTATGTCAACAATCATTGCGCGTCGCTCCAATCGATCCACCACCACTATATCAGGCTTATTGGCAACAATAGTCCTGTCAGTGATGATGGATCGATCCCAGTACAATGTGATATTACCATTTTCGAGAACTGGGTCGGGCACATACCTGTAGTACGGTACCTCCGATTCCACAAGGTTGTATTTCAGAGCAAGCTGCTGATGGATTATCCTGGCTACAAGGTTGTGTCTATGCAAGTACTCTCCGTTAGCTAGACGAGAACACCCGGAGATGATATGCCTGATTGATTCTCCCGGCCGGTGGCATGCCCGACAGATGTCAACCGTGCCGTCTTTCACAATAAATCTCCGGTAATTGTTCGTCATCATAACTTCGTCCATAATTGCACAGACAAAACCTTCGGTTTCTCCAAAGAGGTCACCGAAACGCAGCCAGGCAACGGACGCTAGTATATCTACATCCGGTCCATGTAGGGCCCGGAAAAAGCGTCCGTGGAGCTCCTTACTCTGCCATATCTCCATGCGATCATTAGTGTCAAGCACTACAGGTTTGCGCCAGTTCTCTTTAGCCAAGGAGAGCGGGGTGAGGCCCTTGTCCACCATGACTACATCTCGATGCATACCCACGTCGGTTTCTAGGAAATATTCCCTGAGACTGCATATCTCGCGATTGTGGAGGGTCTTAGCGTTTAAAAAGCCTCGACCTCCACACTTTCGCGGGATATACAGCCTCATTACCGATGATCGTGGGTGATGCATTCGATTTGCAGTCAGCAGCGTACGGACCCTCCTATCCAGGGCGTCGAGTTCGGTCTGAGTCCATTTGAGTATGCCGAAAGAGTACATCAAAACTGGCATGACCCAACCGTTGAAGGCGCGCACCTTGTTTCCGCCTGATAGAAGACTATTAAGTACTTTTTTCAGGCGGCCAAAGAAGCGTTCCCTCAACGACTGCTTCATGTCAGTAACATTGATGCCTAACGTTTCCGACATACCCAAATACTTATAGGTTTCGGATGCGGAGAGGGCTCTAAGGTTTGTGGAATCCGAGAGTTGGGTTCCCACGGATTCAACAATCTCCCCTCGCTTTACATGCATGACCGCACATTTGTCCACACCAAATTCCATCCTGATGGCGCTACTGAAAGTTTGAGTTACTTTCAGTAGCTCCATCAGTTGTAAATTGTTGGGGGCAAAGAGTTTTAGGTCATCCATGTAGAGGAGGTGCGATATAACCTGACCACCTCTCCTCAACCGATAGCCTAGACCTGAATCCTCCAGCAATGTGCTTAGAGGATTCAAGGCTAAGCAGAACCAAAGCGGACTCAAACTATCGCCCTGAAATATGCCTCGCTCGATCCTTATCGGTTCGCTATTCCCATGAATATTTCGACATCCTGGATAGTGAAGGACCGTCCTCCATTGCCGCATACATGACATTAGGAAGGTGCGAAGAATTGTATCTACTTTATACAACTCTAACACCCTCACGAGCCATGTATGCGGTACCGAGTCATAGGCCTTCTTATAATCTATCCAACATGTCGACAGATCCTTTCGGGAACGACGAACCTGTTGGCTAATGGTCATTTCAATGAGGAGTAGCTCCTTAGTACCGCGGGACCTATTCCTACATCCATTTTGAGAGGCAGACATGATGGAGTTGGTGTCTATATGTTTGTTAATTTTAGTTCTCAAAATGGATGTAAGAACTTTATAGACCGTCGGTAAACACGTGATCGGCCTATAATTCTTGGGTTCCGCGGTGCTACCTGATTTATGAAGCAGGTGGGTAATTCCTGTCGTTAGGAATTGGGGTAGCGAACCAGATTCCAAAGTTGTCTGAAACTGAGATGCCAAGCGAGCGTGCGATCTTGTGAACCATTTAATCCAAAAGTTGTGCAGTCCATCCGGCCCTGGAGACTTCCAGTTGGGTAGTGGACGGACTGCACGAGCTACATCTTGGGGGCAGATGGTAATAGCCCCCATTTCTGGTATCAGATCGCAGGCTCGCTCGACTTTCCGAGTCCAATCACCTTCGGTGTGACTGACAGGTACCGACCAGATGCTGCGCCAGAAGGAACACATGGCATCATCATCCGGTAGGCACGTCTCAGTCACACCATGGTCCGGTCGCTCCCAACCCCTATAAACCCACCTTTCATCGCTCTGGAAGGTGCGATTCTGAGTGTATCGTTCTACTCGCCGCCTATACCGACGAATACGGTTTGCCCATGCATACACTTTCTGCTTCAGGAAGTCGATGCGCTCTGTGACACAAGACATATAGTCTTGGGGACTGATATCAGTCCCTGAGAATGCCCGTCTCACAAAGCGCATCACTCTAGGACGAGTATTGCCCTCCTTGAAGCAGATTAGTTTGCCGATGAGCGTCCTGGCCCCACCAATACGGCGTTCAATTCTGCACTGCCAAGCTGGTACGTTTGGTTTCGGTCGTGTAGCTCTAGTGTCATTTGCAAATTTGACGTGAGCTACACGACATGCTGCTACTGCTGCGCAGTACAGAATTGAATGAATATCGGTGAGGTCTTCGCAGGTATCAAAATAGTTTGATAACTGCGAATCCAGGACCGCCACCAGCGCCCTATTTTTGTTATGCATGGGCAAACGAGGTAAGCGTGGCCTAAGTTCGGGCGGCATGAAGCGATATTCCTGAATCGCATCCTCCAAAGCACTCCTCAATTGCTCATTGCACTGACTACTTACATTTGTAGCCCTATCATTACTCCCTTCGTCAGCATGCGTTATATTGGGTTGCGGATGTACAACAGTCTGCGACTGGGGGGCGATGATATGGCCACTCTGCATTTCATTTCGCAGGCGATCAAGTACAGAGTCATCCAACATATGATTACGCTGGATGACTCGCACCTGATCCGACAGTCGTTGTGCCGAAACGTTGACAGCTGGCTCAAGCACCTGAAAAAGAGAGAGCATCCGAACACGGTACGCGGTCAGATTGTTTCCCCCCTCTGTAGCCCCATAGTATGAGCGCATGACATTTTCATTAATGGATCTCGTCCATCTCATGAGCTGCACACTTCCGCCGGGAGCTGGGACCCTATCAGAGGCCGTTGGGCCTCGAGGTCCTAAGCCATCCGGCGGCCGGCGTCCTCCCCGTCGACGAGCAGGTGGTGGCGACGTGGGCGGAGAGAAATACTCGTCGCTCGAGCTCGACGCAACTGCCGCGGCCGGTGTCGTCACAGCGCTCACAGAGGGGCTGGATACCTGCGGCGGCGAGGCGGAGCTGAGCGAAGAGTCCGGAGGTGGTGGTCGTGCTTGACGTGCGGCTTGTCTCGTCAACATGCTATCTTAATTTTCTTCGTTTTATTATTTTATTCATTGTTGTTCGGAGGTGACAACTGTCATGTCACCTCCGAATCGGTAGTTTTTGATATAATTTATTTCCATTTTATTTATTTATTTATTTATTTTATTTATTTATTTATTAAAACTTTATGCACAAGTATAGTGGATGGATTAATTTTGAATGAGAAACTTTAGTAAAACTGGGTTATTACGATATATATTAAAATTATAAAAAAACTGGAAAACAAGACGTTTTGTTGACACGGTGTTGCCATTATTATTATATTATTTCCTTTATTTCATTAACATACATATAAATTACATTTTTAAATATTTTTATAAATAAAAAGATACCAAAAACATTTAAAAATATAAAAAATAGTAGCCCACCGGTATCGGGAACAGGGTCCAAGCTACCGGCGGTCAGGGCTCCAGAGAGAGAAACTTCCTAACAATGCGGGCCGTGTCCAGAAGTACCGCTTTCTGAATCAAGCCTTTGATCCAGCTGCCTAACGAGAGCCTCCTTAGGTGTTGGTCGAGGCTCTTGGGTATTAGCCCATTGGCTGTCACGACTATCGGCACAATGACCGCTGAGCCCACATCCCAAATGTCGACAACCTCGTGAGCCAAGTCAAGATACTTGATTTGTTTATCTTTCTCGGCTTTCACGAGGTTCTCATCATGCGGGATGGTTATGTCAACAATCATTGCGCGTCGCTCCAATCGATCCACCACCACTATATCAGGCTTATTGGCAACAATAGTCCTGTCAGTGATGATGGATCGATCCCAGTACAATGTGATATTACCATTTTCGAGAACTGGGTCGGGCACATACCTGTAGTACGGTACCTCCGATTCCACAAGGTTGTATTTCAGAGCAAGCTGCTGATGGATTATCCTGGCTACAAGGTTGTGTCTATGCAAGTACTCTCCGTTAGCTAGACGAGAACACCCGGAGATGATATGCCTGATTGATTCTCCCGGCCGGTGGCATGCCCGACAGATGTCAACCGTGCCGTCTTTCACAATAAATCTCCGGTAATTGTTCGTCATCATAACTTCGTCCATAATTGCACAGACAAAACCTTCGGTTTCTCCAAAGAGGTCACCGAAACGCAGCCAGGCAACGGACGCTAGTAGATCTACATCCGGTCCATGTAGGGCCCGGAAAAAGCGTCCGTGGAGCTCCTTACTCTGCCATACCTCCATGCGATCATTAGTGTCAAGCACTACAGGTTTGCGCCAGTTCTCTTTAGCCAAGGAGAGCGGGGTGAGGCCCTTGTCCACCGTGACTACATCTCGATGCATACCCACGTCGGTTTCTAGGAAATATTCCCTGAGACTGCATATCTCGCGATTGTGGAGGGTCTTAGCGTTTAAAAAGCCTCGACCTCCACACTTTCGCGGGATATACAGCCTCATTACCGATGATCGTGGGTGATGCATTCGATTTGCAGTCAGCAGCGTACGGACCCTCCTATCCAGGGCGTCGAGTTCGGTCTGAGTCCATTTGAGTATGCCGAAAGAGTACATCAAAACCGGCATGACCCAACCGTTGAAGGCGCGCACCTTGTTTCCGCCTGATAGAAGACTATTAAGTACTTTTTTCAGGCGGCCAAAGAAGCGTTCCTTCAACGATTGCTTCATGTCAGTAACATTGATGCCTAACGTTTCCGACATACCCAAATACTTATAGGTTTCGGATGCGGAGAGGGTTCTAAGGTTTGTGGAATCCGAGAGTTGGGTTCCCACGGATTCAACAATCTCCCCTCGCTTTACATGCATGACCGCACATTTGTCCACACCAAATTCCATCCTGATGGCGCTACTGAAAGTTTGAGTTACTTTCAGTAGCTCCATCAGTTGCAAATTGTTGGGGGCAAAGAGTTTTAGGTCATCCATGTAGAGGAGGTGCGATATAACCTGACCACCTCTCCTCAACCGATAGCCTAGACCTGAATCCTCCAGCAGTGTGCTTAGAGGATTCAAGGCTAAGCAGAACCAAAGCGGACTCAAACTATCGCCCTGAAATATGCCTCGCTCGATCCTTATCGGTTCGCTATTCCCATGAATATTTCGACATCCTGGATAGTGAAGGACCGTCCTCCATTGCCGCATACATGACATTAGGAAGGTGCGAAGAATTGTATCTACTTTATACAACTCTAACACCCTCACGAGCCATGTATGCGGCACCGAGTCATAGGCCTTCTTATAATCTATCCAACATGTCGACAGATCCTTTCGGGAACGACGAACCTGTTGGCTAATGGTCATATCAATGAGGAGTAGCTCCTTAGTACCGCGGGACCTATTCCTACATCCATTTTGAGAGGCAGACATGATGGAGTTGGTGTCTATATGTTTGTTAATTTTAGTTCTCAAAATGGATGTAAGAACTTTATAGACCGTCGGTAAACACGTGATCGGCCTATAATTCTTAGGTTCCGCGGTGCTACCTGATTTATGGAGCAGGTGGGTAATTCCTGTCGTTAGGAATTGGGGTAGCGAACCAGATTCCAAAGTTGTCTGAAACTGAGATGCCAAGCGAGCGTGCGATCTTGTGAACCATTTAATCCAAAAGTTGTGCAGTCCATCCGGCCCTGGAGACTTCCAGTTGGGTAGTGGACGGACTGCACGAGCTACATCTTGGGGGCAGATGGTAATAGCCCCCATTTCTGGTATCGGATCGCAGGCTCGCTCGACTTTCCGAGTCCAATCACCTTCGGTGTGACTGACAGGTACCGACCAGATGCTGCGCCAGAAGGAACACATGGCATCATCATCCGGTAGGCACGTCTCAGTCACACCATGGTCCGGTCGCTCCCAACCCCTATAAACCCACCTTTCATCGCTCTGGAAGGTGCGATTCTGAGTGTATCGCTCTACTCGCCGCCTATACCGACGAATACGGTTTGCCCATGCATACACTTTCTGCTTCAGGAAGTCGATGCGCTCTGTGACACAAGACATATAGTCTTGGGGACTGATATCAGTCCCTGAGAATACCCGTCTCACAAAGCGCATCACTCTAGGGCGAGTATTGCCCTCCTTGAAGCAGATTAGTTTGCCGATGAGCGTCCTGGCCTCACCAATACGGCGTTCAATTCTGCACTGCCAAGCTGGTACGTTTGGTTTCGGTCGTGTAGCTCTAGTGTCATTTGTAAATTTGACGTGAGCTACACGACATGCTGCTACTGCCGCGCAGTACAGAATCGAATGAATATCGGTGAGGTCTTCGCAGGTATCAAAATAGTTTGATAACTGCGAATCCAGGACCGCCACCAGCGCCCTATTTTTGTTATGCATGGGCAAACGAGGTAAGCGTGGCCTAAGTTCGGGTGGCATGAAGCGATATTCCTGAATCGCATCCTCCAAAGCACTCCTCAATTGCTCATTGTACTGACTACTTACATTTGTAGCCCTATCATTACTCCCTTCGTCAGCATGCGTTATATTGGGCTGCGGATGTATAACAGTCTGCGACTGGGGGGCGATGATATGGCCACTCTGCATTTCATTTCGCAGGCGATCAAGTACAGAGTCATCCAACATATGATTACGCTGGATGACTCGCACCTGATCCGACAGTCGTTGTGCCGAAACGTTGACAGCTGGCTCAAGCACCTGAAAAAGAGAGAGCATCCGAACACGGTACGCGGTCAGATTGTTTCCCCCCTCTGTAGCCCCATAGTATGAGCGCATGACATTTTCATTAATGGATCTCGTCCATCTCATGCGCTGCACACTTCCGCCGGGAGCTGGGACCCTATCAGAGGCCATTGGGCCTCGAGGTCCTAAGCCATCCGGCGGCCGGCGTCCTCCCCGTCGACGAGCAGGTGGTGGCGACGAGGGCGGAGAGAAATACTCGTCGCTCGAGCTCGACGCAACTGCCGCGGCCGGTGTCGTCACAGCGCTCACAGAGGGGCTGGATACCGGCGGCGGCGAGGCGGAGCTGAGCGAAGAGTCCGGAGGTGGTGGTCGTGCTTGACGTGCGGCTTGTCTCGTCAACATGCTATCTTAGTTTTCTTCGTTTTATTTATTTTATTCATTGTTGTTCGGAGGTGACAACTGTCATGTCACCTCCGAATCGGCAGTTTTTGATATAATTTATTTTCATTTTGATAAAATAGGGTCTCTTTTGTGGTTTTTACTGGGTATTTATACTATGGATTAATTTTGAATAAAAACTTTAGTAAAACTGGGTTATTACGATATATATTAAAATTATAAAAAAACTGGAAAACAAGACGTTTTGTTGACACGGTGTTGCCATTATTATTATATTTATTATTACTATTATAGCTCGCTGAAAAGTCACGACAGTTCTATGCAAATCAATACGACTTGCAACCAGCTACATAGGCTGTTCGTTTTCTGCTTATCAGAAACGAGAAAAAATCTGCAATACCACGAATACCGGTCATTCCATGACATCGTTTTTATTTGCCTCATTTTTTATACACGTTGTATAAAAGATTTGATGTCACCTCTAAAACCAGGTAATAAACATTCTATAAAAGTCACCTCTATCATGTCAAGACAGCTATAAATACAACGATAAACTTTGGTATTACTCCTGTTGCTATTATGTATATTATTATTAGGTAAACGGTGTCAATAGAGAATAATTGGATAAACTAAAGAGCCCAAAGAAAACTTAAGAAAACTAACGTATTTTATTGGGAAAAAAGAGTTTGTGAATAAAAAAAAAATGGTGCAAATAGAAGAGCAAAATGTTATGTTGATCGAAAGACTTGAACTGGCTAAGAATGAAAAATAAGTAAGTAGGTTGGCTTAAAATAAAGTAAACCATAATAATAAAACACGGCTAATGAATTGACGTGAATGATTAAACGCTTTGCTCAAATAAGTAGCTACTGTGAAAAGTAACGTTTTTATTCCTGAAAAGTTTCCAAGATAATTAATGAAGAAAAATACTTTTAATTGTCACAGAAACACGTGCATACAAAAATATAACATACACACATACACCTAACAAATATCTACTTAGAAAAACTTTATCAAGGCATATTTTTCTCATTCTGAACGCTTCTTTAACTCCCACTGTTCTACTAAATCTTCCCGTAGTTGGGTTCGCTTTCCAAGTTTTCTTTACTACATTCGCTCTTATATAAATGTGGGTAGGTACATGAAAAACGGGAACACATAATATTAACAAAATAAGAGACAAACGGAATGGCGCGGACCGCCCCACGTTTTGAGATCACGTAAAATTACACGCCTTGCAGCTTTTAAGTATGGTGCAAGTCTTGAGAAAATTGCTTGAAGAAGTCTAAACTTTTATTATTTTGTAAACCAATAACTAATATAAGACGATAAGTACACAGTTGACTTTTTACAGATCTCTTTGGATTTCAAATTATTTACTTGTTAAGGGTTAGTAAACTACCGTCTAATTATCAATGGTTACAAAATCAATACTATTTATGGGCCGAAGGGCTGGGCACTTTGGATCTATTGATACTATTATTATTTATCAATGTACAAAAGAGATAAAAAAGTACTTAGTAGCAAGCTAAATGCAACTGATTATAATGGAGTTAGGCGTGTGGCCAGGTCTCATTTGAGTGTTTTGTTTTGTGCTCAAAAAGTTATCACGGAAATAAAATCAATAAAAAATTCATGCCTATTACAATACTATTTATTTCAAACTAGAAGCTTTTTACAGTTTATGTAATCAGCAAAAAATTAGGTTAACACTTCGTGTTTTAGAAAAACTATGATTCAAAGCCATTTAAGTTTGAGGTTTAAAAAACAACAATGATAATCAACTTTCGTCTAGAACAAGCTTATACCATTGCCCATTAGCCTCTTATCGCTTATAACTTAGAGCACATTTTTACATCTTTGTAAGTTACTTCACGACGGTCTGACCTACATTTTGTGCTCGTTTCCATCTCACGGAAACAACGATATTTTTGTGTGGCAAAAGCTACTTTGTTCTGCATCCGCCGTTTGGGCCTTAATTAATTAAAACCGTAGCGTGTTCCATCTTTGTGTGAACAACCTTTGAGGTGCAATTAAAGATGCTTTTGTTTGTTTTTTTTAGAAATAATGGCTTTTGTGTCGACAGCAAGTAACGACGATTTTGTTTTAGATTCCCTGCTAGTGTGGGACGAAACTGGGAGTAGGGTTTACGTAAACAGTGAAAACCATTGAGTGGGCATTGAAAACACAACAAAATTGCCACTTTCCCTAAGTCTACGTGTATGTAATGTCATCATTACAACAGAACATAGCTACTATCTACAGAAGTAGGTAAATAAACAAACCAGTGATTTATGTAGACCTCTCTTCACCCTTATATGTAATTACGTACCAACTTTCGCAAGACTCTACTTTATTCTGCTTACAAACTTAATTATCTAAAGTGTAAATCAAGTCCTTTATAGCTGTTGTTAGTCGAAACTCAGACTACCCTACTTCTAGTCGAGTGATAGTTATTGTATTTAGTAACTTAGGTAACAAATTAAACTTGCAAGCTGACTTGAAATCTATCCGATTAGAGAAATGCTTGAACAATGTCGTATAGTATCGAATTACTAATTTGTTTTGTGTAATAAGGTAGGTTATTTTGAAAAGTTCGTGTAATTAAATGTCTGTTTGATACAGGTTTTTTTGATTGTTTATTTTCAGCATGGAGTACTCCTTTAGTGTTGGCGATAGATAGCGATAATGTTAGCCATAATGGACACTAGAAGATCTAGAGTTAGTGATAATCGCTTTCAAAGCGTGTCGTATTTCTACAATCAAATGGCTTCCAATAGAATTGACATAGGCTTCAAAGATGTATTGGATTGATATCCAATACCTTTTTGACTTTTTACCATCCTTATCATAGAATGTCACCTTGTCTAGGCCCTTAGCATACTCTTTTGCCCAGTGCTTTGTTTGTTTCATTTCAATAAACATAAAATATGAAGCTTGAACCTGTCCATTGACTATATATGTTTGATTAATTTTACGATTATATTTTTTTTTTGTTGTCGTAAATTAAAGCTTCATTTTGTTATAGAATGATAACAGCAATCATCAAAATACCTACCTACTACAAGCTTTCAAATCGAATATTCTCTCATCCTCCACTCCTTAATAACAAAATGCGCTACATATTAAAGTTTCAACCTAGATCAGCCAGCATTACCTAGTCTCTACTGCGGTAGTGCAAGGACCTCCGTGTCCAATAATTGGTTGAATGGCCTTTGTATAGGTTCTAATGGTCGCCTATGCTGATTCCTCTTTGGAACGAGAGGCTTTGTTGTTTTGAGTGTATGATAAGTACTTACGAGTACCTATGTAACCCATTTATTTGATATTCCGACTATTGAGTTCAATATGACCAACACTTTTTTTAAACTACACAGGTAATCCAATGATCTAAGTAACTACTAGTTGTGTAGAATCGGGCTCATAAGGGTTGACATGGTAAAATGCATTACAAGAATATAAACAAGACGGACAAAAAAGTTAATGTAGGTACGGTCATAATCTTAGTCATTATTTCACACGATAGACGTCCACTACTGGGCATGAGCCTTTCAATTTAACGAGTAAAATTAACTCAATGGTAGATTTTAAATGTACCTATACCAGTGAAAATATCTTGATAATTTGAAAGAATCCTGGACAAGAGAGGCGCAGCTATCTTTTCAGCCGACTTTATTCAATTCCATTTTATTTCCACACTCAATCTTAATCTAAAATTCTTCATTCACTTCAATATTCGCTTCAATAACTATTGTCAAAGCTGAATGGCTGGGCAAATTGTAGTTAATCGTGTTTGAGACACCCACTTATATAATAAAGCAAACCTTTGTGAAGTAATCAACGCTTTGAGTAGATTCAAAGATGTTGGTGGTATGGTTCGTTTACTTATGAACGAGTAGGAACTAAGTTTCAATTTTTGGAAAGATACGGCTGCAATTCATTGAACATATTGTGCGTGTTTGATGTAAGTTTGCATATCTGAAGGCCAGTTCCTGTATTTCAAAATGTTAATCATTATAGCCGCAGTCTCACCTCGACGACAATCAATGTCAAAAATGTAGGGATTTTAGAGGTATTTTTTTATCAGATTGAGACTAACTCTGAAATGCGGATGTTTGAATAATATTATTTTTTTATTATTATTTTTATCTTCGATTTTTAACAATAGTTTTTTCACACTCCAGTGTGTGATAAACGATTGCAAAAAATCCATCAGAAATTTTAGAACTGTTGCATTTAGAGCCAATTTTTCCAATGTCAGATATCATTTAACCGTGTAACAAAATTGGCGTCTGACAGTTTTTGTATGGAAAAACTGTCAAAAAATAAAATCTATTCCTCGGATAAAGATAACTGGCGTTGGTAAAAGGAGTAGACTAAAACCGTAACTAACCGTGCTACCTGTTTTATTGTCATAGTATGTATAAGTACCGATGTGAAAATTTAAATTTTTTGAGTATAAACACGTACATCTGTAGCACCCCTCTTAAATCCAGGACTAATTATGTAAATTGTCTAACTTTAAAATCAAATCCAAGACGAGACGAAGTCTAAATAGGTCCAAACTTCAAAGACTTAAAGGTATTGATAATGTCAAAACTTGAGGTTTTATTAGGTGAACTTAGGAAAGGGGGCTTCCCTTTCCTAAGTATCCGTATGATAAAATTATCATTATTTGAATCATTAGGAGTAGTCCTATTATCAATCTTAGAAAAATTTATAAAGTCACTATTCCTAATAGCTATTCTCATTGCTTTTAATGTGATATGCGTGTAAAAAAAAAAGTGGTAATTTACAACCCTTAGTAATAATTAATGTATGATCTTCGACCAACACCTTGAGGCTTTCACTGCACGTGTGGGTCAAGAGCTTAATTCAGAAAGCAGTACCCCGTGGTACGCGTGGATACGGCACGCATAGTGAGGAGGTTCCTCTGTCTAGAGCCCTGACCACAGGTAGCTTGGACCTGTAGCGGTATCTGCATCGACACATGCGAGCTGCGCGTCGTACTGACGTCACGAAAATCCTGCATCGCGCAAGCAGAGTTTACCGCGCGACTAGCATATATACAACTTTCCGATAATATACTCGCGACCTAGAATTTATTGAATATCAATTAGGTATACCAATAGCCATAATTACTAACGAATTCCAATAGCAATACTTATTTAAACAACAAACTGGTGCGATCATTGTCTTAATTGAGATCGATTTACTACGAAAGCTTGTAGTCCTAAATATGCAAATTAATAGAGTAGTTGATATCCCAGCCAGTTTTAGAGAAGGTAGATTGTAATTTAGCACTTAGAACTAAATCTTGTAACCTGAGTAAGCTTGGTAACAAGTATATCATCTAATCTTAGTTTCTGAAAATGTAAATAAATATGAGTTATTGAAATAAATAACTAAACACCAAAGTTCCGTTTGCGCTACAAATTCAACATTTTTATCACGTTTTCAATAGTACCTACTAGTCATTGAAAATTCAACTTAATTTACTTTCCTATAAAGTTACTTCTCATTTAAGAGGAAATAACATCAAATTTTAAACATGGATTAGAATAGACCTTAGATTGTAATTAACGTAACTGCCAGTATTAATTATGTTAATTTACCCGATATCGCGTCGATAAACTAGTGTTAATGGAGGAATAATGAAACCTTTAAATCAATACTGTTCCGATAATCTTTGATAGGATTATTTAGGCTTACACAAAACATCTCTGTCCCCCCCCTTATAGGTTAGGCAGTGGTGAACATTTCGCGAGTAATGCATAAGTCCCCTGTAATGGAGGGCGAGCCTATTGCCACCAGCCGGGCACAAATCCAGACGCCGCCCGCGCGCCGCTGTTACTGAGACATTCCAGACATATAAACCCAATAACAATTTTTCAAATCAAATAATTATAGAGCAGTGGTGGCCCAGTGGTAACGGCCCCGACTTACGTGTCGTAGGGCACGGGTTCGAACCCAGGCAGGCAACATTACTTTGTGTAATTTATTTCCTCATCACTGCTCTCAAAACGGTGAAGGAAAACATCGTGAGGAAACCGGCATGTACTAGAACCAAAAAATCGAAGATATGTGACATCTACCAACCCGCACTGGGCCCGCGTGTTGAATAATGGCCTACTCCCTCTCACAGAGAGGAGGCCTGTGTCCCCGCAGTGGGAACATTATAGGATGATTATGTAGGTAGGTATGATGTTATGTAAATCAAATAATTTATTTGCTTTGCCCGGTCTGGGGATCGATCCCAGGACTTCATGCTCAGTAGTGGCGCCTCAGACCAATACATCAACGAAGCAGTCATTTAGGTTTAGTTCGGAGTAATTTCTTATTGGATTCTAACAATTCAGATTAAAGGCCTATAATCTGAATTAAGGGTAGGGTCTAAAGGATTTCACAAAATGGGTTCTTGAGTTACGTAAGTCATAAGGTACCTTGCGATTGGCTTATCTATTCACCTTGGTATGCAGCCATGCATTATATTGTCGAACAATAATACAGGGTGTACACGTTTCCGTCACATAGCCGAGAACTATGGTTTCAACAACTAAATTTGATAGATATTGTACATATAATTTGAATTCCCTGAAATATTTGTACGCTAGAAACAGCAGAATATTATGGACGTCATATTATATTTAACACCTTTGTAACAACAATATTCTAACGAATAAATGTTAAATAAATAAATAAACTACGCATTCTGTACATCAAACTAAGTAAAATTGCACAAAAATAATTGCTGGGAAACGATTTTTATTTTTGGTGTGAAAATTTTCTGTTTGCGGTAGTGCGTTATGTAACACACGCAGAACATTGTGCTTATGGGTGCATGCAACGGTACAGGGGTCGTGGGGGTATTTAAAGTTGTGTTATAATAAAACTTAAAAAAAATGATTTTATTAAAAAAAACGTCAGTAAAAGTTGGAATTTTGATCTTCAATATCTCCGTAACCAGAGGGTTCCCAGGTATAATAAAAAAAAATTATAGCAATGACTGGGAATACACGTCACTCTCGGCTTCATTATCTGTCTTTTTACACCCGTTGTTAGATACTGAAGATGCCCGGTACTGGGATACCAAATGAGAGATCAACAATGATCCGCAACTTTCGAGTTTTTGGTAAAATTACTTTAACACCGGCACATAACTAAAATTCAGTTGGCACTTCAACTTGGACTGTTAATAAAGGAAGGAAAATTGGACTCATGATTATGGCTTTTGTAAAGTCAGGGAAATTAATTGTTTACCAAAATTGACTACGTGCTTAAACTGTCTGTATATTCAAATCACCACTTTGACAGTTGTATGAAATAGCTATAACATGACTTGAAGTAATGTGTCATTATGATAAACAATTAATATCTCTGTCTTAATAGGAACCTTCAAAATCAGGGAATGTCTAGATTTTCATAAAACACCACGCTTGACAAACCGGTTGGTGATTGCAAAATAACGAGCATACAACGAAGGAATAGATAAAAACCATAAGATACTTTAGGTGAAAATAATATTACCTATAAGATCTTTTTTGTGCGTCAAAATTGTCAACGTTATAGACACAATATGATAATGGAATGAATAATTTTATCTTAACGACACTGTTTTGATGACAGCAAGAGAACATTTAAGTAGGGTCATCAGCACAGTAAGTACGTACTAATTGTATCTACTTAAGCCTGTAAAGGAAACATCGTCCAAACGGCTCTTCTGCTGAAAATCGATAGGGCTTCGCTCTCAGTTCAATTTCATTAAGTGATTATAAGTTATTCAAACTACGACTTATCGTGTTTTCTTTAAAGGTTTAATTATTTCATTCTTATTATGACTGTTTATATTGCTAGCCTGTAAATATCTACTCTATTTTATATATTGTTAGCCTGTACTTTATTTGATATATTGCTAGCCTGTAAATATCTACTCTATTTGATATATTGCTAGCCTGTAAATATCTACTCTATTTGATATATTGCTAGCCTGTAAATATCTACTCTATTTGATATATTTCTAGCCTGTAAATATCTACTGTATTTGAAACTTCTAATTCTTTATTGTTCTTATCGCCACTCCTGTAGGACGAACAGCAATAAGTTTTATTTTTAGGCTTCCGTACCCAAAGGGAGACAACGGGAACCTATTACCAAGGCTCCGCTGTCTGTCCGTCTGTCACAGGGCTGTATCTTTGGAACTGTAATAGACAGACTCCTGAAAAAAAGCATCAATTCAAATAAATTTACAGCTTTAGCAAAGGCTTTATATATTATAGTGAAATTTCTATCGTAATATACAATTATTTCAAGCTATCATCATTTTTATAAAAAAATATATAGATAGCAAGATAGGTTAGCATTATAAATTCAAGACCAGCGAAGTTCTTTTTTTTAATCTAGGATATCTTCTAAGATTTTAAATTTGTAAAAGACTCGTGAAGGAACATTACTTGTCGTTGTGATCGTGTTCTCATAATTGTAATTATCTATAGTCTTCATTTATTTTCGTTGCTTATAAATTTAGTATGTACGTATTTATGTATATATTATTTAGGATATGTATATATGTGTATCTATTTTAGTGTATTGTATGCATACTTATTATTTGCACCAACAACAGCCCCATTTTATGTCCAGGAAAATCTCTGTCCATTCCAAGGTTGCCTGGAAGAGATCGCAGAAAGCGATAAGGCCGCCCATTGTATATTAAGTAGTGTTCAGTTTAATTTTTGTTGTTATGTTTTTTGTGGTGTACAATAAAGAATATATAAATAAATAAATGAAGCTTCATTCTTAATAATTATTATATGCATCTGGATTTAATGTCCATCTATCAATAATGTGCATGAAGATGAAAAACTATTCAATTACGTAGAAAATACACCCAGTCCAATTACGCTTTATGACTACAATGAAGATAACAATTATATCATAGTACGCACTGAGGTCGTATTTAATAGCAAGGTACAAAACCATATGAAGATAGCGCACCACACTGACAAACCCAAACAATAAATTAAAAAATATATCTATTCAAATAAATAAAATTGAAATGTCTGTTTGTAATGTCAAAATAACAGCTTTAAATTTTTGAAAACTTTGTCTATGTCTGTCTGTTTGGTCCCGCTAATCTCCAAAATGGCGGGACCGACTTTGATAGGACTTTCACTGTCAGATAGTTGAAGTTATAAGTAGTAACTTAGGCTACTATTCTTTTAGAAAAAAAATTGGGATTCCGAGTAAAAAATAAATACTTAAAAAGAGAAAAACGATTCTTTCTTTTCAATGGATGAGTGGTAGTACACCTTCTCTAAGCGACACATTATTGATAACCGGCAACCACGCGAACGAAGTCGCGGGCACAGCTGGTTTAAATATAAAAACGAACTCAACACGATAAATGACTCAGTAAAAGCATTGTCGTTACTGTCACATACATATACCGTGGGCAAAGGAAACCCATTATTAATAGCCACAGACTTGCCCAGAGGTTGCCGCCGGGAAATAATATATCGTGACTTTTTGATGCCGGTTGGGACTCGAAAATATTGTCCTAATGTTACTCTGCTTAGTTCAGCTTGAATCTAAATGTATTAACGTTTATATTTTGGGAGTTTCCTTGTACTGTTGGATGGTTTAAGTTTATGCCATTATTTTTTTATTTTTATATGTTGGTTTCTTGGAAATCATTAGGCACGTTTGTGAGCAGGAATATATATATACAACCTTTTCCTGAACCATAAATATTTAATGCTTTGGTAGTTTAATCTTGAAGATATACAAACAAAATTGCCAGGTAGATTCATAAAAAATCCCACTTAATCTATTTCACACAATGGTGTATGTCTAGGTCTATTCTAGGACAAATCAAACATAGTTTATTGGTGATTGGTGTTGATTGAAAAAAAAGGGAGAACTTTACATTCAATGTTATAAAATCTTCAGGCTCAACAATTTCAATACTTGTACGAGTATCACAGCAAACTAATATCAAATGTCCCATAAATAAACATGAACCAAACAGCTCAATACTCAATAATAAACATCTTCAAAATGAAAATTTAAAGGTGAGCAGTTCTATTGAACCATCAGCAAACACAATTCCAATTAATTTTCTGTTATAGTGTTGAAAATTGATAAAGTTCACGTTAAGTAACGTTCTTACTGCCATTCGAAGCCCCAATTCGATTTCAGATACAAATACGATGCCTACAGTGTTCACCGGACGAAATGAAATATAAATAAGATCGGAGGGTCGACTAGGGATTCCGAATCGAATTAAAAAATAATAACGCCTTTCAATACTGCCAATGTTATTCTGTCGATAAGGCTTTTGGAGAGTTCATCGGTTTTAGAACTTTTGTAAAAGAAACGTTCGGATGTCTCACAGTGTTCTTGAAGATTATTTGGAGTAAACGAAGTCGTGTTAGTAAGTTATAATGAGCCAATGTTTTCGTTAGTGATTTATAACGTCAATATTAACAAGTATAGCCAGGGTGAATTTTATTAGGTATTGGATTTAATCTTTGGTTTTCTCTTCATAGACCCACTATCGCTTTCTCTTTTTATATTTGTATATTAAACAACCTAAAGAATCACCATAATCTTCGACGCAACATCTAAATTGGACTGCCAATGGTTTGTAAACAGTTCGTCCACGACATATGAGATTTCGTCAATACCCTGAAATAATGGGACCTGTTGTGTACACAATTGCCGATATTGGCCCAACTTCAGCGTCCTTTGATGGATCACAAATGCGAGTGACCGTTTGTGTACGAATGGACTGATAGACATTCAAGTACCTACAAATGGACCAAATGTCAACGAAGCTAATTCAATGAAACCAATTTCTATTACTGCTAACTATTGGATAAATATAATCAAGATAAGATAATTAAGTAATAATAGGTTTGTATCAAGAATATCCTTTTCAAAGTTTGCCAATACAAATTGAACACAGACTTCAATAGTTAACATTAATTTTCGCGGACGTGTTTTGCACAAAGACAAAACCCTGGCAAATGAGTTAACCAAGTTTAATTAGACAAGCCATGTTACCAGATACAAGAAACAGTTCGGTTTGCTCTTGTCCCAGTTGTTCAAGATTTCTGTTCGTGTGTTCACAACTTTGTTGGTTTGAAATTGTTATTTCCTATGGGATGTTGGGTTGCAAAACATGCCTACAAAAATGTTTGTGCCTCAAGAAGTTGAGTCAAGTAAAACAAACAGTCTTGAAATTGGAGACAAAATTGATAGCTTATGAAAGTTACAGACACTGTCATTACTAAACCATATATTTTTACCAGACTTAGCAGTCTAAAGAATATCCAGGAAACCTCGCTATTAGACCTTGTAACTTATCCATTTTACTGAAATAAAAAAATTGCGGACTTTTACGTTTTATTTAAATAACAACACAACTTTTTATTATTCCTACACAGTCAGGGTACATTATGAATACCACAAAGAAAAAGTGCCGGTCCCGGCTGTTGTCACATGATAACGGGGCTTTACGTCATGACAGAGAGAACTTTGCCACAAAAACGTTGAAAACTTGAAGATACGACTAGCTGTATAATAATGTTGACCCAAACTTGTTTCTGACACTTTTTAGATCAACCCACAAAAAATATACACAAGAATTTCCGTTTAGAATATCAAACAGAAAATACGAAAGTTTTCTTCGAAATAAGCCTCAATAAACATTTTAATCCGAAACTAAATCCGAAATCTAGACTACGAGAAAACATCTGTGTTTTATTGAAACCGAAAAAAATGGATGGTAATACACTTTCATTTCATATATATTCGTCCGGGGAACTTTTTTGCGGAGTTGCTGACGTTATCGCCTCGCAACAATGGTCACTAGAAAGCCTCCTGACCGCAACACTACCCAAACTAACGTTCAGCTGACCTCACGTTACTTTCATTCAAATGTGACAACTAGGATAGTCACCTCGTTAGTGCGAATTTTGAAGTCCTGTAGCAACCGCAAGTGCTCTTGGACAAGCATAAGACTGCGAGTAGCGAAGACACATTTTGAAACAATTACTCTCGTGTTTTGAATTTTTACACTTTTTATTTTTTCGGTGTGTTTAGAAGGAAAATAAATATAGACGTGAGCATTATTAGCCTTACCAAATTGTATAGTTTTTCTAATACCATGGATGTTATATCAAATTCACAGACTGTCAAAATAAACACATGACTAAATTCAGTTGCTACTCAGAAGTAATATCAACGACTCAATAACTTACCTGCAGAAAGGGCAGATCTTCAAACAGAACTATGTTTAAATTATACCGTTTTATTACGTACCTTTGAAACTGGGGCACATAAATAAGCCAACTATTTTGTACGTCAAGAGATTCGATGCCGTTGAAAGCTGTAGTCTAACTTGTTGGCAGTTACGTGGCTATTATGTTATCCTCTACGTCACCCCTGCCTAACACAAACTTGTAGGCTTAATTAACTTCACACTTCAACAAAAACCTGTACAGTACAATATTTCGAAATAGCAAACTCCCAAATTTACTAGCTTGGCTTTATGAATTTGTTATTTAACACTTGGCTATATTTGCTCCAAAAGCATCCACTATTAAAAGTTTAAGTGCTACCGAATCAAATTTTTAGGTCGTGCCTACTCTCGCTTTTAAGTAGGACCGAGGATGAATTTAAATGAGCTTTCAACAGCGTTGACTTGGAATTGCATAAATATTAATGGTTCGCGGACTACAAGACTGATGGATGTGGATTAGCTGGAGGAAGTTTTCTTTAAGCAACTTGAAGGGACAACGTGTCTTCGGCAAATTGTTTGTTGCTGTCCAATGAATATTAATCATTTACATTACCGAGAAAACGCTTGGATGCCCTCTTTCCGTCAATATTGCGTTCCGATTTATTATTGTTCCTGTCGACGCTAATGCGACCTTGTCAGTCACAGAATTTGCTGTTCAAGTTAAGTTTATTATCTTTGCGAGCACTCTTGTATTTACTGTTTTAGTACTAATAAATAAATCTGTAAACACGAGTTCTAATGCTTCGTCGGTACAAAGCCTGTCTTTAATGAGAAGCCGTTTGTATTTCGTTTAATTTACATTAAACTTGAGTCTAGCGTGAGAATGTAGGCAGATTCCTGAATATTAATAGCTACCTTATTAATGTTTGAACGTCGCATTACCATCAAATTATTGAAATTAGGCTTCGTTGCTATGAAAACATTTTCTAACCAAAATTTTTCTTTGTTTCAGGTTTACATGCAATAAAAATAGTGAAGTTTGTAGTGCCAGAGATAATTCAGTATGGTGTTCAAGACTCAGTTATATTAGACTGTGATTACACTTACGGGAACAGAACTCCAGGCCTTATGGTGAAATGGTTCTTCAGAAGCAAAACGAAACCAGTGTATCAGTGGATAGTGTCACAAAAACCTCAGGACATAGGCATTTTGAGGGGTCGGGTGGACTTAAATTATAGAGCGTCTGATGACCCCTTAAAAATGTATAGAGCTCTTCGAATTGTTAAGTTAGATACGGACATCTCTGGTGAATATATTTGTGTAGTGTCAACGTTTCTTGATGAGGATGTCAAGAGCAAACATATGACAGTCTTTGGTGAGTATTTTTTTTAATAAATAAAGGAAGAGTTTTGTTTGATTGAAAACATACAAGAAGTATTTTCTTTAGATAGAACATGTATGGATATCTAAAAAGATATGAATACTTAGAAATATCAATTTCAAAGTATATTTATCCTAAATTTTAACCTAAATGCAAGACCCTGTTCATCCATATATTTTCATTCCCATACATTTTACTCCTCCGCTTACATCCACACGTGCCGCGACTGTACACTCGAAAATTCGGCAAGACATCCAATCCATACTAAGAAAACATTGAATTTCATATTTGTTGGTTCCTTCCTCGTAAACCGTTTACTTTCCCGCCTAACACGTAGTGTGTCCCTCTGACACAGTTATAAGCGAAGTGCTGCAAGGAATAAATGAATTTGGGAATATACATAAAACATATTTTATATTTATCATGTTAGGTATCTGGGTTAACTTTAAGGTATGATATTTCATAGACCTATGGGCTATATAAAAGTGGTCTAGTTTAAAAAGCTAACTACAACGAAACTTAAACAGACATTTGCTTTTATAAAAAAAAAATCACGTCAGCTCAGCATTTCTTCTTACATACATGTCAATCAGCCGTCATCTAAATATTTACCCCCTTTCTGGTCATAAATCATCTTTCATAAAATTTTATTGTGCCACCTTTTATTGATTTCATATAAGAACGAATACTATATTCTCGTTATCACGTCTAGTTTCATGTTGTTAATCTACTGTGTGCCACTACCATAAACTATGACATTATACAAATCAGTATTGATTACATTTTAATACGGCTCAATTAATATTGATTTATGTGAAATTACAATTATTACAACTCAAAGTCGAAAGTGGTCACTGGCTATTGGAAAGTTCATTATGCCTAATCCCTTTTACCCTCCTCTGGTTAACCAATTCTTGCTATGTGTATTAGCTTCGTTTGTTGAGGATTAGTTGATTAACCTACAAACTAATAGGTCATAATGTAGGTGGAACTAAATTATTTGCTGATCAGTTTAGCCACAGTAAAATCTTTGCTGTTGTTATATTTTTAACTAACTAGCTTTTGCACGCGGCTTCAGCGTGACTGTCGGAAATTAACTCACGGGAATTTACGACCGGGATAAAAAGTATCCTATGTCCTAACCCTGGCCTGGTCATGGCCTATCCGTTTCCCTATCGTCTTTTATCCAATTCCGTTCAGCCGTTTTAAGGCATGAAAAGGTAAAAGACATACGATATTATTTCCAATCCATTAAGTCGCTTAAAAAGAATATACAAAAATTTCAATATCACACGTGCATTTTAAAACTATCCCATATTTCACCCCTTTGGGGCATGATTTTACAAACACGCATTAATGCAAACATTGCATGCACGCAAACTTACCAACAGCATTAATTTGAATTTTCCTAACACTTACTTCAGAAATGCTGGATTTCCCATACAAACTTTCATCCCGTATATCACCCCCTTTAGTATTTTGTATGAGACAAAAACTAGCCTATGTCCTTCTTCGGGATGCCACCTGTGTCTTTGCCAAATTTTATCAAAATCTGTTCAGTGGTTTAGGCGTGAGTTACTTTCGAAATTATAATAATAGTGTGGATGGTTGCCGCAGAATCGCAGATAGATAACATTTTCGATGTTATTGTAAGAATAAATTACGTACAAATTGGAAAAGTTGCAATTGACATTGTTAATTTGTTATCATTAATTTGAGGTTAAGTAAACAACTGTTTGTGATAGTGTTATTGTTTTGTTTTTCACGATTACCTCGTAAAGTCTAGGTATTTCTCTTTTACATAAAGTTTGTTTTACTGTAAATAGTTTGTATTTGTTGGCATGCTTGATGTTTCTTTCCGATTGGACTGTTGGTAAACAAACACGTTTTAATAAATTAGGCTTTGATTCATTGTAGTAGATGCCAAGCTTATCAACCTTCATATCGTATCCTAGGTTAATAAATTGTTACTATATTTTTTCATCCACTTTATCTTCAAAGTATCTCATTTAGCCTTAAATGCTCGCTTCAGCTTCTACCTAAAATCGGATATCTATTTTGTTTAACCTAGCTAGTTTTATACATTCAACATCTGCTATCCGCAGCCCGCTCTTTTTGTGTCAATGACACTTGTAAGCCTTCCGGCCAAACAAAACTATACCGAATTGCTCTATTCCAATTCGACTTTATGCAATTGGGGTTATGTATGTATACTGCTGGTAACTTGGGAAAATGGGGCAGCCTTTTAGATTTTGGACTACGTACTTTAATGTAAAAAAACAAATTACTGTGAATTGAGGATAACCGCTAAAATGAAGTCACGTGACTGAAGCCGCAAAAAAAAATTTAATCATAGACGTTTACTCAAATTGTACAAGTTGAAATGAAACTTAAAAACTGAACATTTAAAAACGCACTTGAAAAAAAATCGTTGTAGTTTCCAAAAAAAATTGTTTAACACTCACACCGCCATACACATTTAAGGTTTTTCTAGAACTTCAGGCCATGTGGGCGGCGCGCAGGCCATGCAATGTCTTTTACACCACGCCACGCTAGGTTTTGTGTTACTATTGCAGCACGCCATGTGGACGGCCGGCAAGATACGTTATTAAATTATTATCTAGCAAGCCAAGCTCTATAGAAATAAATGAATTTGTGGGATCACCGCGGACCACATGGCCTGCTGGTAAAGATGTACAAATCTATAGTGGCTTGCTGCACTGACATTTTTGTGGGCGGCCAGCAGACCACATGGCGGTGAGAGTGTTAATCATGATCTGGCAGTTTGAGTAATTTATGCGGCCTACTCAAATGTCCTTTCTTTAGTATTGTTCGTCGAATCGTTGAGCTCCTTATGTTCTGAGTTGAGCTGCACGATTGATGCTGGACAGGTCCACGCAAACTGTGTGGTTCTTTCCTCATAAGACCATTTTATATACCGATCTACATAGCCTTCACATGATCTGACCAAGATTTTGTCTGACTTTAAAAAAGACTGTGACCTCTATGTTTGTTTTGGCCTTTCTTCTCAGAGTAGTCAGATAGAAAACGCCATCCTCATCTAGTTAAAAAAAAATATGTTTGACTTGTAAAAGTGCTTGTACAAACTACTTACAGAAAGACAATCATTGAATTAAGTTCATACCTTGTTTTATATTCTATCGTAGCATTGTATTCGAATATTTTTTCACAGCTACCCATTAATTTTGGTTTTATAAAAAAAAAACAACATTTGTAACCACAATTGGTGGAACTTGGCCCAATCCCCAACCTAATTTCGAATTGACATGCACTTGGCCAATTCATTTATTAAAAGCAGGAAGGAAAGAAAGAAAACGTATCAGCTGCGTGTTCAAAGTAAGTTATATAAGTTAACTGAGGGAAGAATAATTTAATAGAGAACGATAACGGTCCGTTAACAAACTGTTAGTATTCAGCAGCTATTTATATTTTGTTTTTATTGTGAGTGAGAAACGTATTGGCTTATTGCAGTCTGTTGATTTTTTAATTTGTAATTGTGAGTTTTTTAGTTCATTTACTTTTAAATATAAAATTATAAATTTGGCTGATCGGCTAAATACGTAAAATAATCCGAGAGTTTGAAGGGTATTGCATTGCTTCATAGGTTAGAAAATTTTGTCTCCACAACAACGTAAATAAAACAAAGAAGGTGGGTGAACGGTCAAAATGAAACCCACTGATCTAAACTTAGTTGAGTATACCGTGTGTACCGTACGAATACCCAAAGGACACATAATTTTTAGACATTCTTAAAAGTCTTTATGTTGCCCTAATGCACTTTATAGTGAGAAATAGAGTAGGGGTAACAGCGACGTTTTGAGCTGTGTTTATGTACCTACTTGGCTGTTAAATTTCTAGATGGTTACCTATAACGTGGCTTTATTAAACTTACACTTGCAGGAGTGACATCGCTGAAACAGGCACTTTTCTTAGCTTCCTCAACGCTCTTACAAAGTCCTCAACACATTCATACATGTAAAAAGGCAAAGACGACGCGGCATGGCACGGCAAATCATCATTATTTCTATGGCCCGGTGTTATGCCGAAACTGGTTGCGGCATGCTGCAGCTTAACGCGGTATGCTCAAGTCCCCTTGTGACGATATCACTGAAATGTAAGAGCTACGGGTATCAAAATAAGATTCACAATCATTTCCGCATACAAAAATCCTGTGCCTTGCTGTGCTGCGCCACGCCTCCTGGTGACTTTGCCAGCAACTCAACCCACACACATAAAACTCGACAAACAAACCTTTAACTTGGTGTACAAAACTATCGAATTCCAGTGCCGGAGACGAGTTTCCGGCTGATCCAGAACAAGACAGATGACGACACGGTGAACGTCATCTGTGCGGCGGACGGGGCCTTTCCTTCGCCAAACCTCACCATAGCAACGCCAGAAAAGTAAGTAGTTTCTTATTTTAGTACCCTTTAGGGTTACAATTGTATTGTGACCCAATCAGTACCTGACAGCAATTATCCTATAACAGTGCCAAAAATAAGATCTCGAGGCTCTGTTTTTTGCAAGCAGTTAAGGGAGGGATAACATTCTCTTTTTTCAACAAAGATTTTCAACAAAAAAAATTAGTTAATAGTTGAACTTCTTTGTTATTTTTTTTTTACTATTACTGGACTGCCTCGTTGGTCTAAAAGTCGCAAGCCCGACTACAAACTGTCAGAATTCTCAGCTCGAAGCCTAAATTTCTACCTGGATAGTGGCAAAAGTCTCGTTCCCTTTTACATGCGATTTTTAACTTTTGACTGACCCTGCCCTGCCTTCTGAGCCGCTGGTCCCGGGTTCGATCCCCGGACAAGTCAAACATTTGTGTGCATGAACATGTCTGTTCGACCTGTGGCTGGCTGTGTATATGTATATAGTATGGATATCAGTCATCAGGCTACCGTAGTACAGGTTCTACCTAGTTCGGGACCTGAAGACCTTGTGTGGATGTTGTCTCATATTATTATTATTAACATAACTGGAGAAATGAGGATGATCACCTGTTTGCTTATCCCTTCAGGGGATACAGTCGTAAGGCTATGTATATATATGAACAGGACAAAATATTATGTTTCTTTCCTCATTGTTACATAAAAACGGAACCAGATTTGAGATTTTTGCAGTGAAGACCAGAAGGCTTTCCTGGCCTATAAAACACGGAACGAAATTTAAAAATTTGCGGGTACTGCCTAGTATAGATAATAAATTTGATTGCAAAAACTATAATTCAAAACCTTTTAACAATGCCAGGAAATTCTTTGAAATCATCACTAGAACTACGAGTATCGTATTTATGGAATGAAGAACTCTCAGTAATTAAAGTTGCAAGCGGGAACTATTCACTTTAAAATCAGTTAGATACGACTAACTACTCTTCTCTTTTTTTTTTGCGAGTGGCAATATTGAAGGGTATCAGTTATTTTGCTGTGTAAATTGTTGGAGTATTCCAAATGTAGGTTACTGGATAATATGGGTTTTATGCAACACCGTTTTCAATATTTCGTTTACCGGATTTATTTAAAGGTATTTGCTGGTTTAGACTTATTTATTTACAACTGTCCCAGTGTAATTATTTAACCCAACATATTAAGATGTATTGTGCACCCACATATTGCTAATTCAGTTATTAATCCTGTAATGTAACAGGTCTTAATGGGCAGGGATCAATAAACGTG
The DNA here is from genome assembly GCA_937001585.2 of Brachylomia viminalis. NCBI lineage: Eukaryota > Metazoa > Arthropoda > Insecta > Lepidoptera > Noctuidae > Brachylomia > Brachylomia viminalis. Next base: position 4,601,599 of record OW443299.2, on the reverse strand, counting down.
CACAAATCCAGTCTCTGGAATAATACTGAGAGTTTCTTAGTAACCTCTTAGTAGCCTGTGACGTCGAACCTAGGATATAATAGGTTCTTATTTTTTTTATGAATGGCATCTCGTAGTTGGCCTTGAGAGGCCGTGACTACTTAACCGGTCTTTCCTGTGGTGCCTTTGAGCGAAGTCAAAGCCTCCAGCCAGGGTGAATAGGTTCTCAGCAATTCCTGTCGTATAAGTAGACCCACGAGCCAATGTTAAGTTTTTATTTATTCACCAGGATCTCATTGTTCATTGTTGTGTTGAACACAGACATAATAAAATAACACGTGAGGTTTTATAAATACCACGTGATTTCTACTCATTCTTATGTATTTCTTCTTTAATGAAATATAAATTAATAAACTCGACATAAATGCTTACAGTAGAGATTATAGTACTGTTTTCAAAGTAAAATTTAAATAGGCTTTTCTCAAGGCAATCTGAGCATACAACGTTTAATATTACATAATTAAAACAACAAAATAAGCTCCTAAATTGAATCACGCTTCATTTTTATCTTAGAAAGTGTTAAATTAATCAAGGTTTTTATAAAGGGCTACAGTAACAATCAATAATTTGCTACAATTTCTTGATTACACGTTCTAATTGTTCTCTACAAAGGGTGGTTTTAAGTTCCAGCCTCGCCACAATAGTTTACAAGATGACGAATTTATGGAACAGTCCTATAATTTCCACCATTTCCAATTTCTTGATAAGGAAGTGAGGCAGCCATCTTAGACAGACCTTCCTTCCCTCCCTTTGTCGATCAACTCGCTGACGTCACAAGGGTTGGTAAGGGTAGTATTAGGGTTCTATGTTAGGTGGTCAGATATAGATGTATGAAGTTACCCGTGGCACATAGCAACCGCATTGCGGGAAGTGTCCATGTAATGTGCTGGGCGCAATTTGATATGGAATGTCTCGAACCATTTGGATGGGATTTAAGGTGTTTCACGGTTCACGGTGCTTCGTTTCGTATTGTTTCCTTGTTCTATTGTTAGATCAATTCTCGGTTATTGTCTATTTAGGCGTAACGTCGTTTGGTAATTTGGCGAATATATACTTCTGAATTTATCCTCTATGCGCATTCAATGACAGTATTGCCAAATTCTGTATCATAAAACAAAATAAAGTTTTTGATGCTTTTGCGTCTACATATATCTTCAAATATAACATAAACTTTAGTGTTGAATAAAAGTGTAAAATCTCAACTGTTTGAGTATATGGCTTTAGTCATAAAAAGAGTATATATTATTTATGATTTAAAACACAGCAATGAAATCCAACGATGTGTGGTATATTGCTCCCGGTTGCTTAGATTTGTTGCTGATTTGATGTATGTATTGCGGTGATTAGTTCATAAAAGCTTTCAGAATATCGTAGCTAAGTACCTACGTCTTTAAAACTTATTGCAGCATTGCAAATGTAAGCGGGCACGCCCTTTATGCCTGGAGGCTTTTATTTAGGTATTAAGTTCTGTTTACGTTTTTATTATTTATTTCTGATTGAGTATATTTTTCAATGTTTTTGTTGGTATATTGGCGTGTGCTATCTGACATATGGCAAATAATTTAATTTAACGTTTTGTGTTTCGTAAAGTTAATTACTTACTACTGTTTAGAATCCAGTTCTTCTAACTAAATAGACAGCTGTGCTGCTGGGGAGTTTGTTGCGCCACTTCTTCTTCCCAGCTAAAGCTCTAGGAAGTGGTGAAGGGCGGGTGTTTTGGGGGACTGTCTTATGTATTTTTGACCTTCAAAAAGTGCTGATTCTCAGCCTAGTTTGAATAAATGACAGATTTTCAATTTGATTTGATTTAATAACAATATTTGCATGGACTCATTTTCATCTGTCTTATCAGGGTCAAAATCTGAGCGTGGATTTCTAAAGCTTCATTTACATGGGACATATCAAAAGTAACAACCACAAATGTTGTACCGCTTAACAATGTTTAGACGATGGTCACTTGTTACTTAAATTTTATCAAAAATCTAAAAAATCAAATAATTTATATAACAGATCATACAATCCAATTTGTTAGTAATACATACACATCTTAAACACTAGTATTAGTACATAATTATATTTGGAAAATTTTGTTAATTAATAATGTCACAATAATCAATGATAGAAATGTCAAAATCACCACTAATCATGTCAAACCAATAATAATACAATAATCAGGAAATAAATAATGAACAATATGATACAATATATTTTTGCATGGCACAGGTAAGAAACTTACACCGTGTTTATGTCGCTGTACGATCGTTGAAACCGTTTAAGTATAAATATTTTCTTTGATTTGCACAACTGCACTGGTGCAACACATTTTGAATAAAACGGTCTAATTAAATATTTTTTTTTCAAATTACCCAGTCGTCCCAACCAAAACAAACGATGTTACAAGTAGTAACTCAAATAATTCACATTAATTAAAACCATCTGTTTTTAGATTTAGGCATTGAATCTACTAAATTAAACATCAACTGACGCCCGCGAAGTATTGGTGCGCAAGGGCAATGCCGAGGGGAGCGCCCCGCACTCTGCACCCCTCGTTTACAATAATTTTACTAGATCAGTCTTGTAAGCTATTTATATAAATAGCTTACTAGATCGTGCTCGTATCATAGATATATTCCTAGTAAGACAGTTATGAACCACTTTCATTCATATATATTACGGTAAAGGGCTATATCCCTAAGGATATAATTATATCACGGCTTCAACCATCTTACTGCGACATATGGATATCATCGTAGCTTAAAGGGTGCAAAAAGACGATCGAAGATCGAACTGCTTGAAACTGGTATTCATATGACCGTATCTACATAGGTACCTACATAGAGAACGGTTTCTGGAGGCCACTTAAATCACCAAAAACCCCAAAAGGTTGAATTCAAACCAAATCCAAAACCAATCAAACATCACACTGTATGCAGGTGACTGGCAATAAACTGTTGGAATTCTGCAATACAGGTACATTACTTATAAATTATTCAAACTTTTAAAAGGCAATTTGGTACCAACGTTTTAACACCGCGTCACTGCTTCGCAAAAGTTTAGTTTACAATCCTTAAACATATCCACAGGGTATAGTTTAAAATAATATCACATTTCGAACAATTGATTATAGGGGAATAAAAGAACTTGGCAACGCTTGAGGCCAAAATTAAACTTGGTCGGCTTGCCTACCATCTGTTCACCTGCCAAGTATCTGGCTATAAAATACGCTTTGCTAAAAATTTTCATTTTGGTCACCGAATATTTTTATTTGCATAATGCTAATTTTTTAAGGTGACATGCAGTATTTGATTGATATATACGGTCACAATCATAATCGTACACTAATATAAACTAGTTTATGTACGCGGCTTCGCCCACGTCAGAAATTAACCCACGGGAATGTACTACCGGGATAGAAATTAACCTTTGTCTTTATTCAGGTTATAAGAAAGAAACATATTTTATTTGGGACACGCACAGGCAATACAAACACACACCGCGTGTTCGTGCGGGTTCGATTCCCGCACGCAACAAATATTTGTATGACCTGCAAGTAGTTGTTCCGGGTCTGGCTGTTTGTGTATGTGAGTTTAAATGTTTGTAAACGCACCCAGGATACAAGAGAAAAAGTTACGAACGTTTCATACTTTGTATCACCAACGGACATAAGATTAAGTTGGGGTCCGAACTAAGAATGAATGACAACTCGATTTGACAGTTGTCCTTACTCCCGATGTGTTCATGCCCGTCTGACAAAGTTAAGTTCATTCCGATATTTTAAACTACTTTCAGACGGGCCCGTATCTTCGTTGACAGAATTAGTGAGTATTCCCTCGTGTCAAACATGCACTCCGCCGGTTGAGTGTACTCGATGTACTACGCACCTGATATTTCTGAAGAACATTATAGACTATTGGAAATCTATAAGGGAGGAGTTTGACTGCAGCAATTAGTTCAACTGTGATCGAGAAACATGAAGCAATGACATCTACATATACCTAATAAGCTCGTTTATCTATCAGTCGTCAGCTGTACAGAGAAAGTCTTAAAAATGTTACCTACATACACTTCTGGTCCCGAGTAAAGTCTAGACAGCTAAAGTCCTACATAAACCTACTCCACAGTAAGAAAGGCCTTAAGGAACAAACAACACACGAATATTTTTATAATGAATGTACAAACTAAAACGATCTCAACTTTCTAATTTAACTTTGTGTAACCAACATTACAAGCGGCGACCACATATTTGCTGGGAACAATGAAGTTTTCCCTCCTCGGGGAAATATGTCTTGAAACTAACAACAAAATTTAATCAAAGGAGAATGTTTTAAAAACTACGAACATAGACTCGGCGAGGCTTTGAATTATTTGCGGCGATTTTTTACTGCGTGCGCCCTATCTTTTAAGCAAAACATCGCATTCTTTAAGTAAAAAGTCAGAAATGCATTCTCGTTTTTGTTATCCTCGCTGTAATGAATAGGGAGCAGGGAAAAATATTTGTGCAGGGAAATTTAATTATAGCTATCTGCATTTAGAGCCTTGAGCTATGTTAATTACGGAAATTAAATCAATTGGAATATCAGATGTTGTTCCATTCTCATTTTTCATCTGCCTTTTTGACTCTTGGAGAAAATATGCATTCATTTTTGTTTTTATTTTTTAACAATATGCTGTGAGGGTTTGAATATAATATATATATTGTGGATACTATAGGACTAGAAATAGGGACCAATTATTTCAACAAGGTTTCAGACTGGCTAAAGTAGACTCATCCTTCATGGGGTACTGTTTAAAATGTTACAATAAAATACCTCCCCACATACTCCAACTGAATGAAACGATATATAAATCTTGTATAAAACGCACACTATACAGCCAAGCATATTATACGTTGGGGGATTACATCGCTGACAAAAATGCTTGGCTCAGGGCTGGTCCTGCTCCACAAGGGCACGTAAACTAATTAATTATCATTCGAAGATATTGTTAGAGCTGATGAAGGTTGTACAATCTATCTTTGCATTGTATAAATTCAATCTCTTAGTATTGTATAATTGCATAGCACATATATGTGAGCACTATGTACCTAACATAAAGGTTACTGGGTTCATCTTTCATTAACTTGAGTGTGCCCTGGCGGCTGAGAGTATGTCATGCTCACTCAAATGTGTCGCTGGTGGTGGCGTGTGTATTGGATCGTTGAGTTCCCTTCAAAATGGTTGAGCTGAATGATGCTGATGCAAACGTCATGTTCGTGAACGGGCGCCGTCAGTAGGCACTGGTCATGTCTTAGCTGCGCTTTTAACGCTTTTAACGTGCACGTCTTTCTACATCGTTCTCACATGTATAATTTCAACGTGAATGATGTAACCACTATTTTGTAACAATATTTTGATTTAAAAGAGTGTCCATGGAGTTTCTTGCCCGTTCTTCTCCTTAGGTACCTACTACGCTTTGGAATGGGCAACTAGCTTCATCTTTCTGACTGACCGACCCTTTGACAATTCAAAAGTGCCTGTAATCGGTTTATTTGAAATAAATGCTTTGAGTTTGTGCAAAATGAAGTCAGATGTTGTACGTAAATGTGTCGATAAAAACCTAGTGTTTATTTCCAAGCGAGATTGTCCAGAATCCAAGTGGTTACATTTGTTATAAATTGGATTTCCACTGTGTCAGACAAAACTATATTTCCGAAACTACTTTTGTTCTTTCGAAATAAGATTGGCGTGAAAGTGGTAGATTCGTATTCATATTTGGCGCGTTGATTTTCAACCCAATTTTATGAAAATGAAATTGGTTGATATAACAAATGATCCACACTATGGTAACGGTGTGGCTGTGTAGTGAACGAAATGTTTAATTCCTGGCTTAATTATCACGTTTTTACTTTACTTGCCTTGTTTCGTTTAAAACTGGAAACAAATTGCCCCAATTTACTTCATAGGGCTGATCATGTATAATTAGAAAATCGATACGTCCTTGCTCTAAAATAATCTCGAAAGGAAAAATTCAAAGCGATTTAAGCAAGTAAATAATGTCCGTTGAAAATTATTTAGGTAAGAAAGAGGTAGATTAAAAAATAAGAGAAAATCTCATATACTTCATTGCTTCTTATTTTTATTTATTTGTTTAGTGCACAATGTACACAACCATAGCTACATGCAACGCTTAGAAATAGTGAGTACATGAATCTGTTAGGGCGCAGCAAGATAACATAAAACTAACAATATTGCAATGAGTATCTATTAACTAACAACTAGATTAGGCACTTTCACAATTAAAAATATTATATTAATTAAACTTAAATCTAGCATTATACATAAAAAAGATTATAATTATATTATAATAAACACACAGATATTTATTTGAACTCTATTTTAACATTTATTTTCCATATCCAATCTTGGATACTACAGTAACATTTTTCTAAGAGCAATGCCTTTAACCTAGCTTTAAATACACATAGTGTTCTCGTGGACCGTATATTTTCAGGTAATTTATTGTATATTTGTATGCTTCGGTATTATGGGCTATATTTGTACAATTGTAGTCTACGTGCTGGTAGAATTAGCTTGGTTCTGCGGCACTCTTTCTTGTAAAAAGAGTTTTAGGTTTTTCTTAACAAAAGTGGCTATTTCTAATATACCTAATGGGTGTGGCGTAAGTAGTGGTCCACCGTTTAGGATTCGATGAAGCAGATAATTAACTATAACAATTAAAAATTTTAACCATTTTTAGTAGTAAGTTTTTTTTACAAAAATCGCTCTTGAACTTGATGGTGTGTTAAAAATTAGGGTTAAAATTAGAGAAGAACTAACTTTTTCTTCAAAAGAACTGAATTTACATAAAAAATCATAATTTATCACGATAGCTGTAGTATTCAGCAGTAATTAACAGAAATCAAAATGAAAAAATAATGGTTTTTGTTGCAACTGCAAACAAATTTGTAATTTCGGAAATAAAAGACAAAAATGAAATATTTTCGGAACCCTTGGGTAAAAATGGTTAACATTTTTAATTGTTATAGTTAATTATCTGGTTTATCGAATCCTGAACGGTGGACCACTACTTACGCCACACAATGTATAAATTCTTTTATTATACTTCTTTTTAGCTTTGCTGTATTCCGGCAAAAAACAGCTTATGAAGCAAATAGTATTTAAAAACAAGGTGGCTGTCTATATACAAATAGTTTCTATACAATATAAGACCGAAATGGGTTCGAATGGCGCTGATACACTTAAATATTAGTCCCAGTTGACTTGGGCGGCATTTACCCGAAATTTATAGTCAGGGCCGGGTAAAGTATGGATAATAATATATCAGGATTAAATATAAAAGGACCATTATATTAACGTAATAGGGCTATTTAAGTATCGGTGATGGGTTGCTTTGAAAAACCTTCGAATGTTGATCGGACGTTGTGGCAGTTTTCTTGTGTAATGTAATATAAAAGTTTTTTCAGTTAAAATGTAACTTTATTTCGAATTAAATACAATTATTCAATTACATTATTCACATTGATAAAAATCGCCCTACAAAAGCTAGCCTTTTTTTATTTTCGTAAATCATCAAATAACTTCTCCCGCTCTGGGTGGAGCGGGAGGACGTGTCAGACTCTTGCTGACGAAAACCCACTCATGTTCTTCAAGTTGCCTGTGCCAGGGGCCACGGTATTCCTCTCGGACTTTCCCGCAACCCTGGTAGGTATCGGCCCTAGCGAACCTCGTCATTGATGCTGACATCTCTTTGAGGCGCGCGTGGAACAGAACGTGCCGTCGACCCGGGCCTGGTCCTTATCAGACGGCGAACTGCCCATTGCTCGCCATCCGCAAGCCCGCGTCTACGGTGGCCGGGAATCGGCTTGCGGTTCCCGATGTCCAGGGCGTCTCCTGCGGCGGCAAGGTGCGTGAGGGCGCGAATTTTGCCTCTCCCTCACGCGTTTTGCCTCCTCCTTCGCGAGCATTACTGCTTCGCAGAAGGAGGTGATGGCTTCCCAAGCCCTCTCGCCCAGGCTGGCTTTCTGGCCCTGGCTTTCTGGCGTACCATGGCCTGGACCAGGGCCGGACGCGAGAGATCGCCACTGCCAATCGCCTCCACGACGACACAGCGGTGCTCCGCTCAAGCAGGGCAGACCTCCACCGTATGCTACACTGTGTCCTCCGGGCGATCCACACAATGGTGACAGCCGGGCGTTTCCTCCCGCCTTATCCGGAACAGGAACCTCCCGAAAAACCGTGACCAGTGAGGACCTGCGTCAGGCGGAAGGTGGGGACGCCATGGCGCCTCTCTAGCCACTCCTCAAAGAGGGGACTTATCGCCGCAATTGTGGCGTGCCCAGCGCTGGGTTGCGAAAATCGCACTCTCCATGCCGCCCTGAGATCCCGCCGGAGTTCTGTCCGCTGTACCGTGATTTCTCGCGGCAGCGGAGCTACGCCCCGGCGTTTCGCCTCCTCGCGCCACTCCCAAATGTGCGCGAGGACTTTTGCCTCCAGATCCATGGCCATGACCCTTTGGGGCGCGTTCAACCGGCGGGCTGACCGCCACCTCAAGGAACGCGCCTACACCGGTGCCCCGTAAAGCGCTATGGACCGCACACAAAAGCTAGCCTGACCTTTTCATTTACCCAGTTATTTGTAAAAAAATGCAAATTTTCTTTCTTACTCCTCCAATATTTCAAAATTATATTTCATCTTTTACTTTTGATTATAACGCATTATTTTGTTTCTTTTACCCAGGCACCTACAAGGAGTGGACCACAGAGTACATTTAGTGAACGGGAGGTATTCAGCGGTTTCGTCCGTGACCCTCAATGATGTGGACCTGCCATCACCAGCAGAATTCATCTGCACACTCAGAATACCACAGGCGAAATACGCCGTGAGAAAAGAAGCTATTTATTATCCAGGTAACAGCCTTTATGTTGTCACTGTCTTGACTTATGTATCTACAGCATGTATCAGAAAGGTGTGGTCAAAATTAAGTGTGTGGTAGAGATCAAATTGAACAACTTTAACCATGGAACCAACTTCGTAATCGCGAAAAGATAACCAGTCCCTTAAATTTGGGTCGAATCGGTATTGAAGTTTTGTATGACACAACTGATTTAGTATATTACTGCAGCGGCCAGCAAAAGAGGCATTGATGGACGATCGTGTAAACGTAAGTCCATCATTGCCTAATTGTGAACAAAGCTTGTATGTGTAGTACTTTTCTCAAATAATGCGAGAAAATTAAAATACAATTACTTTTCAAAATCAATGATGAACAACGAACAACAATAATTTTTCCAGCGTTAAAGTGTTCATTTGTTTTCTTTTTTCAATAAACAGCTTTCTATTTGCAAGCCAGTTTGATATTTAAATAAAACCTTTGATAAATTACCTGCTTGGTTGCCATGTTTTGGAGTAAAAGATCTTTCCATTTTTAAATTACACGATAGGTATGAGTTTACTATGTAATTTATTTGGCCGCTAAACCATGACAGATAGGAATTTTCATACAACTTTTGCCGGCCGCTGCTCGCATGTATTTGGCCAGTACAGCAATTTCGATTTATCTCGAAGAAGGTTCTCAAAATAATGCTCAAATTTCCAAGCAAAGTTTGAGAAAAAATATTTTTGTATATTTATACAGGATGGCAGGGTATCGAAGCACAACTTGGTACCATGGATTCAGTACATGATCCTGGACACCATGCGTTGAAAGTAATCATCGGTTATTTTTTTTCAATACGCTGTTTCCTCCAAAGTGCAATACCTACGCGGTCAAAATGTATGGAATAGCTAACTGTTTTTTTTTTAAACCAACGAAAAATTTTTACGCACGGGGTTCAGAATCCTGAAGCTATGGTAAGGCATCGATGACCCTGCAACCCTGACTTATGTAGTTACGTACCTAGTTTTACAAATATTTTTTTATACAGGAACCTGTAGTCTGTTAGGTTATACTAGGAACATACTTTAAAGGGAGTGTAGTGCTCATGAAAATTAACAACAGTTAAATATGAAAAAAAAAACTTTTCGTGCCATACATTTTGACCGCGTTAATATTGTGGCTACTTATGTAAGGGACGCGTGTTTTTTTTTTTCATATTTCATTGAGTTCGTTTTATTGAGTACTTCACTCCCTTAAAGTATGTTCCTTGTTTTACATAACATATTGTACCCAAATTAAATACACTGGAATGCATAAAATAACAAACAGTGACATCAAAATAAGCATGAACATTGAAATGTAATTATCACAAATGTTTTGTACACTCTAAAAAGTTGGCATCACCCGATTATAAAATATACGCGAAAAATGTTTTAGCACTCAAGAGTGAGCGAGTGAATTCTAAATGTTTTTAATTTGCATAATAGTGCCTCAATGGAATAATCAAGATTCGAATTTCGAGTGGAAAATTCTTTCGAATAGCTCTATTCTCTTTGATTCGCCGTTCTGCAACAAAATATTTTCGGTTGACTAATATAAATAAGCTTTCATGCTGTGACAAAATTGATAAATTGATTTTCTATTCAAGCCGTCCACACTCACAGTCTGTACGTGCATGTTATACAATACAGTTTTAAACCTGTCAACTGAATTTAGTACCTACTGGTAGAACTTGTTTTAGTTAGAAAATCAATGAGGCTAATTACTCTGTTATTCAAACATGACTAGTATGATATAAAGTAAGTAGCTAGTTTAATGAACGACTTATGGCTCGTACAAAAAATATGAAAAAAAATAACAACAAAATAAGGTCAAAGCGGCTTAAAAGCTATTTATTTAAAAGAGCAACTTAACCGCTTTATAAGTCTACGAACGTCATTATTGTGCCCCTCTAGGAACGCAAAGAATAAGGAATGGTACCTATATTTTTTAACGGGAGCCATGAAAATAACAATTTTGCGGAATAATTTTCGAGAGGGCCATTCTAAGCTTTTTATCAGTAGAAAGTTTGTGTACACAGCTATCTAAAGTACATGAGGCGAACGTTTCCTACAGTCCTCGTGAATAATTTTATACTTCGTTAAGTCCATTGTGAAGGGTAAATGCGCTTAATAGAATATCGGTGGGCGCTCAAACATTTTTTTTAGCGTTTGTTCCTTATGATCCTAATGAAAAATCAACAAGCGCTGGAAGTTTTACCTCCGAAAAATCTTTTTAGATTGAACATAGAAAGATGGATGATTATGATGGATGGTGTTTTTTTAGTTAGTCACATCAATAGTGACGTCTCGAGGGTACGCGACCAATTTATTGTTGACAAACTATTGGTTGTGGTTTGGGACGTTTTTTCACATTTGGTTTTTATTCTACCTTTCGTGGATACGTGGTCGGAATAATAAAGAAACTCTGTGTTTATGTGAATATAGCTTTGAAATATGAATATATGGTTAATAAACAAATATGTACCTACGCGTCACAAATAGGTGATAGTTGATTATTAACATACAAATTACCATTAAAAATCTACTAGACAAACAACAAACAAAAACATTGTTTATAATCATTAGTATCACTTTTGCCCAAGTAAAAATTCTACATGCACAAATAAAACCGAGAATGAGTCAGCATAATATAATGAACACAGCTTTGCAGCGAGTTTCACTCGTGTTCTGAAAATAAATTAACATAGGATACATTTTTTTGTGCTCGGAAGGAGTGATTTAACTACGAAAAATGTTACTAAGGAGTCGACTCACCTGCAGTAGTGCAATAGGCTAACGATATTGTAAAATGACACTTGCATACAGAATTTAAGGATGCAGGACGCAGAACACACTTAGGCGAATAGCATAATGCAAGATAGGCTTAAGGCCAGCATTGAGGTATTGAGGGTAGAGGAGCAATAATGTGACTAATCGTCAATAGTAAATGGTCATCAGAAGCACATAGATAAGTAGATACAGATCAATCCCTAAGAAATGACTTAAGCTTTTATCGGGACGCTATGAATTCATCCATATAAACCACTACCATTTTTATTATTTATTTAGACCAACACCTAATAATGTTTAAACAAAACGAGCAATTTCATATTCAAATCATATCTTAATAAACTGCTATATTTAATCAAATTCGTAGCAATATTCTCCAAAAAACCAGAGAATGTAACAGTGTAGGTACGTAAGCAAACTTGGTGGTAAGCGTTTTAGCAATCGACACAAAATAATGCAATTGCTTTAGTAATTGACGTAAACGTTTCTTCTAACAAGAGTTATTTGTATTTTAACTAGGTACTAAACAAGCATATGAATTTCACAAATATTGTTATTTAATTCGATTCTTTGTCTTCAGGACCTATAAGCACCACTCCTGAGATGCCCACTGCGGCAGACATGCAGCTTGCAGCAGCAGTTAGTTCTAGAGGTAGTTTATCTTCATTCTCTTCTTTACTTTTTTCCATTTTACATTTCATTTCGTGTTTAATGAGATTTTAACTAGTAAAGAGGTGCGGGTTTTCAAAAGATGAATGAATTTCATTTACTGTTAATCAGCCCATATCGAAATTACCAGTAAATATTTACAACGAAAGTCAAACAACTGCTTTAGTTAGATTAATCATTAATATTTTGAAAATTTCACAACCTCTATTTTGTTAATTGATATGTTTCATTAACCAAACATATTGCGATAATCCCATATTTCTCGTTTCCAAAAGCAATATCACACAAAATGTTTTATCGTTTTACTCTGTATTTGTTGAAACATGAATAAACTGTTTTAATATATTCTGTGTTTTTCTCTTTCAGAGGCGAACTTCTTTATGGCACTTACGATGGCTTGTTTATCAGTGCTAGCTCGAATTCTCGTCTCATAAACACGTCAGCAAGAATATTTCATTCAGATGAAAATATATAATATAATAAAACTTTTTTTTTACTTTATCCTCCAAGTGTGTATGTCATCAGACACATACCCAGTCTAATTGACACCTTAATATGACGTTTGATAGTCATACACTTTTTTCTCAATATCAATGGAAACTGACATTCTCAGCATAATTTTCTGAAAATAGAGTAAGGCTTATTATTATTGCCACATTCCGAATAGTTCTAGTCATACCCAAAGTAACCAAAACCAAACCAAATAGGTTAAATGAAGGATCAGCTTTAGGTACACAATTTTGTATTGTCATGCTGAAAAAAAATAGCTTTATGTGTAATACACTAAGTTACGTGCGTGTTTGAAAGCAACAAAAAAAAATATTGAAAATAATAAAAATAGATAATAAATCGTGGTTTGGATAATCTTGGATTGGGTAATTCGAAAATATTTTTCATGTAAACCAAAGTTTTCAAGGTGTAAATAAAAGTTAATTTGAAAGAAAATGTACAGACTATGTTGGTAGTTAGCGGTGTGGTCTTGGGCCTAAAAAAGGACATTTGGAAAGAATCGTGAGTTGTAATCGTTGAGTATGTGTTTGAGTCTGTATAGATACAATTTTTAGTTAGAGGTTTAATTTTAATGAATAAATGTTTAAAAACTGATGTATGAATGTTGGACTATAAGCTGCATTTTTTTTTGTATAACATCAACTGGTGTTGCTTTGAGTTATTATAATACTTGAAGCAGATGACAATCAATTTTTTTTGAAAAATCTAACATCAAATGTTTTGTGGAATGCTGAAATTAACTTTTATTTTTTTATAAACTTGTATTCTAAGAAAGAAAAAGCTTTGTTGCTTGCTGGAAAACATGATTTTTAGTTACAGGGAAACGCCTTGTTCGATTTTTTGTAAAATATAGAATATCGTCGTTTGCTTATACACCTAACTATTATGTGGACACGGATGAAAAGTTTCAGCTTAAATATATAATATCTTATAGTCCATTTGTTTAAGTTTAAATTTAACAAGATGCAATATTTTGTTTAAATGTAATTATTTCCAAAGGCGATATACGTATAACCTGTACAAAGTCAGAAATTGTTTATTAAAATAAAGTTTATATTCGAAATAATAAAAATACGACACTCAGGATAATAATAAAAGCATTGTTAGACCAAACTAATCTTCCAGTTTTTTTATTTAGTTATAAATTGTTTATCAATTAAATTACAGACAGCGAAATGGCGTACTCTAAATAACAAATAATAATATTTCGAAATCCCGATCTAGAAAAATATTGTCTTTAGATAATAGTAGAAAATTGAGTGTCATATTATTTTGAAAATATTTTTTAATCTTATGCTTACTTCATGTTTCAAGGAGGGATGCAAAGGTCCTTTCGTAAACAGGGTATCGAATTTAGTTTACTTTAATTTTCAATTTTAGCCACGGTTCGGTATGAATTTTGGACAATATTGTAAAAAAGTTAGCCCTTATTCGTAAACAATTTTTTTGGCTCCAATACCAATATGTTCGATCTTAAACTAACAAAGCACAAAATTCAAGGTTTTTTAGTTAAAATGTAATCAATAGTTAACCGCATGAAGTACTCAATAGGTTAGGTTAAAGCTTCAAAGAAAATTCGATCACGAATAAGGGCTATTGTAAATATTTGTATGGATTTAAAATCATAAGTTTCTTTAGTTTAAATAGTTTAAGGTCTTAGTATAATATTTGCTGTGCATATTGCCGTTTATGGATAAGATCCAATCAAGACTTTTATTGTGAAATTTCCTAAAATAAAAAGGATCGTTGTGTATTCGCTGTTTTTATTTTATCCCCATTTGTTTGCCAACATTATTACTGTCACTACTCTGGATCTAGTTATGATGAATACCACAATAATGACTGTCCCATTTATACATATTTATTGAAGCTTAAACCGAAAAGGTCCCTTGTGATCCTTTTGGGCTTATTCCTTGACGGAAGTAACAAGATATTGGTGCAAATATTAGGTTGAATGGGAAATTAATATAGTTGCTAAATATTCTAACTCTACAATACGAACTTCATTTATCCATCTTAAAGATTTTTTTGTTTCTACATTGATGAATTTAGAAATATGAACTTACGAGGCCAATTTGTAAATTGTCTTTGATACACTTTTATAGTTACTTGATGAAGATACATAAACATTTGCATCTCTTGTTGTTTTTCACTAAAACTTTGTAGTGTGAACCTATTGTGTATGCTTGGTGGAAAGTGTAAAGCAAACGATGTTGTACATAATCAAAGTCTATAATCAGATTTACAGTTTCAATTTGATTGCCTGTGTCGATACCATAAGTTAAAGCAACAATAATAATAAAAATATGAGACAACATCCACACAAGGTCTTCAGGTCCCGAACTAGGTAAAACCTGTACTACGGTAACCTGATGACTGATATACATGCTTATATACATATACACACCCAGACACAGGTCATGTTCATGCACACAAATGTTTGACTTGTCCGGGGATCGAACCCAATAAAAATAAAACAATAAAGCTGCAAGTAATTTGTTAATTCAATCTTGTTTGCTACAAGCGCGAATCTTGCATCGTGTAAATGGGGCTTAAGTAATTCGTAGAAGAGAAAAAGTTGATGTTATATTTCCACCTACCTCTATAATATCTAAAAACCGCTTCCTCCTCTACCTTCAAACCGGCACTAAGCCTGACCTCATTATCATTAATACCTTTGTCTTTGTGAAATTTGAACTTGAAAGGGTTCAGAATACCTACGTCTTGTACGAGTACTGTCCTTTCAGACATATTTTGTGAAGGTCTTAAAAAAATATTCCGTTGGAGACGGGAATTTTTACGACTAAAATGACGAACCCTTTGTAATACTAGAACTTAATGGCACCCTCATTCTGTTCTAGCATTAAAGGTAGACTAGATGCGAAAATCCGCCTCTGTACATTTGTGCTTAAATTATTAAGGCTCCGTGCACGAAAAATACCCTCTTTTGTCAATTTCTTATCTAATTGTGAGAAAGCTTGAAATCATTGAAACATTGTGTCTGTGTGACTATAAAAGTGCAGTTTTCGTGGCGCTAAACCATTCGCGTCAGTCACAGCACTAGTTAATAGTTTAATCACATTCGCGCTCTCGAAAATAAATAGTTTATTTTACCTTTATTTTACTTATTGAAGATATTATTATATTATATTATTATTATTATTATTATCCTTTATTCAATTTTTCTACATATTCATCATATTTTTAAATATTGGAATAAAAAAAAATTATAAAAACATTTAAAAATATAAAAAATAGTATCCCACCGGTATCGGGAACAGGGTCTAAGCTACCAGTGGTCAGGGCTCCTGAGAGAGGAACCTCCTCACGATACGCGCCGTGTCTAGAAGAACCGCTTTCTGGATCAATCCCTTGATCCAGCCGTCTAACGAGAGCCTCCTAAGGTGTTTATCGAGGCTCTTGGCTATTATGCCGTTGGCCGTCACGACTATCGGCACAATGATTGCTGTATCCACATCCCACATGTCGACAACCTCGTGAGCCAGGTCAAGATACTTAATCTGTTTATCTTTTTCAGCTTTCAGGAGGTTCTCGTCATGCGGGATCGTTATATCAACAATCATTGTGCGACGCTTTAATCGATCTATCACCACTATGTCTGGTTTATTGGCCAGAATAGTCCTGTCAGTGATGATAGATCGATCCCAATACAACGTGATATGGCCATTTTCGAGAACTGGGTCGGGCACATATCTATAGTACGGTACTTCCGATTCCACAAGACTGTATTTCAGAGCAAGTTGCTGGTGGATAATCCTGGCTACAAGGTTGTGCCTATGCAAGTAGTCTCCGTTAGCCAGACGAGAACAGCCAGAAATAATGTGACGGATTGATTCCCCCGGTCGGTGGCATGCCCGACAGATGTCAACCGTACCGTCCTTCACAATATATTTGCGGTAGTTATTCGTCATCATAACTTCGTCCATTATCGCAAAGACAAAACCTTCGGTTTCTCCAAAGAAATCACCGAATCGCAACCAGGATACGGACGCTAAGAAGTCTACATCAGGCCCATGTAGGGCCCGGTAAAAGCGTCCGTGAAGCTCTTTGCTCTGCCATACCTCCTTGCGGTCATTAGTATCTAATACTTTAGGTTTGCGCCAGTTCTCGTTAGCTAAGGAGAGCGGGGTGAAGCCCTTGTCCACTGAGACCACATCTCGGTGCATCCCCACGTCAGCTTCTAGGAAGTATTCCCTGAGACTGCATACCTCACAGTTGTGCAGGGTCTTAGCATTTAAGAAGCCTCGACCTCCGCACTTCCGCGGGATATACA
Source organism: Brachylomia viminalis (assembly GCA_937001585.2). Taxonomy (NCBI): domain Eukaryota; kingdom Metazoa; phylum Arthropoda; class Insecta; order Lepidoptera; family Noctuidae; genus Brachylomia; species Brachylomia viminalis. The sequence continues at coordinate 4,584,382 of OW443299.2, read as the reverse complement.
GTCTCATCACCGATGATCGTGGGTGATGCATCCGATTAGCGGTCAGCAGTGTGCGTACCTTCCTATCTAGGGCGTCAAGTTCCGTCTGAGTCCATTTGAGTATGCCGAAAGAGTACATCAAAACTGGCATGACCCAACCGTTGAAGGCACGCACCTTGTTTCCGCCTGATAATAGACTATTAAGTACTTTATTCAGACGGCCAAAGAAGCGCTCCTTCAACGATTGTTTCATGTCAGTAGTGTTGATGCCTAACGCTTCCGACATACCCAAATACTTGTATGTTTCGAGTGAGGAGAGTGATCTTAAGTGTATGGAATCCGAGAGTTGGGTTCCCACGGATTCCACAATCTCCCCCCGCTTTACATGCATGACCGCACATTTGTCCACACCAAATTCCATCCTGATTGCGCTACTGAAAGTTTCAGTTACCTTCAGTAGCTTCATCAGTTGCAAATTGTTGGGGGCAAAAAGTTTCAAGTCATCCATGTAAAGAAGGTGAGATATAACCTGACCATCTCTCCTCAATCGATAGCCCAGACCTGAATCCTCCAGCAGTGTGCTTAGAGGGTTCAAGGCTAGGCAAAACCAAAGTGGACTCAGACTGTCGCCCTGAAATATACCTCGCTCGATCCTTATGGGTTCGCTATTCCTCCGGATATATCGACATCCTGGATAGCGAAGGACCGTCCTCCATTGCCCCATACACGACGTCAGGAATGTGCGCAGAGTTGCATTGACTTTATACAACTCCAGCACCCTCCTGAGCCATGTGTGGGGCACTGAGTCATAGGCCTTCTTATAATCTATCCAACATGTCGACAGATCCTTTCGGGAACGACGAACCTGTTGGCTAATGGCCATATCGATGAGGAGCAGCTCTTTAGTACCGCGGGACCCATTCTTACATCCATTTTGAGAGACAGACATGATGGAATTTGTTTCAATATGTTTGTTAATTTTAGTTCTCAAAATGGATGTAAGAACTTTATAGACCGTCGGTAGACAAGTGATAGGTCTATAATTTTTGGGCTCCGTAGTACTACCTGATTTGTGGAGAAGGTGGGTTATTCCTGTCGTTAGGAACTGGGGCAGTGATCCTGATTCTAAGGCTGATTGGAACTGGGATGCCAAGAAGGCGTGCGAGCTTTGGAACCATTTTATCCAAAAGTTGTGCAGTCCATCCGGCCCTGGAGATTTCCAGTTAGGCAACGGATGGACTGCACGAGCTACATCTTGGGGGCTGATGGTAAGTGTCCCCATTTCTGGTATTTGATCGCACGCTAGCTCAACCTCCCTAGTCCAATCACCTTCGGTGTGACTGACAGGCACCGACCAGATGCTTCGCCAGAATGAGCACATGGCGTCATCATCCGGCAGGCGCACGTCAGTCACACCTTGGTCGGATCGCTCCCAAGCCCTATACACTCTGAATCACACATTCCAGAGCAATGAAAGGTGGGTACCTTTCATTGCTCTGGAATGTGTGATTCAGAGTGTACCGCTCCACTCTCCGTCTGTACCGACGAATACGGTTTGCCCATGCACAGATCTTCTGCTTCAGGAAGTCGATACGCTCTGTGACGTGGGTCAAATAATCTCGAGAATCAATATCCGTCCCCGAGAACGCCAACCTCACAAAGCGCATCACTCTAGGGCGAGTATTGCCCTGCCTGAAGCAGATTAGCTTGCCGATGAGTGCTCTAGCCTCACCGATACGACGCTCAATCCTGCACTGCCAAGCTGGTATAGCTGGTTTTGGTCGTGGAGCTCTGTCACTATTGGTATATTTAACATGAGCTATACGACATGCTGCAACAGCTGCACAGTACAAGATCGAGTGGGTGTCGGCGAGGTCTTTGCTACTGTCAAAATAATTTGACAGCTGCGAGTCTAGAGCACACATCAGCGCCTTGTTTTTGTTGTGCATGGGCAAACGAGGTAAACGTGGTCTAAGTTCAGGCGGAGTGGAACGGTACTCCCGGAAAGCATCCTCCAGAGCACTCCTCAATCGTTCATTGCATTGAGAACTCACGGATATAGCCCCATCATCACCTTCCTCACCAACGTGGTCGGGTCGCGGTGAAGTATTGTGTAAATTTTGTAATTGTTGTACCGAGACCAGTGGCGAAGCAGGTGTAACATGGTTATTCCGTGATTCGAGACGTAGTCGATCAAGTACTACGTCATCCATCATATGATTACGCTGGATGACCCGTACCTGATCCGACAGTCGTTGGGCCAAGACGTTGACGGCAGGTTCAAGCACCTGAAACAGAGAGAGCATCCTTCCACGGTACGCTGTAAGGTTAATTCCTCCCTCTGTAGCCCCATAATATGCGCGCATCACATTTTCATTAATGGACTGGGTCCATCGCATGCGCAACACATTTCCACCAGTAGCGGGGACCCTGTTCGGGGCCGGTTGGCCTCGAGGTCCCAAGCCTGCTGGTGGCCGTCCTCTTCCTCGCCGCCGTGGTGGTGTTGGTGACGACAGTGGGGAGAAAAATTCGTCGCTCGAGCTCGACGCAACTGCAGCGATCGGTGACACGGCGCTCACGGTTGAGGCGCGTACCGGCGACTGCGAGGCGGAGCTGAGCGACAAGTCCGGAGATGGTGGGTGTGTTTGTACTTGTCGTGCTCTGGCTCTGGTCTGCATATTTTACTTACGTATCAGTCATCACTTATTATTATTTCCAGTAGTTGTATTCTGAATTTGACAAATGTCATTCTTGTTTTTTTGATAACTATTTGCTTATTTCATTTTGTCGTTGTATATTATTTTCTGAAGGTTTTATTTTATTTTTCGTGCTTTCTGTGGTTAAATTTGGTTGCGGAAATCAATAAATAAGGAAAATATGTATAAGTGAAAAATTTTGAAAAATGAAAAATTTTGTTGCTTGTAAGTGTTGCCAGGTATTTATTATTATTATTATTATTATAAAATAAAATTTTATTTTTAGTTTATAAATTGCTGTTTGGTTTTATTGGGTTGCTGAAGATTAACGTGTGATTTTTTTATTTATTTGAAACGGTTTACTTAATAATAGAAAAAAATATATTACTGACTGGGTTTATTTCGAAAAATTGTTTTTTTTAACATTATTATTTTTTTAGCTATATTTTGCATTGACGTTGAAAAAAGTGGTCCAGCCACGTGCAAGAAGACCATAATAATGAAGTTGATAATATCTTTGTATGGTCAAAATCAAAAGTAGTTTCAAGTAAAAAATTATCAAACGTCAGTCTCGCGTAATTTTTTGGAGAACTGGTTGCGAATATTATTGATTTTCTACGACACAACAAACAAAACACTCGACTATTCAAATCAAAAATAATTTTGATTAAATTATTTTTCCCTTTCTCACAAATAACGCACAAATATTTTCAAAATCAGTCTTTTTCGTGCACGGGCCCCTTAAATAAATAAACAAATAAAGTCGATGGTAATAGACTTTACGTTAAACATAATTAATATTTGTTGGAAGAGAGCAACCAGTAGTGATGACTATGGTGCAACTGCTTCTCATGAAGGCAGTATCATGATGATGGCGTTAAATTGACTAAATTGAGGTAGGTAAGTAATTAGTTATAAGAAATTATAAACCTAGTAGTTTTTCTGCAAGCTCTTCTGATACGCTAAACTAGTTTTGTAAGCTTTCAGAAAAGTATTAAAGTTGAGAGAGGCAGATGTGGCAAGAATTGTAATATATGCCATAAAATATAATTTATCACAAAAGGGCAGGGAATAAACTTTTGATCGAGATTACTCGGAAACGTTTTCCCCGTAGAAATCAAACGACACATCAATCTTTTAACACGTCCAAACAACGAATCAAGCCGAGATTTTTTCGTACAAAATTAAATCATAACAAAATTCGTATGAGCGATCCATCAAACGGTAACTGGGTCAGGAATAGAAAACGTTTTCGGATGCATTAGACCATTCCCGCGAGTTTCGGACTTTCCATTGAATAATAGATATGTTTGCCTCCCTCCCGAACGAATTATCCGGCTAAATTATTGAGCAAGCCAGCCACCTCTGACCGAAGCCGCACGTATAAATCGACTTCGTTACCTATCTGGGCTCATGTGGAGTCAAAATGGAAGTTTTCTCAGCACGGTTTGATGCCTAAAAGTAATTTGGGCTTGAATGAGCAGTCAACGCGGGGGTAAACAGATAGTATTTTATGCTCCACCAAATTAAATATAAGCTCGGTTTTTATTCTGCTAACATAACATTTTTCGTTTTCAACGTTACGGTAAATTTGTTACTCATAACTGTAGAGCGATACCACGGGAGACCATGTAAGAGATGCTGGAACGAACTGATTCCTAAGCCAGGAGTGGTGATAAACAAGTACATTGGTGGCATGAGAACCAACAAGAAGAGGAAGAAGAGACCTTTAGAAGAAATTAAATAAAACGAGCTATTTAATATAAACCACCATAATGTAAGGCACCATCTCCACGGGCGAGAACATCGTGACAATAGTAACGGTGTGCCATCAAACTATCGCCCCGATGATATCACCGTGTGGAGATCGATTCATAGACATAGTAAGGCGAGACCGTTATTGCGGTTCCTAGGCTCGAAGAGATGGCGCCAGCATAGTATTAATACAGCCAAAAAAGGTAAATGATGAATACATAACCAGTACACCCCGAGACTACTTGGATAGAAATAACGAGAATGTTTAGTTAAAGATTAATTCAATTTAAGCCTTCATAAGGCATCTGATCTCCGAAGTACGTAGATAGCGTTATTTATAGCATTTATAGAATAATACGAAGGAAACTTACCGTATTGTACGCAATTGGTGACTGACCGGTTGGTGCAGTTGGTAGCGACCCTGCCTTCTGAGCCGCTGGTCCCGGGTTCGATCCCCGGACAAGTCAAACATTTGTGTGCATGAACATGTCTGTTTGACCTGTGTCTGGGTGTGTATATGTATATAAGTATGTAAGTATCAGTCATCAGGTTAGCGTAGTACAGGTTCTACCTAGTTCGGGACCTGAAGACCTTGTGTGGATGTTGTCAAATAAAAAAATAAAAAAAATACTATATCCAATAAATTCTTGTCAATTGCGATACGGAGTACCTACGGAAAACTGTACAAGAAAGAAGATATTTTGCTTCCTCGTTCAAACATGAACATCGTTGAGTATGAAAACCTGGTTTCGATTCTCAGGTCGGCCAAAGATTTATTGGGTTTTTCCTATTTTATCTGAAATTTCTCATAACAACTCGGTGTCTAGATTTATGCCAATAGGCTCCCTCTATTACATGAGACATAAACAGATCTGGCCAAATGTGGGTGTACTTATAGGTACACCTCTGCCCAACCCTTCAGAGAAAACAAGGCGTGATGGTGTATTATGTTCTTTCTTTGGTTGCAAAAGCTTAGAAAATGTTTTCAGCAAGAACACTTTTAATCGATCGCTGTCTTTACTTTCGCTAGACTTTGGTACGTCACACAAAGTAATCTATACATATAATAAAATCGTAGCGAAGTCAAAACTGTACATTGTTTTTATTTGTGTTTGTCTAGGTCGGGGAAAAAGGTCTTTCGTTTTTTATATACAAATTTAAGACTAAGAGCTCGTGTGGCACACAAATATCGAGCTTTTCTGTATACCCAAACTTTTTAAATGGTTCAAAACTGTTTTGTGGTCAACTCTTCAGCTATGTCGTAACTACCAATATGCCACCTTGGTACACTTTTTCAAAAAATAGCATCGGCTTTATCCATAACACGGCGACCAGAGCGAGCTGCATCTTTGACATTAAAATTCCCGAACTGAAAACGCTTGAACCACCTTTGTGCTACTCTTACTAACACTGCGTTCAGTTCATACACAACGCATTTGTTTTTTCGCGGTTTGTTTCGCATTTTTCCCTTTTTGTAATAAAACTTCAAAACGTATCGTATATACAAAATACCTATATTCTTCGTTAGACTCACTAATTTTGGAGGACAGAAAAACAGTTTTAAAATGGCGGGAATTCATTTTAACTTTTTATTTTTATTGATATACATCTATTTATTCGTATGAAAACTAGCCAGATACAAACAGTACAGCCAAAGAGATTTAAAACACTTTGATCTGCATTCACAGATATTGAAAAAATATCCTACAGTCAGCTACAAAATGGTCAATTTTCATAAAAACTTTGATGCCATTCGATCCTGTTTCTTATAAGGATCAAAATCCTCTAACTGACTAACGGGGGTTTGAGTACTAGAAAAGTCAGAAATCGCAAAAAAATCGCTTGACCGGGCTGATTAAGGAACAAAAATATAGCAGTACATGCGAACTACACATCACACTGACGTCACGCAAAATCATAGTTTGCCGCGCAACTAGCATATATACAAAGTCGCGAGACAAATCGTCGAGCAGAGGCCCACCAGATACAACGCCCGTCTGGTCGAACCATCCTCAACTTTACACCCTGTTCCTCATCTCTATAGATTTAACTTAATAAAATAATTATCATTTCTTCATGGAGCTAAGCAGTCAATCATGAACAGGGTTACTTGTAATGCGACGTATATCCATCAGGAGCTGATAGGGGGCCCAAAATGCAACATATTGCATCCCCTATATGTATGGCCGAAATTCAATACTTTTCGAGATAATTATTTGAATTTTAAGAGTTTTTCGATATGTACCCAAAACAATGATAAAAGTAAATATCTATGGTTAGGTGACTGTTAATGAGAAACCCCGTTTGTTTAGAATCTACTGTTACATTATTTAAGTGATAGCTGTTTGTCAGGAATAATGGATTAGGACTTCCTGGACTAGAGCCGGGCGCGAGAGATCGCCACCGCCAATCGCCTCCACGAGGACCCGGCGGTGCTCCGCCCAAGCCGGGCAGACCTCCACCGTATGCTCCACCGTGTCCTCCGGGCGATCCACACAATGGTGACACCCGGGCGTTTCCTCCCGCCTTATCCGGAACAGGAACCTCCCGAAACAACCATGTCCGGTGAGGACCTGCGTCAGGCGGAAGGTGAGGACGCCATGGCGCCTCTCTAGCCACTCTTCACAGAGGGGACTTATCGCCGCAATTGTGGCGTGCCCAGCGCTGGGTTGCGACAATCACACTCTACATGGCGCCCTGAGATCCCGCCGGAGCTCTGTTCGCTATACCGTGATTTCTCGCGGCAGCGGAGCTACACCCCGGCATTTCGCTTCCTCGCGCTACTCCCAAATGTGCGCGAAGACTTTTGCCTCCAGATCCCATGGCGGTAATCCGGCAAGGAGGCTCGCCGCCTCACTGAAGACCGTACGGTATGGCCATGACCCTTTGGGGCGCGTTCAACCGGCGGGCTGGCTGCCGCCTCAAGGAACGCGCCCACACCAGTGCCCCGTAAAGGGCCATGGACCGCACGACCCCCACGTAGAGCCTCCGGCAGGAGGCGTTTGGCCCCTCTAGATTGGGCAGGAGCCGCTTCAAGGCAGCCCCGGCCCTTTCCAGTTTGGGAGCCAAACGTTGGAAATGCTCCACGAAGTTCCACCAGCTGTCGAGGATGAGTCCCAGGTACTTCATCGTCGACTCGACGCCGATGTGAACCCCTCCTACCGTTATTTGGGAACCCGACGGTGGCGCGTTCCGAGGACCATGAAAACACATGGCCTCGGACTTGTGCAGGGCCACCTCGAGTCCCAATTGCCGGATCCTCTCGACGATTGTTGCAACCCCGCGTGTCGCTAGTTCGGCCGCCGCCTGGTGCGACCTCCTCTGCGCCAGGACCAGCGTGTCGTCAGCTTGAGAAACCACGCTGATGCCGCTGGGGAGGTCGGCGCGCAGCACCCAGTCGTAGCCGAAGTCCCACAGATGCAGCCCCAGGACCGATCCCTGTGGGACACCGCACGACATCTCTTGCCGGTTCCATACTCCCTGGTGACCGGGGTAGATGACGGCCCTGTCCGTCAAATAGGCCTCGACCACACGACAGAGGTAGGTCGGCATCCGGTGATACCGGAGTGCCTCCCTGATGCAACTCCAGGGCAGGGTATTGAAGGCATTGGCGATGTCCAGAGACACCGCCAAGACGACCCCACCCCGGGCCACAGCATCCCCCGTCGTGAGGGCCCGCACGCGTATGATGGCGTCCACCGTAGAGCGCCCCCTGCGGAAGCCAAACTGGCTCTCCGCCAAATCCGGCCCCACCCGCACCAGCCGCCCGACGAGGCGGTCTGCAATGACTCTCTCAAAGAGCTTGCCCACCTCGTCGAGCAGCACGATGGGCCGGTAAGCGGACGGAGAGTCCGCTGGGCGCCCCGGCTTCTTGATGAGGACCAGTTTCCCCGTCTTCCAACGAAGTGGGAACTGGCCCCTCTCCATGCATGCGCTTAGGAGCCCCCTTAGTCGAGGCCCGAGAGCCTCCGAGGCCAGGACCCAGGCTTTCCCAGGTAAGCCGTCGGGTCCTGGGGCGGTATTTTTAGCACTCAGCCTACGTACCGCCACTCGCAGCTCTACCTCGGTCACCTCCGGAGCATCGTCGTCGTCGTCGGCGGTGTGGTCCGCATTCAGCACCGCAGTAGGCGGAGCCATGGGCGGGGAGATATGGTCCCCTCTAGAAGGGAACAGAGTGCTCACCACGTCCTCCACGAGCTGGGGCCGGAGACTCTGCGTCAGCGGGGGAGCCCATGGGCGGAGCTTCTCACGCACCAATTTGTAGGGGCGTCCCCACGGGTCCCTGTTCAGAGTCTCCAGCGACTCCTCGCGGGCCAGTCCCTTGGCCCGCAGGATCTCCGCTTGGAGGGCGGTCTTCGCCGCTCTGTACCCCTCGTACAGCTCCGCCTGAATGGCTTCCGTATCCGGAGGGCGAATACGGAGCCTGCGGTGCCTGGTGTACCGGCGTCGCGCAGCGACACACGCACTGCATAAAGTCGTCAACTCTGGCGACCACCAGCACACCTGGCGCTGAGCGCGTCCGGGCTGGGCCCGGGGCATTGCCACGTCACATATTTCGGACATGGCCTCCCGGAACCACTCCGCCTCGACGTTGATGTCAGCAGGCCTGTCCGGTGATGACACCCAGGCCTGCACGATCGAGGCTTCCAGGAGGAGCTCCCGGTCCAGCTGTTTCAGCGCCCACCGCGGACCACTCGGGGCCTGTCGGACCAGCGCGCTCGAGGTCTGGGCGGAGACGTCAAACCGGATGTACCGGTGGTCGGAATAGGTCTCCACCCCCTCTATGACGCGCCAGTCAAGGACACGCGGTGACAGAGCGGGGCTGGCGAACGAGATGTCCACCACCGATTCACCCTGCATCCGTACACACGTGGGGACAGAACCCCGATTTAGGACGACCAGGCCTGTCTCCAGAGCCCAGTCCTCCACCATCCTGCCCCGTGTGTCCGTATACCGGGAACCCCAAGCCACATTCTTGGCATTGAAGTCCCCGAGGACGAGCACGGGGAGGGAACGGAACCCGACGACGACGACTTTCAACTCCGCAAGGGAGTTGTGGAACTCGGCAAGAGTTCGGTTCGGGGAAAAGTATACCCCAACCACTACGATCTCCCCGAACCGTGCTGCCACGCAACCCCGTCCCCTCGTGACAGACTCGAGGGACGGAGTACCGGCGGCGGCCGACGAAATTAGGGTCACTGAGCCGCTCAGGTCCTCCACCCAGTCATCCCTGGGCGGGACAAAGTACGGCTCAGCGACCACGGCGATGTTAATCGACCACTGCGCCATGCTCTGGAGCAACAGATCCTGAGCGGAGGCGCAGTGGTTGATGTTCGCCTGGAGGAGGCGTAATGGGGCCGTTATTGGCACTCCATGTCAGCCTCCTCCCGAGCCCTCTGTGAGGGCCCCGCCGCGGTGGTGACGGCGGCGACGACGGCGGTCAAGGCGGCAGCGGCGGCGGCAGTGTCGGCGGCTGCGGCAGTGACGGCGGTGGCGGAGGGCTTGCCCCTGCCCCTGGCTGTGGCGGGTGGAGCGCAGGCCTTGCTCCCCATCCGGTGATCGGCCGGCTTGCCAGCTGCCGCACATACGGTGCAGTGCGGCGCGGCATTGCAAGAGCCGGCCTTGTGACCGGGCTGACCACAGCGGAAGCAATGGTGGCTGCGGTCCACCTCCGAGGTGCATTGAGCTCCCACGTGGTTGCCCACCTGGCAGCGGAAGCACCTCAGAGGTCTGGGTTCCTGCAGTTTCACCTGCGCGGAAACCCAGCCCACCAGTAGCCTTCGGCCCTCGGCTATTTTTTTGGCCGCCGACACGGGGCAGCTTACCGTAACGGCTCGCATCCCCTTGAAGTCAGGACGGATGGTGCCTGCCCTCACCTGCTCGGCAGAGCACCCCCCAGTCCTAACGACGGCGGCCATCACATCTCCCTCCGTCACAGAGTCGTCCAGGCCCAGGATGCGCAAGTCAGCGCATTTGTTGGGCCTGGACACTCGGGCCTCGTCCGCATTTAAGGACGCCCTAAGCCTTTCGGCCAGAGCGTCGGCGGCCGGGCCGCTGGCCGCACCGGGGATCTCCAGCATCCGGGCCCCAGTCGCCGTGAGCCTTACCCGGATGCCTTCGGTGGCGCCGATCTCCTCTAGGCTCACCGCCTTTCCCACCTTGGCTAGCACGTCACGGTAGGACACGCCCTTCTTCACCGCTTCCGGCTGTAGTGTAATCACTACAGCTGCGGACTTCGGGGCACGGAGCCTAGCCGCGACGCTTCGCTCTTTGCGCTGCTGCTGCCTCTCCTTCCTTTTGGCCGCCCTTGCCACCTGCCTGGCCTTCCTCTTCTCCCCGGCTACTTGCCATCCAGCACCAGCCGGAGGAGATATAGGAGGAGGAGGTGGGGGCGTCCGTCTTGCAGCCAGGGCCGGTGCCCTCGCCGTCTGTGTAGCCATCCCGCCCGCCCTGGGCATGGGCGGCCCCGCGGGTTTCGGCACGGGGGGGACCCTCCTCTGACCCGACGAGCCAGGTTTGGCCGCGGCAGCTGCGACGGTGGCAAATGACACCGCCTTCTGCCGGCCCGCGGCCGGCTGGCTCGCCGCTAGTGGGGGGCGCAGGACAATGGCCTCCAGGGCGGAAAACCGGCTCTGGAAGGCAGCCAGCTCCTGCCGCACCAGGGTCAGAACCTGGTATTGCGCAGGCACGGGCCGTCCCTGCCCATGCTGCTGCGCCCCCGCCTGCGGTACCTCCCTGGGGCCGGCTGCTCGAAGCCCGGCCAGGTCTGCTCGGAGCTCCTCATTCTCCTTCCGGAGAAGCTCCATGGCGGCTGTCAAGCGGGCTACCTCCGCCCGCATTTCAGACATTGCGTCTGATGGAGACCCAGGTTGAATGGCCTCCGCTGCCGCCATAATGGAGGCCGTGGCCGCGGCTATGGCCTTGTCTTTAGAGGATTTATTCCTCTTCAAGGCCACATCCTTTATTGCGGCGACCACGATCTCCGCAAACCTGGCCGCTCGATCCGAGTTGAAGCCGCCAGCGGCGTCCGGCTCGCCACTCGAGGACTCTGAGAGACCCGCCTTGCAGCTGGTCCTTCCAGGCTGGTTCCCTTCCAAGGCGAGTCTCCCAGTTTGCTGAGCCGGCTCGGCTGGGCTGACAGAGCGCAGCTCATTAGTCTCCTGGGTGGCGAGCCCTCTGCCCAAACCCTTCTCCCGGGCTCCACCCCGCCGGCTGGAGTGGATTTTTTTGGGCCCCGAGGTCCCCTCTTCGGAGGATGACCCCTGGCCCTCCCCCGATCTGGGGCGCTTCTGGTAGAACCTTCGGTTCCTATCAGCAGCCCCCGCCACTTCGCGCCCCGAGCCCTGGCATGAGCCCTCCGCGCCAGATGCGGCGTCGGACTCCGACCCCGCATCACTCCTCTCCTCTTCGTCATTTTTATTTATGTTATGATAATTTATTTGTTCCATTTTTAATCCCACGAGTAGATATAGGTTTTGATGTCCACCGGGCAGAGCCTAGATGCCCGGTAAGCCTACATACTGCAGAGTGCGGCAGGTGCTCTGCAGGGGAAGCGCTAACGACTGGACTCCCTCCAGCCATTCATCCTCTCACCGCGCTTCGAAGCTTAGGATTGGGTGGTTTTTTATCTTAGAGGTAGCCTTCCTCTGGGCCAGGCAATTAAGCCAAGCCCCCGGCGGCGGCATTAGGCATGCCTCCGTTCGCTGTCCGGCCGACCCGACTCAGCGAACCCGCCGAAAATTCTCTCCTCAAGGAGAGAAACACGTGCCGCTTTGGTGCGCCTGCACCGCAGCGGCGGCCCTTCTCAGTCTACGCCCACTCAACTTCCTCTGTAAGCAGAGGAGGAGTGGACGTATTGACCCTCTATAGCCCGGTTCCCTTCACCGACCATCAAGCATGATCGGTGATTGGAACCATGACCTTTCCCCGTTTGTTAAAGATTAGCCGCCAGCCCCAATTGTCCACCAAAACTTGGTGGGCAATTGGAGCCGACGTTGCCCAGGGTGCGCCACGAGGAGGCTCTTCAACATGCACCCCAAGCTGCACACTGCTGACGCCAAGATTTCCGTAAAACCGAAAATCGACGTTACACAACCGCAAATAGACAGCCTGTACCACACTATCATAACCCTGTACTGAATCCTATTCGGTGCACTCGCACTAAGCATCGGATACTTGATGCGTCGATACTACATCAAAGCAACGAGTAAGAACAATCAAACTAATCCCCATAATAATGTTGCCGAAAATCAAGATGAATGCGCCGAGATCGAAGAGAAGAAGTCCGCTGAAACATTGCAACCCAGTCTCTCAGCACTATTCTCTACCAAAGTGCTCAAATAGTTGCTGAACTTCGGGAGGGAGGTGTTATGCGACTACACACTCTGCTGATCGCCTACGTAGCTCCGGAAAGCGTGAAGCAACCACATAGCACCAAAGTCAGCGCTTACACGTGCCGCATCGTCAGCATAAAAACGCTCGAACGACGGAAATGTAATTAGGCTAAAGGTTTCAACATTCACTTTTGTATCATGTGTTGATTTTATCAACACCGAAAAGTCGAAATCGTCAATCATGAAAGTTGTATCCCGAACTACTAACACGAGGGCAGTATGCAGTTCGGGCTCACACCTCCCGCGTCTCGCTCCTCACACCCCGCACGATTGCCCTGTCTAGACGTCTTCGTCGGATGACTGTATGATGTATAGACTGTATTCGTATTACTTATTTGCCCAAAAGTTGGCCCAATAACATACACACTGGAACTTATGCAATATCCATTGCTTGATTTACCTAATACATTGATAGATCTTCTAATTACAAATGCAGCAATGGACGTATTTCATTAGCTAACAACCAATGGGTGTAGGCATAACAATGAATCATTTGTGCGTAATGTACGGGATCAAGCAAAATACATTAGGTTCATAAATTGTCCGGATGTGTTGCGAGCTGTGATTAAAGCTACGTCAGCATAATAATACGATTTTGTTCCGCCTGTTTAGTGAATATGAATGGTTATTGAGTTAATGGGTGAACTTTCAGGACGTATGGTATACTTTGGGAAAGTATACCAAAAGTCTATTAGTACCCATACGTTTAAAATTCCGTGAGGGTCTCGGCAAATAACATATACTACCATAAAAACCGGACAAAGGTGCAATCTTCATCGCCTTTATCTAAGATGAGATCAACACATCGCTAATCGAAGTGGGTATACTGTTCGTTAAAAAAATTGTATGTACTTACTATAAAGCTTACTGGGTTCGTTTTTCATTGACTTGAATGTGCTCTGGCGGCTGAGAGTATGTCATGCTCACTTAAATATGGCGCTGGTGGTGGCGTGTGTATTGGATCATTAAGTTTCTTTCAAAATGGTTGAGCTGAATGGTGCTGAACCATACGTCATGTTCGTGAACGGGCGCCGTCAGTGGGCACTGGTCATTTCTTTGCTGCCACGGCTTATTTTAATTCCTGAATTATTTTTTATCTTTTTATTACGGACGCTTTTAACGTGCACTTCTTTCTACATCTTTCTCACGTGTATAATTTGAACATGAATGATGTAACCACTTTTATGTAACAAGATTTTGATTTAAAAGAGTGTCCATGGAGGTTCTTGCCAAGTTCTTCTCCATAGGTACCTACTACGCTTTGGAATGGGCAACTAGCTTCATCTTTCTGACTGACCGACCCCTTGACAATTCAAAAGTGCCTGTAATTGGTTTATTTGAAATAAATGCTTTGAGTTTGAGATTTTTGAATGATACTTTATAAAAATTACAGCAATCCTATTCTTGTTGCTTCTGTTAAACAGCATCCTTCATTCTTCAACATCACAAAAAGGTAACATATTCAAAACCCAATCAAATTCCAACACCCTCACCACCTACACTCCCTACATCTCCATCTTTTCCATATCCGATAACAAAGTAGTTTATGAATGAAAAATATTTCATATCTAAGTGCAATACTTCTCGCACTTGTGATTCAGAGTCAGTCGGTTCTACGTGAGCGGGGTTTACGCACTCACCTGTGCCGTGGATACAGGGAAACTGGAACGGCTGAACTCTGGAGCGTAGTGGCTATTGACCTGAATTATATTATAATTATTAAATTATTGATTTTATTAGGTATTTAGATTTTAGGGATTTTGAACGTAGGTTATTTTACGTTAGTTCTTTTAATTTTAAATATTACAATACTTACCCCAAGAATTATCACACAAATATATTAATAATGTCTTACAACTAAGTAAATACACAATCATGTGCGAGATGAGTATTCAGTAGTAGTAGTCTTTGCGCTGCAGAGGGACAATCATAGACTTTTATTATATTTCTCCGCTTGTTCATTCTAGGACCACAGGCTCACAGGTGCTTACCTACATACATTCAGTGCTCAAGAAGAACATTTGCAAAATCTACGCTATAAATTGAAAATTATAATTATCAATAGGTACCTCTTTTCTAAAAATTATAAATCCCTTCCAGCAAAATAGGTCCAAGTGAGCCGTCTCATTTGTTTTGCACGACGCACGTAATAACGCGATCAAAACGTATGAGAATTTTGACAGCGATGCGTGATGTGAACGCTTAAACTGTAAGGGAGAATTTATTTGGAGTGAATCGTCAGCCCTGGAACACTCAGAGATGTTTGAGGAACTGTTGACCTTGAGGTGTCATCGGTGGCAGTTATTGAGGAAGTGGGATATTATTTTTGGGACGACATTTTTATAAGGACCCATATTAGGAGGCATATCAGAATTGAGAATGATTTCCTTTTGGAGGGCAACAGATAAATCTACGAATGGTGAAAACTGTATGGTGTGTGATAGAAGATATTATGCCTTGTAAAGCTTTTACTAAGATGTTGATCTAATCTAAACTTAATATTAATAAGAGAAAATATTACATTTTTTGTATGTTTGTTTGTTACGCTTTCACGCTAAAACGGCTGAACTGATTTGGATGAAATTTGACACATGAGTAGACCACGACCTGGATTAGGACAAAGGATACTTTAAGGATATTCTCACGAGATCGAGATTTATGCGGTTGAAACCACAGGGTGCCGCTAGTCTTAGACATATAGAAACAAAGGCAGAAGGTTGAAAGGGTAGCTTTTCAGGACTCAGAACTTAATTACGAAACAACCAAGTATTTAATTTTTAATTCCTCCCTTGTTACAAATTTAAATGAGACAATAGGTCTCACACACAGGATACCTTTTAAACCTACATTGTGAACCTATGTCTGCGTCTTTTTGCGTCTCTAATAACGTTCCCCAAATACTAATTCATTTGTGAGTTCTGTTGGGACTCTAAAATAATAATAATTAGTACTCTTTGAAGTGGTCACAGTTCTAGTCAGGGATTTCAGACTGAAACGCTACTTCATTTAATTACTCTTCGTGGTAATAAGTTATTACTAAATCCTAGTGCTCTGTGAGGCACTAATTTATTATACTAATGACAGATGTTTGCGAGGGAAAAACATTTAGTAAATGTTGGTACAGTCAGACACAAAAATATGTATTTGTCGCAGATGGATTGTCGAAACCAGTTTTACATAAGCTCTAAACGTTGACCCGCTGCATTGATAAATGCAAGGCGTTTAGATAGATAGATAGATAATACGGGCTGGTGTCCGCAACTCCACGTCAATGCGCGTATTTTGCGTACGGGTGGGAAAATCGGTTATTCGATCCACCCCAGCTCCTCGAGAAAGGCCAGCAACGCCTTGGTGTTGCTGACAATCTCACGTAGGGTACCTGGGTTGCCGAAGTACTTTGCCCTGTATGTGGTGACCACCGGGCAGCTTAGAAGCACATGGGCTGCTGTCTCGTCCTCCTCCATGCAGGCCCTGCACAGCGGACTGTCCGTGACTCCTAATACAAAGAGGTGTTTATTAAATGATCCGTGACCAGTTACAGCTGCTGTGACTGTACGCAGCTGTTGCTTGGTTAGTCGGAGAACCTGTTTCGTGAAGCGGCCATCGATTGTGGGGAGTGCTTCCCTAGCCTGCCTGCACTCACGTTGGTCCACCCATAGTTTGTGATGTTGGTCCCTGGTGCGTTTCCTTACCAGAGTGCGTATGAACCCGAAGGGGAGTGGCACGATGGGTTCGGGACCCACTGGTACAGCGTTCGACCCCCTTCTGGCAAGTTCGTCGGCTGCATCGTTGCCTATGCAAGGCGTTTATGCAATTCCGCATGTTAAGGTTCAGTAATTATGGAAAATCGCTAAACGTTATTCAGCTGTTTTAAATACCGGAGCTGTTTTGTAAAACGGCTAACGGTTATGTAAAACAGCGGATTCGACAATCCATCTGCGACATATACAACGAAAATTCATTTAACAGTCTACATTCTTTGTTCCAAAATATTGTACCAATGTCAATATTTGCCTTGTTACTGGTGACCTGTAATACAGGTTTTTCTAAAACCTACTTCAGGCACCAGCTCTCACAATGTGAATTTATATAATTTGTTCAAAACTGTTAAGTGCTACAAAACCATTGTGAGAGAAAATAAATAAAAACTTATTATTACTTATAACTGTATGTATCAAAAATTATTCAGCCAGAGTTTTTAATTTAATACGCATATTTGGAATGCAATTTTGCAATTCAATTACTTAGGATTTTAGAATTACCGAAATATATATAAAAAAAAAAGTAGTGGTCTTTTCGGAATTTTATTATATCGTGGTTTAACCCAATTGCGTTTTCCTTCCGTCAGAGTACTAATCAAATAGTTAATAAACATAATTATATCCAAAAATGTTTATCCATACTCAGGGTGTGGCGTAAATAATGGATAACCCTGAAACTGGCGATCGGGCAGATTATTATTTATCATTTACCCCACTTATATCTCCCTAAATGCCCATAGATGACCAAATTATTGATATTTTTGATATTTTAAATAAAAATCGTACTTACTCTTACAAAATCAGCTGCCATTTCTACAATTGGTGACTTGATCTTGTTTTGTTTTTTTTATGTCACTCCTCAATATTTGTTTTATCAGACCAGTATCAAGATTTTTTATTATAATCTAAGATAACATTGGAAAAAATACTTATTCTTAAATGTTAAAATTTTTTCTACGGAATTATGCAATTATGGGCCCCTTTATAGAAAAAAAAATGTACGCGTATATAGGCGATATAAGTGGGGTAAATGATAGGTGATAATCTGGCTAATTGACAGTTTCAGGGTTGTCCATTATTTACTCCACACCCTGTATTCTGTAATAGTGTAATAAATGGTTACGAAAAAGCCACCAATTTATTTTGTTATCGGCATAACACGTACCAGGCAAACATATCGCGTTAGAGCTACACGATGTAAAACGAAACGAGCTTAAAACGAAAACACTCAATATAAGGTGGTTCTATTGACATTTGCAATGACACAGTTGGTTTAGCACCCTGACATCACTAACCCCTTTCTAAAGGTCGCTGTGAATAGGGAGCATATTTATGAAGCTAGTCCTTATTTACGACAAGCATTATCCGAATTCGCGCAAACCAGGGAAGCATGTACAGCAAAACTGGAACCCGACTACGGAAAAATAAAAGTGATCTAAGAAGTTCGGGTCAAGAAAATATTTCAGACCGAAATCAAGACATAGGTACAAAAATGGTCAAGATGAAGCTGTAGTCGCATGCCATTATAATTTTGTAGGTGTTCCTGGCACCCACGTGGTATACAGGCATTTTTTTGTATACAGGCACTTTTTTTTGATACTAAACATGCCGTGATAATTTGTTTCGTGGTCAGAAATTGATGTGTAAAGTCTACCATATTAAATTTAGGGTGCATTTATATAGCCTATGTCACCCGGACTATCATTACAAATCTATTGATACCGTATTCATGAAAATGGGTCCATTAGTTTAGGCGCTACAGTGCAACACACGTAAATACTAACATACTTACATACACACTTACATTCAGAGACTAGAGCTAAAATCATAATCCTTCCTTTTGGCTTTGCCGTAGTAGGGTAAAAAGGGAGGAGGCCAATACTCAGCAGGGAGAACAAGGCTGCCGATGATGATAATGATTAGCCGGATTATTAAGACACGCAAATTGATGGGCTTATATTTTGGTGGATTATGTTAATTGCTTCAATGTTTTAACCAGTCTTTTGGCGAATTTCTGGTAAAATTTTGTCATAGCTAGCTATTTTTAGATTGATGTATGACTTGATAAAGTTAACATGTGTTTTTTCAAAGTTGGAATTGTATCGCTTTGTCGTATTTCGGTAAAGAATAGACCTTCCCACGCCTTTTCTGTAAGTGACGTCATTCAAGATAGAAGCTACTATCGTCACGCAAATTATTGAATAATATCAAATGGAGGAAACCGATCCTTACGTTGGTAATACAAATAATGTAGTACCTGAGTAGTTTTGATAGAACTACGTAAATACACACAACAGGAAAGGTAAGTAGGAAGATATAATTCAAGATTGCCTTGAAAGCGAGGAAGGAATTGGCTTTTCCCAGAAGTAGACAGTTGTATAATATTCAAAGGATTATTCATAGAAAATGGATACTCAAATCCTTACTTCTATACTACTCTGTCTGCCTGACTTTCTGCTATCTTTTCGCGCCTAAACGACTAATCTGATCGTCTGAATTCTGGAGAAGGTGAAGGTGAATAGGTTACAGCCAGCTTGGTGAAAGGTATACACAAATGATGAAATACCAAATACACGCCGACAACAGCTAGTCTCAGATAAATAATACTAAAAAGATGGTGAACATGAAAGAAAAAAAAAACAAGAACCTAAACATACAAACAAGCAAAGATATTGGAGAAGGATACAATAAAGAGTATTCCGCTTGCGTTACCGATTTACTCAAATAAAAACGTAAAGGCATAATCGATGGGTACTCTTCATACGTTCAAAGCGACGAAATGCTCGCAGTCAACGAACTGTGTAAACTTCTTTGATCCGCGACGCTATAGTTCGTAACTCTAGTGTTCTTTCATATTTGTTCTTGCTTTTACATGTTTTGTATTGAACGATTTTGAAGAAGAAAATGTGTTTAATGGAATATCTACGCGTGGAAGTTCTAGATAGTGAAGTGGGAACCGTTGATAGCTTCTGGACTGTATAATGCGTGGAAAAAAATTGATTTTGATGATCAGTCTTTTAAGCTATCAAGCTCAAGCCGGCTATCAGGGTGGTATAACTTGATAGTTTACTCATCCTGATTAGCACCACCTACCTGGTGCGACGTAACCAAAGTGTACCTACTAGCTATTTATTACACAAACTTCACTGACGAAATTGTAATAGAAATAGTTACAGCAAGCAGTAAGTAAAATGGTTCTGCGAGTTTCAAATTAACATCTGTTGAAATGAAATTACTCAGGTTTAACCTTAGCAATTTTATTGTAACCTGTATCTCTACACACTGGAATTCTAAACTTATAGCAATGATAATAAAGTCTGCCTTCATGAAACAAAACACTAGTTTGCCTTATGAGATTCTGATGAACCCGTACAACCATTTACTAAAACAACAAAAAAAATGAAACAACTCGAAAATTCTAAAACCCACATCACAAAACCATAAATGTCACTAAATAATTAAATTTACGCTCTAAAAATGTAATTTACTTGGCACAGGTGACAGAGTACGCAACAAAACCCCGTCAACGCAACACTTGTACACAAAATTATTCACTCCGCTCACTTCATTTGTTCATTCGTTCCCCCTGACGTACAAATTGTATTCGTAAGCTTAAATTATTGCGTTACGGCGTCCCGAATACGAAATTATAATTACTGTGCTTACTGGCTGTTGCCTAACTCACACTGGCTGCGCCTTCAAAACATCCTGTATACGAAAATGTGAATATAGTCACCCTGAAGCATTAAGAAGACATTTTGTACTGAAGGTAGCTGTGTATTGAAAATATTGACAGGATTAACTTAAGGTTTTTGAATCTCATAGGGTAGAAAAATTGTATGGTCTAAAAAACAATTTTTTAGGGATCTCTGTTCTGGATGATGTTGTCTTTAAGTACTAAATTCTAGTTTCACGACCAAAGTGGAAGGTGCTGGTCATGATCATCAACCCATTTAGCCAGATGGATGAAACAATGTCATGCGTTTATGACTGACAGTATAGCTTTCCCTTTTTGTTCACAACTTAAACTACCATCTAGATAGAACCACCTAAATGTGCACTAAATTAAATTTTCTGCGCTTTCTGCACATAATGTTTGAAATAAAATTGTCGTCTGTGTGAGACAGACATGTTCCGTGGCTTATTTGTGTGTAGCAGAAAATTGTCGACTCTTTAGAACCCTATTTCAGTTTCTTATTGTAAAAGGCAATATTTTATTGTTACTAATATTTCGTGCTTTATATTAACTACCATATACAATATTTCACTTAGTAGTGTTGGGTTTTTCGTAGTGGTAACTTTATTGTTGGAGTAAGGTATTCAAATCAAGATTGTGTGTTTTTGGTTTTTGTGCTATAAAGGATCACTTTCGTGAAGAAAATGGTTAGCAATACATGCGCCTGAAACAATGTGAATACATTTCTATGATATATTTTTATTAGGCACACGACATATTTTTTTTTAATCTTTACAAGACTTGTTGAGAGCAAGTGATAAAAACTGTAATTTTGGTGTCCTGCAATGACACATCCATGGCTGCTCATGTTATAGCAAAATAAAATCACAATGGCCACTGATCTATTACGCCTAATATACAACAGTAAATAATAATTATTCATCATATTAATAACGAAATTATTGACACTATTACAATAGTAAAACAGAATGTTAAATTACCACATAGACCGGGTATTCAACATTAAACAATAAGTGAAACCAATGAAACAATGTGTAACAGACTCCATTCAACCGGCATCGGCAGTTACACAGTAAACACGATTAATATAATAATATTAATATCAAACCAATATGCGAGCGTGCTTAACATAATCAATATAGGTTATAATCATTACCGTGTTGCTTTGAGCAATTAAATTCCGTAACGTTACATCTGTCAGTGATCGCTACTGAATCTATCTTAGCTATCATAATATCTTACTTGTATCCTAACAATTAGGCTATTATTTCGTAGTAGTTGAAATTAAGGCTATGAATTTCTATCGACAGATCAAAACCCCGATTTTTTTTTGCTCTGAGAGTCAAACCTTATCTATATATTTTTTTAAAATTTTTACAGCTTTAAGAAAGCTTACAGACTAATACACGTAGGGTAACAAAAAAAATATCAACTGACAATAATTGCTAATTACAAGCTTCCACATATAAAGTACAATGTAATAAAAAACAAAAGTAAAAAAAAACATTCACCCGTTAAATTATTACTATTAGGTACTCAAGATTTTCCTAATTCTTATCGAACTCGTGCAAAATAAATCGATTTCTAAATACGGTGGCAGATTGTTAAATAATATCGAACTGCATATACAAAAAGCGTTACGCCTATAATTCGTTTTTGTAAACGGTACTTGTAATAATGGTCGTAATCTTAGGTTATTTTGATATATGATTTTTGTTAAATGGGGGTCAATCGCCTCGAGGGAAGCCAGTATTCGCCGAGCTGGTCTAAATTGACGATAATTCTGATGTAGCGTAAGTCGTAAGAGCTGTAAATTAGTAATGTGAATCGTGAAGTAAACAAAAGTAATGTGAAAGTATAATTTATGTCGGCCAATTTATACCAATGCTGAGCAATTTCCATGGGGATAATATTTTTATAATCTGTTCAGGAAAATGTTTAAATCAAGTAACGACTCATCATACAGATCTTCCTGCCCATGTACCATGTTACTTGGGCGGCACTACCCGTTTTCTTTTTCCATTCATTTTCACGACTGTGATGGCAAATCTTGCAAGCACGTTTTTACCAGCTTTTTTTATAGTTTTTGAGTCTATTTGTTTTAATTGCTGAATGGGCCTGCTCTTGACTTCAAGCACGCCTGATGGAAATCGATGTATGAGGTCTATGAGGGAACGAGCGTGCTCAAAAGATGCCTCTTCATACTATTGAGGCAATCGGCGCGTTTTCAGTATCACAATATTTTTGCCAAATAATTTAATATTCATTCTTGTCTAGTCCAGTTCAAGAGACCTATTCTTAGTGCAACCAAGAGCCCAATTCTTAGTCTGGAACTCCACGACTCACACAAGTGTTTCACGTAATATAAAAGCGGAATGAGTGTTGAGTACACGCGCGTAAATCGTTTCAAATGAGTGCTTCATGAGTGCAGATAAATTACATTAAATCTGAGAGTTACGTGCCGGAAAATTCACCAATGTTTCACCCGGGATAAGGGTGACAATGAGCTTTTGGTGGCAGATAAATTTATTTGGATATTTCGTTTTGTTAATTGAATTTTGTTGGAAGATGCGAAATTAAATCAAGATAATCCGTGAACAATGTTTTAAATATTTTTTACTTTACGGAATCATATTATTTTTGTTTGTTTCTATGCGTCGTTATGCTGTACGCATAAGTTTTTTTAAGGGACTTAATTTTACTCCTGACTTTTTATGTTGATTCATAGATATTTACGTCTGTTTCATAAAAGGAAATAAAACAATTTAGACAGACATTGGGCAGCTTAAACCCTTGTAACATCTTGTTGCAATATCACACTAGGCTTGCAGATTAGGTCTACGTCCTTTAGGCCCGTGCGTCGTAATATTTTATAGAGGCTCAACGTATACCGCCATGACACTGACGTATTTTGTAGTGTAATAAATTTTCAAACATTAAAACAGATATTCCAAAGGGTTAAACTTAATTTCTAATGCCAAAGTGGAACTAAGAACTTCGATGTTTCATGAAATGGCTGTTTATTAAACCCCTTTCAGGAAAAAATGCCAAAAATCTACTAACCAATATCTAGGTCACCACTTACTAAAACAAGATTTTTTACTTTATTCATAAAAACCTGTATCGCACTACCAATCGCCGTTTTTACAAGGCAAACAGAAAACATAATTACAACTTAGATACTTCGTAACAAAAAAAAAAAAGCGAAGTTTCGAGAAAGTCCGCGTTCGCAATAAAAGTAAGTACACCGTACATAACAAGTACTTGCTTTCTGTAGTTACTTTAAGTATCTACTCAACAAGAATTATGAGGAGGTACGTGTGTCTCGGACTTTTTATTGAATTAAATTTACGTACTAATGAGTTTAGGCTGTGTATGTTTGTATGTATCCATTACTAATTTGTGTGCCCCGTTGTTCTCTTGGTTGTCAGCACAACTGCTAAGCGTCGGGTCCTGTGTTCTATTACCAGGTCGGGCAAAGTGTTATTGGGTTTTTCCATTAGGAATTTCTTAGTTGCAGCCCGGAGCTTGGAAGTTGGCGGTGTGATACCCCCGTGCCTCGGAAAGCACGACAAGCCGTTGGTTCTGCGCCCGGTCTCTCTCTGGTTGTGTCGGATTGCCGTCCTAACGGACTATGAAAGTGAGGGAAGAAATAGTGCACCTGTGTCTGTGTCTGCGCACACACTCGTGCTAGTGCACGAGTGTGTGCGCAGACACAGGTGCACTATGCTGCGCTGAAGGCTAGTCTCCGTTGAGATTGGCCGCCATGGCCGAAATACGGTCTGGTGGACTATACATATTCTTAATTTGTTGACACGGTGTAGGCACATAAACAACAATGTTTTTTTAATTAATAGGTCATTCATATTTGTCTCACACACACGGCTTAGCCGTCGAACGTGATGGGTCAGTGGTTAAGACTTCGCCTCTCATCTACGAAGGTCGGTTCAAACCCTTGCAAGTACCAATGTGACTTTTCAATTCATATGTACAGTCAGCATCAAAAGTTGATGACCACATTTAGATTTTCAAAATCGCTGTACACCGTATTATACCTAAATCGCTCAACATGACAAGCGCCAGAAATGAATGATTATCATAAAAGGGCATAAGTAGGTGACCATCACTTTTCAAAAGTCGCTAAACAAAGTTCTAGTAAAAAAAGCATAACATTCTTCGTCTCTAAAGTCTCTGAACAAATTTTTGACAAAAATAGCATACCATCGTTTATCTCTAAAGTCCCTGAACAAAATGAAGTGTTTTTTGGGTTTAATATGTGTGTGTATTTTTTTACGGTAGGTATGTGTTATTTTACAATGAAAATAACGCCCTGCTAGTTTCCAATGTATTATTTGCATATAAATAGAACTGTAAACGCAACGCGTTCTTACCTTTTACACAGTTTTCACATAATTGTAAAAAGTTAATTAAACAGATTTTTTTAATATAGGTCGGATTAAATGATAAAAATTGAAAACCACGAAATATGACACTAAATTGCGACGTTGCCACTCATAAGGTATAAAAGCTCTTAAGTAGAAATATTCTTTTTACATTCAAGGGTAAACAGTTTTTCAAATACCCACAACTATGTTTCCCAAATAATTGAATTAAAACGGAACCGTTCCGTTCGTCCGTACGTTCCGTTTTAATTCAATTAATCAAACCAAAAAAAAAAACATACATACGCTAACGCTAACGTACATATAAATGTATACAGATTAGGTTCTAATTCAATCGAACTACAAAAATCATAAACTAAGTCGACGGTATGAATTTGAACAGAATCAGCGTGATTTTTGATAGTGAGTCTTATAGCTATACAAATAAGTTTACTATTCAATCGTAATATAGAAAGCTTAGATGACGTCGACGGAATAATTTTTAAGCGGAATATGCTTATCTTTATAATCGTGCTTGCGAGCTTATTTTGAAAAATAGGCTTAAAAATGTGCTTGCCGCTTGAACACCCACTTCTAATATTTCTCATTGATACTATGAAAAAAAAAACAAAATTATTTTGGAAAGTTAAATTCGTTTGCATCCATTTTTTTTTTTTTACATGATTTGCTTTGGATAGGACATGATTGGATTTATAACTCTGAAGATAGTAACGAGCACTTTTTTAGTTTGCAGTTCATCTACTTTTGATAGTATAAGTTTACACGCTACGTATCCGAAACAAAGTAATGTTCAGTAACTTTTGTTATTTATGATGTTACGTTATTTTTGGACGTTGCCGTGATTACACTAGATAACTAAAACAAGCATTTTATATTGTTCAGTGACTTTTGTTATTTATGATGTTAAGTTATTTTTGGACGTTGCCGTGATTACACTAGATGGTCAGTGGGTCGTCTTTAAATAACCAAAACAAGCATTTTATATTGTTGAGTGACTTTTGTAAAACTGAATGTTATGATGTTTTCGGATATTATGACGATCAGCAATTTTTGACAAAATGGTGTTCAGTGACCTTTGACTTTAATAATGTTCATTCAATACTGGCGCCCTATCTTGTTGAGCGATTTATGGGTGATGTACAGTGATTTTGAAAATCTGAATGTGATCATCGACTTTTGATGCTGACTGTACCTATTTTCTGAATTTATCGTCGACATTACAGAGATTGGTAAAGTAAAACATAGTGGGGAAACCTGGCCTTTTGAAATGCCACCCGTCTTGAGCAAGCGTGGTGGTCAATGGTCGGGTCCTTGGGTATTAGGCTGGTAGTATTTTATAAAAACTCACCTCAAACTTAAAGCATTTATTTCAAATAAACGAATTACAGGCACTTTTGAATTGTCAAGGGATCGGTCGGTCAGAAAGATGAAGCTTATTGCCCATTCCAAAGCGCAGTACGTACCTATGGAGAAGAACGGGCAAGAAACTCCATGGACACTCTTTTAAATCAAAATATTGTTACAAAAAACTCTTTTAAACACGCACACTCTTTTAAATCAAAATATTGTTACAAAAAACTCTTTTAAACACGCACATTCTTTTAAATCAAAATATTGTTACAAAAAACTCCTTTAAACACACACACTCTTTTAAATCAAAATATTGTTACAAAAAAGTGGTTACAACATTCATGTCGAAATTATACATGTGAGAACGATGTACACGACTAAGCAGGCTATGCAGCTTAATTTGATAATACTAGGGTGTGAATATCAACAAGAGGACTAGGATATAGCAGTGCTTATAACATTGGCCACCTACAGTGATTCAAGTTGCAATCCCACCTCGGCGACCATCGTTGTCAAAACAGATTTAGACTGAGATAAAAATACAAGAATGGACCATCTGGTGATCAAGACTTTTGTCTCCTATTAAGAACAACTCGTGCCTTGGTTATCTTACCCTTCATCACCTGTCTAGCCTTCCAGCCTTCCTTATGTTGAGGTGGGCTTCCAGTCAAGTCATGTAGCGACTACCTATCTGACCTCCACAACCCAGTTACTGGGTTATACGATACGTCTTGGTAAGTTTTTAAACTTTCGGGCTTCTGGCGACCCGTCACGACTGTCAAAGATCCACGAATGACAGAAATTTACGTGCTTTCCGTGGCACGAATACGTTACCCTTCTACATAGTATATACGCAATATTAAGATTATTAAGGTTCTCTACCAAGATAGGATCTATGTTATTCGGAACGAGGCTGAAGCGAATTCTCCACAATAATGCAATATCGTGTCTCGGTGCTATATTAGTACTGCTTTAGGTATACATGACACGATACTAGTTTTCAAGCTTCAGTTTCATAATGCACTGCATCAAAATGTTCAATCTCTTCGGAGTAAACTAAACTAAATTTACACAAAATTAACTACAAATTATGAATCGATCTGTCTATAATTGACGTTTACAGCACAGAATAAGCTACTTCTTTCTGTGTTTGTGCTAACGCGCAAATAGACAAAACTCAACTGTAATAATAACATTTCAAAGAGTTGAGGAAACACATTTTACTAGCTTACACATTATAGGAAAATGGCTGCATAAATAAAATTTTAGGTACTTACTCAGGCTTAAAAAAAGTTGCATCATCCATTTTAGTTTCTCGGTTTATTCCATCAGAAACTGATTCAGAAAAATATCTAGTAACTCCCAACTCGATTCTTATTACACACTTTATACAGGTATATACCTAACGTCTCAGGAGGATAGGAGAGCGTCGATAGACCGACTAATTCAATCAGATGATATCTATTCACAGATCCAATTTACGTAAGAGACCCCAATAGTGGGAATCGGTTACTATTACGAAGATATTTTGGGCAGGTATAAGGAAAAGAAGTTATTTTTTTGTTGTTTGCGGAATTAGATGGTAACGTCAGTAAAAGATGAGATTGATAGTTTTTATGCCTGATCGAAGCTACTGGTAACTTGGTAAGTAAATACAAAACATAACTGAATAATACTGAATACAAAAAATAAATAATGACATTGTGTTATTTTGTGACGAAATTGGAAAGGACTTAGGGCACTTGTTGACAGATGAATATCCCGGACACTCAATAATTAATTACTGTATGCCTGGTTGTTCGCTATTTGATATCATGAATGAAATTATTAAATGTAACTTTAAGCAGGAAACAACATTATTGATTTTTATGGGAAATAGGGGAAATGTGAACAAAGGAGAATTGCTCCAATATCATAGAACATTGTGCAACCTTAGTTTAAGGAAAATTGTGTTGTTTACTTTCCCCTATAGTAACAGTTTGCCACAGGAAGAAAATACCTTAAGATTTGACATTAACATGACATTGCACAATTTGACTTATAATGACAATCTGTTCCATTTAGTTGACACTAACAATTATGTTGGTAATAATTTGTATTTGACAAAAGATAGATACAATATTGTTAAGTACTATCTTTCTAACTATCACAAAAGACAGATAGCTGTGTCGCTATCATATTATTTTGCTATTTCAGCCAAAAATTTGGCTAAACAACTTGCTTCTTTTGAGCAATGCAATGACCTTTTTAATTATTCTGCCAATAATTTGGTCAAAATTAATGACAATGGTCATCATTTAAATTAGAAATTAAGACAAAAGAGTCAGTCTCTTGCAAAAATATAACTAAGGCAAATAATAAATCATATGAAAGTGTACAAAAAGTAAATAGTATCAACCTGGTGCATCAAAACATTCAAGGGTTTTTGAACAAAGATTTAGAAGTAGAGTTATTCCTGAATTGTAGCAATATAGATATTCTTTGTATGACAGAACATTGGCTTAAAAGCCACCAGTTCATGTTCAATTTTAGTAATCACCAGGTTGGTAGTTCGTTCAGCAGAGTAAATGCTGTACATGGTGGCTCTTTAATTCTAGTAAATAAACAGCTTAAATTTAAAGACCGCAAGGATATTGTGAGCCTCTCTGTTGAGCGGACAATTGAAATAGCCTGTGTAGAATTGGAGCAGCTCATTATATTAAGTGTGTACAGACCACCTTCAGGATTGTATGATTGTTTTGAAAAGGTTATGGATGAAGTGTTGCACAAAATCTGTAATTCAAACAAATCTGTCATCACTTGTGGTGATTTTAATGTTAATTTGCTAGAGAATTCTGGGTTAAGTACTAAAATTATAAGTCTATTTCAGTCATACAATCTTGCTAACCAATTCTTGGAGCCCACTAGAATAACTTCCACTAGTGCCACATGCCTAGATAACATTTATACAGATGTTATACCAACCCACAAAGAAATTATTAACTTGATAGACTCAGATCATTGCGGACAATTGATTACTATTTCTAATTTAAACAAAAGAGTTACTAAAAAAGATATCACTGCTAACCCTAAAACTACTAATCGCTTGGAAACATTTAAATCTAAACTTTTAAATAAATTACCACTTCTGTTGACTAATGATGACCCTAATCAACAATATAATGATTTTTTTAAAATATATTGCACACAATTCAATACCACATTCATTCCAAAGACGTTCTCAGTTAATAGTAATGCTTCCTTCAGTGACTGGGCCACCATTGGTATACATACAAGTAGGAAAAGACTTTATGAATTGTATGATGAACAGGCATGTATAAACACTGCTGAATTTAATTTATATGTCAAGAATTATTCAAAATTATTTAAAAAAGTTTGTAGTATAGCCAAGTCACGTTATTTGAGTTCAAAAATTAAAAATAGTGGTAATGTAATTAAAATGACATGGAGTATCATTAATAGCGAAACGGGAAGGTCATGCAACCGATGTAGTGACTACAGCCTAGCTATTGATGACAATATAATTAAATCAGATTCTCAAGTCGCCGCGGCCTTTGAAAATTTCTTTGCAGAGATTCCCGTATCGACTACTAAATCTCTTAACTCTTCACCCACTGCTTCAGAGTCTTTACTTAAAGAAAACGTTCCAGTTTGTGATTCTGAATTTTATTTCCAATATGTCACGTGTAAAGATATAATTATAACCTTTCACACGTTAAATGTTAAAAAGACCGCAGATCTATGGGGTAATTCTGTGGACGTTGTTAAGTCGATTATAAACATTGTAGCACCAACTTTAGCTGTTATTTTTAATAATTGTATTGACCGTGGTGAGTTTCCTGATCTTATGAAAAGCAGTAAAATAATACCGTTGTTTAAATCGGGTAGTACATCAGACCCTACTAATTATAGACCTATATCAGTGCTACCTACCTTTAGTAAAATTTTTGAAAAGCTTATTCTAAATCAAATGCAAAGATTTTTCAACGTACATAAATTACTGCATAACAAACAGCTCGGTTTTACAAGGGGTCGTTCAACTACCGATGCCGGAGTTGAACTTCTAGGGCATGTATATAATGCATGGGAGGACAAATGCGATGCGTTGGGCATCTTTTGCGATTTGTCCAAGGCATTCGATTGTGTTCTTCATGAAACATTAATCAGGAAACTGCACCACTACGGAATCCGGAACGCCTCTCTGGATCTTCTTACTTCTTATTTAAGTGATAGGATTCAGAGAGTTGATGTTAACGGGAAAAGATCTCCCGGATCGGTAGTAAGAATGGGGGTCCCTCAAGGCTCAATTCTAGGTCCATTTTTATTTCTTATTTATATAAATGACTTGCCTTACCTCATAAAGGATAAACATGATATAGTGCTGTTTGCAGACGACACTTCACTTTTATTTAAACTCAAACGTCAGCAGCTGGTTACTGACAATGTAAATAGCGCCCTCGCAAAAGTAGTTAACTGGTTTAACGTTAATAACCTTCTTCTTAACGAGAAAAAAACTAAATGTATTAAGTTTACGTTACCACATGTTAGACAGGTAGAAACAAGTGTTCTCATAAAGGGGGAAGAGTTGAAACCCGAAAATACCACAGTATTCTTAGGCATAACTTTAGACGCCAAGCTGCGATGGGGCCCCCATATAGATAAAATGTCAAAAAAGCTTAGCTCTGCAGCATACGCTGTTAGAAAAATTCGTGGTTTAACAGATTTAGAGACAGCCCGTTTAGTATACTTCAGTTATTTTCATAGTGTAATGTCGTACGGTATTCTGCTGTGGGGAAATGCCGCCGATATTCAGACGATTTTTGTTTTACAAAAAAGGGCAATTCGTTCAATTTATAAATTAAGTCCCAGACACTCCCTCAGAGAAAAATTTAAAGAGATTAATATAATGACTGTGCCTTCTCAGTATATTTATGAAAATCTTTTGTATGCACATAAAAATATTAATCTGTTTAAAAAATACAGTGATATCCATAGTATAAATACTAGGAACAAACACAAATTTGTTGTTCCTACAACCAGGCTCAAGAAAATAGGTGGCTCGTTTAGATGTCAATGTATACATTTTTATAATAAACTTCCTAGCCACATTCAAGAACTAAGCCTTAATAAATTCAAATCTTTTATAAAAAGGAAACTATGCCAGAAAGCCTATTATACTGTCAAATACTTTATTGAGGACAAAAAGGCTTGGGAGTGAGCTGTTCCAATAAATTTACACAGGGAACGTTGATTTATTTTTTTTGCTAACTATTGTACTTTTAATCTTTGCTATAAGTATCTATAACGTTTTACATATACAATGACATGAATATTTACTGTATAAAGTATTATATTATTTTAATTGTTGTGAATGGGAGGACTATGTGGGTCATTGTTCCAGTTTGAATCATGTTCTGGCAGTTTGAGTAGTTTATGTGGCCTACCCAAATGTCCTTTCTTTGGTATTGTTCGTCGAATCGTTGAGCTCCTTAAGTTCTGAGTCGAGCTGCACGGTTACTGACAAATGCGTGCACTGTCTGGACAGGTCCACTCAATCTGTGTGGTTCTTTTCTCAAAAGTCCATTTCAGACACCAATCTGCATGGTCCTCAATGATTATGTCCGGATTTTATATACACATTGACATTAATGAATTTTATATACATATACTATGACAAGAGTATTTACTTTGTAAAGTATTATGCTATTATTTTAACTATTGTGAATGTGAGAACTATGTTGGTCATTGCTTTTTTTTTTTGTATTTTTACTCTTAGTGTAATCATGATCTGGCAGTTTGAGTAACTTGTGCGGCCTACTCAAATGTCCTTTCTTTGGTATTGTTCGTCGAATCGTTGAGCTCCTTAAGTTCTGAGTTGAGCTGCACGATTGCTGACAATTGCGTGCACTGACTGGACAGGTCCACTCAATCTGTGGGGTTCTTTCCTCAAAAGACCATTTCAGACACCGATCTACATAGCCTTCACATGATCTGACCAAGATTCTGTCTGGACTTTAAAAGAGACTGTGACCTCTGAGTTTGTTTCGGCCTTTCTTCTCAGAGTAGTCAGATAGGAAACGCCGACCTCATCTAGTTTAAAAAAAAATATGATTGACGTGTAAAAGTGTTTGTAAAAACCTACTTACAGAAATAAAATCATTTATCATTTAACAATAAAAAAACTATACGCATTTGTTTAGCTTCAAACGCTCTTTTAAAGCCCATACAGGGTGTGAACTCAAAGCTATTAAACGAGTCGTAATCCTCATAAAATATCAGGCTGTAAACGTCAAGTTAAACTCGTATTTACAACTGAAGTCATAACAATCCTTAAATCCTGGGAAAATGCTAATGTTGATGCCAGATACTAAGTTTAAGACTATGGATAGATACCGAAAAGATTATATAGGTAGGTGCTGAGGGCAGCTAATTTGTGTTTTTAGCCGAGAGTTTTTATAGACATTATATTCTTATGGCATCCCGAGATGAAAAGTTTCCTTAAGGAAGACGACGAACACTCAAGTGTCGTTCTGCGGTTTCTATCTGCCTCATTGCAAAATGGCTAGAATTTATGAGTGTATATTGTAATGCACCTCCAAAAATATTCCAATTTTACTACATATAAACAAAATACTCTCTAGACCTTACAAAAAAACATAATAGCTGTCTCCAAAAAACTCTAGTGCAAACTGACTTTGCATATTTGCGCCGTTTCAAAGCCCAGGTCGATTTAACAACATTCAACAATATTCAATATTTAGGTCGATAATATTATATGTTTGAAAATAATAATCACGTAATAAGTTAAGTTAGGTTAAAATTGCTGATAAGTCTGAAAGACTAGATTGTAATTAATTATTAAGAGCAGTGGGAACATTATAGACTGAATAATTATGTATGTTTTTATAGACGAATCACAGTAAGCACCTCGCTTCCATATTTTGGTTTTACAGGTTGTGTATCTAAAATAAAGTCATAAATGACATTATTATTATTTTGTGTGCTGCCCCTGAATACACGTGTAAAAGCATAAACCGTGGCGTAACAAAATAACGATGTCGGTATTCCATTTTATGTCATAGAGGCGAACATATAGATATTTGTTCGGACACCGCAGGAAATTCTATAGACACACATTTTAGAAGTACATAAAGCCTGACCAAAGCCGTTAGGTGTACCTGCCACATAGAACGTGTACTACCATCGTGCGTCCAACGTATCAAGTGACAAACACTTACCATACGGCTGCCGTTCGATTTATACCTCTCACTATGGCCTGCACTCGAA
Source organism: Brachylomia viminalis (assembly GCA_937001585.2). Classification (NCBI taxonomy): domain Eukaryota; kingdom Metazoa; phylum Arthropoda; class Insecta; order Lepidoptera; family Noctuidae; genus Brachylomia; species Brachylomia viminalis. The sequence goes on along the minus strand of OW443299.2, from coordinate 4,551,061 downwards.
CTCGATCATAGATTAAGATAAATGTATGGAAGCGAAACTCGTGTATGATCTTTTCTAAAAGTATCAGATGAAAGTGAGTTTAACCATGTTCAGGCTAAACTCTTATCCTCGCGCACATTTGGGAGTGGCGCGAGGAGGCGAAACGCCGAGGCGTAGCTCCGCTGCCGCGAGAAATCACGGTACAGCGGACAGAGCTCTGGCGGGATCTCAGGGCGGCATGGAGAGTGTGATTGTCGCAACCTAGCGCTGGGCACGCCACAATTGCGGCGATAAGAGTGGCTAGAGAGGCGCCACGGCGACCTCACCTACCACTTGACGCAGGTCCTCACCGGACATGGTTGTTTCGGGAGGTTCCTGTTCCAAATAAGGCGAGAGGAAACGCCCGGGTGTCAACATTGTGTGGATCGCCCGGAGGACACGGTGGAGCATACGGTGGAGGTCTGCCCGGCTTGGGCGGAGCACCGCCGTGTCCTCGTGCAGGCGATTGGCGGTGGCGATCTCTCGCGTCCGGCCCTGGTCCAAGCCATGGTACGGAGCGAGAGGGCTTGGAAAGCCGTCACCTCCTTCTGCGAAGCAGTAATGTTCGCGTAGGAGGAGGCGGAACGCGTGAGGGAGAGGAAAAATTCGCGCCCTCACGCCCCTAGCCGCCGTAGGAGACGTCCTGGGCGTCGGGAATCGCAGGTCGATTCCCTGCCACCGTAGGCGTGGGCTTGCGAACGGCGAGCAATGGGCAGCTCGCCGTTCGATAAGGACCAGGCCCGGGTCGACGGCGCGTTTTGTTCCACGCGCGCCTCAATGAGATGTCAGCATCAATGACGGGGTCTGCTAGGGCCGATGCCTGCGAGGGTTGCGGGAAAGTCCGAGAGGGATACTGTAGCCCCTGGCACAGGCAACTGAAGGAACACGGGTGGGTTTTAGTCAGTAAGAGTCTGACACGCGCTCCCGCTCAGCCCAGAGCGGGAGAAGTTATTTGACGATTTCCCACCCTCAAAAAAAAGGGCTAAACTCTTACGCAATCGCTCACTAAACGGAATTAGTAGCATATTACCCTGTATCCAGAACGTTTCTACTTTATATCTCACCACTTCTTCCAACAATTATTGTTTGGATAACATCATTAAATTATAATTGTAGAATAAACGACAAAAATTGCGGTTATATATAATTACCTCAATTTTTTTTTTAAATAAAAGATGTACGTAAATATTTTTAAATTTGAGTTCCGTATATTATTAAATCAGAGCATCAATTTGTAAGTGGCTATACAAATCAGCATCCGCAAGTACGTTTACTAATCCTTTTGTTTATATTTTCAACGGATACTTTTGGAAAATCTAAACGTACTTTCTCTTTTGGATTAAAAACGAAATAATCATCCACCGCTTTCTATCACCCCGCTACGTCTATTCCGTCCGTCCGTTCTCTTTGACTACCCTGTTTTGGATAGCCCGCACTCAATAGTTTCCTACAGGCTTGACAAAGTAAATGATTGCGTCCTGCGTACTCTAACTGTGTTGAACGTTTCTTACATCAATTTCTAGACATGATTTTGTAATACATTTGGAGCGAAGCTTCTCTTCTATATTCGTATTCTTTGACTCAATACAATACTCTTAAATATTGAGGTACAAAATCTCTTTGTTGTTATTGTTTAAATACAGATACCGTGCTTCATTTCCCCGAATTCCGATACCGTTACTCGTATTTGAGTCGAATGAATGAACCTGATTACATTTCTCGATAATAGCAAGAAGAAATTCGTTGATGTTTTTTATTTACGTAACATGATTTTTCTTAATAGCTAGCTGTACAGAATAAAAGTATCTACTGCAAACTAATATTTTGTAAAGCAGTTACATGAATATAGTCCACATATACCACATACAGACACACAGCATACCAAAGATACAAAGAGCCATTAAAGCAATACACATGCGAGCATTTCGTTTGCATAACTACACGCAACTCCAGATATAGCTGCAATCTGTTTACGCGAGTACTACGCACGTATCCGTGCCGTTTTTGACATGCACTTAGGTGTGCCGAGAGACTTCTTAGCAGCTTAATAGAAAAAGGCTCTTGTATTACCCAAAACAATCGATAATATATCATTCGTTGCTACAATCCAATAACTCAAAATTATACAAATAACCGGAAAAACATGCCTAAGTCACCGACCATACCGAATGAATACATTACCAATAACGATAAACCCAATATCGATTCCCAGATCCCGGTCGAGATACGGATATATGCTCGGCCTATGGTAAATCGATAGCCATTAAGCGTATAGGATGCAGTGCAACCCCACCTGATGGCTTTAAATGGAACGATATTATTCCGTTTTACGATACTGTAACTATCATTGTCAGTTAAATGCAAAGGTGTTCGTATTGAGTTTGTTTGTAATGGCCATTTTTAAATTGGTATTAAGGAGTATTAGTGTTTTTTAATTGGTTTATCGTATGCCTTGGGATGGACCAATGCTCTTAAAAAGGTGACTGGACTGTTATGCCGATGCCGCAACCTGGGAGAGAACCATGTCTAGCGATAGGCTGCATTGATTGATTGATCGATGGTTTGGGTTTTAATTTAGATATTCAGTCTACGAATCTTCTGAGATGGTCTGCTTTTTAGTTTATAAAACAGTCCACCATAAACAGTTTCCATGATATAAATGTTTCCCTTCAAAATGCATCTTTCAAGTAACTAAAAATGATAATGTAACATTAATTACAGGTGTTTTATCTTTGATCGATGTTTATTATGGCATAAATATTGCGATCAAAATCATCTCAATCCTCAATTGATAATGATAGCATGGTAGTTTAATATTATTTATATCTCTGCTTTTCTACATTAAAAAAAGCAGCGATAACAAGTAAAAATCCATATTCCAAATGTAATAAAAATAAATCCGAAGATCTTAACGTATCAGCCAACAAATAAATTAGAGTTACAAGGGCGGACGACAAACGTTATATTTTATTTCCACGTCATTAATTCTTGATATATTGACTCCTAGAATGATTGCAGACAGAGTAACAGAATGTGTTTGTCTTAGATTTTTTTAATACTTATATTACTATGTTTTATGTGTTTTCTATGTTTATATTACTTTCATTTTATTGGTTTTCTATGAAACTAAATCTACCTAGTTCTTGTTTTTGGGAACAGAAAATGCAAAAACTGATTAATAATAAGTAATAAGTTCTTGTGAATGGTTCTTACTTTAGGTTTATTTCTTCTTTCTGTTTCGTTAGTAGAGTTATGATAAAATACCCACTGAATGTGTTAAACCTAAATTCAGTTGAATTAATATCTAAGAAGAAAAATTAATAATGCCTACCTCGAAATGTAACGACAAAAAACTTCCTGAAACTTATACAAAAAAAGAATTGTTCCAAATAGCCGAGGCTAAACTAAAATAATGAGAACTCAACGTTTGAAAAATGGAAGTTAAAGGCAGGAAAAATTCGCCATTAATTTTCTGCGAATGGCGTTTGGTACCCAAGAAACTTTACCAATAGTAAGAAAAGAGTTGCCAAACTTTTTGGAAACTTTTGAAATGTTTGCGAAGAAAAACAATTATCGAATTGAATTTCAACTAATTTTCAGATACCCGTTGTTTGTCCAGACCCGAAAGTAAAACTCTTCCTAAATTCACGGTTCGGTTCGATTTATTTACCGCAAAACAGGAAAAGTTCTGAATTTAGAATAAGTTTCCTTGCCTATTTCCGCAAACCGATGATGAGTATTTATGTTGAATGGTATGTGATTATGTTCATATAGGTTTTCATCTACAATAACATGTTGTGATTCTTAATTAAAATATGCTACGGATACAAATTTATTTAATTTATTAAACTTCAGTACCTACGTAGGTACTTATCTACCGACTACACGATTTTTTTGGGTAGGAGAAAAACAAAAAATGTAAAATATTATCAATACTACATAAACTGCCAACGTCCTACAGTAAACTCTTAAAAAAAAACATTCCCAAAACAACTCAGAATTCTCCTCCCTAATATTACAATATTCAATCGAGTGCTGCCAGATAATTTTCCAGTCAAACAAAAAGAGCTAGTTCAAAAGAGCACTTCGGATCCCGCAATCTGACTCAATTACTTAAATACCCAGCTCAATTCGACTAACGAACCGATGGGGATGTACGCAGTAAAGCATAAAAGTTTTTTGGCACGGATAAAAATTCCGCACGCTCCTACTCGTACTTGGAGTATTGTTCGTTCGAGGAATGCCGCATTTCCTTTCAACTCTGCTTGAAAATATCAAAACTATTCTCAACTAAAGTGGCAGTGGGCCAGTCATCTGTTACGCAGTCAGAACAATAGATGAAGCAGATTAGTAGAGTAGTGACGAGTTGTGGGTTCTTTTTGCTCCTGTTTTAGAGAATATCCATCACAGGGATAAACTTGCCCAGGTTTCAAATCAGAGATAATATGGACAAGAAAAATATTTAAGATGTTTAACATATGGCACTAGAACTTGGTTAGGGCATAAATAAATGTATTAATGTGTAACCTTCAACTATAGGCAAATGTACGACACAAAAAAAAAGGATTGTGTGGCATTTGACAAGATTTCAAGAAAACGGAATCCCAAAGGATGCTTTCAAAATTTCAGTCCGAACACAGGTACAATTTGTACGTTATAAACGACAAAGAACCTAAAATCAGCTCTAGAAAACGCGAAGCAAGTTGGTAAAGCTTTATGTCCTACTGGACAATGAAAACTGATGGACGAAGAAAACTATTCGGGCAAGACAGCGAATTGTTGCAGACTCGAAGCACTGTCACCCTTATTTATTGTCTTCAACGGTACAGTGGAATACAACTTTCTCGAAACGCCATGAATAGTTTCATTAATTGAAACTCCAGCGTAAATGAATTTAAAATTTGCTCAATAGCATGATGATAACGAAACAGTTGTTTAATTAATGTACGCAAAGTATGGCGAGGATAATGTTGAGCGTTATTTAATACTATGTAGCTTCAGAATTTTGGAAATAGTTTTGTTGTTCGACCTTCTTGTGGTAAATAGGAATATTTTTCATGCTTATTGTTTCAAAACGGGTTAGCAATAAAAAGCATGAAGAGTACATGGTGTTAAGATTTTGATAATGATATATAAACCATATTATGAAGATGCTTATACTCTGTAAAGGTCAAACGACATGCCAAACCAAACCCATCTGCAAACCGGAACAAAATAAATACTTATCATAAAAATGAATCACCATCCAAAAAATATGAAATCATCCACATACACAGCACTGAAAACCGCGACGTTTCTGAACACATAAATATTGAACAAGGCAGGTTGAAGTAACAGTTTCAGTGGTTCTGCGCCAGAAGGTCATATTTTATTCCAGCTACCCAGTACTTGTTAGTCGAGGTGATGTTTACGTTGTGTTCATATTTTAAATGTACTCCAAAGTATTGATATACACAGTGATTTTTAAATCACTGTTTGACGTTTTAGTAGGTGAAATTACTCATTATTATAAACAACTTTCACTATGGGACCAACTACGAAGTAGCAATAAAAATACATTTGTTTCATACATTTTTATCGGGTAAATATTGCATTTTTGTATGAAACGGCTCATATTTTTTTCGACATTTCGAACACTCTTTTTGTGTTTACAAGCCTCGTTTAGCATTTGAAATGAGAGCTGTTTGTCTCTATATCCTTTCTCTTTTGACGGTACAGTTTCGATAAAAATGGGTATTCGTATGCGACATGCAAAACGGACTGGCTTTGGGACAAAAAGTCCAAATAATCTATGAGTGATCAGTTTTGATAATTATTATTACACCAGAAATATATAATTATATTATAACAATTTTTTTTGTGAAAAATAAGACATACAATGGGCGGCCTTTTCGCTTTTCGGTTTTAACTTAAATTGTATTTTGTTCAATCTGGTATTAATTAAGGCACTTCTAAAAACACGAAAACATAACCCAGACATTACTAGAAATGTAGGATCCAGACTAGGATACAAGTCCTAATTGAGCGGCTGCAATAGTAATTTAAGCCTTGGAGCGCTGGGCCGTGTTACTGACCCTATTAATTAGTTTCAGTGAATCGGGAGCCGTGTAAAGACCGGGTGGAGGCCTTGTCAGCAGTGGGACATTTAGGACGTCGCGTCGATGAAATTAGATAAGTAGGTAGGTACCTACTGGATTGTGAAACTACGAAGAGTAAATGATTGTCTTAACAGAGAAGGTGGATTATAATACAATTTGAAGTAATACAATACCTAGTGTTTGCTAGGTTCAGTTCACATAAAAGAAATAAGTAATAAAGACTTTTATCATACTGTTCTGATTGTGTTATAATTTTTAGGGTTCCGTAGCCAAAGGTTGCCAAAGGGTGCCAACAGGACCCTATTACTAAGCCTCCGCTATCCGTCCGTCAGTCGGTCCTTCAGCGAGCTATATCTCATGAACCGTAATAGGTAGACAGTTGAATTTTTTACAGAACGTGTATTTAAATTGTCGCTATAACAAAACAATAAAAATGAAAGGAAACGTGTTTCTTTCGGCGTGTTTTGCTCAATATTGTACAGTGGTACAGAACCTTTGACCTTTTTTTTCCAATCGCGAATATAAGAGATTGATAAAAACAAGATTTCTAGAATAACTCAGCTTGGTGAAGCAAGATTACTAAAAATAAAATAAGAAAAAAATACGCAACGTATTGGTTGCTACCAGGCGCGCATACTATAAAAGAGCAGACGTCTACATTGAAACATTTTTGATGCCTGAATTTAAAATCGTCACCGACCAGCGGCTCAGTCGCTACAATAATATGAATATAAGATCCCCTATACCGCATTGCGACGGCTCAGTTATTCGCCCGCACCTGTTCACGTTATGCTAATGGTGTGATGCATGTGGGGAACTGCAGCGATGAAAGACAAGAAAGTATTCCATTCAGGGGTTCAAAAGTTAACGAATGGAAGGGACGGAGTTGACAACATTTTCTTTAGTTCCTCATCTGGCGTTGTACCAATGGTTTTTATTAAAAATTCCATTTTTTTTGAAGTAAAACTTATTTAGGCGCGCTTGGCTTGGGGAGTAAGCTGGCGAATGCATGACGAGAGCGTTACGAAAAGTGTGATCGGGCGAGGCGAACGCATATGGATGGAGCTAAAGAAGTTTTACTTCAGTTGTGTGGTCTAAAGCACACTCGTTTTTTTTTTTTAAAACGTTGCCCCACTCTAAGAATTTCTCCTGTATCGTGGGTGCGTTTACAAACATTGAAACTCACATACACAAACAGCCAGACCCGGAACCACTACTTGCAGGTCATACAAATAATTGTTCCGTGCGGGAATCGAACCCGCGACATGTAACGCAGCAGTCAATCGCTTAACCACTGCGCCAACCGTGCCGTCATGACTGTCCCATAAAGTAATTCATCTTTAGTTGTGAAGTCGTTGGCTCCTATTTCGGTTTAAAGAACAACAACTTCGTACCTACGTCTATAATGCTTTATCACCATCCTTCTCTTAAACAGTTTCTAATTGAGACCTACCTTGCTTTTGTTTTATGTGATTAAATCTGCATCCTTGTTTATTCAGCCTTATATTTATGTTCATTTGAATTTCAATTATTTTAACTTTTTGCACCTGGTTCCTCTTCTAACTTATGGCACATAACTGATGCAACTTCGAGGCGACGTAAGAAAATATTCTTATTCAAACGTCGACGTCAGCCCGTGACCAGTGTATAATAAGATTCAATTTTCACTTTGGGCATTATATAATAAAAATTGACTTATATTTACCCTTCAAGGCTGTGTTATACCAGCTGTCGGTATCGGCGAGATGGAGATGTTTTATTTTTTTATTTTGCTGTACTGAAGACATTTAGAATAACGGTCTTAAGATCTCTTTGGCATTATTTATTTATATATTCTTTATTGTACACCACAAAATACACAATGGGTGGCTTTATCGCTTTCTGCGATCTTTTCCAGGCAACCTTGGAATATACAGTGATTTGCCTGGACATAAAATTGGACTGTCGTTGGTGCAAATAATATGTATCTATACAATACACTAAAAAAGATACACAAATTTAATACATATCCTAAATAAAAGATATATAAATACATTACATTACATACATGCGTAGGTACATTATAATGTACGCATGTATGTAGAATTATTTGAAGTAGGTAATATATTACCTACCTACTTCAAATAATTCGCAATTGATAATTGAATTTCGTTCCAAGAAAATTTAAATATTACACGTGTTTTTAGAACCTGTTCATCAGTATAACCTTACAGGTACATTTTATGTTTCTTCCAAGCCCTAGTAACAGAAAAAGCTAATATCTACCATTAGCAACCAATTAAAGTATAAAATGTATCACTGTTCTTTATTTACCCCTCAAAACCTGTTATTCTCTTACTCATCAATTCCATCTGTCACATGCATAAAAACAGAACAGAATATATTGAATCCATATCGTAGCAAAAGGACAAAACAAAGAGTCCCGGGGAGACAAATTACTGTCACAAAGAGATAGGATTTGCGTAAACCTCAGAATCTATCAGGCAACGGTCTGAGAATACCCCATATTCTGGAGGCATATGAAAATGGGTGAGTCTGGGCGTACGGGGGAAATGTATGCCCCTTTCTTATGTAGTGGCGTACCTGAGAAACGGCTGTAGGGATTTTTGCAGTATTTGTGTGTATTGGGATGTGATGAAATATTTTAGGGGAGCTAGGAATGAAGTTAAGTGGTTAGTGTGCGGAATTTGAATCTGTAACCTGTTTTTGTGTGTATTTTGGTACTGGGGGTCTACTCTGTAAGCTCGAAATCTGTTGTTTCGGCCAACGTTACGGTCGTTCCTTATTCCCTATCACCTACGCACGGACATGAGATTAGTTTGGGGTCCGACCTAAGAATGAATGACACCACGATGTGACAGTTGTCCCTAGTCCCGATGTGTTTTAACCTGTCCGAAAGCAGTTATTAATCGGGTGTAGGGTTAATTCCAAAGTCTCAAACTACTTTCGGACGAGCCCGTATCTTCGTTGACGGACTTAGAGAGGAGATCCCCTGATTAGGATGGGTTTTGAAGACAAAAACAGCTGCACAATGCATTGTATTGGAATTGCATAACTACTGATCAACAAAAGTACAACCTATTTTATTCTATCTTCTATCTATCTATATAAGTATAAAAATATGTATTATTTATTAGGTATTTACCTATGTCGAAACTGTTTGTACTCCCCGTCACTTGTCCCTAAAGGTTCATTAGAAAACCAGCGTCAGACAGCTCATGTGTCTGGCATTAATGCTGAAATGATCCTTTTTGGCGCAGCCGTGAGACACACACTATTGTTGTTAAACCGTTATTTTCACTTTTTTTTATTTTGTTACTTGTATTCTGTGTTTCACGAACTGTGTCCAAATAAACGTTATTCTTTCTTTTTTTCTTTCTTTCTTTCTATCTACTAATGAACGTAAATATATACTATAGTTAATTATATTGTACTATATCAAAGTCCGCAGGCCATACAGGAAACACATAGGTTAATTACTCGTAAGTAGAAGGATGTCGAACGCTTTTGTTTGCTCACTTGATACTGGCCGCGCTTCCGGGAAGAGAGCTGATGCCTTTTTTAGAGAAATCACTCGAACTATACTTCAGTCAGATAGGATCTATACATGTAATTAAATAGTAACGAAGTCAAAACTGTTCGTAGAATATTTTTGAAACAAAGTAATTGCTAGGCGCGAGGTCTGATTCTGAGAAACGAGTTTGATGCCGAAAATATAGGTTTTTGATTGTTTGTCCATTTGTATTTTTATCCAGTCGTTTGTATATTCCGGATTGGCGCAAAAACTACTGAATGGATTTAGATAAAATTGGCACACAATAGTTTATAACGTCGATTAACACATAACGTACTTTTAATCCCGGTAATATGTTCCCGGGGGATAATTTCCGTCCTCTACGAGGGCGAAGCCGCGGGCTAAATCTATGTTTAAATAAAATTAGCCTAAGGATCCACAATGTTGATTAAACAACATTTTTTCAATTGTAAACAAAGAATTAAGTGTTGATAAGACTAAGTATTATTTTTAGCTCAACTTAATCCGTTGTTTACAGCGTTGCTACCGGGTTAATCCTTAATTTAATGATAAACAGTCCTCAAGAGATAAGGTTAATATGCCTTAGCTTTCAGCTTTATAGCGAGCGAATAAAATCCCTTGGGTAATCTTATAGTAGCTAGTTAATCTTAATCTTGGTCCGCTGGTTAGTTATTTTGTTGAGGTTTTGTTAATAAATAGAGAATTTGAGAAGGAAAATATTTTATTTAATTGACAGAGAAAAACGGAAATCTATAAATAAAACACTTTTTTTTCTCTCCGTATGAACCATCCTCGTACTTCAAGGAATATTCTAAAAAAATAATTAGCAAAATCGGTCCACCCGTTCTTGAGTTATAATATTACAACGAAAAGTGGCATTGGTTTTTATAGATAAGGATATATATTTATGTATACAACGTGTAATAGAATAAACGCAAGTCCTGAAAGTAGTTAGTTCATAATTGACTACTGAATCGATTTCAGTAACTATTAATATAGGTATTTTTTTTCAAATTTGATGTGTTTTGCAATACTGACCGCAAATCGAGCCAAAGAAAATTAAATATTATTTCAAGGCAGCAAGACTCAATTTTAAATGCATAAAGTAATGCTAGGGTCAACACGAATTTCTTTTAGAGACGAGTTAGCTTTGAAAAAAAAATTTTGTTCATTGTATTATGCTTATAACTCAATACTTAAGAGTATTGAGACACCCCAATAAGTTGGGGTGTATAAGGTCTTGCGTTAATTATGTTACACGTTGTATAAATACATACCTAAATATTCTTATTATAACAATTATTGAAATATAACTACATGAATTTAGCTAGGTACCTACATACGTACCAAATACATCGAATGATTCGCTGTTAGTACATAATTATATCTCAATCTGCTGAACGCCCTGATTGCTCAGGAGCCGGATCTTGTCATAAACAAATGAAAAAAAAAAAGTTTATTGCATCATCATAAATAACTTATGGTAGTTACAATGGGGAGAATCCTTTTTAGCGAATAGTTTTGCTCCGCCCTTCCCCAGGTTATATCATTGTTATTAAGTTAGGTAAACTTATACAAATCAAAGTAAAAAAAAAAAATAAAAAAAAAAAAAGACTGTAATGGAAACACAGTATTTTTATAAAAGGCAAAAAACGCTGGTAAGTTCTGTGTGTTATGTGAGTAGGAGATGGTGTGGAGGTGAATGTGAGTAGTGTGTGAGTACCGTCAAACGGGGTGAATAGGGATGCAGGGCTAAATAGAGACGAAACTTTAATAAGCATTTTAACCTTGAAATAATATAGTTTGATGACAACAAGGGCACTTAATCGTTATATTACAGTAAACACATTAAGAGTCCTTTTTGGCAATAAACTATATTATTTCAAGGTAAAATCCCTTATAACGTTTCGTCTCTATTCACCCCTGCATCCCTATTCACCCCGTTTGACCGTTATTTGTGAGAGTGAGGGTTGTACCTACACAGTATACATGGTGGAGATTAATTATCTACTGTAATTTGAGGTAAAATGCTCTTAAATGCTGTCAAAAGTGTCTAGAGATCAAGCACGTTTTTGCTTATTATTAAAAATCTGGTTTTTTGATTATACTTTTTGTAACTCCTTTGTATACTTTTTTAGTAAGTTTCGTCATTCGAAAAGGGAATAGTTTTTGAATTTCGTTCAAAACATAGAAAATCTCCTGTCAAGTCATATTCCTATAAAATCCTTGAGGCCAAATCAGAAAACTTCTACCATACTTGCGAGTGGAATCAATACAAAAGAACGTTATCTTGGAGGGAAGACGTCATCTGAGCCGAGAACAAATGATCTGAGCCATGGGAATGTGAGAAGCTGGTTCTCGGCAACGTGCTGTGGCGATCAATCTAGGCACTACGCAGACTGTTATAAGTCGACTTTGGACTTCGTTACCGCATCACTGGCAGCGTGGCAGAGCGACATGGAGGACGAGCTCGCATCACCACACGTAGACAAGATCGTTACATACAAATTACTGCTCGTATAATGACCGCGATGATGTTGGTTACGAGGCTTCATAGCTCTTCAGGGATGTTAATAAGCGATCAAACTATAATAAATCGCTTGCTTGCAGTCAATCTATTTTTCCAAAGGCCGCTACGTGTACCACCTATTGAGCCTCGCAATCGCAGAGCCCGTTTATAACGGGCTCGTGAACACAGAAATTGGGCAGAAGAAGAGTGGCGTTTTGATGAATCTCGCATTGGTATGAGGCCAGATACTAGACGTACAAGATATTGGAGAACCCCGGATGCCAAGAACGTTTAAAATCATGCCAGGAAGTTCATGCACACAGTGGTGGAACAATCATGTTTTGGATCAGAAGCAGTCTCAATGCACGGATTTACACTGAAACGATTGTATCGGATGTTGTCATTCCTTTGCGGACCCAATTTAGTGCTTCATTTCTGCTTATGCATGATAAAGCGCGTGCACACACTGCCAGAGCCGTTGCAACCATATTGCCGCAGCTAATATCAACGTCCTACCACGGCCTGCTCAATTGCCAGACTTGAAAACCATTGAGCACGCATCGGATATGCTTCAAAGAAGAGATACTTTTGATGTATGTATTTATATCTAGCAGTAAATCATAAAAAGGAAAAATCGCGAAAAGTCTTTATGCAAAAGCAGAGAGTACTTCATCGATATACACATACGAAAACATTTTATTACATCAATCTCAATAGACATTTTTATTTAATTTCGATAGGGCAACAATTCTTTTTTAAATTATCTTGGTCCCTAGACACTTTTGATGTGTATTTATGTCTAGCAGTAATTCGAGGCTTAATGTTTGTATGAAGTTTTTTTGTTAAATGTTATGTTATTGGTCTGCTGCGCGCTTCGGTGCTTAATAAAAGGGCAGCAAGCATAATATAAATAAATAAATGAAGTAATAAATAAATATACTTACCATTTCAAACACAACATGAACTTGAAAAAAAACCCAATTCTAAAGTCCTAACATTGAAACACAAAACTTCTATACAAAACTTAAAACTAAAATAAAAACTACAGCCCTACCTGTTAGCCAGCCGTTCTATAAATTTTACCCGTGAAGCAAAAACCGGTAGATTAAAACTCTTGTCTCGTAGCACGGTTCATTAAAATCCCTTCTCGTATAGAAAATTAAACCGCTGTTTTAAAATTTTAATGAAGCATTATTTCCTTGTGGAAAACTTAATAGCTGGCAGTGATTAGAGTTCCTACTGAAGATGTTTACGTTGCTCAAGTAAATAGATACTTTGCAAGTTTGTGGCACACAAACTGAGTGTAATGTATCGCAGTTTGAAGAACTGTTTCTTAGTTTCATATGCTGTTTTCGTATAGCGTTCGGGCACTAGAAGCCGTTTGAAGAACTGTTTCTTAGTTTCATAATATGCTGTTTTCGTATAGCGTCGGGCACTAGAAGCCGTTTGAAGAACTGTTTCTTAGTTTCATAATATGCTGTTTTCGTATAGCGTTCGGGCACTAGAAGCCGTTTGAAGAACTGTTTCTTAGTTTTTAAGGCTGTTTTCGTATAGCGTTTGGGCACTAGAAGCCGTTTGAAGAACTGTTTCTTATTTTCATATGCTGTTTTCGTATAGCGTTCGGGCACTAGAAGCCGTTTCCTCGTATAATAGTGAACACCGATTTCTTATGGATAATCGCGGTTCCATAGGACTTGTCGGGGGAAGTGCATTTTTTTGTTGTTTGTTAGTCTTAGTAGGGAAAGTTTCAAAGAAAATCCATACTGGTAAGTTAAAAAGCTTTTCCATCAATATAGAACCAAGGATAAATGCACTTAACTTGGGTCTTTGCATCACATTTTTATAATTATCATAACCAAGTTTAAACATTTCGCCTGTAATCCACGAAAGGTAGAGGCAGAGGTGTGTATTAGTAAATATTTAATCATGCTAAAATCATGCCACAAAAATGCCAACAACTAATAATTGTTTATCTGATCCAAAACTATCATCACTTTTTTGCATCCAATCCGACTAATAGGTAGATTGTGCTCAATAAAAAAAACTAGCAGCCTACAAAAAAATAACTATTTCGATAAATAATCTCCATTCACCGTACCAAGCATATACAATGCCAGTAGGTATCCATATATCCGTTGATTTATTTGAGCGGCCCATTAAACGCGATTTAACTGAAAAAGCTTGCTTTTAAACTGAGCTGATACGGATTGCAATCAGTCGGGCCAATGAAAATATTTGCAAGCACACTGATATTCACTATTAGCATGTTTTATTCTGCACGTGGCTTAATTTCGTGAAAGGTTTTTTCTTGCCGCGCTTGACTCGAAGGAAATCAGAGCTAAGACGCTCATTTGCGACGTAAACTGGTGGATACCAAGCTTTACTGCTTGACTCATCGCCGCAAGGTCGCCTGCTTGTCGGTCTTCTACAGATTGTTCTTCGGAGAGTGTGCCCAAGAACTCCACAACCTCATTCCACCGGCCCCCTTCTTCCATCGGTCATCTAAACGCACTACAAGCTACCATCCTTACCTAGTTGCTATTCCACCAATTCGCACTAAACGTTTCCAAATCTTTTGTAATGCGCACAGCAAAAGAATGGAACTCTCTACCTGCGTCTGTGTTTCCGAACGCATAAACTCAAACTGAAAGCATTTATTTCAATTAAACCATTTATAGGCACTTTTGAATTGTCAAGTGGTCGGTCAGTCAGAAATATGAAGCTAGATGCCCATTCCAAAGCGTAGTAGGTACCTATGGAGAAGAACGGGCAAGAAACTCCATGGACACTCTTTTAAATTATATTGTTACATAAATATTAGTTACATCATTAATGTTGAATATAGATATAATTATATGTGAGAACGATGTAAATAAGACGTACACGTTGAGTGTCCAGTGTACAGCAAATATAAATTTAAACAAAACAATCCTTATTAAAATAATTAAAATAAGCCGTGGTGGCTAAGAGATGACCAGCCCCAACTGACAGCGGCAGCGCCCGTTCACATACAACCCTAATCTCTTCAAAGTGAGAGTGAACAGGCTTCTTCTGGGTAAACTCACTCCATCGTTGATTCTGTCTCTGTCACCACTGACCTAGACTAGAGTCAAGAGCAAACCCATTTTAAATAAAAAAAAGTAAGCTGTTTGTGAAGTAACTCAGCGTTTTGAGTTGATATTCAAATTCAAATTCTTTGGTTAGTTTAGTTCTTTCCTTCCATAGAACTACTAATGTCGCTAATGTGGGGGCTCGTGGCTAAACAATAACAGCCGCAACGTTCGATCGAAGGTTAAATAAACTACGCTTGCCGCTGTCGGTTCATGGATGGGTGACCATCCTTTACATACCTTTGCTCCTCCGTGCCTCGGAAAGCACGATAAGCTGTTGGTCCCGGCTGTCGTTCGTAAATCTTTTGATAGCCGTTACGGGTAGTCAAAAGTCCAAAAGCCAGACAACCAGTCTTACCAAGGGGTATCGTGTTACCCAGTTACTGGGTTGTGGAGGTCAGATAAGTAATAAATCATTGTATTCAGCTGCGTCTGGTTGGACTGTAAGCTAACCCCAACATAGTTTGGAAATGACTAGGCAGATTGATTGATTAAACTACGTATGTAAACTCTATTTGTAGTTATCTAGTAGCAGTAGACCTCTTTGTGAAATAAGTCGTCCGTAGAAAACCTACCACCACGACTATTTCTGCCGCTAGAGCTTCGGTTCCCTAATAAAGCGGTGATCGCACTTAACCGCTGTAGTGACAGCTGTCATGAAAACGATGACAGTGGCAGAGATTTAAATCGTTAGATACGCCCTACCGCGTCAAAAGATACTCACGTTTCGGTTTCGTTTTGACAACTCTGACCACAGAACAGATAAAACAGGTTAGAAAGGAAATAGTTCCTGATTTGTATTAGAACGCGTGTCGCCGCTTGTCTCCCACTCCTTAACTCCACTACAAGCAAGAGACCAATACGTACGCGTATTACACACACAAATAAACCACACGCACTTAGATAGTGAGTTTGCTATTGGTTGTCACACTAATACAAACACTGCGTTTAACGTACACTCACTCACGCGCAAAAGGTAATTTATTTCTCACGCATGTTACGGCGACCAAAAGGTCGATTACTTATATCGATAAAATTACTGTAATTTATAAGTTAGCAATTTTTCTCTATATTTCCGGGAAGAGGGGGACAATTAGTGTGGACTTCCTAAATACATATAAATAATTCAAACTCAAAGCATTTATTTCAAATAAACCAACTACAGGCACTTTTGAATTGTCAAGGGTTCGGTCAGTCAGAAAGATGAAGCTAGTTGCCCATTCCAAAGCGTAGTAGGTACCTATGGAGAAGAACGGGCAAGACACTCCATGGACACTCTTTTAAATCGAAATATTGTTACAAAAAAGTGGTTACATCATTCATGTTGAAATAATACATGTGAGAACGATGTAGAAAGACGTGCACGTTAAAAGTGTCCGTAATAAAAAGATAAAAACCATTCAGCAATTCAAATAAGCCGTGGCAGCTAAGAAATTACCTGTGCCACATTCAAGTCAATGAAAGACGAACCCAGTAAGTTTTATAGTAGGTACATAGTGCTCACACGTGCTATGCAATTATACAATACTAAGAAATTGAATTTATACAATGCAAAGATAGATTGTACAACCTTCATCAGCTCACAATATTTTCGAATGCTAATCGATTCGTTTAGGCGCTCTTGTAGAGCAGGACCAGCGCTGAGCCAAGCATTTTTGTCAGCGATATAATCCCCCAACTTATAATATGCTTGGCTGTATAGTGTGCGTTTTAGACAAGATTTAAATTTCGTTTCATTCAGTTGGAATATGTGGGGAGGTATTTTATTGTAACATTTTAAACAGTACCCCATGAAGGATGAATCTACATACTTTAGCCAGTCTGAAACCTGGTTGAACTAATTAGTCCCTATTTCTAGTCCTTTAATTGTGTCTTTCACCTCTTTTAATGAAGATTTAAATTTTTCCTTAATACTGTCAAATTAAGGGGGAACATGTAACATAGCCGCGAAATTCAAATTTTCTTTGGTTTTTTGCTAATTTATTTATATATATATATATAATGTATAACGCAAGGAGATATATCTATGTACATATATACACAGTATACATATAGCTCATGGGAAGCGTGCGGTGACAATGACGCGAGTTTCACGCTTTTTGTTCACCCAAAAAGTACACATATATACATAGTATACATATAGCTCATGGAAAGCGTTCGGTGACGATGACGCGAGTTCCATGATTTTGTTCACCAAAATAAGTGCTCAACGCGCCTAAAGAAGTTTTCACTTAAAAAATACTAGAATATTTTAAAATTGAACAATAATTTAAACTCAATTTAAATGCTGATTTTATTATTGTCCCTGAAATAATACGAATTTATTAAGTAACATGCGCTTTGCTATCTTTTAAATTCGATTTTTTCAAAATAAAGTGCAATCTTAAATTAATATATTTTCCAATAATAGCCTTAGTTAGGTCTGTAACATGGTTTGCAGTAGGATATAATCCAACCTGATGATTACTAATGTTGCTAAATAATTCAGTTCCGACGAAGCTGCGCAAAATCTTTGCTGTCAACATATGTTTGTTAATATTCCGGAGATTGAAAACCTACTCAGAAACTAAATTAAAAACGCACTATAAACAATAATTGGTGATAGTAAACAAAGTTATTTTAATTATAATATTACTGATAATAATCAGCTGTATCAAACACACATACTTAATATCGACATTATTTACAACTTGGTACAACACTATCGATAAGCATGGATTTCGCCGAATTTCAGCTTTGGCTAGGCGTACGCGACGTTCGCAGTGAACGCAATACATTGCGCGATCACTGATCTAGTACAAGATGCTACCCATGCATTGCAAGCAATGTATAATTTTGCAACTACTGTTGCGATTGTATCGTTTTTATCTACAAACTACATAATACTATAGTAATAATTACAAATATCACTTGTATTTTAAGGTTTTTGGACTTACCGGTGAAAAGAAATCCCTTCCCGGGCTACACTACACACCTGTCTTCTTTTCCGACACGTTATAATAGCGCAAGACGGCATAATTCTTTGTTTTTCACGGAGCGTCGTACGTTGTCACAATATGAGCGCGACTGTTAGCCCGTGAAACAAATTTCGGTTGACTTTTGAGCGTTTGCTCATAAGTGCGGCGTGCCTGCCCCGCCCACAAGGCCCTTCTAACCTCTTTATCTGTTCTGTGACTCTGACACACAATGACGCAGTGACTTGACTTGATTGTCATAGAAACGTTATAAAAAATGTGTGAGTTCACTCTTCTCAGTATGGACCTTTTTCGCGTGACTAAGTACGGTGAGGGCAAATCTAGCGATTTAAATCTTTGGGCGGTGGGGTTTAATGTAGCTTCCCATTTGTGAAAGAATTTGTGGAACCGGATCAGTAAATCCGAAGATTACCAAATTTTACCTCTTTTTAATATAGAGAGCAGTGGTGGCCCAGTAGTAACGACTTACGAGTTATATAGGTCGTGGGTTCAAACCCAGTCAGGCACGTTACTTTGCGTAATTTATTTCATCACCACTGGCTCTCAAAACGGTGAAGGAAAATATCTTGAAGAAACCGGTATGTCCTTGAACCAAAAATTCGAAGACATGTGACTTCTACCAACCTGCACTGAGCTGAGTGAATTACGGCCCACTCCCTCTCAAAAAGAGCGGAGGCCTGTGTCCCAGCAGTGGGATCATCATAGGCTGATTACTTATATATAGGTAATATTAAGTATAGATAAATGTCCACGATAGTCGGCGCGGTGACCACTTTACTGTCAAGTGTAAAGATATATACCTATGTTTTCGACTCAGCATTGATATGAAATACTTAATTTTAGAACACATCTCACACAGTCTCTTCATTGAAAATTTCTATTTACCACTCATCAAGACATCAGTAAAATTAGTGCAAAATTATCACCACACCTCTGCAATTTCAAACTTCACTTGAGTAAACATAAGCTTCATACACATACGCCAGACACATACGACCGACATAACACATACGACCAGAGTTACGTACACCACTGTTAATCAAGCGGAGACCTCATAATAAACCCTATTAAGTAACGCTTTTATGCGATCTAAGGCTTCGCCGTGTATGCCTCGAACTTATCGTGGAAACAATGTTATAGGTTCATATATATATTATTATAGGTATTGGATCATTGAGTTCCCTTCAAAATGGTTGAGCTGAATGGTGCTGATCCATACGTCATGTTCGTGAACGGGCGCCGTCAGTAGGCACTGGTCATTTCTTAGCTGCCACGGCTTATTTTAATTCCATAATTGTTTTTATCTTTTTATTACGGACCCATTTAACGTGCACGTGTTTTTACATCGTTCTCACATGTATAATTACAACATGAAAGATGTCACCACTTTTTTGTAACAATATTTTGATTTAAAAGAGTGTCCATGGAGTTTCTTGCCCGTTCTTCTCCATAGGTACCTACTACGCTTTGGAATGGGCAACTAGCTTCATCTTTCTGACTGACAGACCCCTTGACAATTCAAAAGTGCCTGTAATTGGTTTATTTGAAATAAATGCTTTGAATTTGAGTTTTTATAGCTAGTTACATTGGTATTAGTGTTATGTACTTACGATCATGTACTAGAGGTTAGCTGATTGATTTAATGTGAAATTATCTGTCTGCCACGTGTCTTTGAATTCATTAATATTCTTTGAGGGGGGAAAGAACACATGACTATGAATGTCTTAAATAAGATTTGGAGAAGACAATAAATTAAATCATTGGCATTGGAGTATTTTGAAACTATCAACTATACCTTAATTACGAAATAAAAAAGTAATTTTTCAAACAAACTAAATAGTAATGATGGACCGACAATGGGTTTTGCTAATCGATAACTAGCTATTATAGTGAACTATTGGGTTTTTTTTTAAATACTGGGAACACCAATATTATATACTCAGTTTAATTTATTGTCTATCTTCTATATATTAATTGGTGACCAACTCCAAAATGACGACAAATATCCATAAAATGTCGTCTGTGTGATATTATACTGTACTAGTATTGTTCGGTACAATATTTATAACCGAACAGCTCAGCACTTTTGCCTCCGTGCATTTCCATAAATGCATGTATCGCAAGTATTACCAAGTTAGTACGTGTTCGGATACCAACCGCGTAACTCAACCAAACCATATCAAACCATCTTAGTGCTAATTTAGCTTAGATTTACCATTTTATAACCAGTCTCAATATAAACTTTAAACCATATAATTTCGTATAATTTAACCAGTGGTAATAAACCAACAACCAAACCATAACCAATCAACCAAATATCAACCAACCCAGGACTTAGAGCCAAAACAACGAGCGCTAAGTTCTACAAGTATTTAGCTGCATCCGGTTAGACTTAAAGCTGACCCCAACACAGTTGGGAAAAGGGTAGACAGATTACGATGGCGTCTCTGTAAATTGGGTACTTTTTTGACACTAGAATTAAAAGTCCCTTAATGATCCGATTGCCATAACTAACGTATGACAAACATCAACTGCATGATGATCTGACCAAGATTATGTCTGGACTTTAAAAGAGACTGTGACCTCTGAGTTTGTTTCGGCCTTTCTTCTCAGAGTAGACAGATAGGAAACGCCGACCTCATCTAGTTTTAAAAATATGATTGACGTGTAAAAGTGTTTGTACGAACCTATTTACAGAAATAAAATCATTTATCATTTACACAAAAGCACCAACTCGACACAAAAAAGGTTTTGAAGTGAAAACTACTTTAGGCGCACTTTAAGCTCTTTTTGTATTGTGAACAAAACTGACGCTCTGGTCGGTGCGCTGAATTGGGTATAGGTACTCGGCTCCAGTCGATCGGTGACGCTGAATCGGTTATAGGTACTCGGCTCCAGTCGTTCATTGACGTTGAATCGGTTATAGGTACTCGGCTCCGGTCGTTCCGTGACGCTGAATTGGGTATAGGTACTCGGCTCCAGTCGATCGGTGACGCTGAATCAGGTATAGGTACTCGGCTCTGGTTATTCTGTGACGCTGAATTGGGTATAAGTTCTCGGCTCCAGTCGTTCGGTGACGTTGAATCGGGTACAGGTACTCGGCTTCAGTCGTTCGGTGACACTGAATCGGGTATAAGTACTCGGCTCCAGTCGTTCAGTGACGCTGAATCGCGTATATTTGGCTCAATTCGCATGTTTTCACTTCTTTCGTGCCGTCATAAATAAGCACACACTCTCTTTTAAACTAAAACCATATATCTCCAGAACATTAATAAGAGCTTGATATCAACTCATCCACATACTTTCCTTCCACTGTCACAGTGTTGAAACAATACATTGTATACAGGGCACGCCACGATAGCGGCGGTAAGACCCCTCTTTGAGGAGTGGCTAGAGAGGCGTCACGGCGTCCTCACCTACCGCCTGACGCAGGTCCTCACCGGACACGGAAGTTTCGGGAGGTTCCTGCACATCATCAGGCGGGAGGAAACGCCCGGGTGTCACCACTGCGATGATCGCCCCGAGGACACGGTGGAGCATACGGTGGGGGCCTGCCCTGCATGGGCGGAGCACCGCCGTGTCCTCGTAGAGGCGATCGGCAGCGGCGGCGATCTCTCACGCCCGGCCTTGGTTCAAGCCATGGTCCGGGGCGAGGGGGAGTGGGAGGCAGTCGCCTCCTTCTGCGAAGCAGTCATGCTAGCGAAGGAGGTGGCGGGACGGGAGAGGGAGAGAGTCTCCCGTCCAAGCCGCCGCGGTGGACGCTCCGGGCGTCGGGAGCCGCGTGACGACTCCCGGCCACCGTAGGCGCGGGCCTGCGGGCGGTGAGTAATGGGTAGCTCACCGTCCGATCAGGACCAGGCCCGTGCTGGACGGCGCGTACGTGTTCCACGCGCGCCTCAAAGAGATGTCAGCATCATAGAGGGGGTCCACTAGGGCCCAAGCCTGCCGGGAAAGCGGGATCATCCAAAAGGGGTACCGCTGACCCGGAACATAAAGGGCCAAGGAAGGAACACGGGTGGGTTTTAGTCAGTAAGAGTCTGACACTCCCTTCCGCTCCACCCAGAGCGGGAGGAGTCATTTGATGATTTCCCATCCTCAAAAAAAAAAAAAAAAAAAAAAATACATTGTATACTTCATTGTGTTATATACAAAAGCATACACGCAACGAACTTTGGAATTGTTTTTGCATATATCGCAAACTAAGCGCCAGTTTCACCATCTCACGTTTACGTTGACGTTCAAAATGGCGCTGACGGGCCGTCACGCAATTATGGGAGTCATTGTTTTGTATTTAATTAATTTCAAAGTTTACGATAACCTTCACCGTTTGTATTAATTGTTTAGGGAGTAGTTAATTTATCTACCTAACTACAAGTATCATCAGTTTAATAATTATGTTGTCAATTACGTGTACTGCAGTGTGTCTGTGCACATTTACTGTTTTACTGTTGTCATTTTAGTCGAAGAGTGTCAATAACTTTAAGATTTACTGATCAAAGATATAAACACAAATGATCAGCGGGGTAATTGCGTAATACACTAACAATAGGCTTTTCTTTTGATAGTTCAACAACATTCTGATTTGATATTATATATTATATATTTTGATAGTTCAACATTGTACCTACAACAAGGTTCAAGAAAATAGGTGGCTCGTTCAGATGTCAATGTATACGCTTTTATAATAAACTTCCAAGCCACGTTCAAGATCTAAGCCTTAATAAATTCAAATCATTCATTAAACGTAAGTTGTGCCAGAAAGGCTTTTATACCGTTAAGGATTATATTGAGGACAAAAAGGCTTGGGATTGAGTTGTTCCAATTTTCTGCATACTGAATGTTTTCTTTTATTTCTGTTACATACACTGATAAATTGATAATTATTATAACAGAACGATCACTTATTGTGAATGTGAGGACTATGTGGGTCATTGTTTCAGTTTTAATCATGATCTGGCAGTTTAAGTAGTTCATGCGGCCTACCCAAATGTCCTTTCTTTGGTATTGTTCGTCGAATCGTTGAGCTCCTAAAGTTCTGAGTTGAGCTGCACGGTTACTGACAAATGCGTGCACTGACTGGACAGGTCCTCTTAATCTGCGTGGTTCTTTCCTCAGAAGACCATTTCAGATACTAATCTACATGGTCCTCAAAGATTATGTTCGAATATTTATATACACATTGACATTGATGAATTTTATACATACAATGACATGATTATTTACTTTGTAAAGTATTATATTATTTAAATTATTGTGAATGTGAAGATTATGTGGATTATTACTTTTTTTTTATTTTATTTCTTAGTTAGTTTCACGATCTGGCAGCTTGAGTAATTTATGCGGCCTACCCAAATGTCCTTTCTTTGGTATTGTTCGTCGAATCGTTGTGCTCCTTAAGTTCTCAGTTGAGCGGCAAGATTACTGACAAATGCGTGCACTGACTGGACAGGTCCGCTCAATCTGTATGGTTTTTCCTCAAAAGACCGTTTCAGACACCAATCTACATGGTCTTCACATGATCTGACCAAGATTATGTCTGGACTTTAAAAGAGACTGTGACCTCTGAGTTTGTTTCGGCCTTTCTTCTCAGAGTAGTCAGTTATGAAACGCCGACCTCATCTAGTTTTAAAAATATGATTGACGTGTAAAAGTGTTTGTAACAAACCTACTTACAGAAATAAAATCATTTATCATTCAAATCAAATCAAATTATTTATTTTTGCAGAAAACACTGTTAAAATGGTGTTATTGAGTAAAGGTACATGTCTCAAGTGATTCGACCGTAAGGCATGCAAAATTTATCAATCATGGTTTATCAAAAAGATTGACATTGAAACATATAAAATTAGATAGTAATTGAAAATATTAATTAGATAGTAATTGAAAATATTAAATTAATGGAGTGTCCTTCTTAGTTATATTATTACAGATTAGTTATTCATTTATCAATAACAGTAATTAAATTATTTCAATGTCATTCCTAGAATACATACAATACATTAACAGATTAATTATTTAGAAATACATCCATAAATAATGTTCTATTACTTGATGTCACTGTGTGGTCTTGAGTTTGGAAAATTTTTCGTTTAAGTAGTCATTCAGGCTATGGTAACATTTATTAACTAAAATGCTATTTAGATTTTTATTAAATAAGGAAGTATTCGTTGCCTTTATTTCTTTTGGTAATTTATTGAAAATGACAGTAGCCATGCGAAACACACTTTTGTGCATTAAAGTGGTATATGTTCGGCGCACGAGGCGAAGTGCGTCACGTTGTTGCCTATTATTGACTTCTGAGGCCTATTTAAATAAGTTTTGATTGACCTTAACAAACAATGAGACCTCATAAATATATAGGCTTGGGAGAGTTAGAATGTTGTACTCCTGAAAAAACGGTTTACACGTTTCCATCATTTGAAGCCCAACATTGCCCTTATACACCGCTTTTGTGCGTTTCATTGCGTTATTGACGTTGTTGAGCATACAAATGTTTCGTACATATGAAGCAAGAGATTAGCAATATCCTTAAATCTATTCTGATTATTATCGAAAACGTGTTACGCAATTAGGGTGCAGGCTATCTTAGGACCGGATTTTACACTGTGAGTAAAGTCCATCAAACTCAAGTCACCAAAGAGCAGCCATAATGTTGCAGCAATAGTATTGCAATGGTAGTCCGTACATGACGCGACTTACTAACGCGTTATTTGCTAGTTTGTGATTGGTTGCGTTGTGTTGTGTCACATTCTGGCTACTCTTTGGTGATTTGAGTTTGTAACACGTTACTTTTTAGTAGCGTCGTAGACAATCGACACACTGTGAGTGTTAAAACAACGCTTATAAATTGACGGAAGCTAAAGATCAATTTTAATGAACGTAACTTTTGATTACCGACGCTTTGAAACCCGCCCTTAGTATGTCAAACTTCTGTGGCCTTGTAACTCGCATGATAAACTGCAGGCTAATGTAACCCCAACTATGGAGTGATGAATGATTGTAATTTGATCAAATAGTTCGGGAGTTGGTTAGGTTAATATAAAAGTTGGCGGATTAGAATACAGTTAAGCGGCGTTGTTTGCGAATTATTTTCGAATTAAAAGTTTCTTAAATGTTAGCTTTTTAACGCTTGATATTTGAATGAATCACCATTAAAAGTTGCTGCTGGAAGTATCTATAAGAAGATATTTTTTGTGGTTGTGTACAAAATAGCCACGACAGGTTAACTAGTTTATACTGGTATTGAACTATATTTAAGTTTTTACGTCAGTATTATAAGCTTCCATATAATTTTAATTTATTACAATTCGAATAACATACCAATTGAAACTATTATAATATCTACATAGGTAAAGATAGGCGTAATTAGCCTATAATTTTCCCACTGCTGAGACACAGGCCTCCTCTCTGTGAGAAGGAGCAGGCCGTAATCGACAACGCTGGCCCAGTGCGGGTTGGTACATGTCACCTGTCTTCGAGATTTTGGTTCTGGACATGCCGGTTTCCTCACGGTTTCCTTCACGATTTTGAGAGCAGTGGTGATGAAATAATTTACCCAATGTAAACCGCCTGCCTGGGTTCAAACCTACGACCTACAACTCGTAAGTCGCAGCCGTTTCCTCTAGGCCACCACTGTCTCCTCAACACAACAACAAACCATACAGATAAAGTTATACAAAAATTCGAGTGCGCGTCCACCACAAATAGTTCGAAAAATCCCGGCAAAATAATACTACGCAGCATATTCACCAACTGATACAAAATCCGTCGTGATCAGCAAGATCCCACACTTAAACTTCGTATATTCGTATTCGTTCACTTCCACATTATGTAGCTATCGGAAGCGAGTTTAAGGGTATTGTGCTAACAACATTGCTGAAAACTTTGACAGCAAACGAGTCGGAACCGAGATTATCCTTTGTACGCGTGAGTTGATAGCCTCATACGCATGTCGATTCGGAATTGAAGACATACGGGGAAATTCTTGGAGTTACTTTGGAATTTATACTTAGTACCTAACTTTATTTCATTTGTTGTAAGTTAGGATACTGATATTGTTGCTTAAGTTGTTGTAGAAAGTTGTACCTATTGATGTTAGTTAGGTTGCTAAGCAATCTGTTCTCGAGAGAAACGGTTCCGAGATTTTGCTGAAACGAGATAATAAATGACCTGTTCGTAAATAATTATAGTCATAGTAATTATCTTGTTAGGAGCTGATTACACACTAAGGCAGTCTAATAACAGAGACCTCGACTATCTGAATAGTCAAAGTTTTTCTCTTCAAAATACATTTCTCATCAAAATGTACAATTATTATTAAGTTCTACGGAATCAGAGCCCCAGAAATCCTATTCAGCATTTTCGGTACCACAGACTTTGTTGCCGTATAATTTAAAAAAAATTGTTTCAGCTTCGATGTCGCATTATTTCTTTTTTTTACACAAAATTGTGGCTACTCTATTTTAGATAAAACTTTCCAAATATGTTGCTAAATTTGCATTCCAAAAATGCTATAGAATTCTGGTTAAAACAGACGCTGTGTAATTTTATTCATCTAATAAAATCTTTGTTTTAGGATGCCGTCGCCAACTCGAAATTGACTTAGTTTTAGCATGTTTAAAAACAGTCTGAGATTTTTGATTATTTGTCTATCTATAGAGATTGGAGCAGTGGTGGCCCAGTGGTAACGGCCGCGGCTTACAAGTTGTAGGTCGTAGGTTTGAACCCAGACAGGCGCTTTACTTTTTGTAAATTATTTCATCACCACTGCTCTCAAAATGGTGAAGGAAAACATCGTGAGGAAACCGGTATGTCCTAGAACCTTAAATTCAAAGATATGTGACCACTACCAACTGGATTATGGCCCATTTCCTCTCAACGAGAGGTAGCATGAGTCCCAGCAGGTGCGAACATTATAGGCTGATTATGCTGTTGAGACCCACCAAAGATTCCAACCGAAAGGTATAAATAAAATTCGTATTTCTTGTGAGAATCTTGGACCAACGATTAAACAGTTTCCAACTCCGGAACGGCAATTCAGTTGCAAAATTCTGTTTAACCGCCTGCGGTCGGAATAGTGTTCGATAAATTGCTTTCGGCCCGACTCGCAGGTTGGAACCTTTTGGTACCAAAGTCGGAAGCATTGCCGTTGATTGAAAACGTAATACCTAGCGGCAATAAGCCAGTGATCAAAAGGAGTGGTGTGCATGAAGTCATGAATTTGCATATAATATAATATTATATAATTCATTTAATTCATGAAGTCTACTCCTAGAACGAGCATGTTCAGATAAGAGTGAGAGATTAGAAAGATCTCTAGTAATCAGCAATCACTAATGACAGTAGCCTTTTTTTTTCTTCTTTACAACTACGTCACTCGCTTATTGTAGGTATCAAATTACCTTACAGAACCTTTACCAAAACCCTAAATCACCCGTTCCCAATTTTACAACGAATCCAAATTACATCACTTACACCAAAAAGCTGGATCCAATTTATTGGTATTTATTAAGACAGATTTTTCTAAAGCAAGTAAATTTATCAAGCCACTCAAATACCTATTTCTTGACTTTTCTTTGCACCATCGTAAATTCACTTTCAGACGCAAATAGCACTTGACTCGCTGAAGCGACGGCGTTAATATAATCTTTGCTGAGTCCACAATATTCAGGTCACTACCTCTTACAGTAAATAAAGTCAGAAATGCATTTTGAATTGACTCAGTGATTTTTAATTAAGACAGTCGTAGCTTTAGTTATGTTAGTTGGACGCTATATCTTCTAAGTTTTTAATACCCTGCTCACTTTAATTTATAACAAGTTTATTATACACTAACTACATTCTACACGTATGCGAACAAATTATTTGATTTAAATTAAATTGCCTTCACAAGTAGTATTTAACTTGTTTAAAACGGCACGGACTAAAAATATAGCTACCGCAGACAGGCGCGACGCAACGGTGCGACACGATCTTGGTAGAACAATTTCCATGAAGTTTCCATAGAAATAGTTATACCAGAGTAGTGTCGTGCTGTCGCGTCGTGCCTATCAGCGGGAGCTTTAACTCCTGTCATGGTAAAATTATTGGCAAATCTGCAAGGTCTGCGTCAGACGTAAGTACTCTCACGACCACAAGTACCTTAAATTTACGCAAGATTCAAAAGCGTTTTTCGCCAAAAGAGTTGTTTGGAATTGTACGGTGTTACGAACATTGCATTTTCGATAACACACTTTAATGAATTATGTGTCATTTGTAGACCTTTGTCAGTCGTTACGGGTAGCCAGAAGCCGGAAAGTCTGCCTTACAAGTCTTACCAAGGGGTGTCGTGTTACCCAGTAACTGGGTTGTGGAGGTCAGATAGGCAGTCGCTCCATGGAAAATACGGGTAAACAGCTGCATCGTGTTTCACTGCAAGCCGACCCCAACATATTTGGAAAAATGCTAATCAAATGATGAATTAGCGATTCTTTAATGTCTGTACTGGTACAGCGTCCTAACTATTGTTTGCCTCACCGGACGACGTCACTACGTCAGCGCCGGCTGTCGCTGAAAACCAGCGCTGGGGCTCTGTCTTGCATAGGGTCGCGGCCTAATGCTGAGCGATAGCCGTTTTGCGTGGATGTGACGCATGTTTCCCCCAACCTTTTCATATTTTTTGTGTTTGTGTTATTTTTTGCGTCATGTTTACCGCAAATAAACGCATTTTCTTTCTTTCTTCTAATGAAGCAGTCAGCCCTACCACCATGCTGTTTAGCATATATTTTTATCACGGTATTCTTACATAACTGTTTCAAAAGTAGATGAAAACGTTAACAAATTGATCAGAAAACGTACCCGTAGATGCCTATTTTTAGTGCCACTTACAAATTGAGTGCCGTGATTTCATTATTTGAATACTTTAACCCGAAATTCTTATTTTAAATCACCATAAAGATGTTTGTTCATCGGTGATTTATCAATTACAATTTAATAAAGTTATTCAAACAATAATTGTTAGAAAAAATGGTGAGATATTTTGATAGCTTCTAAATACAGATGAATGTTTTACTAAACCCTTTCATCAAATACTTTTGGAACGGACCATAGTCCGTACCCGTATACGGGAGAAGGAGAATAACCAAATGGTTTTCATGAAAACTGTGTCGGGCGTTTGTAGTTTCCATAGTTTTATGGTGTCCAATTATATAGATTATATTATATACAATCTAATAATTGAATGAATTCCAGTACCTTTATGAAATGTATAAACTCATACGATTTCATAACAGTATGCCTCTGGGAGTTTAATGATCTTTGATGTTTTACGCCCAGCGGCAATTTGGCTGTGACTTTGATGGTTTTGTCTGTTTCTATTATTTTGTAATGATTTAAAAGGCACTGTCTTAAAACTCATCAATTTTATATTAAGAAGACTCTAATTTATGATTTATACAAGGAATTGTAACTGCAGTAACGAACAGACTGACAGAGACACGCTACGTTTTATATTATGTAAGGAAACGCTACGGATAGTAAAGATGTCCAGTTGGATGGACAATAAATGGCGAGACGTGATAAGCGTTCCAAGTATCATCTAAGCTTTAATATAAAACTTTAAACAGCTGGGCTCCGCTTTTACCTGCGTCAAATTACACACTGGGAGAGAACGAAGCCGATAGAATAAAATTGTTGAATTGAAGTATATAAATAGTACCTAATTATGTTGTTGCTAGTGAATATTTATTTTTACATCTTCTCTCTCATTTAAATTACAAGGACGATCATTTTCATGACATAATAATACGAGGGCGGGTCAATAAGTCCGTGACTTTTGGAATAAAACACAGATTTTTTGATAAATAAATCATTTTATTTTTCAACGTAGTCTCCCTTGAGCTGTATACACTTTGTCCAACGCTTCTCCAATTTTTTTATCCCTTCCAAAAAATATGATTTGTCGAGGTCCTCAAAATAGGCCTTTGTTTGCGAGATGACTTCATCATTGGAGTCAAATCTTTTTCCACCAAGCCATTTCTTCAGGTTTGGGAACAAGAAGTAGTCACTCGGAGCCAAATCTGGAGAATAGGGCGGATGAGGGAGCAATTCATAGCCCAATTCATGGATTTTTGCCATGGCAACTGCACATGTGTGCACCCTTGCATTGTCTTGGTGGAAAAGAACTTTTTTCTTGGCCAAATGAGGTCGGTTTTTTTTCAAATCATCATTGAAGCGGTCCAATAAGTTGGCATAATATTCCCCATTGATTGTTCTTCCCCTTTGAAGGCAGTCAATGTGGATTATCCCACGTGCATCCCAAAAACAGTTGCCATAACTTTATTGGCTGACAAACCCACCTTGGCCTTCTTTGGCGCCGATTCACCCTTAGAAACCCACTTGTTTTGACTGTTGTTTGGTCTCTGGTGTGTTGTGATGGATCCATGTTTCGTCCACGGTTACAAAACGGCGCAAAAACTCCTTAAACAACGCCAAACCTTCCTGTGAAGTTGTTACACGATTGCGTTTGTGGTCGACTGTGAGAAAACGCGGCACCCATCTTGCGGAAAGCTTTCTCATGCCCAAGTGATCATTCAAAATTGAAACCACTGAGCCATGCGAGATCCCTACGGCTTCCACAATCTCTTGCACTTTCAATCTTCGGTCGGCCAACACCATATCGTGAATTTGTTCGATTGTTTCGGGTGTAGAGACCTCAACTGGGCGTCCAGGACGTTCGGCATTTTCAGTGCTTGTACGGCCACAACGAAATTCAGTAAACCACTTTTTTACCATTGAAATCGATGGTGCAGAGTCCCCGTAATATTTATCAAGCTTAGCCTTGGTCTCGGTAATGGTTTTTTTTCGCAAAAAATAATGCTTAATAAGCACACGAAATTCACTTTTTTCGATTTTTTCCTCAAATTACTGGGTAGTCTGATAAAGATAGCTGTCAAACACAAACTAACTGACGCAACAAGTTCAAATTTTGATAGGAGTCAACTGACAGATGCCTGTTGACAGGAGTAGTGTTGCTTTTTCAGTAAAGAGGTCAGAAATTCAAAAAGTCACGGACTTATTGACCCGCCCTCGTATATTCTGTTTTCTGCTGCTCAGCTGCTACGATAATGTTTTGGTCAACTTTAAAACAACCTAGCTACTTTTTATCTCACTACGAAGAAGTCTGAAGGACAGTTGTGGTCATTATGAGTCTTATATACATCCCTACACATACATAAACTCACGCCCATTTCAAATGGGGTAGGCAGAAACAGCACAACGCCACCCGCTATATCCTTACATACGCTTTTTGCTTCGTTTACGTTCATAGGTGTACCTGTGAATGTAAAGGTCAGGTACTCGTAACCATCATGATTACGAGTTCCTGACCTTTTTGATAATAACATATAATTGATTACAGGATAATGATAACGGTATCATGAAAATGTGTTCTTGTGTGGAGTAGAGCAGTGGTGGCCCAGTGGTAACTGCCGCGACTTACGAGTTGTAGGTCGTAGGTTCGAACCTTTAGGCGCTTTACTTTGTGTAAATTATTTTATCTTTACTTTGTGTAAATCATTTGATCACCACTGCTCTCAAAAACGGTGAAGGAAAACATCGTGAGGAAACCGGCATGTCCTAGAGCCAAAAATTCGAAGACATGTGACATCTACCAACCCTCACTGGGCCCCCGTGGTGGATTACGGCCCACTCCCTCTCACGGAGAGGAGGCCTGTGTCCCAGCAGTGGGAACATTGTAGGTTGATGATGATGTGGACTTTGATGAATGATGTTATAGGATTTAAAGTTGGAATTCAAAATACATATAATAAAAATACGAATCAAGTAAAATATAGCATCCTGACGTAAACACAAAACAATGCATCGTATCTCCCAGTCTCGGTTTCACGATATATCAAACGCGTAGTATATTTTCATGGGTCCACGGATCGCATTTGTCACGTAAAACCAATATTTCTCTTGGGACCATCCGCCAAATAAAGCTACTAAATTTTTTATCAAAGAAAAGAGATACATATACGGTTTTTTATTGAAGACTTTTAAGATATCGGATGTTGGATTGGAAGAAGTATGAATAAATTGATAGTAGCCATATTTAGACGACGCAAATGACATGTACTGAAATGGGTAGAATTACATAATTATTAAGAACTAAGGGCTGATTTTCAATAGTCAGATATCTTTTATCCGAGGAATAAATATTGTGGTTTGACAGGTTTTGTGGGTAAAATAAATATGTCAAACTGTTAGATTTATACTTCAGGTAAAAGTTATCTGACTATTGAAAAATCAGCACTAAGAATTGAAATAAATTCAACGAGTCAGTCGATTGAAGAGCAGTGATGGCCCAGTGGTAACGGCCCCGACTTACAAGTTGTACATCGTGGGTCATCAAATCCAGTCAGGCGAATTACTTTGTGTAATTTATTTCATCACTTCTGCTTTAAAACGGAGAAGGAAAACATCGAGAGGAAACCGGTGCGCGTCGTGTCCCAGAACCAAAAATTCGAAGGCAGGTGATATCTACCAACCGGCACTGAGCCCGCGTTGTGGATTACAGCCCACTCCCTCTCAAAAGAAAGGAGGCCTGTGTCCCAGCAGTGGGAACATTAGAGGATTATTATGTAGTCGATTGAAGTAAGAAGAAGAGAGATGAATCATGCTGGTAAGTTGCAATCAGGACTACTAATTGCTTTCACTATGCGTGTTTTTTTTTTAATTTCTCACGATCAATCGTTCATCGTAGTTCCAACAAAAATTAATGTAGTAGGAAATTATATTCAGATGGAAGGCCATAACGTGATGATGATTAGAAAGAAAACTTTTAATCAACCAAATATTAAAGTAGCAAGTTACTCCTTTTCATTTTATAAAAACACTGACACCACAATGAATAAAAAGTGTCTAAAGACAGAAAACTTTATAGTCTCACAATTTCAAAGTATATAGCAACTGCAGCGACAATAAGTCTACCGTTTACAAGCTCCATAATGCATTTCCTCTCGTTCGCGATGCTACCAAAATAACTTAAACATTGACTTGTATATTGTTCCGAAAATAACCGTCCATTGCTTCTCTAAATGGAAGAAACTAAACGTACATTATGTCAAGAGAATGGAAAACAACGTCTAGTTGCTTTGTAATAATATCTTCTGTCCATTTGTGATCGTGTTTTGTTATTATGCTGCTGTTTTGGACATAAAATGTGGTGTTGTTGTTTTGAATGTTGTCGTAATGTGGCATAATATAGGATAAAATGTCACGTGAAGACAGTAAAACACAACATAACAGGTCAAGCAGAGGTTTAAATCCCATGTATTAGGGGGCGATGAATGATTTCAAAAAAACTCATTGAAAACATTGTATGTTTGTATGTAGGTATCATTACATTGATTGGCTAGTAACAGTTGGATGAGAGTTGCCGAGAATTGAGATAAATGTAAAGCGGTTGGAGGGGCCTATATGTTCAGCAATGGACTGCTGTAGTATAAAATGGTCGTGTCAAATATAATAATAAAATATAATACGCACGAGTAAGTCTACTGGACTGCCTCGTTGTTCTAGTGGCCGTAAGCGCTACTTCTAAGCATGAGGTCCTGGGTTCGATTACCGGATCAGACTATGTGCAATTCTTTTTTATTTATTTTTGGAACGAAGTTCCTTATCGCGCGTTGTGAAAGGGGGCTAGACGGAAAAAAATCTTACGAAAAGTTGTCACGACACTTTTTGCTATAGTAAGCTATTGTAAGCTGTGCGGCGTGCGCATGTTTTTCTGTCTGTCACTCTCTCTCTCTCTCTATATATATATATATATAATGTATTGTATATTAATATTAAAAAATATTATCATAACTTATAAAAAAAAAAAAATTACAATTCGTTCACTAATTAATCGAAAGGAACTTCGTTCCATCCGGGTGTCCCTTGACACCTCTCAAGTTTTTTTAATTTAAGGTCGTTCTGCTCTTGACTCTAGTCTAGGTCAGTGGTGACAAAGACAGAGTCGACGGTGGAGTGAGCTTACCCAGAAGAAGCCTGTTCACTATTACTTTGAAGAGATTAGGGTTTTTGGGTTTTTCCGTCTGGTGGAGTTTCTTGCCCATTCTTCTCCATACGAAACTACCTTTTGGAAGGGGCGACTAGAATCAATTCTATTTAAATGTAAATGTTGACGTTCAAAAGTGCCTTTTATGTGCCTATTTGAAATAAATGCTTTGACTTTGACTTTGGAATTTCTAAGTAGCAGCTCGGAGTCTAGATTTGTGCCCGTTTGATGGCAATAGGCTCGCCCCCTATTACATGAGACTTGAACATAGCTGGCAAAATGTGGGTGTACTATATACACTTCTGCTTAATCTTTCGGGGTATAAAGGCGTAATGTTATGTTATGTAAGTCTATAGAGTAAGATAAATGACTTCTACTGAAAAAAAAACCTCAAAGGCCGCTAACGTAATAGAATCGTTTTAAATTAATGACGACACACATTCAAAAGTGACTGTTGAGTGAGTAATCGAACAACTCTGGCTGAGAGATTTCACTTTTTTCTCTAAATTGATATCACTTTATCACAGCTCTTAAGCCAATCTAGACTAAATTGAGTCAAGATTGTACCCTCGTATTATATGACCAATTAAACTGCTATCAGAGTCAACGATATTAACTGTAAAGTTTTATCCTAAGAGCTTCAAAGTTCTGAGGCATTTAGACCTCTCAGATTTGAATTTCATGAATGTTTAACGTAGCTGAATTGTTACGAGATGCGTGGTGTAAGTTAAAGTGTACCTACCTTGTTATTTTACTATTTCATAGAAATAATTACAATTATCGCATGTTCCATAATTGTACATAGAAACTGAAGACGTGATTTTGTGTTAGATTACTGGGAAAAAAAAAATATTTTAAATTTATTTATTATGTGGTATTATAGAGGTACGGGGAATAGGGTGTATAGTTCACTCATACCTCCATTGAAAAAGAAGGATCCTCCTACCAGACGGGTGTCGTGTCTGGTGGGCAACTGCCCGACGATTGACCTCGGGAAGTTGTATCTATGCTACTCGCGCGGTAAACTCTGCTTGCGCGATGCAGGATTTGCGTGAAGTCAGTATGACGCGCAGCTCGCATGTGGCGATGTGGATACCGCTACAGTATTACTTAGAACTAAACAATTTAATACTGTGGGAAATGGGTCGCAGGAGGAAAGAAAAGACGTGTGCACTGTTCGACGGTCCGATTAATTGAATTATATTGGTTACTGGTAATATGTCGGCTATCCATTAAGGATATGTAGGGAAGGTCATTTATTTTGTTTTATTTAAATTTTTATTAATTAAAACGTTGCCCCACACTACGAATTTCTCCTGTATTGTGGGTGCGTTTACAAACATTTAAAGTCACATACACAAACAGCCAGACCCGGAACAACTACTTGTAGTTGTGTTGTGTGTACTTGTGTTGTCATGCCTCTTATGACCCCTATGAAAATGTCAACCATTTCCGAGTAATTTGACATTTTAAATTTCCTCCTTATCGATTTCGATAACGGTGACCCTTTGAAATTATTATTTCCTAGCGTGTGCCTTAAGTCTCGCTAGTGTAAGTCTAAGGGCTGTTTTTTCAATAGTCAGCTAACTTTTATCTGAGGAACAAATATTGCTTTTGTATAGAAAATATGTCAAACTATCAGATTTATTCTTCAGATAAAAGTTACCTGACTATTGAAAAATCAGCCCTTAGTGTTTTAAATACCCGGTCAGAACTTATGTAATATAGTTGGCCGGTGAAGTTAAAAGAATAGGTATAGATAGGAGAGCTTAGGACTCTCATTATATATTTGGTGTTTCTCGGTTATTCTATCAAGGCGCTTTTTTTCGAAAGTTTCACATTTTTGCCTCTCCCATCCTGTTAGATCAATAGCGCTAGCGCATAGATGCCTCTTGAACACATATTTATAGTGGAGTTGTTGACCACCATGCTTTAATTTACCTTCCGCAGGACGCAGGACCTCCGTATTAGAAACGAGGTTCTGCCATTTAATTTTTAAGATGGATCTCTAACACTTTAGATGAAATGTGTCAAGATTCCTTATGTCTGGTTTGTAGAGGCACCATGTGTCTGAGCCATAAAGAAAGACAGGTAAAATGAATGCTTTGTAAACACTAACCTTTGTCTGTAGTTTCAGGTCACGGGATGACCTGACCAAGATTTTGTCTGGACTTTAAGAGAGACTGTGACCTCTGAGTTTGTTTCGGCCTTTCTTCTCAGAGTAGTCAGATAGGAAACGCCGACCCCATCTAGTTTAAAAAAAAATATGATTGACGTGTAAAAGTGTTTGTTCAAACCTACTTACAGAAATAAAATCATTTATCATTTCCAGACACGATCATTAAGCCGTCCGAAGTTTGCAGCGGCGCTTGCTATGCTCGATAGTATCTCCGAAGCTAGGCTAGCTATTATCGTGCCCAACGTTGCTTTAAGTTCTAGCTCTCCATTCTGGAGATACTATACGCTGACGATGTGTGCCTCATGTCTGACGGCCTGGCGCATCTCCAAAGCTATGTTGACGCATTACATCCATTCTATCAACGATTTGGTTTAGTTATCAGTACTTCTAAGACGCAAGTCCTCAAACAAACACCACGAGGCTGCGAAGCTGGTAAAGCCACACTAAATCTAGATGGAAAACCACAAGAGGAAGTAATGCAGTTTAAATATCTTTATTGTGATAGAAAACATTTGAACGACCGACATCAATGAATGATCGAATGAGTGAATAATCGATTTTGATAATCGAGTGATGAAATCGAGTACTTATTTTAATTTGTTAACACTGAGATTTGTTGTAATATTCCAACAGTCCCTCTCAAAAATGCAAGTATACAGAAAAATAAAGCTCATTTCAATCACATAACAATAAAAAAAATACTGTTTGTGTACATAATACATTAGTGTTGCAGCTGAAAATCAGCGTCAGGTGGTACACCTTGTGTTGTCATCTGACATTATGCTGAGCTGAGGCCCGTTTGGCATTATAATTTTTGTATTCTGTTTTTATAGTATTAAGGTGTATTTATTTTGCTGTAATGCCAATAAACGCATTTTCTTTCTTTCTTTCTAATAGACTAATTAATATACATTATAAATAACAATCATAATGTTGATTTAAGTTAACGATTAATCTTATTTTATTAAACACTTCAAAATCAAGTGAAAGAAATCTTACTTAATAAAGATTAATATACATTTAAATGGTGTCTTAAACATAGAAATCTTCTGGAAGGCATCGTTTTAGTAAAAATATCAATCAGCCAATTAATTTCTTGTGGAAATAGATTCTAGTTTTATTATTTTACCAGCGATTTGTTCCCCCCTAATGAAATAGAATTTAATGTCTATTTATGTGTTTAGATGTTTTATGGTTTGTAGGATTACTTGCGATACAAATGCAACTATTGTTATCTTCGTATATTATAATAGGCTCTTTTATTTGGACCGCAATGCAATTTAGTATTGATTTAATCCAGACTGCTTCTCTTACAGGCTCAAATAAAGCCATGTACTACTCAGCTTGCGTTGAAGTGACAGCGACAGTATTTTGTTTTCGTGTGTTTCACGAAATTGTAAAAATATCTAAAGCATTGAATAAATACCCTGTTGTACTTTTTTTGTCGTTTTCATCGCCTCCCCAATCAGATTATGCCAGTTATTAATTGCTTTTTACTTTTATGATAAATCAATTTTATACCGACTGTACCTTTTATGTGTCGCAAAAGGTATTTTAAACATTTTCACAACTCTTCATTATTTTTAGATTGGTATCTACTCAATATACATATAGGAACACAAATATCTGGCCGTGTACAAAGCCTTGCATACATAAGACACCCGATTGCATTTCTACAGGGTGCTTCATAGTATGTATCTGAATTTAAAGTTAAATAATTTAATTTAAAAGGTAAAGATGATTTAGAAGAGTTGCAATCACACATAGAAAGCTTATTTAAAACATTTTGTAGGTATTTAGTTTGGTCTAAAGAGATAGTATTATTTGAACTTTCGATTCTGATCCCAAGGAATAATTGTATTTCTTTTAAATCAGTAACTTCAATTTTTTGCATAGGACTGTTCATAAAAACTTACCAACAAGACAACAATACTTTTAGAGGAAATGGTTAAATCACCGGCATACAATACTATATAAACATTTTTTATCTAACACATATATAGACATGGATCTACTTCCGAATTTTTAAAACCCATATATTTATGAACGAGATCCAAACGTTCGAACCAACATCTAGACGACTGCTTTAGGCCATACAACGTTTTGTTTAGTTTACACACCTGATTATCTTTAGCTAAAATGCGTTCTGGTACCTCCATATAAATATTTTCTTTTAGTATTCTACTAACCAATGCCGTTTTAACATCCTTATTGTATACATGTAAATCAATTTGAATAGCTTAAGCTAAAATTAATCTAAATAAATGTAGCTATCCGAGCTACTGGTCCGAAAGTTTCGTTATAGTCCTGCAAGTCCTCTTGAGTAAAACCTCGAGCAACGAAGCGAGCCTTATAACTTACGGGTTCACCTAATTCATTGTTTTTAATGGTGAATTCTCATGTGCAACTTATTATATTGACATCTTTAGGCTTTTCTACTAAAGTCCACGTTTGGTTGCTTCGAAGGGACTCAGTTTCACTCTGTACAGCTTTTAACCATTTTTAAGAATCATTACTATCAAATCTATTCTTGAATGACGTTGGCAATAATGGCACGGTAATTAATGACAAAAATAAATCATTATCATCCTTCTGTTCATTCTTTTTTGGGGGTTCTTTCATTAATATGTTTGCTTCCTAATGGCGAATTTT
This sequence comes from Brachylomia viminalis, assembly GCA_937001585.2. Classification (NCBI taxonomy): domain Eukaryota; kingdom Metazoa; phylum Arthropoda; class Insecta; order Lepidoptera; family Noctuidae; genus Brachylomia; species Brachylomia viminalis. The sequence continues at coordinate 4,511,943 of OW443299.2, read as the reverse complement.
CGTCCAAAGAATTTTGAGAGTTTTGCTGAATCATTGTCTGGCTTCCAACTTTTTGAGGGAATCACAATGTTGTCACTGCTGCTACGGGTAGGATGCGATTGTGTAACATTTAATTCATCGAATATGATATCACTAGCTTTGTTATTTTCAATATTAAATAATCTATATCCATTTGCATCGTAACCAACTAATATTGACTCAAAGATTTTTTTCTCAAATTTCGTTTTTCTAGTTTTAATGAACTATTAGAGACAAAAAAAATATATTTTCGGTTTTTTAACATGCCACATTTCGTATTGTTTTTTATTGATCAGAGCTTTAGTGGGTAAACTATTAGTTAACTAAGTAGCTGTAAAAACAGCTTCACTCCAAAATACTTTATCTAATTTCGCACATATAACCAATGTTCGAGCCATTATGATTAACGTACGGACAGGAAACGCCGTCCTCATCTAGTTAAAAAAAAATATGTTTGACGTGTAAAAGTATTTGTACAAACCTACTTACAGAAATCAAATCATTTATCATTATCATTTATACAAGAGTCACATAGCTCATCACTAGGAATTACATCATTGATGGTATGATTGAATTAGGCCCTATAAATATAAAATTTTTGTTTATTCAAATGACCTAAATGTTTGTGCCATAAATCATAAGGTTTAGAAGTCTAAGATAAATTTAATTACATCGTGATCGCAGTATTAAAAGGTTATTACTACTTATACCGGGCTTAAGCATTTCTATTTTTTTGTAAATATGAACTTTATTATTGTTAAAAATAACCGACATACCTGCTTTTTGAATACGACTTACCGATGGTAAATTATTTAGCACATCAGCCGGTCGATTCTGTAACAATCTCACCGTGAAAACTTAGGTGAAGTGAGCTATCACTCCACCTCATGCTAGGGACTGACACTATCGACAACTCACTTCAAGCGCACTTCACCTGAGTTATCACGGTGAGATGGTTACAGAATAGCTCGGCTGGTGCCATGCTGTTATATCGCCATCGTAGGAAGTAGGTAAGGTTAACAATAAATGTGATACTTTGTCCATCTCATCTAATTTTGCACCAGTTGAAATTAGTTACATTGTCGAAATTATTAAAGTGCTAGAATAACGTCACGTCTGGTTGCAATTTTAAATAGAGTAATTGTTTTTGCAGTGCCAATTGTGTAGCTAAACTCCTCTTTTCGTAAACTTTACCCAAATCATTCATTATGGATTTTGCCGAAGCAAAACCTTTTGCAATATTCAAAAATGCATCGCCTAAATATTCCACTATCGTAACTACCCTTTGCCTGCATAGTTTTCTTGTTCCACTCTTAATTTGGGCTTGATGGCGGCAGTTCATCAAGCACACTCAACACTTGTGCTTCTCCTCAAAGTAATCTAATACGAAATTTCCACGTGCTATATCGTTCATCGTTAAATTGTAGAATATTTATTTTACTTCGCCATTGCATTCTCAAATTATTTTGAACAAATTAACAGTTGATTATTTTTGAACACTAATATAATCTTTACAATGTATTACTACGTAGCCTGCAGTCATAAACTGGGTCGCAGGAGGAAAGAAAAGACGTGTACACTGTTCGACGGTCCGATTTATTGTAATAGAAAACATTTAAACGACCGATATCAAAGAATAATCGAATGAGTTAATAATGGATTGTGATAATCGAGTGATTGAATCGAGTAATTATTTTAATCTGATAACGTGTTAACACTGGGATTTGTTGTAATATTCCAACAAATACAAACTAAACTATGGATCCACGAGTAACTGTTGTAAGGGGCACGCGGTCTTCATTAGCATAAGCATAAAATCAGCCTATAATGTTCCCACTGCTGGGACACAGGGCACCTTTCTGTGAGAGGGTGTGGGCTATAATCTACTAAGCGGGCCTAGTGCGGGTTGGTAGATGTCACATGTCTTCGAATTTTTGGTTTTAGGACATGCCGGTTTCCTCACAATGTTTCCCTTCACCGTTTTGAGAACAGTGGTGATAAAATTATTTACACAAAGTAAAGCGCCTATCTGGCATTCGAACCTACGACCTACTCGGAAGTTCCGGCCATTACCACTGGGCCACCACTGCTCTCTAGTCTTCAATAATTTGGTGAATTAAAGGAGCCATCACAGTCCCACCCCGATCCAAGATAAAACATAAATGCGTGAAGGTAAAAGTATCCTTCACATCATAGATATGAAATTTGTTCAATCACGATGTTGTACAAGCCAAGTGTGGCCTAACCTAAGCTAGATTCATTACAATAATAATTGAGGAAATGTTTTTCATAGTAAACTGATCAAAATTGAAAATCATTGAACATCATACGTACCTACGCTACATTCAGTAGTTTATAATAATGCCTTTTTCAGGGGTTTACAATTCCTGCCAGGGTTGCGGGAAAGTCCGAGAGGGTTACCGTGGCCCCTGGCACGGGCAACTGAAGGAACACGGGTGGGTTTTAGCCAGCAAAAGTCTGACACGCGCTCCCGCTCCGCCCAGAGCGGGAGAAGTTAATTGACGATTTTCCACCCAAAAAAAAGGGGTATACAATTCAACCCAAGCTACTTTTACATCGTAGAAAACGAAATGTTATTACCAAATCACTATAAAAGTAACCAAACCCAAGTGTGTTATTAAAATACGTATAACTGTTTCGTCTAGACATATTTGAATTATATTACATTGGAAAATAACACTTATTTCGATAGCATTTCGTTATAAATAAACGATAAAAATTCTGTTAACGTTTTCTTGAAAAAGGATGTTTATTTTGTCTGTAACTTGTAGAAACCTATTCAATTATATTTCGCCGAATTGCCACACGTTATGTTTATGCTAATGTGATGGAAACTAGAAACCAAAATATACTCAGAATTTAGGGACGACGAATGAAGAAGGCAAATAAACAATCGTTATTTCTAAGAAATACAATTTTTTACCGATTTCAAAAAAGGATTCAAATACCGATTTCTATTTTCGTCCAGACATGTATTTCTTTTTGTGTATGTTCATTGTTCATCGATATTTTCATCAACTGTGGACAGATTTAAAAAAATCTTATAGTGTTTGAACTCAAACTCAAAGCATTTATTTCAAATAAACCAATTACAGGCAAGTGGTCGGTCAATCAGAAAGATGAAGCTAGTTGCCCATTCCAAAGCGCAGTAGGTACCTATGGAGAAGAACGGGCAAGAAACTCCATGGACACTCTTTTAAATCAAAATATTGTTACAAAAAAGTGGTAACATCATTCATGTTGTAATTATACATGTGAGAACGATGTAACAAAAAGATAAAAACAATAATGGAATTAAAATAAGCCGTGGCAGCTAAGAAATGACCAGTGCCTACTGACGGCGCCCGTTCACGAACATGACGTATGGATCAGCACCATTCAGCTCAACAATTTTGAAGGGAACTCAATGATCCAATACGGAAAGGGTAAAACTACTCACTCCTGAGGCGGTCTGGACCCCGCACAAATAGTAATTTAGTACATATACTATATTCTATTTCTGTCACGATTGTAGTCAGCCAACACCGCGCTGCGTTGTTGTTGTCGTTGATTTTAATAATCACTGGGTTTCTATTCTAGTACAAGGTGGATTTCGCTACATAAACAAGAAAGACTTTTTGTGCTTTCTGTGGAAGCTGCTACATGTTGCGGGTTTTATTTTATTATAAATCAAGACAAGCTGCAAGCTTTATAAATACTACAATAAGACAATCTTTGAAAATACGTTATATCCGCAAAAATATAGGCTTTGAAGCAATTATTAGACAGGATTATATAGACATTAATTTAACTGATTTTGCAAATCTTATATATAATCCTATTCATCAAGAACTAAAAGTTACAGTGTACAACGACTGCACGTATTTAGATTTCGAAAGGAGCAGTTGTTTCATGGCCTTGCATAATCAGCCTATAATGTTCCAACTGCTGGGGCACAGGCCTCCTCGCTGTGAGAGGGAGTGGGCCATAATCCACCACGTGGGCGCAGTGCGGGTTGGCAGATGGCTCAAGTTTTCGAATTTTTGGTTCTAGGACATGCCGGTTTCCTCACGATGTTTTCCTTCACCGTTTTTGAGAGAAGTGCTGATTAAATAATTTATACAAAGTGGTCTGACTGGGTTTGAACCTATGACCTACAACTCGTAAGTCGCAGCTGTATTGCTACAGGAGCATTGCTTTCATAAAAATAAAAAACAAACACTTCCTTCGTTGTCAGTTGCCCCCGATAGCTATATCGGGTATCATACTTTTCTAATCGTGTAAATAATGATGAAAAAACATTTATGGGACGAGAATGCTCATTATTAATGAGCATTCTCGTCCCATAAATATATTTTTTTTAAACTTTGCCCCTCGCTAGGAATTTCTCCTGTATCGTGGGTGCATTTACAAACATTTAAATTCACGTACACAAACAGCCAGACCGATAAGTTTGATAATGATTTTCATGGTATGCGGGGTTGGTTCCGATCACATGCCATGTCACCACTAAATCGATTGGGCATTCAATAAGTGGTACACTATAGATACCTATTACTGCACTTGTAAAACTGTGGCAAGAACTCTTGACACATGCGCTAATGTGGTATATGGGGTTCGCCCTTTACAATGAAAACATGCAATTGCCTAATGTACTCGTAGTTCGGCGTGCTGAACTGCAGCTGCCGCTGCTGCAACAGAGAGCCTCAAGTGGCATAAACCACTTCGAGGGCTCATCTCAAAAAATTCACCAAACGGTTGCTTAACAACTTTTACTATGGGACCAAATATGAAATCGCGATAAAAAAATCAGCTGTTCCCTAAAATAAGTTCTAAAAGTTGGAACTCGCGTTCAATTATCTCCGTAACCAGAAGGTTCCCAAGTATAGTCCAGTTGCTTTCGGTTTCGTTAAGCGTATTTTTACACCCGTTATAGCTCAGATATCTCGATGTTTTGAAATGTCACCACACCAGTAAGTATAATATACTTACTGGTGTGGTGACATTTCAAAACATCGAGATATATTATTACACCCGTGCGACGCAGGGCCGCTAGCTAGTTGAATGAAAAAAAAAAGTAAAACTAAAATCAGGCATCTAAAAATGCCTTCCTATCGCTATCGACGGGTAGCACATCCAAATGACTTGCCACGTTGAATGGCAATGCCCTTGGCCTTTGACCAAGGTAAAAATCAACACTTGGGTCACGGGAAGTGTTAAATGAAAAATGATTTTATTTCTGTAAGTAGGTTTGTTAGGAGCAGTGGTGGCCCAGTGGTAACAGCCGCGACTTACGAGTTGTAGGTCGTAGGTTCGAACCCCGACAGGCGCTTTACTTTGTGTAAATTATTTCATCACCACTGCTCCGTGCCTCGGAAAGCACGTTAAGCCGTTGGTCCCGGCTGTCATTCGTGGATCTTTGACAGTCGTTACGGGTCGTCAGAAGCCCGAAAGTCTGACAACCAGTCTTACCAAGGGGTATTGTATTACCCAGTAACTGGGTTGTGGAGGTCAGATAGGCAGTCGCTCCATGTAAAATACTGGTATTCAGCTGCATCCGGTTAGACTGGAAGCCGACCCCAACATACCTAGTTGGGAAAAGGCTAGGCAGATGATGATGAAGTAGGTTTGTACAAACACATTTACACGTCAATCATATTTTAAAAACTAGATGAGGTCGGCGTTTCCTATCTGACTACTCTGAGAAGAAAGGCCGAAACAAACTCTGAGGTCACAGTCTCTTTTAAAGTCCAGACATAATCATGGTCAGATCATGTGAATGCCCTATAGATTGGTGTCTGAAACGGTCTTTTGAGGAAAAACCATATAGATTGAGCGGACCTGTCCAGTCAGTGTACGCATTAGTCAGTAATCGTGCCGCTCAACTCAGAACTTAAGGAGCACAACGATTCGACGAACAATACCAAAGAAAGGACATTCGGGTAGGCCGCATAAATTACTCATGCTGCCAGATCGTGAAACTAACTAATAAAACAAAAAAAAAAAGTAATGAACCACATAATCTTCACATTCACAATATTTAAAATAATATAATACTTTACATAGTAAATACTCATGTCATTGTATGTATAAAAGTCATCAATGTCAATGTGTATATAAAAGTTCGGACATAATCTTTGAGGACCATGTAGATTGGTGTCTGAAATGGTCTTCTGAGAAAAGAACCACACAGATTAAGAGGACCTGTACAGTCAGTGCACGTGCACGTCAGTGTTCATAAAAATGAGTAAAATGACCCCTTAAGAGGTTGATGGTGTTTTACCAATAACCCTGTATAAAGAATGCATAGATAACGGCTATTGGATGGGTCAATTTACACCCTGTATCTAAGTTTAAAAATATTAATGCACCTATTATAGGAAGGTACATAAAAACCATCATAAAAACCTTCCGCAGTACATTCTATAAAATGATGGTGAAATCCATTGTGAGCACAGGTCAACGTTACCCAATGCAAAACTTTGCTATAATATACATAATTCACGTTGCTTTTCAATTATGTAAGTATACCCTACTTACATAATTTCACTCCGCACATAACACTATGTCACAACACCAATCTATCTCGTCCGCTCGAAGTCCGTATGTCACTGCAGGGATCCAGCATAATATCAGTGTCAGGTACATTTGCCTGACACATGCTGAGCTGGACTCCCATTAGGTGCAACCTTGAGACGCACACCGCACTGTGTATATTCGCTATTTTCATCTGTAGTATGTCATAGTGTCAATTAATTTCTATATTTATGTTTGTTTTTTGTATGTTGGCACCTTGTTTTTATATTTATGTCATTTGCTATAATTTAATTGTGTTTTTGTGTGTTGTACTACGTCTTTTGTGTGCACTAAATAAATGGTTTATCTATCTACACAAACTGACACGAAAAGCGACTTTGTTTTACTTTTATTCTGTTGGTTTTCTTTTTTTTTATATTAACTAATTATTATGTACTATTGTAAATAATAATTAAATAAATACCCAATGAAAAAAAGACTTTCAATACAAGATCCCAATGTTTTAGCAGAATCGGCCGGACAACTTGTCTATGTACCATGCTAAATGTGTAAAACACCTCAATACTCAATACTTTTATTGGATCCCACATGTAGGTATTCTTAGTGGTAAACTTTTAATTAGATCATGTGGACCCTGTCGGGCACAGCAAAATAGGTGAGTTAGGAGAGAGGAAGCATTTGTATTTTATTTTATTGACATCGGTATTTTCTGAGATAAACTTTAATACAAAATATAAACAGGTATCTATTGAGAGATGTAATAAACAAATCAAATAAAATTAAATTAAAAGTCTCGAGCACTTAAGTTATGACTCTGTAAGTCTATCACTTTGATATTCGATTACCGAGTATTTGCTTTTATTTAGCAAAGATTATCATAGCTTAAAAAATAAAATAAAATCTCTTCTTTTTTTATTAGTGCGGGTAGTTTATTATATAATTAAATGCACATTACGTAGGGACTTGTAGAGTGCATTTTAATGGAGAACTTGGTAAATTTAGTCTATATTGGTGTCTGAGTAGATAGCGTGTCTTAATGTCTAGACGTTTTGAATAAAATTTTCTTGGCCAACCCTTTCAGGGTATACAGATTATATGTTATTAAACCATAAAGTATGAATTTAAACTTGTTGTGATTGATGGGAATGTTTTTTGTTTACATAAACCATATTTCTGATTTCAACATAAAAATGGCTATGTCTCTACAACTGACCATTGTTTTTTTCGCCCATAAATAGTTCAATCAGCATGTAATAGGCTATTTTGCACCAAAATTACGGCCAAATTCGCCGAACGGCTTTGTTCTAAAACATTGAGCGTGGTCCTTTCGTCAAGTTCAGATTTCTTCCAAATCAACTAAGTAACAGTTCAACAGTTGTATAATTCTAATTTAAAGTCTAACCCCATCCAAAATATAATCAAATTTAACAGTAGTTTAGCCTAAACAACTATTTAACACGGTTTCATCTAAATCTATGACCAAGATACATAACAGTCATCTTAAGTAACATCCCACTGCCAAATGGAACAGAACTTCTCCATATATCCAACGTGATTTTAATAGCTCCATTAAAACTGTCTGCAGGCTCTTAAAATATGCTCTTAATAGGAGCATAATCTCTAACATTAAAGATAAAAATTTCGCAGCCTCCACCCACATTGTCACATGGGTATGACGGGGTAACCACAGGCGGGAAAAACCTTCCAGGGGGTTATGTATGACCTCCATTAGAGTCTAATCTTAAAGCCTTTCTTACAATAAATTATCGGGCTGCGGAGAATTTTACACGGAATATTTCAACTACAAACAGCGGGTGTTCTTTTAATAAACGCAACTATGATGTTGTTATTTTAGTTATACTGACGTTATTTTGGAAATTATTATTTAGATTTATGTTTTGGGGAATTAGGTAGAAGGTTGTTTTAGAGGCTATTTTTGTTAATCTTTCATTTTAATTCGTTACTTTCAAAGACGTTTAAATAACGGGTGTATAAAGACACTTAACGAAGCCGAGCGTCACTGGTACTCCACGTCATTGTATTTCATTTTTTGTACCGGGCCATTCCTGGGAACCTTCTGGTTACGGAGATATTGAAGGTCAAAATTCCAACTTTTACGGGCGTTTTTGATACGAAAACAAATAAAACCAAAACCCCAAGACCCCTGTACCGCTGCGTGCACCCATAAGCACAATGTTTACGTGTGTTACGTTGCGCACTACCGTAAACAACGACTTTTCACACCTAAAATTAAATTCGTTTCCCAGGAATTATTTTTGTGCTGTGTTACTTAGGTTGATATACTGAATGCGTAGTTGACGGCTCAAACTCAAACTCAGACTCAAAGCATTTATTTCAATTAAACCATTTACAGGCACTTTTGAATTGCCAAGTGGTCGGTCAGTCAGAAATATGAAGCTAGTTTTAGTAGAAGGCTATTATGAAATATCTTTATTGTTTACATAATCAGGCATAATCAGGCATTTTAAGAACTTTTGTAACCATATTTATCTGCAAATAAATCTTTGACTTTGACTTTGAGCCTATAATGTTCTCACTGCTGGGACATAGGCCTCCTCTCGGTGAGAGGGAATGGGCCGTAATCCAAAACGCGGGCCCAGTGCGGGTTGTTAGATGTCACATGTCTTCGAATTTTTGGTTCTAGGACATGCCGGTTTCCTCACGATGTTTTCTTTCATCGTTTTTTAGAGCAATGGTGATGAAATTATTTACACGAAGTAAAGCGCCTGTCTGGGTTCGATTCTAGGACCTACAACTTGTAAGTCACGGCCGTCACCACTGGCCTACCACTACACTTATTGTTTAGTTTGTATTAAAATGGCACATGAAAGAAAAATGTGAACGTCTTCTAACCACTACTATAGATATTGTTAATTGCTAACGAAAACTGCTTTAAGTAAGATTAGGCCACAACAATTAGGTAGGCCTTTTGTGGTATGGCCCACTTCAGGGGCAATGCCTTCCTTTTGCAGTCCAAATTTCTCTATTTTGCGGCACGTCTGTCCTGAAAACACGTCAAACTCGTTACACTACCTTCACTGCGGTCGACCTTAGTGGCCAGCGGCCATGTCCTCCCTCAGGTATCCAGTGAGTGACTACCTTTGCCACATATGTACTTTTAATTAATAGACAACATTTTTCTTTTATTATAAAGATATTTCATTTCCATGGTAATGAAAGGGACACGTGCCCACGCCCACGCATTAATGTATTAAAAGATCGTGGATCTACTTAATATGAAAAAAAAATACGTTTTTAGTCTACGTGAAAAAGGAAAACGTTTCAATATACGTGTTTAGTAAGAACCCGGTATTGAATTTGGCCGTGAAAAGGAATACTGCCGTATGTAAATCGGGATGTAATGAAAAAGGATTACTTTGTTAGAGGACTATTTGAATGAGGAAAATGTCTTTTTATTCAGTTCTTTATAGAATTTAAATGGGTTACTGATAGACTTTTGAATGGGGAAGCGGTATAACAAGCAATTACACGGATGCCATCTAATACTCGCTACGTAGATATGTTTTTAGCTAAACGATTTCGTTCGTAGTATTATAAAGGTTTTTATCCAGAAAAAAAAAACGATTGAAATAGGAAAAGATTAACTCAGAAAGTTTGGAAAATCCAAAAGTGCGCGCCTCTTATCGCTCATTTATTTTAATAAAATAATAGATTGTATAATTGATTTTGTAATATATTCGGTTACCCACATTTCTTAATAATCATCCAGTAGTATATAAGGAGGCACTTGTATTAACATTAGTGATTATTATACGCTTGCTATTGACTCACGCCTTTCATTTGCTTAAGTACGAACTTCTCAGATTTGTAATATAAAAACAAAACATGTAGGCAAGAAAAGTTCTTATATATTTGTACGTGTGTATCATAGTGAAATTTAATAAAAATTCCTTTAAAAAAAAAAACTACGTAAACTAGGCTACTGGTATGAAATACGACACCAGTTCACCGAATTTTGGAACTAATAAAAAAAGCCCGGTCTCGATGTATAAATTTTTTCGGGGATTATCGTTGGTACATACAAAATCAACGTACAGACATCAGGGCCTGCAGTCTCGACATAGTTAGCAATCGTTTTCGGTTGCTAAGTCCTAACAATCCAGATGTAACGATATTCGGTAGTCTGGACACTCAAATTTATCGGTTGTTACCGGTATTTTATCAATCTTGGTCGAATAAGTGACGATATCCTTAGTGTTTACGATTCTAGTTTGCAACCATTTTTGACAGCCCGCTAAGTGATTCGTAGTCATCGTAAACTATAATGTTTTGGTGTTTGCATGTAGTTTTAAACAAAAATTATGCGGAATGATGTGTCTCGATGCTGTGTCTGTGTGTCTGTACCGATGAGGCTTTTAAGTCCACCTATTTATAGGTTCAGGACATACTACTTACGTGCGAACGAACGTCGCCGACAATCACCGCATTAGAAGGAGCCAAAGACATTTTAAATATTTTTGAAGGGAGCGAATTGTCCGATCTTAGTAGGTATATAAATAAAGAACACAACCACAAATCATTCAACTATATTAAATCTCCATTAAGTATGACTATCCTTTCCTAAGTTCAAACATTATAATTCTAGACACTCTGTTTACAATGTTAATTAAACAACTCTGTTTGTCATGTCATGTCATGTCTATGTTGCACACCTATCCGCATGACATTACCAATAAACTCAGCAGTTTAATAAAGTGACAATAATTAAATTTAATTAAAATCTCCAAAAAACCTAAATCATACACTTTTACCTATGGTAAACCGTATAAACTTCAGAAAAAGAATATAACTATCACAACATTTTTAGGGATCTTAATTGACATCCAGTTGACGAGGAAGGCACAGGCAGAGGACATTTGTACAAGAGTAAGCTGCATAATTTATAAAAAAAAAGTTAGTCTGCCGAAAATATTGGTTGCTTACCATGGTTTGGTACCAAATTTCTGTTTTAAGGTTTCGTGTCTCATAAATTGTTAACCTTCCCATGCCTTTATATCCTTGAAGTAGCCATATTTGTAAAAACTAATAAACATCTACCTACTTTCTACCTCTAATGAAACTATAAAACATGCTACAGATATGAGATCTCAATACATAGATAGATATAATACTGATTAATATGTACACCATCAAAATTACAGACATAAATGTAGAAATTTTACATAGGGTGGCACAATGTCCAAGGACTCATGCACGGGACTCATAACTTCTTTACTTAAGAAAAAAATATCTGTATGGCACCTCACCTATAACTTATAAAAAAATACCTAGTAATTAAAGATCTACCATTTCAATAATGTAGAAAACAGCTAACAGCATCATTAGTAGAATTTTTTATTAATCTGTACAAGATTTCTTAGCCGGTAAGTTAACTGTATTGAAATTTAGTTTTTGTAATTTATTTAAATGGACTAAATTAGCCTGCTATATTAGGTAGAATGTACATAGATTCCTCACAACTGTAAGAACTGATTTTAGTATGTGTATTCTTTGTAAATAAATATTCTATTAATTTTATTCTATTGAAAAATAAATAACGCACAATCACAAATCATGTTTTCAACTTTATTAAATTTCCATTACCACAATCATATCCTAATAATCTAGACACTGTTTACATGGGGCATCTTGCATACCTATCGAAATATCTTTATCAAATGAAAATGTAAACTTTCACTATTCACTTATTTCAAATTGTTTTCTTCTTCTTCTACGTCGTGCTCTCACTACAGGAGATAGCCACCACAAATGATGCATCTCCAAACTATGTGGCCTGAGGGGCAATTCCCGTATTTTTAAGACCGTTCGCATTCTAATCTCAGTCTCAATCTGTCAAAATTACAATCAATTTACATACATTTTTGACAGGTTTTTGACATTGATTGTCGCTGAGATGAGATTGCGACTTGAATTTGAACGTTTTTTAAGTACGAGAATTGGCCTACTTCTGAAGTCTGGACCGCTTGCTTCATGCTGCCTCAGAGACCTCCAACAGCCTTGATATGGTTATGAGACTGCAAATCGCACGAATGGGAAAATCCGTTGAAATTTTTCATTTCCGTATCTTTACAGAATTTCAGGAGACGTGTTTATCGAGCTCCTAGGTAAATGTTAGCCATTTCTTCAAATGCTATAGCATTACAGAGTTGCTGTAGTCCAGTGTCATATTACGCAACTCTATATACTTTAATGAGAAACTCTAAGCAGTGGGGTCGCCGCTTGAGCCAAATTGGGTAAGCCGAGTAATAATATGCTGTAACATTGTCACATCAATTAACAATTATAAGTAAATACCATTGAATTGAAAATACATTGTTTGCTTGCAATGACAACAAATAAACAATTTACAATTCCATAATGACTTGACAAGTTTGGCATTAGGTTAATAATGTTGCAAGGACGCAGATTTTAATGTCCTTAGATATTTAACCACTTATTTTAATTCTTTAAAATGGTTATCGCTACTTAATAGTTTTCATGAAAAATTGTGTTTCCGAGGTATGGTTTACATAGCCACTATAAAATTTTCCAGAAAAATAATTATTTTTATTAAATCATGTTCACTAATTTTGCCTGTATTCAAGGTAAATTTGTTACGGACATTAATTGTCTTCGAAATAACTGAACTATGAATACGCTTTTCGCTGGCGTACCGACACCGTTTTGTCAAAGTTATGTACGATCTTGCGCGTTATCTCGGGTGTAGAGACTTCCATTTGTCGTAAGCATCGATACGGCAAACAAATATTTTTGATATTATTTATCGCTCGATAGTTTGCGACAGTAGTTTGCGTCATGTCGAGACTGCAGGCCCAGGACGACAATTTTTTTATTTTTTCGATACGTTGGTTTTTTCAAAGTAGCAACATAAAATGATTTTTAAAAAGTGTAAGATTGTTTAATTTAAGAGTTTTCTTGACGTACATCTACTCATATTATTATACAACGTGTCGTTTTGCATCCTCGTCAAATTTCAGGAGGCTGTTATGAAAGACATAAATAATCAAATAAAATTACGATCCTGCTCAATAATTAATACATACCTACATGTTTTTTTAGGTATTTAAGTTTGACAGTATTTCAGAATACTCCACTTTCAAAGAACAAAATCGCCCCGTTGCGTATGCGGTAGGCAGTGTCGTACGACTATGTCGCTCTGTGCATGCGTTACAGTTACAGCGCAGTTACAGGGCGGTATCACACGGGCCCTACACATGCCAATTTCGGAAAAATACAAAAAATATAAATTAAATACCTACTTATTTTATTATTGATTCGTGTCGAGAATCATTAGCATAGTTACGTCCTCGAATTTGACGAGGATGCAAAACAACACCTTGTATAAGTGCAATATATTTGTGATAGAGGCAATTGAAAATCACAAAATTGCTTGACCTTGACGAGTCGGGAGTAAAGCACTACCTCAACCGCTTCGCGTTATGAGGCGTGCAATACTACCTACATATGAATTATTGAAAAGTCACATTGGTACTTGCCCGGTACCCCACAACCTCGTACACGAGAGGCGAGGCCTTAACCCCTAGGCCATTGCTGCCATATAATAAATATTATGATTCCACCTAAATGCTTCCGGTTGTCTAGAATACATCCTGTATTAGAGTTCGGATAGCCTACAGGCTGCGAAAATAATAATATGGTTCCTGTTTGCACAGAACCCCAATAGGGGTATTATTTACCCTGGGAAGATCAGAATTCTGGATCAATTATTATATTTCTAGATCATAATTACTGTCTATTGCGGGACTTATTTATTTATTTATATGGCACTTCAACGACTTACTCACTAGGACATACATAAACTAAAAACACATACAGTTTTAGGAATTGTGAATTCGTTACTTACAGAAGTGCACAGCAATCCTTCTGCCAGACCCTTCTGGGATTACATGAATGGTGTAACGCTATGCAAATACCACAGTATTCTTAGGCATAACTTTGGATGCCAAGCTTCAATGCCAATCAATCAATCAAGCCCCCAGATAAAATTGTCAAAGAAGCTTAGCTCTGCAGCATACGTCGTTAGGAAAATTCGTGGTTTAACTGATTTAGAGACAGCCCGTTTAGTAGGTATACTTTAATTATTTTCATAGTGTAATGTCGTACGGTATTTTGTTGTGGGGAAATGCCGCCGATATTCAGACGATTTTTGTTTTACAAACAAGGGCAATTCGTTCAATTTATAAATTAAGTCCCAGACACTCCCTCAGAGACAAATTTAAAGGGATTAATATAATGACTGTGCCTTCTCAGTATATTTATGAAAATCTTTTGTATGCACATAAAAATATTAATCTGTTTACAAAGTACAGTGATATCCATAATTTAAATACTAGGAACAAACACAAATTTGTTGTTCCTACTACCAGGCTCAAGAAAATAGGTGGCTCGTTTAGATGCCAATGTATACGTTTTTATAATAAACTTCCTAGCCACATTCAAGCACTAAGCCTTAATAAATTAAAATCATTTATAAAAAGGAAACTATGCCAGAATGCCTATTACATATACTGTCAAAGACTATATTGAGGACAAAAAGGCTTGGGATTGAGTTGCTCCAATAAAGCACAGGCAATGTTAGTTTATTTTATTTTGCTAACTAGTTTTACTTTTAATCTTTGCTATAAGTATCTATACTTATTTACATATACAATGACACTAATAGTTACTGTATAAAGTATTATATTACTTTAAATTATTGTGAATGTTTACTATGTGTGTTTTTGTTCCAGTTTTAATCATGTTCTGGCAGTTTTAGTAGCTGATGCGGCCTACTCAAATGTCCCTTCTTTGGTATTGTTCGTCGAATCGTTGAGCTCCTTTACTGACAATTGCGTGCACTGACTGGACAGGTCCACTCAATCTGTGTGGTTCTTTCCTCAAACGACCATTGTAGACACCGATCTACATAGCCTTCACATGATCTGACCAAGATTTTGTCTGGACTTTAAAAGAGACTGTGACCTCTGAGTTTGTTTCAGCCTTTCTTCTCAGAGTAGTCAGATAGGAAACGCCGACCTCATCTAGTTAAAAAAAAATTGGATTGACGTGTAAAAGTGTTTGTTCAAACCTACTTACAGAAATAAATCATTTATATTTATCAATAGAATATATTTCCGTATTTCTCCGCCTTGAGTTACCAATCATTGGTAGAAAGAATTAAAAGGGAATGCGTTGGTATGTTAAAGTAAATAAAGGTTTACGAGAGCAGGTAATCACACATAAACACAGAAATAAAATACGATCGTAAATATATTGGCTAGCATGTATCGAATATCGAAATTGTTTAACGTTGATATTCAATGCTGGAAGAGGCATTTTTGACTAGATTTTAAGGAAAATGTCCCTATACGAGGAAGCGCCTAGCTATCAACGATTTGGTCGCTCAAAAAACGTACAAAAAGTTGTAGGTCCCGCGTGACATTAATAGTTGATCGCTGGCTGGTTGTACTCGATTATCGCAGCGACAACACTTATGAAAGAGAGTCTCGCTCAGCGACGCTCGTTTGGCGAGCACAACACTCGCTAAGAAACTCACGCTTGGTTCATACGCATACCAGCGAGTAATCTTCATCGCCATCGCGCACTCATTGTTTGTTACTCGCAAAGTCATTTTTAGTGGCTAGTTTTACTCGCTTCTCGTTAGTCGCCGGTGGTGAGACAGGTGCCTTCTGTGCAAAGAACATTGTTGCAATATTAAATTAAAGATACCTATTCCGATGTAACTTCAGCACTTTTTGGGACGTAAAATAACCATAGATGGTGTCACTGCTATTCACTAGGTGTAATGAGTCACCATTATCGTCGAAGGAAACTAATTTAGTAGGTACGCTTGAAAGTAATACGCAGTTATCAATTAGATGTACAGTTATCGATAGATGTACAGTTATCAGTTACTCAGATATACAGTTAAACACTTATCACTTATTCTCCTGCCCTTATCCCAATTTATTTGGAGTCGGGACAGCACGCATTTTTAACCGACTTCAAAAAAAGGAGGAGGTTATCAATTCGACTGTATTTTTTTTTTTTATGTTTGTTACCTCATAACTGGCGACTGGGTGAACCGATTTTAATGATTCTTTTTTTTATTTGAAAGCTGGTGCTTCCCGTGTGGTCCCATTGTCACCATTTCAATATCTGATGATAGGATCTTGTAGAAATCGGGGGAACTCTTCAATGAATAACAGCAGATTAACCGCGATTGTTGCTATAGCATATCTAAGCATTGTTTACGCCATCACACAACATAATATCACGCCTGTACTCACTACAAAGGTTATAAAAACTATTTCGAAAAAAAATTATGTTTTTAATAATAAAAAACCGCCTTCGAACGGATGTGGACGTGTAAGACGATCGTTCTCGAATGGGGGGTTAGATACCATAACTAAAAAGTGATAAATAATTTTTTTTTACAAAAAATAACAACCCGACTTCCAAAAAAAAACACTACAAAGTGAAAAATAACTTTAATTTCGGAAGTCGGTGGAAAACGCTAAAATACAGATAAAAAGACACCGACTTCCGAAATGAAAGTTATTTTTCACTTTGTAGTGTTTTTTTTTGGAAGTCGGTTGTTATTTTTCTTCCAATATTCTATATTATTCGTCGTCTCCGTAGTCTACCCATTCTAGCCCTACACATTATTACCACACGCGTATCGTCTTTCACACAGTGCGTCCATCGTTTCTATGGTCTTCCCCTACTCTTACAACCATCCACATTCATACTCAAAACTTTCTACAAGACTTTTTCCACTTTCCTCGGCATCACTTGCACATACCATGACATCCAACTTCCACACAACTTTTTAGTCTCCGGTGCTATACTTAGCTATGCTTAGATTATATTTGAATACCTATAGGTACACTCTAATTTAAAAAAATTGATTTCAATCCTTGTTTTGAACCATTTGTAAATAATTGAGGTTACCATGCTATTTATAAAAAGTTTGATGATTATAATTTTATCAATAGATAATGTACCCCCAAGCAACAAACCATTTTGTACTATTAAGTGTTTTGGAATTAATTTTGTCATTATTATTGATTTACGTGACATAACTTATAATATTTTTGATGATATTTAAAGAGAAATTGACTGTGAATGTGAGTACCACGCAGGCTAGATAGAATACAATACTTTATTACAGCTGTCTGGCGGTTTTGAGTATTTTATATAATGTCCTGCAGATCTGGTAGCGTCGTGTGACGGGTCGTTGAGCTCCCTAAAATAGGGTTGAGCTACACGATGACTGATTCATGAATTCCGTCTGCTAGGACAGGTCAACTAAAACAGCAATCGCTCTATCTTCAAAAGGCCCTTCCAGACAAGGCCCTGCATTGTTAGACTCACATGAAATCGTAATAATACAATGTTTGGACTTTAAAAGAGACCATGAACTCTGAGTTTGTTTCGGTATTTCTTCTCAGGGATCAGGTCAGCTAGGAAATGCCGGCGCCATCTACTTTTAAAATCTTGACTTGTAAAAAAAGTGTCTTAAAAGGTCTGCTTACAGAAATAAACATTTCATTTCATAATAAAAGTGCACTCCGCCTAAGTAATTATAAAAAAATACAAAATGCTACCTCGTTAGGCAATAAAAGTTGCACAAATCGAGTCAGGCAGTTAAAACTAAGTTACACGAATTCTAAAGTTTAAGTGTATTCTGTAAATGCAATATTTATAGTGCTTTAAATGCGGTAAGTACAGTCGACAGCACATCAGGCTATACGAAAATGTCAGATTTCTCCAAATGATTTTAAACCTTAAAATGTTTAGGGTTAAGTTCAAAATCGAATGAGAAAATGTGACAGTTTGTGGTAACTTGACCTGACGCTGTGTGTTCAATGTTGTAATAGTGTACACGCTAGCTTAAGTAAGTTTAATGGACACAGAGCTTTGAACCACAACAAGTTGACAAGCAAATTCTATCGAATAATGTTACTACGAATTTATTTAAAATTATGTAACCTGGCCCTAAAAGGGTGCGTTCTCAGTTGACGTCGCAAATAGCTGTCAAATATTTGGGTGTTTTGATTTATTTTTCAATATACCTAACTGAATGTAACAATGAAATATCGCTCTCTGGGTACCTAGTCAACAATTTTTTTTATTAAGAATTGCATTCATTGAATCTGAATTATTTAGATTACAAAACTAGTTGGGCCGACTTAGTAAAAAGATAATATATTAGATAAATAACTACACGTGAAACTATCAATGAATAACTAAGTTGAATAACCCTAATTCAGTGTTATTATTGCAATCAAGTTATTATCATTATTTATGTGCACTTCAGAGCTATGTTTCATCATTTTCTTCAGTAATATTGACAAATGAATTCAAACAGCGAAATGATCGACCGCTATTTGCAACGGTGCCAACTTTCAGAAAGTACTTATAGATTGTTGCTTACGTTAAAAGTGGTCTCTTATCAGTGTGGACTTCGAAAAAGACCTTGACATCTGACTTTGTTTCGGAGAAGAGATGGTTAGAGAACTTGTCTTGAAAATAGCATTCAACTTCAAAACTACTTTAAGACAGTGTCTATAATAATTTGGAGATGAAATCAATTATGTTTCCACGTCTTATTGACAACATTCAAAGGTGCTTTTGACTGGTTCTATTGAAAATCAGCAATTGAATGGGAGCTTTTCAATAGGACAACATCATTGTCACAGACTGTATTGTGCTTGTTTTCGGACAACTCCACCATCTAGATCACAATGTCGAAACCCTTATATTTATTTAACTGACACATTTGTTCATTAAACATAACAGTGAGCTGTCCACACTAAGGAGCGCACACTGTCCCTGATGCTATGGCAACATAGTCGCGATAACGCGAACTAACTTCGCGCGTTCTCTCTCTCACACCGCTCGAGGTCTTGATCTAATATTATATTATTAGGTTAAGAATGAGTTTCTGTACAGCTGTCATCTGAGACGTCACTCCAACGCCTATAAAAGCGGTTGTCAACTGAGCCGCGGCCCATTCCGTCCTAAATGCACGCAGTAAATTGTCACTCAGGTGCAAACTGCGCATTTATACGGCATGCATCCGACCTATTATGACATACGCCTGTGCTGTTTTCGCACAGGCCCACCCCCGGCACATCCACAGGATGCAAACCCTACAGAACCGTTTTCTACGTAAAATCACGGGTTCCCCCTGGTTCGTTCGTAACATTAACTTACATTTAGACTTGAAAATCCCCACCATTCAACAATTCATAAAACGCGCTTGCAAGCGTTTCTTCGATACCGCTGGCAGCCATCGCAACCGTCTGGTTGTGAAGGCCGCCAGTTATGTCCCCTCTAGAATCAGTAAAATCCGCCGTCCAAGGCACGCACTGACCGACCCCGACGACCCCACCACCCTCCTCCAGGAAAGCTGTAGGGCCACCAGTACAGTATACAAACACAGACACAAAACGAAGTTCCGACCTCGCCGCCGAGGTCCTTCGCGTCCGCGTCCGCGTTCCTCCCCGATAAATTACTCTTCCCCTCCCTTGATCGGATCCACAGAGCCAGCTGGTGGCGTAGCTGAGCCAGTAGTTTTACCCATTAATAATAATGAACCCATTTTGATCCAGCCTGTCTCCAACTTGCTGTCCTTCCCCAGCGACGCCCTAAGCCGAGGTTCGTACCCCACAGGGTACCCTTAGGTGATGGTCGCTTAGTTTATAATTAATATTATGCCCCTGGCTGGAGGCTTTGAGTTAGCTCGAAGGCACCACAGGATTGACCGGTTAAGCAGTCACGGCATCTCAAGGCCAACTTCGAGATGTCATACACAAAAAAAAAAAACAAGCCGCGGCCCTTTTATTCTGTCAGCGCTCGCGCAAAGAGGTCGTTGGATTTCGCCTTGGATCACAGCTAAGTCTTTGTTTGGTGGTTATTTCCTTTTTATGTGCAAATATTGCCTTTGTTTATTGTGTTTTGTGGAAGTTAATTGTTTCCTATTAAATAGTGCGTGATTATGTGTTAATTATTTAGTTCACTATTTAAATATAAGTTAGGGCGACTTGACAGTTGTTTTTCTTTAATACCACTCCTGGTCCCTAAGTAAAGCTAAATGTATGTAACGGAACTCGTAGGTATGGTCGACCTCGTAGTTGTTTCACCTACCTAATGTTGAATGTCACTTGCACTTCATAAAAGGTCAAGGTCAGTTGTAGCTTTGAAAGTGAAAGTGACAAAAAATCAACAATGTGAAAGTTACATAGTTTTAATTTTCGATCTACATGTGTAAAGTTTGAATTTACTAATTGTCAAAAATGCTAAAGCACTCCAGAAATCGAATATACCTACAATATTGCCATTCGTTTTTCTTCAGGAAAACTGTCTATTCCACACATTCTAACTCCACATCCTTACGACACAGCATTCGTCACGTAGCGCGGCTATATCCGTAGGGAGTAACACGACTAGAGACGTTCTTAAATTTTCATACTGTAACTATACATGGCGACACATCAAGCTATACAGTTCCAGTATAAGCTGACCTCGAATTGTGCGACAGGGCGCTGAGCATTGTCAGTTAGAGCGAATATGCTGACACTCAGGTTAAAATAGCCCTTTTTTAAGGCTTTTTAAGGCAAATCATTGTACTCGGGAGAGTCCTCAATCTGTCTAGCCATTTCCAGCATGCATTTTGGATGCAGCTGAATACCAATATTTTACATGGAGCGACTGCCTATCTGACCGCCACAACCCAGTTACTGGAACATACAATACCCCTTGGTAAAATTGGTTGTCAGACTTTTGGGCTTCTGACCACCCGTAACAACTGTCAAGGATCGGATTGGATCGCAATCGGGAGCCATAGAGTACCCGTAGAGAGTCGGGAGTATAGTGAGCCTTTTGTATACATTTGTGTGACACAGTACACAAATGTATACAAAAAGCTTAATAGACTCTGCATATTCAATAACGCATTCAGGGTTTTGTACTGCCTCGGCGATGTTCGCCGATACACGCCCTGACGGCTTTGGTAATCTACGCGCTACTCCGCAGGCTACGTGACAACTGCCAACATCGTCCTTATAAACAGGACACGATCTGTTTTAGTTTTTTAGTACTGTCATAAGCTAAGTTATTTTGTTACTTACACTGTGGACCTCATCGTAGTCTGATTGATTAAAGTTTATTCTAGGCTCAGACGGTTCTCATTTTCTCGTACAATAAAAGGTCAGCTTATACTGGACATGGACAGCTTGATCTGTCGCTACTTTCCCCCATGCCGTCGACGTCACAGCCAAAGTGAAAATAACAAATTGGCAAATAGAATTTTATGCGCAGTCATAAGTTGCTTCTGTGATGTTATCACTCATATGACATAGTGACTATGGTGTCGGAAGTAATTTTAGATAAAATCTATATGTATGTGTGCATGTTTTGGGTTTGACATACCAAAACGATTTGTGTGGGATAAATGTCATTCGAAGGCACTTTTAATCGTCAAGTAAATATAATTGATGCCAATGATGATGACGATGATGTTGATTGATTCCATTGTAAAGTTTTGATTTTTCTGAAGGCACGGGTCACTCTTTTGTACTTTTGTTACGAAAGCGGTAGGATTTGTAAGACCTAACAAAAACTGACAAACGTCTCAGGTAGTCAAATGTTCACAAGAACAGAATAGATCCTTTAATCTTTTGGACAATATCTACACATATAAGTACATACATTTCTAGGAGTATAAGTTTAGTATAATATAATAGAATAGTTTTGTTATCTTTATTATGAACACTATAAAAATTACAGATATAAATGTAGAAATTTTACATAGTGTGACAGAATGGGCGGTCTTATCGCTAAAAGCGATCTTTTACAGAAAACCTTTGGATGGATTAGAGAGAGAAGGAGAGACAATACTGCAGGTAGTCAGCGGTGTACCATTTACATATACAATAAATACATAAAACACTACTAAACTACACTATATAAATACAACAATAAACATGAAACATGAGCAAGGAAACTATATATAGCTATAGCTAAATATATAAAGTACATACATCTTTTATGGGGTACTGTGTTAAATGCTACAACAAAATACCTTCATCATATCGTCATATTATTATATTGCAATTAAATTAAAGAAAATTTAAAACTCATATTATAAAAATTTACTGTGTGAACAAGCATATTACAAATTAGAGGATTATATCGACGATAAGAATGCTTGGAAACATGTTGGTCCAGCTCCATAGGACAATCTAGGGTCTAGACAATATTTAACTTGTTGCTACTTTAATTGTTTATTTACGACATTGATTTACATTCTGTGATTACTTTAACTCACACACTGACATATTACTTGCTTACATAATTTAGGAAATCGTATACTTTTACAATGTTTGTAAATAATTATGTGAACGCCATGGATCTATCACTGAATTAACTTATTTATCATTGCTACATTTATTAAATTCTTTTTACCTATTGTGGTAGGGAAATTTTTATTATAGGTGCATCGTCTTCACATATAATTATATAATTAATGTATACAAAATATTGTAACACATTTTAAAAGAGTAACGGTGGAGTTTCTTGCCCATTCTTCTCCATACGAAACTACGTTTTGGAAGGGGCGACTAGAATCAATTCTATTTAAATGTAAATGTTGACGTTCAAAAGTGCCTTTTATGTGCATATTTGAAATAAATGCTTTGACTTTGATATGTTTATGTTTAAGGAGATAAGAAGTGTTTTTAACCGGAATTTTAAAAGTGGACAAAGATTGAGCACGCCTTATCGACACGGGCAAGGCATTCCATAACCGTACTGCTTCAACTGTAAAAGACTTGCCATAAAAACTGGTGGAATGCATCGGCGTCTCTAGTCAACTTTTCCGATGACCTCAGATATCTATTAAGTGTGTCATGAAGGAACTGGAAACGTTTTTTAAGATGACAGGGGGTTGTAGGGTTGAACAGAGTACTGAAGAGCTGAAATAAAATATGAGAATTCCGGCGAAGACGTATGGGAAGCAACTTCAGCTTTGTAAGAAATTCAGAAATTTGATCATCTTTGCGCAGGCCAAATATATTGTATAAAACTTATGCAAAAGTTTTGAAGTCACTCAATTTTATCTAGTTGTGCCTCAGTGAGATCGAGATAACTGACATCAGCCTAGTCAGTCAAGGATGGGAAGTAAAAACGATTGTGCAAGCGCAGTTTTAGTGGCAGTTGGAAGAAAGCTCCACAATCGTCTTAGGGACTTACCAGATGGAAAAGATATTGTATTTCGAGCTTTATTCCGAACAAGATAAAATTCTCAATCCAAAGTGACAACATAGACTTAGGTTTAAAATCAGTTTTTGTATTTAGAACGTTAAATGGAAGAAATACAATTTGATATTCAAAAATGGCTCGTTGATCTAAACATGGGTCTCATAAAAAAATATTGTTTTGAAATAGACCGTAGTTTACAAACAATTTTAGCTCCTTTGCTTTAGGTATGTTATATTTATTGTGCATGGTCTCCTGTGAGTGTAAGTGAAGGAGTACACCTACTTAATGCCTGAAGTTGCCCTTTATTTGTGTGTCATATATTGTGTAGGTATATATCTTTTGTATTTATCGTTCCGTGCCTCGGAAAGCACGTTAAGCTGTTGGTCCCAGCTGTCATTCGTGTATCTTTGACAGTCGTTACGGGTCGTCAGAAACCCAAAAGTCTGACAACCAGTCTTACCAAGGCGTATCGAATTACCCAGTAACTGGGTTGTGGAGGTCAGATAGGCAGTCGATCTATGTAAAATACTGGTATTCAACTGCACCCAGTTAGTCTGGAAGCCGACCTCAACATAGGTAGTTGGTAAAAAGGCTAGGCAGATGTTGATGATCTTATGTTGGACAAACTAAATAAACAAAAAAAAAACAGGAATTCTCATTATCATGGAACGGGCTTTTAAACTAAACTCACGACCTACCTATTATTGTCAGACCATCTAACCTACTGGCACCAATACCAGTTGTACGTGGTAAACCTGCCTAATTCGGTAGTAGTTACCTACACAATTGGGTAGATTTCTGTTTCAGTTGGATTTCGTGCTAAAAATCACCAATTCACGATAAACTTCACTGAATTATATAAGCGTTTGTTCAGTCAATTGGAGTTTAAAATATTCTTGCACACGAATTTATTTAAGCTAGTTAGCTTTGGCGTTTTGTATCTAGCCTCTGAAAAGGAACGCAAAAAATAATTCAGTGATCAATGCCTTTACAGACTATTCATTTTATCTCATTAGTACACTAGCGATCTAAATGATGATGAAATCCGCATGAAAATGCACTGTATAGTTTAGAACGAACAAGTGGACACGGAAAGCGACTTTATTTTATAGATACCTACTATTTAAAATCAGAGAGGCGATAGGTTATCACCTTACCACTTTAACAGTACAGAGCGGTTATAACAAGTTGGTATAAGTACCTATGTTAGTTATATTATAAAATAAACCATTAAGCAACAGATAAAATAGAACCTTTTTAGAACAAAATAAATTCAAACTCAACTCAAAGCATTTATTTCAAATAAACCAATTACAGGCACTTTTGAATTGTCAAGGGGTCGGTCAGTCAGAAAGATGAAGCTAGTTACCCATTCCAAAGCGTAGTAGGTACCTATGGAGAAGAACGGGCAAGAAACTCCATAGACACTCTTTTAAATCCAAATATTGTTACAAAATAGTGGTTACCATAATTCATGTTGAAATTATACATGTGAGAACGATGTAGAAAGACGTGCACGTTAAAAACGTCCATAATAAAAATATAAAAAACAATTCAGGAATTAAAATAAGCCGTGGCAGCTAAGACTTGACCAGCGTAGAAATAGCGTAAAACATAACAAATATACACTCACGCCTTCTTCACATGGGGTTAGGTAAAAACTGCATGCCATCTAAGATAGCGTAAAAACTGGCACACAACCATCCTTGTTAATATTAGTTTACTGACCTATAAAAATGGCAACGGTGCATGTGAACCTATCAGTCGAACTTAGTTTGACAAGAAAAAAAAAGTTGAAGTTTCCAATTTCGCACAAACCGCCATACTCCCATATTATTATTATACTCTTTGCCGTCATACCACTTCACTAAGCTACAACTTTGTCATCGTAATAATCAACAGAAAACAAGAAACTTATCAATATGTCCACAAAACCAAATAAAATACAACAACAATAAAAACTCAAAGGGCGCGTGCGCGAATTAGGCGACTAAAGTGCGCGCAAAATAAGTCAGCGCGCGGCTGAAATCGGAAATAATCGTTAGCCGGCTTCATCACGTTTATGTCAGGTGTTAAGAGACTGCTGTCTTCCATGTTTTCAAAAGTACATAATCGCCAACATTTTGCCGGAAGTGAATACACGTGCGGGCAGGATTTTTTTTATATTTTTTTATTACCTTTATTTGTACCAAAACTCTTATATAAACACCATGAATCATTACAACTAAGGGAAAGAGGTGTTTTCGATTAAAGGTCTCTGCACACAGCGGGCGCGGCGTGGCGGGGCGCGGCGTGGCGGGGTGGCGACGCGGCGCTGGCGCGGCGGCATCGGTCACACTGCGGGCGCGATCACGTCAAAAACACCTATATTTTGTATACATTTCTACTAAATGTACGTATAATCTTGTATTCCCGCTCGGCGCGGCGGCGGCGTGGCGCGACGGTTACCGTCGCGTCGAGCGGGACGGCTCTGTGTGGCGTCGTCCGTAATATCTAGTACATTACAACTGCTCAGTGTCGCGTCGCCGTCCCGTCCCGCCGCGCCGCGCCCGCTGTGTGCAGAGACCTTAAATCTGGGACCCAAAGTAAGATTTAACTTGTGTTTAGGGTGCCAGCGTACTTTGATCATACCTAATTATATCAGTAGTTGTAGGACGAGCACAGCTTATTATTATTAAGATAACCACTTACTAGTAAATGCATATTATATGATGTGGATTATGTGATGTGGTGTGTGATTATGGTGAAAACTTGCGTTTATGTAAGTCTGTATAAATATAATTATAAATATATGGCTTTTAACTACAATATCACATTATTATTATTCGCTACCGATACATGTAGTAAATCTTCAGTCTTATCGTAACTCAGTGTCAATAGCCACTTTGTGACCTTGGTCTTACATCCGTTTAGGCACATGGGAACAATGGTGCATAGTTTATTTATTTTATAATTTAGATGGTTTGAGAGAATATCATAATGACGCTGAGCAAGAGCCGTTCTACATCCGCGAGTTGAACATACTTCGAAGTATCTACGCTTTTTAGCAGCATTTGGCTTGTATAACACAGAGGGATGTTTGCGCAGAATAGTGCTAAGAACAAAGAGCTGTCTCACAGTGAGGACCTGACATTCGGTGTAGAGAGCCGAGGTGGGATAACTAAAAGGCTTCAAGGTCATAACCTTGAGGACAGCTCTTTGTGCTCGTTCCAGAGGCAGAAAGTTGGTCTTGGGAGTCCCACCCCACACTGTGATACAGTAGTTTATTATGCTTTGACAGAAGGCATAATAAACAGTTTTAATGGTACGGTACTGCGCGCAGTGCCTTAGTTAAAAAAAAAAAACACTTGCGGACTCGCGATATGAGATTGCTAAGGTGAGGTTTCCAGCTCAAAGAACTATTTACATAGACTCCGAAGTACTTAACAGACTTACACCGTGTGAGTTGTGGACAGCCGCAATGTGAAGAGGGTAGACCGAATGAGCAAGCATAAGCTCTAAGTGCCATGGAATCCGGTGGAGGGAGGTTGGTGGATAGCAAGGAGAAAGGTAAGTATACTGTTTTCTTAAGATTTAAGGTTAGGATGTTATTTGATAGCCATTTCAGGCTAGTCACTGCCGTGAAGAAGCAAGGCCGTATTATCTGCGTATAAATTGAACACTTCGTTAGAGACATTTTGCATAAGTTATTGATATACATAAGAAATAGGGTAGGACTCAAAATTGAGCCCAGAGGAACGCCGAAACTCAATGATTTAGTGTCACTAGTAACGTCATTTATTTTGACGTATTGGCTTCTATCACACAGGTAATCCTGGAATATTTTTAAGGTATGTCCGTAAATGCCCGTAGCTTCCAGCTTGGATAAGAGGTGGGGAAAAGATACTGTGTCGAATGCCTTGGAAAGATCGAGGAAAATAGCCAAGCATTTCCTTTTACGATCTAGTATATATACTACATGATCTACCAAGGCAGCAACAGCATTTTCAGTTGACCTGCCACCTCTAAAACCATACTGGTTGTCACTCAATAATTTGTATGACTCAAGATAGTCTACCAACCGTTTATTAAGTATATTATCCAATATTTTAGAGATGGCAGGCAAGACTGAGATTGGTCTATAATTATCTACACTGTGTCTGTCTCCAATCTTGAAAATTGGATGAACGACAGCCCTTTTGAAAACCCTGGGAAAGCAACCCGTGGAAATAGAGCGATTGCTGATATGAGTGATGGCTGGGGCAATCGCGGGCAGACAGGATTTTAACAGTCTCGATGAGATCAGTAGTGAAGGGTGGGCGTTTTGGGGGACTGTCTTATGTGATTTTGACGTTCAAAAAGTGCTGATTCTCAGCCTAATTTGAATAAATTACTTTTGATTTTGATTTTGATCTGTAGCATCAGTGGGAAGAAATACCAGCGAGTTAGAAGGTAGCGCATCGAAATAATACTCCGAGGTATACGAGGTGAACGAGAATTTGTCAGCCAAGTTCTTGCCAACATTGGCAAAAAACTCGTTATCTTTGTTGACCGAAGACTTTTCATCTGATGACATCCTTAGTAGCTCGTTAGGGGATTTCGCATTAATTAAGGGTAGTTCCGGTGATATTTTTAATGATCTTCCAAGTTGCTTTAGGGTTGTTCTTCGCCGTTTGAAACTCCTTGCTTTCATAGGCATGTTTTAAATTAAATCTTTTATAAGCTTGTTACAAAAATTACGGTATCGCTTATATGTGACCATGAGAATGTAGTTTTCAGGATCTGCCTTTAGGGTTCGAGCCATACTATTTCTATTTCTGATATAACGTAGCAGACCATTTGTAATCCAAGGTTTCAGGATTCTGCGTTTTGAAGATATGTACACAGATTTAGAGTGATTAGCAATGACAGAACTAATAATGGAAACCAGAGACTCGGTGGCATTGTTTGCGTCTTGAATAGTCAATATTCCACTAAATTCCATAGACAAAATGTCAGTAGTTGCAGCTGTATATCTAACAACTATGCGATTACCTTTATAGGTAGGGAGTGGCTTTACATGTTGAATGCTTATAAACGAAGGCCTATGATCAGTGCTGTAAGTGTCGAAAACTAGAGTCATATTTTTAAGATCAGATACGTGATCAATACAAGAGTTAATACTGGTTGGGAATAGATGTGTAGAGAGAAGGGCATGTAAAGCAATAAGGTTAAGCTACTGATTTGCTTGTTGGGAAATAGCATTTGGAGTGATGTCAATATTGATGTCCCCCATTATCACTAAGTTATTTGGACTGACAACTGAGTAAGGACAGTGTCTAAATTATCAAGATTTCGTGTGAACGGAGAGCGATATAGCGCTAAAAGTAACATATTACGATATTTTACATTACAGAACAAACAGCTAGCACCAGATAAAGAAGGTTCGGTAACGATATGAGGTGATTCTGATTTTACATATTTTATAACACCATCGTTCTGGTTAATAATAATAGTCGTGTAATAAGAAACATACCCTTCCAGTGGTGGAACTGTTGACACCATCAACCAGCACTCCAATAAAATTAAAACATTTCATGTAATTTCTATCCTTGCCAGGAGCACAAGAAAACTATCAAAGTTACAGTGTACACTGCGTATATTACTACTACCGTCCGTCCTTCCGTCTACCGTCTACTGTGTACTTACTATTGCTATTAATAAAACTTCTACATGACTCCGGTACACAGATATGTGAATCACTTGTACGAAAAGAGTCAATATCATTTAAAATGTTAGAATCGAATATAGGTGTTTGATGTGAAGTGCATATTGATTAAAACCATAGATATGACGTGGATTATTGATTGTGTAATTTAGTTTTGTCCACATTTAATAATCCTGTTTTGTAAGTTGCAGGTATATGACATAGATATAAGATAGTCGATAGGATGTATACATAAACGCAGGTATGATATGAGTTGTGTGTTGGTGATAACAAATTTTCAATATTATAATTTTTACAAGGTCTAATAAGGTACAATGTATAAATACAGAGTAATATTATTATAATCTTGAAGGTTAATAGTCGCGCGCAGATTTATCTTGCGCGCACTCTAGTGAACTACCCTCAAGTGCCTTAAGCGTCGGACTGTGTATGAGTGACGCATACTAGCGTCGTCGCACGCGCCGTGAAAGTACGAATCGTGATAACACTTAGCCCGTCACCCCGTCCCATTCACGCATATTTTTTTGCTTGATTCTTTCCGCAATCCCGCCACGTGCGGAGAGCACGTGGCGGGATTGCGGAAAACTTTTCCTTTAATTTCGTTCATAGAGAATTTATACATTAAACTGTTTGCCGTAAGCACGCTGTAAGTAAAATTTTCGGTTATTTTGAAAATTTGGTTCGACGAATTTGGAATAGCAACGTTGATCACCCTTCTTTTTATGTTTTGTAAAGACTGCAAATCTAGAACGAATCCTATCGAGCAAAAAAACTCCTTTGAGGTAAATTTTAGTCACTTTGGGTGATGTTTATGAATATATTTACAGGGTTATTGGCAAAACACCATCAACCTCTTAAGGGGTCATTGTCTTCATCATTATGAACAACATTTACTATGGGATCAAATATAAAATGGCGAAAAAAAATACAGTTGGTCCCACAACAGCAGATTTTTTTTTTGGACCAACTTTTCTTTGGACGTCGTTTCGTGGACTCAATAAAAATTATAGCCCAACCGCTATAATGTTTTTTTTTTGTGCATAATCAAAGAACGTCATGTAGGATAGTTACGTGATTTTATTAAATGTGATAACCTAATCTCCACTTTGTATTAGCAGTTTACTGCCACCAATATAAGTTGAAACAAATAGCATAGAGGAATAGATTGCACGACCAATGGCTCCGACAGTTACAATATTCCATTTCATCTAGTTGACTCCTGCAAATTGCATTGGCTAACAAGGATGTAGTTGACTTACAGTAATACGATAGTTTGATGACGAGGATTCGATCTTAGGTTGTTTGAATGTACCTACTACCTTCGGTTGATTTGATTTTCTGTTACTGCATACCTACGTAACGTGTTCAGGGATATACTAAACTAAAACCTATGCCTGTTTGCACTAAACCCATACTTATTAAAAAAAACTAGCAATTCGTCTGCCACTCCGTCCGTGTAGATTTTGTATTTTCCCTACAAAATTTAACACCCCTAAAAAAGTTGTTTGGTAACGGAAATGTATCTTATGATCTTTTTATTTATTATGAAAAGTATTTGGACCAATTTTCAAGTTTATTGATCAAAGAAAAAATATTTTTCATATAAACTGTATCGCCCCTTTTCACCCCGAAAGTGGTTAAATTTGTAATTTGACTAGATAATCAAGCCACACAATATTACGTTATATGTTTTCTAATCACAATGCTGAGACACTTTGTAACACAGGCAACTAATACATAATTTAGTAATTGATTTATTTATGTATTTACTTCTTGGGTACAGCGTGGGTGAACATGGTGTGGCCCACACGGAGGAGTCCAGCAATGCAGAGAGCCAAGATCAAACAGTACAGAACAGCGTCCAGGGGCCCTCCCTTCAGAAACACTGGAACATCATCCTCTTTCTGGAACTGTTTCTGTCGTTGACGGATCTTCTCCAACAGAGGAGAATAGGGAATGTTGGTGCCAGGGATCAACTTCGTATCCTCACCGGACACGGTTGTTTCGGGTGGTTCCTGTTCCGGATAAGGCGGGAGGAAACGCCCGGGTGTCACCATTGTGTGGATCGCCCAGAGGACACGGTGGAGCATACGGTGGAGGTCTGCCTGGCTTGGACGGAGCACCGCCGTGTCCTCGTGCAGCCGATTGGCGGTGGCGATCTCTAGCGTCCGGCCCTGGCCCAGGCCATGGTACGGAGCGAGAGGGCTTGGAAAGCCGTCACCTCCTTCTGCGAAGCAGTAATG
This sequence comes from Brachylomia viminalis, assembly GCA_937001585.2. Lineage (NCBI taxonomy): Eukaryota > Metazoa > Arthropoda > Insecta > Lepidoptera > Noctuidae > Brachylomia > Brachylomia viminalis. The sequence continues at coordinate 4,480,149 of OW443299.2, read as the reverse complement.
TTCGCGAAGGAGGAAGGAGGCAAGCAAGGGGCAGCTCGCCGTTTGATATGGACCAGGCCCGGGTCGACGGCACGTTGTGTTCCACGCGCGCCTCAAAGAGATGTCAGCATTAATGATGGGGTCCGCTAGGGCCGATGCCTGCCAGGGTGCGGGAAAGTCCGAGAGGGATACCGTGGCCCCTGGCACAGGCAACTGTAGGAACATGAGTAGGTTTTAGTCAGATGATTTGAACCCCAAAAAAAAAAAAAACTGGATCAACTTCGTCTTGCCAGGAGCTGCGCAAGCATCGACGACAGTCGGCATGTGCGAAGTGTTGTAATGGATGGTCGGGGACTCCACTCGTTGCAATGCAATTGGGGCCACGGGGAAAAGTGGACTCTGCAAGTGGGTAGAGGCCACCAGCCTTCCAGTTACTCGGCTTGTTGAGGCAAGTTGATGATACATTTGGTCGGAAAGAGAATCTACTTCATTTTAGACTTGCACAGTGCCTGATAATCCAGCGGTTACGAAACAAGTAGTTATCAGGTTCGTTTTGAAACCCCGGTCTGCAATATAATCCCCCTTCGAACATTTGCTACCCCTTTTCACTCAGTCAGGAGTATCTTGCAAAAGTCAAATAAAGCTTAAAAAAAGAAAAAAATTGCGCACTTCATTATGTACTAAGATATATACCCGTGGCAAGTTCTAAGTTTATTAACTCAACTTAAGATTTTTTATACAAACAAAATCCCCCCATTTCACCTCCTTAAAATCGAATTTCCAAAATCCCCTTCTTAGTGCTCCCCTACATTATAAAAAGAAGCTGTGTGCAAAATTTCACGTTCCTAGTCCCAGTGGTTTCGGCTGTGCGTTGATATGTCAGTCAGTCAGTCAGTTTATCCTTTTAAACTATATGTAGATGCGGATTGATAAAAATGTATGGTATATTTAAAGCTGTAAAAATGTTATGTATGGTAATCTAATTGTACCGCATTTGTATAAATTGTACCAGAACTTGGATGGGAAATGTACTCACATGGATAAATTCTTCGACAGCTCGGTTGCTTGGTTCTTAATTTGTGACTTCCCAGACCAAGTCAATTTTTGTTTAATCACCACACCACACCGGTATTCACTTATTTGCATGTTTTAGCGTTAATGAGATAACAAGCCAGAGTGTTGTCTTCGTGGGACTGCGTCTTTGATAGACGTAATGGCGTGTGGGGGGTATATTTCCGAAATTATGCGTGTTTGTGCAAATTATTGAATAAATATGTGAACGTGTGATGACTGTGAGTGTAATTGAGTTGTAAATTATTTTTTTATGCGGATTAGCTCTGCAGGCTACGCGGTCTATAAAATCCGTCATTTGACTGATGTAGAAACAGCTCGATTATATTTTAGTTATTTCCGTATATAAGTAATAAAGAATGTTAATCTATGTTCTAAACACAGCGACATTCATAACATAACTACTCTAGAAACAAAGAGCTAACATATTTTTTTTTTTTGGAACAACTAACTATTACATAATCTAGAATACAAATAAACAAACTTAAGAGCTACTTAACAATGATGCAATCAACAGCGTTGTCCACAGCATATATAAGTAATAATAAATACGCGTTAGGAAAGAAAACGATACAATAATAAAAGCTTTGTGATGATCGTAGAAGCGTTTACATTTTTACAAACATAGAAACGACTAACAAGAGAAAGATACAGCAGTTCAACTATAAGCTTATTATACTGCAGAGGATAAGAGTACAGTGTCTGATTTCATGATCGCCTTGAGGACGGAGTTTCGAAATTTTCCGCGGGATTCACAGCACAAATCAATGTCTTGAAAATATTTATTATAATTGTCGGCAAGCCGTCGTAATGGTGCTCGTACTCCCAAATTTGTTCGACATGCTCGTACTGCAAACAGTGGTTGCTTACGTACTGCACGTATTTATATAATGTTAAAGATTACTTCGATGACAAAAAGGGTTGGGATTAATTAAGCTACTCCAATGTACCCCCAAAGCAACAAACCATATAGACTAAGTGTTTTGTAATTAATGATGTCATTTTTATTGATTTAACTGACATAACTTATGACATTTTTGATGCTATTTTAATATAGTATAATAATATAATATGAGACAACATCCACACAAGGTCTTCAGGTCCCGAACTAGGTAGAGCCTGTACTACGGTAACCTGATGACTGATATACATACTTATATACATATACACACCCAGACACAGCTCAAACAGACATGTTCATGCACATAAATGTTTGACTTGTCCGGGGATCGAACCCGGGACCAGCGGCTCAGAAGGCAGGGTCGCTACCAACTGTACCAACCGGTCAGTCAAAAAAAATTTACATGAAAACTGACTGTGAATGTGAGTACCATGCAGGCTAGATTGAATACATGACTTTATAGCTGTTTGGTGGTTTTGAGTATTTTATATACGGCCTACACAAATGTCTTGCAGATCTGGTAGCGTCGTGTGACGGGTCGTTGAGCTCCCTAAAATAGGGTTGAGCTACACGATGACTGATGCATGCATGCCATCTGTTAGGACAGGTCAACTCAAAACTACAAAGGCTCTTTCTTCCAAAGGTCATTCTAGACATGGACCTGAATTTTTAGACTCACATAAAATCCTAATAATACAATGTTTGGACTTTAAAAGAGACCATGACCTCTGAGTTTGTTTCGGTTTTTTTTCTCAGGGATCAGTCAGCTAGGAAATGCCGGCACCATCTAGTTTTAAAAAATTGACGTGTAAAAGTGTCTTAAAAGGTCTACTTACTGAAATACTCATTTCATTTCATAACACTAATGAAAATCTAAGCTGATTTCCATTGATGCAAAATTTCCTTTTCAGATAAGCACGGAATAAATTAAAAAAAAAACTACCTCTTTGATCTGGACCCAAATGCGGCTACTTTGGATCTTATGATTTCATTCGCCTTTTTGATTTTCCCTGTAACGTCAAATAGCATAATTATTATTGTTATAAGATGTCTCTTCTTAGCCTGTCAGATTAAAAACCCTTCCTTTTGGCTTTTCTATTGTCAAGTAAATTTTGGTTGTATTTGGCTGGCCCCTTTACAAAACTCAGTTTAAAATACTCATGTTCTGTCCCCTTCATTTTATCCCTACTAATCTCATATCAGGTTGAGTACAGTTCATGGGTTTTGTCATAGAATTAGAATGCATAAAAGGGAAACTCACTTGTGAAAGCATTCAAAATACCTAATGTTTCGTGGCGTAAGGAATGGGTGTCATAGTGCTATCGTCGTGTGAGGCGCTCAGCGCTTGATTACCAAAAACAATTGCGAATCCTGCGGGCTAATTGGGTAGTCACCAACCCAATGCTAATAATTTTGACAACTTAACTTTATTCATTGCGTTATTTACGTTGTCGAGCAGATTAATGTTTCGAACATATGAAGCAATGGATATGGTATTTCTATCAAAATCCTTTATAATGATAGAAAGTGTGTTACGCAATTGGTGTGCTATTTTGTTATCAGCAAGAGCGGGATATAGCGAGGTAGTGGGAAGTTTTAGGTGATTATATCAGCGCACATTCAAAGGGAGCTAGGTATGTACATCAGTTTCACTTCTATACGGATTCCTTAGTCTATGATACAGTCCATAGGTGTAGGGCCCTTTGCGTAGTCACGGTTTCACCCTTCGTCATTGGGTTTTGAATGCTTTATAGCGCATTTCTCGCTCATTAACTTTTGAGAATAGCCGCTTTCAAGATAAACAGCGCTAGAACCACTCGTATGTAGGTCGTAAATCGATCGCTGTTGAAAAACTAATGGTTTATGTACGTATGTGTTTGGTTTGAATAATACATCAGAGGAAGGAATTAGGGCTAATGTCCAATTTCTTTAGTTTACCCATGGTTAAAGGCTAATATTGGGTCACGTGTTTCTTAACTGAAACACGTTAATATATTTTTTTTATCTATGAACCTATGTACCTAGAACCAATTCAATTGGTAGAAAATTTACTTTTGGCCTATCGTAATCTTTTCTAAGCAGAAATATAATTATAGTGTTTTGTGAAAGGTTATTTTTGTGTCTTGTGGAAAGAGAAAACGCGACATTCAGTAAGCCAATTCGGAGTGGATCCATAAACCTTTGCACGAACGCGCGAAGTGAACTTTTCGTAAATTCGAACGATTTTTGAATTGAAAATACAACTATCCTATAGCATATCGATCCAAATTTGTGCGGCAACCACAATAAGTATCACTCATAGAAGTAAATTAAATCTTAAAACTAAGTTTATGTTATCTGTGAAATGAGTATTTTCAATTTTAAAATCGTTCTAATTTACATTACGTTTACTCCGTGCGATAATACTGGTGCAGCTTGGGAGACAAGTTGTGGCGGCATCTACAACGACACATGCGAACTACACATCACACTGACGTCACGCAAAATCCTGCATCACGCAAGCAGAGTTTACAGCGCAACTAGCATATATGTATACAACTACCCGACATCAACCATCGGGCAGTTGCCGACCAGACACGATACCCATCTCGTCGGAGAATCCTCCCTTTTTTATAGAGGATGAGTGAACTTTACACCCTGTTCCTCATACCTCTTTAAAATTACTGCGGCCCTATGTAGTGATCGCCCCTCGGTTCGCCGTTTAGTGTTTCAAAATGGCTGCACCTTTAGTCAAAAATGTCGGTTATATTCCAGTTCACATTTTTCAAACCGCATCATCAAAGGAATTGTTGAAGAGATTATTCTCTAATACTATAACATAATTACTCAAATTTTATTAGAAGGGCCGCGGCTTAATGTTCTTTGAACGGTCCTTCATTGGCGTCTTTTGTAGTCTTCATGGGGTCCAAATTGACGTAATTAAGATATTTAGCCGGAGAATATTAGATTTCTGCGGTGAAATGGAATGACATCAACTTCCACGTAAAGTTAATTAGGTAATATTTACCTGGAGGGATCGAGGAACAAAATAAATAAAGAAAAGCTCTAATTTCTGTGTATATTGTGATCATTACTACAAGCTTAACAAATGCCACTTTTAAATTATAAATGATTTTATATCTATAAGTAGGTTTGTACAAAGACTTTTACACGTAAATCATCATATTAGTCAGTTATCATATTTATTTTAAACTACTGACTACTCTGAGAAGAAAGACCGAAAAAAACTCAGAGGTCACAGCCTCTTTTAAAGTCCAAACAGAATCTTGGTCAGATTTCTCAGATGTTTGCAATGTCAAAAATAACTTGTTAAAATATTGCTGAAACAGCAGATAAAGCAATATTTTAAGATGAATTCTAAATATTTAAGGATGTTGAACGCACCTAAAAGGTTTGAGAAAACAATTAAATGGTCAACCAAAGCCCCACCTGCACCACACACAAAACGCTTAATAAATACAATCCCTTATTTCAAAAGTCAAAAAACGTAACGAACGTAACGAAATTTCAAAAACGTTAAAAAAAATAGGTATGGTTAAGCAGATGCTAATCATTGCTTAACTCTAAGCACCTTTTATAAATAAGGCGGTTGGCGTTAAACAAATGTTTAAATAAATATTTAAAAAGTTATTTTGTGTCTGTCATCTTTGAATGATTGACATAAACATAACGATGTTATAATAAAGTAAAATAAAAAATATATACGTAGCTAATAAGATTAGTGGTTAAGTATTATTTATTACACAAATTGTAGGTACTTACTACTTGAAAGTAGATGCGCTCGTAGGTAAGTACAATAATTTGGCGGCAACGTACGGAAGAAGAAATTATTTTGAACAAAGAATAATTACCGATTATGAAACTAAAATTCTAGACCAGAAGGTAGAAAATTATAACCAGTAAATGTGTGGCATTTGGAACTCCGAAACTCCCCTGAGGGAAGCAGTCAATTATCAGAAGATCAAAGTTAAAATATGTCAGTGGAAACACGAGCTTGGGTACTTAGTTATATAAAAATATTTACAACTGATGTCAGTATGTTAATAAGTACAATAGGCCGGTACGTCAGCATAACTATTATATAATCTATAACTTCAGGTAACAAAACCAGTGTATCAGCTGGTCTCAATAGGCTTGAAAAATATTGGGAACCTTCTTAAAATACACCCAAATGCTACCAGAATAAATATAACGATCCACAAAACGTTTTACAAAGAAAAATGTCGTGTAAAAGTAAAAGGACAAACAGACAGCGCCGCGTGGTCGAACGCAAGGCTTATTAATATTCATGAAACACAAATTGGAACAGTGTACCAAATGACCGGACTTTCCTAGGGATTAGTTATCGGAATTCCTTAATTTCACTCTGTGATTAGATTTTGCTAAGTTAACGATAACATTTATTAAGCTGGTTGATTTGATGGGCTAGGTAAATAAATTGAGTTTTAGTTATAATACAAAATAATGTTTGTTGGTATTTTAGAAAGTACTTACATATTAAAATTTCGTTATCGGTAAATACAAAAAATACAATAAAATCAATTCCCTTTTCATCAATGCACTAATAAATTAAGTGCATCCAGAGGCGAATGCCTGTGTGGCGGCTTCTACATCACCAAATGCGAACTACGCATCACACACTGACGTCACGCAAAATCCTGCATCACGCAAGTGAACATGTCGGTTTGACCTGTGTCTGGGTGCAGAGATTACCGAGCGACTAGAATATATACAACGTCCCGACCAGCCCACCCCCTAGGTAGCCCACCAGACACAACACCCGTCTGGACGTAAGTTACTCCCTGTTGTATACAGGATAAGTGGAATTAACACCCTGTTTCTGTTCCTCTATAATAATGGTTTTGCTACCTAATCAGTAAATGGTTTTAGGGCGAGGAACTTCGGTCACTTAGTGTATTTATTTATTACTTTTAGCTGTAGTTCTAGTTAGTTTCTACCCCACTTAGATCTATCATTTACTATAAAAATCTGAGTTTATATTCCACATGCTGGTACAAGCTGGACCCCGCGTCTTAACCAAAGCGATCGGTCGCGCGAATACATGATAGTCGCGTTCATTATGTCACCTATTTCTGCGAAAAACAGAAGCCGCCCTCTGTCAGCGCGACGACGCATTCGAGTTCGCCGAACCGTGTCCTAACCGAAAGCAACCGCCGCGCGAGTCCGCAATCGACGCAATCGATTGTAAGAGTTATGACGAAATCGCGACTTGATTGATCTAAGCACGTCATATTAATATACAGAGTTGATGCGACAGAGGGGCTTTCCTTTAAACTGCCTATAATGGGTACCATTTTCAAGCTCTGTACCAAAAATCAATTAAATAGGAGCAGTAGTTTAGTCGCAAATGATTTTTTACGTTTTTGCCCCGTTTGAACACGATGTATTTTTCCTAACAGCTGATTATGTCTATACGCATAGGTCATGCACCTTAAAACAATAAATCTGAGTATAACCTACGATGCGTTGTTGCCGCTTTGATGCAAGTCACAAGTACAACCAAATATTTTCGCTAAAAAGATGGCAATAATTAATACAAACACTCTTGCACTTTCATTACAAAGGGTGGTTGCGTTTTACTCTGATTTGTAAGCTATTTAGTTTGTTTGAAAAAAAAATTATCTCAGTTTTGGTGCTTTTTATTTTTATACCGTATCGAATTTATACTAAACACGTATATTATATGTAGTGTAATTTAATGCCCCTCTGTCACATCAACTCTGCATATTTCTACCTACATCGAATAATGTTGTTAATATTGATGTTTTATGCTGTATTACATTCGAACGCAATGTGAATTGTTACTGAATAAATTGAATTGAAAAGTTGTCACGCCAATTATTGGTCGAAAAGAAGACTTAAATTAATACCTACTACCCATTGACCAAACAATTATGAACACGTTTTTAAAGACAATATTTTACTACAATGCACAAGACACACACGTGTTTGCAAAATACTTAATAAATTAGTTTTATGTCACGCCTAATAAAATTTAGACTAACAAAAAGTAAAATGCCAGCAGAATGATCAATTACCTATCTACATACAAAAAAGTATGCAGGTTTGTACAGCAAATCGTTTAAATCTACTACTTTGCTTATTAAAAATACATTTGCAGGAACAAATGTATTTTTTTTTGTGATTTTGGCTTTTGTGTTACAGTATCCAAAAATGAATTTAAAAACTCGAGTAGTAGAAAAACCACCGAAAAGTTTCATGTGCCTGTAACATTGTCAAGTCTTCCAAAAATTAAGAAAAGGTTACTACTCACTATTGGACAACATCGCGTCTGAGTAGAATCATCTCCAAACTTTCATGCAATGTCTATTATTATTATTAGTATTTGGAATGCAAATAAATTTGAATATGAATATGACTAATCCAAGGATATACTAATCTGTTTATAAGGTCAAAAACTCACTTTTTACTAGATATTAATTCTATGTTTATATAATTTACTTGTAGGTACATATATCTTCTTTTAATAACTTTTACTTGGTAATATGTTTTGGAATGCAAAGACCTAAGAGCCTAGACAAAGTGATATTCTATCAGCGATAATGATTAGGGAATATTCAAAAATAAATACTCATTGACATTAAGCTACCAAAAAGCTTAATTAAATGTCAAGTTTGTTGAAAGTCGTTGTACAAAAATACGAAACTCTTTAAAGCTATTGCCTCTTATCTAAGCCATCTGGTATACTCAACCATAATTGCAGAATACATAAGAATTTTCGCAACAATTTTGCGACAAAAAATAATTCAAACCTAACTAAAACATCAGATTTTTTTTGCCTGTAAAAACTCACCTTATCTAACTATGATATAATTTATTATGATGCGAAAAGACAGACGGTATGGTAGGTATATAAATACTGCAAGTTACAAAATAAGTACCTAGTTTACTTACTAGTGGCCCGTATAGCAGAAGTGTAAATGGGAATATTATTCAGTTTTGCTTAAGATGTTTTTTTACAAATAAATTTTATTGTGATTATAGTCTAACATAGAAAAAAATAATGCAAATAGGTACTGGTTATGGGTTTGTAAAATAATATAAAGGACTCTGTCAGTTGGCTATGAAACATATATAAACAATTTTCTCATACGTAAAAAAAATGGCTTGCAATGGGAATGGCTTTTATAGAGCAAATACTTTTGAAATTAGTGTGATAAGTGAAAACCCAGAACACAATGAAAACACAGAAGAAAAAATATACGAATATGAAGAAGCTATTGACCTGACAGGTAAATAAAAAAAACATCAGGTACCTACATAAAATATGTGAAAACTTTAAAACTGGCATTACAAAAAGAATTTTAAAGAAGCCTTATCAGGGGCACTAATAATAATAATATCAATAATTTATTTATTTACATATGTGGTTACATCTCATCTATTCTAAGCAAAAACAAAATGTACAAATTTTTGAGTATTTAAAGAATAAACGGCGATGTCTGTGCTAGTATTAACTGTGTGACAGACACCGGCGCCTTCCTCCTACGACATTAAAAGTAACAAGCTTTACAGTGACATACTGACTGAATTCAAATCGCTTTAGTAGCTGTAACCCACAATTTATATATAATATAATTTTGATAATGTGAACTTATATCACCTCGCTTACAAAGCCAAAAGCTATGCATTCATAAACATAGGTGAACATTTAAACCTCTTTCACAGAGGCGCCTCAGAAAATATGAAAATTAATTACAAACTGTGATATATCTTTTCATCGTAGTTCTGGTTTATTCTTAAAAGGACTTTTAGAAAAAAATCCTTAAAAAGTATTTTGAAATAACCCGAATCGTTGTAATTTTCAAGCAATGGCTGGTACAACCGCGGTCTTCTCACGGCTCTTAGCATAGGACTGTTGGGAATGGGCATAGACATCTTCGGGTTCTCGGTAGTCGTCACTGGCTGCACCTGTGACTTTCAATTGGAATTATGGCAGAAGAGTACAATGCTGTCCATGCCTTTTGTTGGTAAGTGTTTAATTACAAATTTTGCTTGTTAATATCCAATAATCCATCGTCAACGCTTCACGTGATCAGAGGTCTGGGTTGTTTCAACGTGGCGATGATGCCAGTCTTCTGGGCACGTTTCCGGATGACAGCTTTGCGGACGAGTACTTCGACGCCCAAGTGTCCTTCTGTTTTTGTATTTATTTGTATAGTTAGTTAGTCATTTAATTTAGTGCCTAGTGTAAATTGTTAATTGTGTTATAAAGGATTAAAGAAAATATATGTATGTAAAATTTTAATAATCCTTCAAATGTTGTCTTTAAAAGATCGCGCTTACCGATAAGACCGCCAATTGTGCAACCCTTTCTATTTTTTCTACATTTATATCTGTAATTGATATGGTGTACTTACATAATTCAGAGTATTGTATCTACCTATCTACGAGTTATGTTTGGTATTGATGTCGTCAGTTTCCAAAACTTACGTTTTCACTATTGTTGAATTTGTTGTATAAAATCTCTAAAATCTTTTCGACTTAATTCCATTTTTGTTGCGTACGTAGAACTTTGATGTGTGATAAAAAACAATTGACAAATTATTTCCCGCCAATTGTTTTTTTAATTAATAAGAAGGTTGCAACGTTTAAAAAAATACAACATTCGACATTCAAATAGTTCCGATTAGCTAGAAGTGCAATACTTTTAGTGTGCTCCATGTATACCTACATCACAAATTGTTTCTTCATCTACTTGGTCACCAACATTATTTTTTACTTCCAACCGTTTTATTTTACCTTATGTTTACTTACAATTCCGATTTTATTTCAGGACCAATTGTTATGTCAATACCTTGGGGCTACATATCAGATACAAAAGGTCGAAGGAAAACACTGTTGATCGCTTTATGGGGAAGTTTCTTGTCCTCTTTTATAGGCGCCTTTTCCTCAAACTGGATCATGTTGGCTGTACTCAAAGTTTTTAGTTCTTGTTTGTAAGTATGCTAAGATTATTTTTTGATGAAAGTGAGAACACATTGACATAATTATTTGACCATATATATACAAATCACAATAGAGAGAGACCTACAAAATAAATGTGGTCTCAGTTATACACAGAAAAATTATTTCGGGCCTTATATCTTCAGAATACTCTTAGTATTTACCAATAAACATTGAAGGCAAAGGTATTAAAATATTTGGCAGTTTATTTATCTCTTATGTATTTATTTTTCTGATGAGTTTGCGGCCTTTTTTTAAATTTTAGTACCTAAATGTAAAATTGTTTATTAAGATCTTTCTATACAGTTGCAGCGCAGTCCAATCGGGTGCCTATGCGCTGCTTAGTGAATCCTGTTCGACCAAAGTCAGGGGTTTCTACATGCTTATAATGACCAGTGTCCTCATGTTGTTCCTTCTAAGTTACGTTGGTAAGTTTATTTTAAATGTTATTTATCGGTCAAAGTCAAAGTGAAGTCAAAGCGTTTATTCAAATAGGCAATAAAAGGCACTTTTGAACGTCACTTCGAGTTCTGCATTCGGGTCAAGTAGTTAGGAGTGCAATGGTTATCAAAATGTTTATATTACATCGTAGTATTATCACGTCTGTATTGTCTTTGTTTAAGTCCTATGTAATAAGGAGCGGAAGAGAGTGTCTTTCATTGACTTGAAGGTGCCCTGGCGGCTGATAGATGTCATGCTCACTCAAATGTCTCGCTGACGGTGGCACGTGTGTTGGATCATTTAGCTCCCTTCAAAATGGTTGAGCTGAATGGTGCTGATCCATGCGTCATGTTCGTGAACGGGCGCTGTCAGTTGGAACTGGTCATCTCTTAGCCACCACGGCTTATTTTAATTATTTTAATAGGGATTGTTCTGTTTAAATTTATATTTGCACTTTTTTTTTTTTTTTTTTTACACTGGACACTCAACGTGTACGTCTTATTTACATCGTTCTCACATATAATTATACCTATATTCAACATTAATGATGTAACAAATATTTATGTAACAATCTATTTTAAAAGAGTGTCCATGGAGTTTCTTGCCCGTTCTTCTCCATAGGTATCTACTACGCTTTGGAATGGGCAACTAGCTTCATATTACTGACTGACCGACCACTTGACAATTCAAAAGTGCCTGTAAATGGTTTAATTGAAATAAATGCTTTGAGTTTGAGTTTGAGAGAGCTTATTGACATAACAGGGCACAAATCCAGACTCCGGGCTTTTCTATTATTATATACAAGGTGTTGTTTTGCATCCTCGTCAAATTCGAGGAGGTAACTATGCTAATGATTCTCGACACGAATCAATAATAAAATAAGTAGGTATTTATTTTTTGTATTTTTCGGAAATCGGCATGTGTAGGGCCCGTGTGATACCGCCCTGTAACTGCGCTGTAACTGTAACGCATGCACACAGCGACATAGTCGTACGACACTGCCTACCGCATACGCAACGGGGCGATTTTGTTCTTTGAAAGTGGAGTATTCTGAAATACGGTCAAACTTAAATACCTAAAAAAACAACTTATGTATTAATTATTGAGCAGGATCGTAATTTTATTTGATTATTTTATGTCTTTCATAACAGCCTCCTGAAATTTGACGAGGATGCAAAACAACACGTTGTATATTATATAGACTCGACTATTCTTGATGGAAAAACCCAATAACACTCTCCGAACTGGGAATTGAACCCAAGACCCTATGCTCAACAGTAGCGTTTGTGACCGCTAGACTAACGAGGCAAATATTACCCGCGTCTTACAAAAGCGGAAATGAATGACATATTAACTTCGATCATAAATACCCTGATCGAAGCATATTAACTTGAAACTGTTAACTAGTAACAGTTTTCTTTTTATAATTCATTTGTTGAAGATAGGTACAGCTGAAAGTCGTTTTGTATGTAGTATGTAAATATTAATATTTTCTTGCACGTGTCATCTTATTTATGATACTATTGTATGATACAATATACCTACTCAGTAGCGACTAGTTAAGGCGCTGTAAGAAGCAAATTTTTGGGTATTTGATAATAGCGTATCGCGGCAACAAATAACGTTCAAAACAGCGATGCCTTTGATGTTAATTGAACGAATGACCACCAAAATAAAAGTAATTTTGCAGTTATAATTAAATAAAAAAAACAATTCACGGCTCAGTGCAATAATTTTTAGGTCCCTAAATATTTAGTTGATTGAATTCCGCCATTACATAAAATATGATAGTTTATGCTCTACATTTCGACAAAAAAAGAAATTTTAAGCTCTGTTACCCAGTTGTTTTATCATGATACTATTTTAATTTTATGAAATATTTTTGAAGACCGAAATCTTTTTTTTGAACATTTGACAAGTCATTAAAAAAAAATCTGGCTTGTAATTTGTACCAATACGCCTAACTGTGCGACAAAAACTGAGTGTTTTTTCGGTGTCTTACGTCTGGGCAGCGCCTTAAATATGTTTTTCATAACATAATTATATCATATTAGCATAATTATATTTATTTAGATTATGGCTACTCCTACATCGTATAATAATGCATCACACTGCGGTCACGCAAAATTAAGCAGAGTTTGCCGCGCAACTAGCAAATATACAACCTCCGGACATCAACCGTCGCCCCCCGATCCTTGCTCGACGAAGTGCCAGCTCACGCCGTAGCTGAGCCTGTTGCTTTAAATTCCCCTGGTAATAATAATTATCTCAACCTGTTCCAGCTTGTCTTACCTTGCTGTCCTCCCCCCAGCGGCGCCCTTAGCTAAGGTCCGTACCCCACAGTGGGTGCCCTTAGCGTGCAGTCGCTTAGTAATGTAATAAATTCGCTCCTGGCTGGAGGCTCTGAGTCCGCTTAAGGCAGTCACGGGATAGTCCGGTTAAGCAGTGACGACCTCTCAAGATCAATTGAGAAAGGCCATTAAAAAAAAAACCGTCGGGAAGTAGCCTACCAGCCATGACACCCGTCTGATCGGAGGGTCCTCCCTTTTCTATGGACGATGTGTGAACTTTACACCCTGTTCCTCCATAAGAATAAATGTGTTAGCTCGAAACACTATGTTTATAAATAAAAATCATCATTAGTCTTCATTCATTTATTAATATTTCTCTTATTATTTTCTCTCCCGTTCATGTACTCGTACTTAATTAGGTTCACTGCGAACAAGGTGCGATGAAAAGGACTATTTGTGCACGAGGTAACTGTAGAACACTGTCTCCAAAGGCACAGATTTCCCCTAGTTTAGGAGGCAGGGTTTCCACCATTCCAGACACATTGTTACAACTAATTGTTTTTGTAACCTACATTTACTACTTATTGTAACAAAGGTATTTAGTATTAATAAAGTTATATTATTATGTACGTAAATATTATAATATATAGTTAATGCTAATCGTGTTACAGTGAAAATATTGCTACTTACTTGTTTTTGTGCTTATCTATGTCATGTTTCACTCATCTTCACAATATTATAATGACGAATCGCTACATATTTTAGTATTTTATGAATTATTATGGACATCAATCGCATTTTTTACTACTTCAATTAAATGTTGAATTTATTATCCAAGTCTTTCTTCTGTAAGATATAGGTATGATTTTTGTATCTCAATATCGTTTTTTTTGTAGTACTTACCACCACGACGGCAATTTTTCAATTTTATTTTTTTGTTTCATGCTTTTCCTGCCGTCCCAGGCTGCTGCAGGTGCAGAAAACCTCAAATGGTGCTAGTACTCCAATCTTATTGGGAGTTATAGGTTCGAGCCTTTTGGGGTTGAAACACTAGGGGCCATGGGGTCCGAGTGCCCACTTAGTTTTTCGAGACGGCGCTAAGTGGTCGACTTTTCACGCAACCAGAGGGCTGGCATATTTTTTGGCCAAAGAATCAGCATTGTCATACAACGTGGCAATGCAGCCAGCCTTTTTGGGCACTTCCCTTGTGACAGCAATTCCTGTTGACAGCAATGCGGACGAATTACTTAAAGACCTATGATTTTTCCCCCTTTTTTATATACATGTACATATTATTAATTTAATACCGTTAGCTTTTAAATTATGTTAATACTAGCTGTGGCCGTGACTTCGTTCGCGTGGATGTCGGAAAATTATAATGTGTCTCTTTACTAATTCTTTATCTATAATAAAAGTAGCTTTTTCTAGAATAAAAATTACTTCTTCTAATATCAGCTATCTGTCAGTGAAAGTCCCGTCAAAATCGGTTCAGCCGTTTCGAAAATTAGCCGGAACAAATAGACAGACAGACAGACTAAATATTTTATTTTTATATAAGTACATTTAGTAAGAAGCTGTTATTTTGACATTACAAACAGACACAGCCATTTTATTTATTTGTATAGATGTATAGACTATTTAGATTATTTCGGAGAAGTTACTTTAATGTTAGCTAATATAAAAATAAAAATTATAATTTGTCGAAGATTTGTCTCTATTCTGATTTGAAATTGTGCTGACTGTGCTTACCTATAAATATAATATATGCCTGCCGTGGCATCATAGAAACGTTTTATATGTCTTATTTCCTTTCTTTGAATTCTTTAAAGTTCCCGGATTCTTCATCCTCCAACTAAACTTCGCATGCGACCTGGTCTTCATCAAATTCACACCATGGAGACTCCTAACCCTCGTAATGGCAGCACCACTTGGAATCAGCGCCTGTCTTCTGCATTTCTTCTTTGAGAGCCCCAAATTTCTTGTCAATGCTGGTCGAGAAAGGGATGCTTTGGAGTATCTTAGAAAAATGTGGGTGAGGAATGGAGGCAGCGAGCATGAGTATCCGGTATGTATGAGTTGATTATGAAGTGCTTATTTTGTATCACTATCATCATTTCAGACGAAATCCGTCCACTGATGGGCTTATTTTGTATGATGGGGCAACACTTTTTACAACAATTTACACATTTAACAAAGAACCATCGACTCATTCAGAATCACTGGTGTACTCGACTTTGAATAATTCAACAATAATTATAAAGATAATGATCAACACTGAATTCTGTCTAATTTAGCTTGTCTGTTGTGGGTTTGAGTGGGTATATAGTTAAACTACTAAAGTACTGTCACTGCATTTTTCAACACAAGTTTTAGATTTGAAATTGTTTTGCAACACTAGTTCAATTTCAACATTTTTCTTTTCACATGTTCATAGAGTGATATTAAAAGAAGAGGCAAAGGCTAGAATAGTGAATGATGATAAAACAAACTTATTAGTATCACTTTGGCGACAAACGATACCGTTATTCAAACCGCCTTTACTGTGTAGGACACTGCAGCTTTTCTTCTTAACTACAGTCATATACAGGGTGTTTTTGACATCCCTCCGCAAACTGATAGGGTGGCTTCAGTACATCATATTAAGATGACCGGTACATGAAATTATTTCAGGAACATTAAGGGAATCCAAAAAACTAGATTTGCTTTATGGGGGGACATCGTGATCACTTACCTCACACGCAATGTATCGTCACCGTGGCAAAACGCACGTAGCGGACGGCAGCGCAGCGAGCTTGAGCGAGGCTGCCCCCGCCCCCCGCGCGCTCCCCGGCGCACCTGGGCCGCGTCTTTTATTACGTTACGTTACGTTACGGCATAATTTTTTTTTTTTCCTGAGAAAATTTCCAGTGGGATATGATTCAGAATACGGAGCTGAATCAATCTTGTATTTTTGTGGAGGGCTGTCAAAAACACCCTGTATAGCATGTGAGTGGCCATATCTATACAATAGTATGTAATGATTCTATGTGACATTATAAATGTGAGCGTAACTCTCTGTCTGTCTTTACATGAAAGGATACTTTTTATCCCAGTAGTACAGTTTGTATGGGGTAATTTCCGACCTGCATGCGAGCGAAGTCGTGGTCTAAAGCTGTAAATTAATTTATACCACTTTCAATACTCACATCATTAGACGACACGGTTGGCACAGTGGTTAGGCGATTGACTACTGCGTTACGTGTCGCGGGTTCGATCCCCGCACGGAACAAATATTTGTATGACCTGCAAGTAGTTGTTCCGGGTCTCGCTGTTTGTGTGTGTGAGTTTAAATGTTTGTAAACGCACCCACAATACAGGAGAAATTCCCAGAGTGGGACAGTCTTTTTAAAAAAAAAATATCTTGACGAGTCACTAATTTATTTATTTTATTTGGTTCACCAACGATTGTTTGCACGGGTTGTATGCTAAAAAGTAACATGCAGAAATATAAATGCAACAGTGCAACAATCACTTATAGGTAAACTCCGCATGCATAAAAGAGTTGTACAATTTTATAATATTAATCTAGTTTAAAAAACGAAAAATACTAATCTAAAGGACTAAATAATATAACAACTTATGAAACTAATAACATTTAAATATATTATATATTCTCTCTCAACGAGAAAATGAAAAGTTAAGAAAGATACAATTTATTCTATTAATCTATTTTATAAAAAAAAAATACTAATCTTAAGGTCTAAGCTATTAATATAGGTAACATCGTAAGGAACTTAAAACGAAAAAGGACTAAATAATATAACAACTTATGAAACTAATAACATTTAAATATATTCTCTCTCAACGAGAAAATGAAAAGTTAAGAAAGATACAATTTATTCTATTAATCTAGTTTATAAAAAAAAAATACTAATCTTAAGGTCTAAGTTATTAATATAGGTAACATCGTAAGGAACTTAATTATACATATCTATTCTCTCTCAAACGAGACAATGAAAAGTGAAGCTATTTAACAAGATGCTTAAAAAAATTGGCCTTCAATCTGCCCAGACTTTCAAAGTGCAAATCAATTTGATCACTGCAGCTATTTACAACCTAATTGATGTCAAAGAAAGTTTATGTTTCCTTGACCTTTTTGTTCTTGAGTACTTTTCTCGTGACTTTTCTCACATAAATATTATATTTACGCGCAAAACAATTACGCGATGAATTAATATGAAAATAAAGTTTGAAAATTAAGAGTTTACTCATTATTCTGATCCTATCATAATATTCTTAATTTTTTTTGTATTGAAGCTTCATATGTTACATTATTTTACATTCCATGAAATTTTGAGTCCCACAGTAACAACAGTTTCGTGATGTGGATGCTGGCATATTGTGGAGGCCTTCTCAGCCGGTGTCAGCTCGAAAGCTCTATCAGGGAGCTTATGCAGTATTATTATGAGAATATCAAATCATTCAGCCTCTTCTACTGATGACCTAGTTTGTAGCAATTTTTTAAAATCTATTAAGTATAATTAAATGGGTCTGAAACCAATCAACAGCAATATCAAACTAAAGGCCTTCTTAGCAAATTCATTCGCAATCTAAAACACTTATGGTCTGTTTCACCACCTCTTAAATGATAATTGAAATATATATATTGCTGTTATTGAACACTAAGTAAAGGAAGACGATAAGTTCCAGTTAAAAACCTGACTCTGTTACTGATAGATGATGCCTATCTGGATATAAGGTTTTTATTTTGAGAACAACGTTCCGAATCCTTATATTCTATCTATACTAATATTATAAGGAGGTAAAATTTGTTTGTTTGTAAGTTCACATGTGGGGGGCTACCGGTCGGATTTGAAAAAATATTTTTGCATTTGATAGCCCAATTCCTGAGAAAGGCTGTACGCTATTTAATATCACGCTAGGACCCTTAGGAGCCGAGGAAAATAAAAAAAGTCTGACAGCACTGAGCGAAAACGAAGTAATAGCGTGGGCAGGCGATGCGATTGCAGTGGGGGCATGTGGGGTGGGGCGAGGGTACAAGAAAATTCACGCGGATGAAGTCGCGGGCAGATGATACTAATTTATAATTATGTGAATTAGATGAGTAGGTCCAAAAATCAAAACAAATGTTTTTTATTTTTTTTTATTCAAATTAGGCTGAGGATCATCACGCCCGGCCTTGGTTCAAGCCATGGTCCGGGGCGAGGGGGAGTGGGAGGCAGTCATCTCCTTCTGCGAAGCAGTCATGCTAGCGAAGGAGGTGGCGGGACGGGAGAGGGAGAGAGTCTCCCGTCCAAGCCGCCGCGGTGGACGCTCCGGGCGTCGGGAGCCGCGTGACGACTCCCGGCCACCGTAGGCGCGGGCCTGCGGGCGGTGAGTAATGGGTAGCTCACCGTCCGATCAGGATCAGGCCCGTGCCGGACGGCGCGTACGTGTTCCACGCGCGCCTCAAAGAGATGTCAGCATCGAAGAGGGGGCCCACTAGGGCCCAAGCCTGCCGGGAAAGCGGGATCATCCATAAGGGGTACCGCTGACCCGGAAAATAAAGGGCCAAGGAAGGAACACGGGTGGGTTTTAGTCAGTAAGAGTCTGACACTCCCTTCCGCTCCACCCAGAGCGGGAGGGGTCATTTGACGATTTCCCATCCTCAAAAAAAAAATATTAGCACTTTTTCAACGGCAAAATGACATATGACAGTCCCCTAAAAAACACCACTTCCTAGTGCTGTAGCTGGGAAGAAGAAGTGGTGCAACAAACTTCCCAGCAGCAGGTATTGAAAAAATCCTTTATAATCCTTCCAGATTACCTGCTCATCATCAATCCAAACCAGAACCCTTCTATCTGGTGTGACTCATGGTGTGGTCTTTGCTGGCATTACCCTTGCAGTATCCAGGTTTGCTTCAAGGAAGAAAGTTATGATGATAGTGTTCCTCTTAATACCTTTACTGTCCAGTTTAGGAGCAGTCTTCAATCAGAATAATATTGCAAGTCTGCTACTCTATGTGGGTATGATGATGACTAATTTGTGTATGGGTGTGCTGTTTGCGTACTACGTGGAGTTGTTCCTTACGTCGTACAGGTAAGTTGTAGTGTTTATAGTACTCTATTTTTGGGCCAATGTAAATTGCCCTATTGACAACATTAATAAACTACTAGCTCTAAAAGTGAACATCTCCCGTCTCCAATTATTTTCTGGATACAGGAGTAAAAGTATATTTTGATAACGATGCAAAAATTATAACCTGGATTTGAATAATTTAGACAGCAGAATACCGCTATCGTTTGATAACAATACATATACTATGGTCAATAAGTTTACTACGTCACATCATAAAACGTCGGTTTGTGAACGTTACAAGAGTATTATTAGTTCTGTTAACTATTGACCAATAGATTATCATCAGATTATTCGTTTTAACACGATGAATAACGCTAAACATATCGTTAATTCTATGTTCTAGGGGCATGGGTGCTTGTCTAGGTGTCATGGTTTCACGTATCAGCGGTTTAGCTGGTGTCAACTTCCTCAGCATGTTTCTGATGACGGACTGTGCTATGACCTTCTACGCTTTCAGTGTTTACCTTCTGAGTAAGTATGAAAAACAGATAAATGATTTTATTTCTGTAAGTAGGTTTGTACAAACACTTTTACACGTCAATCATATTTTAAAAGCAAGATGAGGTCGGCGTTTCCTATCGGACTACTCTGAGAGGAAAGGCCGAAACAAACTCATAGGTCACAGTCTCTTTTAAAGTCCAGACATAATCTTGGTCAGATCATGTGAAGACCATGTAGATTGGTGGCTGTAATGGTCTTTTGAGGAAAAACTACACAGATTTAGTGGACCTGTCCAGTCAGTGCACGCATGTGTCAGTAATCGTGTTTTTCAAATCTCAAATTAAATTTCTCAATTTAATTTGGTCACAAAGTTAAATCTTTTAACAGAAGAAATTATGAAAATCACAGAACGTTAAAATCTAACTTGGCGACTCGGAGTATGCCAAACAATAACCAGTCAGGCAGGCATCAATTCCATAACCTTCAACATTTTAGTCCTTTTCATACTGGTGTTACGGTGGGCTGCATCAATTGGGTACCCCAGTTGTATTAAAATTAACTTTGAAGGGGGGTACCCACATGGTTGCATATTAGAAAATCAAAAATTTCCTGAGCAAATTTCAAAAGAACAATAAACGAAATAACAAAATTTAAATGACCAAATGTTTTATTTAGAAAAATATTAAAATCCCAATGTGTGTGACATCAAATGAACGACTGAAGAAAAGTTGCTAGATGTAATTTTAAAATATCAAATCATTACTAATCAAATTATCACAAATGACGACTGAATAAATTTGCCAGATGTAAATATAAGTACCTACCAAATCTATATATATCTCAACTTGCTTCCAAACTATACTACATCACTTACGCCTGACAAGATTTGAGATTATAGTTTAATAAAATAATATTTACTTCTGGCTCCTCGCTCCGCTCGTCGCGACCGCGCTCGCTTCGCTCGCATTTGAATTGTCTCTCTAGAACGTCAGCCATGTCGCCGCTCGCGCTATCCTGCGCTCGCTCCTTTGTGTTAGCTAGGTTCTTGATACCCTGGGTGGCCCCTCGCTTACGCTCGGGGTTCATACAAATAGCTCGCAGGTCATGCATCATTTTAGGTATTTTGACCATTTTGACCAAAGGCTTTCTGTATCAGACAGGCGCTATTCGCTAATATTAATATTATTTTTACCTTTTTCAGTTAATCCATTTGATAATTGATAATTTATCCAGTAATCCATTTTGACCTTTAAACGATTTGGTCAATAGTGTAATACATAATTTAAACATTGATATTCCAGACTTTGGTCAGCTGAACTTTTGATCAAATGACCATCGTTATTTTAAACTTTGTTGATTTGTACGTTGTTCTTTTGAAATTTGCTCAGGAAAGTTTTGATTTTTTAATATGCAACCACCCACATCGTGACGCTGACTGTACCTATGTCTACTGAACTTCCTTCGTACAAGAATATACGAGTATGTATAACATTGTTAATTTTGTTCGCAGGTGGCATTGCCGTGGCAGCATATTTTTTACCGTCGGACAATCCCAAGAAAGTGTAAATACAAACCTATTGTGAACAAATATGTATAAAATAAAAGTCTCGCCCCTACTTTATTATGGGACTTCAATATATGTAGCGAAAAGTGGGTGTACCTACTATAGGTACACCTCTGCCCAACCCTTCGCAGATTACAGGCGTGATATTATGTGTAAAATAAAAAACATTTTTTCGATCGCTTTCCTATTTTAATTATTCATGAGTTTTACTCATAAACAAATAAGAACAATAATTATCGGTTCCTTAGTCGATATTCGTGCTTACTAAACAAACCTAACTTGAAATTAGCTGAAGTGTCAGTAAAAAACTTACATACATAGTAAAATCTAATCACAGAATGAAATTAATGGAATGTCGATAACTGATCCCTGGGAAAACCCAGTGATTTGGTCCACTGTTCCAATTTGTAGTTCATGAATATTAATACCTAACTATAGTACTCGGCATCGCGGACTCGCCTGCGTTTTGCTTACATTTTACGTTTTTTTTTCTGTCTTTCTGCTTAGTCTGTTCTTGACTACGTTAGGGTCTGCTAGTTTTAGACTGGAAGTCTAACCGGATGCAGCTGAATGCCAGTTTTTTACATAGTGCTACTAACTGCCTAACTTTTTTCTTTTTTTTTTGAGGGTGGGAAATCATTAAATAACGTCTCCCGCTCTGGGCAGAGCAGGAGGGCGTGTCAGACTCTTACTAAGTAAAACCCACCCGTGTTCCTTCAGTTGCCTGTGCCAAGGGCCACGGTATCCCTCTCGGACTTTCCCGCAACCCTAGCAGGCATCGGCCCTAGCGGACCCCGTCATTGGTGCTGACATCTCTTTGAGGCGCGCGTGGAACACAACGCACCGTCGACCCGGGCCTGGTCCTTATCGAACGGCGAGCTGCCCATTGCTCGCCGTTCGCAAGCCCACGCCTACGGTGGCCGGGAATCGGCCTGCGATTCCCGACGCCCAGGGCGTCTCCTGCGGCGGCTAGGGGCGGCGTGAGGGCGCGAATTTTGCCTCTCCCTCACGCGATCCGCCTCCTCCTTCGCGAACATTACTGCTTCGCAGAAGGAGGTGACGGCTTCCCAAGCCCTCTCGCTCCGTACCTTGGCCTGGACCAGGGCCGGACGCGAATGACCGCCACCGCCAATCGCCTGCACGAGGACACGGCGGTGCTCCGCCCAAGCCGGGCAGACCTCCACCGTATGCTCCACCGTGTCCTCCGGGCGATCCACAGAATGGTGATACCCGGGCGTTTCCTCCCGCCTACTGCCTACCTGATCTTCATAACCCAGTTATTGAAAAACATGATACCCCTTTGTAAGACTGATTGTCAGACTTTCGGGCTTCAGCCCATGCCCACTGCCATCGTGACAGCCGGGACCAACGGCTTTCCGAGCCACTATGGGGTCTCGGTATGTTAATGGATGGTCACTCAGCCACGAACTGACCGCGCCAAGTGTAGCTCAACCTTCTATCGATCCGTGCAGATATTATAATTTAGATATAAGATATTTAGGTAGTGTCCTTTTCTTCATAGAATTTAGATTGTCATGAGATATCTAATCATAGAATAACATTTTTACAAAAAAAAAAACTTCTGCCTTCAAATAATACCAATTCAGAGTGAAAAATAACTTTAATTAATTTCGGAAGTTGGTGTCTTTGGTTTTGTATTTTCGTGTTTTGCCACCGACTTCCGAAATTAAAGTTATTTAACACTTTGTAGCGGTTTTTTTTGATGTCGGTTGTTTTTTTTGTAAAAATGTTATTATTTTTCACTTTTAGTTGTGGTACCAACCCTACACACATTCGTATACCACCGATTCCCAAGTAAATAACAGTGGCAGGAAGTTATTATCACGTCATCAATATACACTATATAGAATTAACAAAAATGCTCATAAAATAAAAATTGCGGGGCCAAATAGAATAATTTTATTATGGGACCAAATGGCAACTATTCCGAATCGAACAAAAAATAATCACGTAAATCGGATCAGAAATCTCGGCGTAATAGTTGCACAAACCAAAAAAAAAATACCAACTGATCTGAGTCGGTTAAGAATAGTCAATTAAGTATGTATTTTCAAGGGATGAAAATATCTACCTACAAGTGTTTTAGAAGTTGAACCTATTTCAACAGTCAACCATCTTTTTTGATTTGACTTACTTTAGTGTCGAGTAGTGTAAATAGTAGTGGCAAGGCACTTGTTTTAATTAAAACCTACTTCGTCAATTACAAAATCTGACAGCGATAATGGACAAAACAGAAATTAACTCAGTTCAAATTCAGAACACTAGTCCTCCAAAAATATCTGACGATTTCTATTTAAATTTTTGTTTACTGTCTTTGTATGTTAAATGTTTTGTAATGTTACCAGTACTACATAAATCACTCGGAACAAAAGAAATGGGAGAGTTGCGCGAAACAAAATGCAAAAGGAAAAATTTATCTTTTCGTACCTTTTTTTTCTTTCAGTGAATTGCCGCTATTGCTTCTCTACCAGGAAGTCAATGTCTATTTTATTTTTTATTAGTCGGTGTATTTTCTAAAATATGAACTGCTGTAGGTACTTTTGCCGACAAATGAAACGTAATGGAGACCGGGATTTTTTGAGTTATTAAAGGTATTCTTTATTTCATTCTAGATTCTTTGCTACGTCATAAAACTTGTTTGGAAAGAATGCGTTGCACAATTTTAGTTATTTTGTTATTTTACAGAAAAATAGTACAATATTAAACAGAATACTGTGACGTTTATAAGGTATGGACTTAATAAAAACAATGTTTATTCCAGAAGACGGTGAAAAAACTCTGGTTCTATCGGTAAAAAAAGATTTTGCTGATGAATGAAATTGATGACTTAGGTAGAAAGTCCTTTTGAAGTTTATAATTTGAATTTTACAATTTGAGAGCAGATACAGATTTTTTTTAAATACCTTGATCCATATACACTTTTGATGTTGATCTATATACACTTTTTGATGTGTGTCTGTGTATTATAATGATGGCGAAGCAAGTCGCGCCGCCTAGATTCGTTACGAAGTCACTGGAACCATCGAAGAGTTCAGATAAGAGTGACACTGGATGAATACTGCCACTGTAGCAGAGGGTCGCGCGGCGCATCGGCTTATTAGTCAATTCACACGAGTTTACTCGCTCGAAACGGGCGAATGGACACTTTTAAATAATTTATTATTTTTTGTAGGCGATTCGCACGAAGTTAATTTATTTGTGGGTGAGTCGACAAGTCACCCGGCCGGTCCGGGGATACCGTACGGTCTTTGGTGAGGTGGTGAGCCTCCTTGCCGGATTACCGCCATGGGATCTGGAGGCAAAAGTCCTCGCGCACGTATGGGAGTGGCGCGAGGAGGCGAATCGCCCGCGCCGGGGCGTAACTCCGCTACCGCGAGAAATCACGGCACAGCGGACAGAGCTCCGGCGGGATCTCAGGGCGGCATGGAGTGTGCGACTGTCGCAACCCAGCGCAGGGCACGTAACAATTGCGGCGATAAGTCCCCTATTTGAGGAGTAGCTAGAGAGACGCCACGGCGTCCTCACCTGCCGCCTGACTCAGGTCGTCACCGGACACGGTTGTTTCGGGAGATTCCTGTTCCGGATAAGGCGGGAGGAAACGCCCAGGTGCCACCATTGTGTGGATCGCCCGGAGGACACGGTGGAGCATTCGGTGGAGGTCTGCCCGGCTTGGGCGGAGCACCGCCGTGTCCTCGTGGAGGCGATTGGCGGTGGCGATCTCTCGCGTCCGGCCCTAGTCCAGGCCATGATACGGAGCGAGAGAGCTTGGCAAGCCGTCACCTCCTTCTGCGAAGCAGTAATGTTCGCGAAGGAGGAGGCGAAACACGTGAGGGAGAGGCAAAATTCGCGCCCTCACGCCCTTAGCCGCCGCAGGAGACGCCCTGGGCGTCGGGAATCGCAAACCGATTCCCGGCCACCGTAGGTGCGGGCTTGCGAACGGCGAGCAATGGGCAGCTCACCGTTCGATAAGGACCAGGCCCAGGTCGACGGCGCATTGTGTTCCACGCGCGCCTCAAAGAGATGTCAGCATCAATGACAGGGTCCGCTAGGGCCGATGCCTGCCAGGGTAGCGGGAAAGTGCGAGAGGGATAGCGTAGCCCCTGGCACAGGCAACTGAAGGAGCGGCGCCGGAGTCTCCAACCCGAGCTGCTGGAGGAAGCAGTTGCAGCCCTCTTCCCGGCGAGAGCGGAGCCCAGTCCGCCGCCGATGGCTGTGCCCACAGCCGCAGAGCCTACAGGAGAGAACGCCATCAGCGTCCCGGAGGTGACACAGGCAGAGATGGGGGCAGCCGTGATGCGGCTCCGGGCCAAGAACGTGGCCCCGGGGCCCGACGGGATCCACGGCTGCGTGTTAGCCCTCGCTCTGAAGGAGCTTGAGCCCCAACTAAGAGGACTCTACACAGCGTGTCTTGAGCGGGGCCAGTTTCCCACTTTGTGGAAATCTGGTCGTCTGGTCCTGCTCAGGAAGGCGGGGCGCCCTGCCGACTCGCCGTCCGCGTACCGGCCCATAGTGCTGCTAGACGAGGTGGGCAAGCTGTTTGAGCGTATTATCGCAGCCCGCCTCGTCGGCCACTTGTGCAGAGAGGGGCCGGACCTGGACGACAGCCAGTTTAATTTTCGGCATGGGCGCTCCACCATCCACGCTGTGTCGCGGGTGAGAGTCCTGGCGGAGGAAGCGGTGTCCCGGGGCGGGGTGATGTTGGCGGTATCCTTGGACATCTCCAACGCCTTCAACACCCTGCCCTGGAGTTGTATTCGGGAGGCACTGCGCTATCATCGGGTGCCTCCCTACCTCCGCCACATCGTTGGGGCTTATCTGTCGGAGAGGAGTGTCACCTACGTGGGACGTGATGGCGGAAACCAGCGCCGCATGTCGTGCGGTGTTCCGCAGGGTTCGGTCCTAGGGCTGCTTCTGTGGAACATCGGGTACGACTGGGTGCTGAGGGGCGAGCTCCAACCGGGCGTAGACCTGACGTGTTATGCAGATGACACGCTGGTCACTGCCCGGGGGAGCTCGCACAGGGAGGCAGCGTTGCTGGCGACGGCTGCGGTGTCATAGGTGGTGGGCCGCATACGTTGCCTAGGCCTGGAGGTGGCCCTCAGCAAGTCGGAGGCCATGGTGTTTCATGGCCCCCGGCGGGCGCCGCCGCCCGGCTCACACATCGTGGTCGGGGGGCTCGGATCGCTGTCGAGTCCACCATGAAGTATTTAGGATTGGTGCTCGACAGCCGGTGGAACTTTGAGCCCCACTTCCGACGGCTGGCGCCCAAGTTGCTGGGCGCGGCTGGCGCGCTTGCGACGCTGCTTCCCAATCTGGGGGGCCCGAGCGCCGTCTGTAGGCGGCTCTACGTGGGGGTCGTGCGATCCATGGCCCTGTATGGGGCCCCGGTGTGGGCCTCTGACCTGACGGCCGGCAGCATCGCTGTTTTGCGAAAGCCGCAGAGGGCGATGGCCGTCAGAGTCATCAGGGGGTATCGCACGATCTCCTACGAGGCGGCTTGCGTACTGGCCGGATCCCCGCCCTGGGACGTCGAGGCGAAAGTACTCGCGTCATTGTATCGGTGGCGCGAGGAAGCGAGGGCGCGGGGCGAGGGACCGATGCAGCGACACATAGAGCTGCGTCGGTCTCAGCTTCGCGAGGTCCTGGTGGCGGAATGGCGGGACAGGCTTTCACGCCCTACCGCCGGCCTCGTCACCATCGAGGCGGTCCGGCCGGTGCTCGAGCGCTGGCTCGGGAGGAGGCACGGCTCCCTGTCGTTTTGGGTGACGCAGGTGCTCTCGGGGCATGGTTGCTTCGGGAAGTACCTGTGTCGCATAAACAGGGAGCCGGACGCCCGGTGTCACCACTGCGTCGACTGCCGGGAGGACACGGCGCGGCATACGCTGGCAGAGTGTGCCGCTTGGGAGGAGCCGCGCCGTGCCCTCATCTCAGAAGTAGGCAGTGACTTGTCGCTGCCGGCCGTAGTCGAGTCGATGGTCGGCAGCGACGAGTCCTGGGACGCGGTGGTTTCCTTCTGTGAGACAGTCGTCTCGCAGAAGGAGGCTGCGGAAAGGGAGAGGGAGATCTCGTCCTCTCACCCGGCCCGCAGAAGGCGCACCGGGTGTCGGCGGAGGGCGGACAACGCCCTCTTCCAGCCCCCCTAAATGGGTCCAGGGGCGACGGACTCGGGGACGTCTGTCGCCCCCCACACACCAGGACCCGAGGTGGCGGCACGTAGTGTTCCACGCGCGCCCCTCTTAGACGTCGCGGGGGGAGTCAAACACCTCACTCCCCCCCCAGACCCGAAGAGGCCCGCAGTGGCGGGCCGGCACCAGTCGGGGGTTGTGGAAGGATCGTATGTTCCCGCGACCCCCGGCGTAGGTGTGAGATGGAACACCGGGGTGGTTTTTAGTCAGTAAGAGTCTGACAGACCCCGTCGCCCGCCCCAGGGCGGCGGACATCCATGAGGATTTTCCACCCCGGAAACAAAAAAAAAAAAAAAAAAGGCAACTGAAGGAACACGGGTGGGTTTTAGTCAATAAGAGTCTGACACACCCTCCCGCACCCCCCAGTGCATGAGCAGGTATTTGATGATTTCCCACTCTCAAAAAAAATGGTAGAATAAAATAATAATGTGTGACTACATGATATACCAAATATTAATTTTCTATTTGTACTAAATACGTCACTGAGTTTTAGGATACATTATTAATTGATAATAAATTGTATTAATACAACACGAAAAAAATTGTGCAGGCGTTTTATGAAATTCCTTTTATTTTTGGTTTTATTGCGACAAACCCACAGCACTAACTACGTTCTTATGCCGAGGAAAAAGTCGTCTTTCATCGCATGTTGCGGAAACTTTATAATTAAGGCATATTTTTATCTCACAAATTGGGCGCACCCTTGGGTGAGACTTTTTTCCGTCTTAGTACACACCCTTAATTATTATTTACAGCTTGTTCTGACCATTTCACCTAAAAATCTAAAACATGCCCCGAGACATATGGCTTTTACCCAAGTAATAACATGCAACAGAAAATGTCGTTTTTAGATAAACAAGACAATCATTAGACCGTTTGTCTGTCCCAAGTCCCCTCAAGCCATAAAATTTTCTTGCCTCGTTGGATACATTGTCCCAAATGTAGGCAAAAAATATTTGTTTTTTAATGACCTTTTATTTTTACCATCTGTAAGTTATATGTCAACCGGGAATATGAATATTCTTGATTTTAAATTGTAGGTAATTGTGGGTGTAAATTAGTTTTTTTTTTATTTCAAATGAGCGTTTCGTTTTTGTCTGAAAGATTTTGTTTTTACATACACAAACTCACGATTTTTCCCTTGGGAGCTGCTTTTATCCTTACATACTCCTTTTGTTCCATGTACGTTCATACAATATCTGGTCATATTCAAGGTGACTATGACAAAACGACAATAAATTATTAATCTTCTAGTATATCTTATGACGTTCCCAGTCTGTTTACAAAAAAATCTGTCAAATTATCCAAAGCTTTAGTCAATCTATCTATTCAAAGATCGGTAAAAAAAATTATTTGTATGGTAAGTACCTATTGTATATAATAAAATTCCAAACAATATTATAGAGCAATTATTATAATAATATTTAAAAATAATCTTACAAGATTACATAATCATAGATAAATGCTATTATTCTGTAACAGATTTTTTTGCCGATAAGTCACTTAGAATTTAGATCGAGATTGATTGTATTACTTCAAATAGTTTGCCTTAAAGGTAGAATGACTCAAACTCAAACTCAAAGCATTTATTTCAATTAAACCATTTACAGGCACTTTTGAATTGTCAAGGGGTCGGTCAGTCAGAAAGATAAAGCTAGTTGCCCATTCCAAAGCGTAGTAGGTACCTATGGAGAAGAACGGGCAAGAAACTCCATGGACACTCTTTTAAATTATATTGTTACATAAATATTAGTTACATCATTAATCTTGTATATAGGTATAATTATATGTGAGAACGATGTAAATAAGACGTACACATTGAGTGTCCAGTGTACAGCAAATATAAATTCAAACAAAACAATCCATAATAAAATAATTAAAAATAAGCCGTGGTGGCTAAGAGATGACCAGTCCCAACTGACAGCGCCCGTTCACGAACATGACGCATGGATCAGCACCATTCAGCTCAACCATTTTGAAGGGAGCTAAATGATCCAACCAATCCAATGTACAGACGCCAGCACATCAAGCTACTACAATCTGTCAAATTTCTTTAATAGATTTTCAACTTTATCGCTAAAGCATTAAGGTTCAAGGTTGATTGGGAAAATTTGACAGTTTCGGGTAGCTTGACCTGCTGGCGTCTGTACAAGGAACCCTAATAATTATAACATCTGATTTATATTATACTGTACCTACATTCTTTGCGAATAAAAAACATTATATTCTATATTATTCCCATAGCTGGCCCATCACTACTATTTACTTTGGTTAAAAAAACACTTTTAATATTTCGATGTTAGGATTTATACATGTAAACACATCAACACGGTCTAGGGATATTTTTAAAAAAGCGAATTACTATCAATGTCTTAATTATTTATATGACATGTATATATTTAAAAGATACGTTATTTAATATTCTACCATTTTTTAATAATGGTTAAGGTACTTCGATTAAAATTTCAGGATTTTATGGAAAAAAAATGAAGCATAGACGGACACCGTATATGAATTAACTTTTAATTTGTGAGTAAAAACTGAAAAAAATAGAAAAATCATTTAATTTGTGTTTATAAACTTGAAGTTCATGATGTTCATAACACATCGGCAACGATTCGGCATGCTCAGAACAAGGTTGTCAATGTCTTGCTGCGGAATATTGTCCCATGTCCCTCTGAGGTGCGCAAAAAGTTGATCTTCTGTAGCCAGATTTTCAGGAACTTCCTTCAGAGCTCTTCTTTGCAGCATATCCCACGCATGCTCAATGGGATTTAGATCTGGCGATTGAGCAGGCCAGTCTAAGGCCCTAACATTGTGTGTATGTAACCAAACTGCTACCGTTCTCGCCGTGTGTACCCGGGCATTGTCGTGCATGAGCAGGAAATCTTGCCCCATTTGTGTTCTGTGGGGCAAGATTACGGGCCCCAGCACCTGTTGGACGTATGGTTCTGCCGTCATATTGCCCCGCACCCAAACGAGATCCGTCCGTCCTCCAAGACGAATTCCTGCCCAAACCATAATTGTTCCTCCTTGGTATGGGTGAACTTCCTGAGGGTTCTGAAGACGGCTCCATCGTCCAGGAACTCGCCAAACACGCGTCCTTCGTGAATCTGGATGGAAGCCGAACCTGGATTCATCTGTGAACAGCACATTGGACCATTGCTCACGGCCCCAGTCCACGTGGTTCCGAACCCATTCTAATCGTCGTCCACGATTGCCTCTCCGTAAAGGTGGGACCCGGAGTGGTCTACGAGAGCGTAGATTGCTTTCATGCAGTCGCCTTCTTACAGTTTGGTCACTCACAAGCACTTGGTGTTCCACTCGCAGCCTTTGGACCAATTGAGTCACCGTTGCATTTGGTTGAGCTCGCGCAGTAATTTGCAAAAATCGGTCTTGTCTGGGGGTAGTGATGCGACTTGGCCCCCGGTGCCTCTCCGCTACTTCACCTGTGGCACGATAGCGTGTCCACAATCTTGAAATTACATTTTGGTGGGTCCCTACGGCCTCTGCAACATTACGCTGAACAGACCCATCTTCCAGCATTCCCACAGCTCGTAACATCTCCGCCCTCGTCAAATGTTGGCGTTGCATGGCTACAATACCTCAATTTTAACTTTATCTTTCGTTTAAAAATGAAAAAAAAACTGTAACTAAACGTAATTCGTATTGTTTTCTAAATTTCGCACAAATGAAAATTCCCTCTCCTACACATCAAGACATTTTTATGCCAACGAAACAAAAGAATTTTCAAAAATTTGAATTTGGAATTAGTCTGAGATAAATTACAAACAAATCGGTGTATAAAAGATTCCAATGCGGCCAGTACTTTTCGAGTTATTTAATTGAGTATGAAATATCCCTAGACCGTGTTGATGTGTGTATAAATGTTTCAAAATAATACTTAATATGCATAAATATTGCTAGTGTTTTAATTTATTGTCGTATTGTCTTCCCCACATATTGTATATCTTGGTTCATTTTAACTTTGCTAGGCCTTATCATAATAATGATTGGTCAGGTACGTACCTATTATCGGTATAGTTTGATTGGTCAGGTACCGATTATCGGTATCGTTTGATTGGTCAGGTAACGATTATCGGTATCGTTTGATTGGTCAGGTAACGATTTTCGGTATCGTTTGATTGGTCAGGGACCTATTATCGGTATTGTTTGAGTACGGTCAAGTGCACGTTAAATAGACTTTTTTACAGAAACATAACACCGACAGCGTATAAAATTGATTTTCCTCCCCAATACAATCGGGTTTATCAGAAAGCTCCCTTTGCTTATGAAATACCAAAAACACATA
The DNA here is from genome assembly GCA_937001585.2 of Brachylomia viminalis. Lineage (NCBI taxonomy): Eukaryota > Metazoa > Arthropoda > Insecta > Lepidoptera > Noctuidae > Brachylomia > Brachylomia viminalis. The sequence continues at coordinate 4,447,837 of OW443299.2, read as the reverse complement.
GACTTACAATTACATTACCGCTAAACCCATATCCGGATCCATAGAATAAATTAAACATGTCAACCCCAGTGCATTGCCCCTTATTTATTGCATACAAAACTATAAAAATAGTAATAAATGTTGCAATATTTCACGAATTTCAAAAACAGTACCCACATAGAAAACATCTATTGCATCCTTCATTATAATAAAATGGGGGAGAAGAATTATAGCTTTCGTTAAAATATTCCAAGGAAATGTGCAGGAAATAATAATAGATTTGTGGTATGTGAGTCAAAGGATATTTATTATGAAGCCAGCTTTGTTATTAGGGATATAGGAAAGACGGAATTACGCAAATTTAAACTCCGGATTTTTTTGTGCGTGAAGGGGGTGATCTTTTCTGCTTTTTCTTCTCATCGGTAAAAACGCATCGAACTGACAACCTCCACCTTTTTTGAGTCGGTAAAAAAATCAGTACCTATGAAAAATTATAGTTCTATGTTTATTGTTTATGTACAGTTCTGAGATTTGCTATTAGCTGTTTATGAAGAGAATCTCGGTTAAAAGAATTTATTATCGTAAAGAACACAAACAGTTCACATAACATGTCGGAGATATACAAATAAATCATAGAATGATAAGGAAACATAATGGCTCCGTGGGTCGATAAAAGAACAACATCATATTTTTCTCAAACATGCTTGGAAAGAGCATTATTTTGACAACCTTCTTCGAGAGAAAGCGAAATTGCTGTACTGGTCAAATACATGTGAGCAACGGTTGGCAAAAGTTGTATGAAAATCGTTATCTGTCGTGGTTCAGCGTCCAAATAAATTACATAGTAAACTCTTATCTATCGTGCAATTTAAAAATGGAACGATCTTTTACTCCGAAGCATGGCAAGCAAGGCGGTAACTTATCAAAGGTTTTATTTAAATTTCGAACTGGCTTGCAAATAGAAAGCTATTGATTGAAAAAAAAAAACAAATGAGCACTTTAGCGCGGGAAACATTATTGTTGTTCGTTGTTAGTCATTGATTTTGAAAAGTAATTGTATTTTAAAAGTAATATACAAGCCTTGGCCACAACTAGGCATTGATGGACTTACGTATGTGTTCCTCGGCTTCGCCTCGGCCTACACTTACACGTTCGTCCATCAACGCCTCTTTTGCTGGCCGCTGCAGTAATGTACTAAAGAACTAGGCTTCTAAAGATTTGAAATTCAATACAAAAGATTATTTATTTTACGCAGACATCTTTTTTTCTCTACAAGTCTTCTGATTCAAATCTGTTTGTGCTTGCTTTTTTTACTGGAAAGCTCAAATGGATTCACATTTACATCAATTTCCAAATTAGGCTACGACGACAAACAGTATTTCTCTTTTTGCTCGAACCAATATAAATAGCCGTACAAATTTTAGTTTCATCATGCACAATGGGTACACGATGAATCTGTGTTGTGACATGCAGGGTATTCAATGACCAAATCCTAGTTTCTGTTACCTTTGACATAATGGATCTCGGCGGTCTAAATGCGAGCAGGTTCTGCACCCTAATCACGCATCATCGATGGTAATCGAAATCGATTTCATTCGATATAGTAGTCACATTGATTCCATTACCATTCGAGACGCATTATACGAGAAGAGAATATTGTCGAGTGCGATTCATGAGTGCGGATAGTGAATTTTGGTGAAATTATTGTTCAGGTAGATCGTTTAGACCTATTTGATTGAAATAGTTAAGAAGAACGAATTTCGGTTGGAGCTTTTATTTTTATACAAAGTTACTAAAAGAAAATAACTATTATTTTAAAATACAATTTTTTTTTGTTTCTTAACCTAGATCTGAAAGAATTCATAGGTCCAAAGAGATTGTTGCTAAAATTTGGGTTTTGTCTTTCGACAGTAACTAAGCACTAACAGAAAAACTTAAAGGTGATTTTATTTTCTCTCATTTTACTAAATAATTTTCTGAAAGGACAATGCTAAAAAAAAAACAGGCTCAGCGCAAACGAAATATATCTCAGATTTTTTGTAATGTAAGTAATAAAATATTTTATACAGGGCATCATCGAAATCGATGGTTAAATGTGCTAAATTGCTATTTTTCGTTGGCAGGGTCACCTAAAATAATAACTTCCTTTAGCATATTAGGTGCTGTAATATAATTAATTGGTCTAGTTTTTTGCGCTTTTATTTTTTTTAGGTTCACCATGAAAAAAAACCTTGCATATTTTTAAAACAATATTATTATTTCTTAAAGGATATACATTATTAGGCATCTAATTCTAGTACTACACTGTCTAATAATGATGCGTTATGATTAAAACCTTCTTGGTATCTAGCCCACCCAAGATAATATAATATAGACATTATATGGGCGCAACTGCCTAATTTTCCTTTACCGTGAATACAGGAGCAATAGTGCTCTAATATACCGCTCCTGTCCTCTCTCTTTTATACACGGTGACATTTGAATCACAGTTTTGCTAGAACAAATGTTGTTCAAACTATGGTCTACTACCATTCTATAGCATCCAATAACAAAAAAAACGTCATTAGTTTTCGATAAAAACACAAAAAAATTATGTTAAAAAGTCGGGATTATCTTTACTCCCTACAACACAGTCACTGCGGTGCTCGCGTCTCAAAGTAGTTGCGGCGCGGCGGCGCTCACGCACGGTACACAGCAGGGAAATATACCTCCTACAGGGAAATGTACCTCCATAAACAAAATTTAGTAAAAACTTATTTTTGTACGTCTTACTAGATAATACGCGTATACGTCGCTCGCTCGAGAGGTGTCGGGGGACTAGCTACCGCCCGGGCGGCCCGCGCCAGTCAACAAAAGAAATGGACGGAGCAGTACTTCGCGCGATCTCATGTCATTGCCTTATGATTTATTTGCATTTCGGGCCGCATTGGCCGGACATCCTTGTAGTCCACGTAGACTCCTCATATGTAACTCTTTTGAATGCCATATCTTGTACTATTTATTCTATGGCCATATCGCTACCGCGATGACTTTGATGTTACGGTAAATGTTTAAACACGTTTGAGCAACATAAGACTAATTTGAAAACGCCTAGTTTAATTTGTTTTATTAACATATTTGATAGCGCTGACAAATAAAAACAGTACCACAGACTAAAACAAACGTCATAACTGCTGATGACGTACCGGAAACACGAATCGGTGCAATAATTATAAGTATAAGTAACTGATTTTGCATTACATTATAAAATCGTATTAAATTAAGTATTGTTAATTTTAAGGACTGTTTTTATTTAAGTATTAATATAAAACTCTAAACAGGACATTGGGGCACTGTTACTCTTAGTTCATTTAAATAAAATGATTGTTACCTAACTAAATTTACAATTAAAATTATTTAAAAAGTGTTATTACTCACACATCAAATATTGTGCATTATTTTTACTAAATTAAATCTAAATTTTATTATAACACAAATGTCACCGGAAGTCGTTGCTGTTTGACGTTGATAATTGTTTAAACGTATAAATAAATAGGCTCGCGCTAGTCGCAGAGCGCGGAGTATAAAATTGTATTTTGAACTGTGTGCATCTCGTTATAAAATTAAGTTGTGTGATTCATTGTTGGCTGTGAGTGATATAAAGTGTTTACAAGATGTCTGATCGTTATCATTTGAGATCCCCGAGCCCTCCCGCTCTTACATATTTGATGCTATAAAATGATAGTAGACCATGGTCTGACCAACGTTTGTTCTAGCAAAACTGTGATTCAAATGTCACCGTGTATAACATGTATGTGTAATACTTTGTGCTCCTGACGTGTCGCGATTGAATGCGACACCTAATAAGCGTACCGTAAATTGGGGTGAATAGCGATGCATGGGTGTATCGGGACGTAACTTTAAAAAGGATGTTAACATTTAAATAATATAGTTTTTTTTTTCCAAAAAGTACTCGAATGTGTTTACTGTACTATAACTAACGATTAACTGCCCTTGTTAGCCACATACTATATTATTTCAACGTTAAAATCTATTTTAAAGTTTCGTCCCGATTCACCCCTGCATCATTATTCACCCCGTTTTACCGATATAGTTTGACGACTTCCCAAGCCCTCTCGCTCCGTACCATGACCTGGACCAGGGCCGGACGCGAGCGATCGCCACCGCCAATCGACTCCATGAGGACATGGCGGTGCTCTGCCCAAGCCGGGCAGACCTCTACCGCATGCTCCACCGTGTCCTCGAGGCGATCCACACAATGGTGACACCGGGTCGTTTCCTCCCGCTTTATCCGGAACAGGAATCTCCCGAAGCAACCGTGTCCGGTGAGTACATGCGTTAGGCGGAAGGTGAGGACGCCACGGCACCTCTCTAGCCACTCCTCAAAGAGGGGACTTATCGCCGCAATCGTGGCGTGGTGGTTTTAGGCGACCTTGCCGAAGAAAAATAGCAATTTAACACATTTAGCCATCGATTCCGATGTTGCCTTCTATACAATATTTTATTATTCATTATTACTAAAAATCTCAGATATATTTCATTTCCGCCTGGGTTGAGTTTTTTCTCCATACTAAATTAGCATTCCCCTTGGGCTTCCGACTACACAAGAACCTAAAAAAACTGCATTCACGTTAACAAAAAGCTTGCAACGATACCCAAATTAAAAGTACATCAGCAAAAAGGCTATACTTTGTAAGGAACGTAATCCTCTGTAGCAAGTACTTCAAGAGTATCAGAGTAAATGTAGTGTACCAGGATCAAGCCTCGCTGCCTCAGAGTTTACCGTCTGTGTAATCGTATATCCTCACTAAGGAAATATTTTGATACATCTACTGTAAAGGTTTGAAGAGATAGTTAGTTTAGTTGAGTAGAGAGTTAGTAGAGATAGTTTGAGTTTTAACTAACTCATTTTTGTTGCTAGCTATTAAAATGACATGAAGTGTTTTAACTGTTCTACATGCTGAGATTTAATGCCTTTAATTGCCAGGCTTAAGGCGCTGCCCAAACGTAGGACACCGTAAAACGCTCAGTTTTTTGTCGCACAGTTAGGCGTATTGGTAAGTACACACGGCTACATATCAAGCTATAAATTTCCAGTATAAGCTGATCTCGGATTACCTACAATGAGAAGTCAGTGTAAACTGGAAATATATAGCTTGATGAGAAGCCGTGTGTACATATCACAAGCCAGAAAAATGAAGTGTGTTGTCAAAATTGTTCATAGAAAAGATTTTTTCAAAAAGATTTTATAAAATTAAAATTGTGTCATGACAAAACAATCGTAAAAACAGAGCACTTTTTTTTTATTTCGTCGCATGGTTCTCAAAAATTTTAGCGTAAACTATCCTATTTATGTAATGATAAGAAAGGGAAATAAGTCAACTAAAGAAATACCTTAAATTTATTCCGGCCACCCGTGCATTTTTTTTTTATTGAATGATACTGCAAAATTTCTTTTTTTGGTAAAACGAATCGCTGTTTTGAACCTTATTTATTGCCGCGATGCGCTATTGTAAAACTTTCTTCTTACAGCGCCATGGAGGCTTGCATAATACTAATAATAAATCTTTATTCAGAATCAAAATTGGTAAAATACAAAATATGAATCTTAGATAATGTCACAAGTTCGCACTTGGCAGGACATAGCTACGATAAAGGCGTATAGGCAATTTCTTTGGCATTCGATCAGCAGGCTATAAAAATGTTAACAGCACATTAAAGTATTATGAACTATAAACATCTATAAATGTCAGTTTAACTTCGACAACGAGCTCCGTGGCATTCTGAAGATTTGCTGGCATGAACAATGACCAATCTCTGTGCTTGTTGCAAATTATATTGGGTATAATTTTGTAATAATTTTTTTTTTTGTATTTTGTAATTTTATTTTGTAATTGACGTGGAAAACTTTACAGGGAGAAAAACATAATTTTCTTTTCACAAGCTTCACATAATGAGCACCTTATAATACAAGAAAACATGTCAATCTTATCTCTTTAAGATAAAAGCGAAGACCTTAGAAGCGGATTCAGCGACCGACGTGGCCACCAGTTATCCGTCTTGCATCTACTAAGAGGGATTTCAAAGTAATCTGTGCAACGAACCGATCCCGAAGATTTATATGTACAAGGAAAAATAAAGATTTAGTTCTGTACCATCTAAGACTTGTTTCTTGAGTGTAGTCAGAATTTTTCGGGGCGTAAACCGCGTGTCTATTTTACTTGAGTTATAGTTCAAGCTGCAGCATCAGCTTTTAGTGCTTGAAAATTTTGGGTTAAATTATTTAAGTCTTTTGATGTGGTCGTTCTTTTAGTTCGACCCAGTAAAGCACGATTTAATTGCGTAAATAAATTTAGTGTCTCGTGAATTAACTAGCAGGGTATTCTAAGTATGGGTAAAGCTTTTAATGAACCTGTTTGTGTTGAATGTGGTTACTGGCAAGTGCCCCACTTTCAAATAAACTATCTCTGTTACCATGCCTGTTTACCATGATATACTAAAACAATCCCAAAGCACAAAATCCATACTGAAGAATCGAATGTTTCACAAAGAATTTTTTTAAACAACAATCCCAAATGGATTCCAAAAAGTTCATACCCAAAAAAGGCTCTAGGTACATTCAAAGGCATCTAAAAACAAAAGATCACTACAAAAACCCGTTTAAAACTTGATTACAAGATTGTACCGTAGTACAGAAGTTAAGTAAAGTCAAGTAGAGGCAGCAAAATCGATAGAAAGTACAAATAACCCGTCTTCGAACATTACTGGACGCGTGTTAGGAATCTAAAGGGGTCGTTTGGCAGACAGTGCGAGGCTACCTTACACTTTGTACGGACACAGAATAGATTTTTGTTCAATTACTCAACCTATTTAGTTACCTTGGTACCCAGAGTCGTTGCTTAAAATTAATCAATCTTTAACTTCAATTGAAAGGTATTTTTTGGGATGCTGGTATTCAGCTGCATCCGGTTAGATTGGACGCCGACCCCTAATAAGTTGGGAAAAGCCTAGCCAGATGATGAAGACATTGGAACGCTTTCAGTCAAACATATGACAGATTTAGAGCATTTAATTTTTATATTGACGTGTGACAAGATCATCATCATCTGCTGCATATGCAGTGTGCAGATGAATACCAGTATTTAAAATAAGTCAAAATGTGCCACGATGAGCATAGGGACTAAGCAAGTGGCAATCGCTTTCAAAGCGTTTCGTATTTTTACAACGACTTTCAACAGGATTGACAAAAGCTTTTCGGCAGCTTATGTCTATCCAGAATTGTAGCTCTTAGGTTCGAACGCAGACACGCGCTTTACTTAGTGTAAATTATTTCATCACCACTGCTCTCAAAACGGCGAAGGAAAACATCGTGAGGAAACCGGCATGTCCTAGAACTCGAATTTCGAAGACATGTGACATCTACCAACCCGCACTGGGCCCGCGTGGTGGATTAAGGCCCACTCCTTCTCACCGAGAGGAGGCCTGTGTCCCAGTAGTGGGAACATTATAGGCTGATGATGATGATGATGTCTATCCAATCCATTTTTGACTTTTCCAGCATCATTTTCAAGCATTGATTGTCGCTATGTCTAGGCAGTTAAAGTTAATAATTGATTATTTTAAAGTGTCGTCTCTGAGTGCGGCAATAAACGTATTTTCGGCTAAAATGTGTAATTTGAGTGTTCATGTGAATGTGGGTATCGAACAAGGTTTTTCACTTACTCTAGATGAAGTAAGTATCTAGGCGTATTTTAAGAGGGTAGTGATATAGAACTAACAATATTGATACCTTTTATACGAACATTCTTTTGGAATATGGAGAGCTACTAATGGATTCTGTTTTTTTATCTTGGCATTCTTATTAATCTGGATATTTTGAAGGTCTGATCACATTAGCTATTGACATATTATTTCATTTTATGGTCGTCTGTTCTCTAATATACTTATCATCGATAATTGTAACAAGAGGTTAAACGACAATGATGAGTCTGTATTTTATAAATTCATTTAACTAATTATCTCTTTCTCTATTCTCTCGTAACTTAATTATTATTTATTCCATCCACAAT